>CM028129.1:1080577500-1082977500 GCA_016271365.2 Neoceratodus forsteri | reverse complement strand
ACATCACCCTTATTTAGATTGAGTCCTCTCATCCCATCCCCACTATATGGTAGATGCAGGCATCATTCTGGATGCCCTCAATGACCATTGCATGATTTACTGTGTGTGCAAGATGCATCATGCTAAGGGCCCCCCATTCATACATCTCCAATATGTCAGATCCTTTAGATCACTGGACTTGTCCTCCCTCCTAGCGGACACACGAGCATCTGGCTGGTCCCTATCCAGTAGTATAAATTTTGCTCACCATTACTTTCAGTCCAAATTTATTGTTCTACATGGGATCTTCTTCGTGGATATCTCTTTGCAGCAGGCCACACCTATGGAACTATAGCCACCAGGCACTAGGGCCACACAGAAGCCTTCTAACTAGCAGTCCACTAGGGGCAGCCGCCGACATCCTTCCATTATAAGTGTGGGTGGCACCGCACCCTCCTTAGTTCTTTTCCCACCATCAACCATCACATGTTAGACTCCACAGAGACACCATCATTTCAGTTGACCGCAAAATCTTTGATTTCTAACTTTATTTTCTTTTCTCACCCTCTTCATTTTTTAAAATGATTTTGGCCTTCGTTTATGCTGACCGATCCCAAGAAACTCTTTAGATACTGTGGGTGCGGCAAGAAGATCTATGATAAGGATGACCATGATGTCTGCATCTGGTGTCTCGGTGCTGACCACAATGTTAAGGACTCTTAAGGTCTGCCACAGCTTCAACCAGGCTACCCGGTGGTGCCATCAGAAAGCCCTAGAGTCATTCCTCCTGGAACAGAAGGTCGCCACAATAAAGAAGGGAGTTCCAGGCAAGAAGCTTCTCCGTGTCGCCAGCTCCATCCATAGGCTCCCACTCTTCCAAGACCCATGACAAATTGACTGGGAGAGGTATAGGCCGAAGGAGAAATCATCCCCGGTGCTTTCTCGGTCGCTGCGTGGAACACCTGCTGCTGCTGGGTCTCAGGAGCGACCCCCACTACCGCCCACACACACTTCCACAGGCTCTGCTCTGGCAGTGTTGCCCGCCAGTCCTTCCTTGGCCGTCACGGGCTTTTCCTGACGCCCCCATCAATGTTCCAACCCCTGCCATTCAGACCCCTTCTTGCTCCGGGGCAACAGACAGGGAGTGCTGCCGGATCTACTTCAGCTGGCGATGGCCCGTCGACGCTGGGATTTCTGCCTCCGCTGATGCCTCTGGCCATTTCATCTACTCCAGAGATTCAGTCCACACACACACACACACACACACCAGGACCTTAGCTTCTCTTGTCAACGCTTCAGGTCGTACCACTGACACTGGTGTTCCCCTGATGGTGCAAGGTGCTCTGGCAACACCGATCACCATCGATGTTCAGGCTATGCTCTCCTCCTTTTGGGAATTCATGCACCACATTGGCCGGGGCCTACCAGGCCAGCTCCTGTGCTGACACCTTCCACGTCGACTATACCTGCTCGCTCTTGGTCATCGATGTCTTCTGTGCCCTATTTAGAAGATGTCACCTACCAACCTGCACTTGTGCAGCTACTGCCTGGAGGCTCAGCACGACCCGCAGGCTTGTGGCTTGTGCTAAACTGTCCAGCCCTCCACTTTAAATCAAAAAAGTCCCATTGCATAGCCGGCCTGGTGGCGCTGAGGGTTGAAGTGCTGGACGCCACACCTTGCGCCATGCCGGCGACGGTACGGGAACGGATTCAGGCCGCCGGGGACTGGCAGAGAGAGGGAGTATCGGCGTTCGACAACTGCTCTCCTTCCTCTGGGGTGGGTAGTGGGGCTCCACATCGCCTTGTAGCGGCGATTGGCGGAGACCTGCGCACTACAGTAGTATGCCGGAGGGGAGAAGCGTGAGTGTCAGCACCATGTGCTCTGGCCATTGCACATTCGGCTGTCATAAGGATAGAAAATCTGGAGAAGCGATCTTGTGGCTGATGGCGTGCCTTACACCCCGTGGGGAACCCGAGAGGCACATGCCAGGAGTGCGTGAGTGATGAAAGGCTGGCCCATTGCAGTGGGTTACCGTGTGGCCTGTCGCTCGACCAGGTCTGGGGGTGCAGTGCTGGCGGCCGGAGATAGTGGGGGCTGCTCTGCCGAGGAGGCAGAAATAAATATAAAAAAAAAGTCCCGTTGCAGGTCGTGGGAATGAGCGGGCTCATTCTTCTCATTCCCATGCTTCTGCTGGCTTGATGGCTGTTGAGCAATCGGCTTTGGTCGACACTTCCATATCCCTGGTCCAGTCCGCTTGCCCATCGGTGTCCACATTGGGCTTGCCAGCTGAAATGTAGGATGACCAGCTGGTTGAGATCTGTCTCAACCCTTTTGACCTGCTGTTGGAAGACAGTGGGAGGATTCCTTGTCCAGGACTCCGTTCCTGATTTCCCTCTCACAAGAGGGGCCGAATCAGCGAGCCGAGCTGACTGGCACTCCTCACTTCAACCTACAGAGGTTCCTTGGTGTCCTATACCTACCCCACATTTGCTCCTCCTTGATCTACTCAACATCATTCAGGGTCTCATTCGAGATCTTGGGGTATCTGAGTCATCAGGTCACACTGTTGGTGAATCAGGATCCACGTGGAAAATTTTCCATTAGTACAACTGGGGCCACACCTGCCGACGTCATCAGCCCTATAAAGGTGTGTGAATGGCCGCACTTCCTCCTCAGTCCTTTCCCGCCATCGACTCCTATCGCATGGGTGTCTGCGGAAGCTGCATTGTAGTTCACGCCAGTTTTGCCTATGCTTTTTCTTTTACCTTAGTTTTTAGAATCTCTTTTTTTACAAGTAATTCCTTGACCTTGTTTATGTTGAGAGTTGCACCTTTCACATCTCTTTTCTGTCACTGCTGCTGCAGAAAGAAGCTTGCTTCTTCAGATGAACACAACCTATGTGTCTGCTGTCTTGGGCCTGACTATGACGTTTCTGACTATGAGCTCTGCCAAAAATTCATTCCCACAACCCTTAAGCAATGCAAAAAGGCTTTGAAGAAATTTGTCACGGAACAGCAGGTAGCCAGTTCAAGGGAAGGATCCTTTTGGGTGCCTTCTTCCCAGCCGTTGGTGGCTTTGTCGAGCTCCCAGGCCTCGAATCCCCAAGACAAGTCCTTTGGGGGAAATGTCACAAAAATGACCACGACTGGTACTGCTCCCCCTGGCAGCGCTCCCTTTCCCTGAGGCCTCTACCGACAGCATCACCTCCCACTTAACAGGGAGGTCAGCCATCGACCCTCGGGTTGCCTGCCTCCTAGTCATGGACCCTTGAGTCATCAGTGTCAGCCCCTCCATTGTGGCCTCACCCTTCACCAGGCCTTTGGACGTTGGGGCCTTTGGGCTCTCAAGACCCAGTGGATGCTTCCTTGTACCCTGTGCCAGCGACTCCTCCGCTGTTGATGCTCCCTTCTCCTGCTGTCGCCCTCAACACTATTTTGACCCAGATAACTACAGCCCTGGTGCACTACTTGGCTCTTACAGAACTAGATCTCCAGCGCCATCGTTGTCGACGTTGCTTAGATGGTCTGCAACCTGCAGGGGGCTGTGTGTCCCTCCCTCATCAGACCTTAAGTTAGAACAGGTCGACGTCAAAGAGGAGTACCACCCTGACCTCATCCTCCTTGAGGAGGAGGGGGAGGAACCTCTTTCCTCAGATAGGTTCACTGCTTCTTCGGTGAGCAAGGACTCTGTTAAACATACTCCCAGGTCCCCTCCTGAGGATCTTACCTTTTTCAGTGTCATGAAGCAGCTGTCCACAGCTATGGGCTTCCATACTGAGGAAGAGGATGCCACCAGGAGAGAGCTGGTGGACTTCTTGGAGATCCCAGAATCTCCTCCTAAAGTCATTCTTCTAATTCTACCAGCTCTGAGGAATGCCACCACTGCGGCTTGGTACCGCCCAGACATAGTTCCTGTCATGCCTTGCAGGGAAGATAAACTCTGTCTTGCCTCTCGGGGCCTGCTTTATTATGCTGCCCAAACTGAGACCAATTCTGTGATCATCAAAGCGGCACATGACAGGCCCAGTGTGCCCATTCACCTTAGCTCTCTGCTCCCCTGACAGGGAATCCAGATGGTTCGACATTTGGGGTATGAAGGTTTATACCTCCTCCACCTTGGGACTTTGGATTGCTAATTATTTGTCCCATATGGTCAGGTACCAGAACAATCTGGAAGAAGGGCAAGGCAACTGCTCAGGCCCTCCCAGAGTGATCCCAGAAACAGGAGGTTCTCAAGTTCTTACAGGCCGCCGAGGTTATTAGTAAACACCTCCTTAGAGCCCTGTATGACATTTCTGATACTGGTGCCAGGGCTGCTACCACAGGTATTTGCCTTTGTAGCCACGCCTGGCCGAAGGTCTCTGGCTTTGCGGCAGATGTCTAACAGAAGGTGTTGCGTGCCCCCTTTAGTGGCTCAAAGCACTTCAGGCCAAATGTCCAGGACATCATTAATGACTTGCATGTCTCTGGTAGAGGGCTATTAAGTCTGTCCATTCGCTCTACCACACCCAACAGCAGACAGCGCCCATCCTTTTGTAAGGTGTCCCACAAGTCTGGTGCAGGCTTCCATCCCCAGGCCAAACAGAAGGCTTCTTCTGCCTTGCCTACCCCCTCCCTCCACAGGTCCTGCCCCAAAACGACCCAAAGGCGAGGGATCAGATCCACCTCTGCCTGACTCGTTGCCAGACCCCCATCTTCCAGTCCTCAACTAAGAGGTGGTGATAGGTTCTCCCCCCATCTCAATCAGTGGAGAACCATAATTATAGATGTTTGGATTCTTCAGATTACAGAAAGGGGTCACACTCTGGAGCTTGTAGAACAACCCCCAGAGATGCCTTTGATACCCTCACCCTCTGGCCCATTCAGTGGTTCTTGGGGAGGAGGTACGGTCCCTTCTATGGAAGAGGGCCATTGAGCTAGTGTCTGAGTGGCAGAAGAACAGGAAATTGTATTCCAGGTTTTTCCTGGTCCCCAAAAGAACCGGAGATCTGAGGCCTATTCTAGATCTCAAGCTTTATATCCAGTACAAAAAATTCTGCATGGTCACTCTTCCAGGTCTGCTGGCCCTGCTCAAGCAGGGGGACTGGCTCCTGCATATCTTGGTTTGTCCTTTGCACAGGCAGTTCCTGTGGTTTCTGTTTCAGGTCGAACATTACCAATTCAGAGTCTTGCCCATTGACTTATCCTCTGCACCACAGTTCTTTACAAAAAACTTAGCAGCAGTAGCTGTTGCCCTTCAGTGAGGAGGCCTGTATGTCTTCCCCTATCTGAATGACTGACTCCTCAAAGCTCTGTCCTGAGATCAGGTCCTCTGTACCCTGGAGAGGGCCCTCCAGCTGTTTCACTTCTTGGGCATCACTGTCCACCTGTGCAAGTCCTTTTTGATTATGCTCCAGAGGCTGCAATATACAGGTGGCTGTCCTGGACTCAGGGCAGGGCCATCCTGCCTGAAGACAGGGCGGAGTGCCTCATTTCCAAGGCTCAGGAGGTGGCCCAGAGCCGTTATGTTTCTGCAAGGGTGTACTTGAGGCAACTAGGTATCAAAGCTGTGGCCATTGCCATGGTCCCCTTAGCCAGACTGCACATGCTGGTGCTCCCATGGACCCTCTGGGTGCAGTGGGACCCAATGCATGGATGACCTGGAGCAGCAAGGGTCTCCTCTTCGGTATGCAAGGTGCTCCAGTGGTGGATGTAACCCCAAAACCTGTTAAGAGGGGTCCCATTCCTGAGCTCCTCTCCCCAGCAGATTCTCACTACGGACGCCTCTGTCTTGGGCTGGGGTGCACACCTGGGTCCATTCCAGACTCGGGACATGATCTCAGATAGAGACGTTCCTCCATGTAAACGTCCTTGTGATGCGGACAGTCCTATATGCCATGCTGGCTTTTCACGACCACCTCCTCCTGGGTCAGTTGTTGACCCAGTCAGACAATCTCAGTGTTGTCTACCACATTAACAAGCAGAGGGGGATGCATTCGTACCTCCTGTGCAGGGAGGCCATGAGAGTCTGGTACTGGGCCCTGGACCACGGCCTGAATCTCTAGGTAGTCCATGTCCCAGGCGTACTGAACACCCTGGTGGACAACCTAAGCCAGACCCAGTCCAGGATGCACAAATGGGAACTTCTGTCATCCATCACAGAAGATCTGTTCAACAGATGGGGTTGTCTAGAGTTGGACCTTTTTGCGTCCCCACTCAACGCAAAACTGCCTAGTTTTTGCTCACTAGATCCAGGGCCTGGAGTTTTCTAGCGAGATGTGTTGTCCCTCTTCTGGAGCAGGAGGTTCCTTTATGCCTTCTCTCCATTTCTGCTGATTCAGAGGGTGCTAATCAAGCTTCTTATGGAGGGGGCCAGCACGATCCTGGTTGCACCATACTGGCCACGATAAATAGGGTTTCCATCACTGCAACAGTTAGCAGTGGTCACTCCTGTACCTCTGCCCCTTTGCAGGGATCTGCTGACGCAGGCTCAGGGGAGCCTGGTCCATCTGAACCTCAGGTCCCTTCATCTGCATACCTGGCTTCTGAGGACATAGCCATTGCCCAGTTTGGGGTCGCTCAGACGGTGATGGACATCTTTGTGGCAGCTCAGAAGCCCTTTACTAGGGTCACACATGCCATAAAGTGGAAGAGATTTGCCATCTGGGCTGCCAAACACCATCTGGACCTTTTAACCTGTCCAGTAAACTAGATTCTAGATTACCTGATCTCCCTGTTTGACTCAGGCCTCCAATTCTCCTCCCTCAAGGTGCGCCTTTCATGAGCCTGTGGATGGTCGTACTGTGGCTCAATTGGATGTGTCCCATACTTTTCTTAGGGGGCATCCTGCACCTGACACCTCCAATCTGTTCCCCTGTCGTGGTTTGGGATTTAAATTTTGTTTTGGAGAAATTGACCCTGTCTCCTTTTGAGCCAGCCATGTCTTGCAAGCTTTGCTTTCTTTCTTGGAAAGCATTTTTGGTTGCTATTACTTCTCCTTGAATGATTTCTGAGCTTCAGGCTCTCTGGTCTGAGGAGTCCTATTTGAATTTTCACAAAGACAGGGTATCTTTGTGCACGAGTACTAAGTTTCTACCTAAGGGAGTGTTTGAGTTTACCTTGAACCAATCCATCAACCTCCCTGTGTATTTTCAGGAGCGTGCCAGTCCAGTGGAAGCACTGCTCCATACTTTAGATGTGCGCAGAATTTTGAAATATCTGCTCTGAACTAAGGAATACAGAAAGACAAAGCACCTTATTGTTTCTTTTGCCCCAGGAATAGAGGGAGTTCTGGTTTCCAAACAATGTTTGTCTTAAGTGGTTGGCTCACACTATAATGTGCTCTTCTACCACAAGCATGGAAAGGAGTTGCCAGGGGCGGTGAAAGCCCACTCCACAAGGGGCATAACTACCTCTGTGGTCTGTTTCAAGGGGGTCTTAGCTGCTGCCATCTGGAGTACCATCCCTACTTTTACCAAGCACTACAGTCTGGACATTGCTTCTAGAGCTCGAGCAGGCTTCGGCTGGGCTGTTCTTCAGAGCCTTCTGTCTTAGGCCAAGGTTTCCTACCTTCTGGACTGCTCTGTTGCACTTGAAACTGCTTGGTACTCATTCCTACGGTGTGACCTGTTGACTGAGATACCCCCAAAGAAGATACAATTACGTAAGAACTTACATAACAGTAGATCTTCGAGGGGATCTCAGTCAGCAGGTCAGCCTTCCCTCCACGATATCCCTGCTTGGGGTCCTTATCTCAGACTGGCTATCTAGTGTATTCAACCTTTTATTTAGGCCTGGGCACCTCTCTCTTTCTTTCTCCTTGGTCCTCTGTGGCACGAGTATGCTCCCTTAGTCTCTGGGGGGAAAGAACTGAGGAGGGAGTGGGGTCACTCACGCCTTTATAGGGTGGGTGATGTCAGCATGGGCAGCCCCAGTTGTACTGCTGGAAAATCTTCGGTGTGGATCCTGCTTCACTGATGGTGAGGTTCCTACGGTGCGACCTGATGACTAAGATCCCATTGAACATTTATTGTTATGGTAAGTTCTTAGTAACTTCTTTCTCTTAGGTTCTGCTCTTGCCCATTGGCCAAAAAGCACCATCAGCGTTCCTCTTCCTTGTCATCCGGCAAGGAATGGCTCTGCCGCAGACTGAGGTGCCGGTATGAGGAGCTTGTTTGGCAGCAGTGGATTGTCGGCCAGGGCTGGGCTCCACAGTCTGTACATGCACTCCCCTGGACACCAGTGCCGTGGCCAGTTCTGGTCTTGCTAGCCGGGCCGATGCCTGCCTCAGCACCCATTAGGGTGGAACCACTGCCTCCACAGCTTTTGCACGGACCTCTAAGACTGCGCAAGCTTCCTGGTAGGCTCTCAGTGCAAAATCACACCCACTCTGCCAGCCCCGAATTGTCCACAGGGAGCCCAGCAAGGTGGTGTTCGAGGAGTCCTTGGATTCAGAGGTCTCTTCTTTTCTTTTATTTACAGTTTTTGTGGGGTTTTTTTTATGGCTTTTCTCCTGACCCATTCCCACGCATGCGCACACCGTACGGGTACGCACCTCCCTTCCAGTCGCACTGTTAACCACCTGTGCCAGCCACTTGACCTCCACCCGGTGGCGGCAGGACTGTGTGGATGACTCCCACCCCCCACAATCCTGGGAAAGGAGAGCCACTGCTCGATCCTGCTCCCCCCCCCCCACTGGCGACCCGAGGTTCCTGAACCCACGTTGCTGGCGTAGCGTGAGGTAAGGTGTCCAGTGCCACTGGGCCGGCTGTCTGAGGTCTCTTCTATGCATTTTTCATGGACCCCAGGCTTCGACTGGGAGTCTAGTTTGGAGCTTCTTGCGAATCGTGGACCTACTTCCTTCAGGGCCCTGCTCTGTCTGATCACAGAATCAATGGACATTCCACTGCAACCTGTCCAAAAGAGGGCCAGATACCTGTTGACAGAGATCTTGGACAGGGACGACTCCCCTGGAGTCACCTTCCCTATAGCGGAGGCCACCCTTGGTCCCACTTTGGAACTGTTGCAGTGTGCAGCCACCTGTCCACCCACATGGTTTGCAAGTATGCTGTGCCTACCAGGTCCTTGTCTGGGTTTACTGAACACCTTTCGGCCGAAGGGTTGTTTGCGGACTCATTGATTTGGCGTACAGGCAGTGTCAGTGATGTTGACAGGCCCCTGGACAAGAAGTCCAAAAAATTGGACCATGGGCTCAAAAAAGGTCTGTGCTGCCTGTCCCTCGACCTTCAGCAGGCCAGTCTTGCTGTTATGATGGACAACTTTTCCCATTCCCTTTTGGGAATGTTCGATCCCACCTTCCAGCTGTCCTACAGATGCTAGTTAAGCTGGTCTGCGACCAGGGGTGTGTAGTAGCTGCAGAGCAGCTCCACATAGCCCTGGACATCGGAGATTCATCTGTCAGGTCCGTAGCCGCAGCAGTGGTTATGCGACGCCAGGTGTTGCTAAGAATCTCGACCTTTACAGCTGACACTCTGCATAAGTGGATAGATGTTCCCTTCTTGGGGACCAGACCGTTTGGGCCTGGCATTGAGGGACATCTCACCTGCATAGAGAAGTCTAGCGCCACCCTGGACTCCATCTCGTCCTCCCAGAAGGACGTTAAAGGCCAGAAACAGCAGAAGAAGCTCTTTCAGTTTTGGCCCTAGTTTGTGCCTCAGGGAAGACCACCGCAGCCCCAAGTGAGCAGGAGCAGCAGGCATGGTGACCAAAGCCTAAACCAGTTTTCTCTGGGTTAGACAGCCGAGGCGCTGGCCCTGTAGCAGCCTGGCCAGTGATGGGTCAGGGGGTGGCCCTCCCCTGTCTGTCCTGCTCAGCTCAGACCCCCTGTGGGGGGCTGGCTCTGCCACTTCACTTCTGCTTGGTCTGTCATAACCAGACAAATGGGTGCTAGAAATGGTGGGTCGAGGGTTCCCCACCCAGCCAGGCCCATGCCCTATGGGAAGGCGTGGTATCGTGGACATGTTCTCTGCCCTTCGGAAGAACATTGCCCAGGTTCTCCACAAGGAAGCTATGGCCTGCGTCCGGGACACCATGGCCGGTCCAGGATTTGTTTCCAGATAATTTCTGGTTCCGAAGCAGACGGGAGGTTGGCGCCCCATACTGGATCTTCATTACCTCAACCAGTTCCTGATGCCACACAAGGTCATGATGGTTACCCTGAGTCAGATCATCCCTTCCCTGGAGCAGAACATCTGGTTTTGCTTCCTGATCCTTCAGGGATGCCTTCTTCCACATCCTGATCCGCCTGTTCCACCAGCGGTTCCTGAGCTTCCGCTCGGCAGGGATCCTGTACGAGTTCCAGGCCATGCCATTCGGCCTTTCCTCTCCGCCCATGGTCTTCACCAAGTGCAGTAGTGGCAGCTTCCCTGAGGTTCCTGGTGTACCCTTGCCTGCATGACTGGTTTATCAAAAAATGGAGAGCAGTGAGTACCAATGCCCGTAGTCTGGGTAACAAGCTTCCTGAATTAGTGGCCTTGATGGAGGAGGAACATCTGGATATCGTGGCAGTCACAGAAACATGGTACACACAGAACCATGACTGGGACGTAAACATACCAGGATACACTACAGGAGGGACAGGGAGGGTAAAAGAGGAGGAGGAGGAGTAGCTCTCAACATAAGAGAAGGAATCAAAGCAACAGAACAAAAGGGTAAACAGGGAGGAGAAGAAGCACTGTGGGTCAATTTGGAGGCAGGCAATGGCACCACAATCCGCACAGGGGTTCTATACAGACCCCCCCCCCTCAGGGGGAGGAAATGGACAAGGAAATGATAGAAAGTATACTTAGAATGGCAGATAAAGGGGAGATATTGCTGATGGGTGATCTGAATGTGCCAGATGTTAACTGGAGTGCAGTTGTAGCAACCACTTCTAAGAGTGGGGTTATTCTAGATGCCCTACAGGGGGCATGCCTTAGACAGCTATTATTGGAACCCACTCGAGAAGGAGCAATCTTAGACCTGGTCCTCTCAAATGGAGATGGAGAGAGGGTCCCAGATGTAGAAGTGGGTAGCCATCTGGGAACTAGCAACCATCGAACAGGATGGTTCACAATAAACACAGCAATAGAGTCAAGCCATACAAAGGCAAAAGTACTGGACTTCGGGAGGGCTGACTGCGCCAAAATGGGTGAGTGCCTAAGGAATGCACTAGCAAATGGGCGGGCAGGAAGGAGGGGTGGAAGAACAATAGGGAATAAAAACAAAAAACTGTCATCACAGAGGTAACAAGCCTTTGCGTGAAGCAAATAAAACAAAACGATGTAAGAAACCACTATGGTTCTCAAAGGAGGTGGCAGTGAAGGTTCAAGAGAAAAAGACAGCATTCAGAAAGTACAAAGAATCACAGAAGGAGCAGGACAGAGAATTGTATCAGTTAAAGCAAAAGGAAGCTGGGAAGGCAGTCAGAACAGCAGAGGCCCGAACTGAGGAAAAGATAGCCAACTCAGTTAAGAGGGGGGATAAAACCTTTTTTAGGTACATCAGGGAGCGAAGGAAGACTAAGGGAGGGATAGTGAGGCTTAATAAAGGGATGGGCAGAGGGTGATGGTGAAAAGGCAGAGATACTAAAATATATTTGCTCAGTATTTACAAATGAAGGGGGTACCTAATAGAAACACTCTGGATACAGGAGTTGATACCAGCCCATTTACAGAAGAAAGGGTTCTGAAAGAGCTCTTAAAACTGAAGGTGAACAAAGCAATGGGGCCTGATGGGATTCATCCCAGAATTCTAAAAGAACTAAGGGTAGAACTAGTGACACCACTGACTACCCTCTTTAACAAATCATGGGAGGATGGGGTGGTACCGGAGGACTGAAGGAGGGCAGTTGTGATTTCCCCTTCACAAAAGTGGGAGCAGGGCAGAAGCAGGAAACTACAGATCTGTTAGTTTAACATCAGTGATAGGGAAAATGATGGAATCACTTCTGAAGGAAAGAACTGTCAAGTACCTAGAGGCCAGAGGGGGCACAGGACCCAAGGTAGCATGGATTCACAGCAGGAAGGTCATGCCAGATGAATCTAACAGATTTCTTTGACTGGGTGACCAAAGTAGTAGATCAAGGAGGGGCTGTGGACATATCCTACCTAGACTTTAGCAAGGTATTTTACTCAGTCCCATACAAAAGATTGATATACAAGTTAGCCAGCCTGGGAGTGGGTCCCAAGATGATAGCCTGGGTAAAGAATTGGCTGGAGAATAGGACACAGAGGGTAATAGTAAATGGAGTCCACTGTGAAGAAAGTGGGGTTACCAGTGGGGTGCGATACCCCTGCCACGCTTTGGAGGTGGTCTGTCACACCTAGGAAGGTTGTAGTTTGGGAGCAGGCAAAAGGTATCCGGGATAGAGGGCTTTAGCCATGTCTCAGAGCACATCTGGTTGGTGGTTATCCACCCAGGCTTCAAGATCTGCATGATTACAGAGAAGACTCCTCTAACATTTAGATAGAATATGTGAAGACCTTTCATATCACATCCAGTGCAGTTTAGAGGTAATATACTTGGTGCTGGACCAGGGTTCGATTCAGTGTCCCCAGACAGCAAAAGAACCAACAATATGATGTACCCTAACTTATGCAGGACAAATTGAGGGCTACTGTAGCAATAGATACACCACCATTTAGCAACAGATGCAGTAGCATGGTAGATGAGTAGTTTAGGGAGGAGGGCAGGGGTCATGTCAGTGCCTCTTTCAGTTAGGATTAGCATGTTAGAGTATGTGAAATCGTTTAGATTCAAGTCACCATTTTGGATGTGATTTTTAGGGTTGGGCACTGTAAGGATACTAAGTACCATCAGAAACAGGATAAGAAAGGGTGCAAGTAGAGGTAACCAAGCCATTCTGTAAGATTTAGTAGTAAACATATTGGGTAAGGCTGGATGGAGGGTTAGGTGGATGCAGTGGTTAACTGCATTGTTTATTGTTACAGAAATTATGACAAGCCTTTGCCGGGTCCGGACAAAGACCATTCTACCAGGGATATGGCTGCTTGCTTTGTATTCATTAGAAACATTTCTGCTGCTGATATCTGCACGGCTGCCAATTGGAGTTCAGTCCACACATTTATTTGGCATTACAGTCTGGATATTGCCTCTAGTCGTAGGGCAGGCTTCGGCCTCGCTGTCTTACAGGGCCTGCTCTCATGAGCTTTCCAGACGACTTTTACCTTTTCCTGACCATTGAGGATTGGTCCTTTTACTGCTTAGGACCTGGTCCTTATCGGTCCTTGAAGTGAGATAGTACAGTTATGCAAGAACTTACCGTAACAGTAAGAGCTCTGGAGTCCGGAGGTGGTAAGGGAGTGTGCCGCCTCGGGCTTACGGGATCCGGTGGCGGCACCGTCGTCGTGAAGGCAGCTCTCTACCTCCCTGGTGAGTTGAGCCTGGCCTCGCCCACCAGGAGGCCAGAGTCTTCTCGCAGATCCACCGCGCCGTAAAGCGTGGAGGGGAGCGACGGGTTATACCTGTAAGGCGAGTATCCAAAACCCGGCTGCGGGTATTGCGGCGTCGGAAAGACTGGCACGGTACTGCGAGGCGCTGGATACTGTGGTCCCGGGTATGGCGGCGGAGGCTGCTGGAGCAGACGGCCCAGTCGGTGGCCTCATGGGCGGGTCCACATTAAGGGGCCCGGAAGGCAGAGGGCCCGACGGAGGAGGAACATCCGGAAGCGGGATGTCTTCTGGAGCCGGTTGAACCGGCGTTGGGACTGGCGTCCGGGGGGCCGACGTCAGATCCGGTTCTGACGGAGGAGGAAGATCCCCCGCATCGTCCGGGGATGGAGAGAGAAGTCCCTGGGTCAGGCTGGGGTGACTCAGGCTCCCCGAGGCGGCAGCAAGGCTGCGAGGAACTGGGTGCAGCGGACATGGGAGGGTCCGCTGCCTGTTGCGGCTAAGGGGCGATTTCCGCGGTGCGGGAGGAGCGGCATCTGGCTTATAGGAGCCCTCACGGAGGCGGGCCGAGGGAAGAATCGGCCCGGTCCGGGGAGAGAAGGTTGTCGCCGCGACGGGGTCGGGCATCTGCTCGACCCTCTCCATTCAGACGTGGAGGAGCCGACATCAACTTAGAGAGTAGCATTCGCCAGATGAAGCATGCACCTGCTGCCGAACCAGGCGGAGGCCTCCCAGTCGCCGGGCGCCCGCAAGGCCAGAGCGCGAGCCAGGCAGGCGGGCTGATGCCTCCTCCAAAACCTTGGAGGCGGCCATCGAGCGGTCCCCTGGGGGGGACGTTACCTTGGTCCTGGCGTCTCCAGCGGGAGACGCGGTAGAGGAGGACTTCTCCCGGTGCCTCTCCTTGTCCTTCTTTTTCTGATGTCCTTTGGGGGAAGTAGACGCCTGCCTCAACTTTTTCAATTCCTTTTCCATAGAAGACATCTTTTTCTTGAGGAGATGGGCTTCCAGGGACTGTTGGCGCCGTTTACAGGTAGCCGCGTTGAAGTTGAGGCAGTGCTGGCACTTCTCGACCGGGTGATCGGGGCCTGGGCAGAAAAGGCACAGGGAATGGCCGTCCTTGTGTGGCAGTTGGGCACCGCACGAGTCGCACTTGTTTTTGTGCTCGGAGGGTGTAGGGGACAACATACACCGACGATGTACCTGACGATTGATTAAAGAATAACTATTTTTCAGTAAAAACCGACGAAAGGTAGGGCTGACGAAGCACGAACTTTACCATGGCGCTGCCGCGAGCTAACAGTGAGGAGAACTGGAAGGTGGTCAGGACCACCCTTTATACCGACATCGTATGATGCGGTCACCTGACGTAGAGGCGGTCCTCCAGGGACTGCTAGCTAGAATTTTCCGTGGGGTCCTGCTGCCGGCCGGCGTCAGTCCTATATGTAATTACCTACTGCAAGAGCCTCTCTTGAAGATCTACTGTTACGGTAAGTTCTTACGTAACTGTACTATCTCTGAGAAGAGCTCTTACAGAAGGTACTGCTTTCCCACCTACCTTTTCCCTGGTAACCGTTTCTCCATTGACTGTTTTCTTCTTTCCTAGTTTCGGAGGAATCTCCTCGGTTCTCCATTTCTGAGTTTGCTGGGTTCTCTGGCAGGAGAACTGCGGCAAGGCTGGGGGACTGCCCTATATACCATTGGCCTATGTCAGGGGGTGGTCGCCTGCCGTATACTGCTAACTAGATGTTTTCTTTGGGTCCTGACGCCTGCCGGCTTCAGTCCTTATGGTGTAACCTGCTGCAAGAGCTCCTCTTGAAGGTCTACTGTTACAGTAAGATCTTGCTTGAGACACAGCTCTTGCAGCAGGTTCCCTCGATAAGACAAAGCAAATCGGCCTCAGGGCTATGAAATTCTGGCTAGCTAACTAGCGAGGGACCGCCCTGCTGTCGGTCCGCCCCGGGTCAGGTGTAGTACAAAGGCGGTCCGCCAGATTCCCCAGTTCTTTTCCGCCCGTCGACTTAGCTACCTGACGCCGGTTGCAATTACAACGGCAGCGGCCCTCGTGAATAATGCTTTTCGACAAATTTCCTTTTTTCAAAATTCTCTTCAAGCAAGATCTTGATGTCATCACCAACTTCTGGCCATCCATCGAAGTGCGCTTGTGGAAAGCAGATCCCGTTCAAGGACCCCCACACGGCCTGCGTCCGGTGCCTGGGCCCAGACCACGATACCCGGGCCTGTCCTTCTTGCCAAGGGTTCAACAGCCGTACCCGGATCCGGCGTCAGAAGGCTTTGCAGGCGCTTCTTCTGGAGGAACAACTGAAGACCATGTCCTCAGGGAAAGCTCCAAGGTCCACAAGCACGGAGAAGGAAGGAGGCCCTTCCAGGTCCCCATCCAGGGTTGAGTCCCGTAGCTCCGGTTGAAATCTCCCGGCTGCAGTGAGAAGCCTTCCTCTCAGGAAAGATCCGTCAGGCCTTCCTCCCTTCCAGGGCCTTGGCGAAGTCGAGGAGCGACACCATCACCAACGAGTCGGGTTCCCGCTCCTCGGTACTTCGGCGTCAGGTCTTCGTCGGTGCCTCACGCCAAGGCCGCTGGAGCTCACGCCCTTAAAAGGCCTGTAGCCCAGATGCCGGCCGACAGCCGTCAGCCGTCGCCCTGCTTCCCTGGAGCCGCCGTCGGCCCGGCGACCGGCGCCGGCCATTGCATTCCCAGCGGGCGCGGTAGGGACCGGCGCCGCCCCTCCTGAGAAGAAGAAAGGCCCTGTTGCCTCCGACCGGCGTCGGTCAGGAGCCTCTATCGGAGGAGGACCTAGAGCAGCCCGAGGACCAGGCAGGCGACCCAGTCCCGTCGGTACTCCCAGGGACCCTCGCCATTACAGAGCCCCTGTGGAGCCGGCGCGGGACCCGGCGACCGCCCACGGCTCCGGGCGTCGTCGGGCCTCTCTCTAGCGAGTGAAAGATCTGTTCACCTCTGGTGAGATACCATTAGGAAGGACATGGTTCCCCTCCTCCTCCTCCTCCTCCTCCTCCTCCGGTTCCTGCCCCCCCGCCATGCCGGGGTGGCGGGCCGTGTTCCTCCTCCCGGGGCCTGGAGCCCCTCCCAGGGGAGACCTGATAGCGGAGACCTCCGTGAAATCCCTCTTCTGGATCACCCAGCCCCAAGAGATCCAGGAGGCGCCCGGCGATACTAGCCTTCAGCGGAGGACCGGGATCAGACTTCTACTCCACCTCTAGATCCCCATCTCCACTCTCCATCCCTTCTCCGGACCCACGTGAGATGCCTAGATCTCCTCCGGATGATCCCTCGTTCCTTGATATTATGAGACATATACAAGAGAACATGGGATGGGATGCTGAAGACTTAGACCCCGAAAGGTGCGCCTCGCCAAATATCTTGACAAAAGGACCCCAAGCCTGTGGTGGTACCACCCTTGGTTGACACTTTCGTGGGCGTCACCAAGGCGGCGTGGAGCGTCCACACTCGCTCCGCGAGACCCGGAAAGCTGATCGCTTGTGCAAGGCTCCTGGGGCGAGCCAGTGCCCGGCGCAGCATCCTCCAGGCTGATTCTCCTGGTCATCACAGCCTCCATGACCCGATCACAGAGGCCACAACATTTGAGCACCCTGCCACGGACCCAGAGTCCAAACAACTGGGCGCGTGGGTAGGCGCCGTGTCGCTTCTGCTACCTGCGCCATCAGATCCTCTGAACTATTTAACCCACATGGTTTCAGTTCCAGAGCAGCTTTGTGGGAACAGGGTCTGGAGCGGCTGAAAAGATGCCGAAGGTGAGCAGAAGGAGGATGCTTCAGCTCCTCCGTCAGGTTCAGACGTGGGGACCCAAGTGCTGAAGCAGCGTATGACTCAGCGGACTCCATCGGCCCGAGCAGCAGCTTCTGGCGTATGCTTCCGGAGACACTCTTGGTTCTTGCGTCTCCGGTTTTAACCGGACGTCCAAAAGAACATCTTGGGCGCTCCTTTTGAGAGAGTATTGTTTGGTAATCCTACAGAAAAGATCCTTACCAAACTCCAAGAGGCGGGAAGGCGGTAAGGTCGGTTCAGGCCATGTACCGACCTAAGCTTGGTTCCTTTCAGGGACCCAAAGCCGTTTCCGTCTTGTGAGACGTGAGAGGCAACAGACCGCTCCGCTGCACCTCAGAGGGGCTCTGGTTTTCGAGAGGCCCAGGGCAAACACCCGCCAGCCGAGGCCAGCGTTCTGCTAGGCAGGCCCAGCCAGCGGGTCCATCTGCCACCACAGCCTGACTCTTTCCGCCCCGCCCCTCAGGATCAACAGGAGTTTATAGTCGAAGGTAGCATTACGACTTCCTGCCAGGATGGCAGGCCATTACCACCGACAGGTGGGTTCTTCAGTTGGTCAGTCTAGGCCACTTTATAGAATCATGGAAAGCCACCCTCGAGGGCCTCCTTTGCTCTCCGGTATCAGGGTCAGCACAAAGCCTTGATCTGGCAAGAAGTACTGCGCTACTCTGAAAGGGAGCGATAGAGTACATCCCAGACAACCAGAGGACTAGGATACTATTCCCACTTCTTCCTGGTTCCCAAGAAAACAGGGACCTCCGTCCAATCCTGGACCTCAGGACCTCAATGTGTCGGTCACTTACAAGAGATTCGCATGGTGACCCTTCGGGTCTTATCCCCATACTAAAACAGGCGCCTTTTAGCGTCTCTAGACATGCAGGATGCCTACCTGCACATCCCTATGGCTCAGGCGCACATGAGGTTCCTGCGCTTCGAGTTTCTCGACCACCACCTTCAGTTCCGAGTCCTTCCTTTCGGACTGTCTTCCGCACCAAGGGTCTTTACCAAGTGCATGGCAGTGTCTCTGAGGAGACAGGGCCACTACGTGTTCCCGTACCTGGACGACTGGCTTCTCATGGCCGCCTCCAGAGAGGCGTTGCTTCTTGCAATCCAGAGCACCCAGGATCTGTTCCGATCCCTGGGCATTCTCATAAATTACGAGAAGTCTCTCCTGGTACAGTCGTAGAAACTGCAGTTCATAGGAGCAGTTCTGGACACTGTTCGGGAAGAGCCTTTCTTCCGGCCGACAGAGCGGAGCGCATCAGATCCCTCATAAAGGGACCTATCATTATGCAAGGTTGTACCTGCCAGGTCGGGTCCTTTGCTTGCTGGACACATGGCTGCGCCATTCCTACTGTCCCTTTCGCAAGACTCCACATGCGAATTACTCAGTGGATGCTCAAAGTGCAATGGGACCAAAGGCAAGACCACTTGCAGCATCCGGTCAGACTCACGAATTCAGTGATTCAAGACTGGCAGTGGTGGCTAGCCCCAGGGTCGCTCTCATCAGGCGTCCCGTTCATTGCGCCGTCCCCGGAGGTCACCCTCACCACGGACGCTTCCGGTCTTGGGTGGGGGGCACACCTGGACGGGGTAAAGTCCCAGGGTACGTGGACCCAGATGGAAGCTCACCTTCACATCAACGTGCTGGAAATGAGCGGTCCTCTATGCCCTGCAGGCCTTTCAGTCAGTTATCCCACCGTACTCTTCTACTTCAGACAGACAACACGGCGTGATGTATTACCTCAACAAACAAGAGGCGCCTCTTACCCCTTTGCAGGAGGCCATGAGAGTGTGGGATTGGGTAATCAGACGGGCGAATCTGATCACTGTGCACGCTTGGAGTGGACAACACGATTGCAGAGCGGCCTGAGTCGTTCTCAGGCCAGAGTCCACGAATGGGAACTTCTTCAAGAGGTAGCAGAGGATCTGTTTCTTGATGGGGAACTCCAGATCTAGACTTGTTCGCCTCCCCATCCAACGCAAAACTGCCCAATTTTTGCTCGCTAGATCCAGGGCCTGGTGTTTTCTGGCGAGACGCGTTATCCCTCTCCTGGGCGAACAGATTCCTCTACGCTTTCCCTCCTTTCCCGTTGATCCAGAGAGTTCTTCTCAAACTGCGCAGGGAGCACGCACTAATGATCCTGGTGGCCCCATTTTGGCCCAGACAGATTTGGTTCCCTTTGTTGATTCAGCTATCTCGGGAACCCCCGCTCCCGTTGCCGCTCAGCTCCCACTTACTGTCTCAGGAGAAGGGTTCACTTGTCCACCCGGACCTACGTTCCTTGAACCTGCATGCTTGGCTCCTAGAGACATAGCCATTTTGCGTCACGGGGTCTCGCAAGAGAGTTGCAGAAGTCCTTTCTGCAGCCAGAAAGCGGCTAAGTCATGCAGCGTCACGCCATGAAATGGCGCCGTTTTTAGTATGGTCATGAGCACGCGACCTTTCCCTTTAGGTTGTCCTGTGGGAGTAATATTAGAATATTTGCTCTCCTCTTTCATTCGGTCTAGCCTACTCCTCTATTAAAGTGCACCTCTTTGCCATTCGCTTACCACCTCCCGGTGGGAAATCGTACAGTGGCTCAGGTGGACGCCTCTCGAGAATTTCTTAGGGGAGTGTTACACCTTAGGCCTTCTATTAGAGACCCTGTGCCTCCATGGGATTTGCTCTTTGTCCTGGAACAGCTCACGCTCCCCCTTTGAACCTGCGCGGATTGCGAGAGCTCGTTTTCTGTCGTGGAAAGCGTTGTTTTTTAGTGCTGTTACCTCGGCAAGAAGAATTTCTGAACTTCACGCTCTCATGTGCAAAGAGCCTTATTTAGTTTTCCACGGGACAGAGTATCCCGGGGACGAACCCTAAATTTTGCCTAAGGTGGTTTCTTCACTCACTCTGAACCAGGATATCGACCTTCCGGTCTACTTCCCGAGCTACTCAAATAGAGGAGAGCTCTGCTCCATACCCTGGATGTTCACCGCAGCCTGAGGTTTTACCTCAACAGAACTCAGTCCTTCGTAGTTCTGAGCAACTTTCATTTCCTTCTCTGAGAGAATGATGGGCCAACCCGATCCAAACAGTCCTTTCTCGCTGGCTTGTCCAGTGTATTTCTCACTGTTATGGTATCAAACAAAAGCCCCTCCCGGGTACAGTCCGGGTCATTCCACTAGAGGGTGGCTGCTTCCTTTGCAGCTCAAAAATGTTTCCACTTCTGCTATATCGCTGCAGCCACTTGGAGTTCTGTGTACCTTTATCAGGCATTATAGCCTGGACATTCGCCTCGGGAAGGGGCTGGTTTTGGCTTGGCCGTGCTTCAGGTCTCCTGTCCTAGGTTCAGGACCTGGTATTTATCCTTTATTTCCTCCTCCCGGATTTTCTGACAGCGCTACTGCTTGGGAATCAGTCCTAATGGTGTAACCTGCTGCAAGAGCTGTGTCTCGGAAGATAGTACAGTTACGTAAGAACTTACCGTAACAGTAGATCTTCGAGAACAGCTCTTAGCAGGTACCTTCCGCCCACCTTCCCCTTGAGGAGGCATGGCTCAGTCTTTCTGAGCAGGAAGTGTTATCTTTCTGTCTTCTGACGGCGAATCCTAGGTCTCCCATTTTGATGTCAGCCTCACGGCAAGAAGTCTCCGTGACGGGAGAACTGGGGAATCTGTAGGACCGCCCCTTTTGTACCACGCCTGGACGTCAGTAGGGACCGACGTCGGGGACGGTACCCGCTGTAGTTAGCTAGCTAGAATATTTCCGTGGGGTCCTGGCGCCTGACGGCTTCAGTCCTAATGGTGTAACCTGCTGCAAGAGCTGTTCTCGAAGATCTACTGTTACGGTAAGTTCTTACGTAACTGTACTTTCTAGGAGTGGTATATGGTGTGCATCCACACAACCCACCTGACCTCCCATGGCAAGTGGCACACCTTACTTCTAGTGTGCAAGATCTGATGTCACGGGGTGGTGCGGAGGAGGATGCTACCCAGGTGGGTAGGAGGAGCTAGCTTGCAGACCTTCTGGCCAGATTGTTAAAGGGAAAGTAGTATTGCAGGAAGTGTGGATGTACACCACATACTACTTCTGGAACTACGGTTACATGTGAGTAACCCTCATTTTTAGGGACGTGGAGATGGTATTCTATCCACTCTTCTGGCAGTGTCTTTTCCCTTTAAGGCTTGCCGGAACTTGTTCAAGCTGGCTTCTCCTACGCACTCGGGTGGTTACTTCCTCGGCACTGCCCCGTGATGTCAGATCTTCCTTTCTGCTGGAAGAAGAAGGTTCCCTCCTTACCAGTCTTGCACTGAGAAGGCCCTTTGCTCTTAAATGTTTGGATTTTTCAAATAAGGTTTGTTTTCAGGCTTTTTCTTCTCGCAGTTGATATAGATGACACAAATTCTGCTCTGGGATTCCAGAAATTTGTGGGCAGATGTCTCTGACGGATCCGCACACCAACTGCCTGGGTCATGAGCATGATCCCCAGGCCTGCGGCATTTGCCGCACTTTCCACCTGTCCACATTGGAGGATTGTCATGCCCGCCTACTCCTAGGTTGTCTGGATGATCAGGACCCACCCGTGAAATCGAAGGATGCCTGTTGGGTGGTCTCTGTGGCTGCAGGGTCGGCCGAGCAACTTGTGGCATTTGAAGAGGCCGTGGCTTGCTGCAGCTCAAGCCTAGTCTGCTTTGGTCTTTTGGGTGCTTCCTTTACAGGGGCATTCAGGGATTTGTGCCAGGCCCTTCCCTCCCATGGGCAGGGTCCCTCAGGCACTAAACACAGATCAGAGTCTAAAAAAGAGACCAAGAAGCGGTCTCGCCATAGATCGTAAGATCGAGGGAGCTCTTGGATCTCTGATTAATGAGCTCTGGAGGTTCTGAGTTCAGTTGAATCCTTGGCCCAGGCCACCGGCCCCACTGTCTCCTCATCAGGCCAGTTGGTCAAGGCGCAGTTCAATCTTCCGGCCACGATTTTTCTCGAGCCAGTTGACCTGTTGTCGCCCAAAGAGGCGAATACCTCCTTATCCAGGACTCTGGTCCTTCCTCTGATTCAGGGTGCTCAGGTGCCCGGGCAATGTAGAGGACATTGACAAGCTGCCCGATTGGACCATATAGCAGCAAAAGAAAAGCCTTTTCAGCCTCTCCCTGCCCCTGTGACAAAACCAGTCCAGCCCCAAGCTGAGCAGCAGGTGCAGGCCTGGCGACCACGACTGAAGTCTGTGGCCACAGTTGCCTGTAAGCCAGTAGGCCGAGGTCCTGGCGGCTCCTCAGCTGGTCCCTCCTTCGCCTCTAAAACTGCCCAGTGACGGGATGACGGGTACCTCCCTCATGTCTGTCACCTCCCCTGGGTCCTGTTGGGGGGGGGGGCGACTGGCTCTACTTTCTTTCCCCCGACCCGCTGATGCTGTGGACAGGTGGGTTCTCGAGGTGGTTGGTCAGGGTCTGCCTCTGGAGTTCGAGGCGTGCCCATCCTACTGAGCCCATGCCCCATGGCAAGGAGGTCGTGGCTCCTGTCTTGGACCCTCCGGAACAGCCAGGGTTTGTCTCCAGGTATTTTCTGGTGCCAAAACGGATGGGGGGGCTGCCGCCCCTTCTTAGATCTGCATGACCTGAACAAGTTTCTCAGGCCACGCACCTTCAGGATGGTCCGTCTGTCTCATATCATACCATCTCTCGAGCAGAGCATGTGGTTTGCTCCCTAGATCTTCAGGACACATTTTTTCACATCCCAGTCTGTCCGTCCCACCTCTGGTTCTGGGTGGAGGAGATCCTCTACGAGTTCCAGGCCATGCCATTTGGTCTGTCCTTGGCCCCCTGGGTCTTTACCAAGTGTATTACAGTTGCGGCAGCTTACCTGAGGCACCGAGGAGTCCGGGTTTACCACTGCCTGGACGACTGGCTGACTGCGGTTCCCTCCAGGCAGGGGGTGGAACGGTTCAGGGACCTGGCCCTCCAGACCTGTGTCTGTTGGCATCCTGGTCAAGTGAGGCCAAGTTGGAACTCGTACCCTCGCAGATGATCAGTTTCATCAAGGCAGAGGCTGTCTCTTCCTTTGCCCGATCATTTCGGGTTGGACAGTTGCGTCCTCCTCGGGACTTCCTATGCCTCCTGAGATACACGACAGCTTGCACCAGCATGGTCCGTTGGGCTTGTTGGAGAATGCACTCTATGCAGTGGGAGCTGGCAGGCCAATGATCTCAGCACAAGGACCACTTCGACCAGCTAGTCACTGTGCCTCAGCTGATGTGGGACACCCTCCGGTGGTGGTTAGGCCCGGAACATCTCCAGTAAGGTATCCCATTTGTTCACTCAGAGCCAACTATCATCCTGATGACCAAAGCCTCTCTCATGGGCTGGGGTGCCCACCTGGGGGAGTACAGAGTCCATAGGCTTTGGACCCCGAGGAGTCCTGGTGTCATATGAGCCTGCTGCAGCTAGGGCAGTTTGGTCAGCACGGACTACTTTCGCTCCACACATTCGGGGTGAGGTGGTCCAGGTCCAGTTGGACAACACAACCATGTACTACCTCAACAAGCAGGTCAGGAAGCACTCCCTTCCTCTGTGCAGCGAAGCTCTCCATGTGTGGACCCTTGTGTGCAGCCTGGAGGCTAATCTCCTTGCCATCTGTGTTGCTGGTGTCTCCAACCAGCTGGTAGACTTGCTCAGCCCTGTGGGTGAGGCATCTCACGAGTGGTCTCTCCATCCAGAGGTTGTACACAACCTTTTCTTCCAGCGGGACACCCCTCTGGTGGACCTGTTTGCCTCCAGAGAGAGAATGCAAAGCTGAGGCTGTTCTTTGCCACCCCCACCCCCCCAGCAGGGAATGTTGCATGGGGATTGTGACAGGGTTGAACAAGGCCCTGCCCCATTTGTTATGCAGAAGTAGGGTAAATGCAAGGGTATGTTCTATCCGCTCCTCTTCTCTCTTGTCCGTGTGGTTGCTCAACCAGATTTTGTTGTGAAACCAAGGAACTGATCACTCCGATGGTTTTGCAATTCTCCACTTGTCACTATCTCACTGCCTTCCCTTGCTATTTCTGTGTTTTCTTCCCCATGGCATATTTGCAGGTATAAAAATATATATGAATCTTTATGTGGAAATATCACTGATACTGGGATATCTTTGTTTAAAACTGTATATAGTTATACTGTTGAAATGATTGTAAAGAGCTATTTGGAACTCAAGGGGTTCACCTGAGGTGCAGTTTGCAAACTCTTGGCAGAGCTATGAACACAAGGGTCAGTTCTAAGTTGCTATGTTCTTTTTGTTGCATCTGCAAGGAAACTGACAACATTCTGTGAAAAAATATATATCTCCATAACGAGCTCCCTGCAAAGACTTGTTATAAAAAGAGCAGCACTGTTTTACAAGAGAGCCTGAGATTTGAAACTGAGAAGAAACACCTCAGAAGGACTGTTTTCTCTGTACTGCCTATGTAAATAGTTATACTGAACAAATTTTTATGTTTTATTTTGTTATTGAGAAAATTAAAACACTATTTGCGAATTGTGAAACTGCTTCTCGTTTTCCTATGCTTCCTGACCCGTGCCTCAATGACAGATGGTGTCAGCCTCAGTGGAATTTACGCCATGCATACTCTAAGCCAGGAGTTTTGTGTGTGGGTACTAGACCTGGTACCAGGGAAGCATGGAAGAAAGGTATGAATTCTGCAGCAGCAAGTCCAGGAGTGATTGCCAGAAGAATGGCAGCCAAACTAGAAGCAGAAACAGAAGTTCAAACTAAGACTATACAGCCAGCACCAGTCATGGAAAAAAAAAAAAGAACAGGCAGTGATGGAACCTGAAAGCCTGACTGCCTCATTCAAATGGTGGGCTATACAACAAACAGACAGAGGAAGAGAGGAGATACAGCAGAGAGAGATTCAACGTTTAGAGGCACAGAGAAAAACAACAACTCGAGAAGCAGAGAAAAGAGATGCAGTGATGGATGCCTTGCAAGTTATCAAAGCTGGAGGATCTGGCACTGGTCCAGGAGAGGAAGACACAACTTAAAACACATTAAACTTACAAAGTTGTGACCCTCGGATGATATCACAGCATACCTGACAACTTCTGAAAGGGTTGCCGCAGCCTGCCAGTGGCCAAAGCAGCAGTGGGCAGTCAGACTGGTACCTTACCTGACAGGGAAAGCCCAACCTGCCTGCAGCAATATGGACACTGCATAGTCATAAAACTATGACCTGGTGAAAAGTGAAGTCCTGAAAAGATGTGACATCTCAGGAGAGACCTACAGGCAGAGATTTCGGTCTCCGACGTACAACTCTGGCAACAGTCATCGAGAAGCCTTCACCCGACTCTGAGAGCTCCTTATGAAATGGCTCCAACCAGAGGCTAAAACACTCCCACAGATCATTGAAACATTTGTAGTGGTGCAGTTCATCAACATCCTTCCCACAGACATATAGTTTTGGGTAAAAAAAAAAAAAAAAAGACTGTTTCTTTGGCTGAAGACTACCAAATGGCCAGATGTATGCCGCAGCAGCAAGGTATCAGCCAGGCACCAGTAAGACACTTTTCCCATTTAAACTCCAAGTCTGATGACGAATCTGCATCCAGTGACTTTATTTGCTATAACTGTAATAAGGCAGGTCATACTGCAAGAATTTGCTGCAGTACGAAGAGTGACACTGGAGCAGATTTGTCCGTAGCAAATTGGGGCAAGTACTTAAATGTCAAAGTGGGAGACAAGACTATGAAGGGACTTACAGATTTGGGAAGCAGATAGACCTTAATACATATTGAAGTGCTAGGAAAACAAAAGTCCAAAAGGACCAGGTACTGGTGTCATCTACATCCACGGGGACACTAGATAATATCCCACCAGCCAAGTAACTGACTATTAATGGGGTGTCGTACCAAATGAAAGTGGGGGTAGTACCCAAGTTACCTGTACCTGTGATTATTGGAAATGACTTTCCAGGATTTACGGAGTTAATCAAAGAGGGAGTAAATCCTGATGTTTCAGCAGCTGTGGTGACGAGAGCTCAGGCAAAGAAAATTTCAGATGGTGGGGACTCTCTTCTTTTGTTGATTTTGATTCTGACTTGTTTGAGCAGAGCTCCAAGATCCAAAAGGCCAGGAAAGAATAGACGATGCCTGAAGAAACAGTGGCAACAAAAGATTGATGGATATAAGGGGTTAACATATAAAAATGCTGAATCTAAACTGATCACTAATTGTGAATTTTTTTCATAACAAGCTAATGATGTTTCTTCCCAGGGTTATTTTAAGCAGCTGGGGGTGAACCTATGTTTAAATAATGTAGTGGGCTACTGTACAGAGTTTGGGTTAAACCTCAGAGAAAGGACCAGACAGAACAATTGGTTATACCACAAAAGTATAGATCTGAATCGCTACAGATAGCATATGATAGTCCTGTGGCTGGTCACTCGGGGAGGGATCGCACCCTTGTCAGACCACTGTACAGATTTTACAGGCCTGGAATTCATAAAGATGTTGCTACCTATTGAAGTTCCTATGCTGAGTGTCAGAAAGTAGCCCCAGTGACTAAAAAAAACAAGGTGCCCGTACCCTTGATAGATATGCCTGGCCCCTTAGACAAAAATAAAAGGGCATATCGATTCATTTTGGTAGTATGTGACTGTGCCACTTAATACCCAGAGGTAGTTCCAATGCGTACTGTCACAACCCCAAAAGTGGCAGTAGAGCTTGCCAAAATTTTCAGCAGGGTGGGCATGCTGAAAGAGATTATTACTTACCAGTGTAGTAATTTTGGTGCTGCATTAGTGAAGGAGCTGTACTGACTACTAGGTATCACTGCCATAAGAACCTCCCCGTATCACCCTCAGACAGATGGTCTTGTTGAGTGTTTTAACCAAACCCTAAAATGCATGTTAAAAAGGTTTGTAAAAGGGGAAGGAGAAAGACTGGGACCAATACTTACCGTACCTGCTTTTTGCTTACAGAGAAGTGCCACAAGCGTCAACAGGTTTTTCACCATTTGAAATGCTGTATGGTAGACAACCTAGAGGGCCACTAGATGTAATCAAAGAAACATGGGGAAGATAATCCCCATCAGAAACAGTCTGGCTGGGAGTGTGCGTCTTGTCTCCCTCCTCCCGGAGAACTGCTAGAAGTCTGTCAGAAGTGTGGACAGAACATCATATCCATGTTACTCACCTGTAAGAGTAGTATATGATCATCCACACTGACCCGCCTGACCTCCCCTGGCAAGTGGCACACCGGACTGGCTTCCAGCAAACAAGATCTGACGTCACGGGGCAGTGCTGAGGGAGTTACCTCCCAGGTAGGTGGGAGGAGCCAGCTTTAAGACATTCTGGCAAGCCTTAAAGGGAAAGGACACTGTCAGAGGTGTGGATGGACACCATATACCCCTTCTAGAACTATTGTTACAGGTGAGTAACCGGTGTGTTCTCCCCCTCTGATTATTCCTCCTCTGCTGGCTGCATTAGAGGATGTCACTGTGGTTGCGATGCCCAGAAAGGCAGACAGACTGTACCAGGTTCTCTCTGGGAAGCCTTTTCTTTTTGCAAGGCAGCCACAGGCAATGGGGCTAAATGGGATACATCCCAGAATACTAAAAGAGCTCAGAGAGTTGGTATTGTCACCACTGACAGCCCTATTCAACAAATCAATGAAGGAGGGAATAGTACCCGAGAACTGGACGAAGGCGAACTTGATACCCCTTCACAAAAGTAGGAGCAGGTAACTATAGACCAGTCAAGTTTGACCTCAATCGTGGGAAAGATGATGGAATCACTGTTAAAGGAAGGGATTGTAGAATATCTAGAAGCCAGCGTGGCACAGGACTCCAGGCAACATGGATTCACAACCGTAAGGTCGTGTAAAACGAATCTGATGGATTTCTTTTGGTGACGGGTAGTAGATCAGGGAGGAGCGGTGGACATGGCCTATCTAATTTCTTGGTGGATGGACTCAAAGGGGAAAGTATGCCTCTTTGCAGATGACACCAAGATCTGCAGTAGGGTTGACACTCTTGGGGGTAGGAGCAAATGAAGAGAGACTTGGACAAGTTAGAAGTGTGGTCAGAGTGACAGCTTGAATTAGTGCCCAGAAGTGCAGAATCATGCACTTGAGGAACAGACTCCCAGGGGAGGAATACACAAGTTGGGGGGGGAGGGGTTTACAGACAAAATCAAAATGGAAAGGGACCTGGGGTAATCATAACAGATGATCTAAAAATAGCCAATGAATGTGAGAGGGCATTGAGGAAAACCAATGGAATGCTGGGGTGCATAGGGAGAGGTATCACCAGTAGAAAACATGAGGTGGTGATGCCGCTGTACAGGGAGTTGGTGAGGCCTCATTTAGAGTACTGCATGTACTGGAGACCTCTCTCCAAAAGGACATCAACAGGGTGGAGGCTGTCCAGAGAAGGGCAACGAAAATGGTGCTGGGGCTACATCAGAAACCATACGAAGAGAGATTGAGAGAACTCCGTATGTATACTCTGGAAGACAGGAGGGAGAGGTGGGGATATGATAGAGACATTCAGATAGTTCAAGGGGATCAATAGAGGTCAAGAGTATCTTTCAGAAAAGGAGGTGTGCAAGAACAAAGGGTTACAATATGGGGCTGAAGGGGGAAGACTGGCAACGTGGGGAAGTATTTTTTCACTGAAAGGGTGGTGGATGCATGGAATAGCCTCCCGGAGGAGATTGCTAGGGCAAAAACAGTTGTCGAATTCAAGAATGCATGGCTCAGGCAGAAGGTAAAACTAGTGGGAGGAAGGAGGAAGTAGGCTGCTGATCAAATAGGATCTGGAGCTTATATAGCAGGTAGGGAATGGGCAGACTAGGTGGGCCAGGTGTTCCTTATGTACCATCAAGTTCTGTGTATATTCAGTGGTGGTAAATGTGGCACATGAAAGGTCCAAGAGGCCTCAGTGCTTCAGTTCTCTTCCCTGGTTAAGGAGTCCAGAAAGCTGGATCTGATGGGCAAGTAGGCCTGTGCCTCTGCTATACTGCCCCTCAGAATGATCAGTTACATTGCCCTTATGGTCAGATCCAGAACACTCTCTGGAAAAAGGCCAGAGCTGAAGCTCAGGCTCTCCCAGAGGGCCCCCAGAAGCAGGAGCTGCTTAAAGTCCTCCAGTCCGGGGCAGACATGAGTAAACACCTGTTGAGGTTTGCCTATGACATCTCGGATGCTGCGCATGCCTGCTGGAGTAGCTGTGGGTGGCATCTGCCTAAGGCATTCATAGTTTAGAGTGTCTGGCTGTGCTTCTGACGTACAACAGTGCATCCTGAATGCCTCCTTCAGAGGCTACAAGCTCTTTGGGGCAGATGTGCAGGACATTCTTTGTGACAGGCCGCAGGGAGAACCCTGTGGTTGGTCCACTGGTTTTACCATACCCAGCCAAGAAGTTGGCTGAAAGTGCATTTTCGTCAGGCCTCCCATAGAACCAAATCCACGACATCCTGGCAAGTACAGAGCAGGAACAGCCCTGCCTGCCTCTACCTTCACCACTGAAATGGCCCCTTGAGTTGGAGTCGAGGCCCCGGCCGCTGGTTATGACTCCTTGCTAGACCCCCACCTTCCAGTTCTACAGGAGGAGGTGGTGGTAAGATGTCACTTCTCCCTTCAGCTGGACAGGTGGGAGATCACACTAGATGCTTGGGTCCTGCAGCTCATAGAGCAAGATCACACCTTAGAACTTCTGGAGTGGCCTCCAGATCTACCTCCAGTTCTTTCAAGCTGCCCTCCAGACCATATTCCGCAGCTGCTGGAAGAGACTTGCATGCTGCCTCAAAAGGCCATAGAACCAGTTCCCACAGATCACAGGAACGGAGGGTTCTGTTCCCACTTCTTTCTAGTTCCCAAATGTAGAGAGGATTTGCAGCCCATCCTGGACCTCTGCATCCAGTACAAGACGTTCAGGATGGTGACGCTACAAGGTCTGCTACCTCTACCTTTGTGCTCCCTACAAGGAAGTACGTGAGGTTTCTGTTCCAGGAAGAGCATTACCAGTTCAGAGTACTGCCCTTTGGCTGATCTTCTGCACCACGTCTTTACCAGATGCTTGGCGGTGGTGGTAGCAGCAGCCCTCAGGAAGGAGGAACTGTATGTCTAGTTGCTAAAAGCTCAGTCCGAGGAGTAGCTAGTGCATACCAGACTGGTGTTCCATGCCTTTGGGATCACGGGCATCCTGCCCAAGTCAGTCTTGCCCCCCCCGTTGCCATCTTTGTACATAGGACTATACTGGACATTGCCCAGGGTGCAGCCTTCCTCCCCCAGCAGGGCAGAAGAAAAAATTACTTATCATAGTACTCTTTTCTTCAAAGGGATCACTCATTATGATTAAACTGATGCAGTGTTGGACTGCCCGGCGAGATGGAAGTATATGCAAATGATGGAACTCTCAATTGGCTCATGCCAATTTCAAACTGCTGCGCTCTTGAGTGCTTCAGATTCTTATATAGCCTAACTGGGTATAAAACCACTAGCTAAAAATAATATTTATATAAAATAATGTTTGTACTTTCAGGTCAAAAACATCCCAAGAAGTAAACCTAAAAAACTTAAAACCACAAGGGAACCAACTGGTTAATAAAAAAGTGAGTCTGTAACCTGACCTGTATAGAAAAAGCACCCTAAAACAGGGATGCAGAACAGCTTTTATAGATTCTAGTAGGGGAGGCAGGGTGGGTGTTTTAATCATAATGCGTGATCCCTTTGAAGAAACAAAATTTCTATGGTGAATAATTTTTTCTTCTAACCCCAGGAATTGCTCATTATGATTAAACTGATGCAGACTAGCAAGCAGTACCTTTGGAGGTTGGGCAGAAAACCTATTTAGGAAACAGTTCTGCAGCACTGCTGTATCAAATCTGGCATCACTTTTGGATTGTAGATTCAGGCTGTAATGCTTTGTGAAGGTGTGTACTGTTTTCCATGTAGCTGCTTTGCAGATTTTGAGTAGTGGGATTTCTCTTAAAGCTGCCACTGAAGCAGCTGTGCCCCTGGTGGAATGTGCCCTCAGGATCAGGAGCGCCTGTTTACCCACATTACTATAACAAAATTGTATACATGCCACTGTCCAGCGAGCAATTGTACGTTTTGTGGCAGGTCTGCCCTTACCTACTTCTCGATAGGTAACAGAGCTGTGTTTGACCTGGTCTTTTAAGACTTTTTTTCTGTCAATATAGTGGCTAAGTGCTCTTTTGGCATCAACGGAGTGAGGCCTCCTTTCTGGAGAACTGGAGTTCTCTGTAAAAAAGACAGGTAAAGTGATAAGACTGATTTAAATAGAAATCACACACCACTTTGGGAAGGAATTTTCTGTTGGTTCTGAGGACTACTTTATCCCTGTGGAATGAGATGTAATCTGCATCTGCACAGGGCCTGTAACTCACTGATCTTTCTGGCTGAAGTAATAGCAACTAGAAACACAGTTTTCCAAGTGATATACAGTACTTCAAATCTGCAGTTGCCATTGGTTCAGATGGAGCATCCATGAGATTGGCAATGCAGATATTCAGATTCCAGGCCGTAACAGGTTCCCTCAAGAGAGGGTGCAAGAGGTTTTGGTGTTTAAAATACTTCCTTAAGACTGGATGAGAGGCCACGGATTTCTCTTTACCAGCTGACAGATAAGCTGAGACTGAAGCCAAATAAACCTTGAGGGTCGAAGGTTTCAAGCCTAAAGCATGCAAGTGTGTTAGGTAATCCAGGAGAATGGCTAAATCAGCCCTGGATGGGTCAGCGCCCTTACCTGTATACCAACTGTAAAACCTCTTCCACGCAGCAGAATATGTCTTCTTAGTGGAAGGTTTCTTGGAACCCCTAAGTACTGTCAGCACCTGTTCTGACAGTTTAAGATTAGCATACTCTTTAAGTCCTCAAGAGCCAGGCCTTGAGCCTCAGTGATGTGAGGCTGGGGTACAGTATCCTGCCGTGAGAGGAGGTCAGCAGGTTGTGCCTTCTGGGCAGATGAATTGAAGAAACTACTGACAGAGTCAGCAGAAGTGAATACCAGTGTTGTCTCGCCCAATCTGGTGCCACCAGTATCATTGTCACCGGTTGGCACGTCAGTTGCAGTAGGGCCCTGAATATCAGTGGAAAAGGAGGGAAGGCATACAGGAACTTCCCCATCCAGTCCAGTGCATCCAGGGGTAGTGTGCCCGTGAGAGGAGATAACTGGTAACTGGTGATTTTCTACAGAGATGAAGAGATCTATCTCTGGAGTGCCCCATCGCCTGAAAATCAAACTGAGTATTTGGGGATTCAGACACCACTCGTGGTGGTCCTGACTTATCCTGCTGAGGGAGTCTGCCAGCACATTATCCTTTCCTGGAAGATGTATGGCTGATAGGGATACCTTCATGGAGTATGCTAGGGACCACAGCCTCGTTGCTTCTGTGCACAGTGGAGCTGATCTGGTTCTTCCCTTACTACATAGTAGTAGTGTTGTTTGTTCTGACCTGCACCACTCTGTTTTGAAGATGTGGAGCAAATGCCTGCAGGGCTAGGTACACCACCCTGAGCTCCAGTAGATTTATATGCAACAGGGATTCTTAAGGAGACCATACACCACTTGCTGTGTAATCCAACATGTGTGCTCCCCAATCCAGAAGGGATGCATCTGTTGTAAGAATAAAAGAAGGTTGTTCCTTTATGAAAGGCACATCTGCCCAAAGGTTGTGCTCGTCTAGCCACCACTGCAGTGCCTGTAGCAGGCTGTGGGTGACTGGAACCAGTTTGGACAGAGAGTCTGTCCTCTGGGACCAATATTGTCTCAGGTGAAACTGGATGTGTCTCATTTGCAATCTGGAACTGAGTACCACTGTGGTGGCAGCTGCCATGTGGCCCTAAAACCTGAGGAATTCTCTGGCTAGTTTGGGTTTTCCTGGCACAAACGAGTTTGCAATCTGTAGAATGATGTTTACCCTGTCCTGTGGTAGAAAAGCTCTGCCCAGACTGGTGTTTAGCTCTGCATCAGTGAATTTTAGTACCTGAACTGGTGTTTGCTGAGACTTCTACTCATTTATGAGAAAACCCACAGACTCCAGAGTAGCTTTTGTTAGTGCTAAGGCCTGCTTTGCAAGCTGAAGAAATGGACCCACTACTAGTCTGTCGTCTAGGTAGGGAAAGACTGACACCCCTTGTTTTCTCAGAAACTTCACTACCATAGCTAAACATTTTGTGAAAGTCCTTGGGGCAGAAGTTAGGCCAAAAGGAAGTGCTGCAAACTGATAATGGCCTGAGGCCAGTCTGAATCTCAAGACTTTCTGTGAGAAGGTCTGATGGGATGTGAAAATAAGCATCCCTTAGCTCTAGGGAGGCTAGCCAGTCTCCCTTTTGTAAAGTGAGAATGCTTATTGCATGAGTGACCATTCTGAGTTTTGGCTTCAGAATATGTTTGTTTAGGAATCTTAGATCCAGAATAGGCTGCCAGTCCCCATTTTTCATTACTTTGAGGAAGTATCTGGAGTAGAAGTCTTTGCCCAGCTGTTTTAGGGGCATTGGCTCCGCTGCCTTGATTGCCAGCAGATGTTTTACCTCTGCATTCAGTAAAATCGTGTCTGCAGATGTAACTGGTGCAAATGTTCTTGCTGTCAGCTTGGGGAGAGATTTGAAGCTGAATGCCAGACCCTGGCTCACTACCTCAAGACCCACTTGTCTGTGGTGATGGAATGCCAATCCTGGAGGTGGTGAGCCAACCTGCCACCCACTGGTGGATCTGCAACAGGGGATGCGACCTGTACCAGCCCGTCAGAGGTTCTGAGTGTGTTGTGCCTGAATCACAGGGGAGGGAGAAGCTCTTCTCATAGCTCTCCTGCCCCTTCCTCGAAAATATACTGTAGGCTGTTGTTGCAGCTGAGCAGCCTGAGCCTGGAAAAATGGTCTGGGATAGGTTCCCCAACCACTGCCTTCCCTAGTTTGGGCCCTATAGGATGTGGAAGGCATATCCTTAGAGATCTGTCTTCGAGGGTGGAGCTCTTGCAGCAGGTAATATCATTAGGACTGAACCGGCAGGTGTCAGGACCCCACGAGCATGTAGCCAGCAGTCTGAGGCAGGGGACGTCCTCGGCGTCAACCGCCTGGCGTCCTCACGATGAGTATAAGGGGTGGTCCCCAAGCGCCACCCAGTTCTTTCCCCGCCGTCGACCTGCGTAGTTCGGCTCCACGGACGCCTCTCTCTGCAATCGACAGCTTTGAATGCCAGATAAGTTGTTTTTCTTTCTTAAATTAGTATAAATCTTCCTAACGCCTCGTTTGTGTTGTCGCCCTCACCACCGTGGCGAAAATCTAAGTTTGCCTGCAGGAAGCATATTCCGGCGAAAGACGGCCATGCGGTCTGCCTCATCTGCCTAGGCCCGGAACACCAGCCTGACTCCTGCGGCCACTGTCAGAAGACGCGCACCAGGAGAGCCCATGCCTTGAAAACCTTTCTCCTAGAGAAAAAGCTTGCGGCCTTACAGCGAGGTTCAGGGGCCAGCTCATCCTCTCCCGCTAGAGAATCCCCTTCCAAAAATAAGGCCTCTGTGAGAGAAGCATCACAAGGAGAAGGATCGGGCCAGGTCTGAATCCTGCCATCTGTCGCCAGCCAAACAGGCGTCTTCGTCTGGTTCCAAAAGGTTGGGTTCGGCCCCAGCAAATGACTCTTCCCCGCTCTTCTAAGTCCACCCCTTCCTCCACCCCGGGTCGCCACCAGGAGTCGGCATCAGTGAGGCATTCCCTGACTCATCGACCTCATAAAACCACAGGGTCGACCCAGGAAAGCCTGCCCAGGGCTCTGGACAGGCCCAGCTCCTTGGAGAAGAGGAAATGTTCTGAGGACAGGCAAGGGGACGTCCGGACTCGAACCCCCCTCCAAGGCTAAGGTAGCCCTCGTCAGGCGTCCGCCCACCCAGCACGCCCACGCCGATGGCAGACACGGGGCGGTCGCCAGACGAGGATCAGCCATCTGTCCCTCCACCTACAGGCCAGATGCCAGCTGACACGGACTCGATGCCTGCCACGCCAATAGAGGTGCCTGATCCCCAGACACCTATTCCCAAGGACTCGATGCCCGGTCCATCTGACCTGACGCCAGCTCCAACGGTCATCCCAGTGGCGGATATAGGTAATTTATTTACCACCTGGTGGAATACCGTCAAGGGGAACCTTCTATACAGACCACCGGACAAGTCCTACTCCACCTCCTGGGTCCTAACTACCCCAGACAAGGGCCAACCAGATGAGCACCCAACTCCGTCCGAAGGGGTAAAAGACAAGTCAATCCCATCCCGGCTCCCCAACGTCTCAGGCGAGGCAGGCGTCGACTCGGACTCTTCAGGGACGGTTCCTACCTCCTTTGTCAGGACGAGGACTCTCCACAGTCTCGGATCCCTTGACCGTAACATCATAAGCATCAGACTATTCGTATGGGATGCCGGGCTCTAGACCCAGAGCAAGCGTCTAGCTAAGTTCCTGGGAGAAAAGGACAAGCCATGGTCATCCACCAGTAGAGCCCTTCAGGATATTACTAGCCTTATAGCATGCAAGTCATCTATCTAGCAGTTCCAAGGAAGGCTGACAGACTTTACAAGCCTCCAGATCGAACCATTCCAGGCGGAACAACCTAAGGCTAATTCACTAGTCCCTTACGGCTGCCCACGGAAGAGGCCCCAACCAAAAGCATCTAAGCTCCAGCCCCCAGACACCATCTGAAGAAACTGGACAACTGGGGCTGAAAGGTTTTCCTAACTACAAATGAGATCAGGTCACACAATTTCATGGCCCACAGTCTCCTGCAACAATCGTTGGAGAAAGACCATGGATTTAGTGAGACTCTCACAGCTCCGACTCCAAACAGAATTTGGCCTCGCTCATGGAACCTGGACATGGACAAACATGCCTCAGTGTTCTTATGGCCTTCGTTGATATAGCCTCAGGGCTGCGACATCAGACATATGCATGAGACAGCAGTCCTAGCTCAGACTTACTAATTTTTCCTTTCAGGGCAGTCTTTTCGGCCTGAGGTTGAACAGATAGTGAAACAACTGCAGGCATGATGAGAACAATGGGCGTACACGGGTGTACAAGTCCAACCCAAACAACTACATAAAGTCCTTTTAATCAGCGTCAGACCCAGGACAAACTGGCAAGCAATCCCAGGGAAAGGGATTCAAGAGATGGAGCAACCCTGCCTCTCAAGGTTCCCAGGGCCTAAACAGCCTAAACTCCCAGACCCTCCCACCCCCTACCAGATTCATTGCTGCCTCCTTCTCTCAGGGACAGAGGTCGGAGGCAGTTTGTGCTTACCCACGAGTGGCCCAGTATCACTACTGATCATGGGTACTGAATACCATTCAGATAGGTACTCACAGAATTCTCTCTCCACTGAAAACCTCCCCCGTCGTTGTCCACCACAGCAGTTTCCTCTTGGAAGGAGATCCAACAGCTCTTAGACAAGAGAAGCGATTCAGAGATCCACCGGCCTAGAGAGAAGGTTTCTACTCCCCTTCTTCCCTGCTTGAAGAAGACAGAGACCTTGATCCCATTCTGGACCTCAGCTAGCTCAGCCTCTCAGTGAAATACCAGGGTTCGCATGATCACCTGGGTTCCCCTCTTCCCCCTGCCTCCAGCAAGGAGATTGGCTAAGCTCTCTCTAGATGTGCAGGACAGCACCTGCATCAAGGTCCTGGAGACCCACAGCCAATTCTGTGGTTCTGCTTCAGAGGCGAGCATTACCAATTCAGGGTTCTGTATGGCCTCGTCAGTACCCAGAATTGTTCACCAAGAGTGCCTGGCGGTGACCCAGCGGCCCTCTGCAGGAGAGGCCTCTTTGTCTACCACTACCTGGACGATTGGCTCCTCTCCACTCAGTCAGAGGAGGAGGAGCTTCTAATCGCCCTAACAGAAACACGGGTTCTGTTTTCGTCCCTGGGCATCACAGTCAACTGGCCGAAGTCAGACCCTGGGCCTTGGCAGCGGCTGCAGTTCATAGGAGCCATCCTGAACACGGTAAGGAAGGGTTTTCACCGCGGACAGAGCAGAGATGCTTTCATCAGGTTATTGAAGCCTCCAAAGAAAACCCTCCTCCCCTCTTGTGGGTGGTCTTGCAGCTGCTGGGTCATGGCGTGACCATCACCACAGTTCCTTAGCCAGGCTCCACATGAGGGCACTGCAGTGGCACCTCAGGTACAGTGGGACCAGTTGGTGGGCGATCTGGATCTCCAAATCCTGATCTCTCGAGCAAGTCATCATATCTCTGGAATGGTGGCTCTGCATGGACGATCTGGCCGGTGGTGTTCCTTTGCAGAACATGCCAGCTTCCAGACCTGACCACAGGCGCCTCTCTGTCAGGATGGGGGCTCATCTAAGGGATCACAGGGATCTGGGGTCCTGGTCTATCACGAGCACTCTCTTCCATATCAGTGTCCTGGAATGAGGAAGCGGTGCTGAATCCATCTTAGTTCAGAGACCTTCTGCGGGTCCTCTTCTGGTGCAGACAGACCTTTTACCTGTAGTCGCCTTAAAGTCAACAAACAAAGGGTTATTCCTGTCATCCTTTGCGGAAAGCCATGAGTGTGGGACTGGGCAGTGGGGAACGCATCCTCGATCTCAGTGCAGTTCACCTGCCAGGGGTCCAGGCGTTCTGCGCCGACAGTGTCAGTTGCTCTTCCTCTCAGAATCACAGTGAATTGCTCAAAGATCGCCATCAGATGACCTCTTCAACAGATGGGAAAAGCCAGAGGTGGACCTCTTTGTGTCCCTGCCAGTGCCAAACTGCACAATTTCTCTACTAAGCTCCAGGACCTGGTGTTTTCTGGCAAGATGCATTGTCCCTCTCCTGGATAGGGAAGTTCCTTTAGCCTTCCTCCTGTTCCCCCTCATTCAGGAAATTACTGCTCAAATTACAGTCAGAAGCAGCAGAATGATTCTAGTAGCTCCTCTATGGCCTCATCAAATTTGGTATCACTGCTCAACAGCTGTTTCTGGAACCTCCAGTTCAGTTGCCACTCTCACTCCTTGCTCTCTCAGGAACAGGGGACTCTCGTCCATCCTGCTCTTAAGCTCTCTTCACTTGCATGCTTGGCTCACTGCAGTCCTAGCGGTAGAGAGATTAGGAGTGTCCAAGAAGCGAAGTGGCTGAAATTCTGGTGGCAGCCAGGAAGCCTTCTACCAGAGCCACGTACGCTCTGAAATGGAAACGCTTATGCTTGCGGGTGTCTTCCTGTTCCCTAGATCCCTTGGTTGCCTGGTCAGGCACGTGTTACAGCATCTCGGACACCTTGTGAAGTTAGGTTTGAGTTACTCCTCAGTCATGGTGCATGCATATGTGTGCGGTCTCCGCATATCGTAACCCAGTCGACCAAACTCCGGCTCAGTTGAATGCCTGCAAGACTTTTCTTCAATTATTACGTCAGACCTCCAAGAGACAGTGTTCTACTGGGACCTCCTCTTTATTCTAGAAAACTCGCACTTCCTCCTTGAGACTGGCAGCCTCTTGCAAGCTAAACTTCCTCTGAAAGACTCTCCTCTTGGTGGCCATCACCCTCAAGCCGAAGTTTGGGAACTGCAGGCTCTGATGTGTAAAGAACCGTACATAGTCTTTCACAGGGGCTGGGTGAATCAGCACACAAACCCCAAATATATGCCGAAGGTGGTATCCATACTGACTCTGAACCAGGATATCAGCCTTTCAGTATACTACCCTAACTCTTCCAGCCAGGGTGAAGCACTGTTGCACGCCTTTGATATTCATCACATTTTGCGATATTATCGCCACAGGACTCGCTCCTCTAGGACATTAGACAGTTGTTCGTTTCTTCCTTGAAAGCGGAGTATTGGGTTGTCTCCAAGCAGACACTAGCCCGTTGGCTAGTGCATTGCAATACGTTTTGTTATCAGCACCATGACAGACCTCTCCCGGGTGCTGTTGGGGTCATTCCGCAAAGCGGTGGCATCTTCATTTAGCGGCCCTGTGGGAATGTTTCTTCAGCGATATTTGTGCTGCTGCTTACGTGGTCCTCCGTCCACACCTTTATCAGGCATTACAGCCTTGACATCGCTTCCAGAAGGAGAGCAGGTTTTGGACTAGCAGTCCTGCATGGCCTTCTCTCGTAGATGTCCGCGCCATCTTCCTATATATTCCCTTCCGCGCTATCAGACCTGGGCCTATCATTGGGTACTGCTTGGGACTCGGTCCTAATGGTATTACCTGCTGCAAAAGCTCCACCCTCAAAGACAGATAGTACAGTTACATAGGAACTTACCGTAACAGTAGATCTTCAAGAGGAGCTCTTACAAGCAGTATCTTCCACCCTCCTTCCCAGGATAGCTTAGGGGGATTATGATGATTATTATTATTCTTGGTTTCCATCACCAGGATGTGAATTTTGCTACCTGGTTCTCCAAATTTTATCTAGCCATGTCTCAAAGGAGAGAACAGGGGTGGCGCCAGGGACTGCCCCTTTATACCACGTGGGGCGTCAGGCGAATGACCAGCGTCGGGGAGCAACCTGCCTCCAGTTGCTGCAGCTAAAAGTTTTCAATAAGTTACCTGACACCTGCTGGCTTCAGTCCTAATGGTATTACCTGCTAAACTCCTCTTGAAGACTACTATTATAGTGAGATTTTTATGTATAACATACTTTACTTCTATAGGTAGCCTTGTATTCTTCTTTCTTCATGTAAGCCTCTGTTGTGTCACCAAATAATGAGTTTTTCTCAAATGGGAAATCCGTTGCCTTGGCGTCCAAGGTCAGGTTTGTGGCTCTGAGCCATGCAAATCTCCTAAGGGAGACAGACAGTGGCATTAATCTGGCTGCAGAATCATTAGTGTCCACAGCCACGTGGAACTGTTTTACTGACATCTAGTGCAGCTGTTGCTGTATTTTGTGCCAGGTCAACTGCCTTGCCTGGCACCCTGTGAACCAGGATAACACTGTATTCAGAGTGCCTTCTGGTGACCACACTGCACAAAAGCTGTGTAATTGGCCTATCCTAACTATCAGAGGAAGCTGACCATGTACCCTTTTTACCCATTGCATCCATCTTCCGGGAGAGTCCTTGTCAGGAGGATGGGTAGCCAGAGGAATACTGGCTTTGCCGCAGGCAGCAGCCTGCACCACCTCCTCAGGATCAGGGTGGCTGAAAAGAAGATTAGCTGTGGTCCTATCAAGCTGATATTTATCAACTTTTGTGTCCACTCCTGGAATGGAATTGGGAGTTTGAAATATTTGTAATGCTGCCTTTTTCAAGGTCTTATGCATAGGCAGTAATAAACGTTTTGTGGGGGCTATCCCCATCATGTCTAAAAATTCTGCTTCCTCCACATCCTCCTCTGTCTCCTGCAGAGGGAGGTGAGTGCCTCCACCATGCTTTTCACAAAAGCATAATGTGATGTATAATCCTCGTGACCCGTGGCGGGGGAACCGAATTCTTGTTCTGGAGAAACCTCTGGATCTATCAGTTCCTCATCAAAATAATCATCATCCTCACCAAAGGTGGCTTGCAGTTCCTGAGGAGCTGGAACTGGCACAGGAACTGGAGCAGTCGGTGCGGGAACTAGGACTGCAGCCTGCAGTGCTTGCAAGGCCTGTAAGGCCTTGGCAATGAGCTCAGCCAAGGGCATACCAGGTTTGTCTGCTGGGAGTTCCTTAGCCTTCTCGGCCGGAGGTGCAGCAACATACTTTTCCTTGCATTTCTTCTTAAGTGGAACAGGTTCAGTCCCTGACTCCACTAACCTTTCTGACTTACCCTGCTCAACCTTATCTGATCCTTTGTCAGGATCCTTGGCTTTACCTCCATCCTTTTTTTGTGCCAGAGGTGGAAGAACCAGTTTGCCCAGTAGTAGCAGAAGCAGAGGCCATCTCTTCCAATATTTTGGACCTTTTCCTAAGAGTTTTAGAGCAACATGTTTTACAAGTATCACGGTTTGCAAAAATATGGCTAGTACCCAGACAAAAAAAAACACAAAGGGAATGTCTGTCTGCTTTTGCTATAATCTGACCACCAGACTCACAGTATTTAAAACCAGTGGGTCCTGTGCATTTTTTTTAGACTTGACAACAGGGGCCTCTGACATTGAGCAGGAATAGCTAAAGTAAACTGCAACAAAATTATTGTTTCCTTGGAACTGAATATTTTAAATATCAACAACTGCTAACGGTTCCGGGAACTGAACGCTATTCGGTTTCTGACAGAAAAAGGGAACTCAGAAATTTATAATTTTAGATAAAAATAAAACAGGTACAAACGGTAAAGGAACCGACCGCAAAAAATAACAAATATTACTAAACTGAGGTTAAAAATCTCACTAGAAATAACGGAACCCTTGGTTCCAAGGAACAGCTAAATTTTTTTTATTTATTGAAATTTCCGGTAACACCTTTAAGAACAAGCTCATTTCGTAGGTTCCACATCAGACGAACAATACACATTGGGAAAGTATGAGACGGAGAACAAACAAAACAAGGAATTATGCAAGACGAGTGTATAACTGGAGAAGTTCCAATACATGTAGCATTGTACAATGTATGCCATGGTGCATATTTGATTAAAACCTGGAATTCAGAGAGTCATATTAGAGGGGGTGGGGTCTTATGAAACGACCCTTTTCAGGAAAATGAGAACAGACTGAGCCTAATATCTAATAATCGACAAGGTAAGGGAAGACATCAGCACAGAGGCCTTGTCAGAGGTGAGAAAATATGGGACAAAGCATTTTAAAGGGAGCTGAGGAGATATAATGGGGAGGGGGATATGGGGAACGCCATAGAGGGGTGAGGGGAAAGAGTGGAAGGGATTAAGAGGAAATGTGAAGGAGAATGATTAGCAACTTAGAACAGTTATTTATATGCTGAGAACAGTTATGCATAAGGGCAGGATAGTATAAGGTTATAATAAATGCTGGTCACAAGAAGGAAGGTTATTGGAAGCAGTCACAACTGGCATTAGCAACTAGCAACAATTACACAAAATATTCACACAAATTGTAAAATAAACTAAAAACACTACTTATCGACCAGATAAACGGATTTTGAAGCGGCTGAAGGAGAGCTCTCTGGGACGTCTTCACTAGGCAGGCAGAGTAAAGAATCTGAAGCACTCAGTTTAGCAGTTGCTAGGGCAGCAGTTTGAAACTGGCATGAGCCAATTGAGAGTTCCATCATTTGCATATAATTCCATCTCCGAGCAGTCCAACACAGGAGGCTGACTGCATCAGTTTAATCATAATGATTCCTGGGGTTAGAACACCTGATAACACAAGCCTGACTGTTTTACAGCAACCGGTATGTCACAGCTAGGTCATTTCTGCGGCTGCTGTGCTTGATGGCTGCAGCCATTGTCACTTTTCACCTGGTGAGGCTGAACATGCGGACTTAAGAATCCAGTGGGATGAGTGCACTGATGATCTAGAACAGAAAGTTTTAGTAACTTCCCCAGTAAATAAAGTGCTCCAGTGGTGGATGGAACTCTGCAGTATACTCAAAGAGGTTCCTTTCCTGATCGCTCCCCTTATCAAATCCTCACTTTGGATCCTTCGAGGATGGGCTGGGGTGCACACCTGGCTTTCACCAGACCCAGGGCACTTGGAATGCGGTGGAGAGTTCCCTCCACATAAACGTCCTAGAAATGAGGGCTGTCCTGTACGGCCTGCAAGCCTTTCAGGACTGCATGTCCCCGGGGCCTCTGCTAGTGCAGATGGGTAACATCAGTATAGTGCAGTACATCAACAAGCCGGGGGCATTATTGCCCCCTGTGCAGAGAAGTCATGGTCTGGTACTGGGATCTAGAACACTCTTTAAAACTGTCGGCAGTCCATGTTCCAGGCACCCAAACATCTTGACAGACTAAGGAGGTCGCAGTCCAGAATGCACGCTTGGGAGCTACTGACTTTGGTCATAGAGGACCAGTTTGACAGATGGGGTTGTCCAGAGTTAGGCCTTATTGTGTCCCCTCGCAATACAAAACTGCCGCTTTTCTGTTCACTTACTTAAGGGCATGGAGTTTTCTCATGAGATGCATTGTTCGTCTCTTGGAAGGGAAGGTTTCTCTATGCCTTTCCTCACTTCCCGCTAATGCAGAGGGTGCTGATTAAACTGCAGTTGGATGAAGCAACTATGATCCTCGTTGCTCCCTTCTGGTTTCGTCAGATCTGATTCCCCTTACTGCAGCAGTTGGTGGTGGAACCTCCAGTGCCTCTGCCCGTGTAGAGGCTTGCTCTCACAGAAGCAGGGCACCCTGGTCCATCTGTAACTTGGGTCACTACACCTCCATGCCTGGTTCCTGAGGATATAGTCATGGCTAGATTTGGGGTGTCCCAAGTGGTGGCTGCTAGGAAGCCATCCACCAGGACCACTTATTCCATGAAGTGGAAGGGCTTTGCTTTATGGGCAGTTCCTTGTTAGTTGGATCCTTTTATTTGCCCAGTAACTCAGATTCTGGAGTACTTGCTGTCCTTCTCAGATTCTGGCCTGCAATACCTCTCCTTTAAAGTGCACGTAGCTGTTATTTCAGCCTTCTATGTGCCTGTTGATGGTCGTATGGTGGCACAACTGGAGGTGTCCCCTACATTTTTGAGAGGCATTCGTTATTTGAAACCTCTTATCTGCAACCCTGTCCCCCTTGGGACTTAAATTTCATGTTAGAGAGACTTGCTTTGGCTCCTTTTGAGCTACTGTAGCTGTGTAATGCGAGCTACGCTTTCTGTTGTGGAAAGTGTTATTTTTAGTTGCTGTCATTTCTGCTCGAAGGATTTCCAAGCATCGGGCTCTGATGTGCGAGTCTCCTTATTTGGTTTTCCACAAAGACATGGTGTCCTTGCATACCAGTCCCAAGTTTTAACCAAAGGTGGTGTCTGAGTTTACCCTGAATCAAACCGTCCACCTGCCTGTTTATTTCTCAGAGCATGGGAAGCATTGCTCCATATTTAGATGTACATAGAATACTCAGATACTGTGCTCATCACACGAGGGACTGCATGCCCAAGGGAAAGAGGGTGCACCAGTTTCTAAACTGTGCTTGTCCAAATGGTTGGCCAACCGTGTTATTTTCTGTTAGAAGAAGCACGGTAAGGAACTTTCTGGGGTTGTGCATGGTCACTCCACAAGATTCACGGCCATTTCTGTTGCCTGTTTCAGGAACACGTCAGCTGTTGAAATCTGTGCAGGTGCCACCCGGAGTACTATCCACATTTTCACTAAACCCTACAGTCTGGACATTGTCTCTAGGAGAAGGACAGGCTTTGGCTTGATTGTGCTTCAAGGCCTCCTGTCTTAGGTCTGTAGCTTCTAGCCACCCAGACTCTCTCTTGGGTCAGTTCTGTGTGGGACATGCTCCATAGGTGTGGCCCGATGCAAGAGATACCCTTGAAGAAGATAGTACAGTTACATAAGAATTTACCATAACAGTAGATCTTCGAGAGAATCTCTTGCGTCAGGGCATGCCATCCTACCGTCAGTCCCCCTGGCCTGAAGGCTTCTCTCTGTGTGTGTCTCTCTCTCTCCAGGACACTTAACCTTATGTTTCAACTCGCTTAGTAGTGTGAACCTCTAGCTGTCCCTCAGTTCCCCAGAAGGAGGTCCTCTGTACATGGTTTCCTGCAGGGGAACTGAGGAAGGTGTGGAGCCGCCTTAGTTTATACAGGAAGGACGTAGCTGGCTGACATTGTTTTGGGAGGTCCCTTGTAGACTGCTAGTTAGAACGTTTTTGTGTGGTCCTAGTGCCTGGCAGCTGTAGTTCCATGGCTGTGGCCTGATGCAAGAGATTCTAAGATGACTTTTGCTGTAAGTTCTTGTGTTACTGTATTACCTTAGGACAAGAGGGAGCAATACCCACCTATCTTCCCCCTGTATGTTTCAGTGGGTGTAACCTCAGATCCTTCCCTCCCAGAGTTACTTGTTCCAATCTATTTTTGAAAGTCTGTAAACTGCCATTTGTAACTACTGTCTCAGGTAGTTTGTTTCATACTTGTACTACTCTCAGCGTGAACCCTTCTTCTTCCCTTTCCACGTTATATTTACGCCATATTTGTTGGAACGTAATAGGAAAACCTACAGCATGCATGGAATCATCTTGCACCCCTGCCGAAAAGCAGAGTATGGAATTCCCATATTTCCTGGATATCAGCTGAGGTGTTAGTTTGCCTTTGTGCCAGAGACCTTGCATGGCAATCCTCTAAGATCACTGGCTGCTTGGGCAAACTGTTGACACTTTCCCAACATCTGTATCGAAGCCTTCAGATTTGCGAAGTCTGAATATAATGCATCGGAGAGAAAGAGATAAGTGAGCTCAGTGAATGGCTCAAGGACTGGTGCCACACAAAGGGGTACCACTTAGTTTGAAACTGGGGCAACTTCTGGGAAAGGGAGATCTTACTTTGAGAGGGTTCCTTCAGTAAGTCATCTCATATAGGACTCGTGCCACCTGGCGTTGGGCCGCATGGCAGATTTTTCTAGCAATCCCTGATAGGGGACCGCCCACCCGACATCACGTGACTGACATCAGCGTGACTGTATATAGTGGGTGTTCCCAAGGCCCGCCCCCCAATTCTTTCCCGCCGTCGCCTTGTGTCATTCGCACTGCAGACTGCCATACAGTGATCGATGTGAAAAGAGTCTTGCGTCAGATTTTTCCTTCGCCATATTTTTTCTATTTTTGTACCAGTACTTGATGTCTTTGCCCAAGAAGAAGTGCTCGTCCTGTGGCGCGCGGATTCCGCATAAGGACGGTCATCTTAAGTGTGTCTTCTGTCTGGGCCCAGGCCACCCTGTCTCCTCCTGTCCGGAGTGCCAGACCTTTAACCATGCCACTAAGAAAGGGAGACAGCAGGCTTTGGAGGCTTGCCTCTTGAAAGCCTGCCTGACTTCGCATGAGAAGAAGATGGATCGATTAAGAGAGTCCTCATCAGATAAATCTTTTCCTTTGAAGAGACACAAGGAGAACTCGCAGGAGCGCTCTGCAGACGACACGTGGCCCACGATGAGCAAGGCCCAGCCGCCGCCGAAGAAATTGGATGGTAAGTCTGGTAAGGCCGTAGCGGGTCAGTTGATCATCAGCCCCTCTGATGACCACACCATGCCAGCCGATAAGTCAGCCCCCGGCTCCTCCGGGGACCACGTGGTGGCTGGTAAGCCAGCTCCCCAGCCTGTGGGGACCCACCCAGCACCCGTCGATAAGTCGTCCGGGGGCTCCTCCTCCACCCGACGCCACCTGTTCCTGACAGCCGCTCAGGTGTGGTTCCCCTGTGGGGGTCCTAGCAGCGCCTCACCCGATGACTGGCAGAACCAGGGGGAGAAGGCTCCTCTTCCTTCACCCATACCCTCCCCTTCTCTGGCGGGTACCTCCAGCGAAGACAGCGGGGAACCCCTCAACGTAGTTGAATCTGCGAGGTCTCCTCAGATGGCCGGCCTACCAGTGGAGCCCCCTCCTCCTCCTCCAGGTGGGTTCCCTATAGAGTCGACTCCGGCCAAGATCCCACCATCGGGTCTGGTGAATCCTGCAACCACTGGTAATTCCGCCTCCACCCCTCAGCCCCAACCTCCTCGGGTTACACTGGACTTCAAGACCCTTATCTAGTCTTGGTGGTAGGGGGGCTCAATTGGAGTTGGTTTTGTATCTGGAGATGACTTTGTCTACCACGGTCTCCGTCCCCGAGTAGTTCTTCAGTTGCTACTGTGCACGTTTTGGGGGAAGACTTGTCAGGATGTCACACTTCCTCAATATCCGTCACCGTCCTGACGAAGGGGCAGACGATGATGAGGGAGCCGATGATTCAGTGGAGGATGTTTTGGAGGAGCCTGAGGGCCCGTCAGGCAAGGTTTCCCCTAAATCCCCACCAGAGGACCCTGCCTTTTCGGACCTTCTGAGGTCCATGAAGGATTTCTTTGACTGGGAGTCAAAGGATCAGGACCCTCTGAGGCAGAACACTGGAGTCCTTGTCTCCGGTCCCCATTCCTCCATGGATTGGACCTCATTAGGACCTCACTTCTACCATCTGACAGATGCCTCATTCCCTCCCGGCTGTCCCCAAGAGGGCAGACAGGCTGTACCGGGTGCCGAAGGATGCCCCGTTCTTGAAAGTGCATCCTAAGGTCGACTCTGTTGTCATTTCCGCTGCTCATGACCGCTCCGCTGCACCCAAGCACATGAGCACCTCTCCTCCAGACAAAGAGTTGAAGCAGATGGACCAGTTCGGGAGAAAAGTTTATGCTTCGGCCACATGTGCTTTCCGGTCCCTTATCTATGTGACCCATATGGTGTCCCACCAGAAGGCTACCTTGGCCAAGTTGGAAGCTCGGGTCCAGATCATGGAACCCTCGAGTTTGAAAGAGGAGCTTGTCAAGGATCTTCGCCTCTCCAGATTCTCATGTAGGCATGCTTTGCGAGCCACATACGACTTAGTCGATTCTGTGGCTCGCCCCTCGGCAACTGATGGTTCCCTCAGATGGCACTCCTGGCTTCACCTTTTCGGACTTGCTAATGAAGTTCAGTCAGCGATTCAAGATGCCCCCTTTAGGGTCTCAGTACTCTTTACTGGGGACACCAAGGACATCATCACAGACCTGCAGGACAGAGGTGTCGCCCTCAGGTCGGTGAGGTCCATGTACCGATCAGGCAACCAACAACAGCAGCCCTTTCGGAAAAGGACCTGGGCAGAAAGCAAGCCTGGCGTCGCCAGGGGAAGCATTAGGCCATGGGTACAGCCACCCAACCCGCCTCCAAGAACCAGAGACGTACAGGGTCCCACCCCCTGAATGTCCAGCCACTTCCTGACTTGCTATCCCCACTGCCTCCTCAGTCTCTCGACGGGGAGCAGGTGGGGGAGGGGTTCACCCGCATCGCGCAGGAGTGGAGGGCAATAACCTCTGATGAATGGGTCCTGCAGCTAGTGTCCGTTGGACACATGATAAGAGTTTCTGGACTTTCCTCCAGAAACTTCACCTAAAAGATCCTCCTATTCAAGGGATCAGGCTCTTCTCGTCCGAGAAGAGGTGAACAGCCTCTTGCTCGAGGAAGCAATGGAGTACATTCCCTTCTGGCAAAGTGGAAGGGGATTTTACTCCAATTTTTTTCCTGGTTCCAAAAAATATGGGGGGATTTCAGACCCATCTTCGACTTCAGCAACCTAAACCAGTTTTTCGAGTACAAAATATTTTTGAATGCTGACACTCCAGAACCTCCTTCTGTAGAATCATTGGTTGTGCGCTCTGAACATGCAGGATGCCTACCTGCATATCCCCATCTTCCCCAGCCACCACCAGTTCCTGTGGTCTCAGTTCCAGGGGGAACACTTCAAATTCCGGGCCCTCCCCTTTGGTCTATCATCGGCACCCTGGGTGTTTACCAAGTGCCTGGCAATGGTTGCGGCCTTCTTATGCCGCAGGGGTATTGCAGTTTTCCCTTACCTGGATGACTGGCTGATTTCAGCTTCGTTCAGGGACTCTTTACTAGAGGCTCTTTCTTTCACCATGGACCTTTTCAACAGACTAAGGATTACTTTCAGTATTCCCAAGTTCTCCATGACCCTGGCCCAGAAACTTCTGTTCATTGGGGCAGTATTGGATACGGTCCATTGCAGAGCTTTCCTCCCTCCCGGCTGGGTGGAGACACTGATCCGTCAGGCTTCTCGAGTGGCTTTTTCCAGGACCATTCTGGCCCGAGAGATCCTTTGCCTTCTCAGCCTGATGGCGGCCTCCATCACCACTGTTCCCTTCGTAAGGCTCCACATGAGGGTCACTCAGTGGTCCTTGCGCATGCAGTGGGATCAACTCCTGGATGACCTGGACCATCCGGTACTGGCCTCCTCAGCGGTTCAGAAGGAATTGCTTTGGTGGAGGGATCCTTCCAATCTTTCTTTGGGTCTTCCCTTTCAGAACCCAGCTCCTTTAGCATCCCTAATTACAGATGCCTTGAACATGGGATGGGGAGCACATCTAGGGGAGAACCAAGCCCAAGGACTGTGGTCCAGCTTGGAGGCTACATTATATATCAACATTCTGGAGATGAGGGCTGCCCTGTAGGCTTTCCACACCCTCCTTCTCAAGGGATCACTGCTGCTCCAAATGGACAACGTCACTAGTTTGGTACCTCAGCAAACAAGGAGAAACGCGCTCATACCCCTTGTGCAGGGAGGCGATGCGGGTGTGGAATTGGGAGGTCTAGCACAATCTGGCCCTCGTGGCTGTGCACGTACCAGGCATTATAAATGTTCTGGCAAACAGTCTCAGCAGATCTCGGACCCTAGCTCACAAGTGGAAATTACACCAGGAAGTGGCAAAATCCATCTTCCCATGTTGGGGGCGTTCGGAAATGGACCTTTTTGCCTCCCAATTCAACGCAGAACTTCCTGGTTTTTGCTTGCTCATTCCAGGGCACTGTGCTTTCTGGCACGATGTGCTGTCTCTCTCCTGGACAGGGAAATATTTGTACACCTTCCCTCCATTACCCATTCTCCAGAGGGTCCTCCTCAAACTTCAGGCAGAGAAGGCAAAGATGATTCGCAGCGTTCCTTTCTGGCCAAGACAGATTTGGTTTCCGCTGCTGCAGCAGCTCTCCAGGGAACCACCGGTTCCACTTCCAGTGACCCATGACTTCCTGACTCAGGATCAGGGTCAGCTGCTACATCCGGGGCTCAGGACCCTGCACCTTCATGCATGGCTCCTGCAGACACTGCTATCTCTCACTTTGGGGTCTCCTCCTGGGTTGCTCAAGGCCTCATTGAGGCCAGAAAACCCTCTACTCTATCCACTTGTGCCATGAAGTGGAAACAGTTTTACATCTGGGCGACCGCCAAGGGTTGGAACCCTTTCTCATGTTCTGCCTCTCAAGTCATGGAATGCTTCCTTCATCTGTCAGACTCCGGTCTCTCATATTCATCGTTGAAGGTATGAGCTAGTGGATGGTAAACCCGAGGCTCAGTTGGAAGTCTCTAAAACCTTTTTGAAAGGGATTCTCCATCTGAAACCCCCCATCTGCAGCCCAACTCCACCTTGGGATTTGAACTTTGTTTTAGAAAAGCTCACCCTCCCTCCTTTTGAGCCGGCTATGAGCTGTGACTTGCGCTTCCTTTTCTGGAAGGCATTGCTTCTGGTTGCCATCATATCAGCCTGGAGGATTTCGGAGCTTCACGCTGTGGTTTGTAAGGAGCCATAACTTATTTTCTATAAGGACTGGGTGTTCCTTAGAACGAATTCTAAGTTTCTTTCCAAGGTGGTGTCAGAAGCCACACTGAACCAGTCGGTAGAGCCTCCTGTGTACTTTCCGTCCCCCTCTAATAGAGGTGAGGCACTCCTAATACCATGGATGTACATCAGATTCTTTGGTGTTACACTCATCGAACTAAAGAATTCCGTAGCTGTGATCAGGTTTTTATATCTTTTGCCCCCAGATTGAAGGGCAAACTGGTTTCTAAGCAGGGCCTTTCCAAATATTAGGCATCTGCATTAAGTATTGTTACCAGAAGTATGAAAAACCTCTGCCAGGTACTGTAAGAGGTCATTCTACTAGGGGCATGGCTGCTTCCGCTGCCTTTTTACGAAATGTCTCTGCGGCTGATATCTGCGCCGCAGCCACTTGGGAGTCCTGTCCATACCTTTACCAAACACTACAGCCTGGACATTGCTTCTAGGTGGAGGGCTGGTATTGGCCTAGCTGTATTACAGGGCCTTCTGTCCTAGGCTGGGTCCAGTTTGGATTAAATTTTTTTCTGTTGAGAGTTATTTCTTGTCCTCCCTAGTTTCTCTCGGTCTCTCTTTGGAGGGGCTGCTTGGGACTCTGTCTTATATGTGATGACCTACTGAAGGAACCCTCTCGAAGTAAGATAGTGCAGATCTTACTTCGAGATACAGCTCTTGCAGCAGGTTACACCATTAGGACCGAAGCCGGCAGGCGCCAGGAACCCATGGAAATTTTCTAGCTAGCAGTCTTCAGCAGGGACTGCCTCCGTCGTCGGTCCCGCCCCCGACATCGGGCGTAGTACATAAGGAGGTGGTCCCCCCATAATCCCCAGTTCTTTTCCCGCCATTGACATCGCCAGTATCGACCTCTCGGTCTCTTTTTCTAGCATGCAACAACCTTTAGAACTATGACGATTTTCGTCTTTCTTTCGACTTTGGATCATCTGATGTCCTCTCCAACAACTTCGGCTGAGGGTCACCATTCGAAGTGTGCCTGCGGCAAACAGATCCCCTTCAAGCCTGCTCCTTCTGCCAGGGCTTCAACAGTCGCACCAGAATCCGCCACCAGAAGGCTCTTCAAGCATTTCTCTTGGAGGAGAAACTGAAAACTATGGATAAGCCAGCCAGGTGTTCGCCTCCGAGGGCGTCGGGCAGGGGACCGACGTCAGCTACTCCGGAGAAGACCGCACCACTGTTGCCGGCGGACGCCGGTCAGGACGACTCTGAGGAGGAGGATGCCACACAGCCTGAGGACCAGGCGGGCAACACCCGAGACGCCGAGCTCCCATGGGAACCTTCCCTGGAGCAGGAGACCCCCGGGGGCCCGGCGACAGCCCACTGGCGCCAGGCCCGTCGTCGGGTATGAATCTGGCAGAGGTAAAGGAACTTTTTACCTTCTGGTGGGACACCATCAAAAAAGATGTGGTTACCACACATCCTGCTCCGACTCCACCTACTCCTTCACCGCCTCTACCCCCTCCTCCGCCCAAGGGGCCCGTAGGAAGGTCGCCAACCCCCAAGGAGCAGACACCACCTCCTCGGGGCAGATCTCCAGAGAGGATAAGATCTCCCTCTATATCCCCCTCAGGGTCACCCAGTCCCAAGAGACACAGATGACGCCGGTACACTCCCGTCTGGGGAGGATTCCAGATCTGATACCTCGGGGTGCTCCAGATCCCCTTCTCCTATCAGCATTCCCTCTCTGGACCCACACGACCTACCCAGGTCTCCTCCGGATGATCCCTCTTTCATGGAGATCATGAGGCACATTCAGGAGAATATGGGGTGGGATGCTGAAGAACTCGACCCCGAGAGACAATGCCTTGCTCGCTACCTTCGGCAGAAAGATCCGAAGCCTGTGGTAGTGCTGCCCTTGGTGGATCCCTTTGCAGACGTCACCAAGGCTGCCTGGAAACGTCCACACTCCACTCCCGCAGTGCCAAAGAAGGTTGACCGCCTATACAAGGGCCCTAGGGAGGACCAGTATCTGGCGAACCATCCTCTGGCTGACTCCCTGGTCATCACTGCTACGTATAACCGGTCTCGGAGACCTCAGCATTTGAGCACACAGCCACCGGACCAGGAATCCAAGCAATTGGATGTCCTGGGTAGGTGCTGTCTGTAAACCACGACTTGTAGCCATCAGGTCACTGAATTACCTCCACCCACATGGTTCAATTCCAGAACGTACTGTGGGAACAGGGACAGGACCTGGTTAAGAAGATGCCCGATGGCGACCACAAGGAGGAGCTCTTGAACCTCCTCTGCACGGGTTCGGATGTGGGGACCCAGGTGCTCAGAGCCGCATATGATTCTGCGGACTCTTCAGCCAGAGCTGCTGCCTCAGGCGTTTGTCTCCAGAGACACTCTTGGCTCCGTGTCTCCGACTTTACCCTGGACGTCCAGAAGAACATCTTAGACGTCCTGTGTAACAGCGAGGTCCTATTTGGTGAAGCCTACGAGAGAGTTATCACCAAACTTCAGGATGCAGGGAAGGCAGTCTGATCTGTATAAGCTATGTACAGGTCTCGGCTGAGTTCCTTTCGTAGGAACCAGAGCCGTTTCCGTGGCCGGCTACAAAGGGAACAGCCACGTTCCAGCCAACAGCAGAGGGGCACTTTCACCCGCAAGGTCCAGGCCAAGTCATCCCCAGGCAGAAACCAACGATTTGCAGAGTCAGCCCAGCCTGCCGGATCAAACGCTGCCACAGCATGACTCCTTCCCGGCCCCCGCTCCTCCTCAGGATCAACGGGAAAAGAAAGTTGGGGGTCACATCGCATGCCACTTGCCAGGGTGGCAATCGATCACCACCGACAGGTGGGTTCTGCAGCTGGTCAAAAAAGGCCACTATATAAAATTTGTAGGCAGTCCACCTACAAGACCTCCCCTGCTCTCCCGATATTCGGGTCAGCATGCCCTGCTCATACAGCAGGAAGTGCTCGTGCTTTTGGAAAAGGAAGCGTTAGAACACGTTCCAGAGAACCAGAGAGGACTAGGGTAGTATTCTCACTTCTTCCTGGTTCCAAAGAAAACAGGGGACCTCCGTCCAATACTGGACTTCAGCGACCTCAACGTTTCTGTCGTTTACAAATGCTTCCACATGGTGACCCTTCTGGGCCCAATTCCCATGCCAAAGCAGGACGCCTTTCTGGCATCTTTGGACATGCAGGACGCCTACCTGCATATTCCGATTGCTCAAGCACACCGGAGGTTTCTGCGCTTCGAGTTTCAGAGCCGCCATTATCAGTTCGAGCTCTTCCCTTGAATATCATCGGCACCTCGCGTATTCACTAAGTGCATGGCGGTCGTGGTGGCGTCTCTGAGGAGACAAGGCCACTACGTGTTCCCATACCTGGACGACTGGCTTCTCATGGCGTCCTCCAGGGAGGCACTGATGATAGCTATTCACTGCACCCAGTCCCTTTTTCAATCACTGGGTATTCTCATCAACTACGAGAAGTCACTCCTGGTGCCGTCCCAGAAACTGCAATTTACAGGAGCAGTTCTGGACACCGTCAGAGGAAAAGCTTTTCTTCCCTCGGACAGAGCGGAACACATTAGATCCCTCATCAGGGACTTGGTGAAGAAGACCGTCCCAGCCAGACTGGTCCTTCGCCTGCTCGGACACATGGCTGCGGCCATTGCGACAGTCCCGCTGGCACGTCTCCACATGCAGGTAACCCAGTGGATGCTATGGGTGCAATGGGACCAAAGGCAAGACCATCTGCTGCATCCAGTCTGAATCACGAATGCCGTAATTCCGGATTGGCAATGGTGGCTAAATCCAGGGAACCTCTCTGCAGGGGTTCCCTTCACAGCGCCGTCTCCGACTGTGACCCTCTCCACAGATGCCTCAGGGCTCGGGTGGGGAGCACACCTGGATGGTGTTTGGTCTCAGGGCCTGTGGACAGCCCAGGAGTCTCATCTCCACATCAACATTTTGGAAACGAGGGCAGTCCTTTACGCTGTGCAAGCCTTCCAGTCGGAGATTCCACTGGGTACACTTCTGTTACAAACAGACAATACTGCGGTAATGTATTACCTCAACAAACAAGGAGGCACTCACTCCTGTCTGCTTTGCAGGGAGGCCATGAGAGTGTGGGAGTGGGTATTGCAACACGGCACCAACCTAACTGCAGTACGTGTCCCAGGAGTGGACAGCACCATCGCAGACAGTCTGAGCCGCTCTCAGGCCAGAGTCCACGAGTGGGAACTTCTGCAGGAGGTGGCAGAGGATCTATTTCACAGATGGGGCACTCCAGAGTTAGACCTTTTCCCGTCCCCATGCAGTGCAAAACTGACCAATTTTTGCTCGCTAGATTCAGGGCCTGGTGTTTTCTGGCGAGACACGTTATCCCCTCTCCTGGGCGGGCAGATTCCTCTATGCCTTCCCTCCTTTCCCGTTGATCCAGAGAGTTCTCTTAAAACTTTGCAGGGACCAAGCGACACTCATTTTGATCGCACCCTTCTGGCCCAGACAGATTTGGTTCCCTCTTCTGCACCAGCTATGCTGGGAACCTCCAGTTCTAGGTACATGGATATGTTGTTCATCCACACTGTCTGGCAGGTTCTGTGCCGCTTTACATCTTGCCAGAAGGTCTTCAAGCTGACTCCTCCCACCCACCCGGGTGGTAAAACTCTCGGCTCCATCCCATGACGCCAGATCTTCCTTACCGCTTGGAAGCTCAGGTTCCTTCCTTAATGCTCTGCGTGTTAGACTGGATCCTAATTCTTGATTACTCGAAACTCATTTTAAAATTTTCAAGACTTGGTCATCTTTCTCCCTTGCGGCTGCGATGGACAAATCGACTCGCGGTTTCGGTGCGGTGCCTTGCGGGCAGAAGATGTCAGGACAGCATTCCAACACTCCATGTCGTCTACTGCCTCGGCCTAGAAACACGACCATGAGCCTCTACGAGTCTTGCTGTTCATTTCAGCCAACATCCTGGAGGACCGCGCTGCCCGGTTACAGCTTGGGCGCCCCGAGAAGCGCTACCTGCCGGTTAAGTCGAAGGAGGCCCGTTGGGCGGTTACCGTGGCGGCTGACTCAGCTGAGCAACTCGAGCAGATGATCGCCCTCGAGGAGGAGGCGGCCCAGGCTGCATCATCCTCTTCCTCGGTCGTGGCATTTATTCCGCTCTCACTGGGTACCTTGTATTCAGCTTCGTTCAAGGAGCTTTGTCAGTCCCTTTCCACGAAGGGAGAAGGGCCATCGGGACATTCCTCTCAGTCCAAAAAGAAGGACTGAAAGGGTAAGTCCCATTGTCAGCGTTCTTGGGAGCAGGAGAGGTCTCCTTCCCCGGACAGCCGACTGTCGACTTCGGTCGAGGTTGCGGCTAAGGCAGCTGGCTTCATGGCATCCCCGTCAGGCCAGCAGGCCGAGACACCTGTCGACTTGGTCGAGATTTTTCTCGACCCGTCGGATGGGCTGTCGACTGGTGAGGCCGACAACCCTTCTTCACCAGTTCCCCGGTGGAGACAGAGGATCTGCCTGGCCCCGGTTGCAGCAGTCCCAGTTAAGGCTTCGAGGCGAGGGAAGCGGATGTCCCCACTCTTTCCAGTCCGATCCTCGGAAACGCGAGGATCTCGGTCTGGACGTAAATCTCCAGTCCAGCCGATCCCACGACATCGGCAGTCTTGGTCTCAACAGTGGTAAGCGGCGCCACCGACGCGTCTCGTCTTTCCCCTGGAAGAGGAGAGGCTTCAGTGCAAATTAGCGTCGGCCTTCGACGGACCTGATGTGGCAGCAGTTACTTCTGTCGGGGAACAAGTGATGCCGTCGCCTTCCCCGGCCATCAAGTGGCTGTCACCCGGGCGTCCGAAACAACCCCTCGCTGTAGTCGAGGTGCCCAAGCCTGGGCCGGTTCGGCCGAAACCAGATGCCCCACTGATCATGGTGGAACCTCCGCCTCCACAACCGAAATCGGGGGCGCCGATCAAGGACTCTTGGTCGGGTCAAGGCCTGCCCCACAGGTTGTCGGGTCACCCTCACTCCCGACCGTCCTCGGCAGGTGGAGGGTGGCTCAGGCCCCAGCCAGCTCTTTGCGGACTCCTCCTAGTCCAGCGATGACTCACCCTGTTCTCCAGGCCCCGTTGACCTGGAGTCCTCGAGGGGCCAGTGGTTGGATGAAATCATCGTCCTTCATAGAGTTTGCCCGGCTCATCACCGAGTCCACCGGGATGCAGCTCGAGCCCGTATCACAGGCGGGCCAGTATTCCCTAGCGGAGATACTGGACCGAGGAATTCACCAACGAGGCCTTTCCGGTGGCTGAGCCATTGTTGGCCCAGCCTTGGATCTCTGGCAGCAGCCTGCTTCCTGCCCACGCACATGGAAGCAGGATAAGCCCGAGAGGTATCACGATTCTGACTCTTTGCCCAGTTTTTGAATACCCCTCTGCCGAGGGTTGGTCTGCTGGCGTTTTCCGGCGTTGTGGGGAGATGGGAGACGGACAAGCCCCCGACAAAATTCAAAAAGCTGGACTCGCGGCCATGAGGTACAACGCTGCATCCACTCCCTTGGCCTCCGCCAGGCTTGGCTTGGCGTGCTGATGGCACACTTCTTCCACGCCCTCATGGGCTCCCTGGATGGTGATCCCTCATCTCGGCCCAGACCTGCCAGACCACGGTCCGGCAGGTGCGGGACCAGGAGTGGGGCAGTGGCTAAGCAACAGCTCAAATGGCTCTGGACATAGGAGCTCTATTGCCAGATCCCGGTTGCAGCCGCGGTGGCCATGCGGCATGAGCAGCTGAGGATATCCACCTTCACGGTGGATGCCTAGAATTGGCAGATGTCCCTTCTTGGGGACCGACCTCTTCGGCCCTGGAGTGGAAGGTCACCTCCAGCGGATCGAAAAGTCCAGTGTCACTCTGGACTCGGTCACCTCCTCCCAGAAGGACAAAGGCTGACGACAGCAGCAGCACAAGTCCTTTCACCCTTCTGCGCCTACGGCACGTCCGGCCCAACAGCACCAGGGCCAGCAGGCTCACGCTTGGCATCCCAACCCCAAGCCCGCGGCTTCCTCCAATAGGAAGCAGGGAGATAAAGGCCCAAGAGGTCCCTCGGCTGGTCCCTTCTCCAAGCCTGCCCAGTGACAGGTTGAGGGGTGCCGCCCCCAGCCTCGTCACTCCCCCTTGGTTCCCCCCTGTGGGGGGGACGGCTCCGCCACTTCCTTTCTGCCTGGTCCGCTATCACCACGGACCGGTGGGTGTTGGAGGTGGTAGGAACAGTCGCCCCTCGGGGGGATCACGGGTCCCGCATCCTCTCTGTCAGCCCACCGAGCCCGATATTGCCCTGCTCCTCCAAAAGAGGTGATCAGGAGGTGGCGGATCCTCCTCAGACCGGGGTTTGTGTCCAGGTACACCTGGTCCCAAAAGCGGACAGGGGCTGGCGCCCCATTCTCAAACCTGCACAACCCTGAACAGGTTCCTAAGTTCGGACCTTCCAGGATGGGTCACTCTGGCTCAGATAATCCATCCTTGGAGCAGGCGTGTGGTTCTGTTCCTGGACCCCATCAGGATGCATTCTTTCACATCCCAATCCGTCCGTCACCAGAGATTCCTCGCTTCAGGCGAGAGGATCCCCACAGTTCAGACCCATGTCCCGGTCTTTCCCTAGCTCTCAGGGTCTGCACCAAATGCATGGCAGTGGTGACAACATTCTCTTGACGCCCGAAGGTCGGTGCACCCTGGACGACTGGCTGTTTGCAGCCTTCGATGGAGGTGGGCCGATCCAGAATCTGGCCTCCAGGTCTGCTCTCGTTGGCCTCCTCATCCAGGCCAAGTCGAACGTGCCAAAGCAGATGATACAATTCAGCGAGACAGGCTGGACTCTGTACGAGGCCAGGCGCTCCGGCCCGGACTTCAGGGCGAGGGTTCTTCAGCTGCTTTGCCCAATCACATTTCAGGTTGAGCAATCGGCATACCGGGACTTTACCAACCTCATGGCCTGCACCAGCGTAATCCGTTGGGCCGCTGATACATGCCTCCCTTCAGTGAGACTGGCCAGCCAATGGTCACCACGGCTCGATCCTCTGGATCAACTAGTGACAGTGACCCAGGGGATGTGGAGCTCTCCAGTGGTGGTTCTATCACATCTGCAGGAGAGCATCCGGTTGTCCTTGAATCGATGCCTCTCCGAGGGGTTGGGGTGCCCATCTGGGTAACACAAGTGCATAACCCGTCCCTCAGTCCCGTGCCATATCAATACAGCTCACCTTCGCTCCGCTACTATGGGGTCAAATGGTTCCAGGCCAGACGGACAATACCCGACCATCTACTAACAGCCAGGGGGGCACTCCATACCTCTGTGCGAGCTCTCCGCATTTAGTCCTCTTGCGCAGCCTGGAGGCGGATCTCCTCGCCATTCATGTGACAGGAGCGCCAACACCCTGACCGTGCCTAAGCCGGATAGGGGCTGCGTCTCACAGTAGTCCTCCCTGCGGAGGAGTACAAGATCTCTTCTCCCACTGGGGCATGCCTCAGGGAGACCTGTTACCTCAGGAGAATCGAGCTTCAGGACTGTTTCATGCCGCCCCCTCAGCAGGGGCTCGCTGCAGGGGGGATGCCCTATAGGGGAGCCGTGGACCCGCGGGCCTCTTTTTGCGCCTTTCCCCATTTCCCTTGATCCACAAGGTGCTTCTCAGGTGAGGGACAGGCGCGGGTATTCTGGTAGCCCCAGACTGGCCCCACCAGTTCTGGTATCCGTCTCCTCATCTCAGCTCAGGCTCCGGCTTCAGCCCGGCGGACTGATCTCAATCCATCAGGGGAAGGTATTCCATCGAACCTTCAGTCCCTGCACCTGACGGCCTGGTTCCTGAAGCACAGAGTTCAGGCCTTGGGTCTTTCGGCGGGTCCTCAACATCGTTGGTCCCTTAAGTCGACCAGAAAATGCCGCTTCAAATGGAAGAAATTCTCCATTTGATGTCAGGGATATGAGGAGCCTGGACCCTTCCTCATGTTCCTTGGCAAGCACATTCTGGACTACCTGTGGTCCTTTCTCAACAAGGGCTTGATCGACGATCCTTAAGGTGCACCAACCATCTCACTTACGAGCGGGCAGGAAGCAGTCGTGGCGCAGGAGAAGGTAGTGAGGCATTTTCAGGCCCCCGATCACATATCCCCCGGTCGGAACCTCCACCTCCATGGGATCTACTGTGCTATTGCGATAGTCCTGGCTGGCACGCCCACATGCAGGTAACCCAGTGGATGCTGTGGGTAATGGGACTAAAGGCAGACCATCTGTGATCCAGTCTGAATCTTGAGGCTGTAATTCGGATTGGTAATGGTGGCTAAATCTAGGAACCTCTGCAGGGGTTCTTTCACAGCCTGCTCGGGCTGTGACTTTCTACAGACGCTTTCAATGGGAGCACACCTGGATGGTGTTTGTCTCAGGTTCTGTGGATAGCCCAGGAGTCTCATCTACATCAATATTTTGGAAACGTAGGTAGTCTCTTTACGCTTGTGCAAGCTTCTTCCAGTCGGACCCACTGGGTATACCTCTGTTACAACAGGACAACATTGCGTAATGTATTACTCAACAAACAAGGAGGCACTACTCCTGTCTGCTTTGCAGGAGGCCATGAGTGTGGAGTGGGTATTGCAACACGGCACCAACCTAACTGCAGTACGTGTCCCAGGAGGACAGCACCATCAGACAGTCTGGAGCCGCTCTCAGGCCAGAGTCCACGAGTGGGAACTTCTGCAGGAGGTGGCAGAGGATCTATTTCACAGATGGGGCACTTGATCCAGAGTTAGACCTTTTCCCGTCCCCATGCAGTGCAAAACTGACCAATTTTTGCTCGCTAGATTCAGGGCCTGGTGTTTTCTGGCGAGACACGTTATCCCCTCTCCTGGGCGGGCAGATTCCTCTATGCCTTCCCTCCTTTCCCGTTGATCCAGAGAGTTCTCTTAAAACTTTGCAGGAGCAAGCTGCACTCATTTTGATCTGCACCCTTCTGGCTCCAGACAGATTTGGTTCCTCTTCTGCACCAGCTATGGGAACCTCCAGTTCTAGGTACATGGATATGTTGTCTCATCCACACTGTCTGGCAGGTTCCGTGTCACTTTAAATCTTGCCAGAAGGTCTTCAAGCTGGCTCCTCCCACCCACCCGGGTGGTAAAACTCTCGGCTCCGCCCCATGACGCCAGATCTTCCTTACCGCTTGGAAGCTCAGGTTCCCTCCTTAACGCTCTGCGTGATAGACTGGATCCTAATTCTTCGGTTCGCCCGAAACTCATTTTAAAATTTTCAAGACTTCGGTCATCTTTCTCCCTCGCGGCTGCGATGGACAAATCGACTCCCGGATTTCGGCGGTGCCCTTGTGGGCAGAAGATGTCCAGGACGGACCCGCACTCCACGTGCGTCTACTGCCTCGGCCTAGAACACGACCCGCAGGCCTGCGAGTCATGCCGTTCATTTTCAGCCAACGTCCTGGAGGACCGCGCTGCCCGGTTACAGCTTGGGCGCCCCGAGAAGCGCTACCTGCCGTGTTGTCAAGGAGGTCTGCTGGATGTTACCGTTGGCTGGCTCGGCTGAGCAACTCGAGCAGATGATCGCCCTCGAGGAGGAGGCGGCCCAGGCCGCATCATCCTCTTCCTCGGTCGCGGCATTTATCCCGCTCTCACTGGGTACCTCGTATTCAGCTTCGTTCAAGGAGCTTTGCCAGTCCCTTTCCACGAAGGGAGAGGGGCCATCGGGACATTCCTCTCAGTCCAAAAAGAAGGACTCAAAGGGTAAGTCCCATCGTCGGCGCTCGTGGGAGCGGGAGAGGTCTCCTTCCCCGGACAGCCGACTGTCGACTTCGGTCGAGGTTGCGGCTAAGGCCGCTGGCTTCACGGCGTCCCCGTCAGGCCAGCCGGCCGAGACACCCGTCGACGCGGTCGAGATTTTTCTCGACCCGTCGGACGGGCTGTCGACTGGTGAGGCCGACAACCCTTCTTCACCAGTTCCCCTGGTGGAGACAGAGGATCTGCCTGCGCCCCCGGTGCAGCAGTCCCTGGTTAAGGCTTCCGAGCCGAGGGAAGAGCGGGTGTCCCCCGCTCTTTCCCAGACCCGTCCTCGGAAACACCGAGGATCTCGGTCTCGGACATCGTCTCAGTCCAGCCGATCCCGCCGACATCGGCAGTCTTGGTCTCAGCAGTGAGGTAAGCGGCGCCACCGCACGTCCTCGTCTTCCTCCTTGGAAGAGGAGAGGCTTCGGTGCAAATTGCGTCGACGCTACGAGGACCTGATGTGGCAGCAGTTACTTCTGTCCGGGAACAAGTCGACGCCGCCGCCTTCCCCGCCATCAAGTGGCTGTCACCCGGCGGTCAAACAACCCTCGCTGTAGTCGAGGTGCCCAAGCCTGGGCCGTTGTTCGCCGAAACCAGCTGCCCCATCGATTGTGGTGGAACCTCCGCCTCCACAACCGAAATCGGGCGCCGACCAAGGACTCTCGGTCGGGTCAGGGCCTGCCCCACAGGTTGTCGGTCACCCTCACTCCCGACCGTCCTCGGCAGGTGGAGGGTGGCTCAGGCCCCAGGCAGCTCTTCGCGGACTCCTCCGAGTCCGACGATGACTCCTCCCTGTTCTCCAGGCCCGTTGACCTGGAGTCCTCCGGGGGCCAGTCGATGGATGAAAGCCCATCGTCCTTCATGGGTTTGCTTCGGCTCATCTCGGAGTCCACCGGGATGCAGCTCGAGCCCGTATCCAGGCGGGCCAAGTATCCTGACGGAGATACTGGACCGAGGGGATTCACCCACGGAGGCTTTTCCGGTGGCTGAAGCCATTGTTGGCCCAGCCTTGAGCTCTGGCAGCGGCCTGCTTCCTGCCCTGCGCTCGGCCAGGATGGCCAGGAAGTACTGGTCCCTACCGCTCTTTGCCTGGTTTTGAACACCCTCTGCCGAGGTTGGTCACCGAGAGCGTTGTGGGAATGCTAGGGACGTGGACAAGCCCCCCGACAAGAAGTCCAAAAAGCTGGACTACGCCGGGCGCGAGGTACACGCTGCATCCTCCCTTGGCCTCCGCCAGGCCAGCTTGGCCGTGCTGATGGCACACTTCTTCCACGCCCTCATGGGCTCCCTGGATGAGGTGATCCCTCATCTCCCGGCCGACCTGCAGACCACGGTCCGGCAGGTGCGGGACCAGGGTAGGGCAGTGGCTAAGCAGCAGCTCCAAATGGCTCTGGACATAGGAGACTCCTGTGCCAGATCGGTTGCGGCCAGTGGCCATGCGTCAGAGAGCATGGCTGAGGATATCCACCTTCACGGTGGATACCCAGCACAAATTGGCAGATGTCCTTCTTGGGGACCGACCTCTTCGCCCTGGAGTGGAAGGTCACCTCCAGCGGATCGAAAGTCCAGTGCCACTCTGGACTCGGTCACCTCCGCCCAGAAGGACAAAGGCCGACGACAGCAGCAGCACAAGTCCTTTCACCTTCTCTGCGCCATGGCACGTCCGGCCCACACAGCACCAGGGCCAGCAGGCTCACGCTTGGCATCCCAAACCCAGCCCGCGGCTTCCTCCAATAGGAAGCAGGAGGTAAAGGCCAGAGGTCCCTCGGCTGGTCCCTTCTCCAAGCCTGCCCAGTGACGGGTTGAGGGTGTCGCCCAGCCTCGCTACTCCCCTGGTTCCCCTCAGGGGGGACGCTCCGCCACTTCCTTTCTGCCTGGTCCGCTATCACCACGGACCGGTGGGTGTTGGAGGTGGTAGGAACAGTCGCCCCTCGGGGGGATCACGGGGTCCGCATCCTCTCTGTCAGCCCACCGAGCCGATATTGCCCTGCTCCTCCAAAAAGAGGTGATCAGGAAGGTGGCGGATCCTCCTCCAGACCCGGGGTTTGTGTCCAGGTACTTCCTGGTCCCAAAACGGACAGGGGGCTGGCGCCCCATTCTCGACCTGCACGACCTGAACAGGTTCCTAAGGTCTCGGACCTTCAGGATGGTCACTCTGGCTCAGATAATCCCATCCTTGGAACGAGGCGTGTGGTTCTGTTCTCTGGACCTTCAGGACGCGTTCTTTCACGTCCCAATCCGTCCGTCCCACAGAGATTCCTCCGCTTCAGAGCAGAGGGATCCCTTTACGAGTTCCGGGCCATGCCCTTCGGCCTTTCCCTCAGCTCCCGGTCTTCACCAAATGCATGGCAGTGGTGACAGCATTCTGCGGGCCGAAGGGTCGTGTACCCCTACCTGGACGACTGGCTGATTGCAGCCTCCTCCAGAGGGAGGTGGAGCGTCCAGAGATCTGGCCCTCCAGGTTTGCTCTCAGGTTGGCCTCCTCATCAACGAGGCCAAGTCGGAACTCGTGCCAAAGCAGGTGATACAATTCATCGGGCAGAGCTCGACTCTCTACGAGCCAGAGCACGGCTCCCGGGGACAGGGCCGAGGTTCTTTCCTCCTTTGCCCAATCATTTCAGGTTGGGCAATCGCGCCTGCCCGGGACTTCCTGGGCCTCATGGCGGCCTGCACCAGCGTGGTCGTTGGGCCCGCTGGTACATGCCTCCCTTCAGTGGGGCTGGCCAGCCAATGGTCACAGCACTCGATCCTCTGGATCAGCTAGTGACAGTGACCCAGGGGATGTGGAACGCCTCCAGTGGTGGACGCTCATCACATCTGCAGGAGGCATCCCGCTTGTCCGCCTTTCGAGTTCTACATCGACCGATCCCTCTGATGGGTTGGGGTGCCCATCTGGGGAGCACAGAGTGCATGGCCTCTGGTCCCCTCAGGAGTCCCGATGCCATATCAACCTGCTGGAGCCCTCACCACCTCACCGCCTTCTCGTTTCTACGGGGTCAAGTGGTTCAGGTCCAGACGGACAATACCACGACCATGTACTACCTAAACCGCCAGGGCGGACGCGCCCATGCCTCTGTGCAAGGAAGCTCCGCATTTGGTCACTCGTGCGCAGCCTGGAGGCGGATCTCCTGCCATTCATGTGGCAGGAGCCTCCAACACCCTGGCCGATGCCCTAAGCCGGATAGGGGCTGCGTCCCACGAGTGGTCTCTCCTGCGGAGGTAGTACAAGATCTGTTCTCCCACTGGGGCATGCCTCAGGTGGACCTGTTTGCCTCCAGGAGAATGCGAGCTAGACTGTTTCATGCCCGCCTCAGCAGGGCTCGCTGCAGGGATGCCTTCTCGAGGCCGTGGACCCCGGCCTCTTCTACGCCTTTCCCCCATTTCCCTTGATCCACAAGGTGCTTCTCAAGGCGAGGAGGGACAAGGCGCAGGTGATTCTGGTAGCCCCAGACTGGCCCCACCAGTTCTGGTATCCAGATCTCCTCAGTCTCAGCTCCAGGCTCCCGAGGCGGCTTCCAGCCCGCCCGGACCTGATCTCAGTCAATCAGGGGAAGGTATTCCATCCGGACCTTCAATCCCTGCACCTGACGGCCTGGTTCCTGAGCGGCTAGAGTTCCAGGCCTTGGGTCTTTCCGACGAGGTCCTCAACATCGTTGAGGCGTCCCGTAAGGAGTCGACCAGAAAATGCTACGCCTTCAAATGGAAGAGATTCTCCATTTGATGTCAGGGCAAGGGCCTGGACCCTTCCTCCTGTTCCTTGGCAAGCATTCTGGACTACCTGTGGTCCCTTTCTCAGCAAGGGCTTCGGTCGACGACCCTTAAGGTGCACCTGGCAGCCATCTCTGCTTACCGGGCGCGGGCGGGAAGCAGTCGGTGGCGCAGGAGAAGGTGGTGTGGCTTTCAAAGGCCTTGATCACATATCCTCCTTGTAGAACCTCCACCTCCATGGGATCTACTGCTGGTATTGGCTAAGCTCATGGGCAAGCCATTCAACCGATGCACAGGTGTGACATCTCTCACCTGTCGTGGAAGACCGCTTCTTGGTGGCTATCACGCCAGCCAGAAGGATGGGAGAGCTTCAGGCGCTTTCCATCGAGTCTCCTTATCTGGTCTTCCACAGGGACAAGGTTGTCCTGCGCCCCCACCCGAAATTCCTTCCGAAGGTGGTGTCGGAGTTTCACCTTAACCAGGTGTTGACTCTGCCGGTGTTCTACCCCAATCACACCTCGGAGGCCGAATATAGGCTCCATACTTTGGACCCCAGAAGAGCGCGCTTATTATAAGGAGCGGACGGCTGAAGTTCGGGGAGAGGTTCGCCAGCTGTTTGTCACCGCCAGTCAGCACCTGGCAGACCTGCAGCCAAGCGGACGATAGGCAGGTGGGTCACCTCTGCATAGATCTTCTGCTATAGGTTGGCGGGCATGGAGCCTCCCAGGATAAAGAGCTCATTCTCACTCGCCATACCGCTGCATCGGTGGCTGCTTCCAGGGATGTCCCTATCCAGGAAATCTGCAGGGCTGCTACCTGGAAGTCAGCACACACCTTCATCACCCACTACCACATCGACCTTGAGTCACGCCGGGATGCTGGTTTTGGGGCCTCGGTTCTCCAGTCTTTATTTCCCTAAGTAGGGGGTGTGCGCCTTGCCTCCCTCCTCATGAGGAGAACTGCTAGGAGTCTGCCAGACAGTGTGGATGAACAACATATCCATGTCCCTAGAAATACAGGTTACTCACCTGTAACAGGAGTTCTAGGAATGGTATATGTATGTGTTCATCCACACTATCTCCCGACTTGGACGCACAACCTGGCTTCCAGTGGGCTAGATCTGGCGTCATGGGATGGAGCCGAGAGTTTTACCACCCGGGTGGGTCGGAGGAGCCAGCTTGAAGACCTTCCGGCAAGATTTAAAGCGGCAAGGAACCTGCCAGACAGTGTGGATGAACAACATATACCATTCCTAGAACTCCTGTTACAGGTGAGTAACCTGTATTTCGTTTGCCAATCAGCTTCCATCTATTGTCTCAGGAGGCTGGTTCACTGGTCCACCCAGACTTATGCTCATTGAACCTGCACGCTTGGCTCCTAGAGACGTAGCCATGATGCGATACGGGGTCTCGCAAGACGTGGCAGACGAACTCTCTGCTGCCAGAAAACCGGCAACCCACACAGCGTACGCCATGAAATGGCATAGATTCTGTTTGTGGGCTCAAGCTCGTGGCTTTCCGCTGTTAGACTGTCCTGAAAAGCTGGTTCTGGACTACCTGCTTTCCCTCTTCCACTCCAGACTGGCTTACTCCTCTATTAAAGTGCACCTTTGTGCAGTCTCTGCTTACCATGTCCCCGTAGGCCATCGGACAGTGGCCCAGCTGGACACTACTCGTGTCTTCTTCTTAGGCCGCCCATCAAGTGATCTAGTCCCTCCTTGGGACTTTCCCTTTGTCCTGGAGCAGCTTACGCTGCCACCTTTTGAACCAGCCGCAGATTGCGAACCATGTTTTCTCTCTTGGAAAACGTTATTTTTAGTTGCTGTTACTTATGCTAGAAGGATCTCGGAATTGCATGCTCTTATGTGCAAAGAGCCTTATTTGGTTTTCCACCAGGACAGGGTATCTCTAAGGACAAACCCAAAGTTTTTGCCCTCACACTAAATCAGGATATTGATCTACCAGTGTATTTCCCAAGGTACACTAATCGAGGAGAAGCCCTTCTGCACACCCTTGATGTGCATCGGTGCCTCAGATACTACCTGAGCAGAACCAAACAGCTCCGAAAGTCGGACCAGCTTTTCGTCTCCTTTGCTCACAGGATGAAAGGAGCTCCTGTCTCCAAACAGTCACTCTCTAGGTGGCTCATCCGGTGCATCAATTTCTGTTATGACAAGCGCAATAAACCCTTACCGGGCGTGGTCAAGGGTCATTCCACAAGAGGGCTGGCTACTGCATTTGCGCATTAAAGAACGTCTCCACCTCAGCTATTTGCACTGCAGCTACTTGGAGCTCTGTGCATACCTTTATCAGGCATCGAGGCAAAGAGCGGGGTTCGGTCTAGCCGTCCTTCAGGGACTTCTGTCCTAGGCTCGAGTAATATCGAGGTTTCTACCTTTCCTCCTCCCACTGGTGCATGATTGCCACTATTGCTTGGAAATCAGTCCTAATGGTGTAACCTGCTGCAAGAGCTGTATCTCGAAGTAAGATAGTACAGTCAGAAGTATGGCAGCTAGGATTCAATGCAAAGAAGTGGAAAATAATGCACCTGGGAAACAAGAACCCAGGGGAAGAATACACAGTGGGGGGGGAGGTAGTAACAACAACAAAAAAGGAAAGGGACCTGGGGGTAATCATATCAGATGACCGTAAGGTTACCAAGCAATGAGAGAAGGCAGTAGGGAGGGCTGGGGTATACTGGGATGCATAGGGAGAGGCATCAGCAGCAGAAAACAGGAAGTTGTTATCCCTCTGTACAGTCAGTTGGTGAGACCCCATCTGGAGTACTGTGTCCAGTTCTGGAGACCCCATCTCCGCAAGGACATAGACAGGATAAAGGCAGTCCAGAGGAGGGCAACTAAAATGGTGCAAGGTCTGCAAGAGAAGCCATATGAGGAGAGACTAAAGGAACTTAATATGTATACCCTTGAGGAAAGAAGGGAGAGGGGGGACATGATAGAAACTTTTAAGTACCTCAGTGGAATCAGCAAAGTCCAAGAGGGTAGCATGTTTCAGAAAAAGAGACGAGCAAGGGGACACAATTTAAAGATGGGGGGGGTTCAGGGGCAATGTGAGGAAGTATTTTTTCACAGAAAGAGTAGTGGATGCATGGAACAGCCTTCCTGAGGAGGTTGTGGGGTCTAAAACTGGGAGAATTCAAGAATTCATGGGACAGACATAAGGCAATTCTTGTGGGGGGGTAGGAAGAAATAGGTTGTTGGTTAACTAGGATCTGCGGCCTATCCTGTAGGTAGGGAAATGGGCAGACTAGATGGGCCAAGCAGTCCTTTTCTGCCGTCACAGTCTATGTTTCTGTGTTTCAGTTACGTAAGAGCTTACCGTAACAGTAGATCTTCGAGAATAGCTCTTGCAGCAGGTACCTTCCAGCCCACCATCACCCTTTTTTGGAGGTAGGTCGTAGTAAAGCTCCCATCTTATGGGATGGGACATTCCTATTCACTAATCTTTGCCATCTGGTGGCGGATCATCGGTCTCCTCTTCTGATGTCATCCAGTGGTCGAGAGTCACCAGTGGGAGAACTGAAGATTATGGGGGGGACCGCCTCCTTATGTACTACGCCCGATGTTGGGGGCGGGACCGACGTCTGAGGCAGCCCCTGATGAAGACTGCTAGGTAGAAAATTTCCGTGGGGTCCTGGTGCCTGCCGGCTTCAGTCCTAATGGTGTAACCTGCTGCAAGAGCTGTTCTCGAAGATCTACTGTTACGGTAAGTTCTTACACAACTGTACTTTACATAGGAACTTACCGTAACAGTACATCTTTGGGAGGTTCCTTCAGTAGGTCGTATTTTTCCCTCCCTCCTTCCCCTCATTTTGTGTTCTGCAGGGACTCCAAATCCTGTTTGCTTCTGCTGTCAGGCCTTTTCCTGGCTCTGAAGGGCGGCGTGGGGACCACCCACTATATACAGTCACGCTGACAGTCACATGACCGGGAGGGCAGTTCCCCATCAGGGATTGCTAGAAAAGTCTGCCAGTGCGGCCCGACGCTAGGTGGCGCCAGTCCTATATGTGATGACCTACTGAAGGAACCTCTCAAAGATCTGCTGTTCTGGTAAGTTTCTACATAGCTGCACTTTCTTCAGATTCATCGGCCTCCACCAGACTAAACGGAGTCAGGGCACTGGGCCAGAAATTTGACATCCACGTAGGACATTTAAACTAGAGGGAGGGGAGATGCCGGTAGCTCTAGGAGAAGCACACATAGAGCCTGCTGTCTCTCCCCCTCCAGCTAGCACCAAATCTACACACTCCAGGGTAGCAAAAGCAGATAGCCGGGAACATAAAACCCTTTCCAGCTCTTGCGTTGACCATCACAATGATAAGGGAGGAACCATAAACAGGGAAAACTACAAAGGGACGAACAGTAAGATCAAGGGAGGCATGACAAACAAAGTGACACAGCAGGAGTGGTCAGCGCTATGCCTCAATGCACGCTGTCTGGCTAGCAAGATGACTGACCTCGCTACTACAATAGCTGAGGCAGGACTAGACTGGGTAGCCGTGACTGAAACATGATTCACAGATAATTATGGTTGGGAGGTGGCTATCCCGGGCTACAACTTGTTTAGGAGAGATAAGACTGGGAAAAAGGGGGGGGGGTAGCTGTTTATGTTAAGGATGCCATCAATGCTACAGAAATACAGCAGGTAGTAGGGGAAACAGGATCTATGGATCACAGTAGGGTCCGGAAACCCATTTCGGTAGGAATAATCTAGAGACCCCCAAATCAGGAGGAAGCCAGGGATAAGGAAATCCTGGAACCCATCCTCCAGATGTCAGGCAAAGTGGACATGGTGCTGGTGGGGGATTTCAGTCTGTCTGACATAGATTGGAATACCCACACTAGCGACATCACAGAAGAGCAGGAAATTCCTAGTCACACTGCAGGAAGCAGGCCAAGGTCAACCAGTGACATCACCCACAAGGGGTAACACACTTCTAGATCTGATATTCACAAATAGCGATAGGGTTATGGGTGTCGAAGTAGGGAAGCACGTGGGCAACAGTGATCATAACACGATATGGTTCAGAGTAAAAAGGACTGTAGACTCCACGCACTTCAAACTGAAGGTCCTTGACTTCAGGAGGGCAGACTTTACAAACATGAAGGCCTGCCTAAGAGACAACCTTAGTAACTCGACAAGTGTTTTGACTCATTTATTTATTTATTGGTTTCTTTTCTTTTTTTTTTTTTTTTAAAGAAAATTATCTGAGGATCAGTGGCAGGATTTTTAGGACAGTAAATTAATCAAAAGGGAACTAGGAGAGCTTCAGTAGCAGACAAGTAGTAGAATAGCAGTATAACTGCAGTATAATGTGGGGAGTGGTGCAATGCAGTGGCTGTGGGACAGCCATATTCAGGCAGACCTTCTGGACACTGAGGTGCTGCCCTCATCTGCATGCATCTCTCTGGACTGCGGGATGAGGTAGCCAGACTCAGAGCGGAAGTAAACTGGGTCAGAGTACCATCACCCCTATCCAGGGACCACCCAGTCCAATGCAACTGCCTCAAAGGATGCCGAGAACGAGGAGCACTTGGATGACAGTGGGCTCAGGGAGGGTTAGAGCAGTCAGGCAGAGGCACATCCCAGATCCTATTCCACTCAAGAACTCATATGCCACACTGGCAAACGAGGACAACCAAATAGAGGTACCCAGAGAAGTGGAAGGAAAGGATGTGGAGGTTAGCCAAGGAGGTGACCTCAGCGGGGAAAGCAGTGGACCCCAGAGGAGGAGGAAGTGAATCCTGGTGGGGGACTCCATCATAAGAGGGATCCAGCTAGGAACACAGGAGGGGGAGGACAGGGAGGTGAGGTGCCTACCAGGTGCCACGGAATGAAGGGATGGAAGGAAGATCCTGGGGATCACTGGGAAGGCAAGACGCGGGAGGGTAAGCTAGATGTCATTATCCACCTAGGTACTAATGACCTGGCAAATGGGGAGCCAAAGGAAGTTCAGGAAGAGTTTAGGAAATTGGGAGGGTCTCAAGCAAGTAGCTACTTCTGTCACTTTCTCAGAAGTACTACCATGAGAGGCAAGGGAGAGCATAGAGTGCATGCACCAGGAACTTTAACTCATGGTTGAAGAACTGGTGCTGTGAGGAAGAGTTTGGATTCATTGGTGACTGGGGACCCACCTGGAGGATGGAGGTTTGTTCAAGCCTGACGGCCTGCATCCATCCTGAGGGGAATCCAAGACTTCAATGATAAGTTTAAATGCTACATTGACAAGCATTTAAACTAGCAAAGGGGGGTGGCAGGCCAGCAAGGAGGGTACCTACTTGCTCACCCCCCACAGCTAGCAGTGGAACCAGTGAACCAGAGGAGGGGCTATCTCTGCAAAGCAGTGTGCAAAAGATGGAGATTAGTGCCCAAGAGGTGGATAGGCAGAAAAGGGCAAAATTCAGCAGAAGGGCAGACAGCAAGGAGAACCAGGGATAAAGGACAACCAAGGAAGGGGCTGGAGTAGAACAGTGAAACAGTCTAGGGAGGTCAAATCATGGAAAGCCATGTGTGCAAATGCCAGGAGCCTTAGCAACAAGATGGAAGATCTGGAGGCTGTCATGGTGCAGTCAGACTGGACATTGTGGCCATCACTGAAACCTGTGTAATGATAACCACGACTGGGAGATGGCCATACCTGGCTACAACATATTCAGAAGAGACAGAGCAGGCAGGAAGGGAGGAGGAGTGGCACTGTATGTGAAAAATGACATAAGGGCCACAGAGATCCAGGAGGAACAAATGGGGAGAGATACTGTGGGTTAAGCTGGAAAGGAAAATGGGGACAGCCATCCGCACAGGTGTGGTCTATAGACCACCAGCCCAGGAGGAAGAAACAGATGGAGTTGATGCTAGCCATCCAAAGGATGGCAGACAAGGGTGAGGTAGTACTGGTTGGAGACTTCAATATTCCAGACGTGACTGGAGCATCCCAGCAGCAGCATCAACTAGGAGCAGATTTATCCTGGACTCCCTTCAGGGTGCCTTCCTCAAGTAACTGGTCATGGAACCAACTCGGCAGAAGGCAATACTGGACCTTGTGCTCACAAACAGGGACAGTGTGATGGGGGTAACAGTGACCACCAGTCATTGTGGTTTGAAATCACAGAAAGAGCAGAACCAAACCACACAAAAACATGTATCCTGGATTTTAGGGGGGCAGACTTTGGGAAAATGGGGAGTACTTGAAAGAGGCATTAAGGGAATGGGACAGGAATCAGGGGTTGAGGAACAGTGGGCAGTATTTAAAATGGGGATTACAAGAACAACAGAATTATGCATTAAGCAGGTTAGCAAGAGGAAAAGGAAGAGGAGACCATTATGGTTTTCCAAAGAGGTAGCAAAGAAAGTGAAAGCCAAAAAGATTGCATTCAGGCAATACAAAAGACACAGGCAGAAGGGGATAGGGAGAAGTACCAGGAGAAGCAAAGGGAGGCAGGAGGTCAGTAAGGGAAGCCAAAGCTCAGACAGAAGAACACATTGCAAAATCAGTGGTAGAGGGACAAAACCTTTACAGGTACATAAGGAAAAAGAAAGACAAAGGGAGGGATAGTGAGACTGAAGGGGAGGATGGGGGTCAGTGGAGGATGACAACAGTAAAGCTGACATATTGAACAGGTATTTCTGCTCAGTCTTTACTGAGGAAGAGGAGGGTAATGGGTCTGAAGGGAGTACAAGGGGTGAGAATGGTGCAGAAATGGACACAAGTCCCTTTACACAGAAAGGGTCCTGAAGGAACTGGAAGTAATAAGAGTTGATAAAGCAATGGGGCCAGATGGGTGCAACCCAGGTCCTTAAAGAACTAAGAGAGGTGGTGGCTGAACCTCTGGCTATCCTGTTTAGCCGATCACTGGAAACAGGGAGGTACCCAAAGACTGGAGGACAGCAGATGTAGTCCCTTTATACAAAAGTGGGAACAAAGAGGAAGCAGGGAACTACAGACCAGTCAGCCTCACCTCGGTAGTGGGGAAGATCATGGAAGCACTACTGAAGGAGAGATTGGTGGAACATCTGGTTGTCAATGGACTACAGGACCCAAGGCAGCATGGTTTCACCAGGGGAGGCCATGTCAGACCAACCTCATTGAATTTTTGACTGGGTGACTAGGGAGGTGGATCAGGAGGGCAGTGGACATGGCCTATCTGGACTTCAGCAAGGCCTTTGACACTGTGCCACATAGAAGACTATTACACAAACTGGGAATATGGGTGTGGGCAGGACAGTAGTGTGGTGGTAGGTAACTGGCTGGGTGGCAGGACACAGAGGGTGGTGGTAAATGGCTGTCACTCCACAGAGGGAAGAGTGACCAGTGGGTACCACAGGGATCAGTGCTGGGACCGGTCCTATTCAACATCTTCATCAGTGACATTGCAAAGGACCTAGAAGGCAGAATTTCACTGTTCGCTGATGACACAAAGCTCTGTAACAGAGTAGACACACCAGAGGGTGTAGACAGAATGAGAAGGGACCTGCAGAAACTTGAAGAATGGTCAGGGGTTTGGCAGTTGAAATTCAATGCAAAGAAGTGCAAGATAATGCATATGGGGCACAAAAACCCTGGCACAATATATCAGTTGGGGGTGAGGATATAGCATGCACCAAGCAGGAAAGGGATCTTGGGGTTATCATCTCTGATGACCTCAAGGTAGGGAAACAGTGTGACAAGGCAGCAGGTAAAGCAAATAGGATGCTGGGATGTATAGGCAGGGGCATCACCAGCAGGAAAAGGGAGGTCATAATTCCGCTATACAAGACACTAGTGAGGCCCCACCTGGAGTACAGTGTACAGTTCTGGAGACCATACCTACGTAAGGACATAGACAGGGTAGAGGAGGGCAACAAAGATGGTGCATGGATTGCATCACAAGTCCTATGAAGACAGGTTGAAGGAACTGAACATGTACTCCCTGGAGGAGAGAAGGGAGAGAGGGGATATGATAGAGACATACAAGTATCTTACAGGGAGGAACAGGGTGCAGGAATACACTATTTTTAGCTAACAAGATGTTCCAGGACTAGAGGGCATGGGATGAAGTTGGAGGGAGGACGATTCAGAGGAAACATGAGGAAGAATTTCTTCACAGAACGGGTGGTGGACAAGTGGAACACCCTGCCAGAGGAAGTGGTGGGGCTGAAACAATCACGGATTTAAGAATGCATGGGATAGACATAAAGGAATTCTGGAGGTCAGGGTAAGGGCAACAGACTTCTAGGAAAACATAAACTGAACTTACAAGCTCAAATGGGCAGACTGGGTGGGCCATAGGCCCTTATCTGTCGACACTGTCTATGTATCTATGACAGAAGGGAGCGTTGAGGAATATTGGACAAGGTTGAAGGATGCAGTAACCATGGTCACATCACAGTGTGCCCGTCAGGTTAGTAAGAACAAAAGGATTAAAAAACCCACTATGGTTTTCCAAGGAGGTGGCAACCATGGTGAGAGAAAAAGCACATAGCCTTCCAAAAGTACAAGGAGTTGAGGAACGAGGCAGACAAAGTGGAATATTAACAAACTAAAAGAGGGAAAGTGATAAGAAATGCAACAGCTCAAACAGAGGTTAGGATAGCTCAGTAAGTAAAGGATAACAAAAGCTTCTACATACATACGTAAAAAAAGGAAGACCAAAGGGGGCATTGTTAAAATCACAAAAAAAGATGGTAAGAAGGCAGAGGCACTTAATGAGTACTTCTGCCCAGTCTGCACACAGGAAACAGACGGTAACAGACCAACAATAGGCATAAAGAAGTGTCCGACTGAAGGAATAGACATGGGTCCCTTCACAGAGGAAAAGGTTCTGGAGGAAATAGACAAGTTAAAGGTAGATAAAGCTATGGGGCCAGATGGGATACACCCAAGAACACTGAAAGAACTAGGGAGGGAACTGGCAGCCCCCTTAGCAGTGCTCTTCAACAAATCATTAAGGAGTGGGGAGGTGCTGGAGGATTGGTGCAACAGTAGTACTGCTCCACAAGAGTGGAAGCAAGGAACAGCCAGATAAGTACTGTCCGGTTGGTCTAACGTCAGTCGTGGGAAAACTGATGGAGTCCCTGCAGAAGGAAGAATCAGATTTTTTGGAGCAAACTGGTCAGCTTAACAAAAATCAGCACGGTTTTCTCGGCAGGGAGGTCCTGTCAGACAAACCTGGTTGATTTTTTCAGCTGGGTCACCAAAACAGTGGATCAGGGTAAGGCAATGGATGTGGTTTACCTGGACTTCAGCAAAACTTCTGACTCCGTTCTGCACAGGAGACTAGTCAGAAAACTGGAGAACATGGGAATTGGGCCTGAGGTTACAGCCTGGGTCAGAAACTGGTTACATGGAAGAACTCAGAGAATATTAGTAAATGGCACTCTGTGGAGGGGAGGGTGACTAGCGGGGTCCCGCAGGGCTCGGTTCTGAGACCGATCCTCTTCAACATATTCATCAGCGACATTGCAGATGAACTGGAGGGAAAGGTGTGCCTGTTTACAGATGACACCAAAATCAGCAACAGGGTAGACACAACAGAGGGACAGCAAAGCATGGAAGCCGATCTCCGAAAACTGGAGGAGTGGTCCAAGACCTGGCAGTTGAAATTCAGTTGCAAAAAATGCAAGGTCATGCACCTGGGAAAGCATTACCGAGGGAAATTGTACTCGATGGGAAGGGAGCAGCTGGTGCCTACCAGGCAGGAGCGAGACCTAGGGGTGATCATGTCAGATGACCTCAAGGTCAGTAGACAATGTGAAAAGGCAGCACTGAAGGTTAGTGGTATTCTGGGATGCATAGGGAGGGGCATTACAAGCAGAAGGCATGAAGTAATCGTGCTCCTGTATCGATCCCTGGTCAGGCCTCACCTGGAGTACTGTGTCCAGTTCTGGAGGCCACACCTTAGGAAGGACATAGATAGGCTGGAGACAGTACAGAGAAGAGTAACAACAGTGGTGCAGGGCTTGCATCAGAAACCGGATGAGGCAAGACTGGATGACCTCAAATTATGCTCCCTAGAACAACACAGGAATCGTGGGGACGTGATAGAAACATTCAGATACCTTAAAGGCAACAACAGGGTGCACATGCAGAACCTCTTTCAGGTAAAGGACTACAGCAGGACTAGAGGGCACAACCTTCAACTTGAGAGGAAAGTTCAGAAGCAGTACGAGGAAATTCTTTACATAGCGTGTTGTGGAACCATGGAATAGCCTGCCGGAGGGGGTGGTGGGAGGCAAGACAGCGAATTCAAGTGGGCATGGGAGAGACACTGGAATACACAAGCAGGCAGCTAAGTAGGGGGATAGGAAACCAAGGGCAGACTTAATGGATCGTATGGTCCCCATCTGCCGACAACTTCTATGTTTCTATCCACTCTCCAGCATCTGTCAAAGTTCTGGAAGGTTATCCGTTCCCTTTCCTCCCCTCCGACCCAGTCTCCTTTCTGTGTTCTCAACATTGGTGACTTTCTCATCTGTGACTCTTTTTACCTTTTCCTGTAACTCCTATTTCACCACATGTACTCTTACTCTTGTGTCTTGTCTCCCCCACTCCTTTTCCTTTCCTACCACTCCGCCTGTTTCCCTTGAGGCCCTACTTGCCCTTAATCCTGGTAAGGGAGATAGGCCTGATGGTCTTGATTGTCAGCTTCTGCTTCTTCCATCTCCTGCTAGTGCTGTACCTGTTACCCAACTCCTCAACCACTCCTTTTCCTCTGCCACTGTCCCTGAAGACTGAAATCCTCCTTAAAGATGGTGATCCTTCTTCTCCTGGTAACTTCTGTCCTGTCTCCTTCACACCCTGTCTAAGTTACAAGAACATCTTGTTCTTTCTCAACTCTCTTCCTTCTTTGACTCCTCCTTGACCCCTTTCCAATCAGGTTTTGGGAAGTTCCACTCCACTTCCGTGCCCCTCCTCTGGTTCATTGATGCCATCCTCTCGGGTATGGACCAGGAACTAATCACCTTCGCCATATTTGTTGATCTTGCTAAAGTTTTTGACCCTGTGACACACCTCTTCAATCAAAGCTCATTTTAGTCTCCTGCAAGTACGTGTTGTACAGATTTTCCTTATAATGTTTTATGATTGTGTTCCTTTTGATGTACTGTATACTGTTTTTGTAATGCTGTTAATTGGTATTTATTCTTTCTCATCTTGAACTATTTTCCATACCCCTTACCCTTAAGGCGCATGTGGAAACAAAACTGTTATCAGCTCAGTATGGTATTCTTAAAAAAACTCTCAGATTCATAATGTTAAAGAATAGTTTCCGTAATATGTTTGCCTCTTGATATCTTGGTCTAAACAGTGCTTCATAACATCCAAAACTGACATCTAATTGACGCTCGATGAGAAGTAAAAATAGAATTCTGTGTATAAAAATGTTGAAAACTTGTCTAAAAAATTTTTTGTAGAGACCCAAGAATGTAATATCAATGGTCAGTGAATTTTTTAACTCGCTAGAAAGATGTAGAGTTTACAGGGCTGAATTAAAGAACAGCAAGAGCAAAAAAGTTGAAGTTTTAATGTGTTGCTAGTGGCAGCTTCAAGCTGTCCACAGCACTTTATTCATTGAGGTGAATTGCTAAAGGTGCCAGAAAACTGCAAAGTACAGTTACGTAAGAACTCAATAACAGTAGATCTTCGAGAGGATCTCTTTCAGGAGGCTATCACCAGTAGTACTATTGCTACCAGGCAGTAGGACCACATGGAAAACTTTCTAGCTAGCACTGTACCAGAGAGGGCTGCTCACCTCTGATGTCGACCAGTCCTATAAAGGTGGGCAGCCTCCATATCAGCCTTAGTTCTCCTGCTGTAGACCAAAAGTGGGATGCTATCAGGGGAAACTAAGGCGGATTCGGAGGAAACCCCAAAACAAAAGAAGGCTCACCCCTGTGGGAGAGGAGAGAGGGAAAGGAAGGCCTGCTGCAAGTGTCGTCTTGAAGATCTACTGTTACGGTACGTTCTTACGCAACTGTACTGCCTTACTTTAAGGTATCTCTTGCAGCAAGCCATCGCCAGTAGGACTGAGTGCCCAGCAGTACTGGTTACTACAAACAGGCAGTCCAGGTGGAGGCAAAACAGATGGCCTATGAGAGGAGGCCCTGAAGCACAGTGAGGCCGAAGTTGGTTCTGTGCCTGGAAGTGATGTCCAGTCTGCAGTGTTTGGTGAAGGGATGGACAGTGCTTCATGTAGCAGCAGCGCAAATGTCAGCAGCTGATATATTCTACAAGCAAGCAACCTATGTGACTATACCCCTGGTGGAATGGCCTTAACTGTTCCCAGAAGCTCCTTACCGTAATTGTGGCAGCAAAAGACATTGCAGTTGGCTAACCACTTCGGCACTGTTTGGACACTGAGGCGCCCTCTTTCCCTGGGGCAAACGAAACAACCTACTGATCAGACTTCCTGGAGTCCTTAGTGCAGTGTGTATAGTACTGCAGGATTCTATGCATATCCAAGGTATGCAGCAATACCTCCCCTTGACTGGAATGCTCCAGAAACTAAACAGTCAGGTGGATGGATTGATTCAAAGTAAACTCCTGACACCACCTTAGGAAGAAACTTAGGACTGGTTTGCAGAGACACATTGCCTTTGTGAAAAATCAAGGCTTCTTACACATTAGGGCCTGACGTTCCAAAATCGTTTGCACAGAAGTAATAGCAACTAAAAAAATGCCTTCCATAGCAGAAAGTGTTGCTCACAAGACCCGACTGGTTCAGAAGGATGCAGCATAAAGTTTTCCAACACAAAATTGAGGTCCCAAGCTGGGACAGGATCATGGATTAGAGATTTAAAATGCAGAATGCCCCACAAGAATGTGCGAGACACATCAAGTTGAGCCACTGAACGGTCCTCAACAGGTACATGGTATGCAGAGGTGGTAGAATAATGTACCTTAATCAAAGAGTATCGCAAGCCCGAGTCTGAAAAGGACAGCAGGTATTGCAGCACTGGGTGCACTGGACAGGTGAAGGGATCCAACTGGTGCGATGCAGTCCAGATAGCAAAACGCTTCCATTTCATACAGTAAGGCCCTGGTGGAGGGTTTCCTAGCTGCCACCAGAACGTCTGCCACCCTGGGGACACCCCAAACTGGGCGATGGCTACATCTTCAGGAGCCACACATGGAGATGGAATGATTTGAGGTCTGGATGGACCAGGGTGCCCTGCTCCTGGGAAAGCAAGCCTGTGCATAGGGGCCGGGTGCCTCGGTGTTCCACAGCTAGCTGTTGAAGCAAGGGGAACCAGATCTGACGAGGCCGGAAGGGGGTGATCAGAATCATGGCGGCCTCCTTTATCTGGAGCTTGATCAAAACCCTCTGAAGGAGTGGGAAGGTGTTGAGGAACCTCCCCTTCCAAGAGGGGGACGACACGTTTCACCAGAAAACTCCAGGCCCTAGATCTAGGAAGCAGAAAAGTGGCAGTTTTGTGTTGTGTGTGGTGACGCAAAAAGGTCCAACTCGGGACAAGCTCATCTGTCGAATAGGTCTTCGACCACCGGAGTCAGAAGCTCCCACTTGTGGTCTGTGGACTGGGACAGGCTTAGACTGCCAGGATGTTTTGGATGCTGGGAAACATGAATGGTCTCGAGCACCAGCCTGTGTTCTATGGCCCAATACCAGACTCTTATTCAAACAACATGAAGTCTTGCTATATTATGACATGCAGTGAGTCCCAACCTTCGAACTGTCCGGAGGTGAAAGAGTTAACTTTCCATGCCAGGCATGGAACTTTGAGCACGAGCTCGGTTGAAAACTCTGTCTGTTGTTCTTCAAACTCAAACTGTCAGATTCTTTACTCTGCCTCACTGAACAGTCGCTCCGGAGATTTCTCCTTCTGCTCAGTTCATTTTGTCGGTTAAAGTATTACGTTTTCGGTTTTTTAACCGAATTTAAACCGCAGCAGGTCGTTTCAGGCTCTGTCTGTGGTACCGTAAGTACTAGATAGGTTTTACATTATTTCTGTGTGGAACTTGTAAACGGTATTATCGGTTCGGTTTGAACCGATCAGGTTGTTGTAAAATTCATTAAATCTGTCTTTTAAAGTGCGGTTCCCGGTTCTTATCGGTTCTAAAAAAGACGGATTTCATTATGGTTTTTTCCACGACCCGTGACACGGTTGGGAACCAACAAGAGGGTCTTGCTTGGCAGATTGCCATAAACGGGCAAGTTTTGGTTAGGCTGGCATTATGTCTGAGAAACCCAAAAGAAAAACCGGGCCCCCTGGGTTTCAACACTGCAGTGTTTGTGGGGAAGCCTTTGCCAAGGCTGACCCCAACGCCACCTGTGTTTATTGTCTGGGGTTTGACCACCTCAATGCAGACTGTCAGATTTGCAAACATTTTCCTGCAGCTACCCTGGATAAGAGAGTTGGTAGGCTCAGGGAAAGAGAGGCCAAGAAGTCTGCTGACCGGATGGCCAGCCGGTTCGGTTGTAACCGAACCAGAGGGAGTGCCCTCTGACCAGGGCTAGACTTCCTCGGCAAGGAGAGCCGACTGGAGGAGTCGGTTCCAGCAAAAGGACTAGAAAATCAGCAGGTGTGGAGCCAAAATTCCATCTCCAACCGCTGAAGAAATAGCCAAAGCGATTAAAATTGTCCAGTCGCTTTCCCCGGTTCCGACCGAACTGGCACCATCAGGTAAGCGTACGGTTCGGTCGGTTCCACCGGTTCAAGAATATGATTTAGAGGAATTTTATGAACTGGAGAAGGGGGAAGAGGAGTATGAGGAGAGTGAATGAATGTGGATTTGAAAGTCTGGATGTGCCCATTGAACCGGACATCTCCCCAGACAGACCTTCAGGAGTGTCTCCCCCTAGGCCTTCTGAGTCCCCCTCTCATTTTATGTTTTATAAAAAAAGTGGCTGAAACCCTCCAGCTCCCTGTGGAGGAAGCTGTGGATGAACAAGAGGAGCCTGACTATGTAGAAATGATGGATATCCCAGAGTCTAGGAGACTGTCTATTCTTTGCATAAATCTTTTGGGAAACAGACAGTAAAAATTCTAAAACTCCTCACACTATACCTCCTGTGGATAAAAGAATGGACAAGAGGTACACATTGTCAGGCTCTGATACGGAGTTCCTTACACAACAATGCAGCCATGTTGGGGTAGTGCAGGCTGCAGCCTGTGATAAGGCAAATATTCCCTTGGCTTCACACCCTCCTGACAAGGACTCCAGGAGGATTGATGCTATGGCAAAGAAACAGTACATGGCAGCATCCTTGGGACTCAGGCAAATTATATGGCTTATGTTGCTAGATATCAGAAATCCAGATGGGATACTGTTATGGCTCTAGCAAAACAGGTCCCTGGCCAGCTTGCCAGGGAGCTGGAGCAGGTGGCTGCTGATGGTATTGAGGCATCCAAGGTGCAATTCCATGCTGCAGTGGACTCTAATGATGTGTCATCAAGAGTCATGGCTACATCTGTGGCACTTCGCAGAATGGCTTGTCTCAGATGTACTAGCCTGTCACAGGATACCCAGACTAAGGCCATGGATTTTCCTGTTGTGGGTAATTCTCTGTTTGGGGAGCAGACAGAGAATTACATGAAGAAAATGGATGAGTATAGGACCACCTATAGGAGTGCACAGGCCAAGGAAAGGCAGGCCACTCCTCAAAGGCAGCCTTCCAGGGGCAGGGGCAGACCTTTTCATAGGCCTTTTTACCAAGCCCAGGCCTCCTCTTCAGCTTATGCCCAGAGGGGGTTCTTTAGAGGGAGAGGCAGACGGGGTACAAGCAGACCTGCTTCCACCCCTAAGCCTAAAGCCCCTGCCAAGCAGGCACCCTGATGGGGTGGCATGGGCCGATTCTCCACTACCTGTAGGGGGCAGGCTGGCTTACTTTATCCAGGACTGGAAGTCTTTAACATCAGATAAGTGGGTCCTGGAAGTAGTAAGCCAGGGACTGGTTCTCAGCTTCAGAAAATTTCCAAAGATGAGAACCAGGTCCTTTCCACCTGCAAATCCATCAGAGGCACTTGCCCTAGAAACAGAAGTTTCTACCCTCCTGGCTCTTAGAGCTGTGGAAAGGGTTCCACCCCTACACCAGGGCAAAGGGTTGTACTCCAGGTACTTCCTTACCCCAAAAAAGACAGGAGAATGGTGGCCCATCCTGGATCTCAGATACCTAAACAAGCACCTTTTAAAACCAAAATTCAAAATGGTGACTCTGGGAATTATTTTACCCTCTCTAAGGCCAGGGGACTGGCTAGCGTCCCTGGACCTCAAGGATGCCTACTTCCATGTTCTTATCAGAAGCTCCCATCGAAAGTACCTCAGATTCGAACTGCCCTCAGGCCATTACCAGTTCAGAGCAATGCCCTTCGGCCTCACCTCTGCCCCGAGGGTATTCACAAAATGCCTGGCAGTAGCAGTTGCCCACTTAAGAAGGCAAAAGATTGCCATCTTTCCTTACCTGGACGACTGGCTCATAGTAGGCCAGTCTCCAGACCAAGTCAAACTACACCTTCAGGTAACTCAGCAACTGCTCACATCTCTAGGTTTCCTTCTCAATCTTCCAAAGTCAGTTCTAGAGCCTGTCCAGCTTCTCACCTTCATAGGTGCAGAACTGAACACAAAAGAGGCCAGAGCCTTCCTTCCTCTGGAAAGAGCAAGGACCCTGGTCTCTCTGGCCTCCTCCTTCACCCTGCAGGTCTCTCGACCAGCAAGGCATTTTCTGCAGCTCCTGGGGCACATGGCTGCTTCTACAGCAGTGGTGCAGGGAGCAAGATTTCAGATGAGGGACATCCAGTTCCATTTGAGAGCCTTTTGGTCTCAAAGGAGAGACTCTAACCAAATTGATCCCAGTGACTTGAACCCTGATCCAAGCCCTTCAGTGGTGGCAGGACCAGAGCAATCTGAGACAGGGGTCCCCTTCACCCCTCAGTCTCACTGCTTAATCATTACTACAGATGCATCCCTCTTGGGGTGGGGAGCTCACATGGGCGACCTCACTACCCAGGGATTGTGGTCCCCTCAGGCATCTCTGCTCCACATCAACCTGTTGGAACTCAGAGCAGTTTTTCTAGCACTTCAAGTTTTTTCCACATCTGTTCAGAACAAAGTTGTACAGGTCAGAACAGACAACACCACTACAATGTGGTACATCAACAGGCAAGGAGGCACTCGGTCTACGGCATTGTGCACCCGAAGCAATGAAGTTGTGGTCTCTGGCTTATTCCCTGAACACCTCCCTTACGGCAGTTCACCTCCCAGGCAAGGACAATGTCCTGGCAGATGCTCTCAGCAGGATTTCCCAGGGCCATCACGAATGGTCACTGGATCCCCTAGTACTGGAGGTAGTATTTGCCAGATGGGGCACCCCGCAGATAGATCTTTTTGCAGCCCCAGACAATCACCAACTTCCCCTTTTTTGTTGCAGGCCCCAGTGTTGGGCTCAGTCCCTCTGGATGCCTTCCTTCTCAGTTGGAAGGGAAGTTTCTCATGCTTTACCCCTTCCTCTTCTGTTCAAGGTGCTAGTCAAAATCAGATCTCAACCCTGCAAGATGATCCTGATTGCTCCAGATTGGGCCAGACAGCCCTGGTACCCACTCCTTATGTCCTTAGCAGTCCACCTTCCCCTGTGTCTTCCCAGGAATCACAACCTGTTAACCTGTGCTCAGGGGAGAGTTTGGTACCCGAACCTCAAATCTCTCAATCTCAAGGCCTGGCTCTTGAAGAGTTAGAGTTTGCTGACCTACACCTTTCCCAAGGTGTATTGGATATCCTGAAGGCTTCTAGGAAGCCTTCCACCAGGGCTACTTATAATTCCAAATGGAAGAGGTTTTCCATATGGTGCTCTGGCAAGCACATTTCCCCAGAATCTGCTGACTTACCCACAGTCCTGGATTATATGGTGCATTTGAATACTTTGGGGCTGAGACCAGCTACCCTGAAGGTGCACCTGGCAGCCATGTCTGCTTTCTTATCAGCAGGTAAACCCTCTTCTCTTTCAGCTCATCCTGTATTCTCCAAGTTTTTCAAGGGGTTGCTTCACACCAGCCCGCCATTCAGGGACCCTGCCCCTGCCTGAGATCTTAATATTTGCATTGCCCAGCTTATGCAACCCCCTTTTGAGCCCTTGTCTTCAGCAGAGCTTAAGTACTTGACTTGGAAAACTGTGTTTTTGGTAACTATCACTTCTGCCAGGCGCATAAATGAATTACAAGCATTGTCAGTGGAGCCTGATTTTATCTCCTTTCATAGAGATAAGATGGTCCTCAGGACTAACAGAAAGTTCTTGCCTAAGGTGGTTTCAGACTTCCACCTTAATCAATCTGTGTCTCTCCCTGTGTACTTCACTGACCATTCCTCTTCTGGCGAGAGGAGACTGCACAGTTTAGATGTCAAAAGAGCCCTTAGTTACTACATAGAACGTACCAAGGGTCACAGGTTTGACTGCCTCCAACTGTTCCTCACTTATGGTGAGGTTGGTAAAGGGAAACCTGCCACTAAAAGATCCATTGCCAGGTGGATTGTCTCTTGTATACAATTTTGCTGTGAAAAACTGGGTAAGGTTCCTCCCTCAGGCCTGAGGGCTCACTCTACCAGAGGTACAGCTGCATCTCTGGCTGTTGCCAGGGACATACCTATCTTAAAGATATGTCAAGCAGCTACCTGGAAAACAGTTCACACTTTTACCAAGCATTACTCCCTGGACATCCAGGCTAGGAGTGATGCTCGGTTTGGCACAGCTGTGCTTCAGAGCTTGTTTCCTAAGTAGGTTTTGTCCCTCCTCCATGGAGGTACTACTGTGTAGTCTGCATATGTCATAATATAGCAAGACTTCATGTTGTTTGAAGAAAAAATTACTCACCTTAGTAATGTTGTTTCTTCTAATGGAGTCTTGCTATATTATGACCTCCCCCCCTGCCTGCCCCTCTCAGAACCTCTGCTTTTGGGATGTGGGTGGGCAGTGCAGTGTTGGCACTTAGTAGATGCCCACCTTGTTTTTTTCACCCTCCTTTTTGGGGTGTTTGGGTGTTGTGTTTTTATTTTTTGGATCCCCTCACTTGAGTCTTTGTTTTGGGACCAAAAAATGTGTTCTTATATTTAGTAGCCAGTTGGCTAGTGTAGATTTACAGCTTCCACACAGAACCTTAGTGAGTTTTGCTCGTAAAGATCTGACAGTTTGAGTTTGAAGAACAACAGACAGAGCTTTCAACCGAGCTCGTGCTCCAAGTTCCATGCCTGGCATGGAAAGTTAACTCCTTCACCTCCGGAGCAGTTCGAAGGTTGGGACTCATTGCATATATCATAATATAGCAAGACTCCATTAGAAGAAACAACATTACTAAGGTGAGTAATTTTTTCTTTGCTTCCCTGCAGAGGGGGTAGAAATGAGTCCCCCCTGCTTATTTATGTAATAAGCCATGTACTTGTTGTCCGTCCGAATCAGTAGCTCAACCAGGGATAGCTGAGTCTGAAAGGCCTGCAGGATGTACAAGATTGTTCAGATCTTCAGAACATCGATGTGGAGCGTCCTCTCCACCTCGGTCCATGTACTTGAGTTTGGTGGTCCCCAGGTGAACCCCCCAGTCATGAACCGAGGCAGCTGTCATCAGGACCTGTTGAGGGAGAAATACAGAAGAAATTCCCTGAAGCAGGTTGCCTGGTTCCAGCCACCTCAACAGTACTTGCTAGACTGGATTGAAAACCATCACAAGCTGATCCAGGGCGTCTGTGCGTTGGTCCTACTGGATGTGCAGCGTCTGTTAAAAGACTGTTGTGCAGACAGGCCAAGGGAGCAATGGCTGCAGCCATGAGGCCTAGATGCCATAGGAAGGCTGTCGCTGAAATGTACTGGCTGGAGTAAAGAAGATGGACCTGGTCCTTTAGATCCTTCGCTCTGTCTGAGGGCAGAATGGCCATACCCTGGGCCATATCCAGGACTGCCCCTATGTATTGGAGCAGTTGGCAGGGAGTAAGGAAAGATTTAGGCATGTTGATAGTAATGCCCAAAGCATGGAAGAAGCTGTTGGTCTGTGCCAGGGTTAGCAGGAGACGTTCCCTGGATGGAGCCGTTAAGAGCCAGTCGTCCAGGTACAGGAAGACATAGAAACCCTGCTGTCTCGAGACATCTGCCACCACTGCCAGATATTTGGCGAAGACCCTGGGCACCGAGGACAAACCAAAAGGCAGATCCCTGAACTGGTAATGCACTCCCTGGAAGTGGGAACAGGAAGCACTGTGGGGGCAGATAACTTGATGTGCAGATAGGCATCTTGCAGATTCAGACCCCCTGGTACAACAGGGGCAGCAAACCCTGAAGGGTAACCATCCTGAACCTTTTGTACATTATGAACAGGTTTGGCTGACTCAAGTCCAGGATCTCCTGTCTGCTTGGGTACTGGGAAGAAGTGGGAGTAGAACCCCCCTGCCTACTGATGTAGTAGGATTGGTTCTATGGCCCCCCTTTGTTTTTTTTTTTAAACACAAGGCCTGAATTTCCTCCCTGATGAGAGGAATGTGACTGGAAGGATATGAGGACTGGCCCGGAGGGTTTTCTTGAGGCCACTCTATGAATTCTAACGTGTGGCCATGCTCGATGAGCTGTAGCACCCAGTTGTCTATGGTGATTGCCCTCCACCTGTCCAGGTGAAGGAAGAAGTGACACCCTGCAGCCACCTCCTGAAGGGCCACTGGAATGAGGAGGTCCAGCAAGGAGTCAGGAGGTGGGATTGGCAGCCAGAGCAGCAGCTGCTGATGCCCCGTGGAGGCAGGAGAGGAGGTGGGGAAGAGCCCCTCCTGCTTTCCACTTGCCATGAAACTTAAGAGTGGATGAGCCTGCCTATGGGAAGAGCGATGAAAGGGAGCGCTCTGTCCCAATTTAGTCTGGGTATGACACAGAATTAACAGATTTGAGGGCCTGTCCTGAGGTCTACAGCTTGGAAATGAGATCTTGAACATCACCTCCAAAGAGTTTCAGGTCCCTGAAAGGGGTATCCATTATGCTGGACTGGACATCTGGGGCGAAGCCTAAGATCTGTAGCTAGGAGTGGTGCCTGATACAGACGCCTCTGGCTGCTGCCCAGCCCGAGGTGCCGACTGCATCATAGGCAGCTTGGAGGATGTGGGTACCAATGTCCAAGCCCATTTTGAGGGCCTGTAGGGTCTGTTGTTTGGAGGGGTCATCTGGCATGGCTTGGACAGCCCCCCTAGCCTGATCCCATAATAATTTCTGAAATTGCACCATATGAGCCAAGCAATTAATGGCCAGAATGGCAGATGTAAAGGCTCGTTTGTCCAGCTGGTGAGACTCCCTGTCCGGAGAGGGAGCTTAAGTGTTAGGGCCTCTTGTTATGGTCATGCACAGTGTTGATGATGACTAAATTGGCCTTGGGCTGTTCCGTAAAATAGGGAAAAGCCTGTCGACTTTCTTGGAGAGCGCCGGGACTGTGTGAGGGCAATTCCAGGCTGCCCAGGTGACATCCTCATAGGAGTTAATGATGGGAGAAACAACTGGGGAATTGTGTCGGGCTGTCACAGGCAGACAGCTAACCGGTGCCTCTCGGGGTCCTGCTCCTCAGTCTCCCACTCCCTAGTGGCCTGAATGTGGTGCATGCTGGCCATAAAGGTAGGGTGATCAGCAGGGGACTGGGGAACATTAATAGGGAACTTCTCCCCTTCCGAGGAGTCAGGAGGGAGAGCAGAAATCTCACTGCTGACACTCTCCTCACCGTTGTCCCCGACGCCTGTCTGAGCAGCCAGAAGACCCAGCATTAGGCCTTCCCTTGGGGGCGTGAGGAACACTAGGGCCTGCTCCAGTGGGCCGGGAGAGGATCCAGAGAAGGTCCTTGAGGGAGAGCTGGAGTTGATGTCCTCAAGGTGGGGGCGTGGGTCTGCATAAGGACCACAAGGCAGGATGGGTGGCCAATCAACTGCAAGGCTGGGCGCCACGCCAGGCACTTGGGATAGGAATAGGCAATACTGGACCGACAAGCACTGGTGTAGGCTACCCAAGCTGTGGAGCTACAGGCGCCAGATGCAGTAGGTCCGACACCAGTTCCACAGGAGCAGGGGGTGGCCGGACAAGCTGAGGCCAGACGAGCATTGACTGTGGGGCCGGTACAGGCCTGGATGGTGCAGGCTGTGGAAGACTGGGTGTCGGTCGAGCCAGCGTAGGTCCCGTGGGCTGCGGCATGGGATGGACTGGCGAAGGTCCAGCGGGTGTCTGCTGGGAGGGTGTTGGAAGGGGGTCCACAGGCGCTGCCATGGGGAGGCAGGTGCTGGAGTGGAGGGTGACCCTTCAGGCGAAGGTCTAACTTTGGGAGGCACCAGTGCCCTGCAATGTCTGCCGCTGAAAAGAAGGGGCAGAACCAGCTGCGGTCCTAGAGGACGAGACCGTCATTGGGGCATGGGTGTGGGGGTGGCCACTGGGAGACTGGCGATCATCATACCTGCACTGGCCAAAGCGACTTTGACCAAGCCACCTGATAGTGTGCCCACAGAGAACAGACTAAAACAGCAAGGGCTAGGGGGCAAGATACGGAGTACTCTGGCCCGAGGATCTGGCACCCATGAGGGAGACCCAGGTGGGTGGCGGAGCCAGCAGTATCCCTATGAGCATTTGGGGTCGAGGAGGTTGGCCCCACGGGAGGAAGGCCCAAATGTGGTTGAAGACTTCTTATGAGATGAGTGGGAGTCGGACCGGGGTCGGTCCCAGTCCTTGTCCCGGTGCTTGTGCTTTCTGGAGGCCCTATCCTGGGACCGCAAAGATGAAGACCCAGAGGACTGGGCTGGGGAAGCGGAGGAGCCCCTGGCCTGCAGCTCCTGTTCCATTAAGGCGCCTTTCTGCTTGAAGAGATGGTTCTCCGGGATCTTCTTGCGACCATCTATGGGTGGCCAGGTTGAACTTCTGGAAGGCCTTGCAGGCTTGGACGGTGTGATCTGGGCCTAGGTGCAAGACACAGGCAGAATGGCCATCCTCGCCAGGATCTGTTTGCTGCAGACACACTTCGTGGAATGATCAGAAGATGAAGTAGGTAGAGAAGACAATCTATCTGGTGAGAACACCGAAATTTCGATGTTGAACCTAAAAGAGTAAAATAATAAAGGGCAGTAAATGCAGGAAAGTGGTGGTCGTCTGTAGCTGTGGAGGTTCCAGCTGTTGGATGTGTTGGTCGACCGTCAGGAAAGAACTGGGGAGGGTATGGGGTCTGCCCACCTTTATAGGACTGGCTGACCTTGGAGGTGGGCGGCCCCCTCTGGTAGACTGCTAGCTAGAAAGTTTTCCACGTGGTCCTAGTGCCTTGCAACTATAGTCCTACTGGTGATGGCCTGCTGCAAGAGATACCTAGAAGTAAGAGCAGTAGTTGTGATTTTCTAGCGTGGTACTGCTGCTCGCCATGCACCCAGGAGAGAGGGTTTGGCAAAACAAAGGCATATAGATCCATGAAAGGCTTTGTGATCTTATACCCATTGTATAGGGCCATGTAACTTTATGTCTACCCAGGTATTTTTTTTTTTATTCCATCCTCCAAAAAACTGAACTACTATTTTGTCACACTCATCAAGTGATAGTATCACCAATTAAAGTGTATTATATAAAATGGGGAGAGAAAATCCTGCTTTTTGATTGGTTCCTGTGCATCAAAGTCATTCAATGCACAGGCAAAAACAAGTCTTAAAAAGCAGGACTATGAATCACAGTGGTATTAGAACACTGACATTTTCAAATGACGCCATTGTTTTCCTCTTCATTAGCGAAGAAACGATCGGTCAAATAAACAGCACCAGGTTTTTTAATGGCACATTATCAGCCCTACAGTTACTACACATTGAAATGGGAAAAAACATGAATGAACTGTTTTTTCTTCCTTTAGGTGTTTATCACTTAGTGTTTCCTCCCTCTTGTCTCCAGTGCCAACAGCTGTCACATCTCCACGTGTGTTATTAAAAAACACATTTTTTTCTTTTTTATATTTACAGATAGAGCCCACAAGTTAAGAAATACTCCTGAAAGGTAATGCAGCTCCTGCTGTCGCTGTTGAGAGAGGGGCCAAGGTACAGCCAAATGAAACTGACAGTCTTACAAACTAAAACAACACTGCCGTAGTGGAAAGATCAGCACATTTGTAATACTTAATGTTTCAAACTGTTGTTTTGTAGAGCATACCACAGCCATATCAAAACTCACAGTTTCATTTCAATTTACAACTTTATTCAATGCATCAGCTCTGTTAAAATCCACAGCACAGGTCCAAGGATAGAGATTTCACATACACAGAATGTTTGCAGAGGTGGTCAGATAAGGGCGTTCAGCTGTTAAAACATTTTACCGCTGCACTGACTGTCATTCCCAACAGACCCGGCTCCCAAGTAACATACAGCAGCACAGTTAAAATCTATATGCTTGGACCACTATGGTGGTGTTGTTTTCGTAAATTTATTAATAAAGTCTGGGTATGTGCAGTGCTATAAGTTCTTTTGAGCCAGCACATTTGTGACAGATCTTTCAAACTGTTGGATCCATGACCACGTCAGGATGCCTTTTCAGCTGACATGCTGTTGGAGCTGACAGAGGAAAATCCGATGCAGACTCCATTCATTTACCAAGCAGGCGAGGGCTGTGGGTGCTGCTGCCACTTGATCCACTATGGTCCGGGGCGACGACTGCATCACAACCAGATACCAATGGTCATTCCACTAGAAGCACGGCCATGTATGTAGCTTGTTTTTTGTGCTGTTTCTGTAGCAGAAATCTGTGCAGCTGTCATGTGGAGTACTCGCTGCGCCATCACTAAGCTTTACAGTCTGGACATTGCCTCTTGTAAATGAGCTAGGTTTGGTCTAGTTGTGCTTCAAGGCCTATTATAATAGGCCTACAGACTCTGGCTGCCCAGATAGTTAGCTTTTGATACTGCTTGGGATTTGTTCCAAGGGTGTGGCGTGATGAAAGAGATGTCCTCAGAGATGATAAAATAGTTGCGTGAGAACTTATTATGACAGTAGATCTTCGAGAAAATCTCTTTCATCAGGCCATGCCATCCCACCCTTCTTTCCCCCTTCGGGTTGTGACAAAAGAGCTTTGTACTGCTGTCTCCTCCAGTACTCTGTCTCCCCTGGTATGCAGGGTGCTGGAGTCTCTTCTGGTTCCCTAAAGAGCAGTCGTCCGAGCATGAACTCTGGCGGTGAACTGAGGAGGGGCCACTCACATTTATGGAAATGCTGACACTGACATCATCATGGGCGGCTAGTGGGTGACTGCTTACAAAAGTTTACTTGGGGTCCTAGCACAGATACAGGTATAGTTCCAGAGGTGTGGCTTGATGAAAGAGATTTCCTCAAAGGTCTACAGTAAGTTCTTACATAACTGTTCTTTTCCGTAATAAAGACTGAAGGGAGATAATGTATTTGATTTGTCTTTGGGATCTTTTCTGTCTTGCATTCGATTTTGTGTGTGTGTACATGCATGTTTCTTCAGTTTGCTCACCTTATTTTCATAATGTGGAATATATTTATCACTGCTCTGTTAAGCTAATGGGGCATGCCCTTGAATATTTTAAACATTACAGTTCAGTTCCTGTTCCGCTGTTTGCTTACTACAAGGTTTGCCCACTGTGTCCTTCAGGCCCTGCCAAGGTCCCCCTCTAACTACCGCTGGCAGGGGTCAGCATTATGTTTTGCTGCTGGGAGGGCTAATGGTATGGAAGACCAGTGGCCTCACAGATGTTTCTAAGGCAAAACCAGTAAACTGAAATGTTGCTGCCAGTACAAGCCAGCAGAGCTAGTTAATGGAAAAATCCCACTGGCCAGACAGAATATCTACCAGTACTTAGCTGGTGTGCCAGTGCCAATTTAAAACCCTGCTGCGGTACTGCATCGAAAGCTATCTCAGAAAGATTTGCAGTGTCTAGGCTCTGTTTTTCTCCCGAAGAAAGTGGGGCGGCTCCTCCTCACAAGGGTGCTGCAAGGTGAGGTGAAAGCGCTGCATTGAGGCTAGGCTTCAGATGAGGATCTGGGAGGTTCACAAACTAGTGACATTACTGTTACCATGCTTTTGTCATCAAACACGGGGTCTCCATTATTTTTCCTTATAGCCCGCCTCACTGCTAAGGGTTCTGAATACCAGCACAGGCTGCCAGGCGATCTCTGCCACTACAGGGACTAAGCCTTGTGCGTTTTGACTGTATCATTCATTAGCTTTAGTTAGCTACAAAGATCTGCATGTTTTTGGTAAGTAGTCATTCTGCTTAATGAATTGCAAGTTAACAGTTATTTTAGCAGAGCAGTGCAGGAAGGAGTTTTCTAGCAGGTGTTTGATAATTAGTGAACAGAGTACACTTAATACTTCATGAAGGATGATTGCTCATCTTGGAGCACTAAATTTGTATTCATTGTAGTTAAAATGTTTCACCGGGGGGAGGGGGGGGGCAGTTAGATGGTAGTCTAATTTGAATCTGAAAGAAATGAAGACTGTGCTTAAAATGATGATGGCTCAAATGGATAAATTAGGAGTGGCCTCACAAATACAACAGTGGACATTACTGATCTCTCCCAGCGGCTTAATGTATCTGAGCAGAGAATTGTGGTTACTGAAGTTCAGACGGTCCGCTTAATGTTATACATCAGGGAACAGGACAGAACCATCCGACTTCTATGGGACAGAATTGAGGATCTGGAAAATACAAGCCGGCAAAATAATCTCAGATTCATCGACTTCCTGGAGGGTTGCAAGGACCAGAATGCAGTAAAATGCCTACAGACTATGCTGGCTGATCTGTTCAGCCAACGCTGGCCTGCTTGAAATAGATCAGGCCTGCCGCTCCTTAGGGCTTAAACCACCAGGTGGGGGTTGTCCTTGTCCAATCCTTGCTCGGTTCCTGCAGTTCATGGTGAAAGAGGATATTGTGCAGCCCGACTGGGAGATTAGAGAACTTTATGGCAGGGCTACAAAATGCAGATCTTCGCAGACTTCTCCCAGGCCCTTTGGGAGAAGAGAAGCGCCTTCACCACTGCCTGTAAAGTGTGCATTGACTTGGGCCTGCAGTATTCTCTATGTCCTGCGGATCAGCAGCAATGGGACCTCTGATATCCCTGAAGCAGTGGAGACGTTCTTGGCCAAGCAAGCCCCACAGCTGAATTAGGACCAGTATTGTCCGACTCCATGCAAAGGCAGAGACTGAGCTGCTGTATGTGACAAGACACCACTCCACCCAGAAATTGCCCACCTCATTCCATCAGGCATCAGGGCCCTCAACTAACCCCCTCTCCCCAACTGAAGATCCATGACTCCTGTCCCCCTAGCAGCGCAGGAGAAACAAACAAGGAATCTAGGGAGAAATGCAAAAAGAGAAGTCACCATGGGTTCATAGCCAAAGCCAAAGCAAAGACTACTGTTGCTCATTGAGAGCAGCCCTGGTAACCCTCAATGGAAATGGATTGGCACTTCTGGCACAGTCACTCCTCAACAACTGTGATAACCCTCACCATCCAGATCTTGCTGGCAAAGACTGCAGATATACTGTCAGACCACCACACCAAATCATGGCAGAAGTAGCCTCCCACACCAAGCTGCCTTCTAGCAATACTGCCAGTGCAGACGATAGAGCAGGGACTCACTGAGCCTACTGAACCGAGCGGAGCTCTACACAGGGTATGCTGCTGTGGGCAGGATCCTTTGTCTACGCTCTTAACTGACTTGCTCTTCTTGAGGTATGTGAATAATGCTTGGCCTTAAATACCCCTTTTCTGTCATCCTGCTTCCCACTCATGCACCCTGATGGGGTCACCAGCGAGGACAGGTCACAGTCAAATCTGGACAACAGGACAGTTAAAGTAAATGTTGAAGATTCCCATAGCAAATGGGAGTAGTAAACTGTAGGTGTTGTGACTCAGTCTCCTACCATTCAAACTGCCAAATAGTGCTGTTTTCCATGAAAAAAATCCTTTTATTTTCGTGCTCTGCTTCATTTGCATAACCCGCCCCTTTGTTTCTCTGTGTTGCAGCCCCCAACTGTGACATCATACCAGGGAAACAAAGTTACTAAAGGGACACTGTCAGCTTGGAGTTTTAGGTAGACAAATCAGCTATGTACTGCACCCACAATGCCTCACTATGTAAATTAGTATACAAGGTATTATATTTTTGTGTTCACTGAAAAAATAGACTACATCTCTCAGTATAGATGTCTTGTAGCTAGATACTGTATGCACAATGCATTACTGTGAAAATAAACATACAAAAGCTTATGTTGTTGACAACACTACAGAAATATAGGACAACATCTCACAGTAAGGAAATTGGAAAACAGGTTCTTATTTTGCCCACAGTGCCTTGCTATGGACATTTACATATTAGTGCTTACCACTACCAACATATGGGACTGTACTTCTGAATAAGGCACATTTAAGTCAATGTTATAAATTACCCAGAATTCCTTGTTGTTGTATGTAAAACATTGATGGCTTCCTGGTATGACATCATTCTGGGGGTGTGGCCACACAGAAAACTGGAGGACAAAACGCTAATAAAACATTAAAAAAAAAAACAAACAAATGACCAATTTTTTTACAAGACAGAGTGCAGCTTCAGCGTCTGAAGCATGTCTGGCAATGGCATACTATGTGTAAAAGGCATTTGGGGAACCTTCAACATTTACTTCAAGCCCTCTCCTCCTTAAAGAGGTAAAGATCAGTGCAGGGGATAGATTGGGTGGTAAGGGACTATTTCCTGTTTAAACCTCCCAGTGATACATACGTGCACTAGTATGAGACCAGTCGCCATATTCTTGCAGTCTGTGTATCCCTGAAAACCGAGCAGAATATTTTGCGAATGCCTCTGCCATGTGTTTTTTCATATATTCCGCCTCATCAGTAAAAAGTGTGTGTGGGGGCGCTGAAATCTAGCATGGATGAACGATTCTGGTTTTACTTGCATGCTCAGTTAGTAAGCTCAATCTAACCAATTCACAGGCTCCTGGGTATCGCACAGTGGCACACTCAGATCGGGGGACTTAAGAGCCTGATCCTGGTGATGGAGAGCTGCCATGCCGGGGGTGAGGGAGTCTCAACTGTCCTCACCTCGGATCACCATCTTCATATTAGGGGGCTCCAGACTCATCCCTCCCTGCACGGTGAGTACCCTCTTATCATGTTACCCTGGGCTCTTACCGTCCTTGCAGTAGGGACTGCATGGGATTAAACTTCCACTGCCTTACAAGATGCAATGCTGACCAGCTACCCCACCTTCTATGCTTCTACTGGAGCAATCAGACAAGGGCAGTATGGGGGGCACAGATGCATCTCTGAGATTCTTATCTCCCATGGCTGGATCCAGAATGTGACATGCTCTTAGCTCCAAGTAACTGCTTGTCCTCAATAAGGTACCCATGCCCCCGATATGCAACCACAGTTGGTGAAGGCTGGATATTTCAGATTGGTCCCTCCATGGGATGCCCTCTACATCACTGTGAGTATCAGGGCAAGGGGTATAAGGTAAGTAATTTAATTCATTCCTTCATCTCAGCCAGTAATGTTTATGGGCTGCAACTATTTGCAGGTAATGGTGGTTCAACCTGCGAAGTGATGTATTGGCTACACCTGGCATGGGTTGCTGACAGCTTTTAATCATCTGTTCTGGTGTTAAATGCAGCCTTTTTGCCTTTTGGGATGAGAGGGAAGGAAAAGGGTTGTTCTAATGTTGTGGGTTGGAACTGTTACTTGTACTACTACTGCTTGAGTCTTAACAGTTCTCTGTATGATTGCTCTTGTGGTTTCATATTACCGCTTTGCTTGGGGAGACGTGCTTTAGGGAATATTCAGGGGATATTACAATGCATGTATCAGTCCAGAGTTACTTGGTTTACTAGATATGGATTTACATTGTAATAGTTTGAACATAAGAGGTCTAAGCCCACCACCAGCTAAGAGAACAAAAAGGCCTGGTCTCATCTCAGAAAAATTAAGGCTCCTATAGCATTTTTGCAGGAGACCAAATTAACAACCCAAGAGGCTATTAAAACTGTGATTGGGTGGCAGCAGAAGCCCACAGTGTAGCCCCCATTAAGAAACAACAAAACCCTAGGGTGGAAACTTGCGCAGGTCAAGCGTGATAAAGAGGGGAAGTGGGTTATGGAGGTAGCAGGTGCTCCACAGGGACTGTTACTGTTAGCTAACATATATGGCCTGAACTGCAGTAACCTGGCCGTTTTTCATCTGCTGAGCCAAAACATTCTAGACCTGAATGCTTACAAATGCCCATATTATTAAAGGGGACTTTAATTTGTCACTAAATGCAGCAATAGGTAGGAGTGCAGGGAAGGCAGAGTCCCACCTCAGAACTCTAGAGGATCTGATGTCAGCACGGCAGTCGAAGGATGCATGGCTGGTATAACACTCCAGGGTATGAGACTATGCCTGCTTTTCTGCAACTCATGGGTCATCGAGCTGGATAGGTCTCTGGTTTATATCCCACTCTTGTAATCCACAGATTACTGAGGCCACCAGACACCCGATCATAATATTGGACTATGCTTCTTTGGAAATTAGGTTGTTCTGGGGCTCACCTCAAGAAAGATCTATGTCTTGGAAGCTAGATCCTCTTTTATTAGAGGACCCCTCCTTTATACCATGACTTAAGAAAGAATTCTAACATTATTGGGAACGTAATGATGTGGGGGAAATAGCTGATCACACGCTATGGGAAGCCTTTAAGGTCACTGTAAGGGCCTGTATTGTGACATATGCCGCTCACAGGCAGATGACCAGAGAGGCAGAATAGATCTGGCTAGAAGCAGAGTTAGAAGAGTTAGAGAAGTGGCACAAGAGGCGTCTCCCAACCCCCCACGGTGGCTCTCAACGTTAGTGCACACAAGTTAGATGACCTCCTATGGGTAGGAAAGTGGAACTGGCTATCAGGAGGCTGCATCACTCCTGGGAAGGCAGGGAGAATTTGGGGAAACTGCTCATCTACAGGTGAAACGCAGGCAAGCGGCCAGAATAATAAGGGGACTTCAAGATTCCACTGGCTAACTGGATTATATCCCTAGTGGTATAAACAATATTGTGCAGCAGTTCTGTAAATTCCTATATGCCTCCCCTAAACCACCTACAGTGGAGGACATCAGATCCTTTCTGGACACCTTGCCCATTCCCAGGATCACCCCACAGCAAACCCATGCTAGAAGCCCTGGTCACTCAGGACGAGATTCTGGAAGTGATACAGGCCGTGAACCTTCACAAGGCCCCAGGGGCGGATGGTTTTCACATAGCTTTCTATCAGGCCCTTGGCAAGGACATTACGCCATACCTGCAGCAGGTGTTCCAAACTGCCTTTACACAGCGTATCTTGCTTCAGTCTATGACGGAGACAGTCATTACAGTACTTCGTAAAAAGGACAAGGACCCTTCAGTGCTTAGCAGCTACTGCCCTATATCCCTTATTAACAAAGATGCTAAAATTCTGGCAAAAATCCTTGTTAGCAGGCTGGAAACTGTCTTGCTAGGCTTGATTTAGCTGTCTCAAGTAGAGTTCATAAAAGGCTGTCTCAGTTCTGACCACCTTGGTCCATAATACCACTCTTACACCACTCAGTGGTCATCCCTGTCCCCATCTGCTGCCCTAGCAATGGATTTTGAAAAAGCTTTTGACTCACTAGAATGGAGCTCTTTTCAAGCCACTCTAAGATGGGGATAGGTCCCATGTTCAGGAATTGGCTCAGTCTGTTATGCTCATCACCTGTGGCGTTAGTTTTGATAAATGCTGCCAGATCACCCATATTCCTTTCAAAAGGGCACCAGACAAGGATGCCCTTATCCTCACTGCTCTTCGTGATGGCTGTAGAACCCTTAGCCGTAGCTGTTAGCACTAATCCTGACAATCGGGAAATTAAGGTGGGACAAGGGGAATATAAAACTTTCATGTACACATGACTTGCTCCTTACCCTCTCGGATGTAGCACAATCTGTCTTGCATGTTCTCGCCCTTCTCCACACTTTCTATAGGCTCGCAGGGTTAAAGGTAAATTAGTCGAAGACTGAAGTATTACCACTCAATGCTAGCTGCATGGCCAACCGGTTTGGGCCAACGAGCTTGAAAGTATAACCTACCTAGGTATCAAACTACACCCAAACCTCTCTAAACTAATACCACTCAGTCTTGACCCCTTGATCACTTCCTCCAAGCTGGAATTTGAGTGCTGGAAAGCTCTACAATTATCCCTTATGGGTAAAAATGTATGTTATTAAACTAATCACAGCCCCAAGATTCCTACATATATCTAATTTGCCCCTTCATAGCTCACCTAAGTGGTTTCATAAAATTGATAGCCTGATTGGCCAGTTCCTTTGGTAAGGAAAGCTCCGCGTTTCAGCAGAGCTAAACTCCATAGTCACTGGAGCAGAGGATGGTGAAACCTCCCTTACTTTCAGTAGTACCATAGGGCCTATGGCTTGGCCCAAATGACCAAGCAGTTTTCACCTCCCCATCACAGGACCCCTTATGGCTACATACAGAACCTACTTTTCTAGGTAATAGTATAGTGGCAGTCTCCTTCTATACTTACCACAAAAATGCACCATTGCTGTCTCCTACCATGCAAATCTCCTCCAGCTATTGACTCAAAGTTCATAAGGAGTTATTGGAGGACTCCAACTCACTGGACCTTGCCTCTCTATGTGATAACCCCCTTATACAGATAGGTGGGCATCCAATCAGCTGGAAATTATGGGAGTTACAGGGTATCCATTTCATTAAAGGCTTGTACATTCCTGGTACCAGGACAATAGACTCCTTCACCTCTTGTAACACAATTCAAGTTACACAAAAATGATTTTTGGAACTATCTTCAAATCAGAGCTGTGATCCGCCAGTTGCTCAGTCATCTGTTGGTGCATTCAGGCAGGACTCATTCCCTTTCTGTTGGAGGGGAGGGAAGCAAAAGGGAAGAGCAGGCTATTAAGGAATACCTTACCTGATTGTACAATGAAAGCAAGAGCACAATGGCAGGATGAACTGGGGATCGTTACAACTGATACACAATGGTCCCATTCTTGATTCAAAGGACACATAGCCTGTAGAGACAGCAGAAGCCAACTCATTTTGCACAGACCCATCCTGCGTTGGTATAGGACTCCCCAAGTTCTCAGTCAGCTTGGACTGATGAGTCACAACAGGTGTTAGAGATCTGGATGTACTGCTGCAATATCCTCTGGGAGTGCCCTCTCCTGAACCTGTTTTGGCAAGAAATTAAATTGACATGTGAAGAAATTGGCTCCAGAACTCAGATTAATGCCCCACTTCTGCTATTAGACTGTTGCATAGTACCCCTGAGCACTCTCCAGAGGTGCAGTGGGTCACAGCAGTGGGGTAGTGGCCAAGAAATTAATGCTGAGTAATTGGAGATCTGCCAAAGTTTCCATCACAGCTGAGTAACTGCAGGCTGTTGGACAGCTAGTTGCCTATGAGAAACTGTCCAGTTTTGCAGGTAAAACAGTGACCCACTACACCACATGCTGGGACCGTTTCTGCAATCCAGATTTTGTCATAATACAGAACCACGGGCAACCCCACCAGTGGTGGCAAATATGCTCCTGAAAGCAGCAGCAGTGTATAAGGCCTTGTTCACATTGCATGGTCTGAAACGGTTCTTCGGCATTAAACCGTTTCAGATCCGTGCCAGCACCCTTTGCATCCACACCTATTCCGCTCCGGAACAATGTTTTCGTTAACCATGCTAAAACACTAGGCTATAGCACAGTTCGTGAAAACGTTTCAATAAGCAAACTGTTTCTACTTGCAGTGCGGATGGCCTTTTTGCTTAATCTGTGTTAGGTGGATCCATGTTGCTAGTGCCCTCTGTCTTGACCCCTGGTATGACCCCTAATACCCTGATGCATCGTAGTGCGCCTGTGCTGTTTTCGAGAGGGAAAATTAAAGCTGTACATAGACATAAATGCAGGAACGATCGTGGGGAGATTTTGAGCATTGCTTTATTCCACTGTTCTGTATCACTGATTGCTGACATATCAAGCAGTGTATTGAACATTTTGCGTTGTCTTTTTTTGCTGATTTTAAAAAAGGAAGTATCAACAATTAGTTTAAAAACATTTGCTCATGGTAAAGATGTCAGACCGTGCTGCATCCTGGAATGATGAATCTGTCCGAGCACTCCTTGATCTTTGGTCTTCTGAGACCGTGCCAAAACGAGCTGAACAGCGTTCATAAAAATAGCAGGTTGTACCAGAAAGTGTCTGGGAGCACCTTGCATCACTTGGTATGGAGAGGTCAGCTGAACAATGTTATGAGAAAATTAAACGGCTAAAATTTAAATATCATCGAACAAAAGCCATGAATAAGTCTGGTGCAAAAAGAGTTGTTTGTCCTTTTTATGAGGAGCTGGATCAGATTTTTGGGACAAGACCCTCTACAGAGCCCGCAGTAGTCCTTGAAAGCTCTGTGACCATAGTGCTGATGATGACAATCCTTTTGTGTTTGATCTGCGAGTGTCAGGTATATTCATGGTATACATATGGCACCAATGTGGCGATGCAGTGCCACAACCACATGATGCTCAGACCATATCTGGTTAGCACAGCCTATGATTCATCATTACAAGACAGGCAAAATGAATGGATGTTCTGTGGGTACATGCAACATTCCATACCGCATGCTGAATGTGGCTGCATAACAGCAGTCATGCTGTGATGTTGCCTGTATGCAGTAACATGTATTTTCAGCTACTTCACTGTCTGTCCCAAAGCTGGTAAATACATAAGTTTCACCACCCTGTCTGTGGAGAAATGCCACCTGACGTTGCTCCTAAACATCCCACCCTCCAGCTTAATGACTATGTCTCCATTACTGGTGACCTGTAGCAGGTTAGTTGGCTCCTAATACTGACCCACTTAGCAATCCCAGCATCTGTAGTGTGTCGTTACACTGCTTGTACAAGTAGTATAATATTCAGTGTATGTAAGTCATCCATTTGTGGAAAAGTAGTTGTCTGCACATCAGTGTGCAACATTACTTCCAGGTGATGTGATTTACATACCTGTTGATTACTCAGTTCTAGAATGTTGCTAATTATTATAAGGAATATCTACCTGTATTTATCTGTCCAAACAGGCATACATGTTTCAATATTGTCTCTCATTATTACAATTACAGACTCTGAGAGGGAACAGGATATAGGTGACAATGCTGCTGCCCATGGTGATACTCTGGTGGGTCTGATCAATCTGTGCTTTGTGAGTCTCTTATAGAGAGTTCTGATCAGGAACTATTACGCCCATCAACTAACACACCAGTTTCTTTTGTTGGAAGAAGGCCAAGAAGTGCTGAACCCCCTTCAAAAGCTCCGTAAGAAAAAGAAATTGAACCGGTTGCAGGAAGTCTTGGAGTCACTGAGCCCACACATAAAATTCTAGCAGAACAGCAGGAAACAATGATGAAGGCAGAAGAAGAGAGAGCAGAGGCAGAGTTGGAGATCAATCAATCAATTCTTTATTAGTAAAAAGGCGCCTTTCTAAAACCAAGGCACCCGAACAATAAAATCAAACACATTAATAAATGGCAAGATAAAATTAAAACTAATAAATACAGTAGCAGCTTTAAAAATCAGTAAAAGCCAGGCTAAAAAAGATATGTTTTCAGAGCAGCTTTTAAACTTTGGACAGTCAGGCAATGTTGCACCCTACGAGGTAGAGAATTTCACAGGGTCGGGGCCATAAAACTAAATGATCTTGCTCTGGATATTTGTAAACGAATCCTGGGAATCTCTAGCAATCCCTCGTCAGATCGGAGAGGACAGTAGGGATAAAGGAGATCTTGCAGGTAACTGGGTCCCTGATTATGTAGGGCCTTGTAAGTTAGCAAAGTGACCTTGAAGGTGATCCGCCACTGTATCGGCAGCCAGTGCAGTATGCGGCCATGAACAAGTCCCCAATTGGAGCCGGCTCTCCAGCCCACTTCCCCCAGGAACTACAGAGCACTGGATCCTGGACCGGAGATGGAAGAGCGGATGCGTAAACTTGAGGCTGAGCAGTCAGCAACTTTTTTAAATAATTTGATAGAAATTTTTCTCAACCCCAACATCAGCCATTCTCCCAGAAGCAGCCATTTATTTCTCAGACAGCTGTTCCCCTACCAAATGTTCAAGGTTCTGTTTACAATGGTCCATTTCAGTGTACTTCTGTTAACAATGTGGGTACCTCAGAAAACATGGGGCAGAATGTTGGTGGGTAGTTACTATGCAAGGCCTTCTAGAGTCAGCATGACTCGAGTTAATTAGTGATGATGTGACCTGGACAGAACTGTGAGCCAATATGTTTTTTACATGATCTAAATAAATTGATTTCCGTGTTAAATGCTTGTTTTTATGCTGATTCTGTAATGAAAGGCATACCGTGCAGATCTGCGTTTAACATTGATTTTAATGTTGCCAAAATGTAATTGCATAATAACTGTTAATACTTATCAAAGTACATGAATGAAAATCAGGACACGTGTTGGTTTGTTAGCATTTCAAACAGAAAACTATTTTACAAATCAGTTTTAAATTAACTCACGTTGCTTAAGGTGAGGAATTGGTAACGTAACATTTTACAGTTTTGTTTTTAAATTAACTTTAATGAAGTTACATGTTAACAGTTGTGCCAGATACATAGCAATTAATTCATATGAATAACACATATGACATGGTGAAACACTACAGCAGTAAAAAAGTATTGCTAAAAAAGTTGTAGAACATCATATTATGGTAAAAAGACTACAAGGTCTTAAAAATGCAAACCATGGCACACTAATTTATCATTAGGGACAGGTACAAATTTCTGTCCATGTTAACACATCACATTTGATTACTTGTGACAGCTTCTCTGCTTCATTCAGAAGTACATAACAAGAACTTGTAAGCCATAAAAAGATAGCTTTTTCGTTTAAAACAGTGTACTGTTTGTCACGTTTTACTCATTAAATACATTACTGTGTTAACACCTTGTGTTTATCTATTCTGTAATGTCACGAGGAAGCACACAGACTACTGTGTTACCATTCTGAGTACAGAAAACAGGTATGATGGCAGGAAGCTATGCATTGAATGGGGAGGTGAACAAATCTTTGAGCAACTCCGTCTCAGAGAGAGTCTGCTACTTCCTTACTTAGTTTCCATTCATGAGCGAGGGATGACGTCCAACTGAGGCTGTCCGCCAGGACGTTGCAAATACCTGGAACCTGCACGGCTGTGAGAAATGGGTCATGCTGGACTGCCCAGTTCCACAACTGCATCGCCTCCCTGCTTGTTGATGTACCAGACCACCGACATATTGTCTGTCTGGACCAACTGTGTTCCCTTTGATAGGATGGACTGAAAAGTATGAAGAGCATAAAGGACTGCGCTGATCTCCAGGATGTTGATGTGGAGAGACATCTCTACCTGGGATCATGAACCTCGAGTCCGGTGGTCCCCTAGGTGAGACCCCCAGCCCAGACAAGTGGCGTCTGTAGTGAGGATCCAGAGAGAAGGGAGACTTCTGAAAAGAAGGCCCTGAGACAGATTCAGGAGATCTAACCACCAGAGGAGATCTCGCTTGAGCGCAGTGGAGACTAGAACCATGTGGTCCAAGTCATCCAAGCGTTGATCCCATTGAATGCTCGGCATCCACTGGGTAATCCTCATATGCGACCTGGCAGAAGGGGCTGTGGAGATGGAGGCCGCCATCACGAGTAAGGTGTGGCAACGCCCTGGCCAGAAGAAATCTGGAAGAGGCCACTAGGTTGACCTGCTCTCGAAGAGTCTCCATCCTGTCCGGGGGCTCTGCACTGGACCATGTCTAAGATCACTCCGATGAACTGAAGGTTCTGGGAGGGGAAAATAATTGACTTGGGGAGACTGACAGTGATCCCAGTCATGAAAAGAGGTCCAGAGTGCATGAGAGTGACTCCAGAAGACTGTCCATGAACGGGGCTGTCAAGAGCCAATCGTCCAAGTAAGGGAACACTGCTATACCCCAATGGCGCAAGGCTGCTGTCATCATTGCTAGGCACTTGGTAAAGACCGGGGGTGCCGAGGAAAGACCAAAGGGGAGGGCTGTAATCTGGAAGTGCCCCCCCCACCCCCCACCGGATGCAGAAATGCAGGTAACGGCGGTGGCCCGGGAACACCAGAATATGAAGATGATATCCAGTGCGTAAAGCCAATGGTTCTTCTGCAGAAAAGGCAGGAAACCCTGCATTGTCAGCATGCAGAACCTTTTGAACTCGACAAACAGGTTCAGTCTGCTGAGGTCCAGTATAGGTCTGAGGTCGCCTGTCTTTTTTGGGACCAGGAGAAAATGGAAGTAAAACCCTTTTCCCCACTGAGGCAGAGGGACTGACTCTATGGCCGCCTTCTGTCTTGGAGTCTGAATTTCCTCCCCGAATAGAGGAACCTGGTGCAGGGAGTAGCTTGGGAGACCTGGAGGAAACTCCAAGGTGTGCCATTTTGAAATGAGCTGCAGGACACATCTGAGGTGGTGTCCCTCCAGTCCTGCACGCGGAGGGAGAACCTTCCTTGCACAGTGGCAGAGGAGGGGAAGGGAGTTGCCATTCAGGAAACGGAGGAGGTCCCCCGCCCACTCTCTGAGTTTTGGAGGCAGGTGGGGAGGTGAAGGTGGAACCCGTGGCCTTTCTTTTGCCCTGTCATCTGGTAAAGGGCTGTTTCTTCTAAAAACACGATCAGCACGTGGACCTCACTGACCTCAGGGCCTGAGCACTGTCCTGGAGGCCCGTGATAATATCTTTTGTGTCTCTTCCAGAAAGGACCGAACCCTGAAAAGGGGCATCTTGAATAGCAGCCTGGACATCATTAGAGAGGCCAGAAATGCATAGGTAAGCATGCCGTCTAAGAAACAGCCATGGCGGAAGAGCGTGCTACTGCATCAACCAAGCCACATGTAGCCCTGAGCGCATGTCTGCAAGAGATCTTCGACAAGTGCAGGTCTTTATCAAGCTCCTCCTTGAGGTCCAAGGATTCCATGGCCTGGATACGGGCCTCAAGCTTGGCCATGGTTGCTTTTTGGAAGGAGATCATGTGAGCTATGTAGTTGAGGGAGCGGAGGGCACGTGTAGCACAGAAATAAACATTTTTCCTGAACTGGTTGAGCTGCCGACATTCCTTGTCTGAGGGGGAAGTACTCATGTACTTCGGGGCAGTCGAGCGATCATGACCTGCTGCTATGACAATGGAATCCGCTTTAGGGTGAGCATCCAAACACGAAACACCCTCAGGGGCGTGATATATCCAGCCTGCCTTCTTAGGAACGGCCAGTATTTATTATTTGTTATTACGTTTTGGTGACCGGGTGAGCCCACTGGGCCCCAGAGGTCCCTTTTTCAGGGGCGACCCAGGATTACATAACAGAGGATACAGCACAATGCGGTAAATGTAGAAAATACAATTATGATACAAGTTATACAGAGATGTACAGTCAGCTGGTTACAGTATAGTATAGAATGGGGCAGCTGCCAGATGATACTGGTGAGGTTTACGTGAGAGGCTGTCGGGAGACAGGGATAAGAGAAACAGTCTCTAAATCCAAGTGTTCCGTGAGATGTTTTCTCTTTGGGTCTTGCTCCTCTGTGTTCCAGCCGTTGGTCTGCTGGATAATAGGCAAGAACTCCATGAAAGAGGGGTCCTCTGGGGGAGATTTGCGTGATTCCTTGCCCATAACCGTGGAGGAATGTTCATCAGAAGAGTCATCCGAGGAATCCTCCTTGGAGTCCGGAGTGTCATGATCCTCAGGGGTACCAAAGTCTGGAAGGGTAACCTCCTGAGGCGTGATCTCTGAAATATGCACTGTCGAGCTGACAGGGAACGAGGGGGAGGGATGACTACTGGGGCCAGTAGACGCCACTCCAAATCCAAGACCAGATCTTACTTCGAGAGGGCTCTTGCAGTAGGTAATTACATAATAGGACTGACGTCGGCAGGTGGCAGGACCCTACGGAAAAATTTCTAGCTAGCAGTCCCTGGCGGGGACGGCCCCCTCGTCAGATGACGTCGGTATAAAGGGGCGGTCCCGGACGCCCGCCTTCCAGTTCTTTCCGCCATCAGCTCGTAGCGCCCGCGGTGAAGTTCATAACGCTCAGTCCTGTTGCTTCGTCGGTTTTTCTAAAAAGTATCAGTATTTTGTTTTTTCTTTGTCAGGTGAACGGCGGTATATGTCGTCCCCTTCAAAAAATAAGTGCGACTCGTGCGGTGCCCAACTGCCTCACAGGACGGTCACTCTCTCTGCCTTTTCTGTTTAGGCCCCGACCATGCGGTTGACAAGTGCCCGCACTGCCTTCATTTCAACGCGGCCACCTGCAGATGACGCCAGCAGTCTCTAGAAGCCCATCTCCTAAAAAAGAAGGTGTCCACTATGGAGAAGGAGTTGAAGAAGCTCCGGCAGGCGTCGACCTCCCCTGAAGGACACAAGAAGCGGGACAAAGAAAGGCACTGGGAGAAGGCCTCCTCCTCCACGACTCCAGCCGGAGCCGCGGCCAAGGTAACGTCCCCTCCGGGGGATCGCCGACGGCAGCCTCCAGGGCTTTGGAGGAGGCGTCGGCCCGCCCATCGGGTTTGCGCTCGAGCCCGCCGGGTGCCTCCGGGCAAAGGGAGACTTCTGCCCCCAGTACCGCCGCAGGCTTGCGGCCTACTGGTGCGGGCGCCTCCCTTAAGCCGGACGTCGGCTCCTCCGATGTCCGCCGGGAGAAGGCCGCTAAGACGCCTGACCTTTCGGGCGATGCGCACGGCGGTGTCTCCTCGGACCGGGCTCTTCCCATCTCTGGGCCTGGCCCGACGGAGGCACTTCAAGTCGGACACCGCCTCCTCTGGCATCCGCCGATTCCCCTTGTTGCACCGCCGGGTTCTCCGATGTGCGCTGGCTCGAGCCTACGGCAGACCCTGCTCTGTCTGTCGTACCAGGTTCCCCGCAGATTTTGCTGCCGTCCGGGGAGCCCAAGTTCCCCCTGCCTGACCCTGGGGACTTTTCCCCTCCGTCCCTGGGCGAGGCTCGGGATGCTGCTCTGCCGTCGGATCCCCTCCCTACAGAGCTGGATCTGACGCTGGTTCCCCGGACGCCGGCCCCTCCGACGCCGGCGGGGGATATTCCTCTCCCATCGGGCCCTCCACCCCACGGGCCTATCACGGTTGATCCACCCGTGGAGTTTCCTACTGGGCCGGCTGCTTCGGCAGCTCCTCCGGTACCTGGGTATCTGCCGTCTTATCAGACGCCGGTTTACCCAGGTCCACAGCATCCTGCGCCGCAGTACCCGGCACCGACTCCACCGACGTCGCAATACCCAGCTCCGGTATTCTCGCAGCCGGGTTACGGATACTCCCCTTACGGATTTCATCTGTACAACTATCCCCCTCCTCCTCCTCCACCGCCTCCTGGGCCGCCGGTGGATCTCCAGGAGACTCTGGCCTCCTGGTGGGCTGAGGCCAAGGCTCAGCTCACCAAGGAAGTCGAGAGCCGTCTTATGGCGATGGTGCCACCTCCAGCTCCCGTATGCCCCAGACGGCACACTCCCTCTCCGCCTCCGAATTCCTGGGCTCTGCCCTCGGGATCCAGAGAGGGGCAAGACATGCGTCCAGGGATCCCCCCTAAGGAACCCGTTCCTCCCCCTAGACGAGCTAGGGAGTCTTACTCTGCTTCAAATTCCTCTTTTTCTTCTCTCTCGGACTCCTTGGATTCCTCCGATGGTTGTTCCGAGAAAGACGACGAGCCTCGCTCTCCGTCCAAGCCCCGGCCGAGGACTCCTCTGAAGTCTCCTCCGAGGATCCTTCCTTCACGGAGTTGCTCAGGAAGATCCAGGAAGTCCATCAGTGGCGTTCCTTAGAGCCAGATCCTCAGTGGGTTAAACTCGCTGAACATCTGGACTTGCCCCTTATGGCCCCTACTCTAGTGCCACCCTGGATCGAGCCTCATGCCCACCTTGTTTCCACCATTTGGAAACAACCGTCGAGTTTTAGCCCACTCGGAAGTCCAACAGGCTATACCAGGCTCTGAGGGTGTAAACTTTTAGACTCTCACCTCGGCAGACTCGGTTGTGATTAGGCGCTACCACGGCCGGTCAGCACACCCAAACATTTGAGCTTGTCTCCGGATAAGAAATCTTGCCTTCTGGATCAGTATGTAAGGAAGATCTATGCTTCTTCCACACTGGGGATTAGGGCCCTAAACTATGTAGCACATATGGGGGATTACCAGAATGCTGTCCTTACCCAGGCGGAATCCAAGATTGACTCCTTGCCTGACTCCCAAGTCAAGCAGGAGTTAGCCGACCTGGTCCGTTCTGCTCGTTCGGCCAGTCGTCACATTCTGAGGATGATCTACGATGCAGTGGACACCGCAGAACAGAGTTCTGCGTTCGCCGTAAGTCTTCGGCGCCACGCATGGCTCCGTGTGTCAGGTCTGGTCCCGGAGGTGCAGTCAGCAGTTCAAGAAGCACCTTTCAGAGGTTCTGTGCTTTTCGGTGGTGATATCAAGGACATCATCATTGACTTGCAGGAGAAAGGGACGGCCCTTAAATCTGTTGATTCAATGTACCATCCCCATCCCCCACAGCGCCGTCCCTTTCGCAGACGCAGCCGGCCTCAAGCGAAACCTCAGGGAAGGCGGGCCACCAAACGTCGGGCCCCCACAGCTGCCAGGCCCCGCGCCCAAAGGCAGCAGGTGCCCCAGCTGCGTCGCTGCCTCACACCACCTGACTCCTTCCCTCTCCCACCGCCTCCGGACGCTCCGGAGGAACCGGTAGGAGGGAGATTCTCCCTCCACCTTCTGGGTTGGGAGAGGATAACATTGGATTCAGGGGTGCTTCACATCATAGCAGAGGGGCACTCCATAGAGTTTCTGCAGAAACCTCCACGTCACCCACCTCTGAACTCCTCTTACTCAAGGGACCATCTTCCTTTGGTCAAGGAAGAAATTTCTGCTCTCCTCGCGAAGCAGGCCATAGAGCCCGTCCCCCTCATCTTCACGGGACAGGTTACTATTCCCATTTCTTCCTTGTACCAAAGAAGACGGGAGATCTCAGACCCATTCTCGATCTCAGCTCCCTGAACCTGTATGTGGAATACAAGAGGTTCAGGATGCTCTCCCTTCAAACCCTCTTGCCCCTGCTTCGGCCGGGCCAATGGCTTTGTGCACTGGATATGCAGGATACGTACCTGCACATCCCCATTCGCCCTTCGCACCGAAAGTACCTCAGGTTTGCATTCCAAGGGGACCACTACCAATTCCGGGCACTCCCTTTTGGTCTTTCCTCGGCTCCCCGAGTCTTTACCAAATGCCTGGCGGTGAGTAGGCCCACCATGCATTTTGGGAGCTCAGGTTTTCCCTACCTAGACGACTGGCTCCTGGCATGGCCTGCCCAGGAGGAACTCCCTGCATTTTCTCCCTCACCCAGCAGGTTTTCACTGGCCTGGGTATCACCATCAACCATTCCAAGTCTCACTTGGATCCTTCCCAGAGACTCCAGTTCATTGGGGCAGCCCTCGATACGACAATGTGCAGAGCCTTCCTGCCTCCGGACAGAGGGCCTCCCTCCAGTCCCAGATTTCCCTTCTATTGGAACGCAGGAGGGTTCCGGCGAGGTCGGTGCTCCGTCTCCTGGGGCTTATGGCGGCTGCCATCCCGACGGTTCCGGCGCCTCCACATGAGGATCTCTCAGTGGACTCTCCGCTCTCAGTGGGATCAACTGGTAGACGACTTAGATCATCTGGTACTGATCTCCTCACCGATGATAAGAGACTTGCAATGGTGGATGGTTCGAGAGAACCTATTCCGGGGTCCCCTTTTTTCATCCTTCCCCCGCTCAGACTCTGACCACGGACGCTTCAGGCGAAAGTTGGGGAGCCCATCTGGGTCCTCACCAAACCCAGGGCTTATGGTCAAAATTGGAGTTAGCTCTCCACATGAATGTGCTCGAGCTTCGAGCAGTGCTATATGCTCTCCAGGCCCTTCACCAATACATCCTTCCCAGTCACCTAGCCGTCCAAACAGACAACATGTGCGTGGTGTGGTACATCAACAAGCAGGGAGGGACTCGGTCCTACCCGCTATGCAGGGAAGCGATGAGGGTTTGGGAATGGGCAACTCTTCACAACCTTCACCTCACGGCGATCCATGTTCTGGGAGTCGACAATGTCCTGGCAGACAAGCTAAGTCGTTCTTCGGCTCTGCCACACGAGTGGGAACTGGACGAAAAAGCTCTAAAAAGCATCTTCCAGATTTGGGGGACTCCACAGATAGACCTGTTTGCCTCCTCCCAAAACGCAAAGCTTCCAACCTTTTGCTCGCTCGCTGCAGAGCGAGGCGCTTTCTGGAGCGACGCTCTGTCTCTAAACTGGAAGGACAGATTCGTCTATGCTTTTCCCGCAATTCCTCTGGGCCCTCGTGTGTTGCAGAAACTGGCTTTGGAAGGAGCAAGAATGATTCTGATCGCTCTATTCTGGCCCAGGCAAATCTGGTTCTCTCTTCTACAACAATACTCAGAGGTTCCTCCTCTTCCTCTTCCTTTATCTCGAGGATTGCTGGCCCAGGATCAGGGGACCCTGGTCCATCTGGGACTCAAGTCTCTTCAACTTCATGCATGGCTCCTGCAGACCTAGCCCAATCTCGTTTTGGCGTCTCTCCTCACGGTGGCGAGATTCTGGTGGAGCTGAAACCCTCCACTAAGTGCACCTCGCCATGAAATGGAAAAAGATTTTCCATTTGGGCTGCATCCAGGAACGTGGAGCCTTTCTCCTGTCCTGTGGCCGTTCTGCTTGATTATCTGCGTCATCTTTTCGACCTGGGTCTCAGTCACTCCTCTTTGAAGGTCAACATGGCGGCTATTTCAGCCTACCATGTCCCTATCGCTGATAAGGCATTTGCCCAACTGGAGGTATCCAAGACTTTTCTCAGAGGGGTCCTCCATCTCAGACCCCCTGTTCGGACTCTGGCTCCCCCCTGGGACTTGAATTTTGTTCTCGAGAAACTTACCCTTCCTCCCTTTGAGCCTGCGGCTTCCGCAGACTTGAAGTTCTTATCATGGAAGACGCTCTTCTTGGTGGCCATTACTTCTGCTCGCAGAATTTCCGAGCTCCAGGCCCTTATGTGTAAAATTCCTTATCTGATTTTTCACAAAGAACGAGTAGCTTTTCACACGAATCCTAAGTTTCTCCCGAAAGTGGTAGCGGAGTCTACCTTAAATCAGTCTATTGAGTTACCTGCCTTTTTCACGCAGTACTCCAACCAAGGAGAATACTTGCTCCATACCATGGATGTCCACAGGATTCTGAGATAGGACGAAGGATCTCAGAAAGACCGATCAGTTGTTCGTCTCTTTTGCTCACAAAAGAAAAGGCAATGCTGTCTCCAAGCAATGCCTGTCAAAGTGGCTGGCTCATTGCATCACTTTCTGTTATGACAAGTACAACAAGAACCTACCGGGTCAAGTCAGAGGTCACTCCACTCGTGGAGTAGTAGCCTCTGCGGCTTGTTTCAAGAATGTGTCTGCAGCAGACATCTGTGCTGCCGCCACTTGGACTTCCGTCCATACCTTTATGAAACATTACAGTTTGGACATTGCCTCTCGCCGTAGAGCAGGCTTTGGGCTAGCTGTCTTGCAAGGCCTCCTATCTTGAGGTTTGCAAAGTTGTTGGCTACTTCTTGGAGTAGTTCCTCCTCCCGGTGCCTTTCATTTGTTCCAGACTGCTTGGGATTCTGTCCTATATGTAATTACCTACTGCAAGTAAGATAGTACAGTTACGTAAGAACTTACCGTAACAGTAGATCTTCGAGAGAGGCTCTTGCAGTAGGTAATCCGCCCTCCATCCCTCTAGGCTTTTCAGCTCCTTTTCCATTGAGGAAATATCTGCTTCTCTCGTCCGGGCCGTCCGGGACCGCTTCTTATACACACGCCGTACGCGATCACCTGACGAGGGGGCAGTCTACCAGGGACTGCTAGCTAGAAATTTTTCCGTGGGGTCCTGCCGCCGGCCGACATCAGTCCTATATGTAATTACCTACTGCAAGAGCCTCTCTCGAAGATCTACTGTTACGGTAAGTTCTTACGTAACTGTACTTTCTGAAGGTAGCCTTCTTTCACCAGGATTGAATTAGAGACTGGAAATCCTGTTGTGGGGCCGGAGGAGGGAGTGTAGGCGGTGGAGGCACATGGGTGGGCGGATAGTGATAAAGAGGTGCACCTGACCCATGGTAATGGTGAGATGAGGTTAGCCCTGGTAATAGGGGTAACCCAAAGGGTGATACCCGAAAAAAACAGAATGGGGTATAAAATCCAACGTTGGGCCAGACGGAGAGTAGGCCGACATTTGCCCCTGGGGAAGATATCCTTGAAGGGTAACGTGTGGCCGAGATGGGCCAGGGACAATATCCTGTGTCAGGATACCCGATGTCAGAGGAGCAGACGTCGGAGGGGCTGGCGTTACACCTATGGTCGTCTGGATATGTGTGCTGGGCCCGGCGTCACTATAGCTTGCATCAGGGTCAGAAGCGACAGCCCTGATGGAAGGGGGTCTGCCGAAATACCTGTCGGTACCCCTGGCGTCAGAAGGGGTGGAGCCGACGGAAGGGGACCTGACAGTGGCACCGTCAGTGGGTCCGGCGAAGGAAGAATAATGTCAGGGACCCTCTGAACATTGAGGTTTGGCACCGGAGCCCCAGGCCTGGTGTCCCTTGGGGAGACCTGGGACACGGTAACTGGGTTGGGAGAAGAAACAACCATCTCCAGGGGTCTCGCTTCCTCCTCTATACCAGACATGACCACTGCAGTCGTAGGTTCCACCGGGGGAGGTGGACAGGAAAGCTCCCACCCAAGAGGAGCCTGAGGGGAGACTGGACATCGGGTGAGGCGTCTTCAGCCCCCGACAGGTGAGCGGTGTCCGGGCTGCAAATCCAAGCAGAGAGCGACGCTTTATGGATGGAAGAGGGACCGGGGGCGAGGGAGGACCCTTGACCGGGCGATCTGTCAGTGTCGTGGGTCCCCGTATGATCTGGGGACTCGACTTATTGACAGCAGAGACGTCCCCGGAGGAGTCAGGATCCGACTTATCGGCAGAAACCGGGCATTCGCCGGAGGAGCGGGCGGACAAAATACCGGTGGAGAGCGGGAGAAAAGTTGCAGAGGGGCCTGGGGAAGTCCCAGACGCGGCCTGGACTACCACAAGGGCAGGCGGCGGGGAAACTGCCTTAATGGAACCCACTGGATCCCTATCCTCCAGATGTTCCTGCTCTCGCTGCTTTTCTTTCTCTTTTTCTTCTTTGACTCAGAAAAAGTGAAAGAAGTGGTGTTCCTCTATTTTTGTATTTCTTTCTCTAGGCAGGCCATTCTGGTCTTCAGAAGATGGGCCTCCAAAGTCTGCTGTCTGCATTTATGGGTGGCCTGACTGAAGGGCTTGCAGTCAGGGTAGGCCGTGGTGTCGTGGTTCTGGCCCAGGCAGAAGAGACATCGACAGTAACCATCCTTATGAGGGATCTATGCGCCACACTTCTCGCACTTCTTTTTTGTCTTCGCTGTCGGAGGTGGAGGAGACATAAACGAAATGTTATACTAATAGAAACTTTGGAAATGAAGGTGAAAATGGCGATCGACTGAGCAACATTTACTGAGAGGAACTATGCGCAGGTCGATGGTGGGAAAGAACTGGAAGGTGGACGTGGGGACCGCCCACTATATAGGGTCACACTGATGTCCATCATGTGACGTCGGGTGAGTGGTTCTCCGCCAGGCACTGCTGGAAAAGTTTGCCATGCGGTCCTGACCCCAGGGGCGCAAACCTATATGTGATGACCTACTGCAGGAACCCCTCTCAAAGTGAGATCCACTGTTTACATTGGTTCCCAGTTCAAGGTTTCTAGTTCCAAATAAAAAATAAATACATTTTGTTTAAATTAGGCTTTATTTTTAAAATGGTTGTACTTTTTTTCCCTCAGTATAATTCCAAAAGCAAGTTTTTCTTGTGTCTTGTGATACTGAAATGATAAGGAAGCTAAAAACTAAACGGGACCTACAGGATTTAAATAGAGTATATCCTGCAAGCATTGTTTCATAAAAACAGACAATCCACAGCTTTTGTTTAATTGTTTGGACCCATCACAATTTTTAAAATGGTGACCCAAAGTTTTTTGCACTAAAAGGGGAAAAAAGGCGCTTACAGTCTCTGCACCCGCATCCACAACAGTCTCATGAGAAAGCTCACGTGTAGAGCAGGCTGTGTCTATAAATATGGAGGAACGTACCACTGAAGGTAGAAAACAGGTCTGAGCCATTCAGATTTTTGATTATATGAACCCACCTAACACTGGCAGGTTGGAATATACTGAGTCCAAACCAAGTCTAAGTGTGGCTAGGATTTTTAAAAGATCCTTAAATCCCCTCTCTTGTCTTAAAATGAAAGTTATGTACTCACCATAATTGCTGAACTTCCAGAATATCTTCATCATTGATTCTTACACACGAGTCTAGGGCCAGAGGCAGTAGGGCCACGAAGGAGCTTTTTTCCTCAAGGGGAAGCTGCTAGTCACTGGCTACATGTGGCATGTATTTACATGGTGCAGTACAACGCCAGTAACCATTGTCGACTCCCTCATGCACCTCAGTTCTCTTCTCCAGGGGAGAAACAAATTGGAGAGAAAACAAAAAAGAGGACTAGATTTTTTCTAGCCTAAAGGGATAGTGAAAGTATGCGGCATATAAAATAAACAAATAGAACCTGACTACCAACTTAGAGATGATGGGTTGGGCATACAAAGTGGCACAAGGGTAGTGGGTCTGGGGGTAGCCTAAATTGGGACCCATGCGCAACTGAGATGGCAAAAAGTACCAAACAATAAGGATAACATCTGGACTTCCAGAAAGGGTAATAACTCTATGCCACAGGATGAGTTTGAGTAAACTTGAGAGTAACCCCCTAACCTTGTATTCTCTTAGAGTAGAGAAAAAAGTGGCATAAGAGTTGCAGGACCAGCAGCCCTAAAGGATGTGGGCATCTCTGGACAGAGCATCTGCTTAGTAGAGTTAGACTGGATAGTGCCAGGGACACATGTTGCATACAGCAAGGGATACATCCTATAGGGGATATACAGGCAGGAAGGAGGGAACAAAAGATGCAGGGAAGGCAGTCATGAAAAAACAAAACTGCACTCTCTCAATCTTTTTTTTTTTTTGGCAGGGACAGCCAGGGGTACAAAATCCCCCTTTTTTTTTTGTGAGTTTTGGCACCAGGGTGTCCAACCCTATTTTTTTTCTTAAAACAAGTTAACACCCATAAGGGCCATGCCAGAGGAGAGAGACAGATATTAACTACATTTCACAGAAAGGATGGGGGGGTAGTTATCCATATCGGGCAGACTAGATGGATCTTGCTGTCCCCCTTCTGCCATCAATTTCTATGTTTCTATTATTACCAGCACCCACAGGATGAGTTGCCAGAGGCCCTGGATCACAGCTGAGTGGGGGATGGAGGGTGGACATCTGAATCAGTGGTGAAGATTTTCAGGAAGATCAGCATTTACAGCGAGTATGTTATTTTCATATCTTGCCTGAATCAGTCTTCACCATTTATTCCTACATATGGGTATGAGTACAAAGCTTCCCAGTTAGGAGGAGCTGGCTTACCCTGAGGGAAGTAATTACCCTCAGCCCTCTGTGTGGGGAGAACACTTGAGGGTAGAGACTAAAACAGTTGTTAATTGTTAAGGGATTAACAGCCCCTGTGTCTCGATCCCATGGTGCTAATAGCAGCTCACTCTGCGCTCAGGACAGGTTTGTGATCTGAACTGTACCGTCGACCAAGGGCGTAGCTACCGATACGCCCGGCACGCCATGGCGTGTTGCAGCAATCAGCATGGGTAGCAGGAGAGCGAGCTGGTCTCTCTGCACTGGTGTGTTAATTTTTTTTTTTCGGGCTTTCCGGCCGCTTTTTGTCCTAACATTTTAGGGGGTCTCAATCAGGTCCGCTGTCAAGAGAAAGGAGGCATGGTAGTGCATAAGGGGTGTGTCAGACGGGCTCTTTAAATGTCCTTGTAAAAAAAGCAGTGCTCCTGTTTTACTTGTTGCTTCCAGCCTTGCGTTGCATCGTCAGGACTTTGTTGGAGTGAGAGAGAGAGAGCGAGAAGAAGATACCTCGCCCTACCCTTGCTATGGGACTCAAAGTTTCCAAGAGTGCCGAATCATTAGCACTGCGGCTGTACGCCGAATTTAGAGAGCGAGACTCGAGAGGGACTTGGTGGTTGGCGTGTTGGGCGGCGAATCTACAGCTGAGGACTCTGAGACAGACTGTCCTCTTAGCTACGCCCTTGCATCCACTCCTGGCACTGAGGCACCTCCTCCATCGCTCCACGACCCGTCCCCAATCTTCAGGCAGGTATGTCAGTCACCCACTGAGCGAATCCACGACTGTTTGTTTTCTGGGTAAACTGTTAGTGCTGTGCTTGTCTAGCACCCGATTGTAATTTTTTACATGAAAAGTTGTATTATACTATCTGCCGACATTGCTGCATTGTTTTACCACTTTGCTCACTCTCTCATATTTCACTGCTGCTGGCTGTGTTATTTTCATGAAACGTGTCTGTAATATCTACTGCTGCCGCTTTAAGATTGTCCGTGGTGTGCCTTTATCTGACTGCTTTGCTATGCGTACTTCACCTAAGCAAATACTTGATATCCGTATATAACACCTACGTTTGTTTACATATCACTGATTCTATGAGGCAGTAATGTGCTGATCACTATTTCAGGTACTTTACAGCCCTGCTTGCTATTTACACAGTTTGCTCATATTGTCATTTGATTCAGTAATGAGGACTCGCTTTTGTAGCGAGCAAGTCACAGTCCTTTGGGTGAGTGGGTGGGAAGAGACAGTGCTTCGAATCATTTTGTTATGTATTATTCAGCATCATTTATAGTTCAGTCACTGAAATTAAACTGACTGCTGTTCTGTGTAGGCACGATGTGTTGCCCATCACTCCATATATCAAAAACATTACTGTGCAAGTCTCCATTGTGAATTTCACTCTCACAATGCCAATACGTTGAATGACTGGTTGGGAATCACATTTCCTGCACATAATTTGGTGGTTACAAAGAGTACTACAACAGTGTGCATTGCAGCTATTTGACTGAGTGAAGGTCACACCATTTTTCTGGCATCCAGCACTTTAAAGGATCTGACTTAAATTGTTGCTTTTTTTCCCCCTCAAATAACTAACCACCATATTCTCTGCAGTAATAGTATACCTAAAGATGGAATCTTTGCCTGAGTCGGTGTCTTGTAAAAGACTGATTTGAGCCCACATATCACACACAGATTGTGGTGTCACAGAAGCTGTAATGGTATCACCACCTGCCTGTGCAATGCCAAGTCCAGTGCTATCACTTTCACCATTTTCATGAAGGTCAGACTCATTGCTGGTTTGATCAAGCTGACTTTCCACATTATTGAACTCAGGCATAGTGTATTTAACATACTGAACCCCCTTACTGAGTCATCTTTAAAAGATCATGCAGCCTCCTCTGGTAGAGCAGACACTTTCAAATGAAGGTTGAGCGTTGTTGCAAGAATATACTTTTTGTCTTCAAAGATTCTATCAAAATGGCTGTGAGGTTTTTCAGTGAAAACATTTCCAAGAGAAGTGACCTGTAGACTGATAACCTTTTATTTGGTTGCATGCTTCCATTCTGCGTAGCAAGATGCGAACCATGAGTATAACCTGACTTGGGGAAGACAACTCAGTACTCAGGTCTATTGTTGCTTGTTCAAATGGTCTTAACATACCAACAAGAGCATTTGTTATACCCCACTGCCATCCTTTCCCCTCATAGGGTTAAATCCCCCCACCCCCCGATAATAACTGGTGTGCCAGTTATCAGAAAACCCTTATAGTTGGGGTAAATTTAGTGAGATATAAATAAAATAATGATAATGAGGCAGTCTGGCTGACATTAAGTTTGCCTCGCTAGGTGAGAGATGGGGAATATAGAATTAATGCACATTTTCTTGCATCACTTCCGTTTCTTAAATTCTGGTATAGTATATGGTGAACTCCGCTGAAATTACTCTCATTCAAAACTGAGCCATCTCATAGACATGCTCCTACGTAAAGGTTTTCTGTCAATGTCGTTTAAACGGTTTCCCATCTGTTTTTGGGTCTGAAACCTTCCTTTTATCCTAGAGGTACCTAGCCTGACACTAGCCTGCCACACATGTTGAGGCACCTCTCATTTTGGGTGCTGCTCATCATCCTTATGGAAAGTTGTTGTGGCCTTCCTTAATTTCCTATCTCTGATGCAGCAAGTCTGCCTCCCTATCTTTTCCTAATATTAACTGCCACCAACATGTTATCTTAACCAGGAGGACAGGCAAGTGGAGTCTTTTGGTGACATCCATTATGCTCAATGGTTCAGTCAGGAAGGGTAGTTGTTACTACAGTGTGGTGTAGCTGACACTGCCTCCTTGGAAGGCTGATCATTGCACCTGTGAGGTGCACTCTACACTTCTACTGTCCCAGAGTTTGAGTCCATTTCTTAAGCCTGCTCACAACATGCTGTGTAGGTCCCATGGCACTGGGTCATGCTACCTTTGTGTCTTAGGGGCTCTTCATTTGTCACAGTGCTTTTCTTTGTGTTTGTTACTTGTAATATATTTACTGACTTGGTGCTGTACAAATTTAGTACTGGCATGTATAGCCTGACTGGTCATCATTTGTCAGAGCAGGGAGGAGGCTGGCAATTACCGGCCAGTCAGCATGACTTTGGTGGTGGGGAAATTAATGGAATTACTACTTAAGGAAAGGATTGTTGAATATCTCGAATCCATGGGTGGCTTACAAGATCCGAGGCAACATGGATTCACAGCAGGGCGATTTCTTTGACTGGGTGACCAAAGAACTAGATCAGGGTGCAGCTGTGGATGTGGCCTACCGAGATTTCAGTAAGTCCTTTGACACCATTCCACATAGGAGACTCAGTAAAAAAAAAAAGCTGGGCAGCTTGGGAGTGGGTCACAAGTGAATGGTGGTGTAGGAAAGATCTCAAAGGATGTGAGGAAGTGTTTGAGCCATGAAATGGTCTGCTGGTAGGGGTGTTGGGGGCAGGAACCATAATTAGCTTCAAGTATAGCTGAGACAGAGCTAAGGGTACAGTAGTTACTGAACGGGATGAGGTAGGCAGAAACATGGAGAACAGTAGGGGACTACACAGAGACAGTAGGTCCTGGGGTATGATAGGGACCGCCTATGCTCCTATGTATCTTTGTTTTGACTTTGTGTGCACAAGATAAACATTTGGGCATTCCCTTCTAAAATACACAATTTCAAAAACTACACATTTTAGGAATGTGAAACTACACACATTAATGGCATTTTTTCTGCAGTAACCAGTTACATGAAAAACTGTACCCATTTCTTGAAATTTGCATAAACCAGAATGTTCTAATTTCACCAGCTCTTGTAAATTATTAGCTCTGATTTGGAAGAGCATGAACGTGTGGCTGAGAGCTCAGCTGTTACTTACACTACTTGTAACACTGCTGTGGGTATGTGGCCACTTGTAGTGGTGGGTTTGGGCTACTTTGGGTGTGAGTGGGCAGAAGAGCATGAATGTGTGGCTGAGCGCTCAGCTGTTACTTGCACTACTTGTAACACTGCTGTGGGTACGTGGCCACTTGCAGTGGTGGGTTTGGGATACTTTGGGTGTGAGTGGGCAGAAGAGCATGAATGTGTGGCTGAGGGCTCAGCTGTTACTTGCACTACTTGTAACACTGCTGTGGGTATGTGGCCACTTGCAGTGGTGGGTTTGGGCTACTTTGGGTGTGAGTGGGCAGAAGAGCATGAATGTGTGGCTGAGAGCTCAGCTGTTACTTGCATTGCCTGTAACACTGCTGTGGGTATGTGGCCACTTGCATTGGTGGGCTTTGGATACTGTGGGTGTGAGTGGGCAGAAGTGCACGACTGTGGTTGTAAGCTCTGCAACTGTCTTGGATTTTGCATGTAGTCAGTTTGGAACCTGAGCAGGTACACACACAATGCTGTGCCTGGAATGAGGCTTTTTTGGTATCGATGGTTTCACTTAATGTAACTGAACAAACCGGAACATCAGCCAAAGCACCATGTAGCTTACCACAACCCTCTTTGTAATGTGGACGGACTCTGCTGTGTGGGTAAGTACTTATCTGCAGTGGGTGTAACTCTGCTCCACTGTGTGTGTTTTTCAGCGGTTGATTTTGGTATGCATGTTGTATGGACTGGGTGAGTATTTGGATCTTGCTTACATCTAAACTGGTAATGGTAATGAACCTTTTGGGTTCTCTGACTTTGGGATTTTGAGTGGCTGGTGTGGGGGAGCTTGGATGTGGGCCTTCTGTGTTAGTGGATAGTGAGTGGATAGTGTAAGATTAAGACACTAGTGTGAATGGACCTCTGTGGGACTGGCTACCTTGATATGGCAGAGGCTTGTTGCAATGCAACATTGTAACTAAAAGCTAGTCTGGTGGCTGGCTAGTGTGAATGGACCTCTGTGGGACTGGCTACCTTGATGTGGTACAGAGGCTTGTCGCGATGCAACATTGTAACTTGGCCAATCTGGTACAGAGGCTTGTCACAATGCAGTATTGCAACCAAAAGCCAGTCTGTTAGTCTGACACCTGTTGGTGGTGGTGTGCTGGCATACAACACAGAAAATGACACTACCCTCTGAGAGGGGGCATGGACGGTGGGGGAGGGTAGCGCACCCTACGGGGGGGCGGGTAGCGGTGATGAGTCTACTTGGTGTACAGCTCAGAAATTCCTGGCTACACCCCTGCCGTCGACTAAAGGTCTTCAATCAGGAGCCAGTGCTGAAAGGGAGAATGTCCAGCACCAATTCAGAGCAGCTTTTGAAATGCAACGTTCCTACTGTGAGCAGCCCAACTAAAAAACTCAGCTGGTGGGGAGAGGAGGTGCGCCAAAGTCAACCGCTTTGTGGGAAATAGGATTGTCAACAGGAACATTTGTGTCTCGATCCCTTGCTGCTAACGGCAGCTCACTCTGCACTCGGGAAAGGCCTGTGATATGAACTGTGCCACTTACTGAAGGGCTCCAGTTGGGAGCCAGGACTGAAAAAGGATGTGTCCAGCACATAGTACTTCAGTGCTTTAGTGATTATAAGTTCCAGTCAGGAACATTTTTGGACTTGTGTGAGCGGGGCTACATTTGTTTTATTTCAAGGCTTGCACCTAGTGGTCCTCAAGCTTAACAGCTGAGTTTAAGGGCAACAGAGTGGGGCAGCAGTCGGCAGGAGACGCTGCACCCCTAGTGCAAAACCTTAAGCTACCGTTGTCTAACGTTGAGTGTATATGATGTGAAATTTGTTGTAAGGGGAAACACCCAGCATCAATACATTGGACACAAAGTATAAAGGCGAGCTTAATTTATACAGGCTATAAGTAATTTACAATTACGGGGTTGATGATCTGTATTTCAATTTGCTATAGGTGTTAAAAGGGTAACCTGGTGTCATTACTTGAGTAACAGAATACTTAACATTAATATTTTTTGTTTTGTGATAGTATAGTTGCACTGATGTTATAGTGTTTTTAAAGAGGTAATATGGTGTGACAAAACAGAATAGTAACAACACCCTATCTAGGTTAGGTGCAGAAGGAGCATAACAAACAACAAAGGAGAAAAAAAAAAAAAAAAAAAACAGTCACAAGTAAGGGTTGGCTAGGATTTCAGAGACCTCTTCCTCCATCCGGGGGCCACCAAGTTTGACACTGTTACCCAACAGGATGCCTGGGAGGAGGAACAGTAGGACTATGATGGGCTCTGGAAGGGTGGGGCTGATGGGTAACAGGCACATTCCTCAACCAGTACCACTACATAATTCCTGCAGACCTGTAGTGGGGTTTGACTGTCAGAAGGAAGCACCCGTAGTAGTGACCAGGGAGGATGTGGGGGTCATCTGTAGTGGAGACCCCAAGAAGGGTAGCAGAGGACCCCCAGAGAAGAAGGAGGTAGCTTCTGGTGGGGGACTCAATTGTGAAGGGGGCAGATTTGGAAAAAGGAAGGGAGGAGAGGGAGGTTAGGTTCCTACGTAGCACCGTAGCTTGGAGGGATGGAAAGTGGATCCAGAAGATCACTTCATCCACAGGACAGGAGGCAGAGCTGGATGTCATTATCCCCGTGGAGAATAATGACCTGGCTAGGGACAGGGCTGGGAAGTGTAGGGGGAGTTTAAGAAGCGGGGGAGAGGTCTTAGGCAGGTAGTGCTTTCAGTAGCTTTCGCTGAGGTGCTGCCTGTATGAGAAAGGGGGAGTAGAGGGATCTCCACACCAGGAGCTTCAACTAATGTTTGAAGAAATGGTGCAGAAAGGAGGAGTTTGGCTACACTGAGGACTGGCGACCCACCTGGACAGGTAAGGGAGTATACATGGTGTTGGCCTGCATCTGTCCAGAAGGGGAACTGCAGTCCTCAGTGGATGGTTTGAATGTTACTTCGACAAACATTTAAACTAGCTAAGTGGGGTGGTGGAAGAAGCGGGGAAGCAAATTGCCCCCAGGCTAAAGTAGGAAAGAAAAAAATTACTCACCTTAGTAATTGTGTTTTTTCTAATAGAGTCTTGCTGTATTCTGACATATGCAGCTAGCCCCAGCACTTGAACTGCTCCGGAGAGGAAAGAGTTAATTTCTAAACCAGGCATAGAATGTTGAGCTCAAGCTCGGTTTTCAGACTTCTGTCTGTGGTGCCTCAGAGTGTAACTGTCAGATAGCAAGACTCCATTAGAAGAAACACAATTACTAAGGTGAGTAATTTTTTCTTCAAACAACATAAGTCTTGCTGTACTCTGACATATGCAGACTACCAAGCAGTACCTCCATGGAGGAGGGTACCGAACCTATTTTGGGAAAAGGCTTTGCAGTACTGCTGTACCAAACCTAGAATCGCTCCTAGTCTGAATATCCAGAGAGTAATGCTTAGTGAAAGTATGGACTGTTTTCCAAATGGCTGCTTTGCAGATATCTAACAAGGGTATATCTCTGGCAGCAGCCAGAGAAGCAGCTGTACCCCTAGTCAGGTGAGCCCTCAGGCCTGAGGGAGGTGTTTTACCTAGCTTGGCATAGCAGAACTGTATACAAGAGACAATCCACCTGGCAGTAGTTCTCTTAGTAGCAGGCCTACCTTTTCCCCACTTCACCATAAGTGAGAAACAATTGAAGACGGTCATTCCTATGTGCCATAGTATGCACAATGTAGTAGCTAAGTGCCCTCTTAACATCCAAACTATGTAATCTTTCTCCTGAAGAAGAATGATCAGTGAAAAACACAGGAAGAGACATGGACTGATTCAGATGGAAGTCTGAGACCATGTTGGGTAATAACCTCCTATTGGTTCTGAGGACCACCTTAACTCTGTGGAATGAGATAAAATCAGGTCCAGCTGATGGGGCCTGTAATTCACTAGTTCACCTGGCAGAAGTGATAGCTACCAGAAACAAAGTTTTCCAGGTCAGGTACTTAAGCTCGGCCGAAGCCAGAGGTTCAGAGGGTGGCTGCATAAGCTGTGCAATGCAGATATTGAGATCCCAAGCCGGATTAGGCTCTCTAAAAGGAGGGTTGATATGAACTAGACCTTTAAAGAACTTACCAAAAACAGGGTGAGACTCCAGGGAAGAACACTTCCCTGCTGAGAGGAATGCAGACATGGCTGCTAAATGAACCTTTAAAGTGGCTGGCCTAAACCATTAAGGTGAACCAGGTAATCCAAAAGTGTAGCAATGCCAGCAGCATCTGGTAGAGTATCCTTATGGGAACACCAAATGCTGAATCTTTTCCATTTGGAATTATAAGTTTTCCTGGTAGAGGGTTTCCGAGAAACCTTAAGGATGTCCAAAACTCCCTGAGAAAGATGCAGGCCTGCATATTCTAACTCTTCAAGAGCTAGGCCTTGAGATTGAGGTACCAGATTCTCCCCTGAGAGGAGGTTAGGAGAATGTGTCTTTTGGGAAGAGATAGGGGGCGCGAGACTGCTGGGGGACAACAACAGACAATACCAAGGCTGTCTGGCCCAGTCTGGAGCCAGTAGAATCACTGTGCAGGCTTGTGACCTGATCTTGACTAGAACCCTGAACAACGGGAAAGGGAGGAAAGACACAAAGGAACTTGCCTTCTCAGTTCAGTATCAGGGCATTCAGGGGTACAGTCCCTAGGACTGGGGGTCTGCAGCAGAAGAGGGGAAGTTAGTGATTATCTGGGGCTGCGAAGAGATCCATCTCTGGAGTGCCCCACCTGGTGAAGATTACTTTCAGTATGAGAGGATCCAAGGTCTATTCGTGATGGCCCTGGGAGATTCTGCTTAGAGCATCTGCTAACACATTGTCCTTCCCTGGGAGGTGGACTGCTATTAGGGAGGTTTGCAAGGAGTAGGCCAGAGACCATACTTTCATGGCCTCCGTGTACAAGGCCATAGATCGAGTGCCCTCTCGCTTGTTGATGTACCACATGGTGGTGTTGCCTGTCCTGACCTGAACCACCTTGTCCCTTACTGAGACTGAGAAAGCTTGAAGGGCTAGGAATACTGTCCTGAGTTCCAGAAGATTGATATGAAGGAGAGACTCTTGTGGAGACGAAACACCTTGTGCTGTGAGGGCTCCTAGGTGGGCTCCCCAGCCCAGGAGAGAAGCATCTGTGGTTAGTACCACTGAATGAGATTGACTGAGGAATGGGACACCTTATCTGAGATTGTCCTGATCCAGCCACCACTGAAGAGCCTGGACCAGAGTCTGAGTCACTGGAACCAATTTGGTGAGAGAACCTTTTTTTCTGAGACCAAAAAGACCATAGGTGAAACTGAATGTCCCTCATTTGGAACCTGGTTCCTTGTACCACTGCAGTAAAAGCTGCCATGTGGCCTAGGAGCTGAAGAAATATCTTGCTGGGTGAGAAACCAGAGGATGAAAAGAGGAAGCAAGATCTGTAAGGGCCTTTACCCTTGCTAGTGGGAGGAAGGCCTTTGCTTGAACAGTATCTAGCTCTATTCCTATGAAAGTGAGAAGTACTGGTTCGAGAACCGACTTTGGCAGATTGAAAAGAAATCCCAGAGCAAATCTTGAGTGACTTGAAGAGCTGACTTTACCTGGTCAGGAGACTGTCCTACAATGAGCAAGTCCAGGTATGGGAATAGAGAGATCCCCTGCCTTCTGAGGAAGGCCACTACTACTGCAAGGCACTTTGTAAACACTCTTGGTGCTGATGTTAGGCCGAAAGGCATGGCTCTGAACTGATAATGGCCTGAAGACAGCTTGAACCTGAGGTACTTTCTGTGGGAGCACCTGACAGGAATGTGAAAATAGGCATCCTTGAGGTCCAGGGTTGCTAACCAATCTCCTGGCCTCAGAAAGGGAAGAATTACTCGAGTCACCATTTTGAACTTTGGTTTTAAGATGCATTTGTTCAAATACCTTAAGTCTAGGATGGGTCACCACTCCCTTGTCTTTTTTGGGGTAAGGAAATATCTGGAGAACAGATCCTTGCCCCTGAGTAGAGCAGGAACTCTCTCCACAGCTCTGAGAGCCAGCAGAGAGGAAACCTCTGCTTCTAGAGCAATGGTTTTGGAGATGTTTGCAGGTGAAAAGACTGCCTCCTACTGGAGTTGGGGAGTCAACCCGGGCTAACACATCAGGGTGTCTGCTTGGCAGGAGCCTTGGACTGGGAAGAGGATGCAGCCTGCTCATCCCCCTCCTGCCTCTCCCTCGAAAGAAAACCCTCTGTGGGAAGGGAGAGGAGGCCTGAGCTTGGTAGAAAGGCCTGTGAAAGGGCCTGCCCCTGCCCCAGACTGCTGCTTTTGAGAAGTGGCTTGCCGCTCCTTGGCCTGTGCACTCCTGTAGGTGGTCCTGTACTCATCCATCTTCTTCATGTAAGCCTCTGTCTGCTCCCCAGAGAGTTACCCACCACAGGGAAATCCATGGCCTTAGCCTGGATGTCCTGAGAAAGGCTAGAGCATCTGAGCCAAGCAAATCTCCTGAGAGACAGAGATGTAGCCATGACTCTCGATGCCACATCGTTAAGAGTCTACAGCAGCACAGAATTGCACTTTGGATGCCTCAGTCCCAGTCAGCAGCCAACTCCGTCAGCTCTTTGGCTAGCTGGGGGGAAGCCTGTTTAGCCAGTTCCAGAACCGTATCCCACCTGGACTTCTGGTATCTGGCTGTGTAGGCCATATAATTAGCCTGCCTGAGTCCCAAGGAGGATGCCAAGTATTGTTTCTTGGCCATTGTATCCACCTTCCTGGAGTCTTTATCTGGGGGGTGTAAAGCCAAAGGTATATTAGCCCTGTCACAGGCTGCAGCCTGCACTACCCCAACATGGCTGCAATGATTGAACAAAAATTCTGTACCTAAGCCTGATAGCATATACAGTACCTCCTGTCCATTCTCTTATCCACAGGAGATAAAGAATTTGGTGTCTGTAAAATCTTTTGTGTCTGTTTCCATAGGGATTTATGGAGGCCAAAAGACAACCTCTTGGACTCTGGGATGTCCATCATCTGAAAAATTAGGCTCTTCCTCCTCCTCAACAGCTTCAACCATAGGGAGCTGGAGGGTTTCAGCCACCTTTTTGTAAAACAAAAAGTGAGATGGGGACTCAGAAAGCCTTAGAGGGCAAACACTGGAGGGTCTGTCTGGGGAGATGTCCTTTTCAATGGGCACATCCAGACCCTCATAATCATTGTCATCATCATTCAGTAACTCGTCGTCCCCCTCCCACTCCAATTAGTAATAAGCATCCGGATCATAATCCGATGGAGTTGGATCCGACTGAACCGAGCATTTAATCGACGGCGCCAGTTCGGACAGAACCGGACAAAGCAACTGCACAATACTGATCGCTTTGGCTATTTCTTCAGCGGTTGGAGTAAGGGATGCTGGATCCGAACCGGCTGACTTTTTTTCATGTTTTTGATGGAACCAACCCCTCAGGGTCGGCTCTCCTTTTGCCCGAGGACATCTTGCCCAGGTCAGTGGGCATCTCCCCAGGTTCAGTCAGAACCGAACCGGGGCTGACCATCCGGGGCAGCAGACCTCTCAGCCTCCTTTTCCTTTAGCCTACCCAATATTTTTTCCAGAGTGGCCTTAGGAAATTTTTTTTGCAGATTTGGCAATCTGTTTTGAGGTGATCAAACCCCAGACAATAAACACAGACGAGGTGGGGGTCGGACTTAGCAAATTCCTTCCCACTCTCTGTACAGTGCTGAAACCCAGTGGGACCGATTTTTTTCTTGGGTTTCTCAGACATGGCCAGACTAGAAAAAATTACCCTTTACAGCTTTTAGCCAGGTAATACACCCCTATCGGTTACCAACCATGTCACGGGTTTTGTAAAGAAGAAACCGATAGGAACCGGGCACACACTACTAAAATCCCAGAAAATAAATTTAAACACAAAAAGTTGGTTCCCAACTGGACTGACCAAGAAGAAACTGAAGTTTACAATTCCCACAGAAGAAAAACTCCAAATCACAGTTCACTACCTATCTACACTACTTACTGTACCGTAGACAGAGGCTCGAAACCAAAAATAAACAAATCTGTTGAAAAACCGACACATTTTGAAACTTTACCAAACTGAAGTAAATGAGCAATCTTTGGAGCGACTTCACAGTTAGGCGGAGTAAAGAATCTGACAGTTACGCTTTGAGGCACCCCAGACAGAGGTCTGAACACCGAGCTTGAGTGCAACGTTCTATGCCTGGCATGGAAATGAACTCTTTCCTCTCTGGAGCAGTTCAAGTGCTGTGGCTAACTGCATAGGTCAGAATACAGCAAAACTTCATGTTGTTTGAATAGGGAGAACCTGAGGGGAGAGGAATACCCCAAGGTGCAAATTAATAAAGGAAGAATGGTGGTAGAAATGAAGGGGAATGGGAGCATTAAAAAGGGTGGAAGGAGGGAGGACAAAAAGGATAAAAGAGGGGAAACAAGAAGAGTAGTAAAATTGGAAGGCAATGTGTACGAATGCTGGAAGTCTGGGAAATAAAATTCTGGTCCTAGAAGCCATCATGGCACAGTCTAACCTGGATACTGTGGCCATAACTGTGACATGGTGCATTGACAGAAATGACTAGAACATGACTATACTCTCTTCAGGAAGGACAGGGTAGGGAAAAAAGGCGGGGTTGTGGTGCTTTAGATGACAGAAAGCATAAAAGCCACAGAAATACAGAGAATACAGGGCAGAGGTACTGTAGGTCACCCTGGGGAATAGGAACAGAGCCAGTATGTGCATTGGTGTGATCTACAGGCCTCCAGAACAGGGGAAAGTACTGCTGGTGGAGGACTTCAAACTGACAGATGTAGATTGGAACCTTCCAGCTGCAGCTTCGACTAGAACCAAGGACATCCTGGACTCCCTGTAGGAACATACCTCAAGTAACTAGTTAGCGAACCCATTCTTGATGGGGCTGTACTGGACCTGGTACTCACTAACAGATAAAGCATTGCAGATGTCAAGGTGGGAGGCCACCTGGGGACCAGTGATCATTATACGGTGTGGTTCAATACAAGGACGGCTGCAGAACTGAACCACACAAGGGTGAGGCAGGGTCCTGGACATCAGGAGGGCAGATTTTATAAAAATGGATGAATGCCTCAAGGGTGACCTTTCAAGGGGGGGATGACCTGGATGGGGTGGAGGAACAGTGGGTGAAGCTAAAAGGGAGCATAATGAAGGCATCAAACCTCTGCATCAAGCAAGTGAGCAAAAGCAAGAGGAAAACGAGACTGCTGTGGTTCTCAAAAAAGATGGTGGAAAAGGTTAATGCTAAAAGGTCGTATTCAGAAGGTATAAGGAGATGCAGAGTAAGGAGGTTTATCAGGGAAACAGAGAGATGCAGAGAAGTAGTAAGCAGAGACTTTTTTAGGTATGTATTGTAAGTGAAAAGAGGAAGACCAGGGGAGGTTAAGGTGGGTAGGGGAACAGTGCCAAGAGGTAGCAGAAAAATGACATTCTGAACAAATACTTTTGTTCACTGTTCACATGAGAAGGGGAGGGCCACAAAAGGTAACAGGAGCTGTGGAGGGAGAGAGGTGGACACTACCATTTTGGAAGAGTGTCCTGAAGGGACTTGCTAATCTGAAAGTGGAAAATGCAATGCGATTAGAGATGTAGCGAATTTAAAATTCGCTGGCAAAGTGGGCACTTCGCGTTGCCACTCGGCGTATGCAAAGTGGTCACTTCGCCTTGTCATTATCACTTCACGCTGGCATAGTGAGAACGCAAAGTAATAAGTGATCCACTTGGTGTTTCAGACTTGGCAGCCCCCCAACAGATCACATGGCTTACAGTACTGTAAGTCACATGCTCTCTAGCCAGGCAGGAAGGAAGTGAGTCACACAGACAGTTTCACTTTCTCCTGTGCAGACTGAGAGAGAGGAGTGTGTGTGTACCAGGGAGAGGAGTGTTTTTTTGATTGGAAAGAGTTAAAATTTAATACTTAAACCAACAGCTTTTTTAAAAGCTACTTTTTTTGTCTTTTCTGTACTGTTTTTTACTTAATTTGTTCTTTCTGTAAATTTTATTTTTCTTACCTTAGTTGTGTGTGTGTGTGGAGACTGTGTGTGTGTGTGTGTTGTGCTTGTGTCGTGAGATGGAGCAGGGTGAGGGAATGTCTGGGGCGGGGGCAGCTCTGGGAGAGCGTGCTAATACACGTCGTCATACCATGCACATGCGTGGGGGGCATGGGCGCCCATTTGTGTTGGACCGCTCTAAACTTCTGAGTGGCCAACCTCCGGAAGCAGGACCAGCACCGCCTCCTGACTCTGAGGCAGTTCAACCACCAAGCCAAGGACATTACAAGAATTGAAAAAGTTCAAAGAAGGGCCACAAAAATTATACCCCATCTTTCTCGTTTGGATTATGAAACTAGGCTTCATAAAACGAGGCTCTACTCACTCGAATTTAGAAGACTAAGGAGCGACCTCCTTCAGTTATTTAAAATCTTACAATCGGCTACATTAATGAGCCAATGTGGATTATCCTTTACATCCAGAAAAATTGTAGCTAGAATACACAACAAACAAATAGGAATCGATATAACAAGAACAAACAAAAGACAGCAGTTTTTTACTGTCAGAGCCCCAAAAATTTGGAATTCCTTGCCACAGGAAATTGTTGACAGACAGAATATAAATATCTTTAAATTCAAACTTGATAAATGGCTTCTGGATAGAACATAATTCATCAATGATCCACATTGTGTGGAGGACATCCTCGATGGGCTTCAGCCTTCTTTTGTCCAACTACAAGTAACTCAAGTAAGTCCAGCACAAGGTCCTTTGGAGCAGGATGTGCCTGTTCCCCCAGGCCCAAGGTTGGATCCCACCATCAGAACTGTTGAGCAGTGTGGACAGCCTACTGCCAGTTCATCTGGCCCTCCCCTGCCTGTGCCTGGTCCTCCCTACACCTCCGTTGTTTGGCAGTTTTTTGACTGTGTCAGGGGGACAGCAGTGTGGTTAAGTGTGGCCTATGTGCGGTGGAGGTGCGCCGTGGCCCCCGGGGGAGTCACCTGGGGGCCAGCACACCTATATGCTTAATCACCACCAGTTGGAGTGGCAGGCTGCCACAGAACAGACCATTTCTGCACCTGCTGGCTGTTCCATAGCAGAGGGTGCCTTTGTGCATAGCGGGCGGGACATCCCTAAGAAGAGGAGGGCCACAGCATCACCTGTTGCTCCAACAGCACCACCACCACCAGCAGGTCAGCCTGTCGAAGGAGTGGACGCCAGAGAAGTGCATGTAACACTGTCTGACTTGGCAGTTCTCTGGAGTGCTGTTGAGGAGAACAGCGAGAGGATGAGTGCTGTGGAGCAGCGGCTGGATGACATAGAGGACATCAGCTTCAAATTATGTCCATGCTGGAACTGCTGCTGGATCACCATAGGATCCCACATTAGTTTTGTTTCACACCATGTTCCCCCACCTTTCTTGCTGTGCCATAAAATGTATTCCTCCACCATCCCTGACCCTTGTATGTAATTATGCCCTTTTTCTGTTGTCTTCAGTACGCGTTACACTTTGTATTCTGGGGCCCCTTCTTCTGTTAAGTGTCTGTGTGTTTTGTGTATGTGCGCTGTTTTGGTGCCTCATTTTTCTGCATCCACAAAAGGCATCTGTCTTGTGTCCAGAAAATTGACAAGTGGTAACACAGTGAAATGAGACTGTTTCAGCACATACAAAATCCCTCAGAATTTATGGCGCACTCAGTCATGCGCACAACAGTGGCACAGAGTCCCCAGATTTTTTCTGCAGGCCCAGAATGCATCCTCCTTGTGTGCAGAGAAGTGAAAAGTGATCATCTCAACTGGATTGAAAGGTGCCCTTTGGATGTACAGTAATAGTAGCCATGGTGAGTAGATAGATATACTGTATATATATAGATATAGATATATGGTTGTGTATTTTGTAGGTGATGATGAGGGGGGTTGAACTTGATATGGACATGTATTCATGCTGTTGTTCTGCATCACATACAGGTGATTCCATCTCCGAACTGTTGCTGTGCACCATCCAGTGCTCAATGAGAATTTTTTGCACTTAAATGGAACTGGATAATTCTCAAGCACATGAAGGTAAGTTTTTTTTTTTTTTGGGGGGTCATATTTTCAGTTTTGTCTGTAATGGTTTGGTATTTTTTTTTATTTCTTCACAAATTTCATCAGCATTCTTCTGGAGTCCGGTTCTTAATGATGGTCATGGTCGTAGAATGAAATGACTTCTGCGTGTTGCATGTATGCCCAAGCTCGGGTCGGGAAGGGGTGTGCCTGATCATGTTGACAAACTTTTTTGGATCAGTCCCGGTGGTGGTGGTCCAGGGTGGGCAGACAGACTCATGGTGGCAGCAGACTTGGGTAACATCAGTCCCGGTGGTGGTGGTCCGGGGTGGGCAGACAGACTCATGATGGCAGCAGACTTGGATAACATCAGTCCGGTGGTGGTGTTCGGGGTGGGGCACACCGCCTTTTAAGTACTGCAGTTAAAGCCTGCCAACATTAACCACATCATCATCCTCCTCATAAAGAAAACTGCCCTCACAGTCATCGATGTCTGAAGTCTGACCACTGGGAAATTCTTTCTCTATTGTGTCATCATCTACATCTGTGGTGGGCCGTTTCAGGCAGCCACTGCCAGTGCCACCAGGATGCTCCATTTCCACATCAGCAAGACCACCATAGCTAGGCCGGGGGGGCTGGGGTATGAATACTGAGGTTGCAGTCTGTGCTGGTATGTGCCTCTCATTCATTTTAATGAATGTTAGCAAACTAACATTTGCAGGAGACAGGTTTGTCCGACGATCCCGGACTATTGCACCTGCTGAGCTGAATACCCTCTCAACACTTACACTGGAGGGTGGGCATGTGATGTACTTCAGTGCTACTGCAGTCTGCTCTGGCCATTCACTGACCTTTCCATTCCAGCACAAAAGAGGATCTTCACTTATTGTCAGATGCCTGTTTTCAGACAAATATGACTCAACCATTCTCTGTGCCGCACTAAGTCCGACTGTTGATGCATCAGTCTGTTCCCCGGAAACATTGATGTCACAAATACCCACTTGGGACAAAGCCTCCCAAAGCGGGTTGACGCCAACCACTTTGGATGACAGACCACCAGGAACTACAGTCCCCTTACCCTTGCATGATATGCTTGCTGGTCCTCCAGCTGCACCTTCATCTGGATTATGCTGCTGATTTTTGCAAACCTTGGCACGTGACTTCTGTGCCCCATGAACCAAGCGAACCAGTTGACCACTGATATTTTTTACCTGTTCAGGCCCTCCCTCCAGTACTGATGCAATTTCACGTTTGTATTGTGGGTCCAGCATTGTTACCATGACAAAGTTGTCACTACGCTGAATGCTCACAATGTGACGATTCTGGTTGAATACTGTCAGCATGTGTTGCAGCAACATACTGCTACCACCGTCTCCGGCAACATCAAGGCTATGCTGTACATTCACCAATGTCTGCCTCGGCACCCGCAGCAGTGGAATTGATTGGCTAATGGAGGCAGACTCGCCACTCACTGCCTGTGTGGCATATTCAAAAGGCTGCAAAATTGTTATTACAGAGTCCATGAGGCGCCACTGTTCAGTCGTCATAGACATGGAGGCCCCAGAACTGTCACGGCTAGTGTGCATAACAAGATATTCTGTGATGGCTTTGTATTGTTCATACAACCTCTCTGCTATGTATAACGAGTTCCATCGGGTGACAACTTCCAGCTTCAAGCGGTGCCGAGGCAGGCTGTTTTGTATCTGCAACTGCTGCAGTTGGTCACAGGCCTTTCCAGATCTTGAAAAGTGAGAGCAGATACGTTGTGCAATGGTCAGCATTTCCTTTATATCAGGGTGCTACAGAAACTCCTGAACCACAAGATTTAAACAGTGGGCCATGCATGGAACACGAAAAAAACCACCATTCGTGATGCATTTCACCACATTTGACCCATTGTCACTTGCTATGAACCCAGCTCTCAGGGACAGAGGGTTTAGCCATCTGTCAATTTCAGTCAGTACCATGTCCAACATGTTGTCACCAGTGTGTGAACAGGTCACACTGCACATAGCAATTGTTGCATGCTGGCGAATTCCAGGAAGATTGCTACCATGACAATCCACCTTCCTGCACTGATTATTGACACTACCAGCATCACAAACAACCCCCGGCACCTGCGCCCATTGTGCAGTTATACACAGATATGAACTCCTTGCTGTTTTGCCACTTGTCCACATATCCATACTTAAATGGATGAATGGAGAGGAGGAATGTTGAAGGGCATGTCTTACTGAGTCTGAGACAGTGCGGAACAACTCAGGAACAGCACGGGTAGAAAAGTATGTCCTGGATGGGACTTTCCATTTTGGACAGGCACGGGCAGCAAACCGCTGGAACCAGAATTCTCCACAAGGAGAGGGCACGAATCGATTGTCAGCATTTCCCTACAGCAGCATTAAGTTCCCATGACACTGTATGATTGGGGGTACTTCAGCTTATGCGCAAAACACTCTGTAACGTGGGCTGACTTAAACGTTTTACAGGGTGTGTGTTGGTCACAAATGGTTGTGCTCTGTGATGAATGGCATTGGCAGGGGGTGGAGTGTGGACATTTGATGAAGACGGTTGCACAGGTGATGATGACAAGCCCAGAAATGATGTTATTTTTCCGGATTTGCCAACCTGGGTTGATGTACCACTTGCACTAGACATACTGCATTCATCACCACCACCACAAAAACTGCTACTCTCACCAGCACTGGACTACATTTCAAAGTCATTATGGTCTTCCACCTCATCATCATCATGCCTGTAGTAATCCTCTACTCTTATTGTCGCACTACTGCACACATTTAATTTCTTACTGGGCTTAACAGTCATGGAAGGGGATAACATGCTGGCTACGGTTGCCGCCGGTGATACGGGTGAACGCCCAAGTCTGGTATTAGCTGCCAGCTTGTGCTGGGTCCACAGAGCCAAGTGCCTATTCTTAAGATGCGTATGCTGTCCTCCTGCCCAAGGATGGCTCCCCTTTTTACCTCGACTCACACGTACATGGCAAACCTGGCAGATTGCAACTGAATCATCATTTGCATCTTGAACAAAAAAATCCCAAACAAGGGACTGTGATGCTGTGCTTTTAACATGTCCATGATGATGTGGCTTATTTAAGTCTGTTATTTTAAGCACTGAAGGGGGGGGGGCATGTGACGTTTCTGGCACTGCACACCTGGACTGCAACTGACCACCACGACTAGCTATCATATTGAGTACTGGGTCGTCGTCATCATCTACTAAAACCAGTACATTACAGGTTTTTACGGGGGGGGGGGGAGATTCCCGCAAACAGATTCAGAAATTTCAGACACAGCCACTTTTAACTTCTTTTTCCCCAGTTCCCAACTGGGGTCAATTAAATCATCATCATATTCATCAATGTCACTGTCACACACATCCACATCTTCTGCTTGGATGCTAACATGTGGACTGCATGTTGCAACACCATCATCATTAGCATCATCGCATTCATCATCAGCATCTACACCACCATCACGTAATACTGTTTCACCACACTGTGAATCACTGTTGCATGGAAAATGAGTGACGTGAAGTGCCACGGTGGATGGAATATCACATTGTATGCTATCGTTGACAGGATGTTACTGGGAAGTATGACATCATCTACGCTGTCACTCACTTGCACTGCTTCACACTCAGTATGTTTGGATATGGTACACTGGTCGGAATTAGAACTTGACGCAACAATGCTAATACTACTTCCACCACCACTAACACCACAGGCTGGGAAAACATCATCTCCTCCAACTATCAGTGAAGCTACTGATTGGGCTGTAAAAAACACTGCAGGAGAAATACCTTTCCTCACATCACCAATGCACTTCTCCGTCTGCGTACTACTACCACGCCCACAGACCCTCTTACTGCCAACATTGCCATGGCCAGAAACAGCTTTACTTGCACGTCTCTTTACAGGCATTTTGGGGGATCAAGCACAATGTTATTACCAAATTCAGATTTTGATACGTTCACTTTCTGACTGGAAGGTTGCTATTCGCTACTGTCGCTAGCTGGATGTGAAGCAGAATAAATAACTGTGGCTTCAGCAACAGATAAGGGGACTACTGTGTTGTGACACTATCACGGAATTAAAACAACTTCAGTAACCAGTGGTGCTGATGGGGTCACAAAAACAATCCAGTCTGGTAAAAATATTGTTTCAACGTTGGGGGCACTGAATACAGACAGTGCTGATTTTTACAGCACTACAAGCAGCAACACTAAGAACAGAGAACACGATTGCAGTACAAAATCAGGCAGCTGCAGTGGATAGCAGGTTCACACTGCTGCGCTTAGTTGCACTTACACTGAACTGTGTCACAAATTTTAAAAGGTGTATTATATTTGATGCACGCAACACTGCACACACAACACAGAACACTTTGTGTACAATGCTGAATGAGGAATGCGATGAAATGCAAAAGTTCAGTGTACTCAATGCCACGTAAGGTAAATTTGTAATTTAAACAACCTGACCTTATGAAATGCTGCACCACATTCACACAACAAGCAGCAAGAAAATGTGTACTATGACTGACAGTTTTACTATGTGTACAGTAACACAGTCAGTTATATAAGAAAAATATTGCCAAAACACAAAGAAATCACTAGTTCTCCAACTTAAATCTACCTACACACAGATACGCCCCTCCCCCACACAGCACACTTCACTGTCTTTCACCACACACACTCAATGTTGTAAATTTACATTCAAAATCCACACACAAACAAAAACGCTCGATGATGTGAGCACAGGAGGGTTTCCTACAATTGATGAACTACAGTTGGACCCCCCCCCCAAAAAGCAAAAATGCTTTTTGAACATCTTTTAAATGATTCCTACAGACAGCTATCAGAGCACACTGTCTCCTACTCCGTCCTACTCATACTACCTCGAACTGAGGCTGTGCAGATCAAAATAGAGCCCATGTGACCTGAACTCCCATGAATCGCTGAAAAATTCTCCTTCAGAGCTCAAAAACAAGGTGAAGCGAACTGCCACCAATGTACTTTGCCTTAAAAATTGAAAGAGAAGTGACCAGTGGAGGTGGAGTAACGCAGTATCTGTTTCAATGCACTTGGCGTGCCTCATTATAACGCGAAGTACTCTGCTTCACATTGCGGAGCACTCCGCGAATCCGCCTTTGCTTCGCGGAGCGAGCCCACTTCGCCCACCACTAAATGCAATGAGTCGGGGTGCATCTGAGGGTATTGAGGGAGCTCAAGGAGGTACTGGCTGAACCTCTGACAGTCCTATTGAACAACTCACTGGAGGAGGGCAGTTGTAGTCCCACTTCACGTGGATTCACTGGGGGGGGCATGTCCAAAAAATCTGATAGATTTCTTTGCATGACCATGGAATTAGATTAGGGTGGAGCAGTGACATTAGTCTACCTAGATTTCGGTAAAGCTTTTGACAACATTCCACATAGTAGACTAGTAAGCAAGCTGGGTAGCTTAGGAGTGGGTCCAAAGGTGGCAGACTGGGTAACAAACTGGTTAGGGGATAGGTGTCTGAGGGTGGTGTTCAACAGAGTTCACTCTAAGGAGGAGAGGGTTACTAGCGTCAGGGATCACTGCTGGGACCAGTCTTTTTTTTGTTTCATCTTTTTACTGAAAAATCATATAAAAGGTTGTACATTACATCTTAACAACCACAGCACAGAATCTACAGCCATGCACAAGTTATCCTTACCCAATGTTTACGTAGCTTGGAAAAGTCTATTTACAAGACATAATTTGTCCCGCACCACCTACCCCGGCCCCGACCTAAACCTCTATTAAACACACCATAACTCCATCTGCTTTTAAGACATCCTCTCCTATAGGCCACTCCACAAAGCACCTTTCTCCTTCTTAAGGAAAACCAACTATAAGACTACTCCTATTCTGCCCTGTATGTCTTTAAATAACATTTGTAACTGGGAGGTGCCCTGCAACACAGGCTTTTTCTTATCTCTCAGCATGGGCACTGTGTATCCATTATTGTGCCTCTTAATCTGGCACACCCTACACAACCTTGGAGGATTGGGAAGTGATATACCTCGTCTCCAACCCCCTGAAATATCATGAGATTTCTCCCCACCGGTTCGATGGTTTATGACTAGTAGCCAACACCAGTTTAAAACTGGAATGCTAGCACCCATGCCGCTACACCTCTGGCTGCTGCCTCAGACCGAGGTGCATATCCTCATGTTTCTCAGCACGTCACGCCTAATGACAGGTTTCTACTCCCCTCGGCAACCTCCCCTGACAGTTAACTCTGAACCCAGTATTCTAAAATCTCGAAAGAACCTCCTCAAAGCACTCCTAATACGCAAAATAATGCTGCTCCTCCCCATATCAGGGAATGTACATCCTAACCCTGGCCCTGCACAGGGTTGGACAAAAAACACCATGAGGGCTGGGTCTCTTTCCCTGGCAAGTTTACACATCTGCGGTCTCCTCAATAAAATTGATTCCCTTACTGCCTGGGTAACACTGCACAACCCCAACATTCTGTCAGTAGTTGAGACACGGCTATCTCCTAAGATCCCTGATTCAGCAATATCTATCCCTGGATACGATGTTTTTAGGCTAGACAGGCTGTCAAAGAAAGGTGGAAGGTGTGCCTTTAACCTAAAAGATACTCTTAATGGGCATGTCATGAGCTTGCCTCACCCTGAAAATGATTTCCAGGTCCTCGTCACGAAGATGTTACTTGGGGCACACAACAAAACTATGACGGTAGCATCAGTCTACATACCCCTTAAGCTAGTTAACACTAGCTTAGACCCCCTATTGGACACTGTCCACGCCCTGGATCATGGCTTAGAGACAGTTTTGCTAGGGGACTTCAGTGTAAACTCGTCCTCCCCTAGCGCTAACAAATATAAAGATGCCCTGTTAGCGGCAAATTTCTTGCAGACGGTACAATCTTCCACAAGACTGAACTATAGGACAGGGACTACCACATTTCTGGACTGGGTGCTAACAAACTGCCCTGACCATATCACAAAAACTGAAGTACTCCCTCACTCTATTAGAGATCATTCTCCGGTTCTCTTCTCCTGGACCAACAAATTCACTAAGCCCCCTCCAAAAACAATTAACTGCAGGAAACTTATCCCGGGTCACCTTGGGCCCCTGAAATCTGTCCTACGGGAACATGACTGGACGTCAATAGACCTAGCACTCGACATCGACTCTGCTCTTGAGTACTTTATCCTCAGTTTTAACTCTGCTTGTGAATTCATGCCGCATAAAATATGGTTGCAGTACTAAAACCGAGTTCAAAAAACATTTCAGAATAATGGCACAGCATTTTATTAACAGAATTGCAAGGACAATTGAAGCCTTCTCCTAATAAGTGAACTCCTCAGTTATCACTTGTGAGCCTCTTATTGGCCAGTGCATTGAGTGCACTATATAAGAAATGAAGCCAGGGAGTGGTTTCCACACAAGACAGAGCGAAAGCAGGGGAAACTCCGCTCATAATGGCATGGTACATTTAAAATATTAAGCTTTTTGAAGCCAGAGAGTAGTTTCCCCACAAGACAGAAAGCAGGGGGACCTCAGCTCATAATGGCATAGTAAAATTTAAAATCTGAAGGTTTTTACTGACCGATGAGTGGGTCACCTTGTCGTTGGTGGTCAGGCTGATCATAATTCGGCCAAATGGTGAGATCAAGAACCCATCTAACATGTTAAAATGAAAAAATAGACAAGTAATAACACTGAATTGATTTGAATGAAGTGCAGGCTTTAAAGCAGCTTTTTGGGGAGTGGGGGGCACTAATATAACTGTTTGCTTTTGCTTTGTCACACACCAGGTGCACCCCTATAAATACTAAAAAATTAAAAATGCATCACAAATGTAATAAAAATCTTTATGTAACGGCCGGGGTTGAGCTTGCTAAACTTTCAATAGTGATTTATTTGTTAACATGTCTTTACAGTTTAGGTTATGCTAGAGTAACAAAACGACTGCTTCAAGATCGCATTAGCGAGCACACGTCGGCTATTAGGAATAGACACTTCATAGAAGCAGATCATAGTTCCCCAGCAAACTTGAAATATACTGGCATTGTGAAGATGGTTGTTGGCATGGGGGGGGGAGATTTCCAAAAACAAGTTGCCACAAAGGGTTGAACAAAGATTTACCACTCCAGTGTTATTTATGATGTTTTCAGTTATTTTTTTCTCTCTGTGCGTCTAATTGATTGTACTGCTATGTACTGGTACTTACTGTTTTGTGTTAGTTGCTATGTTGTGTCACATCTCAAGTAGACAGAAGAATTGAGCTCAATTTATCATGTTCCCTTTCCCATGAATACACATGAAGAGTGCCTGTTTGAATCTATGGGGTCCGTGAGCCAGTCATCTCCAATGAAGGCATTTCGCCAAAACATCAGCTGATTGGTGCGTTGCACATGGTGCATGCATGCTGTTTGTTCAGCTGCTGGTTATATTCGCTGCTTCGGGAGCACCTAAGATGGTGCCAGTGTGAGTTTATTTTCAATTCATGTGTGTCCTGCCACCGCACTGATATTTGCACTTCTTTGGCCACATGTTTATAAGTACTGTTATCATTCCACAATAAACTGATCAAGACTTCAGCAAGGTAAGCCTAGTCATTTGTTTAATAAAAGAAGCAAGCTTGGTCAGGGTCTGTACTGCAGCATGATGTGGAAACAGTGTTTTCTGGTTGTTGCTTCGGGCTATATAGAGTGCAGGCACCAGACTGGTCACTATCAGTGAACTGAGCTCCTCTATTTCTTGTTGTTTAATTACAGAGTGATATGTCATCCACCAAAGGATAATGCTATACAATACGATAGCAGAGTTTACCTGTAAAGAAAGTAAGCCCAGACAATGTCTTGTCCTACATATCAGCCAACTGCAAAATCCTAGCAGGTGACATGAGTTCAATTAATGTTCTTGTGTGATACTAAAGTGTACACTATATAACAGGAACAAGTAAAACAGTACTAAACAAAACCACATAAATTCAACAGTACCAACTACATCCACTAGAGTACAGCCACTGCATTAAAACGGGCACTTGTCAATGCCGAATGTTGACTTGCTGGCACAGGCATTGGTAGTGTAGAAGTTAGAGAGATGCATAATAAGAATGGCAGTGACGTACTGAACTGACGCCAACCCCACCCTGCAGAGGCTGACAGTCATTGGGGGTGTGCTTTTGGGTCGTCGGCCACAACGCTCTTGCCATTTCACCTCACCCTACCCTGCAGACACCGGTGGGTGTCACGGTGTGCCTGAGGGCCTTATGCTTACCCCATTCCATAAGGAAATACGCTGAGATGGGTGCAGTATCGGAGAATGGGATGAACTTTGGGGCCGAAGACTCCAAGGCACACCTCAATGCCTGCCACTGGCTGCAGGGTGGGGGTGGGGTGGTATGGCGTGAGCATTACACCTGACGATCCCAAGTCATACCCCCGACGCCTGTCAGTCTTTACAGGGTGGGGCATTACGGTTGGAAACCCTAACACCCTGGGTGTTTGTTGGTATTTTCACTCCAAATTTTCAACATGGGTTTTTTGTGACCCCACCTCATGAACAGTGGCACTTTCAGTTCGTTACCCGAAAGGTGATTTGATTTTGTACAGCGACTGAGCCACAGGTGCGAAAACACATTTCCAGCAGGATATGAAAAATGACAGCTGTACTGTTCATGAGGTGGTGTGAAAATATGAAAAATTGGCGAAGTTATGAGCGTGTATAGAAACTGCTTAACGCAATCATTTTTTGGAATTTTTTCACCAAATGTTCAAAATGAGCATTTTTTGGACCTCTCCTCATGAACTGTGGCACTGTGATTTTGTTAATCTGTCCCAAAAGTTGATTTCCCACAGCGACCGTGCCATTCTGTGCCATAGGTGTAAAAGCACATTTCGGGCAGGATGTGAAAAATGACAGCTGTACTGCTCATAAGGAGGTGTGAAAAAATGGCAATGTTGAAAATATGGAGTGAAAAAATATAAAAAATTGTCTAAGTTACAAGTGTGTGTAGAAACTGCACAACACACGCTTGTAACGCAATCATTGTTTGTAATTTTTTCACCAAATTTGCAACATGGGCTTTTTGGGGCCTCCCCTCATGAACAGTGACACTATCATTTTGTTAATCGGTCCTGAAAAGTAATTCCGTGCAGCAACCACAAAATCACCTTTTGGGACTGAGTAACGCAATGACAGTGACATGTTCACAAGGTGGGGTCCCAAGAACCCCATGTTGAAAATATGGGGCCAAAATTCCCAAAAATGTCTGAGATATCAACCTAAGTTGACCCCCATTGACTCCCATTATAAAGCTTACCATCATTTCTTCAGTTTGTGATTAGCCTTTGAAGAGTGCAGACGTGTCCAGCTCCGCAGAAGATCACTAGTCCTGACCTCGGAGGTAAGAATGGGATGAGGGGAGGGTGTGGAGGGTGGTGCGGGTTGGGGAGGGGACAGAGAGACCACGAGGGACCATTTTTGATTTACAGTTAAATAAAAAGACTACGGGGCTGTTTTTCTATTTTACAGGGAGAAACAAAAATATTTAGGTACAGGTGGGCTCCCAGTGTGCCTCAATGGGGGCATGCCATTGGCAACATGGAGATTGGGCACCCTGTTGTCGGCAAAGAACATAGATGGGTTGGGGGGGCGCATCCGACATGGGAAGTGGGCATCCTGGTGTCGGAAACAATAATTTCAGCACACTGGGGTGGGTCCCCAGTGTGTCACATTAATGGGGGGATACATGCCAACATGTGGATTGGGCACCCCCAATGTTGGCTTTGCGGGACTGTGTGGCGGGTGTCAGGAGCCATGTTTTGGCACACTGGGGTGGGTTCCCAGTGTGCCACATAATGGGGAAGGGGAGGCATGCAGACACGGTGATTGGGCACCCTGATTTCGGCTTTCTGCTGAGTGTGTGTCAGGCAGCAGGAGTCATTGTGGAAAAGCTGCATCATGGCTGTTTTACTTATTGAAATGAATCACCAGGAAAGGCACACAAACTCCACTGGTAACTCCGGCCATGCGCATTACTGTGCATTGTAGTGCACATGGCTGGAGTCTTGTCATCTATTGCTGCAGTGAGGAAACTGCATGTCATTGGAGCGGCAGATTTCTTTCAAGATTTTGGCTGTCTTTGAAACTGCTGTCATTGCCAGCATGCTCACTGATTGGCGGCTGAGGGACACACCCACTAAAGTGGCTCCTGCATTGGCCACGACACTAACACACCTCTGAAATGTGCCACTACCGCAAGATGTTTGCGCACACGCAAGCCAACGTAAAAATATATACTTATATTTGACCCTTAAGGCCCTTTTCACATTACAGCACGATAAGGATAAACGTTTCTTAAAACGAGTTAAGCCTTACCGTGGTGAAGCGCTCACCTGTCCGATCTGTTTCTTAAAAGGTTTCTTTGCAAGCGTGCCTAACTGTTTACACTGGTGCAAGTATTCTGGGTCTGTGTAGCATGGCGCGGTAGCGTGTTTCCCCTAACTGCTTACCAACATGCAGTATGTTCGGCTGGTACCCATAATTCCTCTGGTGGGTTGCTATGGCATTGTTGAAAAATGGTGGCCCACAATGAGCAGTTATTTTTTCTTTTGTGGCATCCTGTCATACAGAGGCATACAGGTGCAGAATGAGGAGCAAAATGATGCTAAAGCAGAGGAGGCAGCGTGTGTTGTACCAACAAATGTCGAGGTTGAATTCACTGCTGATTGTACTACACAATGTAGTTGCTTGTGCTTGTATGGCATTTTCATTAGATAGAGGCATCTGGTGTAGGGAGAGGAGTGCTGAGTGGTGGGACAACATAGTCCTAAACATCTGGGGAGATGCAGAATGGATAATGAATTTCTGGATGACCAGGAATACTTTTAATGTATTGTGGGCTGAACTACAAGACAGCATAGCCAGGCTAGACACACAGATCAGGAAATCTGTACCATTTGTGAAATGTGTAGCGATTACTGTGTGGAAACTGGCCACCAACATAGAGTATCGCACCCTAGGGAACCTTTTTGGCGTGGGACGCTTGACTGTGAGATTGTTGTTGATGTATGTGAAGCTATAGTCCAAGTACTCATGCCACGTGTCATTTGTTTTGGCAACTGTAATGAAGTCACTGCTGGCTTTGAGCATGAGTGGGGGTTCCCTTGCTGTGGTGGTGCCATAGACTGTACCCATTTCCCAATCATCTGCCCACCCAGTAATGCTACTGACTATTATAACAGAAAGACCTACTACTCTTATCATTATGCAGGCTGTGGTAGACTACCATTTTCTTTTTTGAGGACATAGATATTGGCTGGCCAGGCCACGTCCATGGCGCAAATGTTTTTAAGAACAGTTCTATATAAGTTTTTAAAAACAGTTCTATATATAGAAAGGGGCAGAATGGAACCCTATTCCCAGAAACCATACGGGAGATCGGGGGGCACCAACATTCCAGCAGTCATCATTGGTGACCCTGCCTACCCACTTCTTCCTTGGTTAATGAAGGCATTCCCAGACTACAATGACCCACGCAAGAGGCATTTCAACTACAGACTCAGTAGAGCACGCATGGTAGTTGAGTGTACCTTTGGCAGGCTAAAGGCAGATGGCAGTTTCTTTTAAAGCGCATGGAATTCTCCATTGAACATTTTCACACAGTGGTTGGCTTGCTGTGTCCTACACAATATATGTGAGACCATAACTGAAGAGTTCTTGCTGGAATGGATAAGTGACAGTGATACACATCAGCAACCTGAGGCACATCATGTCATCTATGAAGACAGCAGTATTGCTGAAGTAGGGAGACAGGCACATGCCATCCGTGAAGCCCTTGCTACATACCTGGAAACACGCCCAAGGGATGACAGCTAGACTACGTTATAAGTACTGTATGCCCTGCATAATGACTTTTGCCTGGGACATCTGTCCATGCCCACTAAATTGCTTTTCACCATGGACATATGTAGAGACACAGAACCATAGTGCAAAAGCACTGTGAGAAGGGATACCTAAACCTGCATTGGGCAGTTCTGAAGGTGAGGCATCAGTGGCATTCTGTTCCATAACAGCATAACTACCTGCATTTTACTACTGATACCTCTAAACTGTGTCTGTGCACATGCCCATTTCATTCGTCCTTCATTCAGTGTGTGAACCATGCAGCTTTTCTCGCTTATTCCAGGGCTTGGTTCTTTCTGGCACGACGCGTTGTCGCTGTGTTGCATAGAAGTTCTTGTATGCCTTCCCTCCCTTTCCCATTCTGCAGAGAACTTCTCAAACTCCGGACAGAGGAAGCACCGATGATCCTGATAGCTCCGCTCTGACCGAGGCAAATCTGGTTTCCGCTAATGCAGCAGCTCATAGTGGAACCCCCAGTTCTGTTACCTCTCAGGCACGATCTGCTGACTCAGGATCAAGGCACGTTGGTACAGCCAGGACTCAGGACCCTGCATCTTCATGCATGACTCCTTCACGCATAATCAGACCTCATTTCAGGGTCTCCCAGAAGGTTGCTCAGGTCCTGGTGGAGGCGAGGAAACCCTCCACCAGATCCACCTATGCAGTGAAATGGAAGTGTTTTTCCATTTGGGTGGCGTCTAAAGGAATGGGATCCCTTTATGTGCTCAGCTTCCCAGTTATGGAGTATCTGTTGCACTCGTCTTATTCTGGTCTGTCTTATTCATCCCTTAAAGTCCACCTGTTGGCCATTTCAGCCTACCATGTATTGACGGAGGGGAAACCCGCGGCACAGCTGGAGATCTCCAAGACCTTTTTGAAAGGGATCCTCCATCTTAAACCCCCCATCCGTACTCCCATCCCACCTTGAGATTTGCAGTTTGTGTTAGAGAAGCATACGCATCCTCCTTTTGAACCAGCGATGAGTTGTGACATGCGCAACCTTTCCTGGAAGGTGCAATTTTTGGTTGCCATTACTTCTGCTTGTAGGATTTCCCAGCTTCAGGCCCTGATGCATGAGGAGCCTTATTTGATTTTTTCAGAAGGACTGGACAGTCCTGCGTACAAATCTGAAGTTTCTTCCCAAGGTAGTTTCTGAGTTCACCTTAAACCAGATGGTTGATCTACCAGTTTATTATTGTGTTCACGCGAGTAGGGGGGAAGCTCTCCTTCACACTTTGGACGTACATAGGATCCTGAAATGTTATGTCCACCAAATCAAAGAATCCAGAAAGTCTGATCAGCTTTTTGTCTTCTTTGCACCCAAATCCTTGGGTTCGGCAGTATCTAAGCAGTGTCTATCCAAGTGGCTCACTAACTGCATCTGCTTCTGTTATCAGAACCATGACAAACCTCTTCTGGGGGAAGTCAGAGGTCACTCTACCAGAGGTATGGCTACCTCTGCTGCATTCCTGAGGAATGTTTCTGCAACAGAAATCTGTGCAGCAGCAACCTGGAATTCGGTCCATACCTTTACAGAGCATTACAGTCTGGACATTGCCTTTAGGCATAGGGCTGGGTTTGGCCTCGCCGTTCTGCAGGGCCTACTGTCTTAGGCTGGTCCTGTTCTGTCTTTTCAGTTGCTCCTCCTCCCGTGACCCTCTCGGTCTCTCTGAGAGTGACTGCTTGGGATTCAGTCCTATATGTGATGACCTACTGCAGGAACCCTCTCGAAGTAAGTTAGTACAGTTACGTAAGAACTTACCGTAACAGTAGATCTTCGAGAGAGGTTTCTGCTTAAGGTCACCTTTTCCCTCCCTCCTTCCTCCAGTTTCTGCATTTCTTTCAGATCATTCTGAACTGGGCTCCAGGATTTTCATCCTTTTCTCCTGTCTCATTCTCCTTGGATCTCCGGCGGGAGAAGTGGAAGGTGGATGCGGGGACGGCCCACTATATCGAGTCACGCTGACGTCCATCACGTGATGTTGGGTGGGAGGTCCCCCGCCAGGCATTGCTGGAAAAGTTTGCCATGCGGTCCTGATACCAGAGGGCGCAGTCCTACATGTTACGACCTACTGCAGGAACCTCTCTCGAAGATCTGCTGTTACGGTAAGTTCTTACGCAACTGTACTTTCTTACGTAACTGTACTTTCCCTCAGTTCTGGGAACCAGTTAAAAAAATGCTAAAATTGAATAAAACTAGACAAACTGACATACAGTACTGAATATACTTACAAAAGTACAGTTACTCAAGAACCTACCATAAAGTAGATCTTCAAGAGGATCTCTTGCATCAGGCCACACATATGGAACTATAGCCACCAGGCACTAGGACCACAGGGAAACTTTCTAGCGAGCAGTATACAACAAGCCGTCCATGATGACGTCAGATGCAGGTGATGTCCCTCCCATATACTGTAAGTGTAGGCAGCCCTGCGCCCTCCTCAGTTCTCCTGCCAGAGACCATATACAGTGGTCTCCTGCTGGGGAACTGAGGGGAGCCAAAGGTTCCTGTGATGAAAAGGTGAACTATCCTGAAGAAAGACAGAGACAGAAAACGCTAAGGCCAGTGGGGCGGGGGTGTGGAATGGCAAGGCCTGATGCAGGAGATCCTCTTGAAGGTCTGTTGTTATGGTAAGTTCTTACACAACTGCACGATCTTCATTGTGGGAATCGCTTGCTTCAGGCCACACATATGGAACGAGTCCGAAGCAGTTCTAACAGAGAGTCAGTCTGGGTGACTTGAGGCTATAAAGCTGTGACAGGAGGCCTTGAAGCATCTTAATGGCTCTAACATGAATTGTGAAACTTCATCTAACACTGAAAGAAACTGGATTTACCCCGGGAATTGTCGGTGTGTTATGGCTTGTGGACAAAGATATCTCCTGTCTTGTTCGACTTACCAACTGTAAACTGCTATTGTCTAAAGTGGTATATTCTGCTGATGGAGAATATTGTGTGGTGACCAATTACAGATTCTATTGGTATGGACAAATGTTGTGTAAAATGGACTTTCCTAACTTCTGTTTTTTCCCCAAACAGCATGTTGTTATAGGTCATACCGTAATCACACCTGTTCCCATCCCGGAACCAGATACAATTGAGTCCAGTCCTGACTATCTGGATGCTTTGTCTCAATTTTTACCTATTTGTAACGTTCATATTGGCAACTTAAGTTCGTCTCTCCATTCAAACATGAAGTCTTGCTGTATTCTGACAATTGCAGTTAGCTCCAGCACTTGAACTGCCCTCGAGAGTGAAGGGTTAAAATTCTATGCCAGGCATAGAACGTTGGGCTCGAGCTCGGTTGAAAACTCTGACTGTGACACTTTGAAACCAAACCGTCAGCTTCTTTACTCCGCCTCACTGAACAGTCGCTCTGGAGATTTTCTCCTTCTGCTCGGTTCAAATGCAGTTAAAGTTGTCGGTTTAGTCTGCATTACGTTCTGTTTTTTGGTTCGAGACTCTGTTTGTGGTACCATAAGTATGTAGGATAGTTATTCTGTGGAAATTGTAAAGCTTCTCGATCGGTTCAGCTGAACCGATCCTTAGACAAAAATCTTTGTGAAAAAGTTCAGTGTGTGGTTACTGGTCCGTATCGGTTTTAAAAAAAACGTGAATTCAACGTTTTTTTCCAACACCCATAACACGGTGAGAAACCGATGGGGGAGTCTTGCCTGGCGGTTGCCTTATAAAGGGTAAGTTTTGTTAGGTTGGCCATGTCTGAGAAACTCACGAAAAAAAAACGGGCCCACTGGGTTTCAACACTGCTGTGTGTGTGGGGAGGTCTTTGCTAAGGCCGATCCCCACACCACTTGTGTTTACTGTCTGGAATTTGACCACCTCGATTCAGACTGCCAAATTTGCAAATATTTCCCTAAGTCTACGTTGGATAAAAGGTTAGGCAGACTTAGGGATAAGGAGGCCGAGAAATCCGCTGACCCGGAAGTCTGGTTCGGTTCGTACCGAACCAGAAGGAGTGCCCTCTGACCAGGGTGATACTTCTTCGGGCAAGAGGAGAGCCGATCCTGAGGGGTCAGTTCCTACAAAGAGAAAACGCAAGGACAAGTCGGCCGGTTCAGATCCAGAACTTCATGTTCCGACCGCCGAAGAAATAGCCAGTGCGATTTGGATTGTGGAATCGCTTCATCCGGTTCCGACCGATCTGGCGTCTTCTGGCAGGGGTTCGATTCGGTCAGTTCCCCCCGGTTCAGGATTATTCCCCTGAAGATTTTTTACAAACAGGAGTTTGATGAGGAGGGGGATTTTGAAGAGGATGATTATGACGGTGAAAGTCTGGATGTGCCTGTGGAACTGGACATCTCCCCAGACAGATCTTCTGGTGTTTCCCCTCCTAGGCTTTCTGAGTCCCCTTCCCACTTTCTGTTTTACAGAAAAGTGGCTCAAACCCTCCAGCTTCCTATTGAGGAGGCTGTGGAGGATTAAGAGAGGAGCCTGATTTTGTACAGATGATGGACATCTCAGAGTGTAAGAGACTGTCTATTCCCCTCCAGAAGTCCTTTGGGAAACAGACACAAAAATTCTTAGGTCTCCTAACGCTATACCTCCTGTCGACAAGAGAATGGACAAGAGGTACACCTTGTCAGGCTCAGATAAGGAGTTTCTTTATCAGCAATGCCGCCATGTTGGGGTAGTGCAGGCTGCTGCCTGTGACACAGCAAACATCCCCTTGGCTTCACAGCCCCCAGGACAAAGACTCCAGAAAGATAGATGCCATGGCAAAGAAGCAGTACATGGCATCATCTTTGGGACTAAGGCAGACTAACTATATGGCCTATACAGCCAGGTACCAGAAGTCCAGGTGGGACACTGTACTGGCACTGGCTAAACAGGCTTCCCCCCAGCTAGCCAAGGAGCTGGAGGGGGTGGCTGCTGATGGGATCAAGGCATCTAAGGTGCAGTTTCATGCTGCCGTGGACTCCAGTGATATGTCATCAAGAGTCATGGCTACATCTGTGGCTTTTCAGAGAATAGCTTGGCTCAGCTGTACTAGCCTTTTGCAGGATACCCAGGCCAAGGCCATGGATTTCCCTGTGGTGGGTAATTCTCTGGGGAGCAGACAGAGAATTACATGAAGGAAATGGACGAGTACGGGACCACTTACAGGAGTGCCCAGGCCAAGGAGAGGCAGGCAACTCCTCAAAGGCAGCAAGCTAGGGGCAGGCCTTTCTACCAAGCACAGGCCTCTTCTTCCTTTTTTTAGAGGGGGTTCTTCAGAGGGAGAGGCAGAAGGGGGATGAGCAGGGCTACATCCACTCCTCAGCCTAAAGCTCCTGCCAAGGAGACACCCTGATGTGTCAGCCCGGGTCGACTCCCCCATTCTGGTAGGAGGCAGGCTGGCTTACTTTGTCCAGGACTGGACGTCTGTTACCTCAGACAAGTGGGTCCTGGAGGTTGTAAGCCAGGTGCTGGTTCTCAGTTTCAAAAATTTTCTGAAACTGAGACCCAGATCTTTTCCACCTGCAAATACATCAGAAACCATTGCTCTAGAGGCAGATGTTTCCTCCCTACTGTCCTTAAGAGCCATAGAGAGAGTTCCTACCCTATACAGGGGCAAAGGTCTGTGCTCGAGGTACTTTCTTACCCCAAAAAAGACGGGAGTGGTGACCCATCCTAGATTTAAGATACCTAAACAAGCACCTGCTAAAGCCAAAATTCAGAATGGTGACTCTGGGAACAGTTCTTCCCTCTCTGAGGCCAGGAGACTGGCTAGCCTCCCTGGACCTCAAGGATGCCTATTTTCACATTCCCACCAGGTGCTCCCACAGAAGGTACCTCAGGTTGAAATTGCCCTCAGGCCATTATCAGTTCAAAGCAATGCCCTTTGGTCTAACTTCAGCTCCAAGGGTGTTTACAAAGTGCCTAGCAGTAGTGGTGGCCTTTTTAAGAAGGAAAAGGATTTCTATTTTTCCATACCTGGACAACTGACTCCTTGTGGGCCAGTCCCCAGACCAAGTCAAGTCAGATCTGCAAGTCACCCAGCAAGTTCTCACTTCCCTGGGGTTCCTACTCAGTCTTCCCAAGTCAGTTCTCGAGCCAGTTCAGCTCCTCACTTTTATAGGAGCACAGCTGGACACGCTTAAGGCAAGAGCTTTCCTTCCTTTGGAAAGGGCAAAAGCCATCTCTCAGCTGGCCTCTTCCTTCCTCCCTCTGGTTTCTCGACCAGCAAGGCATTTTCTTCAGCTTCTGGGCCACATGGCAGCTTCCACGGCAGTGGTCCAAGGGGCCAGATTTCAGATGAGGGACATTCAGTTCCATCTGAGGACTTTCTGGTCCCAAAGGAAAGATCTTCTTACCAAGCTAGTTCCTGTTACTCAGACCTTCATTCAGGCCCTTCAGTGGTGGGAGGACCTGGACAATCTGAGGCAAAGTGTTTCATTTGTCACTCAGACTCACTCTGTGGTTCTTACCACAGATGCTTCCCTTTTGGGGTGGGGAGCCCATCTGTGGGCTGTCACGGCCCAGGGACTGTGGTCCCCTCAGGAATCCCTTCTTCATATCAACCTCCTGGAGCTCAGGGCAGTACTTCTTGCCCTACAAGCTTTCTCTCAGTTAGTACAGAACAAGGTGGTTCAGGTCAGGACGGACAACACCACCACCATGTGGTACATCAACAAGCAGGGAGGCACTCGATCCATGGCCTTGTGCACGGAGGCCATGAAAATATGGTCCCTGGCTTATTCCTTACAGACCTCTCTAGTAGCAGTCCACCTCCCAGGAATAGACAATGTGATAGCAGATGCATTGAGCAGGATTTCCCAGGGCCATCACGAATGGTCTCTGGATCCTTTGGTGTTAAAAGTGATTTTCTCAAGGTGGGGCACTCCAGAGACAGATCTCTTTGCAGCCCCAATCACCGACTTCCTCTGTTTTGTTGCAGACCCCCAGTCTTGGGCTTAGTCCCCTCTGGATGCTCTGATTTTGAACTGGGAAGGGAAATTTCTTTGTGCCTTCCCTTCTTTTCCTCTACTGTTCAAGGTTCTAGTCAAGGTAAGGTCACAACCATGCAGAGTGATTCTGATTGCTCCAGACTGGGCCAGGCAGCCTTGGTACCCCCTGTTGCTGTCCCTAGCAGTCCATCTTCCCCTGTCTCTTCCCAGGAATCACCTGTTAACATCCTCTCAGGGGAGGATTTGGTACCTCAGTCTCCGGTCACTCAATCTCAAGGCATGGCTCTTGAAAAGTTAGAGTATGCAGACTTACATCTGTCCCAAGGGGTTCTGGATATTCTCAAAGCTTCTTGAAAGCCTGCCACCAGAAAAACTTATAACTCCAAATGGAAAAGGTTCAGTATTTGGTGTTCCAAGAAGCATATATCCCCAGATATACACAGTATGCCTACGCTCTGGAACAGGGTACAAAGATACTTGAGACTCAGCTCTCCTGTCAGTTTTGCCCTGTTTAGGATCATTTATAAGAAAACGTTCGCCGAAATCTGTAAGTGTTTCCATAGTTCCTGGCTGTCCTGCTGACAGTTCACTCCTTATCCTTACCACATCCAGCCACAAACCTAGTTCCTCCCCTTCATATTTTAATCAAGTCCACTAGTCAGCTGCCATAGTGGCCCTTGGCACCTAAGGCACCACTTCTCCCATATTACTCTCCTCTCACCGTTTAAGCGGAACATACAGACCTCATTAGGGGCCCCCCATGCAGCCCAGGACCCTCACCTAAGTATGGTAAATGGTCACTGAGGGCTGAAATGCAAAGAATTGTACCCTCTGTTGGAGGCTTGACTAAGAATGACTAAACATACCACCTCAACTTCTGCATACATGGAGTCTGTATATACCACAGCAAAGTTGAGTGATGCATGTATGTTCCTACAAGAACGCTTGGAATGTATATCATGCACCTACCACTTTTCTGTAAATGTGTTTGTAACTCTTTGCACATGTTGTACTCTGTATTCTCAATCTATGTATGTATAACTGTCTTGGACAACAGCAGGTCCATCTTGTAAATGAGCTTGCTCAATGATGATCGCCTGGATAAATAAAGATTTGATTTGATTTGATTTGAGATGTTGCTGAGTTGTCTACAGTTCTGGATTATATGCTTCATCTTAATGGCCTAGGCCTCAGACCAGCTACTCTCAAGGTACACGTCAGCTGTTTCTGCTTTTCTGTCAGTGGGAAAGCCTTCCTCTCTGTCATCTCATCCTGTATTCTGTAAATTTTTCAAAGATTGCTTCATACCAATCCTCCTTTTAGGGATCCTGCTCCTGCCTGGGATTTGAATGTCTGCATTGCTCAGCTTATGCAACCCCCCTTTTGAGTCTGTGTCCTCAGCAGAGCTCAAGTACTTGACTTGGAAAACTGTGTTTTTGGTTGCTGTTACTTCTGCCAGACGTATCAGTGAATTACAAGCCCTGTCAGTGGAGCCTGACTTCATTTCATTCCATAGAGATAAGGTGGTCCTTAGAACCAATAGAAGGTTCTTCCCTAAAGTGGTTTTTGATTTCCACTTAAACCAATCAATGTCTCTTCCTGTGTTCTTCACTGATCACACCTCCTCAGGAGAGCGGAGGCTACACAATTTTGGATGTTAAAAAGGCCCTTAGTTACTACATAGAAAGTACAAAGGGTCACAGGTTTGACTCCCTCCAGTTGTTCCTCACTTATGGGGAAGTACGCAAGGGAAAACCTGCCACCAAGAGAACCATTGCCAGGTGGATTGTGTTCTGTATCCAATTCTGCTATGAGAAACTGGGAAAAACTTCACCCTCAGGCCTGAGGGCTCATTCCACTAGAGGTACAGCTGCATCTCTGGCTGTGGCCAGGGATATTCCTTTGTTAGAAATTTGCCAAGCAGCCACCTGGAAAACAGTTCATACCTTCATCAAGCATTACTCTCTGGATATCCAGGCTAGGAGTGATGCTAGGTTTGGCACAGCAGTTCTTCAGAGCCTATTCCCAAAGTAGATTCTGTCCCTCCTCCTTGGAGGTACTGCTTGGTAGTCTGCAATTGTCACAATACAGCAAGACTTCACGTTGTTTGAAAAACAAATTACCATCTTAGTAATTGTGTTTCTGCTAATGGAGTCTTGCTGTATTCTGACCTCCCTCCCTGCCTCCCCTCTTGGAACCTGTTTTGGGAAGTGGGTGGGCAGGCACAGTGTTGCACCCCAGGGGTGTCTTCAGCCCACTTCTGTTGTGTTGGGTGCCTTGTGTTTTATTAGTTAAGAATAGTTATTTCTTATTGCTTGGCTCTTCGTCTTTGGGTTTCCTGATTTGAGTCTTTTGGGAATCTAAAGTCTTTGTTGCCAGTTGGCTTGTAGGAATTTTACAATTTCCATATTATGTAGTCAGTGAGTTTTAGCTCGTAAGAATCTGACGGTTTGGTTTCAAAGTGTCACAGACAGAGTTTTCAACTGAGCTTGAGACCAATGTTCTATGCCTGGCATAGAATTTTAACCCTTCACTCTCCGGGGCAGTTCAAGTGCTGGAGCTAACTGCAATTGTCGGAATACAGCAAGACTCCATTAGAAGAAACACAATTACTAAGGTGAGTAATTTTGTCATCTCTTCTCAGTAGAATAGATACCCACCTGATTTATATCAGTAATAATGTTACCAAGGCTCAGAAAGCACTTGATGATTAATCAGTGATGACATTGCTATGATATTGGAAACCCCAGTTGTGAAGTTTACTTTTCAAATATTTGTGGTGATTCAGTTTCTGCTAACATTAGTGCTTATAATTACATTTTGTTGTTTAAAGAAAACCCTGAAACACCATCATGACCAGTTAAAATTCCTCTACCAGGCTCGTGCCTGTAGACGAATGGTGCCTAACCATTGTCTTTTTGTTGTGTTGCCACTTTTGCAATTAGGGCAACAACGAGGGGACTGTTGCACCTGGGTTATGCCCCTATTACCCCACATATGCCTTACACTATATTTCTGGTCTGTTATACTGTGATACTGCTATTTTGCACTAACATTGTAGATTTGAGCACTTGGCGTATAAGCATGGGTGCTAGGAATGTGCTTTGCTGCTAATATATGCTAATGTAACATGCATGGTTCATTATAACTCATTATATTACATTTATCTAGATTATGTTTGTTGTTCATATATATTCCATATATAATTGACCTAATCACTGCTACGATGTCTGTGAGAGATCATTAGTAATTATTATGTACTTATATTTCTCATATAATTATATGTAGTGTGTGTTTTACACTCAGGCACATATGCCATTTGTAATAGAGCCCTGTTAGCAATTCTCTTTCTTCTGCTGACAAGAGACGGACTCCTTGTTTAGTCTCTCATCTAAGCACATGTAGATTGAAAGTGTCAGCATTCTCTTTGGCTAAGGTTTATGCAACAGAAGCATTATTTCTTATACTCATTAGTAATTCTGTCTCCTAAGTAATTATCCAATAGAAAATGTATTCTGTAACATTGTTTATACTACAGAGCCAATACCTAAGGTTCTGTGTATCTCTTATTTTAGTCCTTATCTTAGTAGATAGCACTGTTTTTGCCAGTTATGCCTGCTAGAATATGTGTACATTCCTTCTATAGACTGGAAAGTTACCCTATGTCTGTAATTTACTATCATATGTTTGGCGTGAGTATAATAAATATTTACGACTGCTTGTGTTATCTCTGGCTAACATTTTAGACATAGAACAAATCTGATTTATTATCTTAGCCGTTAGTCACCTAACTGACAGTAGTGTTCCACCTGGAACTGGAACCTGAGGTACTGCCTGTGGGGATCACAGACTTTGATAAGCAGGTATGCATCCTGCATGTCAAGGGAGCATATCCAGTGTCCTTGGGGCAGCAGGTCATGCAGGATCACCATCCTGAACTTCGTGTACTGTACTTAGATATTCAGGTTTCTCAGATCTAGGATGGGTCGTAAATCCCCTGTGGCTTTGGGGACTAGAGGGAAATAGGAATAGAACCCCCTGATCCTTGGGGACAGGCTCTATGGCCCTTCTTTGCAGAAACGTGCAAATTTTCCCTAGCAGCATTGGAATGGGGTCTGGATGGAAGCTTGAATGAACCAGAGGTAGATTTAGAGGCCACTACAGAAGTTCTAGAGTGTTGCCTTGCTCTGTGAGCTGCAGGACCCAAGCATCTGCAGTGATGTCCATCCACCTGTCCAGGTAGAGGGAGAAATGACTCCCTACCACCGCCTCTTGCAATGCTGGAGGTTGGACAGGTGGAGGGAGAAACGACCCCCTACCACTGCCTGTTGCAATGCTGGACATTGGGGGTCTGGCAAGGAGTCATGCTGAGGTAGCACTTGCGGCCGGGGTTGGACCACCTCCTCTGGGGGCCTTGCCAGTGGTGGAGGTAAGGGTAGGCCTGCCCTGGAGCTTGGTGGCCTGCTACTTTTATGGAAGGCCCAACAGAAGGGCACCTTTGGGCCACTTTTTTGGCTGTGTGTGGTATAAAGAATGGACAGACCGCAGAGTCCTAGTAGAAAGATCTAGTAAGTAGGGGGAGTGGCTTAACTAGAAGGAAGCTACATTTAAAGACTGCCTTAGAAAGATTTTACTAGTAGCTTGGCAGAAGACACCAGGAGAAAGGACTGCTGTGTGATTGGACTTCTCTGCTGGGACTATATTGCCCTCCTTCCCTCTCCGCCAAAGCTAGTTCTACTTTTATAGGCACAGAGTTTGACTGACAACAGGAACTTCCTGTTTGGGAGCAGGAAGTGAGTGATCACAGAGTCACCAAAGACCCACCATCCTAGAAGGGCAAGAGTAGCTCTCTAGCCCCCTCTAGCTGCTGGAGGTCTGCCTCAGAGCAAGTAAGTGGTCTACTGAGAAATATAGGATATTCTTGTCTCAGAACAGGACAATCAAGAGCTTAAAGGGCTCATAGGCAAAAAGTAAGGAGAGAGAAAAAAAAAAACAGAGGAAAGAGTAAGTATTGCAAACAGTTAAGGGGCCAGAAATAAGACATGATGGGAGTGGTGCAGTGCAGTGGCTGTGGAGCAGCAGCCTTCCGGGAGACGTTCTGGAGGATGCGGTGTTGTCCCATCTGCAGGCACCTCTCTGGGCTGAGGGAGGAGGTTGCTCATCTCCAGGCTGAGTTGGCCAGGATTTGTGGGACCTCCTCTTCCATCCAGGGACCACCAGTGCCACTGCTGTTGCCTCAGAGGTTGCCAAGAAAGAGGAGCAGTTGGGCCACAGTGGGCTCAGGGAGGGTGAGGGTGGTGGAACAGAGGTGCATCCCTCCAGCTGTACCTCTCCACAATTCCTATACCATTCTGGCAAAGTGTGGTTCCTCTGTGGAGGCACCCGCATTGGAGACCAAGGAGGGAGCTGGGAACCTCCACAAAGGAGACCCACAGGAGGGTAGCAGGGGAAGGAAGCAACTCCTGGTGGGGACTCCATTGTTAGGAAGGAGAAGGAGGTAAGGTGCCTGCCTGGTGCCATGGCTTGGAGGGACAGGGAGCGAATCCTCAGGATTGCCGGAGCAGCTGCACAGGGGAGGGAGCTGGATGTCATTGTCCACCTAGGGACAAATGACCTGGCTAAGAAGGGGATTAGAGAAGTGCAGAGTTTGTGGAATTGGGGAGGGGCCTTAGACAAGTAGCACGCACGGTAACCTTCTCGGAGGTGCTGCCCATCTATGGCATAGGAGAGGCTAGGGTGTTCTGCACCAATGGGATTCAATCAGTGGTTGAAAACCTGGTGTAGAACTCAGGGATTTGGCTTCATTGGGGACTGGGGGTCCACCTGGAGTGATGCAAGCCTATATTGGCATGATGGGTTGCATCTGTCCAGGAGGGGAACCTGGATCCTAGGCGATAGGTTTAAATGCTTCATTGGCAAGCATTTAAACTAGCCAAGGGGGAGGCACTGGAAAGAAGCAGGGAAATCCTAGCCCCCAAAAAACACGGTAGTAAGTGTGGTAAACACCAACATAGAGGTGTCGATGGGGAGAAGGGCAGGGGTAAATGGAGAAGGTGACAAAGGCAAGAAGGACAGGGATGGAGCAAAAAGGAGTAAGGCCAACAGGAAATGGAGGGTAATGAGTACCAATGCCCGTAGTCTGGGCAACAAGCTCCCTGAGCCGGTGGCCTAGATGGAAGAGGGATGCCTGGATGTCGTAGCAGTCACAGAAACGTGGTACACAGAGAACCATGATTGGGATGTTAACATACCAGGGTACATAACCTACAGGAGAGACAAGAGGGGGAGGAGTAGCTCTCTATGTAAAGGAAGGGATAAAAGCAACTGACCAAAAGAGTAAACAGAGGAGAGGAGGCACTGTGGGTCGCCTTGGAGACTGGAAAGGGCACCACAATCCGCACAGGGGTTGTGTACAGACTCCCATGTCAGGGGGAGGGAATGGACAAGGATATGATAGAAGGCATTCTTAGAATGGCAGAGAAAGGGGAGATACTGTTGATGGGAGACCTGAATATGCCAGATGTTAACTGGAGCACATTTGCTGCAGCCACATCCAAGAGCAGGGCCATTCTTGATGCCCTACAGGTGGTAGGCCTCAGACAGCTAGTTTCGGAACCCACTCGTGAGAGAGCAATCTTAGACCTTGTACTCTCAAACGGGGGCAGTGAGAGGATCTCAGATCTAGAAGTGGGTTGCCATCTGGGAACAAGTGACCATCAGTGTGGCTCACGTTAAACTCAGCTACAGAGTCAAGCCATACAAAAGTGAGGGTACTGTACTTCTGGAGGGCTGACTTTGGCAAGATGGGAGAGTGCCTCAGAAAAGCACTAGCAAACAGGCTAGAAGGAGGTGTGGAGCAACAATGGGGAATCATCAGAACTGCCATCACAGAGGCAACAAGCCTTTGTGTGAAGCAAAGAAACAAATCAAAACGAAAGAAAAAGCCACTGTGGTTCTCAAAAGAGGTGGCTGTGAAAGTTAGGAAGAAAAAGATAGCATTCCGGAAGTATAAGGAAACACAGAAAAAGCAGGACAGAGAGCTGTACCAATTAAGGCAGAAGGAAGCAGGGAGGGAAGTCAGAACAGCAAAGGCCCAAACTGAGGAAAAGATAGACAACTCAGTTAAGAAGGGGGATAAAACCTTTTATAGGTACATCAGCGAGCGTAGAAAGACAAAGGAAGGGACAGTGAGGCTGAATAGAATGAACAGTGGGTGGGCAGAGGGACAGTGAAAAGCACGGATACTGAACGAATATTTCTGCTCAGTAGTCACAAAGAGGAGGGAAGTGCCTAATCCAATTAACAGAAGCACTCTTGATAGGGGGTCGATCCCAGTCCTTTCACAGAAGAAAGGGTTCTGCAAGAACTCCTAAAACTGAAGGTGGACAAAGCAATGGGGCCTGATGGAATTCACCCCAGAATTCTAAAAGAACTAAGGGGGAAACTAGTGAAACCACTGGCTCTTTTTAATAAATCATGGGAGGATGGTGTGGTACCCGAGGACTGGAGGAAGGCGGTTGTGATTCCCCTTCACAAAGTGGGACCAAGACAGAGGCAGGAAACTACAGACCTGTCAGTCTGACCTCTGTGGTAGGGAAAGTGATGGAGTCACTTCTGAAGGAAAGAATAGTTGAGTACCTAGAGGCCAGTGGGACACAGGACCCAAGGCAGCATGGGTTCGCGGGAAGGTCATGTCAGGCCAGATCTAATAGATTTCTTTGACTGGGTGACCAAAGTAGTAGACCAGGGAGGGCTGTGGACATGGCGTCACGAGACTTTAGCAAGGCATTTGACACAGTCCCACACAAAAAGATTAATAGTCAAATTAACCAGCCTGGGAGTGGGTCCCAGGGTGGTAGCCTGGGTAAAACATTGGCTGCACAACAGGACACAGAAGGTAATTGTAAATGGAGTCCACTCTGAAGAAAGAGGGGTTACTAGTGGGGTACCGGAGGGTTCAGTATTGGGTCTAGGCCTTTTTAATGTCTTCATAAGTGACATTGCAGCGGGACTGGAAGGAAAAGTATGCCTCTTTGCAGATGGCACAAAGAGCTGCAACAGGGTTGATACACAAGGAGGCGTGGAAAGGATGAGAAGGGACATGGCAAGGTTGGAGGAATGGTCAGAAGTATAGCAGCTAGGATTCAGTGCAAAGAAGTGCAAAATAATGCACCTGGGAAACAAGAACCCAGGGGAAGAATACACAGTGGGGGAGGAGGTAGTAACAACAACAAAAAAGGAAAGGGACCTGGGGGTAATCATATCAGATGACCTTAAGGTTAGCAAGCAATGTGAGAAGGCAGTAGGGAGGGCTGGCGGTATACTGGGATGCATAGGGAGAGGCATCAGCAGCAGAAAACAGGAAGTTGTTATCGCTCTGTACAGACAGTTGGTGAGACCCCATCTGGAGTACTGCGTCCAGTTCTGGAGACCCCATCTCCGCGAGGGACATAGACAGGATAGAGGTAGTCCAGAGGAGGCAACTAAAGTGGTGCAGGGTCTGCAAGAGAAGCCTATGAGGAGAGACTTGAGGAGCTAACATGTATACCCTTGAGGAAAGAAGGGAGAGGGAGACATGATAGAAACTTTTAAGTACCTCAGTGGAATCAACAAAGTCCAAGAGGGTAGCATCTTTCAGAAAAAGAGATGTGCAAGAACAAGGGACACAATTTAAAGATGGGGGCGGTTCTGGGGCAATGTGGAAGTATTATTTCCAGAGAGGGTAGTGGATGCGGGAACAGCCTCCTGAGGAGGTTGTGGGGTCTAAAACTGTGGGAGAATTCAAGAATGCATGGGACAGACATAAGGCAATTCTTGTGGGGGGTAGGAAGAAATAGGCTGTTGGTTAACTAGGATCTGCAGCCTATCCTGTAGGTAGGGAAATGGGCAGACTAGATGGGCCAAGCGGTCCTTATCTGCCGTCAAAGTCTATGTTTCTGTGTCCTTCCTGAGGCCTGCAGGTTAGAAAGCATGTTCTGCACATCTGCCCCAAAGAGTTTGTAACCTCTAAAGGGGGCATTCAGGATGGATTGCTTTACGTTAGTAGCAAACCCAGACATCCTAAGCCAAGAATGCCTTTTCAGGCAGATGCCAACTGCAGCAACTCTAGCAGAGGCATCTGCCACATCATAGGCAGACCTCAACAGGTGTTTGCACACATGTGCCCCAGACTGTAGGGCCTTAAGCAGTTCCTGCCTCTGGTGGCCCACTGGAAGGTCCTTCCTGAGCAGCGGCTTTGGCATTTTTCCAGATAGCATTCTGGAATTTCACCATATGGGCAATGCAGTTCATCACCCTGATATACAGTGTAGCAGAAGCAAAGGCCCTTTTGCCCATAAGAACCAGTTTTCTGGACTCCTTATCAAGGGGAGAGAGCTGAGGTGTCTGGGCCTCTAGGACCTATCATGGGCAGCAGTTATCACCACAGAGTCCACCTGTGGCTGTTCTGCAAAATATAGCTTCCCTGAGGGAGCCTGGTGCAATTTGTCTGCCTTGCTGGTCATGGCAGAAATCAAATTTGGCCTGTACCAGGCAGTCATGATGACATCCTCAAAGGTCACTATTAGTGGATGAATGAGCAGAGGTGGAAAATCTGCGAACTCCCAAGTATTCAGACAGATTTCTCTTAGTGACATCCTGTTCCTCAGTATCAACCCCATGGCAGTTTGCAACTGCCACATCGCTGTGATGAAAGAGGGATCATCGGGGGGACCTTGAGGTGTATTTGGTGGAGTCTTCACCCCCTGAGGAAACAGTGGAGGTAGTGTGTGAGGGGCTATCAGCCCCCTCCTCCTCATTCTCCTGCCGGAGGAGATCAGGATTGTATGTGTCCCCATCATCTGGTTCTGAAAGGGGCATCGAGGATTGAGGACGAGCTGGGCATGATACTGTTGAAGGCCCTAGTGCGGAGCAGGCATAGCAGGCTTCAGCATCGCCGGCCCTGGGGAGAGGGGCAAGGTGGTGCATGAACTCCCAGAAGGAGTGTAGCACAGACGCGACATCAGTAGTGCCCGGAAGCTTCGGGACCCGGCACCAGTGGTATGGCCTGGGATGACGGCGATAGGGGCTGGGGCCCTGATGTTGACGGGACGGCCTGGGATATCATCTGGGTAGGCTGAGACCCCAATGTTGACGTGGCCTGGGGTGATGATGGAGGAGGTTGAATCCCCTATGTCGAAGCAGAGGCTAAGGTAAAGGCATCATTGGGGGAGGTGAGACCCCCGATAACGGTGTATCAACACTGGATGAAGTAAAACCAGCGAAGCTCCCTTTCTGGTGGTCAATGGAGAATAAGGGCCAGAACAGCAGGGGCTGGAATGTCAGCAGGAGAAGGCCCAGCGCCAAGGACCCATCACCAGCTAAGGTAAGACTGGTGGGAGGCACTGCCAGAGCCAACACCATAGAAGAGAGGGTGTGAATGGCAGAGGGGGCTGCTGTCAAACCAGACAAGAAAAAATTACTCACCTTAGTTATGTTGTTTCTTCTAATGGAGTCTTGTTATATTATGCAGTATAACCCCAGGTTAGAACTGCTCCGGAGGTGAAAGAGTTAACTTCCATGCAGGGCATAGAATCTTGAGCTCGAGCTCGGTTGAACACTCTGTCTGTTGAAGCTCAAACTTAAACTGTCAGATCTTTACAAGCAAAAACTCACTAAGGTTCTGTGTGGAAGCCGTAAACCTACACTAGCCACTGGCTACTAACTACAGAAACACCTTTTTGTTCTTGATCCCAAAACAAAGACTCAAGTCGGGGGATTCAAGAAGGAAAATTTAAGCATAACACCTAAGCACCCTAGAAGGGTGAAATAAAGTGGGCATCAAAGAAGTGCCAACATTGCACTGCCCACCCACATCCCAAAAACAGAGGTTCTGAGAGGGGCAGGCTGGGGGAGGTCATAATATAGCAAGACTCCATTAGAAGAAACAACATTACTAAGGTGAGTAATTTTTCTTCAAACAACATGAAGTCTTGCTATATTATGACATATATGCAACTACACAGCAGTACCTCCATGGAGGAGGGACAGAACCTACTTGGGAAATAGGGCTGTGAAGCACAGCTGTGCCAAATTGAGCATCACCCCTAGCCTGGATATCCAAGGAGTAATGCTTAGTAAAAGTGTGAACTGTTTTCCAGGTAGCTGCTTGACATATCTCTAGGATAGGAATGTCCCTGGCAGCAGCCAGAGATGCAGCTGTACCTCTGGTAGAGTGAGCCCTCAGGCCTGAGGGAGGAACCTTACCCAGTTTTTCGTAACAGAATTGTATACAAGAGACAATCCACCTGGCAATGGATCTTTTAGTGGCAGGTTTCCCTTTACTAACCTCACTATAAGTGAGGAACAATTGGAGGGATTCGAACCTGTGACCCTTGGTACGTTCTATATAGTAACTAAGGGCTCTTTTGACATCTAAACTGTGCAATCTCCTCTCACCAGAGGAGGAATGGTCAGTGAAGTACACAGGAAGAGGCATGGATTGATTAAGGTGAAAGTCTGAAACCACCTTAGGCAAAAACTTCCTGTTAGTCCTGAGGACCACCTTATCTCTATGAAAGGAGATAAAATCAGGCTCCACTGACAAGGCTTGTAGCTCACTTATCGCCTGGCAGAGTGATGGCTACCAGAAACACAGTTTTCAAGTCAAGTACTTAAGCTCTGCTGAGACAATGGCTCAAAGGGGTTGTATAAACTGAGCAATGCAAATATTAAGATCCCAAGCAGGGGCAGGGTCCTGAGCACGGGGTTGGTGTGAAGCAACCCTTTAAAAACTTAGAGAACACAGGGTGAGCTGATAAAGAAGAGGGCTTACCTGCTGACAAGAAGACAGACACAGCTGCCAAGTGCACTTTTAGGGTAGCTGGTCTCAGCCCTAAGGAATTCAAATGCACCAAATAATCCAGGATCGTGGCACGCCCAGCAGATTCTGGGGAAATATGTTTACCAGCACACCAGATGGAAAATCTCTTCCATTTCAATTATAGGTAGCCCTGGTGGAAGGCTTCCTAGAGGCCTTCAAGATATCCAATACACCCTGAGAAAGGTGTAGGTCAGCAAACTCTAACTCTTCAAGAGCCAAGCCTTGAGATTGAGAGATTTGAGGTTCGGATACCAAACTCTCCCCTGGGCACAGGTTAACAGGTTGTGATTCCTGGGAAGACATAGGGAGGGTGGACTGCTAAGACATGAGGAGTGGGTGCCAGGCTGCCTGGCCCAATCTGGAGCAATCAAGATCATCTTGCAGGATTGAGATCTGATTCTGACTAGCACTTTGAAAAGAAGGGGAAGGGGAAAAGCATAGAGAAACCTCCTTCCCAACTGAGGAGGAAGGCATCCAGAGGGACTGAGCCCAACACTGGGGGCCTGCAGCAAAAAGGGGAAGTTGGTGATTGTCTGGGGCTACAAAGAGATCTATTTGCGGTGCCCCATCTGGCAAATATTACCTCCAGTACTAGGGATCCAGTGCCCATTCGTTATGGCCTTGGGAAATCCTGCTGAGAGCATCCGCTGAGGATGTTGTCCTTGCCTGGGAGGTGAACTGCCGTGGGAGGCGTTCAGAGAATAAGCCAGAGACCACAACTTCATTGCTTGATTACACAGGCCGTAGACCGAGTGCCCTTGCTTGTTGATGTACCACATTGTAGTGGTATTGTTTGTTCTGACCTGAACCACCTTGTTCTGGACAGATGTGGAAAAACCTGAGTGCTAGAAAACTGCTCTGAGCTCCAGCAAATTGATGTGGAGCAGAGATTCCTGGGGACCACAGCCCTTGGGTGGAAAGGTCGCCCATGTGAGCTCCCCACCCCAAAAGGGATGCATCTGTAGTAAGGGTCAAGGAATGAGACTGGGGGTGAAGGGAACCCCCTGTCTCAGATTGTTCTGATCCTGCCACCACTGAAGAGCCTGGATCAGGGTTCGAGTCACTGGAATCAATTTGGTTAGGGGATCTGTCCTTTGAGACCAAAAGGCTCTCAAATGGAACTGAATGTCCCTCATCTGAAATCTCGTTCTGCACCACTGCCAGAGAAGCAGCCATGTGCCCCAGGAGCTGTAGAAAATGCCTTGCTGGTCGAGAGACCTGCAGGGTGAAAGAGGAGGCCAGAGACACCAGGGTCCTTGCTCTTTCCAGAGGAAGGAAGCTCTGGCTTCTTTTGTTTCAGTTCTGCGCCTATAAAGGTGAGAAGCTGGACAGGCTCCAGAACTGACTTTGGAAGACTGAGAAGGAAACCTGAGATGCAAGCAGCTGCTGGGTTCTTGTAAATGTAGTTTGACCTGTTCTGGAGACTGGCCTACAATGAGCGAAGTTGTCCACATAAGGAAAGATGGCAATCTTTTGCTTTCTTAAATGAGCAACTGCTACTGCCAGGCATTTTGTGAACACCCTTGGGGCCGAGGTGAGGCCGAAGGGCATTGCTCTGAACTGGTAATGGCCTGAGGGCAGTTCGAATCTGAGGTACTTTCGATGGGGAGCTTCTGATGAGAACATGGAAGTAGGCATCCTTGAGGTCCAGGAGGCTAGCCAGTCCCCTGGCCTTAGAAGGGTAAATAATCCCCAGGGTCACCATTTTGAACTTTGGTTTTAAAAGGTGCTTGTTTAGATACCTGAGATCCAGAATGGGCCGCCATTCTCCTGTCTTTTGTGGTGTATGAAGTACCTGGAGTACAACCCTTTGCCCTGGTGTATGGGTAGAACCCTTTCCATGGCTCTGAGAGCCAGGAGGGAGGAAACTTCTGCTTCCAGGGCAAGTGCCTCTGATGGGTTTGCAGGTCGAAAAGACCTGGCTCTCATCTTCGGAAATTTTTTGAAGCTGAGAACCAGTCCCTGGCTTACTACTTCCAGGACCCACTTGTCTGATGTTAAAGACTTCCAGTCCTGGACAAAGTAAGCCAGCCTGCCCCCTACCGGTAGTGGAGAATTGGCCCTGGCTACCCCATCAGGGAGCCTGTTTTGCAGGGGCTTTGGGTTGAGGGGTAGAAGCAGGCTTACCAGAGCCCCTTCTGCCCCTTCCTCTAAAGAATCTCCTCTGGGCATAAACGGCCTATGAAAAGGCCTGCCCCTGCCCCTGACATGCTGCCTTTGAGGAGTGACTTGCCTTTCTTTGGCCTGTGCACTCCTATAGGTGGTCCTATACTCATCCATTTTCTTCATATAATTCTCTGTCTGCTCCCAAACAGAGAATTTCCCACAACAGGAAAATCCATAGCCTTAGACTGGGTATCCTGTGACAGGGCAGTACATCTGAGCCAGGCCTTTCTGCGAAGAGACACAGATGTAGCCATAACTCTTGATGAAACATCATTAGAGTCTACAGCAGCATGAAATTGCACCTTGGATGCCTTAATACCATCCGCAGCCACCTGCTCCAGCTCCCTGGCAAGCTGTTCAGGGGCCTGTTTTGCTAGGGCCAGGACAGTATCCCACCTGGATTTCTGGTACCTAGCTGAGTAAGCCATATAATTTGCCTGTCTGAGTCCCAAAGATGCTGCCATGTACTGCTTTTTTGCCATGGCATCCATCCTCCTGGAATCCTTTTCAGGAGGGTGAGAGGCTAGAGGAATATTATTAGCCTTGTCACAGGCTGCAGCCTGCACTACCCCCACATGGCTGCATTGCTGGGAGAGGAACTCCGTATCAGAGCCTGATAAAGCATACCTCTTGTCCATCCTTTTATTCACAGGGAGGATAGAATGAGGAGTTTTCAGAATTTTTACTGTCTGTTTCCTAAAAGATTTATGCAAGGAACAGACAGTCTCCTAGACTCTGGAATATCCATCATTTCCACAAAATCAGGCTCTTCTTGATCAACAACAGCTTCTCAACAGGGAGTTGCAGAGTGTCAACAACTTTCTTGTAAAACAAATAATGAGAGGGACTCAGATAGCCTGGGAGGGATACTCCTGAGGGTCTGTCTGGAGAGATGTCCGTTCAATGGGCACATCAGACTGTCAAAAATCACACTCACTCTCCTCGCATTCTCCTCCCTTCCCTGGTTCATAAAAATCTTGAAAATCATAATCTTGAACCGAGGGAACCGACCGAACCGGGCGCTTACCCAATGGTGCCGGTTCGGACGGAACTGGTGAAAGATACTAGACAATTTGAATAGCTTTGGCTATTTCCTCAGCGGTTGGAGAAAGAACTTTTGGCCCCAAACTAGCTGACCTTCTAGCCCTTTTAGTTGGAACCGGCTCATCAGAGCTGGCTCTTCATTTGCCAGAGGAAGCATCGCCCTGGTCAGAGGGCACTCCCTCAGGTTCGGTTGGAACCGAACCGGGCTGGCCATCCAGGTCAGCGAACTTTTTGGCCTCCCTTTCCCTGAGCTCACAACTTTTTTTCCACGGTGGCAGCAGGAAAATTCTTACAAATCTGGCAGTCTGCATTGAGGTGGTCAAACCCCAGACAATATACACAAATGGTGTGTGGGTCAGCCTTGGCAAAGGCTTCCCCACAGAGGCCACAGTGCTGAAACCCAGTGGGTCCGGTTTTTCTTTTGGGTTTCTCAAAGTGCCAGCCTAACCAAAACTTGCCCGTTAACGGCAATCCACCAAGCAAGACTCTCTTATCGGTTCCCAACCGTGTCACGGGTCGTGGAAAAGACATAATAAAATCCGTTTTTTTTAGAACCGATAAGAACCGGGAACCGCACTCTAAAGGGCTAGAAAGTAATTTTTAAACCCCTCTGATCGGTTCAAACCGAACCGAAAAAGACGTTTACAAGTTCCACACAGAAGAAAAATAAATAAGTAAGCCTATCTATTACTTACAATACCACAGGCACAGCTTGAACCGACGATTGCGGTTAAATTTCGGTAAAATAAACCGAGAATTACACTTTAAAACCGACAAACAAACCGAGCAGCAGGAGGAATCTCCGGAGCGACTGTTCAGTGAGGCGGAGTAAAGAATCTGACAGTTTAAGTTTGAGCTTCAACAGACAGAGTGTTCAACCGAGCTCGCGCTCAAGATTCCATGCCCTGCATGGAAGTTAACTCTTTCACCTCCGGAGCAGTTCTAACCTGGGGTATGTGTCATAATATAGCAAGACTTCATGTTGTTTGAATGACCCTGCCTTGACCGACACTCAGAGCAGTGACCATGAGTGAGCCGGGGAGAACCTCTCCTTGCTCCAATCCTTGTCCCAGTGTTTGTGTTTCCTAGCCGACTTGTCCTGGGCCTTGGAGGAGTGAGAGCCAGTGGACAGGACCACGGAAGCAGAAGAGCTTCTGGCCTGGAGCTCCTTCACCATTTGGGCGACCTTCTGTTTCAGCAGGAAACTTTCTAGGGTTTTCTGGTGGTGCCACCAGGTAGCTTGGTTGAATCCGCGGCAGACGTCACAGGCCTTAATGTTGTGGTCCGGGCCTGGAGAGCCGATGCACGCGTCATAGTCGTTCTTATTGAAGATCGGCTGGTATAAACAAAAAAACAAAATCTCTTTAAAATTGATTGATGAAATAAGGGTGATAAAAGATAATTAAAAGTAAGAAATAACCAATGTCCCAGCATCTTTTGCCTCTCTCCTGCTTCCTTCAACCTCCTCATACGGCCTTCGGTCCACTGACCAATCCTTCTACAGTTGCTGAGATGTGAAACTGTCAAGGGTACGTGTGCCTTCCTCTGTGCTGTGCCCAAACTTTGGAACTCTCTTCCCTTAGCTGTCTGGACTGTGCCTAGCTATTCCTGTTTTAAGAAAGCTTATCGGTCTCACCTATGTAAACCTGCCCCTTGCAATTGCTTTAATCCCCCCTAACTCCACTGCTATATCAGCTCCTTCTCCCCCTACCCCTTTCCCCCTGTAATCTTTCCTGCTCCTACTTTCAGTAGCCACTCTTTTGGCTCTTGTAAATTGTATTTTAGCTTTTTTTTTCTTTTTTAAGCTCGCTCTAATGCTTTATAGTTGTTTGATATGCCTATGGCACTTACCCTAGTCCTGTACTAGCATTTTTGTCAGCCAGGGAATTATGGTTTTGTCTGCCTTATTTCCACTAGTTGTTTCTATGTCACTGAAAGCTGTATCCTATTATTGTAATCAAGACTGTTCTCTCATTGCCATTGCATTTCCGTTTTAACTGTACCATGCTGTCACTGTCAAAAGCCACACCCTACTATTTACTTTGTACTGTCTGTGCTTGTAACCTCCCGGGTTGTGTCTGAAAATAGTCATTTCTATGGCTAGCACACTCACCCGGTTAACAAAACTAAATAAAATAAATAAGAAATTTGGCAGTTGACTGAAGCAGCGGTGTCACTGTGGAGTCAGACGTGCGATGGTTGACAGCGGGAAGAGAACTGAGGAGGGTGTGGGGATGCCCATGCTTATATGGGAGGGATGTCGCCTGCATCTGAAGCCGTCGTGGGTGGCCCCTTATAAACTGCTAGCTAGAAAAGTTTCCATGTGGTCCTAATGCTTGGTGGCTATAGTTCCATAGGTGCTGATTCAAGAGATACCCTCAGTGAAGATCTTTACTTGCTAATAAAACAGAAGATAAAACTAAGAAGATTTCATGGTGGCTGGGACAGAACTCCTAGGCATCTGACCTGTTCAGTGGAGAAATAAATCTACCATGGGGGTGGGGGGCAGCTGGAGCATGGCCACATTATTTATATGTGCCTTACTTGTTCTGGTAGCTTAGGTCCATGAAAGTCTGTTTCCATAAATTTTATAACTTTCTGTGCAGACTTTGTGGAAGTGGAAGGATCATATTTTGTCCCTGCCAAGGTAGCCAGGTGATCCCTTCCATTTCTGTATCGATTGATCCACCCCCACGCTCAGGCACATAATGACATGTGCCCAGGGACAGCATGGGGGAATACTCCACTAAAGTCTATGGTCAGTTTTGAGAACGTTATTAAATATAACAAGTGCCATTTGCAGATTAATCAAGGACACTGGTTGACAAACACAAGCCTTGTTAGTCAACTGGTGCCCTTGATTAATCTGCAAATGGCCATTATTATATTTAAAATCATTCTCAAAAGTGCCTCCATAGACTTTTATGGAGTGCACCCCAGGGCTCTCTCTGGACACACGTCATTAACTGCTAAATTAAATAGAGGATAGTGGATGGGCAACAGTGCACAACAATGCTGTGCTTACTTTGAGAGGTTGTCATGGCAACCAAGTAGACCACGAGAGCAAAGCTCAAGAGGTCATTGTCATGACAACCTCAAGAAGTGAACACAGCATTGTTTACTGTTATCCATCCATTGTCTTTTATAGTGTATGGCTAACAGTTAAGCATCAATGGAGCATTTCTTTAGAAATTTGTTTAAAACAGCATTGCACGGTGGGTTCAAACTTCCCCAACCCCACCATGATCAAGCCCCACTCTATCCCCAGCTCACACAGACTCAGAGTATTTTTTTTAAAAGAAATCAGAACGAGCCTACTTCTTGTGATCATTCTTCAATGTAGGAGTACACAGTGTCTCTTTGAGTCTTACTTGGCACGGATCTCCCGTACTGTGCCCATAACTTCAGGTTTGGCAGTAACCGGATGCCATGTTTGAACAGTTGTACTACGATCGGAGGCAGTAGCACAGCGCACGCCAACGTTTGATGATGTACCATCATAGTGACGTACTCAACAGGGTACAACAACCTCTTGATATCACACTGATGGAACAATGGCAGGATTCTGATGATCTCCATATGTAACAGCACTCTCCTAAGCATTATATTTATTTAAGCGTTTTACCAGGAAGGCACAGTGAGCAATGCTTGGCCGTAATTTTTGCGCAGTGAGTTAGCCTGCGATAGTCAAGTGAGGTGAGGTTTATTGCTTGATATAGGGCACAGTGGTGTGTGGAGTAGGGGCTGTTTAGGGCAAAGTGGCAAAAAGAGTGGAAGAGACGGTCCAGCCTAGCTAATGTGGTCTTTGGGCCGGCACTGTAGACTACGGCCCTATAGTCAAGGACTGGGAGGATCATTTTATTTATAATGACCTTCCTGGCTGGAAGGGGTATGTTGTCACGATTCCGGTAAAGTGCACCAAGCCTTGGGTGCAGCTTCTTGAGTAAGGAGTCAATATGTGTGGAAAAGTTGAGGTGCTGGTCAAGCCAGACACCGAGGTATCTGAAGGTGGTGTAGGACTCCAGTGGGGACCCTTCCAGGGTGTGAAAAACTAATGGTGAAGGGAGCCTAGAAATTTTCTGTCTCGTCCCAAAGGTTAAGGAGACTGTTTTGTTAGCATTTAGGAGGAGGTTATTTGAGCGGAGCCAGTGCTGGGCTGATGAAGTCGTGCTGAAGTCTGGACACAACTTCAGAGGACGAGGGGCTGGATGCATATAAAGTAACACATTTGAAATACAGCTGTATTTGCTTCTTGCATGAACATCATAAATATTTTATTTTAGACTTTGTATCAAATGTGTCTAGAGCAGGCCAAGAGCATTGTAAGCTCATTAGAAGAACAGTGGTAAAGCTTGTTTTTTAAATGACAAGAATAATTATCATACTAGTTAAATGTAATTAACTATACAGTACAATTAGTCTTCCTGCACAGTCTGAATCATTTTCCAGAATGAACAGACTGTATACCTATAACAGAACAGTACAGGAAGTTCAGAACATATATATGAAGAAAATGGTTTATATAATGATCAGCTTTATTGTTACTTTCTGCCTTTTTTCTCACCCCTTTCTAAGCAACATCCCTCGAGCAACAGCAGCTTCACTGCACACCATTTTACATGCACTTCTGCTTGCTTTAGATGAACCATGTAAGTACTGTACAGAGAAGCAACATGTTAATCGTAAAATTCATATTTATAGGCTGAAAGAATATGCCTTCAAAACATCTTTTTCACCTTTTGCAGAAACAGACCCAACAATGCTTACATAGTCGCAGACCACATTGGTAAATCCTCTGGAAAAAAAAGAAAGAAATTACTGACACTTTCTCTGTAAATCACATTTCCTAAATATAACACATTCTTACTTATATTGTAATAAATATTTGCAATAAACGTGTTTTCCTCTCCTCCCAACATTTCAATGTTATTAGTACTAAACGTTATCGAGACTATAATGTATGGGGAACCTTTATTATTAACTGAAATTAGGCATATTACAACCTTATAATGTATGGTAAGTACCTATTAACCACCATAATCAGCAGTCACACAGCTTTGTTATGCACTGTTCAGAATGTTAAAAGTTGTTAACCACACTTCGGAACTTACAAACAGTGGCATAACAAAAAAGAATGCACCAGAGTTCCATAATTTTCACACATAGAATGCAAACAGTGTTTTTTTGACCATACACTATAAAAGATGATGGCTGGAGATTGGTTGACAACCACGCTGAAATCACCTCTCGTGGTTGCTAGGGCTACTAGTAAATCTCTCGAGCTGCGCTCTCGAGGTTCACCATGTTGCCCTAGCAACCACTCGAGGTGATTACAGCACGGTTATCACCCGATCCCCAGCCATTATCCTCTATGTTATGCCAGTGTTATGACATCACGCTGTTGTTAACTTTTCTTGAGTATGTCATATCAATGGTATAACAAAATGGAGTGCTCACCACAATCAGTGTTCCATAAAGTAATTCAGTAAAGTGATTCAATCCATGATTACACAATCTTGGTAGCCCATACACTATAAAATATAATGTATGGTCTTTGGTTAACAACCGCGCTGAAAAAACTTCTCAAGATTGCCATGACATCTAAAAACCTCTCGAGCTGCACTCTCGAGGTTTACACTGATATCATGGCAACCTCTCGAAGTGTTTATAGCGTGGTTATTAACCAAAGACCATACATTAACATCCTCAATGTTATTCATTGCACCCCCAAAACAACAAAACTGTAATACGGTAACATCAGGGTCATAAAAAGCAAAAAATAGTAAGGCAATCCAAAGTTTGGGTTCTTAATTTAACTGCCCCCGTTCTGGCAAAGTCTGAAGGTCAATCAATATGTTACCCAATCAACTATGATATTCTATTACCTTGCTTATAGTCAGTGGGTACTGTTAGGGTGATAGACTTGAGAACCCCAACACCAAGATTCTCTTGTTCAGTGGCATCCCTATCTTTGTCAAGTGCCGTGAATTTCTGGTGTCCAGTTACCTCCCACAACATGTCCCATGCCAAGACTCACTGGTGTTCAGTGGCAGCCCTCCCTCATCTGGGTGGACACCAAGTCTCCATGGTGTTTAACTGGTGTCTCGGGGGGCCTTCTTCCCTCACCCAGCCCTGAGCCAATACTATCTTGTGTCCAGTGGAACTGCTATCTCATACCAACTCTTCTTGGTATCTAGTGGCACCTCCCAATTTCACCCTCCCTCCAGCCACAGATACAGCCCTCCTCTCGCATCTTTTGCCAGCCATCATCTGAAATAATTACTGTAAACCACAGTATAAATGAAAAGCACTGGATGGTAATGCAAGCCTTTCATTTATGCAACATGTTGTGGTTATTAGTTCAGACAGTGACTGGGGAGGAGATGGAGAGCTGTGCTGACCACTGTCTGGGAAGAGAGATGACGAAATGGGTTGGGGTGCCACTGTTTGCCAGGGATTGGGCATGGGATATGGGGCATCACTGGCATTGGGAATACTTTTTTGGGTGGGAGGGGGGGGAGTAATTATGGATATAGCCAGATGGGGAAGGGATTTATTTAAAAAACAATTTGTTTTGAATTACAGAGATCACTTAAGCAGGAACTAGCACTAAGGAATTAAAAAAAAATGTTCTTAATTGGATCAGTCAGGGCACTGAGCTGCAAACCTGGAGACCTGGGTTTGAATCCCATCAGCCCCCACTTGAATACTTTGTGACCCTGAGTAAGTCACTTAACTTCCTTATGCTCCTAGGTTGCACCTGGAAACAAGCTCTGGCTTAGTGTGCCTTTCCTGGTTTAACAATTTCCCCTTTCCTATTGGGGATTAATTAAAAAGGGGGACGGTTTTATTATCTTAATACTAAGGAGTGGAAGTGTTTGCTACCACATGTGATGGTCTGCTGGTGTGGAGCTTGATATTTTCCAGGCAGATGCTTGCTGATACTAGTGATGAGCTCCATGTGATGGACTTAATTGCCGGGGGGGGGGTGCTGTCACTGCTGATTATGTCCCAGTGCCAGACATCAATTGTGGAGGAGTCTTCATGTTGATATTCTCAATGAATGTGTCATTGAGCATACAGAGTAACAATAATTGTTTGGTGCATGTGGTACACTACGTCATTTCATGATTTATGCACAGTAAAAAAACGAGTCTCTCTTTCATTTAAAATATAGCTGCAGAGTCCTTACTTTGGAGTTTGCTTTTTCACCGCTGCTGTCCGGCCCTCACTGTCACAACCATTTTGGGAAGAGTGGAGATTCGTATAATGTGCATGTACGAATATATTCGAAGTTGTTGTGCTGCAGTAGCTATGTATCTTGTGCAGCACAACAAACTAGATGACGTACCAGCTGCAGCACAACAACATTGTTCTAGGTATCGATCTGTACATAGAACAACTTTCTACCATACACTATATTATTGTTATTCAGTGTTTAATGTTGCTATCATTGTTCCCTTGCAATGAGTGGTTCAGTGCAGCAAAGACATCAGTAGTCTATAGTGAATACCAATCTTGTTTTAAGCCACATCATGGAATATCCAGTGTACTGTATGTGATGTGGACAGCCAGTTCTGAGTGCTGCATGATCATTTTTTTGTAATATAAAAATGGGTTATGGACTGTCTCCCATGAGAAATGCTGAAACAGCATGTGAGATCACACACACACACGCAGGTTTTAGATACAAGGAGTTACCTGAAAGGCCTGAAGCTAATTACAGAGTAGAACAGGCCTTGATCAAGGATCTCCTATTTTTAAGTTAATTATAGCTGTAGTTGCTAGGAGGGAAATCCTAAAGTTTTATAACACTTAGGGGAAGAAAAGTAAGTTCTAATGTATTAGTGCGAAGTCATAAAAGAGACTTTGATGTCCTGGAAGGGGGAAGCTTATCATAAGATCAAAGAGAGTCATCTGAAAAACATGAGTTATGCTGAGGTTGCAGAATGTAATACTTGGAAAAGGAGATTCTGTTTTTATATAGGTATATTTTTTTATGTATTCTGACAGGGAGGAGTTAGGTGACCTCATGCAGACAGGTTGGGAAAACTAGCTTTTAAACATTATTCTGTTTTCCTTCAGAGACACTTCTATCTAGACTCTGACAAAGGAACATCTTTGGAGCACTTTAAGCAGGTATTTCGAGAGAGAGACAAATCTAAGTACTGTAGTAAGAATTGCACTGTTTAAAACCTTGTTCTTTTACTAGATTTGTATGTCTTGTGATAGGGAGTGGCCGTCCTTGTGCGGAAGTTGGGCGCCACACGAATCACACTTATTCTTGTGCTCGGAGGGTGTAGGGGACGACATTCACCGGCGATTGTACTGATGTTAGTCAAAAAACCAATTATTTTAGGTAAAAACAGCAGTAGGGCTAATGAAGCACAAACTTTTCAGAGGGTGTTGCACAAGCTAGCGGCGGAAAAACTGGAAGGCGGGTGTCCGGGACCACCCCTTTATACCGACGTCTCCTGACGTGGGGGCGGTCCCTCACCAGGGACTGCTAGCTAGAAATTTTTCCGTGGGGTCCTGCTGCCTGCCGGCGTCAGTCCTATATGTAATTACCTACTGCAAGAGCCCTCTCGAAGTAAGATATATGGTTATAGCTGACACTAGGCATAAGCTTGACTGGTGATACCAAACTCGAAAGATAAGCATTTTAATCTGAGGTCTTTTATTACAGCTTTTAAGGGTTAATTTCTGTACACCTGGTTAGGTGCCCGTAGGCAAAGATATCTGGCCCCGCGAAGACGGAATTACCTGATCCTGTGCATTGGGTATGCTAGCAAGAGGTCCACAGTTTGAATCCCTCCAAGGCTTGAGACCAAAGGTTGATCCGAACTCACAAAATAGACAAGAGGGTTACCTTGTTCTGTTAACTGTTCACAAGACTGCGCTTGGAGGTTGGCACTTTGGGAGTAGAGGGCTGACCTGCTGAGTGGGTTTGTGACAGATTGGTTGGCAGCGGTGGCATAAATTTTGGTATCACAAGCTTTTATTGTTCAGTGTGTCAGCTGAGACCGTAAGCTTACTTGCAAAGAAAGAAAAAGGCAGTGATTTATTTTTTTTTAATTTTTTTTTTACTTTCTTTCTTTATCTCCTCCTTACTACCCCTGGAGCCCCCTCCTTCCGTCCGCTCATGTCCTCCTCAACCTACCTTGGGGATCTGCCCCTAGAGTGCTTGTCCTCCTCCTCCTCATACGCCGGGTCTGTCCTGCAGGTGGTCTGGGGACTTAGGGCGCCTTCATCTAGGGCTGCCAGGGGGTTTTCGATTTTCTCGCCGTCCCACCCCTAGGGCGTCGGTCGCTTGGACATACGTCCCGAGGTGGCGTACTAGCGCCGCGTCAACACCCTCATCGTCGTGGCGTCCCCTCCCGACTCCGTTGACGGAGCCGCCTCCATCCCCTCAACTGTCGGTGCTTCCACGGCTGCGGCGGTGATGCAAGCGGCGCTCATAGTTCCACCCTGAGGAGGAGAGCATCCGCTGGGGCCTTCGATCCTTCCCTCTCCCCTGCCGACCCCCGGCAACCCGAGTCCGTTCCCGAACCCGGGTCGCCGGCGTAGCGCGAGGTGAGGCTTCCAGCACCTCAGCCCTCAGCGCCACCGGGCCGGCCCAGTGATTTATTTTTTAAAAAGGAAACAGATCTGTATCACTTGGCGTACAGTCAAGTTCCTACCCATTTTATTTATTTTTTCCTAAAGTACAAGTCAGAGTAGCAGTAGTGAGGGAAGATGACTTCCAACTACAGCAGGCACACTGTAGACTCCTTAAAGCAGTTGTGCGGAGACAGAGGAGTCCCATTTGCGGTGAAAACCAGCAAGCAGAACCTCATAGATGCCCTGATGGTAGCAGATACCCAGAGCAGCGAGTCACAGACCGTGAGTGAAAAGGACCAAACCTTGAGTGTGGCAGAGCTAGCGGCCAGTGCAGTGTCCAGATCCGATGAGGAGGGCAACAGGGCCACTGCCAGTGAAGGGTCACTGCAGCAGGGGAAGGTCACCAGTATCCTGGATCCGGAAGTACTCAGGCTACAAACTGAGTTGCGCAGGATGGAGCTGGAGTTCCAGGAGAAGAGGGAGTGAGAGAAGCGAGAGGCAGACTGTGAAGAGCGTGAGCACCAGCGAGCCGGAGAGCAGAGAGCAAGAACACCGAGAGGCAGAGCGAGAACAGAGAGATGCAGACCATGAGGAGCATGAGCTGCAGAGGAGAAGAGAGAGGAGCACCAGAGGCAGCACAAACTGGAGAAGCTAGGATTCCAACCAGCAGCACCAGAGCAGGTAAGTGGCTTGGGTTTAACTGGGACTAGAAGACTGGGTTACAAATTGGATTCCAAATTAAAATAGCTGAATTTAAAGAGGGGAAGGATATGGATGCCTTTTTAAATTCTTTTAAAAGTTGTATTCAGGCTAAAACTCCTAGAGAGTTCTGGAGCTTCCAGCTATCCGCTACTTACGGAAAGCTCGGGATGCACTGGGTCAAATGGGCAATTAGAACAATAATATTTACAGTCAACTAAAAGCTGCAATGTTAAAAAGTTTGAATTAACTGCTGAATCATACAGTGCTAAATTCTGTAAGCTCAGGAGAAGCAATGGGTCCTGATGGAATTCACCCCAAATTCTAAAGAATTAAAGGGAGGAACTAGTGAAACCACTGGCTACTCTTTTTAATAAATCATGGGAGGATGTGTGTGGTACCCGAGGACTGGAGGAAGGCAGATGTGATTCCCTTCACAAAAGTGGAACCAAGACAGAGGCAGAAACTACAGACCTGTCAGTCTGACCTCTGTGGTAGGGAAAGTGATGGAGTCACTTCTGAAGGAAAGAATAGTTGAGTACCTAGAGGCCAGTGGAGCACAGGACCCAAGGCAGCATGGATTCACAGCGGGAAGGTCATGTCAGACAAATGTAATAGATTTCTTTGACTGGGTGACCAAAGTAGCAGACCAGGAGGGCTGTGGACATGGCCTACCTAGACTTTAGCAAGGCATTTGACACAGTCCACACAAAGATTAATAGTCAAATTAACCAGCCTGGGAGTGGGTCCCAGGGTGGTAGCCTGAGTAAAACATTGCTGCACAACAGAACACAGGCGGTAATTAATGGAGTCCACTCTGAAGAAAGGGGGGTTACTAGTGGTGTTCCGCAGGGTTCAGTATTGGGTCCAGTCCTTTTTAATGTCTTCATAAGTGACATTGCAGAGGGACTGGAAGGAAAAGTATGCCTCTTTGCAGATGACACAAAGATCTGCAACAGGGTTGATACACAAGGAGGCGTGGAAAGGATGAAAAGGGACTTGGCAAGGTTGGAGGAATGGTCAGAAGTATAGCAGCTAGGATTCAATGCAAAGAAGTGCAAATAATGCACCTGGGAAACAAGAACCCAGGGAAGAATACACAATGGTGGGAGAGTAGTAACAACAACAAAAGGAAAGGGACCTGGTGGTAATCATATCAGATGACCTTAAGGTTGCAAGCAATGTGAGAAGGCAGTAGGAGGGCTGGGGTATACTGGGATGTATAGGGAGGCATCAGCAGCAGAAAACAGTTGTTATCCTCTGTACAGACAGTTGGTGAGACCCGTCTGGAGTACTGTGTCAGTTCTGGAGGCCCATCTCCCAAGGACATAGACAGGACAGAGAGTAGTCCAGAGGAGGGCAACTAAAATGGTGCAGGGTCTGCAAGAGAAGCGTCTGAGGAGAGACTAAAGGAGCTTAATATGTATACCCTTGAGGAAAGAAGAGAGGGGACATGATAGAAACTTTCAAGTACCTCAGTGGAATCAACAAAGTCAAGAGGGTAGCATCTTTCAGAAAAGAGACTTGCAAGAACAAGGGACACAATTTAAAGATAGAAGGAAGCGGTTCAGGGCAATGTGAGGAAGTATTATTTCACAGAAGGGTAGTGGATGTATGGAACAGCCTTCCTGAGGAGGTTGTGGGGTCTAAAACTGTGGTAGAATTCAAAATGCATGGGACAGACATAAGGCAGTTCTTGTGGGGGTAGGAAGAAATAGGCTGTTGGTTAACTAGGATCTCGGCCCTATCTTGTAGGTAGGGAAATGGGCAGACTAGATGGGCCAAGCGGTCCTTATCTACCGTCAAAGTCTATAAGCCCTGACATGAGTTATGAGGAGCTAGCCACGAAACGTCAGTTTTTAAAACGGTGGGAAGGAATTGAGGCAAACTCTGTTGAAAAAACTGAATATGTGATTTTATTAGAACAGTTTTTCTGGGCGTGCCCAGCACAGCTGAAAACCTGGCTGGAGGGCCGAGATCCCAAAACAGTGCAGGAGGCTGCTGAACTCTTGGACCGCTATGCCAAGAGCAGACCTGCTCTGAGAGCAAATGGGGTGGGCGTGGCAGCACAGAAAGGGAAAAGCGCACCTTCAGAGCAGCTAAAACCCTCACTGCCTCCACCAAAACCAGTTAGCCCCAGGTTTCAGAGAAAAGATTTCTCTGAGAGTAGAAATGAATGTTGATTGTGTAAAGAAACTGGACATATTGCCAGACAGTGTCCCAAAAAGGCGAGCAATACACAACAGGGTGCTAGAAAGGAAGTAGGTTGTTTGTGTGTCCCTGGAAGCATGCCAGTGAACATGAGGGAACACATGTACCCAGTCATGGCGAATGGTGTAGAGATGCAAGGGTTAAGGGACATGGGCATCCTTGACCCTGGTAAAGGGGGATCTGGTACAGCCTGGTCAGCTCATACCCAATAAATATGTCACTGTACAGGACTTAACAGGTGAGGCGAAAACATTGGCCCTCGCTGAGTGTTCTCTTAGACTGGGTTTGAAAAAGAGACTGTGCAACAGGTGGCTGTAGCCAAAACATTAATAGTGGGTGTGATCCTGGGCAACAATCTAAGCAGGATGATATGTGCAGTTACCTGTAGCCAAGCGGCAAGGAAAATTGTAGTTCCTGCCTACAAGCCATTGTGGAAACAGCTGAGAGGCTGATTCCTCAGTCTGTGTCTTCAGATGGGAGACTAATGAAAAGGGGTAGAAATTTCCCAGTGCAAGTAACCACACAGCTACAGAGGTTACTCCAAAGAGGTAGGGATTACTCATTATCAGAGGGTTGGGATTGACAGTGATCCTGAATGCCTGACACTAGTGCTAGGGACCCTAGTTTAGCGACTGAGGGGACTTGTCTCATGCCTTGGGAGCGTGTGAGGGGTTTGCAGCTGCTCAGATAAGTTACCCTAGTTTAGAGAAGCTGAGGGCTTGGGCAGACTCGGACAGAGCACAGGGAGGTGAAGGCAAACATAAGGTTTATAGGGAAAATGGACTTATGTATACTCAGGCAGCGGTACAGACAGAGGAAGGATGCTAGGCAGGCAGCTTGTCGTTCCCCAGGGGCATCGTGAGCAGTTGCTCAAAATTGCACATGATATTCCCTTATCTGGTCATCTGGGAATCACGCACATTGCAGCAGTTGGCCCAGAATTTCTACTGGCCTAACTTCACGCAGCAGGTGAAGGTGTATTGCAGGTCTTGTCACCGGTGCCAAGAAATAGGGAAGGCGGGCAAGAAAACCCAAGCCACTCTGATTCCATTGCCTATTGTGAAGGAGCCATTCCAGAGGGTGGGAATGGATATTGTGGGGCTTTTAAATACCCCCAGCTCCTCAGGGAAGAGATTCATCCTGACTGTGGTGGATTATGCCACCCGGTACCTAGAGGCAGTCACCCTATCCTCACTGAGGACAAGTGGCAGATGCCTTACTTGGGATTTTCTCCCATGCTGGGTTTCCGCAGGAAGTCATCACCGATCGAGGGGGTTCCTTCATGTCGGACCTGATGAAATGTTTATGGGAGAAGTGTGGGGTGGTGCAGAGATGCACAACACTGTATCACCCACAAGCCAATGGGCTTGTGGAAAGATTCGATGGTACCCTAAAGTCAATGCTCGGGGCATTTGCTGAACAGCATGGGAGGGACTGGGAGAAATACCTTCCCCACCTGTTGTCTGCATACAGGGAGGTGCCCCAAGAGTCGACAGGATTTTTCCCCTTCAAACTCTTATATGGACGCCGGGTACGTGGGCCCCTAGACTTGATCTGGGAGGACTGGAAGGCAACACCACCACAGGAACTCCCATTGCGGATTCACGTCCTAGGTTTAGGGAAGACTGAAGGAGCTTATAGGGGACAGCCCAGAGCAATCTGGCAGCTGCCCAACAGAAACAAAAGTGTGGTACAACCACAGAGACAGAGCTCGCTCGTACATGGTGGGTCAGGAAGTCATGGTCCTTATTCGGTCCGGAAAGACAAGCTGCAAGCTGAGTGGGCAGAACTGCAAAGTGGTTAGGAAGGTAAATGCGTGAACTACATTGTGGAGTTACCTGACTGAAGATAGACAGAAAGGATGTACCATGTCAACATGATGAAGCCATATGCAAATAGGGTTGACATGGTGTTTGCAGTGTGTAGTCCTGGGGAGGGGACAGATGAAGGAGACCCCTTCTGGATTTGCTGGAAGAAAGCAAATAGGAGTCCTCTGTGGAGGCAGTAAAATTGTCTCCCCAGCTGGCTCTGGACCAGATCCAGAAACTAAGGGAGGTTTTAGCAGACTTTGCCCCCTTGTTTAGCGCCAAGGCTGGACTAACCCCCTTAGCGACACACGATGTGGAGACAGGTACAAATACGCCCATACGGCGGACAGCATATCAGGTGTCAGAGGCTGTCCAAATGGACATTAGGAGGAAGTGGAGGACATGCTGGATTTAGGGGTAATCCAGAGATCCCACAGCCCCTGGGCCTCACCCGTAGTCCCTGTGCCTAAACCAGATGGCTCTACTCGTTTCTGTGTGGACTATCGTGGACTGAATGCAGTCACAAAGTCAGATGCCCACCCGATGCCCCGGACAGATGAACTCCTGGACAAGTTGAGAGGGGCAACCTACCTTACGACCAGTGACCTGACAAAGGGGTATTGGCAGGTAGAGTTGACAGACAGAGCTAGGGAGAGGTCGGCCTTCATCACTCCGATAGGCTTATTTGAGTTTAAAGTAATACCTTTTGGAATGAAGAATGCCCCGGCCACTTTCCAAAGGTTGTGCAGTGCTCCTGTTTTGACAAGTCCTGACTATGGCAAAACCTTTATAGTTGAGTCAGACATCCAGCCAAGGGGCAGATCACCCAGTAGTGTACCTGAGTAGGAAGTTACTTCTCAGGGAGCAAGCATACTCCACGGTGGAAAAGGAGTGTCTTGCCATAGTGTGGACCCTCAAGAAGTTGGAGCCATACTTGTATGGACAGCATTTTGTGGTGCAGACTGACCACAACCCCCTGGTTTGGCTGACGCAGATGGGAAAGAACAATGGTATATTGCTAAGATGGAGTCTTGCTTTGCAAGGGTATGATATGACACTATTACATAGGGCTGGAGTCAAAAAAAATAAAACAAAAATTGGAACTCGGGCTGTCTAGGGTCTATGAGGAGTGAACTGATTTGGGAAGCTCATCCCATGTAGGGGATGGAGCCCCCAAATTCAGTCTAGGTGGGGAGGATTGTGACGTGGACAGCCAGTTCTGAATGCTGTATGATCATTTTTTTGTAATATAAAAATGGGTTATGGACTGTCTCCCATGAGAAATGCTGAAACAGCATGTGATCACACACACACACACACACACACACACACACACAGGGTTTTAGATACAAGGTGTTACCTGGAAGGCCTGAAGCTAATTACAGAGTAGAACAGGCCTTGATCAAGGATCTCCTATTTTTAAGTTAATTATAGCTGTATTTGCTAGGAGGGAAATCCTAAAGTTTTATAACGCTTAGAGGAAGAAAAGCAGGTCATGATCTATTAGTGCGAAGTCATAAAAGAGGCTTTGATGTCCTGGAAGGGGGAAGCTTATCATAAGATCAAAGAGAGTCATTTGAAGAACATGAGTTATGCTGAGGTTGCAGAATTTAATACTTGGAAAAGGACATCCTGTTTTTATATAGGTATATTTTTTATATATTTGACAGGGAGAAGCTAGGTGACCTCATGCAAATAGGTGGGGAAAACCAGTTTTTAAACATTATTCTGTTTTCCTTCAGAGACACTTCTACCTAGACTCTGACAAAGAAACATCTTTGGAACACTTTAAACAGGTATTTAGAGAGAGAGAGACAAATCTAAGAACTGTAGTAAGAATTGCACTGTTTAAAACCTTGTTCTTTTAATAGATTTATATGTCTTGTGATAATAGTTCTGTATTTTATGTTTTACGTATTTTTATCTATTTTAGTAAAACTCTTTTTAGAGCTTACTTGGTCTGTCTTTGATTTCTTTCCTTTACAAGTAGAGTATATATGGTTATAGCTGATACTAGGCATAAGCTTGAATGGTGATACCAAACTGGAAAGATAAGCGTTTTAATCTGAGGTCTTTTATTACAGCTTTTAAGGGTTCATTTCTGTACACCTGGTTATGTGCCCGTAGGCAAAGATATCTGGCCCCAAAGACAGAATTATCTGAGCCTGTGCATTGGGTACGCTAGCAAGAGGTTCACAGTTTGAATCCCTCTAAGACTTGAGAGCAAAGGTTGATCCGAACTCATAAAACAGACAAGAGGGTTACCTTGTTCTGTTAACTGTTCATAAGACTGTGCTCGGAGGTTGGCACTTTGGGAGTAGAGGGTTGGCCTGCTGAGTGGGTTTGTGACACTGTATACTATGGCATTCAAATAATATAGCTTCCAGTAAAACAACATGGTATATTTTTTTTCACTAATAGCCATGCTGACAGGTAAAATAACATGTTAAATAAAATAGGTGTGAAAATAAATTTGCCAAGATAAACATATTTTTTAAGTTCCTCACTCAGCATGCTCAGAAATTTATCACATTCATTTTGATCACACTAAGTTTGCTCAGAAATGTATTCTCACATATCAGATGCCACTTTGTTGGTTGCTGAACAATTGATCAGAGGGCCAATTTTACATTTTCTTCTCTCTTCTCCTTTTGTAATTTTTAACCATTTTATCACAAAACTGCCTTAACAACTATTGTATAAACTGAAAATGATGTCCTGACTTCATTCTTATCTTCATTTGAGGGTACTGATTAATTGCTATTGCACTCAAGACTTTACAATAGACCAAAGTCCTCTCATGAAGATAAAAATGATATTTTACTCAAGCCATGTCATATCCCCTATTTATTCAGCAAGTTTATTTGCCCACCCATGGTATTCATTTTGGTTTAACATAGAAAATGACGGCAGAAGGGGACCTGTGGTCCAGCGGCAGGGATCGACAAATCTAAAAATGAATTACTTGTCCAGGACAAGTAGCTGAAGTAAAATTAGTAATCCCAATGTGCAAATTAGTGGTCCAGTGACAAACTGGCATATTTTAATAAAATAAAAATACGAGTTAGGGAGTAGATGCTTTTCTGCTTCTGTGTTACTAAATACTATGTTTTATTTATTGTTTTTTGTGTTATTATAGAAAATGTTCTCACACCAAAGAACACCACAGTGAACACTGCACACTAGGCATATGCCACATTGAGGAAAATTAGTGTTTAACACTGCTTGTAGCTTTGAGCTGTAGCAATTACTGCATCTGTCTGAGAGGGACTTGGAATTGGAAAGGCAGAGCAAAATACTTTATGGCACAGCATAATAGTCACAGTGTTGTAATAATTTAGACTGACTCCACATCATACACACCACCTGGTATGTGAAGGGAAGACTTTAAAACATGCATGGTTCTGTTTTCTGTGAGATTTTTTTTTTAACGGTAAAAAAGGCCAGATTGTTGGTAATATTTAGCTCCCAGCACACCTGCCCTCAAGTTGTTCCCCTGAATAATCCCGAGAATCCCTGGCCCATGATGTCACCCCCCACTAACTGACAGTTATTTTCTTTCTCCAATCCCTACTCCTTCGCTTTATTCTTTTCCCCCCAGTGAATGCTTTTTTTTTTTTTCCTTAAGCAGAGTGTCCCATGCTTCACGAGTACAGCATGTCTGTCCCTGTGATGGTATAGCCATCTGCCTCTAAGTTCCAGTTTCCCCACCCCTCCACCACCGCGGCCACTTGCCAGGACTGACAGGCAGTCTCTCAAGTGATACTGGCTGACAACTAACCTGTCAGTCCTGCTGATGATGTTGCTGCTGCTGAGATCGATGGCTGGGTGGGAGGGGATGGAGAGGGTCAGAGTCGCGCCACTTGTCCTTCTCATACGGCCGTGTCTATGCTCGCTCCTGTTGCTCCTAGTGCAGGCCATGGCGGCTTTACTCCTGCTTCCACGTGGTAATCCTGAAGTCCATCATAAAACCGGCTGGCCAAGGAGAAGCAGGCACAGCGTCAGCAGGCGGCATCTAATGGTGAAAACTAAAACTGAACTTAAAGCAAACAAAAAAAGGTGGTTGTCCGTGGGACGACCAAGAGCTTAAAAAATACTTGTCCCTACACAGAAACTTGTAGCCCGGGACGTCGGGCTATGGGATTTGTCGATCCCTGTCCATCGGGTATGCCCAAACCTGGTGTCTCAGGACCTACTGCCACACTGGGGTCCTGTCCCCTGAGATGTCCAGCCTAGTCTTCTCTAATGCTGTGTGACTGTGCCCAAGTCTTGTCCCACATGCACTTAAAACTCAACACTGACTTTGCAGCCACCACTTTGGGTTGCAGTCTATTCCATAGCTCCACCACCCTCTCTTAGAAGTAATACTTTATCATGTCCCTCCTGAACTTCCCACCTCTTAATTTCCACTCGTGCCACCATGTTGTAGAACTGGTGTTCCTGGTGAAAAGCACTGTGTGTGGTACTTTGTTTATGCCTCTAAGGAACTTGAAGGTTTCGATCTTATTCCCACTTTCCCTCCTAGTTTCCAGTGAGTACATGTTCAAAGCCTTTAACCTCTCCCTATAGGCCACTTTCAACCTATCAATATCCTTTCTAAAGTGAGGCCTCCAAAACTGGACACAGTACTCCAGGTGAGGCCTCACCAAGGACTGGTAGAGCGGCAGCATTACTTCCCTGTCCCTGCTATCTGTGCCCCTTCCAGTACATTCCAATACCCTGCTAGCCTTGCTGTAAGCCTTATTACACTGACATTGTTGCTTAAGGTCGTCCCTAATGGTGATCCCCCCAGATCCCATTCTTCTGTCGAGGAGCTAAGTTTGACCCCGTTTAGCTAGTATTCTGTCTTAGGGTTAGCTCTACCAAGGTGAAATCCTTGCATTTCTTAGCACTGAATTTTAACTGTCATATGTGTGTCCACCTTTCCAACTTTTTAAGATCCTCTTGTAGCTCTCTGACTCCATCCATGCTGTCTAGTCTGCTGTTAAGTTTCATGTCATTGGCAAATAGGGTGATATAGCCCTTAATACTCTTGCTGATGTCAGTAATGAATATATTGAAAAGGATTGGCCCCAGGACTGACCCCGGAGGGATCTCCCTAGTGACATGTCTTTCAGTAGATCTTACTCCATTTACTGCTACCTTTTGTTTCCTGTCTTCCAGTCAGTTTCACACCTACCTGACTATTTGCTCTGCTGCTCCCAGATCCTCAAACATTTTAAGAGGCGCCTGTGCGGGACTGTGTCAGATACCTTACTGAAGTCAAAGTAAAGCAGGTCCACCTCATGGCCCCTATCCAACTCCCTGGTCACATGGTCAAAGAAAGTAACAAGGTTTGTTTGACATGACCTGCCCGACACAAACACATGACGTTTATTGTTTTGGAGATGCTTAACTTCAAGGTATTCTACCAGATCTTGTTTAATAAGGGTCTCCATCAGCTTGCCCACTATTGATGTGGGTCTGACTGGCTTATAATTACCCATCTCCTCCTTATCCCCACTCTTATGGAGTGGTACCACGTCAGCCACCCTCCAGTCGCTTGGTACAATCCTGGACTTAAGTGACCTATTGAATAGGTGCACAAGAGGGGCTGCTAGCTCCTCTGCCAGCTCCCTCTGCCCATTGTCCTCAAGCACCTCATCCTCAACCTTTAACCTTACAGTTCCCCTACCCCCTTCTTCCTTTTCTCGCTGATATAACGGAAGAAATTATTTTACCCTGATTTAACCCCACATGCAATCTGCAGCTCCTATGCTGCTTTGACATCCCTCACTATTCTCTTGGCCTCCCTGCTTTTTTGAATGTAATCCTCCCATTCCCTGTCCCCTTTTGCTGCCTGAACAATTTATAAGCATTCCTTTTGGCCCTGATTGCCTCCCTTACTGAAGAGGAGAACAACATGGGTATTTTATACCTATTTTTCTTTGTTACAGTCCTGAGCAGAGCCTGGTTGCCTCGAGGACTGCTTCCCTAATACCTTCCCATATTTCCTCCACCTCTAATTTGTCCCTGATATTCGTTAACCTTTCCCTCACTAATTGCCTTAATCTGCCAAAATCCGCCTCATTTACCTCTGTCTCTGAGGAGGTTTTTGTATCACCTGTGGATATTTCAAACCAGACAGAATTGTGGTCGCTATTTGCCAAGGGTTCTCCTGCTATGACTGATCTAATCACTTCTGAATTTGTGAGGATCACATCCAGGATGGCATCCCTCACCATTACCAGTGACCTCGGCTTTAATTATTTTTCGGCCGGAGATTAGGCCTGGGCCTCCATGGCAGAACTACTGCCACGCCCCCTGAGACTGTCCCACCCGGTCGGCCACGGCTCTTCTAAGCTTTGGGAGCTGACTCAATCTCTGGCGCCACCATGGGACTCACCCTCATTGGATGCTCTGCACCCAGGGTTCCCCAGTTGGCCAGGCTGCCCTGCATCTCAATTTTAAACTGGGCTCGGACTCGTAGTGCTCTGAACCTTTCGCTTGGCGAAATTTTTGCTTCCCCCCAACCTTAATTAAATGCACTTTGGCCCCCACCCACCTAACACATACAGAGGCACTGGGTTCCATCACACCTCCCTCTTAAGGGCAGCAACCACTGAACCTAGTACCATCTAATTAAGGTTTGTGCCTGTCTCTCACCGCCGATTCTGCCCCCCCCACTAGCTTAGCTCAACCACCAAATACCTACATACAGACACGCACTCTATCTACCTAGAATGCAGACTCATATTCACTGGACATTGATCCTAATTCTCGTCTGCTGGCTGAAGTCTTACTGTGACAGGGGTTACAAAACCTCCTAATACACAGCCCTGAATAACTTGAGGGGTACCTCCTCTGACTAGCTCCAGGCAACTGCCTTTAAGAACTACAAGCAAAATCAAGCCTGCTTATCTTGGCTGCTCTCACCCACACAATCCCTCAGAAAACTGATCCTGCTATTGCTTATACTGTCTGGCAATGTGCACCCAGACAGGCCCTGGATGTCCCCAGCAGGGAGACAGCTCTAGGCTGGAGCCATCTAGGACAGTATCCCTGAATATTGGAAGCCGCATGCCTAAGCTCCTGCAGTTGCAGGCATGGGTGGAATCAATCAAACTGGATGTCATTGCCCTCATCGAGACATGGCTGTCTCCCAAAGTCGCTGATACTGCAATAGCCCATGATGGTTTCACCATATTCAGGCAGGACAGGCTGTCCAAGAGGGGTGGTGGCTACCTGGTCTACATCAAATCTGATATAAGGGGTCAAGTTCTACTGGCCAGTCTACGTAACAAGGATGTCAAATTCTCAGTATTAAACTTTCTGTTGGTGAACAAAATAAGGTCCTCATACTCTCAACAGTATATCTACCCCTTGGTAAACAGGGCCCGGACTGGATCATTTCTTTAGTAACCAAGGGCTTATCAGTCAAAACTGGGAACAGCTCATAGTCTGAGACTTCAATGTCAGTTAGCAATCCCAAGATGCAGCAGCAGCTACAGACAAAATATCTAGCCTCTACCTCATGCAACTGGCATACAAGCCACAAGGATAAATTATAGGACCAGCCTGAGTACACTTATTGATTGGCTCCTATCCACCTGCCCCGACCATATCACAGAGGTCTTTGTTCTACCCAACTCCCCAAGTGACCACTCCCCAGTTATGTGCACCTAGTCCAATAAGTTCACAAAGCATTCACCTCAGATCAGCAGAACTCACATGCTAAGACCAGTCTGATGGAATATTTTTTGACAGCACCTAAGGTTAATTGATTGGTCACCTCTCGATGCTAGCAGAATAGTAACCAAGCCCTAGATTACTTCTGCTCAGTCTTTACAAACGCCTGGGATATTTTCGCCCCCTACAGCTCAAACAAAGTAAGAGGGGTCAGTAACCCTTGGCTCTCTGGAACCCTAATCGACCTTATGCGATTCCGGGACAACCTCTGGCATAGGGCCAAAGCATCAGGGAATATGGTCAACATCACTGCCTACATAGCAGCCAGAAATAAATAGAAACATAGAATTTGACGGCAGATAAGGACCGCTTGGCCCACCCAGTCTGCCCATTTCCCTACCTACTGGATAAGCTGCAGATCCTAGTTAACCAGCAGCCTACTTCTTCCTACCCCAACCCCCTAGAATGGCCTTATGACTGTCCCATGCCTGCTTGAATTCCACCACTGATTTTGACTCCACAACCTGCTCCGGAAGGCCGTTCCATGCATCCACAACCCTCTCTGTGAAAAAATGCTTCCTTAAATTACCTCTGAGCGCCCCCATCTTCAAATTGTGTCCTCTTGTTCTTGCACACCTCTTTTTTTGAAAAATACTACCCTCTTGGACTTTGTTGATTCCCTTGAGGTACTTGAACGTTTCTATCATGTCCCCCCTCTCCCTCCTTTCCTCGAGGCTATACATATTAAGCTCCTTTTGTCTCTCTTCATATGTCTTCCGGTGCAGACCCTGCACCCTTTTAGTTGCCCTCCTCTGGACAGCTTCCATCCTGTCTATGTCTTTGCGGAGATTGGGTCTCCAGAACTGCACACAGTACTCCAGATGGGGTCTCACCAGCTGTCTGTACAGAGGGATATAACTTCCTATTTTCTACTGGTGATGCCTCTCCTATGCATCCCAGTATCCCCAACCCTCCTTGCTGCCTCCACATTGCTTGCCCACCGTTAGGTCATCTGATATGACTACCCCCAGGTCCTTTCCATTTTGTTGTTGTTAGTATCTCACCCCCATTGTGTACTCTTCCCTGGGTTTCTGTTTCCCAGGTGCATTACCTTGCACTTCTTAGCATTGAATCTAAGCTGCCATACATTTGACCATTCCTCTAACCTTGCCAAGTCCCTTCTCATCCTTTCCACCCCTCTGTGCATCAACTCTGTTGCAGATCTTTGTGTTATCTGCAAAGAGACATACTTTTCCTTCCAGTCCCTCTGCAATGTTGCTTATAAAGACATTGAAGAGGACCAGTCCTAATACTGAACCCTGCGGTACCCCACTAGTAACTCTCCTTGCTTCTGAGTGGACTCCATTTACTATTACTCTCTGTGTCCTATTCTCCAGCCAGTTCTTTACCCAGGCTGTCGTCTTGGGACCCACTCCCAGGCTGGCTAACTTGTATATTAATCTTTTGAGTGGGACTGTGTCAAATGCCTTGCTAAAGTCTAGGTAGGCCATGTCCACAGCCCCTCCTGATCTACTACTTTGGTCACCCAGTCAAAGAAATCTATCAGATTCGTCTGGCATGACCTTCCCGCTGTGAATCCATGCTGCCCAGGGTCCTGTGCCCTCTGGCCTCTAGATACTCAACAATTCTTTCCTTCAAGTGATTCCATCATTTTCCCTATCACCGAGGTTAAACTAACAGGTCTGTAGTTTCCTGCTCTGCCTTGCTCCCACTTTTGTGAAGGGAATCACATCTGCCCTCCTCCAGTCCTTGGGTACCACCCCATCCTCCCATGATTTGTTAAAAGGGTAGCCAGTGGTGTCACTAGTTCTACCCTTAGTTCTTTTAGAATTCTAGGATGAATCCCATCAGGCCCCATTGCTTTTTCCACCTTCAGTTTTAAGAGTTCTTTCAGAACCCTTTCTAAACAGGAGTTGGGGAAACGGAAAGGAATTCTGGAACGTGGTGAAATCCCTTACAGGCAGGACCACCAAGGCACACCCTGATTTTCTAGTTACCCCACCAGGGACACTCCAGGATCCAAGTAACATTGCGAATGCATTTAATACTGCTTTCACTGACCTAAGTGCTGTGCTCCCCAGGGAATCGTCCCTTCACCCAGTCTGGACAGCCCCCTAGCAGGCCCGCCTCCTACTACACCCAGTTGCCCACCGCCTTTCTACTTCAGACACCTCTCCAAGGCTGAGACCAGACGGTACATCAAGCGGGTACTGGGCAAGACAAGGATGGGGAGTGATGCCATCGACATGAAGCTAGTAGCCCTAACACTAAATGAGCTAGCTGGACCACTTACAAAAATCTTTAACACATCCCTGTGAACAAGCGTATTACCAGACAAGTGAAAGGCAGCGCACGTCACACCAGTTCACAAAAGTGGAGACCGAGCTTGCCTCTCTATCGCCCCATCTCCATTTTATCACCTCCTTCCAAAGCCCTGGAATGTGCAGTGTCTGACAAACTTACTGAGCATTTGGAGAAATACAACCTGCTAAGTACGCAGCAGCATGGTTTCCGTAAACATCACTCCACCCAAATAGTCCTGATAGACTACACTACACAGATCTATAAGGCTCTGGATAATAGAAGGGCAGTAGGATCTATATTCATTGACCCTACCAAGGCATTCAACACCGTTAACCACCAACTCCTACTAGTGTCTCCTCTCCATAGACCTTTCATCTAGCACTGTTACCTGGTTCAAAAGCTACCTCTCACGTAGAACACAATGTGTGAAGATCCTTAACATTCTTTCTGAGCCTAGGAAGGTCAGCCTTGGTCCCCCAAGGCTCCATACTGGGTCCACTCTTATTTAGTCTATTTATAAACTCACTACCTGTTGCCTTACCAGCAAAAATGTGCTTTATGCTGATGATGCGGTCATTTCTGCATCTGGTAGGGACATCACCACTATAACCACTGACCTACAGGCCAGTTTTAAATGGCTAGACTCTTGGTTCTCCCATCGTAAACTGTTACTCAGCTACAAAAAAAACAAGTGTATGCTCTTCATGGTGCCACAAAACAGGAAAAAGCATGGGCCCATACACATAACAAGTCAAAAAGGTAAGCTGCTAGAGTAGGTAGCACCTTCAAATATCCTGGAGTATACCTTGATGACACGCTGTCCTTCACAGCATACACTGAACACATCGTCAAAATAGCTAACACCAAACTGGGAGTTCTCTACTGACACAGACACTCTATGCCCCTGGAGGCTCTTAAACTGGTTACATGCAGCTCTGTGTTATCTACCATTGACTGTGGTCTAGAGATCTGTGGTGCTAGCTCTGACACTGCCTTGAAGAGGATCATAACCCTCCTCAACAGGACCCGCTACCTGGTCCTGGGTGCTGACTATCAGACACATACATGCACCTTGTATTCAAACACCGGTTGGCTTCCCTTCATTACAGAATCAAATACCAGGCTTGTCTACTTGGGGGAAAAAAGCACTGCTTGACCTTATGCTCCATCTCCAGACTATACAACTACACCCAACGAACAGTGAACACCAAAAGTGCTACCAAAGGAGTGTTCCTAGTGCCGCTTAAGCGTGCCACTGCATAGGAACAATCCCTCTCCTAGGGACCCTGATGGCAATGACCTACTGAACTCCTTGGGTCCTGCAAAATCAGCCATTTCAAATCCGGACTCCAGAACCTGCTGGCACGTGAGACCACCTGCAACTGTTAGCCCTAATCAGTGCCACTGGAGGACCTTCCACATTCCCCAGCACCCCAAACTGCCCTGAACAGCTCCCCCTACCCTTCTCCCACCCACCCCACCACCTGACAATGCCTTCCTGGCTGCAACTCCCTCCCCCAACTTACATCGCCCTGTTCTGGATCTGTCTAGACCCTCTAATTCCCCTACGTGGCAATTCCTCACTGCCGCAGACAAGTGGTTGTTTTTCCATGCACGCTGTAATCACGCTGCCTGTTTTTGCTCAGTTGCACTTAGAAACCTGTTCATTACACTTAGTAACCTGAATTTTTTGTTATGTAGCCACCAGCTGTTTCCCTTTCATATATTTATTGTTGTCTAGTGTCACCCTTGTTCCTCTCGCTATACAGTGTTTTCACTGATGTAACTCAATGGCTCTGTATTGTGTCACCTGACTTGGAACCTTTGTAAATGAGCCTCTGGCTCAAAGTTATTAATCTGAATCTTAAATAAATAAATAAATGATTAAGAAAGGTATATTGAGCTTTGACAGCTCATTTCTAAGTGTACCGGTTGGTGCGTTACATGGACCAGTTTTACTGAGGGAGGAAATGTTGGCCAGGACACTGGGGAAATCTCCTACTTCTAAGATAAGTGCCATGGGATCCCGAACTTTCACCTGGATAGCCACCAGAGATGGGCAGTAGGGACCTCAGTTTAACATCTCCGAAGGAACGATGACATCTCAACAGTGAACCAGGGAAAGATGGTGGCTGCTCGATAAATCTATGAGAGTTTGTGAGCTGAGCTGTGATACACTGTTGAAGCAGTGATCATTTTCTAACTACCTTTATGATACATCTGACTGTTTAAAGGTGCAGTATGCCTTCTGTATCTTGTTGTTCATGGATAAATGGATATTTATAGCTACTTCTTATCTTTAAGTCCCAATGCCTTTAGTCTTTCAGTTTCCTCCATTTGTATCTCTGATCAGTGGAGTGAACAAACAAAACAAAAGTCAGGGAGGGATGCCCCATGGTGCTGGGTTCAGAAGCTGATGTCCACTAAATCCAGAATAGTATGAAACAATATACTGGATGGGCAGATGGGAATTGAATTGGACTTGAGAGAGGAAGTAGTTGTGACCTAAGTGAAGGAGGCTTAGCAGGAAAAGCTGAAGTAGATCACTATAATTTACTGATCTGCATATTTTAATAAATGGTGAATAAATGCCATTATAAACCCATTTAGAAAGTTTTTTTTCTCCTTGTAAGATGTATAAGTCTGAGAAGAGACCCTGTCTTCTTTATTTCCAGTCTTTTTTTCTCTCTCACTCTTATCCGTTATGGATGTTTATGTGTGAAATTACATTTTGACGTGGATTTCATAAATGTAATTTGTCTGATTCTGAAGGTGGGGTCATAAAAAGACTATGTTGAAAAACTGGGGTTAAAATCTCCAAAATCAACTTAGTTATGAACAAAAGCTCTTACTTCGAGAGGGCTCTTGCAGTAGGTATTCACAAGTAGGACTAAGCCACCAGGCGTTAGGACCACACGGAAAAATTCTAGCTTGCAGTGTCTGGCGGGGGACTGCCCCCTGACATCATGTGATGGACATCAGCGTGACGCTATATAAGGAGTGGTCCCCACGCCCGCCTTCCAGTTCTATCCTGCCGTCGACCTGCGCACGTCAGACCTCGCGTAAGAATGCTGCTAGTCGGCGCCATCTTGGATGAGTATTATTCTAATGGTTTTACTATTAATCTGTATATTTCTCATTTTTTGTTTTACAAAAAATGTCATGTATGTCATCTATGATGCTTTCTGAATCGTATAAGAACAAGTGCAACTCCTGTGGAACTCAGCTCCCTCATGGGGATGGCCATTCCCACTGCCTTTTGCCTGGGCACAGGCCATAAGGTGGAAGGGTGTGAGCACTGCCAGAAGTTTAAAACAGCCACGAAAGCTCCATTGCCACCCTTGACACGGTAGCGGTCTTGGGACATGTGCTACCTCTTGGAAAGCACTGTCCCTAGTAGCTATCCCTTCAGCTCAAAGAATTTCCGAGCTTCAGGCTCTCATGTATAAGATACCTTACTGTTTCTGATTTTTCACAGAGACCAGGTGGCTCTGCGGACCAATCCCAAGTTCCTACCCAAGGTGGTATCTGAATCCACCTTGAATTAATCCCAGGACCTGCCAGTGTACTACCTGGAATACTCCAATGGGGGGAAGCTCTCTGGATGTTCACAGAATTCTCAGGTACTGTATGGACAGGACTAAGTCTTTTCGTAAATCTGAGCAACTGTTTGTTTACTTTGCACACAAAAGAGGGGGCGCAGCTGTTTCTAAACAGTGTTTGTCCAAATGGTTGTCAAACTGCATTACCTTCTGTTACCAGACGTACCACAGAACCCTTCCGGATCAGGTTAAAGGACATTCGGCCAGAGGCATGGCTGCTTCAACTGCTTGTTTCAGGAATGTTTCAGCTGCAGACATTTGCGCAGCTGCAGCTTGGAGTTCTGTCCATACTTTCACAATCATTACAACCTGGACATTGCATCGAGGGGTGCAGAGTGGGCTTTGGCCTTGCTGTCCTACAAGGGCTTCTTTCATGAGTACCTTAAGAGTGGCTGGGAAACTCTCTCCTGCCTCAGGTCACTGCTTGGGACTCAGTCCTACTTGTGAGTACCTACTGCAAGAGTCCTCTCGAAGTAAGATAGTACAGTTATGTAAGAACTTACCATAACAGTAGATCTTCGAAAGGCTCTTGGCAGTAGGTACTGCTTTCCTATCCCAACCCCTCCCCCAAGTTTCTTTCTGTAGTTTTTCATATTGTGCCTTTTAGGCTCAGGAGCCCTTTCCTTTCTCCTGTCAAACCTCTACAGGTCTCTGGCGGAGAACTGGAAAGAAGCGGGCGTGGGGACCACTCCTTATATAGCGTCACGCTGACATCCGTCGAGGCGGTCCCAGGACTACTGTAGCTAGAATTTTCTGTGTGGTCCTAATGCCTGGCTGCTTAGTCCTACTTGTGAGTACCTACTGAAGAGCCTCTCTCGAAGATCTACTGTTCTGATGAGTTCTTCTGTAACTGTACTTTGTGTTCAGGGCTATTTGTTGGCCCATTCGTAGTGTGTTGTTTCTTATCTCAGTGACTCGAGTTCAGGGATGAGCTTGGGGAGCCAGCTAGGCATGGCACTGCTTCTGGCCCAGTGAGGGATGGCTCCAGTGTTCTGGTACACAAGCGACACCTTGTGGTGGGATGGGGCACCTTCCATCACAAGAGGTTGACGAGCATGTTGAGACCAAATGGGGCTACACACTGCATTGGGAGAGTTGAGCGTGTGAAAACAGGAAAACAGCTGGAAGGATGAAGCTTTGGTTGCTGCAGGCCCTGCACCACTGATGGGCCCCTATTGCCACCATTGACCCCACCCCTATGGCAGGGCAGGAGGGAAGGTGTCCAACTCCTCCTGAGAGACTGTCAGCCAGTTTGGTGGTACAGTGCTCTCTCGGTAGTCTGAGGCATGCAACATGTGGCGGCCTCATTCTGCCCTGGTGGTGTTCACTGAGCAAAGCCTCCCCAGAGGAGCGTGGCCCCAGTGAAGCTAATTCTCTCTGTTCCTGAACTTGGGTCGCTTGTGTGGTACTGGTATCCTCCCTTCCACCCAACCAACTTTAAACAAAAGAAAGGAAAACCTCAGCAAGCCCTTCCCACCCAAGCCAGCTGATTGGTATTTTTATTCCATGAACTAAGACATTTCCCTCTTTATGTCTGCAGGTCTGACAGGACACCAACCACATTGTGACAGAACTCTGACCCCAATGTGGCATGAAACTGACCATGTGTATCAGATAAGTATTGTTTTATGTTTACCCTACCTTGATTTGCCTAGTTAGTTTCTTAAGAGTTGCAGATCCTTTGTGACCCCATTGCTATTCTTATTTTATAGGTATGACTGGATGTTCCCTCATCCTAGGATCCCCAGGACCCAAGTAAGAAATCTCTTACTTATTATGTATGCTAGGATGATAAGGTGTAATAGTGCAACTCCAAGTATTAAGATAGTATTGGGTTTTGTGTGTTAGGTGACGCAGGGCTTGAAATATCTCCACTATTCTGTTTATTCCATTTTATGCATGTCTCTTCAAAGATATGATTCCACTATCACAAAGAGAAAGGAAATTAATCACGAAAACAATATGTCAGTGGTGAGGTGTTCCTTGGGTTGTCAACCCTATTGCCCACCTCCTCTTCTAGGCAGACAGTGTCACGTGTGATCTTTTGCTTCACCCCGGGCCTGCAGAGCCTTGTGTGAAGAAAGCTATAACTTATTCTTATGGTAAGGCATGCTTGTCTATTTTCAAAGAATATATGAATATGACTGTGAGGCAAATGCTTGGACCTGTGTCTTTTTTCATTTTTTAACTTAGTGTCCTTTATTGGTAAACTTCCATCACATTACATATGTTGTACACATATCCTCGTACGGTTAAAAGAAAAAAGACATAGAACCTTAGTGCAAAAGCACTGAGGCAAAGGTTACCCCCAAAGGGCATTGGCTGGAAAAAGAAATACAGAGTCAGACATACCCCCATAATGTAAATCACCACAACATTTTAGGGTGGTTCAGCTTTAAGCAGGAGTGCATGGTGCTGAAGGGCCTCTCACACAATCTGCAAAGGGTGCAAACAGAAGACACAGACCGTGTTTCATCCTACCAGGACTCATTAGTGTGCCTCGTGTGTATGACATCCCAGGGGAATAAACCTGCTATCCTAAGTTGGTCTATCAGGTTTGGGTTGTGGTGAGCCCAAAGAAAACAAATACACGCTAAAAAACAAAGACTCTTAGTGCAAAAGCACTGAGGCAAGGGTTACCCCAAAGAGCACTGACCGGAAAGTAGAGTTTCAAAGAAATGCAGAATCACACATACCCCCATAATGCAAAGCATCATGGGCTGTATCTGCAAATAACCACAAATTGTTAGGCTGGTTCAGCTTTAATCAGGAATGCATGGTGCCAAAGGGCCTCTAACATAGTCTGCAAAGGGTGCTAAGAGAAGACACAGACACGTGTTTTCTTCCTACCAGCTCGGTGTTCTTTATCTGTATGACACCCCAGGGGAATGAACCAGCTACCCTAAGTTGGTCTATCAGGTTTGGGTTGTGGTGAGCCCAAAGAAAACAAAATGTAAGCTAAAAGACACAGAATCTTAGTGCAAAAGCACTGAGGCAAGGGTTACCCCAAAGGGCACTGGCTGGAAAGCCAAGTTTCAAAGAACTATAGAATCACACATACCTCCATAATGCAAAGCATCATGCATGGGCTATATATGCAAATCACCACAGAATTTTAGGCTAGTTCAGCTTTAAGCAGGAATGCATGGTGCTGAAGGCCCTCTAGCACAATCTGCAAAGGATGCAAACAGAAGACACAGACATGTATTTCGTCCTACCCAGGACTCATCAGTGTGTGTGTGTGTGTGTGAGGCAAAGGGCATTGGCTGGAAAACCAAGTTTCAAAGTTGCATATACAGCCCATGATGCTTTGCATTATGGGGGCATGCGTGATTCTGTATTTCTTTGAAACTTGGCTTTCTGATGAGTCCTGGTCTGTTGCACCCTTTGCAGACTGTGTAGAGGCCCTTGGCACCCATGCATTCCTACTTAAGGTGAACCAGCAGTGTGGTGATTTGCATATACAACCCATGATGCTTGCATTATGAAGGGCTATGTGTGATTCTGTATTTCATGTTAAAAGAAGCTGCTGGGAAGACACGGGTATTTCATTACAGAAACAATAATAAAACAGAGTGATTTAAAAATGACCATACCATAGTAATGAAACATGACATCAAAGTGCATATTAGTCAAATATTTACCCAAAATAATTTGATGGCAACAGTCTATTACATTATAGAGTTCATTAGGAGACTCACGGTATGTGACACTCTGAACTATGAACTACAGCATTATTACATTACCAAATCTATAGACTGTTTTTGTAGTACTTGCAGAAGTATTTGCAACTCTTTCCACCTGGAGACAAAGCTTTCATACCTGTGATTAATGCTGTCCAGCATGTTTTCCATTCTCAGGGCTTCTAGTGCTGCAGCATACCATTCTCTGTAACTGGTGGATTGGTCATCTAGCCAGTGTCCAGCTGTGACCTGTCTTGCTGTGGCTGCTATGAAAGCCATCTGGTAGGGTTGTTGGCCCAGTGGTTTCTCTAGACTTAATCCAGTTAAGCACTTAACTAGATCAAAAGTATCCTGCAAACTGAGTAGTAGATTCAGCCTGTCTCTGAATACCTGTCAGAAGGACACCACAGCAGTCCTAGACTATATGCTTTAAAGCGTCCTGCTGCTGACTCCATTTTGTGCATATGTAGAACTCTTAGCTTATTCATCTTGCATAGCTTTAGTGGAGTAAAATACATAACTTATAATGTGCTAGTCTGAGGCAGTCAAATTTTAGATACTTATGTAGGTATAGCCAGACCTTGTCTTGGTTTTCAGGTTCCTTAAGCTTGGGGAACTCTACTCCAGTAGTCTAGCGCACAATTCATAACTTCTGTAGCCTTGTTTCTCAGCAACTTATACATGGCTGATACAACATGCCTCTGATTGGCCTCCAGGCAACGTTCTGCCCATGTATCTTTAGAAATCATGGACCATGGGTGTGGCCCTAATTTGCTGCAGACTGTGTGTTAGAACATAAGAAAATAAGAAAAGTGTCAGCAGATGGGGACTGTGTGGTCCATCTAGTGTGCCCAAGGTGGCTACCCACCTCCCATTATATTTTTTTCTTAAGTTGCCCATATTGCCTGTCCCAAGCAAGTTTAAATTCCCTTACTGTCTTCGATGCCACCACTTCTGGTAGCAGACTGTTTCATGGGTCTATCACTCTCGGTGAAAAAGTACTTTCTAGAGTTGCTTTTGAACTTGCCTCCCACCAGACGTAAGTTGTGCCCTCTTGTACACGCCGCCCTGTTTTCCTGGAAGAGGTTTTCCTTTTGAGTTGTGCTAATTACCCTGATTTACTTAAATGTTTCTATCATGTCCCCCCGTTTCTTCTCTGTTCCAGAGAGAATAAATTTGACTCTTTGAGTTTTGTGTCATATGGCTCATGATGCAGTCCCTGCACCATCTTTGTGGCCCTTCTCTGTACTATCTCAAACAGCTGATGTCCTTTTAGGTGAGGCCTCCAGAACTGGACACAGTACTCGAGGTGTGGCCTCACCAAGGATCTGTAGAGGGCATGACAACTTCCTGCTTTCTGCTTGTAATACCCTTCCTATGCATCCAAGGATACCACCTGCCTTGCACTGCTTTTTTCGCATTGTTTTCCTACCTTTAAGTTGTTGGTAATGATCATGTAAAGATCCCGTTCCATCTTTGTCTCCCTATTTGATGCCCTTCCAGTGCATACTTTTTCCTGGGTTCCACTTCCCTAGTGTGCATTACCTTACTCTTCTTGGCGTTAAATTTTAACTGCCAATTTTTGGACCATTCTTCCAGTCTCCTTAGGTCAGCTTCCATACTTAATGCCCCTCTAGTGTATCCACCCTGTTGCAGAGCTTTGTATCATCTGCAAACATGCAACCCTTCCTCTCCAGTTCATCAGTAATGTCCTGATGAATATGTTGAGAGGACTGGACCCAGCACCAATCCCTGTGGAACGCCACTTTTCACACCTCCCTCTCTCGATAATGCCCCATTGACCAGAACTCTCTGGGTCCTATTCTGTAGCCAGTTTCTAATCCAGTTTACTATTTTCTTTCTGACCCCTGTGTGTTCTAGTTTGTTAGCAAGTCTCCTGTGGGCAACGGTGTCAAAGGCCTTGCTGAAGTCTAGGTATGCCATGTCCACCGCTCCACCCTGGTCGACTGTTCTGGTAACCAAATCAAAGAAATCAATCATGTCTGTTTAGCATGAGTGCCCTGCTGTGAAGCCATGCTGTTTGGGGTTGGGTTTTCCAGTTTATTTTAGGTAGTCAGCTATTCTCTCCTTTAGTAATGTCGCCATAATTTTTCCCACTGTAGAGGTCAGGCTGACTGGGTGGTAGTTTCCTGCCTATTCCTTACTACCACTTTTGTGCAAGGGCACAGCTGTTGCCCTTTTCCAATCCTGAGGTACTCTGCCGCTTTCCAGAGATAGACTGAACAGCTCAGCTAGTGGTGCAGCTATTTTTTCCCGAAGCTCTTCCTGAAGTGTTGTAGTTGCATGAATTGGAAAACTTGTTTATTTCCTGCATGGTTTCTTGCTTGGAAGGTAGCAAAAGATACAGGGGAATTATTTTCTATCATCATCATTAGTTTACTTAGATTTGCTCCTTGTAAGAAAGAGTCACCCACTGTTTTTCCTCTTATGGTAAAATTTGGATTATGATGAATAGGTTGGTTCCAGTCGTTGGGGGTCTGGTGCCTAAGAATGTGAAGCTGCTGGCAAACCTTTAGTGATGTGCCGGGGTGACCCTGAGCATCGACGGGAGTTTGCTTAGTTTACAACTTGTAAAGCTCTCTGAGGTCAGTTGCAAATGTTTTCATTAGGAAGAATTCAATTGTTTTATAAGGCAGTGAAAGCTTCAGGTCTTCTTTGGTAGGTGTGTCTTGCCTCCACCGTAGAAAATGGCAGGCATTACAGGCCAGGTAATAGAGGTAGAAATCTGGCAGCTGTAATTCCCCTCTCTGTTTGGCAGATGTGGTGCCAGTTCCTCAGTCAGAAGCTATCTGCATCTGGGGCTCTGCTTAATTTCAGTTCTTTGATGGCTTGTGTGACTTCTAGTGTCGAGACTGGTCTGCCCAAATCTCTCTGGGTTTCCACGATTTAGGCCGTCCATCAGCATTCAAAAAATGCCCCGATTTCATTTTCTGCTGCTGGCATTTCAACTGTGTATAAGGATTCATAAAATTTGCTAAAACATTTTAAATTTGCCTTTGATGAGTCACTAGCTGTGCCGAAGGAGCTTTTCTAACTTCTGATACTATCCGAGCGGTCTCATTTTGTCTCAGCCTGAGGGCTAATAATCTTCTGGCTATTTTGCCCTGATCTGTGTAGATCAGTTTTGGCTAAAAGATAGCTTTCTCCACTCCTTCCCTCAGCAGTTCAGCATATTCCTCTTTGGACTGTAAACTCATGCCAGTGTGATTCAGGAAGGTGGCTTTAATTGTCTACTCCTGCTGTCTAATTTTTTTGTAGGAGTCTTTCACTTTCTTGTAATCTTTTTAGTTTTCTCCTGATGCCAGCCTAATATGTCCCCCCATATTGCGCACTGTTAGTGCTGCAGTGCTCAACTGTGCCTCGATTAGTTTGAAAGAAGACCTTTGTTTGTTCTTTAATGATTTCAAGGCATGTCTGGTCTTTAAAAATGTGACTGTTAACCTTCCACATTCTGTCCCTTTCTTGACTTGATAACACTGAAAGGGTAAGTGAGACCACGGACCACCTTTTTACTGATTGTGAGCTTTGCAGCAGGTTTTGCCCAAAAACTGTTAAAAAGAGGTCCAAAAAGTTATAAGTTATTATGGCTTTTTAGTCAACCTCAACGTCACCGAAGTATTCTGAAGAGGGCCCTTCCTAACATAATAAACAATAGGAAAGGTCCTCTAAAGACACCTCTGATTTTAGGGTTCCTGGTTAGCATAAGAGATGCTCTGAGCAGGTTCTGGACCTGGCTCCTGCTAGAAGAAGACAAAAGAAAAACATGTCACTGCCCTCCTCCTGAAGAAGGAAAGGAGCCGTCAGTGGACAGATCAAAAATGCCCTCTGTGGAGGACATGACAGATGTAGCAATTCTTCAGGCTTTTCAAGCCTTCGGTTACCTAATGAGTATGCCAGTTCTTCCTCCAGTTTCTGCTCCCTCCGGTTCCTGGTTACCAAGGAGCTGAATTTTATTATTATGAGAGGAGGAAGGAAGGGGAACCTATTTGCCCTTTCATACATATCACCTCCTCTCTATACCTTACTAGGGGAATTAAGTCGATTGTGAGGCTGCGCTCACACAGAAGGTTTCTCCTGAAAGCCTTCCTAAAGCATCTCGTATTCCTGTTGCTGCTCATCTCGGGCAATATACACCCGAATCCTGGTCCAGTCCAGCTGACACCAGTGAAATCCAGCAGCTGCTACTCTCTCACTGGCAAGCAGCAATATTTGCAGTCTACTTCAAAACTAGATTCCTCTGCCTGGATCTCTCAAAACAACCTTGACATCTTGTCGGTAGTTGAGACATGGCTGACCCAAAAATCGTGACTCTGCCATAACCCTACCCATTACACTCTTTAGGCAAGACAGACTTACAAATAAAAGTGGAGGATGCACTCTCTACCTAAAAAATCATTTCAGGGTCATGTCATCGCCTACCCAGTTACGGAAATGATTTCCAGACGCTAGCCATCAAAGTGTTTCTTGGTGCTCACAACAAAGCACTGACCATTGCTTCAGTGTATATTCCACCCAAAATGGCCAGACAGTCTCTTCCCCTCCCTTCTCCACAGCTTAAACTTTTTTGGTAGCAATGCTAAAATCATAGTACAGGGGGACTTTAATGTAAACTGGCTGGCCCCCAGTGCAAACCACTTTAAAGATGCCATTACAGCTGCCAACTTTGCACAAGTGGTTCAGGCACCCACCAGAATAAACTACGGGACAGGGACCTCCACCCTCCTGGATTGGATTCTTACCAATAGACCGGAGCATATCACCAAAACCGAAGTACTCCCTGACGCATCTAGTGACCATTCCCCTGTCCTATCCCTCTGGTCCAACAAATGTAACAACCCCCCAAAAAAATAAATTCACGGTTAGCCAAGTCCTTTTACCTGGTCGCCTAGGCCCCTTTAAAAACCACCTGCAAACTCTTGATTTGACCCCAACTGACACGGCCCAGGATGTGGACTCAGCTCTCAAACACTTTGTCAAAACTTTCAACTCTGCCTGCGACCTCTATGCCCCACACAAAAAAGTAAGATCAGGAGTTCCAGCAAACCCATGGATGTCCCATAACTTACTTGAACAGCTTAAATCACGTGATTTGCTGTGGTACCGCGCAAGGGCCACTAACTCCCCAGCGGACACCCAGGCCTACAAAGCAGCCCAGAACGCCTGCACAAGAGCCATTCACCAGGTGAAAACCAATTACTGTAGAAATGCTTTGACTAGCACCTGGAAATATGAGAGGAAGTTTTGGAACAACCTTTCCGAAGTCACAGGAACAAAGCTAGATGCCCTCTAGCGGCAAGGCAGTCCTACCCCAAAAGAGAGTGGAACGCCTTCTAAACCTGGCACACAGTTTTGTCCTGGTGTGGCCAGCCCAGGCCAGCAAAGCATTTCCTTCAGCTCCTGGTCATATGGCCTCTATCACAGCCATGGTGCCAGGAGCCAGATTTCAAATGAGAGACATCTAGTATCACTTAAGGGCCCATTGGTCCCAAAAGCGACACCCCCTTTCACGACTGGTGCCTGTGACAAAAACTCTTATGACAAGCTCTGGACTGGTGGAAGGTAGGGGACAACCTCAAGGAGGGAATGCGCTTTCAACAACAGTTCTCCACAGTGGTCCTGACAACAAGTGCCTCCCTTCTAGGCTAGGGAGCCCACCTGGGCGACCTAACAGTAAGTGGGTGGTTCCCGAATCCAGAGAGCACATAAGCCTCTTGGAACTAAGGGCAGTTTTCCTTGCCCTTCAGTGGTTCACTCCCCAGGTAAAGGGCCACTTAGTGAAATCAAGACAGACAACACCACTACCATATGTTACATCAACAAGCAGGAAGGCACAAGATACTCAAAGCTATGCACAGAAGCTATGAAGATCTGGAATCTGGCTTTACATGGAAGTGCAGTTAGCAGCCCATCTTCGAGGGAAAGACACTGTCCTGGCGGATTCCCTCAGCAGGATCAGCCAGGGGCATTACGAATGGTCTCTGAATCAGCAGGTGCTGGCCACAATCTTCAGGAGATGGGGCACACCAAAAATAGACCTGTTCGCTTCTAAAGATAATTATCAGCTCCCTCTTTTTTGTTGCAGGCCTCCAGCAATGGGCCCAATCCTCATGGATGCCTTAACCCTAGACTGGTCATGGGTCATGGAGGTTCCTTTTTGCCTTATCTCCATTCCCTCTATTACTTCGAGTTCTCCTGACATCAAGGAACCCACCTGCCACCATGACACTGGTGGCTCCAGACCGAGCCAGACAACCCTGGTACTCCCTGCTCCTGGCTCTCTCCACCAAACAGCCCATTCGTCTGCTGTAGAGACACAATCTACTGACCATGTCTCAGGGAAGAGTAATCATTCCGAACCTCAAGTCACTGCGCCTCAAGGCTTGGTTCTTGAGGAGTTAGAGTTCTCTGATTTTCAGTTTTCAGAGAGGTCCTTAGGGTTTCCAGGAAGCCTGCTACCAGAAAGACATGTGCTTCCAAATGGAAAAGGTTTTCGCTGTGGTGTGCTCCTAAGCAGCTTGGTCACTTACAGGCAGATCTGCCCATATTGTATTTTTGGACTACTTGGTTCACTTGTAGGCTATGGGCCAGAGGCCTTCAACCCTTAAAGTACACATGGCAACTATTTCTGCCTGTATTTCAGCAGGTAATGAGAAAATGGTGGCTTCACACTCCATTTTCAAGAAGTTCTTTAAGGGCCTGCTGCATCTTATCCCCCTATAAGGGAGTCATTCCCTCCCTGGGATTTGAACGTCTGTATAACCAAGCTCATGGAATCCTCCTTTGAGCCCATGGCCACTGCGGATCTGAAGTATGTCACCTGAAAGTCAGTCTTCTTGGTGGCCATAACTGCTGCCAGGAGGCCGTGTGCACTGCAGGCCCTCTGCACTGACCCTAACTACATTCTCTTCCAAAAAGATAAGGTAGTCCTTTGGACTAACAGAAAATTTCTCCCCAAGTTCGTGTCCGGGTTTCATTTGAACCAGTCCATCACTCTTCCAGTGTTTTTCACAGCAAAGTCCAGCTCTGGTGAGCAGAAGCTGCACAGTCTGGCTGGTAAGAGGGCACTTAGCTACTATCTGGACTGCACTAAAGACCTCAGATCTTCCCATTCACAGCTGTTCCTCACATATAGTGAAGTGGGCAAGGGCAGAGCAGTTTCTAAGAGGACCATTGCTGGATTGTATCTTGTATCCAGTTCTACAATCAAGCTGGTAAGCTGCCACCACATGGCCTCAAGGCACACTCCATTCATGGCACTGCTGCCTCTGTGGTAGCTGCAAGGGAGGTTCCCTTACAGAAATTTGTAAAGCAGCTACCTGGAAAACCGTACACACCTTTACAAAGCACTGTTGTCTGGATGTGTAATCCAGAAGGGATACCAGGTTTGGCACTGCTGCCTTGCAGAACCTTTTCTCTAAATAAGTTCTGTACCTTGCCTCTGAAGGTACTGCTTTGTAGTCTGCATTAGTAAGCATATTGAGGGATTCCTGGGGCTTGATGAAAAAAAATTACCGTAGTAATAGTGTTTCTTCCAAGGGATCCCTCACAATGCTTACATTTCCACCCTGCCTCCCCTTCCAGAACCTGGAAAAGGTTCTTCAAGAACCAGTGCTGTTTGGTTCTCAGTTGCTTGAGCATTACTTATTGTTTGGTCTTCAATCAGTTTTGTGTGGTTCTATTTTAGTCTGCCATAGTTTGGCTTATAGGGCAAGTCCTTAATTGCTTTTGATGTAGGTATAGTTAGTGTTAGGTTAGTGATATTCTTCCCTCTGCGCATCTTGATTTGGTTGACAAATTAAGTTTGACAAATCTAACACTTCATGTGATGTGTTTCCACAGGTCCATGAGTCACTCGGATAGCTTGGCTTTATGTACCTCGACCACTAACTGGATTAATACTAAGGGACTCAAAGTAGCACACATGAATTGTCAAAGCCTGCATCCCAAAATGGCAGAACTTGAAGCCTGGGTCACTTCCTTTAAACCAGCAGTCCTTGGAATTTCCGAAACATGGTTAAAACCCTCCATCCTCCCACATGAAGTAACTCTGCCTGGGTACACTACCTTCAGGCATGACAAGGTTGGTAAAAGAGGTGGCGGTGTTCTCTTATATATCAAGTTCAACCTTGCAACTACTGAAATTCCACCATCTTTATCATCGCCAGCGGAATCCATCTTTGTCTCCTTAACCCTTGGCAACACCAAAAAGTAATAGTAGGATGTATCTACATACCACCCTAGTCTGCCACTGCTGCCCTACCCAAAGTTATTACCTCCCCCACAGGAATTAATAATGTGTGGAGACTTCAACGTTGACTTGTTAGCTAATAACAGAAACATAACCCTCTCCACCCTGGCCGATGCCAACCTAACTCTGCATGGCTCTGAACCTACCAGAAGGAATAATAGAACGGGAAACCACTCCCTTATCAACTGGATCCTGACTGTGCATAGAATAACTGCCTTGGGAGCATTACCTACAGCATCAGTGACCACTCACCAGTCTACTGTAAATGGAGGAATCACTCCCCAAACCCTCTTCCTAAATTGTAGAATCTCATAATTTCTCCTCCTTTGATCTTGCACCCTTCCTCAGCTCCATAAACAATGCTAACTGGGACCCCATACGTAACCTGGCAACTGTTGACCAAGCTCTGGAATACTAAGTGACACTCTTGGTGTCATCATAAACATTCATGCCCACTTACCCAATGTAGATCCAAAGGCGCTAATGCCCATGGCTGACTAAAGACATAAGGAACCACATGTTCAAATGCAGTGCAACCTGGAATGTGTACAAGAAGTCTGGACTCCCTTCAGATTGGCAAGTTTACAGACAGCTCAGAAATTCCTGCAAGTCTAAAATAACTAACGCTAAGTAGACTTATTACCGTTCCATACAAACAGAAAATCTTAGTAACCCCAAAGAATTCTGGGCCCAAATAAATTCCCTCCTCAAAGGCAAAACCTCCACCTGCCCTGATGCTCTTTCTGTGAAGGACAAAGTACTATCTGACCCAACATCAATAACAGACTGTCTTAATTTCTTTACAGACCTTAGCAGGGTTTTAAATAATTGATTAGCAGTTTTTTTCTTGGGACAATACTAACTTTACAAAAGTATTTATATAGGTTTTCTAGAAGTGTTATGTTTGTTAAACACAGTGAGGCAAGTGCTATGCATTTTCACAATGTTTTAGCACTTGTATGAGCAAAACGTTAACCAATTTTTAGAGTTAAATAAAATCCTCCTTAGCAGCTATGTATCCCATTTCACTACAAACTGAGAAAACCAACCCTTCTTAACCCCAGGAGTCCTTTAGCATCAGATACTATAGCAGTAAGCTGGCTAGGTGCAACTGCCCCGAAGGTATGCCTTTAAGATAATTAGCATAATGAGCCTGGGCATCAGCCAGTCAGAAAAAAGGAGGGGAGTGTGCTGAGAGGGAGCAGCCTGAAAGGCTTCAGAATTTTTTCTCCGCTGACTGAGCAACACTGCTCCAGGGGTGTCTCTCAACTTTCCTTGTTGATAGCTTCTTTTTAGCTCATCTTGGTTAAGTTTTCCTCACAAATTAAATTTTTTTGTGTGCTGAGGGTAATTTCACTGTTTTTTTAACCTTTTTTTCTGTTCCGCGTACCCGCAGAGGTTTTTTTACCGCATCTGCATATTTTTTGTTATTTTTACCGCAACTGCTTAATTTATATATATATTTTTTACCATAGCTGTGGATTTTCGACAGTTCCTGTCACTGTTTTACAGTGTCTTTAGAGAACCATCAAATTTTGATGTTTTTCTGTTTTTTTACCTCAGTACTGTGGAGTACAGAGTTAAACATGGGGCTAAAGATTAGCTGCTGCCCCTTTAACTAGGAACAGTAACAGGCAGCCAGCCAGCCTTGGTCACATGTTATTCTAATTAATTGCCAGCAGGGGCTAGGAAACCCCAATTTCCTGTCTAGCCAGAGAGTCTAGACTGTACCTTGTGCTGATGAGATGTCCCTGCTTATGCTCCTGAATAAACCTTATTTTGTTTATTATTTTATGCGTCCGTCTCAGTTCAGTCGGTACCAACAGTCGACTATTGCAGAAGCACCAGATGGAAAAGCAGAATACTGGCAAAGGTAAGGGTCCTGTGGCAGACCAAATACCAAAACGCCTACATTACTGCATGGGTTCCTATCGAAAGGTATCTGTTTGGATTTTCAAACTGTGACAGTTATTACTGGGTTCTCTGTGGATTGGCACGTCAGAGGTTCCCAGACTTAAAATAAATCTTGACCTACAGGAAAAAAAAAAAAAATACTGTCTTCTGTCACAGAAATTTGGCTTAGCAGAATTTCAACAACATACCCAGGTGTTGAAGTCCAGATTTTATTTGTTCTCTTTGCACAGACTGGGTAAAAGCGGAGCAGAGACTTGGGAAACTATAATGATGGCTGAGGAAAATCAAAGATTACAGATGAGGGGCCATCTAAATTTAATAAAAATAAAAATTCAGGCAGGGGTGCTGATGAAGCCTCCAAGGCCCAGCCAAATAAATAAAGCTTCCAAAGGAGCTGATGAAGTTCCTCACAAATGTAAGGAAGAAAAAAAAATAAGGGTGCTGATGAAGTGTCCAAAAAAGGAAGCATTTTATTTAGTTAGTTTTTGTTGACCAGGTAAGTGCACTAGACAAATTTTGCCTATTTTTAGGCACAACATGGGGAAGGGAGATGCAGATGAATGCCAACTGACCTTAAACCAGATTAAGCTGTTGGTGGTATTTTTAGTGAATGGTGGGAAATTTGGCCAGGGCACTGGGGAAATTCCCCTACTCTTTTCGAGAAGTGCCATGGGATCTTTAACATCCACCTGAACTACCACCAGAACAGGCAGGTGAGACCTCGGTTTAACGTCTCATCCGAAAGACGGCACCTCAGGAGTGCAGCACCCCCTTCATGCTGTACCACAGTGGCAGTATTGGGATTTAACCCAAGTGCTTGGTGTGGGGATAGAACCCACAGCCTTCTGATCTCCCAGCATCAGAGGCGAGTGTGCTACCTGCTGAGCCACTGACACTGATCAAGTTGCTGATGAAGTGGCTAAAAAGATAGTCTGTAAAGACAAAAAACGCTCATGTTCCTCCTGGGAAAGCCAATAGTGAGACAACAGGTAGCTTAAAACATAAAGAAAAACAAAGCATAATACTGCCACTGTCTGTGCATGTCCCTACTGTGAAAGACTTGGCAAAAACATGGCACATCCTTCAGACCTTACAAAAGATGGGGTCTATGTTTACTGGGGCTAGTATGCACTCTTCCGGAGACTGAGGGTGATACACATGATGAAGAATAATTTTATGATGCCCCGACATGAATTTGGAGGGCCTAGAACTTTATGAGTCCACTGACCCTCTTTTTGGAGCTTCCTCTGCTAACCAGGAGGATCCCCCCTCTATGCTTATGTTTATCCAAAACATGCTAGACACCCTGGACCTCCCTACTCAGGAGTCCATCCAGGATGAGGATAAAGATTATAGGGAGATGAAAGGTCTCCCACCTCCTAAAAGACTGGTCGTGCCTATCTATAATGAAAAAATATAGATAAAAATACCATGAAATTGCTTCAAACCCCCACTTCTGTGGCAGGGGTTGACAAGCGGGCTGGGAAAAAAAAAAAAATATATATATCAGTTGTCTAAAAACAATGCTTAGTGCCTGCCTGTACATCTCAGCCATGAAAGTATAGTGCAGCAGGCAGTTTGCGACAAAGCTGGGGTCTCCTTGTCCTCCTTACCCCCGGACAAGGACTCCAGAAAAATAGATTTCATAGCAAACCACAGCTGCTTCTCAAACCTTTTTCCTACATGGCTTTCACGGCCAAATTATCAGAAAGCGCTGTGGAATTCTGTCCTGGCCATTACCCGCAAGGGATTGGATACACTGGTACAGGAGCTGGTGGATATGGCAAAAACTGCCCTGGAAGCTATGTAGTACCAATTCCACATGGCAGCTGACAGGAGGCTGCCTCCAGAGCCATGGCCCATGCCATCTCTCTGAAGCGCTTTACTGGTCTAACTGCAGACACCCAGTCTAAGGCCATGGACTTTCTCTGTGATCAAATCATATTGTTTGATTCCAGAACAGCTGACTGCAACAAGGCCTCTTGGCTAAACCTAAGCCTCATGCCCTGCGGAAATTCCACCTGAAGGCAGTAGGGGCAGAGGTTATTTTCCCAGGCCTTACATTCTCTAACCACAGTCTGACTTCTCTCTGTACAGGGGTGCTTTCAGAGGGAGGGGCAGAAGGGGCCAAAGAAGGGCCACCTCTACCCAGCCAGCAGCTTCGCAGTCTAAGCCCTTATGTGAGTGTATACAGACCTCAAATGTACCCAGGTGTCAAAGCCTCTAACCCCAACACAGGTGTTACTGTTGGAGTTGGAGGTAAAAAGCTTCTAGCTCTGTGAGTGGTGGAGAGGGTCCCGGCCCATGAAAAGGAGCAGGGGCCTCTACTCCAGGTACTTTCTGACACAAAAGAAGACGGAGGAGTGGCAACCTACCTTACTGTTAAAACTCAAAATCTTACTTGAGAGGCTCTTGCAGTAAACAATTACATATAGGACTGGCGTCGGCGGCGGCAGGACCTGAAAAATTTCACAACTAGCAGTCCCTGGCGAGGACATGGCGTCAGGGAGCCGTCGGTATAAAGGGGCAGTCCCAGATGCCGCCTTCCAGTTCTTTCCGCCGTTAGCTCGTGCAGCTCTCCATGCGGAAAAGTTTGTTGCATCGCCAGCCTCCCTTCGCCGGTTTTACCGAATAATTTTGCCTTTTTGACATTCGCTGTCTGCCGGTGTGTCAGGCCCCTTACACCTCCAAGCACAAAAAATAAGTGCGACTGCAGTGTCCAACTCCCGCACAAGGACGCCATTCCCTGTGCCTGTTCTGTCTAGGCCCCGATCACCCGGTCGAGAAGTGCCAGCACTGCCTTAGCTTCAACGCGGCTACCCGTAAAAGGCAGCAGCAATCCCTGGAAGCCCACATCTTGAAGAAAAAGATGAGTTCGATGGAGAAGGAGCTCAAAAAACTGAGGCAAGCGTCCACTTTCCCGAAGGCCGCCGGAAGAAGAAAGACAAGGAGAGGCACTGGGACAAGGGCTCCTCCACCACGTCTCCCTCGGAGTCGCGGGACTCAATACGTCCCCTCCGAGGACCGGCTCCTCGGCACGCCGCCTCAGAGGCTTCGGCGGCATCGCCCACCCGTCTGGCTCGCGCTTGGGCCTTTCGGGCGCCTCCAGGCAATTGGAGGCCTCTGCCCCAGTTCGGTCGCGCGCGGCGGCCTACTGGCGTGGCGACTCCGGTAAGTCAGGCGTCGGCTCCTCCGGCGTCCGTGTATGAAAAGCGGTAGGCGCACGATCGCCGAGGTGGCGTCTGGCTCCTCGCCCACGCAGGACCAGGCCGATCCTTCTTCTCCGGTCTGCCTCTGGCGAAGGGTCCCATAAGCCGGACACCGACTCCTCTGGCGCCCGCCGGATCTCGTTGTAAAACCGCACGTCGGCTCGTCCGATGTCCGGTCGTCGAAAGAACCAACGACAGACCCCCCCCCCCAACGTCCGTCGTCCCCGGTTCTCCGCAGACTTCGCTGCCCTCTGGGGACCCTGAGTCCCCCTCAAGCCTCACCCCTGGGATTTTTCCCCTCCATCCCCGGGTGACGCTGGGGTTCCTCCTCCGTCAGACCATCCTCCTTTAGGTGCGCCGGATCTGACGTCGGTTCCCCAGACGCCAGTTCCTCCAATGCTGGGGCCTCTGATGCCGGTTTTACCGACTCCGGCCGACATCCCGCTCCTGGATGTCGTCCTGACGCTGGGCCCTCAGCCCTCCGGGCCCTCCAATCTGGACCTGCCTGTGAGGCCGCCGGTCGGGCTGTCTGCTCCGGCAGCTCCTCCGGATCCCGGATACCCTCTGTCCTGTCCGACGCCGTCATATCCGGGACCACAGTATCCGGCGCCACAGTACCCGACATGGCTTTTCCGACGCCGCAGTACCCGGCGCTACAATATCCGGCGCCTGGTTTTCCGCCCGACAGGTTTGGATACTCCCGTATGGATATAATCCATACCCTTATCCCCTCCTCCTCCTCCACTGCCACCACAGCCGCCTGTGGATTTGCAGGAGACTCTGGCCTCCTGGTGGGCTGAGGCCAAGGCTCAGCTCACCAGGGAGGTGGAAAGCCACCTACTGACGACGGTGCCGTCCCAGGTTCCCGTACGTCCACGGCGGCACACTCCCTCGCCACCTCCGGACACCAGGGCTCTCCCCTCTGGTTCCAGAGAGGGACAGGATAAGCTTCCTCGGGTGCTTCCTAAGGGGTCCGTTCCTCTCCCGGGTTGGGAAAGGGAGTCTTTTTACTCTTCTTCTTCCTCTTCCCCCTCGGACTTCTCGGATTCCTCTGAAAGGGACGACGAGCCACGCTCTCCTTGAAGCCCAGGCCAAGGACTCCTCGAAGTCTCCTCTGGAAGATCCTTCCTTCGAGTTGCTCACAAAATCCAGGAGGTTCATCAGTGGCACTCTTTGGAACCAGAATCTTAGTGGTTGAAACTTGCGAGCATCTGGATCTGCCCATGAGCTCCCACTTTGGTGCCACCCTGGATGAGAGCCTCACGCCCGACCTCGTTACCACGATCTGGAAGCACCCGTCGACTCTAGCCCCCACTTCATGGAGAGTCGAATAGGCTATACCAGGCTACCGAGGGGTGTTGATTTTTAGATTCTCATCCTCGTGCTTACTCGGTAGTGATTGGTGCGCTCACGGCCAGTCGGCTAACCGAAACATCTTAGCTCGTCGCCACCTGATGAAGGATCCCGCCTACTGGACCAGTATGGTAAGAAGATCTTCGCTTCTTCCACGCTGGGGATTAGGGCCCTGAACTATATTGGTCATATGGGGGATTACCAGAAGACCATTCTTACTCAGGTGGAAACCAAACTAGACTCCCTCCCGGACTCTCAGGTCAAGCAGGAGTTGGCTGATCTTACCCGCTCTGCACGTTCGGCCAGTCGACACATGCTTCGTGCGACCTACGATGCAGTGGACACTGCTAGACGGAGCTCAGCTTTCGGCATAGGGTTACGTCGTCATGCTTGGCTCCGTGTGTCAGGGTTGGTCCCGGAAGTGCAGTCCGCTATCTAGGAAGCGCCCTTCCGGTGGGTCGGTGCTTTTCTGACATCATCACCGATTTGCAGGAGAAGGGGATGGCACTAAAGTCCGTTAACTCCATGTACCATCCCCACCAGCCACAGCGCCATCCCTTTCGCAGACGGAATCGGCCCAAGACGAAACCCCAGGGAAAGCGGGCCATAAAACGTCGGGCCTCCACAGCTGCTAAGCCCCCCCCCACCCAAAAAAGCGGGTGCTTCAGCTGCGGCGCTGCCCGACACCACCTGACTCCTTTCCTCTCCCACAGCCTCCAGACTCCCCAGAGGAACCGGTAGGAGGGAGGTTTTCCCTCCACCTTCCGGGCTGGGAGAGGATAACATCAGATTCTTGGGTGCTCCAGCTGATCGCAGAAGGACACTCAATAGAGTTTCTACAGAAACTGCCTCGCCACCCCCCCCCCAAAGTCGTCGTATTCACGGGAACATCTTCTCTTGGTCTAGGAAGAGATTTCAGCTCTTCTACTGAAAGAAGCAATAGAACCCGTCCTCTTCATCTTCAAGGGACGGGTTACTATTCCCACTTCTTCCTGGTCCCAAAGACAGAGATCTCAGACCCATTCGAGATCTCAGTTCCCTGAATCTTTTGTGGAATACAAAAGGTTCAGAATGCTCTTGTGCTGGGTCTTCTGCCCCGCCTTCAGTCGGGACAATGGCTGTGTGCTCTGGATCTGCAGGATGCTTATCTGCACATTTCCATTCGCCCGTCTCATCATGAAATATCTTTGTTTTGTGTTCCAGGGGACCACTACCAGTTCAAGGCACTTCCATTTGGCCTATCCTCGGCTCCCCAAGTATTTACCAAATGCCTAGCGGTGGTGGCGGCTTACCTGCGTATTCGGGGGTGCAGGATTTCCTTTTACCTGGATGATTGGCTCTGGCGGCCTCGTCCAGGGAGGAACTCCTGCGCTGCCTTGCCCTTACCCAGTAGGTTTTTGCCTGCCTGGGTATTACCATCAACCATTCCAAGTCTCACTTGATCCCATCTCAGAGACTACAGTTCATAGGGGCGATTCTAGACACGACCATTGGCAGGGCCTTCCTGCCACCAGACCAGGCGTCCACCCTCCAGTCTCAAATAGGTCTGTTGTCCGGCCGCAGGCAGGTCAGTGCAAGGTCGGTCCTTCGCCTTCTCGGGCTCATGGCGGCTGCTATCCTGACAGTCCCTCGCGCTCGGCTTCACATGAGAGTTTCTCAGTGGACTCTCCGCTCCCAGTGGGATCAGTTAGTGGATGACTTAGATCACCCAGTTCTAGTCTCCTCGCCGATGCTCCGAGACTTGCAGTGGTGGCTGGTTCAAGAAAACCTGCTTCGGGGAGTTCCTTTCTTTCGTCCTCCCCCCTCCCAGACTCTATCCACAGACACCTCGGGCGAAGGTTGGGGAGCTCATCTAGGTCACCACCGGACCCAGGGCTCTTGGTCCAAGCTCGAACAGACACTCCACATCAGTGTGCTCGAGCTTCGGGCAGTGTTGTACGCTCTCCAAGCCCTTCACCCACACATCCTTCCCGGCCACCTAGCCGTTCAAACGGACAACATGTGCGTGGTTTGGTACATCAACAAACGGGGGACTCGGTCCTACCCTCTTTGCAGGGAAGCAATGAGGGTTTGGGATTGGGCAACACAACATGACCTTCACCTCATAGCAATTCATGTTCCGGGAGTCGACAACACCTTGGCAGACAAACTAAGTCGCTCGTCCGCTCTGGCTCACGAGTGGGAACTGGACCAAGGGGTCCTGGAAGGTATCTTCTGACTATGGGGAACACCACAGGTTGACCTGTTCGCATCTCCTCTAAACGCAAAGGTTCCCGTCTTCTGCTCGCTCGTTCCAGAGCGAGGCGTTTTCTGGAGAGATGCTCTGTCTCTAGACTGGAAGGACAGATTCGTCTATGCCTTTCCCCCAATTCCGCTTATCCCACGAGTCTTACAAAACTAGCTTCAGAAGGAGCACGAATGATTGTGATAGCTCCTTTCTGGCCCAGGCAAGTTTGGTTCTCTCTTCTACAACAATACTCAGAGGATCATCCTCTTCCTCTATCATGAGATTTGCTGACCCAGGATCAGGGGACCCTGGTCCATCTAGGCCTCAAATCTCTTCAGCTGCAAGCATGGCTCCTGCAGACGTAGCTCAATCCCGCTTTGGGGTTTCTCCCCAAGTGGTAGGAGATTTTGGTGGAGGCTAGAAAACCCTCTACTAGATCTACTTATGCCATGAAGTGGAAAAGGTTCACTATTTGGGCTGCCTCTAAGGACGTGGAACCCTTTTCCTGTTCAGCGGGGCTTCTGCTGGAGTACCTACGCCATCTTTTTGACCTGGGTCTTAGTCATTCTTCTCTGAAAGTCCACATTGCGGCCATCTCGGCCTATCATGTGCCCTTTGCAGACAAGACATTTGCTCAACTGGAGGTCTCTAAGACTTTCCTTAGAGGGGTCCTCCATCTGAGACCTCCCATACGTACTCCTGCTCCCCCTTGGGATTTGAACTTTGTTCTCGAGAAACTTACTCTGCCTCCTTTTGAACCGGCAGCTTCCGCAGACTTGAAGTTCCTTTCATGGAAGACTCTCTTCCTGGTGGCCATTACTTCTGCTCGGAAATTTCCAGGCTCAGACCCTGATGTTTAAAATTCCATACTTGATTTTTTCACAAGGAGCGTGGCTCTGCACACTAACCCTAAGTTTCTTCTTCCTAAGGTAGTAGCGAGTCTACTCTGAACCAGTCCATAGAGTTACCCACCTTTTACGCAGGCACACCAATCAAGGGATTATTTACTCCATATTACGGACGTTCACTGGATTCTGAGATACTACACTAACAGGACAAAAGAGTTCAGGAAGACCGATCAATTGTTTGTCTCTTTTGCACCCAAAAGAGAAGGCAATGCCGTTTCTAAACAATGCGTATCCAAATGGTTGGCTCATTGCATTACTTTCTGTTATGACAAGTACAACAAGATCCTGTCGGGTCAAGTAAGAGGCCACTCCACCGGGGGAGTTGCTGCCTCAGCGGCTTGTTTCAAGAATGTGTCAGCAGCAGACATCTGTGCTGCCGCCACCTGGACCTCCGTTCATACCTTTACAAAACACTACAGTTTGGATATTGCCTGTCGCTGTAGAGCAGGCTTTGGGCTGGCTGTCCTGCAAGGCCTCCTATCTTAAGGCTTGCACAGCTAGAGGTTCTATTTGGAGTAGATTTCCTCCTCCCCGGTGCTTCTCCTTGTTCCAGACTGCTTGGGACTCAGTCCTATATGTAATTACCTACTGCAAGAGCCCTCTCAAAGTTCGATAGTACAGTTACGTAAAAACTTACCGTAACAGTAGATCTTCGAGAGAGGCTCTTGCAGTAGGTAATACCTTCCCGCCCTCCATCCCCCTAAGCTTTTTCAGCTCCTTTTCCATTGAGGGAAATATCTGCTCCTCTCTCTTCCGGCCTGTGGCAGGAAAGAACTGGAAGGCGGGCATCAGGGACCGCCCCTTTATACCGACGTCTCCTGACGCCGGTCACCTGACGTGAGGGCGGTCCCTCGCCAGGGACTGCTAGCTAGAAATTTTTCCGTGGGGTCCTGCCGCCTGCCAACATCAGTCCTATATGTAATTACCTACTGCAAGAGCCTCTCTCGAAGATCTACTGTTACGGTAAGTTTTTACGAAACTGTACTTTCAAGATGGTCACTTTTATTAGTCATACAGTCCTTACAGCAGAGAGACTGTCTAGCCTCCCTGGACCTAAAGGACTCCTTTTTTCCATATACCCATAAGGAGGTCTCACAGGAAGTTTCTCAGGTTTAAACTCCCTTTGGGCCACTATCAGTTCGCTGCAGCCTTTTGGCCTATCCTCGGCTCTAGGAGTCTTTACAAAGTGCCTGGCAGTGGTAGCATTACACCTCAGGAAGCTAGGCATCTCTAGCTACCCCTTTTTTGATGATTGGCTCATAGTGCCAAAGTCTCCTCGTCAGGTTAGGGAGTCCGTTTCTCTTACAGGGCTCACTCTGCAGTCTCTGGGTTCCCTGGTAAATCTAAATTAAGTCTCACCTGGAACCCACCCAGCTACTCACCTTCATAGGAGCTCAGCTGGACACCCAGAAAGGATATGCCTTCCTTCCACAGGTGAAAATCAAACTTTCCCTCAGTGGTAGATTCTTTCGTTCAGGGATGGACAAGACCAGCCAGACATTTCCTCAGGCTATTGGTGGGACACATGGCTTCAATGCCTGCAGTGGTCCCAAAAGTCAGGTACAGGATGCGAATCCTGCAAGCCTATTTGAGAGCTCACTGGTCTCAAAGAAGCAGCAATTTTTTAAATCTGATACTGGTGACAGAGCAGCCCCTTCAGTCCCTACTTTGGAGGAAGAACCCTGCAAATTTAGCAGTAGGGATCCCCTTCCAAGCTCTACTTCCCACAGAGGCGATCACCACAGGTGCTTCCCTCCTGGGCGGGGGAGCTTATTTGGACAGTGCCTCAGTGAGTCACAGTTACATATATCGTTTTGGAACTCAGTGCAATCTTCCTAGCTCTCAAGGCATATGCTCCTGTCATAAAAAGGGCAGACTGTACAAATTCAAACAGACACACCACTGCAATGTTTTACATAACCAAGCAGGGTGGTACCAGATCAGGAAATACTCTGTTCAGTGGCTCTGACAATTTGGTCTCTCGCCTTCTCTCTGGGGGTCAGTCTTTTAGCTATTCACCTCCTGGGCAAGCACAATATCCTGGCAGATGCTCTAACTCGCATCAGTCAAGGTCAGAGTGAATGGATTCTGAATAAGCAAGTACTAGCCACAGTGTTCGGGTGGTGGGGCACTCCAGAAGTGGATCTGTTCGCCTCCCCCCTCAATTTCCAGCTTCATCAGTACTATTGTAGCCCCCCAGTCCCGGGAACATTTCCCCTGGACGCCCTGATCCTGGACTGGTCAGGAAGGTACCTATATGCAATCCCTCCCTTCCCCCTGATACTCAGGGTATTGCTGAAGCTCAGACTACAGCCTGCATCGATTCTGGTGGTTCCAGATTGGCCAGGCTCATGGAACCACCCTTTGAGTCTATGGCCACTGCCCATCTCAAGTTCGTAACCAGGAAATATGTCTTCCCTGGTGGCCATTACCTCTGTCAGGAGGATTTCAGAGCTACAGGCCCTGTGCACTGAGCCTAATTACATCATTCCTCACAGGGACAAAATTAACCTCAGGACCAATAGGAAGTTCCTGCCTGATGTGGTCCCTGAATTTCACCTTAACCAGTCTGTTACTCTGCATGTCTTCTTTACCGAGAAATCCACTCTAGGCGAGCAGAAGCTCCTCAGTCTGGATGTCAAAAGAGCTCCTTTTTACTATCTAGAGCATACTAGACAGGTCAGTGGCTCTTTCACTCAGTTGTTCCTCACCTATGGGGATGTAGGCAGAGGAAGACCAGCTACCAAGAGGACTATTTCCAGCTGGTTGCGTCTATGCTATGAAAACACTGGTCATCGACCTCCTGCTTAAGGATCAGGGCCCACTCCAGCAGGGGCACTGCAGCCTCTGTGACAACAGCACAAGACATACCCCTTCGGGATGTCTGTAAAGCAGCTACCTGGAAATCTGTACATACGTTCATTAAGCACCACAGCTTATATGTACAGTCCAGATCTGGTGCCAAAATTTGGCAAGATGGGTCTGCAGAGCCCCTTTCCTAAGTAGGTTTTCGGCCCACCTCCCACTTGGTACTGCTCGGTAGTCTGCTATAGTTACTGTTGCTAAAGGACTCCTGGGGTAAGAAGAAAAAATTACTCACCATAGTAATCTTCTTTCTTCCAAGGGGTCATTTAGCATCAGTAAGCTCCCACCCTTCCTCCCCGGTTCACCTTTTAGGAGAAGGGCTCTGTTCTCAGTTTCATCACCAAAATTGTTTTTTTATTAAAGAGTTTTCGATCTCAAGTTTTTGATATCTGTTCTGGTTTTTGGACATTTGCATGTCTTTCGAATCCTGTTGGTTCACTTTTGGGGGCACGTGCCAGTTATCTTCGAATAAATTCTGAAGCCCTTCAGGCTGCTCTCTCTCAGCACACTCCTTCCTTTTTTTTTGATTGGCTGATGCCCAAGTTCATTATGCTAGTTATCTTAAAGGCATACCTCCGGGCAGTTGCACCTAGCCAGCTAACTGCTAAAGGACCCTTGGAAGAAAGAGATTACTATAGTGAGTATTTTTTTCTATCCAGCCACAAGTCTGCCTAGGACTGCGTCCCTCCAATTCCACATCAAACTAGCTACCAGAAAAGAGGTTCTCAAGCTACTTCAAAGCTCAAGGAACGTGGCTCACCTGGCCATGACTCACTTGAGCCTAGGTTCTTACAATGGGGAGCACCCGCACTTGCAGTGCCAGTTTGAAATTTGATTAGCAGATCCTTTCTCAAAGGAACTGCACCCTCCAAATGGAAAACCGCACTAGTAATCCCAGTCCATAAAGGGGGGGTTGGCCACCCCTGTTGAAAACTACAGGCTGATCTCAATTCTCTGCCACCTCACAAAGATACAAGAAAGAATTCTATATAACCAATTACAAGACTACCTTGAACATCACCAACTCCTATCCCCCTGCCAACACGGCTTCCACAAAAATCACAGCATTCTGTCTTCACTCAGAGTCACCTCATGACATTCACCTTGCCTTTAATTTCAGCCTAGCCACGGGGGCAATATTCGTTGACCTCACCAAGGCCTTCGACCTGGTGAACCATGTTGATACTAAAGTTAGAATCCTTGGGTCTTGCTCAACCATCCACCTCTTGCCCAAAAACTACCTATCCTGCAGCACGCAAAATGTCAAACAGACTAACTGTCAAACCCCATTCAAACCGATTACCCATGGGTTCCCCAGGGATCTGTCCTGGGCCCTGTACTCTTCTCATTGTTCATCAATGAGCTGCCAGGCTTCTGCAGAGAGGCGTCCATTCAGCTTTACATGGACGACGTCATATTATCGACACCCAGTGGCTTAATCAGCACCTGGAATCAGACTTCTGACAATTAGAAGCATGATCTTTGAAAACCACCTACTTCTAAACATTTAAAAAAAAAAACTATGATTTTCCATGCCATCTCCAATAAAACTGCTCTTAACCCTCAGCTCTCCATCCACTCCAGTAATAGGGAACCACTTGAGTTGGTCAAATCATTTAAAATACCTGGGTATTCTGCTTGACCCTAACCTCTACTTTGAGGCCCATGTCAACAAAACTACCAAAACCCCACACCAAAAGATTGGTTTGCTATACCGTATTAGTCCCCTGCTATTTAATGCATCCTGCCTAAAAATTGCAACAGCCTCACTACTATCTTTCAAACAACATGAAGTCTTGCTATATTATGACTATTGCAGTTTGCCCCAGCCTTAGAACTGCTCTGGAGGTGAAAGACTTAACTTCCATGCAAAGCATGGAGCTTAGATCGCGAGCTCGGTTCAGAAGCTCTGTTTGGCTGGTTTCAAACCGAAACTGTCAGATTCTTTACTCCGCCTCACTGAACAGTCGCTCCGGAGATTCCTCCTGTTGCTCGGTTCATTTCTTCGGTTTAAAGCACTATTTCTCGGTTTAATTTAACCGCGATTTCATTATTTTAACCGCAAAACCGATCGGTTCAGGCTCTGTCTATGGTAATCGTAAGTAATAGATAGGGTTTTTTCTGTGTGGAACTTGTAAAGTATTATCGGTTCGGTTGAACCGATCGAGTTGTATTTAAATATAAGTTTAAAGCCTTTTAAGGCTTTTTAGAGTGCGGTTCCCGGTTCTTATCGGTTCTAAAAAACACGGATTTCATTACGGTTTTTTCCACGACCCGTGACACGGTTTGGAACCGACAAGGGTGTCTTGCCTGGCACTGCCATCAAAAGGGCAAGTTGGTTGGTTAGGCTGGCATCATGTCTGAGAAACCCAAAAGAAAAACCGGGCCCACTGGTTTCAACACTGTAGTGTCTGTGGGGAAGCCTTTGCCAAGGCTGACCCACAACACTACATGTCTATTGTCTGGGTTTGACCACCTCAATTCAGACTGCCAGATTTGTAAAATTTCCCTGCAGCCACCCTGGACAAGAGAGTGGGCAGGCTAAGGGAACGAGAGGCCAAAAAGTCCGCTGACCCGGATGGCCAGCCCGGTTCGGTGCCTACTGAACCGGAGGGAGTGCCCTCTGACCAGGGCGAGACTTCCTCGGGCAAACGAAAAGCTGGCTCTGAGCAGCCAGTTCCAGCAAAAATCTAAAAAATCAGCAGGTTTGGAGTCCAAAATTCCTTCTCCAACTGCTGCTGAGATAGCCAGGGCAATACAGATTGTCCAGTCCCTGTCCCCGGTTCCCTCCGAACCGCCACTGTCTGGCAAAAGGTCGGTTCCAGTGGTTCAGGATTATGATATAGAAGAGTTCTATGAACCAGAGGAGGGGGATGAGGATTATGATCAGTGTGAATGTGACTTTGAAAGTCTGGATGTGCTCCATTGAACCGGACATCTCCCAGACAGACCTTCAGGTGAGTCTCCCCTAGGCTTCTGAGTCCCTTCTCATTTTTGTTTTATAAAAGTTGCTGAGACCCTCCAGCTTCCCTTAGAGGAGGCTTTGGATGAGCAAGAGGAGCCTGACTATGTGGAGATGATGGATATCCCAGAGTCCAGGAGGTTGTCCATCCTTTACATAAATCCTTTAGAAAACAAACAATAAAAATTTTAAAAGCTCTAATTCTGTGCCTCCTGTGGATAAAAAGATGGACAGGAGGTACACTTTGTCAGGTCCTGATATAGATTTTCTTTCACAGCAATGCAGTCATGTTGGGTAGTTCAGGCTGCAGCCTGTGATAAAGCTAATATTCCACTGGCTTCACATCCTCCTGACAAGGATTCCAGGAAGATTGATGCCATGGCCAAAAACAATACATGGCAGCATCCTTGGGACTCAGACAAGCTAACTATATGGCTTATGTTGCAAGATACCAGAAATCTAGATGGGATACTGTCATGGCCTTAGCCAAACAGGTCCCTGGCCAGCTCGCAAAGGAGCTGGAGCAGGTGGCTCTTGATGGTATTGAGGCATCTAAGGTGCAGTTCCATGCTGCAGTGGATTCTAATGATGTATCCTCTAGAGTCATGGCTACATCTGTGGCTTTTCGCAGATTGGCCTGGCTCAGGTGTACTACTTTGTCACAGGATACCCAGTCTAAGGCTATGGATTTTCCTGTGGTGGGAAATTCTCTGTTTGAGGAGCAGACAGAGAATTATATGAAGAAAATGGATGAATATAGAACCACTTACAGGAGTGCACAAGCCAAGGAACGGCAAGCCACTCCTCAGAGGCAGCCCCCCAGGGGTAGGGGTAGGGGTAGGCCTTTTCACAGGCCTTTTTACCAGACTCAGGCCCCCTCCTCTTCAGCCTATGTACAGAGGGGGTTCTTCAGAGGGAGAGGCAGACGGGGTTCGAGCAGGCCTGCTCCCACCCCTCAGCCTAAAGCCCCTGCCAAACAGGCACCCTGATGGGATGCCCAGGGTCGGCTCTCCACTACCTGTAGGGGCAGGTTGGCTCACTTTGTCCAGGACTGGCAGTCTTTAACTTCAGACAGGTGGGTCCTGGAAGTAGTGAGCCAGGGTCTGGTTTCTCAGCTTCAAGAAATTTCCAAAGATGAGGCCAGATCTTTTCCACCTACAAACCCTTTAGAGACTCTTGCTTTGGAAACAGAAGTCTCAACCCTCCTGGCTCTCAGAGCTGTAGAAAAGGTTTCTCCCCTTCACCAGGGAAGGGTCTGTACTCCAGGTACTTCCTTACCCCAAAAAAGACAGGAGAGTGGCGGCCTATCCTGGATCTAAGATATCTAAACAAGCACCTTTTAAAGCCAAAGTTCAAAATGGTGACACTGGGAATGATTTTACCCTCCCTAAGGCCAGGGACTGGCTAGCCTCCTTGGACCTCAAAGATGCCTACTTCCATGTTCTTATCAGAAGCTCCCATCGAAAGTACCTCAGATTCGAACTGCCCTCAGGCCATTATCAGTTCAGAGCAATGCCCTTCGGCCTCACTTCTGCCCCAAGGGTGTTCACAAAGTGTCTGGCAGTAGCAGTCGCTCACCTAAGAAGGCAAAAGATTGCCATTTTCCCTACCTGGACGACTGGCTCATTGTGGGTCAGTCTCCAGACCAGGTCAGATCACACCTGCTAGTTACCCAGCAGCTGCTTACCTCTCTGGGATTTCTTCTCAATCTTCCAAAGTCAGTTTTGGAACCTGTCCAGGTACTCACCTTTATGGCGAGAACTGGATACAAAGCAGGCCAGAGCCTTCCTTCCCTTGGAAAGGGTAAGGACCTTAGTGGCCCTGGCGCTCCTTCACTCTGCAGGTTTCTCAACCAGCAAGGCATTTCCTGCAGCTCCTAGGGCACATGGCTACCTCCACAGCTGTGGTGCAAGGAGCAAGATTTCAGATGAGGGACATTCAGTTCCATTTGGGAGCTTTCGGTCTCAAAGAAGAGATTCTCTATCCAAGTTAATCCAGTGACTCGAACCCTGATCCAGGCCCTTCAGTGGTGGCAGGATCAGAGCAATCTGAGACAGGGGGTGCCTTTCATCCCTCTGTCCCATTCCTTGACCCTTACTACAGATGCATCCCTCTTGAGATGGGGAGCTCACATGGGCGACCTCTCCACCCAGGGATTATGGTCCCCTCAGGAAGCTCTGCTCCACATCAATCTGTTGGAACGCAGAGCTGTTTTTCTAGCACTTCAGGTTTTCTCTGCATCTGTTCGGAACAAGGTGGTACAGGTCAGAACAGACACCACTACAATGTGGTACATCAACAACAAGGGGGCACTCGGTCTTCGGCCTTGTGCACTCGAGGCGATGAAGTTGTGGTCTCTGGCTTACTCCCTGAACACTTCCTCATAGCAGTTCACCTCCCAGGCAAGGACAATGTCCTGGCAGATGCCCTCAGCAGGATTTCCCAGGGCCATCACGAATGGTCACTGGATCCCCTAGTACTGGGGATAGTGTTTGCCAGATGGGGCACTCCTCAGATAGATCTTTTCGCAGCCCCAGACAATTATCAACTTCCACTGTTTTGTTGCAGGCCCCCAGTGTTGGGCTCAGTTCCCCTGGATGCCTTTCTCCTCAATTGGGAAGGGAAGTTTCTTTATGCCTTTCCTCCCTTCCCTCTCCTGTTCAAAGTACTAGTCAAAATCAGGTCTCAGCCCTGCAGAATGATCCTGATTGCTCCAGACTGGGCCAGGCAGCCCTGGTACCCACTCCTTCTGTCCTTAGCAGTCTATCTTCCCCTGTGTCTCCCCAGGAACCACAATCTGTTAACCTGTGCTCAGGGGAGAGTTTGGTATCCGAATCTCAAATCCCTCAACCTCAAGGCTTGGCTCTTGAGCAGTTAGAGTTTGCTGATTTGCAACTTTCTCAAAGTGTTCTCGAAATCCTGAAGGCTGCTAGGAAGCCTTCCACCAGGGCTACCTATAACTCCAAGTGGAAAAGGTTTTCCATATGGTGTTTTAGAAGCAAGTTTCCCAGAATCTGCTGATCTACCTACTGTATTGGACTACATGGTCCATCTTAATTCTTTGGGACTGAGACCAGCCACCCTGAAAGTGCACTTGGCTGCTGTCTCTGCCTTCATTCAGCAGGAAGCCCTCTTCTCTCTGCTCATCCTGTATTTTCCAAGTTTTTAAAGGATTGCTTCACACCAATCCTCCATTCAGGGACCCTGCCCGGCTTGGGATCTTAATGTATGCATTGCTCAGCTAATGCACCCCCCTTTGAGCCTCTGTCTTCGGCAGAGCTTAAGTATTTGACCTGGAAAACTGTATTTCTGGTAGCCATCACTTCTGCCAGGCGTATAAGTGAGTTACAGGCTTTATCAGTAGAAACTGACTTTATTTCCTTTCACAGGGATAAAGTGGTCCTCAGGACTAACAGGAAGTTTTGCCTAAGGTGGTTTCAGATTTCCACCTTAACCAATCTATTTCACTTCCAGTGTTCTTCACTGACCATTCCTCCTCTGGTGAGAGGCTGCACAAGCTTAGATGTTAGAGGGCCCTAGTTACACATAGAGCGTACCAAGGGTCACAGGTTTGACTCCTCCAACTGTTTCTCACTTATGGTGAGGTTGGGAAAGGAGACCTGCCACTAAAGATCCATTGCCAGGTGGATCGTTTCTTGTATCAATTTTGCTATCAAAGCTGGGTAAGGTTCCCCCCTCAGGCCTGAGGGCTCACTCTACCAGAGGTACAGCTGCATCTCTAGCTGCTGCTGGGACATCCCTATCTTGGAGATATGTCAGGCAGCTACTTGGAAGACAGTACACACTTTCACAAGCATTACTCCCTGGATATTCAGGCCAGGGGGATGCTCGGTTAGCACAGCCGTGCTTCAGAGCCTATTCCTAAGTAGGTTCTGTCCTCCTCCATGGAGGTACTGCTGTGTAGTCTGCAATAGTCATAATATAGCAAGACTTCATGTTGTTTGAAGAAAAAATTACTCACCTTAGTAATGTTGTTTCTTCTAATGGAGTCTTGCTATGTTATGACCTCCCCCCAGCCTGCCCCTCTCAGAACTCCTACTTTGGGGTATGGGGTGGGTAGTCCTCTGTTGGCATTTATTGATGCCCTCTTTCATGTTTGGGTGTTGTGTTTATTTAGTTATTAGTTATCTTAATTTTCTGGTCCACTGACTTGAGTCTATGTGTTGGGACCAGTAAAAATGTGTTAATATATTAGTAGCCAGTTGGCTAGTGTAGGTTACAGCTTCCACACAGAACCTTAGTGAGTTTTTGCTCGTAAAGATCTGACGGTTTCGGTTTGAAACCAGCCAAACAGAGCTTCTGAACCGAGCTTGCGCCCTAAGCTCCATGCTCTGCATGGAAGTTAACTCTTTCACCTCCGGAGCAGTTCTAAGGCTGGGGCAAACTGCAATAGTCATAATATAGCAAGACTCCATTAGAAGAAACAACATTACTAAGGTGAGTAATTTTTTCTTTCTTTACTATGGGGTTCCACTATTAGTATCACTCAAAGCCTTTCTCAAGAACCAATTGAAACAACTATATCAAAAGATAGGGTGCTTTGCTATCACAGCAAGCCCCCACCACCATTGCACAGTACTCACATTCTTGGGCTGGCTACAATTTTAACATAAAAGCCAGTACTCCTTACTGTGCTTCACCTATAAGCTCTCCCATCTCCACACTCCACCAAACCTATCTGACATTATTTTAAGAAAGCAAACCAGGCGGGCTCTCCTCTCTACCTCCCTTCCCTTCCTAGAGATACCAAAGGCACGTCTATCCTTTGCATATACCACCCCCTTGGCTTGGAACTCCCTCCTCCCATCTATCCTCTCCTGCACTACCCTCCCTTGATTCAAACTTGGGCTATATAACTACTTTAGGAACCTGTACCTGCCCCACCTGACATACAGGCCTATGCTCTTACCCTTGCTTCCTAAAACTACAAAGCCTATTCCTTCTGCTACTACTGCACTGTAAGCACGTAAACACCTACATTGTACATCAATGTTCTACAATGTGAAAATCTAAACACCTGTATAGCCGTACTCAAGATTGTACCCTATTGTTTGATCCTGTCTAAACAAAATGTTGTACTGTATTTGGGACACTGCCGTATATCATATATTGTTCCGTGACTCTCCATATGTATTATAGCCTTGTATATTGTACAGTTTTGTGACATCAGTTTTTATTTTGATTCTGTATAATACCGTGATGCTTTGTATGTTGTAAACTATTGTATTTTGCATGTTGTTAACTATGTACCCTCCTCCTTAATTCAAAGAAATAAAATGTAACTTATTCACAATAGCAGACATGTTAAAATAATGGGCAACAACTCTGACAGGAAGGCCAGATTAATCAGCACCCTGGGTGTATTGTGAGGCACGAGGGTGAAGCCCGAGTGGCCTCACAGCACCCAGGGTGTTGATTAATCCTCAGTAACCACACATACCTGGAGTGGGTTATTGCGCTTATAACATGGGACTTGTAAATTATTGTAATTATTTAAGTTAAACATTGAAAGATTGGAGAAATACATGAAATTTCTGAAGTGTCCTTCCCCCTTGATGAAGTAGTCTGTTTAGCAACAAAATGATTTCTCATCATAGTTTGCATTGTATTTTATCGATTTCTCTTCACTGTTACTGTTAGAAGGCATTAGGTATAACAATGATACATGTTTTCACAGTAGTGATACTTTAATACACATAATGTACCTGTTGCACAACAGATCGGAAAACCACAAAATTTGGCATTTCAACATGCCGATATAAGACACTGAATGTCATTTTGCAACTGTGCGGTCGGAAAACAACTGTCAAGATATGCACTGTTCTACCAGTATAGCACAATTGTTTTACAGTTTATGGTTACAATCTTAACAGTCAACTGAATAGTTACTTTGCTTTTTTAAATCAGCTTTATCACATTATCGCAGATCGTTGTGACACGGAAGTCTTTTCTGAGGTACACAGGTGCATAACAGCAATGTTACTCCTGAAAAAGCAACACTACACAGTTCCACTTCACATAAAATATTGATTGTATGTACTTGTGTGGTGGTAAGTTTTAAGAAGTTGTATGCTGATGTTGTTGATATGCTGCATTATTACTTAAGTGTCCCGCACACTCAGTGGGTGGGTAACTGTTCGCAGATTAACTAATGCACTGTCGGTGTCGGAAGGATAGGCACACAAACGGCATCAGACTGGGGGGACATCACTCGCTCACAGCTACAGAGAGAACAGTACGCTGACTTTATACAGTAGTGCCACTGTGTACACATTTTTAAGACTACGACCACTGTTGTTGCACTGTCTGTGCCACAGTACTTCACAGGCTCCCGTGACTTATATTAACAGGGATCGCTCGCTTAGGAAATAAAAAAATGGCTGCCTGTCACAGTGAACGGAGACCCTCAGTGACAGTTGTAAGTACTGATCTAAGTAACAGACTGCTCACCCTCAGCGTGCGTATAACAGAGATTATACAATGGCAAGTCAGAATACTAGTCTCTGATTGGTCAGTGTGCCGCTGGATGCGTGATGTTATCCCAGCATAACATCACGGATCTAGTCCACGCACCAAGACCGCATGTCTTGTAAAATAGAAATCACTGCACACAGAATGACCCATTGTCCACGCTTGGCATGCAGATCCCCAGTCACTGAAGTCCAAAACCACCACTTGAACCTGAAGTAGCGAGATAAAAAGATAGAACCCCCCCATTCACTTAATACCTTGCAGTAGTTCTACCCATCACTGCTTTTGCTCTCCTGCTCTTCAGTCTAAAACAGCACCGACACATCTGATTTTGAAAGGCACCAGAGCGCCCGGCTTTTTGTTTTCCCCAAAACTGCCTGTCTGAGCTGTAACCAGGACAAGAGCAGCTGCGGCTTCCTGCAACCATTCAAGGGAAGCATTTAACAGAAATGACCCGCCCCCCATTCTCCACTCCTCTGAACATAAAGCTTACCATTTAAAATTTTGCTGTGTAAACGCTGCTGTTCCGAGCGCTGCCGGCATAACGTAACTGTGTAGCACGCGCCCCCTTCTTCATTCTCTCCTCAGTCAGGTTAGCGGTCGTGCTGCTCCGCTCAAGAAATTGCCAAATATTTTAGGCACAAGCAAATTATTAAAAAAAGAAACGCATAACACAAGCTGGCACAGACAGATCTCTGTATGGCTGTGACCCCCTCTAATTTCTTTCAGCAATCGGCTAACTCCTCGCAGTCCACTCAGAATTGACTTACTGCCTGCCATGCAGATTGCTTTCACAGAAAACAAACGATGAAGAGAACACAACACAGACCTGTATGTACAAAACAAAACCTCAAGATACAGAAATACAAGACAGTTTGTACTGGCAGAACATCTAGTGGGTAAAACAGAAACTATGGACTATTTTTTCTAAACATATTCCTACACAGAAAAATGAAGGAAAACTAATTTAAAACACATTTTTCATCTATTTTATTTTATTTTTTTAATAGCCGGAGCCATTGTATAATAGGAATAATGCTCCAGGGTGTGTGTGCTGGGATAACATAACTTCTGGGGTGATTAGTCACACTCGGCCTGCGGCCTCGTGCCTAATAACCCCAGGTGTGACGTTATCCCAGCACGACACACACCCTGTCATGCATTATTCCTTTATTAATCAACTGCCAGGTGACAGTTCTTAACCAATCAATTTAGTTGCCAGGATGTCCCACGTTATAAGTGTTTCTAGTCAAGGCGCAGTACCTTTTTGCTTCAAGAGGGCTTATTACTTGGAAGTGGTTGTAGAGTTTCCCACCTTGCTGTCTGATGGCGGGCGAAAGCCTGGTATGATTTTGGTAGCTCCAGTTTAGCAGTGTCTGCACATGAAAATTCTACTTGGCCTTTAGTTGCAGTCACCACTAACTGAGCTGGCTGAAGCATTTTGAAGCGTATCTGCACTACATGTAGTGCTTTCTTCACCTCTTTATAGGCAATATGTTTGTCCTGTACAGCAGGGGTGACATCCACAAAAATGTAAAATTTACGCCCACTCCAGTAAAGAGATTACTTCTCTCTAGCTTTTTCCTGGATATAAAGTTTTTGTTGGAAATTAAGGCACTTCATTATTATTTTCCATGGTTTGCTGTAGGGAGGTGGGAGAGCCTCCAGGGAGTGATGTGTCGCTCAGTAGTAAATCTATCGAGCACTGGGGGCTGCTACTTCAACCAAGCAGGGGTCTGTAAAACTCATCATGTCTTTACCTTCTGCTTTCTGAGGGCACACAAAAAAACGGGTTTTGTGGCAGTTTGACCTCCTGATCTTGATCAGGTCCTCTAATTTGCTGACTTTTTTCTTTACATCTCAGATTTCTTTTACTTCCCTGTGCTGGGCATCTTTGAGGGAGCTTACCCTCACCTCTGGTTAAAATTCTTCAGTGTAGGTTTAAATAATTTGAGGTCTTCTGCCATTTCCAGCAGGGTGATCTTAATGGAATTGAACTCTGAAAAGAACCAGTTTAGTCTTTCATTAATGCCTTCAGGTTCTGGCGGTGAGTCGTTGGGGTGGGGAGGAGGGTTGTGCTTTGTGGCTGCAGCGCGATTGTAGTGGTGAAGCTTCACTGGTGTCCACAGATGCTGTTTCTTGATCTCCTGACATACTTTTGCGATCCACTGGTAGTGCTCAAGAAAAACAAGCAGCTAATACTAAACTGGGCTTTCTACAGCATGTTTAGAGTTAAAAAAAGCTGCAATTAGACAGGGCTTTGGCAGAGTCAATCTAAAGCCATCCTAAGCTGAATGTGTCACATGACTCCCTTGGATCTGTAGCTTGTGCTTTAGACAGTAGACTATGAGTTGGGGGAGGGGTGGGCATTAGGAATTATAACCCCAAGGAACACCACACCCCTGATTCCCCAACACTCCAAACCCTAATTTTTTTTATTTCTTTGCTTTGCCTGATTTGCATTCTTCAACCCTATAGTGTGCATTAACATATTTTTTTGCAATTAGTTATAGTAGCGCAGTAGCGCCACTATAGTTAGGGTTGAGTAAGCAACTTTAATGTTAAATCCCAATTTTTGCACTTTATTATATTCGCAATTGCTCAATGGATTTGCATGAAATTTTGCATGCACGGTCTTGATGGGTAGATCTCTTGATATGCCAAGTTATGTTCTGGTCAGATGTGTGGAGTGCACAGAAATGTAAAGAATCACTTTTTTTTTTGTTGCCTTGCGCCCAGATGGGTTGGAATTTTGGTCTGAAATTTTCAAGGTAGAAAGGGCTTGGCTCACAGATGTGCCTTTGACTGGTCTGATGAAAAAATATGAATCCATTCCAATGTTATTTGATTTTGAGATTTAGGTTCTTTGCATGCTCAGTAAGTACTTCAGAATAGCTGTATGAAATGACTGTGTGAGGCCAATCCTTTTTCGTATGCCTCCATCTTGTTTTCCATTGAAAAATAAATAAAATAAATTATACACAAAATTGCATTAGAGGGAGACCAACACATGTATGTTGGTCATCGGACCCTGTTAGGTGGATTCTGTGGTTAACTGTTGGAAAAATTACAATCAAAGGTGTTTATTCTTTGTTTTTAAATCCTTTTTCGTGACTTGCTTCCGATTTTTTTCTCGCATTTGTTGATTACGAAAATGTTTGCATCAACGCTGGTATGTTGTTTCTGTTATCGCCATGTGCCTAAATGGTTTGGAATTTTGGTCTGAATTTTTAGGGTAGAAAAGGCTTGGCCCACAGATATGCCTTTGGCTGGTGTGGTGAAATAATATGAATCCATTCCAAAGTTACTAAATCTTAAAATTTCAGGTTGTTAGTATATTCAGTAACCACTTAAAAAATAGCTGTATGACATGAGTGTATTGGAGCAGTCCTTTTTCGTAAGGGAGAAATCCACCTCACCCTCGATCGTCGTCCCTGTATTGTTTAATATTTCCCTGGTGTCTAGAGGCACCCCTACCCGTCTGATCACTGTCCCCATATTTGACCACTGTTTCCCTGGTGTCTGGTGGCACCCCCCCACCCCTTCAGTCACTGTTCCTGTATTTTGTAATGTTTCCCTGGTGTCCAGTGACATCCCTGATCCCATCCCTGTATGATGCCACTGTTTCCCTTGTGTCTCGTGGCATCCCCACACCCTCGATCCTGAGTCCTCATATTGTTAATATTTTACTGGTGTCTAGAGGCACCCCCACCCTCCGAACACCACTCCCCATTTTTATTTTTCTGTAAGTAGTTTGTATGTTTTCAGCTTTTGTTCCCTGACCCTGTGTGTCCCTGTTTTTCTTGGCATGTGGAGGCCGTCACACACTATGGGATACCCCACCCTACCTGTCATGCCATTACCACCTCGCCTGTCACTGGACCTCTATCCAGTGACAACAGGACTCACAGGCGTGTGACACCTCCCCAGGAGGGAGGCCAGTGCTCAGTCCTGCTCCACTCCTCCCCCAATGCTGGCACCCTGGCGACTAAGTGGACCACTGAACTTGGTTCGCCAGCATAACGCGAGGTAAGGTATCAAGCGTCTCAGCCATCAGTGCCACCGGGCCGGACACTCCCCTATTTTTTAAAGTTTCCCTGGTGTCTAGTGGTGCCTCACGGTCCCTGTTCTCGTTTGAATAAAGGAAACCATTCTTTGATGACTTTCTTTTTACCTGTAAAAAATAAAATGGTCCCTCACCAATCTGAGCCCCCCCAGCCCCGACCTCCCACTGAGCACCCACCACCTCGCACCCCTCTCCCACACCCTCTCACTCACCTGAACGACTTGCTGGGTGAAGATCCACTCTCCGATCAAAGACATGACTTGTTGCTGGAACGGCCGACTGCAATATGAGAAACTAAGATAAGTACGATTCAATGCATTTCAATGGGGTTTTCAACTTTGATGCATAACTTTGCCATTTTTGCATGTTTTGAGCCCACATTTTCAACATGGCCTTTTTGGGACCACACCTCATGAACAACTCTGGTCCAAATGGTGATTTTACGGTCGCTTGGTGAAATCACCTTTTGGGTGGGATTTGAAGATTTTCACTGCTATTCATGAGGTAGGGTCAAAAGAAGGCTATGTTGAAAATTTTGGGTCAAAATATGTATAAGCAGCAAAGCTATGTGCATCCATTGAAATTTTGCTACACTTGCATGCAACTTAAGTCATTTTAAATATTTTGACCCCAAATTTTTAACAGACTTTTTTTTTATATCACCTCATGAATGTGACAGCTGTCATTTTCAAATCCTGCCCAAACTTTCTTTTTGTACCTGTTGAGTGGAATGACATTGCGGTGGCGCGGAATCACATTTTGGCAGGGATATGAACATTTTCAGTACCGGGTGCATGAGGTGGGGTAATAAGAAGGCTATGCTCACAGTTTGGTTGCTGATGTCCTAAGCCCTGCAATTCCACAGCAACGTACATATACGATACATATACGCATCTATGGAGGGATGGGAGCGCAGGGCCAAGAGGGCCCTGCTCTCCCACAGGCAAATAAGGATATGATTACTCTATCTCAAAAACTATGGATTGGATGGGAGCCAGTCCTGCACTCCCACATGCAAATAAGGATAGGATTAGACTATCTCAAAAAGTAAGAACATTCTTTGCTATAAACTGTGTTAATGCATCAGTTAGGGCTCAGGATAAAGCAATAAAAGTAGGGTAATGTGATGTTAGGGTTTCCAACACGAACACCCCAGCCCCAACCCCGAAGCGAATGAGGGTGGGGTCTTCCTCATGTTGTTATTCCTAACGCCTACCCCATTGCAGTAACAGAAAAACTGAGATGTGATGGAGACAGATGTGTATGTTTCATGAGTGCAAAGAATGGGGTGAGCGTTAGGGCTGACAACGCAAGGAAGACTCCATCTCTCACTCACTTCAGAGGTGGGCAGGGTGTTAGGGCTGGAAACCCTAACATTACATTTCCCTACTTTTGTCGCTTTATTCTGAACCCTAACTGATGCATTAACACATTTTTGCAAAGAATATGTTTATACACAGGCCCAATTTTCAGTCTTTGTTGTCACATCATATGAGTGTCAGGACTTGTATTCCTTTTAGTATTATCTTTTTTTATATAAGTTTGTATCTTTGTATTACTTTTACTCACCTTACCAAAGCAATTTTGTTTGGAAATATGTTTGTTATTATTATTTAGTACTTATTTGTTTCCTTTATATTTTCTGGGTTTACTTGGCAGATTGTTTTATTCCTATTTGCAAAACTGGTAGCATCCTACTTTTTGTGGTAAAAAGTTAATTTCTAGTTTAAATATGCCTGTGGTCACTGTGTGCATAACCACCAGTACGTCCACAAGAGCACCCTCCTTCTGCACATTGTGCGCTGTACCTTACATGCTACATATAATACATGGTTAAGCTCGGAGCAAATTACTTGAGCACTTTCCTTCTCACTCTGCTCTGTACAGAAGCACCTATACCTTCAACCATGCTGTTCTCCAGCTCTCTCTCTCAGCAGACTGGAGAGGTAAAGGCTTTTAGCTGAAAAGCAAACAAAAGTGAGTAAAGGTTTTGCAATTTTGGAAATCAAATATTTTAATTGAATTTCTTTTTGTATTCTGAGACCTTGCCTGGTGACTGTTTCTTGGTTTAAAGCCCTAGCATCTAGGGACTACTCTTATTAGACAAGGTCAGAAACCCTCTATTGTATACTGCCTAGGTTTTGTTTTTAAACTGCCAATGAACAACCTACCACTTCACATTTCTTTATGTGCCTTAGTTTACTTTAGCCGATGATGATAAAGGCTATTTTATGTGAATATAAATATGAGGTGTTGGCTATTCTGTTTGGCAAATTTATTTAAACACAAGTGGGATAATAACTTATTTATGTTTAATATGTTTTAGTTACTCTTCAGAATTGCTATTTTTCCGTAGCACAAGTACTAGCACCTATCCTGCACTACTATCTGTGTATACTGTATTTATGCAGTGTTCCATGTTGCAATGGTAAGTCATGACACGTTTCATCTCCCTGTGGGTGATGCTACCTGTTTTACAATAGTAAAGCAAATGCTGAGTTTTCAAACCTCCAGTCCACTGGGGGTGCAGGGGAAGGTATATCTGGCTTTTCTCTTAGCAGTGGCAGACATAAGTTACATACATAAGTTCTTTCTTCATTTTCAAATGAGATTTTCCAGGATGAAGAACCCCATGCTACTCCTGCAAAGATACCGGAATCTCAGTTCAGCCCCTCAGGCCAAGGTGGTTCACAACAGGCATGAGCAGATGTACCACAGCATAAGTGTAGTCTTCCAGACTTGCAAAATACTCTTAAATTTTCAAGGCTTTGCACTGGCAAAGTTACTTAAGAACTTACCGTAACAGCAGATCTTCGAGAGAGGTTCCTGCAGTAGGTCTTCACATATAGGACTGCACCCCCTGGCACCGGGTCCATACGGCAAACTTGTAAATAGCAATTCTCAGCGGGGACTGCCCCGGCGTCAAGGTGGTGTGCGTCAGCCTGACGATAAAAGGCGGTCCAGCGCCGCTCTCCAGTTCTTTTCCAATGGAGACCTATAGATAGGTAAGGAAAAACGGAGGAAACTCCTCAGACCCAGCTTGCGCTAGTCCTGAAGGGCTAGATAGGATGGAAAATAAAGATAAAACATCCAAAAACTGGGGAAGGAGGAAACTAGACCACTGCAGGAACCTCTCTAAAGATCTACTGTTACAGTAAGTTCTACGTAACTACAATATCTTACTTGAGAGGGTTCCTGCAGTAATCTTCCTATAGGACTGAATACCAAGCAGTCCCAAAGAAAAGCAAAAACATAGGGTGCATCTGGGAGGAGGAGGAAGTCACCATGAGGAATCACGACAGGAGGCCCTTGCAAGACTGCAAGGCCAAAGCCAGTTCCTGCCGAGAGGCAATGTCCAGACTGTACTGCTTAGTGAAGGTGTGAACAGATGACCATGTGGCACAGCACAGATCTCTGCCGTGGACACATTCCTAAAGGCAGTGGAGGTTGCCACACACTACAGGCGGAGTGGCTGCTCCCGGAAGGGACTTCCCATATTTCTTATACAAAAAAATGGATGCAGTTAGCTAGCCATCTAGAGATGGTCTGCTTGGAAATAGCCTTGCCCTGGCACTGAGGGGCAAAAGTTATGAACAGTTGGCTAGATTTCCTAACCTCTTTAGTCCTGTTCATATAGTACCTCAGGATCCGGTGCACATCAAGGGTTGTCCGGGAGATGTTCTGGAGGATGTGGTGTTGTCCCATCTGCAGGCACCTCTCTGGGCTGAGGGAGGAGGTTGCTCATCTCCAGGCTGAGTGGGACCTCCTCTTCCATCCAGGGACCACCAGTGCCACTGCCGTTGCCTCAGAGGTTGCCAAGAAAGAGGAGCGGTTGGACCACAGTGGGCTCAGGGAGGGTGAGGGTGGTGGAACAGAGGCTCATCCTCCAGTTGTACCTCTCACAATTCCTATGCCATTCTGGCAAAGTGTGGTTCCTCTATGGAGGCACCCACAGTGGAGACCAAGGAGGATGCTGGGAACCTCCACAAAGGAGACCCACAGGAGGTGGCAGGGGACCCTGCAGGGGAAGGAAACAACTCCTGGTGGGGACTCCATTGTTAGGAAGGTAGAACTGGGCAAGGAAAGGGGAGAGGGAGTGGGTGCCTGCCTGGCGCCTTCATGCATGACGGAGGGACAGGGCGAATCCTCAGGATTGCAGAGCAGCTGCACGAGGGAGGGAGCTGGATGTCATTGTCCACCTAGGGACAAATGACCCAGCTAAGAAAGGATTAGAGAAGTGCAGGAAGAGTTTGTGGAATTGGGAGGGGTCTTAGTCAAGTAAAGTATCCACGGTAACCTTCTCGGAGGTGCTACCCATCTATGGCATAGGAGGCTAGGGTGTTCGTGCCATGGGATTCAATCAGTGGTTGAAAAACTGGTGTGGAGCTCAGGATTTGGCTTCATTGGGGACTGGGGGTCCACCTGGGTGATGCAAGCCTATACTGGCATGATGGGCTGCATCTGTCCGGGAGGGAACCAGGATCCTAGGTGATAGGTTTAAATGCTTCATTGGCAAGCTTTTAAACTAGCCAAGGGAGGCACTGGAAAGGAGCAGGAAAATCCTAGCCCTCCCAAACAATCACAGTAGTAAGTGTGGCAAACACCAACATGGAGGTGTCGATAGGGAGAGGGCTGGGGTAAATGGAAAAAAGTGACAAAGGCAAGAAGGTCAGGGATGGGGCAAAGGTGGTAAGGCCATCAGGAAATGGAGGTAATGAGTGCACCAATGTGCCGTAGTCGGGGCAACAAGCTCCCTGAGCTGGTGGCCTTAATGGAAGAGGATGCCTGGATATCAGTAGCAGTCACAGGAACATGGTACACAGAAAACCATGACTGGGATGTTAACATACCAGGGTACATAACCTACAGGGAGAGACAGGCAGGGAGAGGGGAGGAGTAGCTCTCTATGTAAGGAAGGGATAAAAGCAACTGAACAAAAGAGTAAACAGGGAGAGAGGCGGCACTGTGGGTCACCTTGGAGACTGGAAAGGGCACCACAATCCACACAGGGTTGTGTACAGACCCCCATGTCAGGGGAAGGAATGGACAAGGATATGATGGAAGGCATTCTTAGAATGGCAGAGAAAGGAGATACTGTTGATGGGAGACCTGAATATGCCAGATGTTAACTGGAGCACATTGCAGCCACATCCAAGAGCAGGGCCATTCTTGATGCCCTACAGGTGGCAGGCATTAGACAGCTAGTTTCGAACCCACTGTGAGGGAGCAATCTTAGATCTCATACTCTCAAATGGAGACAGTGAGAGGATCTCAGATCTAGAAGTGGGTTGCCATCTGGGGACAAGTGACCATCAAACAGTGTGGTTCACGTTAAACTCAGCAACAGAGTCAAGCCATACAAAGTGGGGTACTGGACTTTAGGAGGGCTGACTTTGGCAAGATGGAGTGCCTCAGAAAAGCACTAGCAAACAGGCTAGAAGGAGGTGTGGAGCAACAATGGGAATTATCAAAACTGCCATCACAGAGGCAACAAGCCTTTGTGTGAAGCAAATAAATAAATCAAACGAAAGAAAAGCCACTATGGTTCTCAGAGAGGTGGCTGTGAAAGTCAGGAAGAAAAGATAGCATTCCGGAGGTATAAGGAAACACAGAAGGAGCAGGACAGAGAGCTGTACCAGTTAAGGCAGAAAGAAGCAGGAGAAGTCAGAATAGCAAAGGCCCAAACTGAGGAAAGATAGCCAACTCAGTTAAGAAGGATAAAACCTTTATAGGTACATCAGCGGCGTAGAAAGACAAAGGGAGGGATAGTGAGGCTGAATAGAATGAGCGGTGGGTGGGCAGAGGGGACAGTGAAAAGGCAGGAATACTGAATGAATATTTCTGTCTCAGTATTCACAAAAGAGGAGGGAAGTGCCTAATCCAATTAACAGAAGCACTCTTGATAGGGGTTCGATACCAGTCCTTTCACAGAAGAAAGGGTTCTGCAAGAACTCCTAAAACTGAAGGTGGACAAAGCAATGGGTCCTGATGGAATTCACCCCAGAATTCTAAAAGAATTAAGGAAGGAACTAGTGAAACCACTGGCTACTCTTTTTAATAAATCATGGGAGGATGGTGTGGTACCGAGGACTGGAGGAAGGCGGATGTGATTCCCCTTCACAAAAGTGGGACCAAGACAGAGGCAGGAAACTACAGACCTGTCAGTCTGACCTCTGTGGTAGGGAAAATGATGGAGTCACTTCTGAAGGAAAGAACAGTTGAGTACCTAGAGGTCAGTGGAGCACAGGATCCAAGGCAGCATGGGTTCTAGCCGGGAAGGTCATGTCAGACGAATCTAATAGATTTCTTTGACTGGGTGACTAAAGTAGTAGACCAGGGAGGGGCTGTGGACATGGCTACCTAGACTTTAGCAAGGCATTTGACACAGTCCCACACAAAGATTATTAGTCAAATTAACCAGCCTGGGAGTGGGTCCCAGGGTGGTAGCCTAGGTAAAACATTGGCTGGACAACAGGACACAGAAGGTAATTGTAAATGGAGTCCACTCTGAAGAAAGGGCGGTTACTAGTGGGGAACTGCAGGGGTTCAGTATGGGTCCAGTCCTTTTAATGTCCTTCATCAGTGACATTGCAGAGGGACTGGAAGGAAAAGTATGCCTTTTGCAGATGACACAAAGATCTGCAACAGGTTGATACACAAGGAGGCGTGGAAAGGATGAAAAGGACTTGGCAAGGTTGGAGGAATGGTCAGACGTATGGCAGCTAGGATTCAATGCAAAAAGTGCAAAATAATGCACCTGGGAAGAGAGAACCCAGGGAAGAATACACAATGGGTGGGAGGTAGTAACAACAACAAAACAGGAAAGGGACCTGGGGTAATCATATCAGATGACCTTAAGGTTAGCAAGCAATGTGAGAAGGCAGTAGGGAGGGCCGGGGGTATACTGGGGTGTATAGGGAGAGGCATCAGCAGCAGAAAACAGGAAGTTGTTATCCCTCTGTACAGACAGTTGGTGAGACCCCATCTGGAATACTGTGTTCAGTTCTGGAGACCCCATCTCCGCAAGGACATAGACAGGATAGAGGCAGTCCAGAGGAGGGCAACTAAAATGGTGCAGGGTCTGCAAGAGAAGTCGTATGAGGAGAGACTAAAGGAGCTTAATATGTATACGCTTGAGGAAAGAAGGGAGGGGGACATGATAGAAACTTTCAAGTACCTCAAGGAATCAACAAAGTCCAAGAGGGTAGCATCTTTCAGAAAAGAGACTTGCAAGAACAAGGGGACACAATTTAAAGATAGAAGGAGGGCGGTTCAGGGCAATGTGAGGAAGTATTATTTCACAGAGAGGGTAGTGGATGCATGGAACAGCCTTCCTGAGGAAGTTGTGGGGTCTAAAACTGTGGGAGAATTCAAGAATGCATGGGACAGACATAAGGCAATTCTTGTGGGGTGCAGGAAGATATAGACTGTTGGTTAACTAGGATCTGCGGCCTATCCTGTAGTTAGGGAAATGGGCAGACTAGATGGGCCTAGCGGTCCTTATCTGCCGTCAAAGTCTATGTAAGGTGTTCCCCCCTGTTGGAATATTGTGGATAGCACACTGGTAATTCCATGCTCTGGTTCAAAGTGGTTTCCGAAACTACTTTGGGCAAAAAAGAAGGATTAGTTTGAAGAACTACCCAGTCCTTATGAAAAATCAAATAAGGTTCTTTACAGACAAAGGCCTGCAATTCGGAAACCCTTCTGGCCAAAGTAACTGCGACCAAAAATAAGGTCTTCCAAGAGAGGAAACGTAATTCACAGGAAGAGGCCGGTTCAAGCGGGGTAAGGTTAGCTTCTCAAACATGAAATTCACGTCCCGGGGGGACAAGGATTCCAGATCAGAGGTTTCAAATGAAGGATGCCTTTAAGAAAGGTTTTGCCAACTTCCAGCTGAGCCAAGGTTTTGCCCTTCACCGGGAGGTGGTAGGCAGACACCGCGGAAAGGTGGACCTTAATGGAGGAATAGCTAAGGCCCGCCTCGGACAGGTGTGTGAGGTACTCTAGAACCTGGGAAGCCGAGCATGAAAATGGATCCCAGCTCCTTGCTTGGGCCCATATCGTGAATCTCTTCCACTTCATAGTGTAAGTAGATCTGGTGGAGGGCTTTCTGGCCTCCACTAGAATATGCGCAACCTGCAAAGATACCCCACAGTGAGAAATCGCTATGTCCACAGGTGCTACGCATGAAGGTGGAGAGACTGAAGGCGCGGATGTACCAGGGTGCCCTGCTCCTGAGTCAGAAGGTTGTGAGAAATGGGTAGAGGAACCAGAGGTTCCAGTGCCAATTGTTGCAGAAGGTGGTACCAAATTTGGCGTGGCCAAAGAGGGGCAATCATGATTGCATTAGTCCCCTACGTTGAAGTTTCCACGAAGACAGCGCATCTCGCAAAAAGCACCATGCCCAGGGCAGAGCAAGCAGAAGGCGGCTAGTTTTGCATTGTACAGGGAGGTGAACAGATCTATCTCTGGCTGACCCCATCAAGAAAGAGTTCTTTGACTACCTCTGACTTTAGCTCCCACTTGTGGGCCCTGGCCACTGATCAACTGAGACTGTCCACCAGAATGTTGGTGACGCCCGGAAGCGTGGACTGCTGTCAAGTAAAGGCTGTGCTGATGCCCAGTACCACACCCTCATAGTTTCTCTGCAAAGAGGATATGAACAGGTTCCTCCTGTTTGTTTAGGTACCAGACAGTGGACATGTTGTCTGTCTGGGCTAAACGAGATCCCGGGACCAGAAGCGACTGGAATGCCTGGAGCGCGTAAAGAACCGCCCTGGTCTCCAGAACACTGATGTGGAGCATCAGCTCCTGGTCAGACCAAGACCCTTGTGTCTTGTGAGTCCCCAGATGGGCTCCCCAGCCCAGATCTGAGGCATCCATGGTGAGAATTTGGGTTGGAACTGCAGGATGAAAAGAAATTCACTTTGATAGGTTTGAGAGATCTTGCCACCAGCGAAGATCTCTCTGAAGGCTGTTGGAGATCATGACTTTTTGGTTCGTGTCGTCCGTCCTCTGATCCCATTGGACTCGAAGAGACCACTAGGTGACCCTCATTTGAAGCCTGGCCATGGGAACTGTTGAAATGGTGGCCGCCATCAGTCCCAATAGGCGAAGCACTGAGTGTGCTGGGATCCATTGGGCCTGTGCCACGAGGGTGACATGAGAAGCTAAGGTCTCGACCCGATCCGATGGCAGGAAAAGCCTTGCCCTGAACTGTGTCTAGTATAGCTCCTATGGACTGGAGCCTCTGGGATTGTACTAGCTGGGACTTGGGAAAATTGACCATTATGTCAGGGAAGCAAACAAGCTCAGAGTGAAGAGAGAGACTCTTTCAGGCTGGTAGGAGAGAGGTGCTGCGAGGCCAGTCGTCCAGGTATGGAAAGACATAAATGCCTGATGGCGTAAAGCGCTGCCACCCCGCTAGGCATTTGGTGAACACTCTGGGGGGCGAAGAAAGGCCATAAGGGGTCTCTGAATTGGAAATGCTTCTCCATGAAGACAAAAGCGGAGGAAGCGGCGGTGGGCCAGAAGGATAGGAATATGCAGGTAAGCATCCTGCATGTCCAGGGGCACAGCCATGAATTGGTGTGGAGCAAGGGAAAGGCCCCTGAAGGGTCAACACTCTGAAACCCTCTTGTACTTTCATGAAGATGTTTAGTGCTGAGGTCAGGATCTGTCTCAGGTCACACGTTTCTTCGGAACCAGGAAGAAGTGGGAGTAAAATCCCCTTCCTGTTTGGTTTGTCGGGATGGGTTCTATGGCCCTCTTTAGAAGGAGTGCCTGGATCTCCTGAGAGACTATGGGGACCTGATCCCAAGGATAGAAGGACCATCCCGGTGGTTGAGGGGCTGGAATTTCGCTGAATTCTATCGAGTGACCTTGCTGGATGAGCTGAAGCACCCAAGTTTCTGCGGTGTCGAACCTCCAACTGTCCAGGTGGAGGCCAAACCTCCCTCAGACCGGTTCCCCCTGTGTTACTGGAGGGAGTGGAAGGAGAAGAAAGGAGTCGGGACGCCGAGGGAACCTTTTGCCCCAGAGGCCTGTTTGAGAAATTTGGCCTGGGGTGGGGTTTGAGCTCCAGATGCAGGTGCAGCGCTTCTTTGCTTGGCGCTTGGCCTGGTTTGTTCCACCTTCTTTAGAGTCGAAAAGGCTGCTTTTCTGGCCCGTCTTGTATAAGGAGCAGACATCCCGCAAGGAAGCGTCCGCTGTCCTGCTGCGCAGTAATAATATCTTTAGCATTGCCGCCAAAGAGAACGGAACCCCTGAAAGGGGTGTCCAGAAGAGAGGACTGCACATCCTGCGCCAGTCCTGCTATACAGAACCAAGAGACACGATGGAGGCAGATCCCCATGGCTGCCGCTCTAGCCACCAAGTTCACTGAGTCGTAAGTTGCCCGAAGGGCGTGACGACACAAGGACTTCCCCATCCTAACTTTGTCCAACAACTTCTTTCTCAGGGTTTCATCCTGAACCTCTTGGAGGTCCCTTTCCAAATCCAAAAGAGAAACTTTTTGAAAGGTGACCATGTGCGAGATGTAATTAAGGGAGCATATCGCACAAGAGGAAGAAGAGTATATTTTATGCCCAAATTGGTCGAATTGGCGCGAGTCCCTATCTGAGGCAGAAGAGCTCAAATGTTTAGGCAGGGCTGAATGGTCGTGAGTGGCCGTGATGACCATGGAGTCAGCCTAGGATGGGAGTTTTGGTGAGATATCCCTTCTGGGGGGAATAGGTGCAGTCAGCTTTGTGTGAGACCGCTGGTATGGAGGACGGTTGTTGCCAGACTGTGGTCACAAGGTCCTCATGGGGCCCCATAAACGGAGGAATGGAGGATAGGGTCCGAGTGGCCAGATCCACGTGCTCCCATAGGCGTTTTCTTTGCAGATCAACTTCTTTGGATGGTCATCCGCCCAGCCGCCTGAACTGAATGTAATAAATCTCGGAAAGAGGGGTCCTCTGGAAGCAACTTTGGAGAGTCTTTTGGAGGGACCTCTTTGGGAGACCTAGGCTCCGATGCATCCCTGTCAGAGTCAGTGTCAGAGGGCTCGAAACCACTTGGAATGGAAGGGTCTGGTTCCGTGGTGCCAACAGTGATAGAGGTCGACGCTGTGGCCCAAGAAGGCGGTGGAGAGGTGACCCTGGGGGTGGGTGCTTCCTGCACCTGCTGTCTTAACTCTGACAAAAGTTGAGCTCTAGCCTCTTTCCACCAAAGAGGGACGGACTCGTGGTCCAGTACTGGGGGGGGGGGGCTGGTAACTGATACCCCAGGTACGGAGGATAGTGCCAGGATGGGTAATAAGAAGAGTACCCGGGATAACCCAGCATGGGGTGTCCTGGAGTAGGATATCCGGCATCGGGAAGGATGATGGGCATAACTCTGCATCGGGTAGCCCGGCATCCGAGGCACCTGGCCCGCATCAGGTACTGAGTGACCAACGGAGGGCCACCCGAGGCAGGAGAGAGGTTCAGGGACTGGGAACCCAGTGCGAAGGACCTGCAGGGGCAGTGCCATAGTGCCAGAAGGTAGTGTGGGATCCAGTGCGCTCGCAGAGCCAGAGGGTGGAGGCTCCATAACAGGATCCCCGGTCGGCAGCGAAACCTTGTCCGGCGATGGTGAAAGGTCTGGCGAGGGGGGGGGGAAGCTCGAGGGGCTCCTGACAGCAGGTCTGAGTGCGACCTTGCTAAAGCAAAAAGCAAGGGATTGAGTGGCGAGTCTCTGCGGTGAAGAACCCTGGGAGATGACAGGTTGACTTGTCCCTCACTCTGACCGATGGGGGCCAAACTGGAGCGCGACGGGAGAGTGGATGGATCCGGATGGGCGTCAGAGGGGCCGGCGTCCGAAACAGCAGATCCGGCAGGGCTAGAAACGGCTAGAAGGCTGCTGCTAATCTGATCAGCGGAGGCTGCGCGCCCCTCGCTGGAGGTGAGGGGTGACTTGTTGGCAGGACAAGACGAAGAAATTACCACCTCTAAAGAGGCTACCCCGCTGCCTGCTCACCTCGGCAAGAGGGGGCCCCGGCCCAAAGAGGCAGATGGGGCGCCTGAAAAAGTACTTACAGTTGCAGGCCTCTCGTGTGGCAATGGACTCCAGTCCCGGCAATTCTCTTTACTTTTCTTCTTTTTTGGGGACGGCGACGATGACCTTTCGCTGAGTTTTTGGAGCTCCTTTTCCATAGACACTAAGCATCGGGTCAGACGATGGGCCTCAAGGGACCACTTGCGCCTGGTTCTGGTCGCCTGACAGATGGAACACTCCTGGACGTCGTGCTTTGAACCTAGGCAAAGGGGGCAGCGGGAATGGTCGTCCCGTCAGGGATAGAAACATAGACTTTTGGCAGATAAGGACACGCTAGACCCATCTAGTCTGCCCATTTCCTACCTACAGGATGAGCCGTAGATCCTAGTTAACCAACAGCCTATATCTTTCTGCCTCCACAAGAATTGCCTTATGTCTGTCCCATGCATTCTTGAATTCTCCCACAGTTTTAGACCCCCAACTTCCTCAGGAAGGCTGTTCCATGCATCCACTACCCTCTCGTGAAATAATACTTCCTCCATTGCCCTGAACCGCCTCCTTCTATCTTTAAATTGTGTCCTCTTGTTCTTGCAAGTCTCTTTTCTGAAAGATGCTACCCTCTTGGACTTTGTTGATTCCTTGAGGTACTTAAAAGTTTCTATCATGTCTCCCTCTCCCTTCTTTCCTCAAGGGTATACATATTAAGCTCATTTAGTCTCTCCTCATACGGCTCTCTCTTGCAGACCCTGCACCATTTTAGTTGCCCTCCTTTGGACTGCCTCTATTCTGTCTATGTCCTTGAGGAGATGGGGTCTCCAGAACTGGACACAGTACTCCAGATGGGGTCTCACCAACTGTCTGTACAGGGGGATAACAACTTCCTGCTTTCTGCTGCTGATGCCTCCTGTACATCCCAGTATACCCCGCCCTCCCTACTGCCTTCTCACATTGCTTGCCTAACCTTAAGGTCATCTGATATGATTACCCCAGGTCCCTTTCCTGTTTGTTGTTGTTACTACCTCCCCACCCATTGTGTATTCTTCCCTGGGTTCTTGTTTCCCAGGTGCATTATTTTACTTTTTGCATTGAATCCTAGCTGCCATACATCTGACCATTCCTCCAACCTTGCCAAGTCCTTTTCATCCTTTCCACACTCCTTGTGTATCAACCCTGTTGCAGATCTTTGTGTCATCTGCAAAAGGCATACTTTTCCTTCAGTCCCTCTGCAATGTCACTGATGAAGACATTAAAAGGACTGGACCCAATACTGAACCCTACGGTACCCCACTAGTAACCGCCCTTTCTTCAAGTGGACTCCATTTACAATTACCTTCTGTGTCCTGTTGTCCAGCCAATGTTTTACCCAGGCTACCACCCTGGGACCCACTCCCAGGCTGGTTAATTTGACTATCAATCTTTTGTGTGAGACTGTGTCAAATGCCTTGCTAAAAGTCTAGGTAGGCCATGTCCACAGCCCCTCCTGGTCTACTACTTTGGTGACCCAGTCAAAGAAATCTATTAGATTCGGTCTGACATGACCTTCGCTGTGAACCCATGCTGCCTTGGATCCTGTGCTCCACTGACCTCTAGGTACTCAACTATTCTTTCCTTCAGAAGTGACTCCATCACTTTCCCTACCACAGAGGTCAGACTGATAGGTCTGTAGTTTCCTGCATCTGTCTTGGTCCCACTTTTGTGAAGGGAATCACATCGCCTTCCTCCAGTCCTCGGGTACCAGACCATCCTCCATGATTTATTAAAAGAGTAGCCAGTGGTTTCACTAGTTCCTTCCTTAATTCTTTTAGAATTCTGAGGTGAATTCCATCAGGACCCATTGCTTTGTCCACCTTCAGTTTTAGGAGTTCTTGCAGAACCCTTTCTTCTGTGAAAGGACTGGGATCGACCCCCCTATCAAGAGTGCTTCTGTTAATTGGATTAGGCACTTCCCCCTCCTCTTTTGTGAATACTGAGCAGAAATATTCGTTCAGTATTCCTGCTTTTTCACTGTCCCCCTCTGCCCACCTACCGTTCATTCTATTCAGCTTCACTATCCCTCCCTTTGTCTTTCTCGCTCGCTGATGTACCTATAAAGGTTTTATCCCTTTCTTAACTGAGTTGGCTATCTTTTCCTCAGTTTGGGCCTTTGCTATTCTGACTTCCCTCCTCTTTTCTGCCTTAACTGGTACAGCTCTCTGTCCTGCTCCTTCTGTGTTTCCTTATACTTCGAGATGCTATCTTTTTCTTCCTGACTTTCACAGCCACCTCTCTTGAGAACCATAGTGGCTTTTTCTTCGTTTGATTTGTTTATTGCTTCACACAAAGGCTTGTTGCCTCTGTGATGGCAGTTTGATAATTCCCATTGTTGCTCCACCTCCTTCTAGCCTGTTTGCTAGCTTTTCTGAGGCACTGTCCCATCTTGCCAAAGTCAGCCCTCCTAAAGTCCAGTACACTCACTTTTGTATGGCTTGACTCTGTAGCTGAGTTTAACGTGAACCACACTGTTTGATGGTCACTTGTCCCCAGATGGCAACCTACTTCTAGATCTGAGATCCTCTCACTGCCCCCATTTGAGAGTACGAGGTCTAAGATTGCTCCCTCACGAGTGGGTTCCAAAACTAGCTGTCTAATGCCTGCCACCTGTAGGGCATCAAGAAAGGCCCTGCTCTTGGATGTGGCTGCAGCAAATGTGCTCCAGTTAACATCTGGCATATTCAGGTCTCCCATCAACAGTATCTCCCCTTTCTCTGCCATTCTAAGAATGCCTTCCATCATATCCTTGTCCATTCCTTCCCCTGACATGGGGTCTGTACACAACCCTGTGCGGATTGTGGTGCCCTTTCCAGTCTCCAAGGTGACCCACAGTGCCTCCTCTCCTCCCTGTTTACTCTTTTGTTCAGTTGCCTTTATCCCTTCCTTTACATGAAACTACTCCTCCTCCTCTTCTCCCTGCCTGTCTCTCCTGTAAGTTATGTACCCTGGTATGTTAACATCCCAGTCATGGTTCTCTGTGTACCATGTTTCGGTGACTACTACGATATCCAGGCATCCCTCTTCCATTAAGGCCACCAGCTCAGGAGCTTGTTGCCCAGACTATGGGCATTGGTACTCATTACCCTCCATTTCCTGATGGCCTTACCCCTTTGCCCCATCTCTGTCCTTCTTGCTTTTGTCACTTTCTCCATTTACCCTGCCCTTCCCTATTGACACCTCCATGTTGGTGTTTGCCACACTTACTACAGTGATTGTTTGGCGGAGGCTAGGATTTTTCTGCTCCTTTCCAGTGCCTCCCCTCTTGGCTAGTTTAAAAGCTTGCCAATGAAGCATTTAAACCTATCACCTAGGATCCTGGTTCCCTCCGGACAGATGCAACCCATCATGCCAGTATAGGCTTGCATACTCCAGGTGGACCCCAGTCCCCAATGAAGCCAAATCCCTGAGCTCCACACCAGTTTTCAACCACTGATTGAATCCCATGATGCAGAACACCTAGCCTCTCCTATGCCAAGATGGGTAGCACCTCCGAGAAGGTTACCGTCGTGCTGCCTGACTAAGGCCCTCCCCAATCCACAAACTCTTCCTGCACTTCTCTAATCCTTTCTTAGCCAGGTCATTTGTCCCTAGGTGGACAATGACATCCAGCTCCCTCCCTGTGCAGCTGCTCGGCAATCCTAGGATTCCCCCTGTCCCTCAAGCCATGGCGCCAGGCAGGCACCTGCCTCCCTCTCCCTTCCTTGCCCAGTTCTACCTTGCTAACAATGGGTCCCCCACCAGGAGTTGTTTCCTTCCCTGCAGGGTCCCTCCCCCCTCCTGTGGGTCTCCTTTGTGGAGGTCCCAGCATCCTCCTTGGTCTCCACTGTAGGTGCCTCCATAGAGGAACCACACTTTGCCAGAATGGCATAGGAATTGTGGAGAGGTACAACTGGAGGGATGTGCCTCTGTTCCACCACCCTCACCCTCCCTGAGCCCACTGTGGTCCAACCGCTCCTCTTTCTTGGTAACCTCTGAGGCAGGCAGTGGCACTGGTGGTCCCTGATGGAAGAGGGAGGTCCCACAAATCCTGGCCAACTCAGCCTGGGATTTGAGCCAGACTTAGAGCACTTTTTCTTCTGTCTAGAAGACATCAATTTGAAAAACTTTGAGAGAAATTTAGATAAGAGGTGAAGGAAACTCGACTAAAATACAACACGGATGTTAGATTGCTGTTCTGACATGAGCCAAAGCGTTACTGAGGTGAAGACAGGAAAGAACTGGAGAGCGGGTGCGGGAACGCCCCATTTATGGTCGGGCTGACGTCACACCACCCCGTCGGGGACGGTCCCCACTGAGGGTTGCTATCTACAAGTTTGCCATGCGGACCTTATGCCAGGGGGCGTAGTTCTATATGTGAAGACCTACTGCAGGAACCCTCTTAAAGTAAGATCACAATTTATTTAGTTTTTTGCTGAATAGGAAAGGAGGGCTTATTTTCAGCCTTGTCCCGGGGATAGCGATGTAAACTGACATACTGAATCAGGTTGAGCTATTGGTAGTATTTTATTTAAAGATTGAGGGGGGAGAGGACTGTTTGGCCAGTACAACACTGAAATTCCCTGTTTTCTTGAAGTACAGTGGGATCTTTAATGTCCCCCTGAACCACCAGAAAAGGCAGACGGGACTTCAGTTTAATGCTTCATCTGAAAGATGGCATTTCATTAGTGAAGTCCCCCAGTCTCCCATGTTGCACTACAGTGTCAGTATTGGCATTTAGATCAAACTCCTGGGGTGGGGCTAGAACCCACAACCTGATCTCCCGTCCTCACTGTTAAGTGACAACCTGCTGAATCACTGTGCTGATGCTATTTGATGAAGATGCTACAAGCAATTAGTCCTCAGTGAATCCAGCAATTCCTCATGAGGATGGTGATGAATATACCTGAGGAAGATGTAGCTGAATGGACAGAGAATGCTAAGCCATCTGTTCCATGTCTGTTTGATACTCAGTTTACTTCTTTTCTCATACAGGAGACATGTAGAATCCTACAGCTGGTAGTGGTTCAGTCAGCCACACCACTATTGTGAACTGCATTTTGTTAGATTATGGGAAGGCTCCCAAGTGCTTCTTGAGTTTCCTTCTCTTTGAGCATATAGTCAATGAAGAATGGAGTGACTTGGACAAAAAGAAGCTGTTTACTAAGAGAAGAGCTAAGCGCTGTCCTTTTCAGAAGTGTTGAAAAAGTGGGTGACTCCACCAATCACGGTTTGAACTCATAAATCGTCTCTTGCCATTCACCATCTATAACTGCACAATCCAGGAATTCCTGTTTAATCAGTTTTTCATACATCAAATAGTCCCATAAAAAGAGAAAAGGATAAATGGTTGCTGTGAGTATGACTAGTGATTTATTAACTGTTTAATTCTAAATGTAATTTTTATTATGATGTGTAGAGTTTTTATGAGTTGTTATACTTGGTAACAGAATCGTCATGACAGTGCAGTTAATCAGTTAGCTATTACTAGTACCAACTCAGCAGTACAGCTACCCCCGCCAATGCAGCTCTCCCCATGAACCAACCTGCTCTCCAGACTACACCCTTAGCTCCCCATCACTAGTCCTAGGACCTCAGGACAGCTCCACTCTGCCTCAGAGGCATCTAGGGACAGCCAGCATTCCGAAGCTCTCCCCTCTCCCCAAGGACCAACCTGCTCTCCAGACTACACCCTCAGGTCCCCCCGCCATCCCCAGAACCGTAGAACAGCGCTACTCTGCTTCAGAGGCAACTAGGGACAGCCAGTGATCCCGGGGCTTCCCCCCTCCTCATGGACCAACCTGCTCTCCAGACTACACCTTCGGCTGTAGGGAGCTCACTGTTTCTACAAGGAGTGGGGTGCCATCTTGCCTCTGCAATTGTACCTGCACCATACCACATGGTCCCTGCATTTGCTGTTGGCACACTGCAACAGATAGATTCTGGCTATCAGGTATATCAAGAGTGGTAGCTAGTTTTATGCTGCATACTACTGTTGTTTTCTGACTTTTAACCGTTATTGCCAGTATTTCACTTACAATCAGCTACCTGAGTGCAGCCAAAGTTTAAGCTACCGTCCATCTAATTCTTGTCAGCAGATGCAGCTGACATTTAAAATATTTTCATCTTGTGCATCCTGCCAGCAGAGTGTAGCTGAAAATTAAATGGTGTCATCTGGTGTATGCTGCCAGCAGAGTGTGGCTGAATTTAAATACTATCAACATGTTTTAATATTTGTCTGCCATATTTACCTGTCCTCAGTGGGGTTGCAGGACCGGGCTCTATGAGGTTCTCCTCCTCCCTCCCCAAGCTCAGGTTTCCTCTACCTGCCCTCTCAGCAGTACTTAACCTTCCTTACCTTACCATCTGTCTTTCCCCAGCTCCCCACCACCAGCCCCAGGACCAGGCCACTCTACCTCAGAGACATATAGGGCAGCCAGCGATCCTGGAGCTCTCCCTCCTCCCCACATATCAACCTGCACTCACAGTGGTCTATTCTGTGTAGCTTCCCCAAAAAGTACCATCCAAGGAGGCCCTACTTTTAATTGCTCCTGAGGTCAGCCCACTTTCACCCCCCATGCCACCTCACTTTGTCCACCTTCCCCCTTCCTGGAGTAACATATAGGAACTGCCTGAAACCCCAACTGGTTTAGCTCCACCTCCTAAACAATTACACCTTCTTCTCCCTGCCATACCTCCACTAAATCGCCTTCTCCAACCACTCTACCCCCTCTCCTCCCAATCGCAATATTATTCCCCCAGTTTGCACCTAGTCAGGCTACGTGGGTACTCCCTAGGATGAAAGCCTACCACTCTGCATTGAGGCTGTGGGCTTTGAACCTAAACCAGCACCTGTTACTCTCACTGAAGTCCGGAGCTCTAACCTCTTGGCTGTACTGCCAGTAAATATCACTGGTAGCAAACGATATACCCTTCCAGATGAAGCTGATCATGCTTCCTCTGCTGGTAGCTTTCCTCGCTGGATTATGACAGGAGCAGATTTCTGTGCAACTGATCAAGCAGAATTGTCCAGCTTCTCCCATCTCCTGGCCTTGATGCCTTTGATTAGTAGGGTTCGTTGGGCTCCCAGGGGCCCTTACTATTCCTCTCCTCACAAACCATGAGCACTTGCTACTTTGACTCTTCATCTACACTCTTACCTTATCGCCCCCCTCTCTATTACACATGTGTCTACCTCTCTTCTCACTCCTATTGGCTGGGGATGTGGAGAGTAACCCGGACCTTTTAACATCCCCATTACCCACTCTAACCAAACTTGGACTAGCTCTACAGGCCTAAGAGTCACCCACATGAATATATGCAGCCTCCCAGCAAATTTCCATGAGCTGGATGCATGGGTGTCCCTTTACAAGCCTAGCATTCTTGCTATCACCGAGATCTGGCTCAAACCAAGCATCCGTGATGCTGCTCATCAACTACCAGGATACTCCATGCTGTGGCATGATAGACCTGGTAAAAAGAAGGTGGAGGTACTACTGCCTCCGCCGAGCTCCTAACAGCCACTCCAGCTCCCGCGCGATCCCTCCTGCCCGTGGTGGATCCTTATTGAATTAACACTAGATTCCAATAAAATCATCTACGTAGGGTGCGGTTACCAGCCTCTTAAAGGGGGCATCTCTGGTTTAACAAACCTACAAACAGTAAAGAAAGGATCCTACTTGGGGATTTCAACCTTAACTGGCTGAGCCCCAAGGAGCCAGATTACAGCAACCTGCTCAAACAGCATAACCTCTCCCAGTTCATCGCCCTACCCAATAGAACTAATCCCCGCATTTAGAATCACTCCTTACTGGACTGGGTGGTGATGAATAGAGAGGACAAGGTACTTCAAGCCAAAATCCTATCGAACTCTCGATTCACCTGAACCTCTTGATCCGACATGTTCTGAACTTGCACCACTACCTGCTGAGAGTAGACATGGGCTCAGGCTGGTAGAATGCTAGGCTTGATCAGTAGTTTCCCCTCTTCTGGGGCATCTAGCATAAGAATCTTGTTTCTGACATCCTTTTTCATGCACACTTCACCACTAATGGTACACTGAGCATTTGGAGGCAAAACAAGTGAGTCCGGGTCTTTTTTTCATACTACAACCACGGGTTCATCTTTTTCAATCTCTCTGTTTTGCATTTGTAAATCATAGGCTCGCTGCACCAAGGCCGGAATGCATATGGCCTTCCCAGTCCACTTGGCTTGTTTCTCGTGACAGAGCTGGGCAAGCCGGTTGAACATATGAGCATTTGTGCCAATCAACAAAGGCACACCATCATACAGTCCAGTCGGCGGGCACATCAGGGCCAGGGTCTCCACTTGTTCATCCACGCCAGCAATAGCAGTAGGGAAAGATAACCAAATTCATACATACCCCTGGTAAGGATAAGATTTTTCACTCAACCCCCATATGTTCATCTTGCCCACAATTGTAGCAAATTATACTTTCTTTAGTCTGCTTGGGCTGTAACATTGCATTAGGAGCTGGCCTCCATTCGCAGCTAGGGTGGGGAGGAGTACACATCTGGTGCTGGAACACTAGTAACAGAAAATGTTAGTTTGACCTCCCTCTCTTTCTGCAACGTGAAGGGTGGTGCAGTACATCTCAGAAATTCTCTTACGTAGCAGTCAGTTCACTTATTTCAGTCTTTGATCTGCCATCGGCGAGGGCACTAAGCGTGCACCCCACTCCATAGTAGACTCGGCTTCTGAGAGGGGTTGGGGTCTTTACCCGCAGAAGCAACCTTGGTAGGGGCACCAGCTTTCATTTCTCTGAATTCTCTCAGCAGCTTCGCCCATGGTGGGGTATCTTTAACAGTCTCTGAGAGCTTGTCCGGCACTAAGGTCTGCCCTTGAACTTCACCCATATGATCATCCTCAGTAACCTAAGCGACAAGTAAGCAATAATGCCCGACAGGGTGGGCGGTATTGGGCAATACCGGACCGGCCAGGGGCGTAATGAGGCCCGACGCTGCAGGCGGAGGCCTTATAACTGCTGGCTGGTCCGTATTGCCTATACCGCCACCCTGAGGGGCATTATTGCGCTAGAAAATGGGCTAACTGTGGTATTTTAGGTGGTATTTTAAAATTACCCCAACAAATTCCAAACAAAAACCCCGAAAATAACAAGAGTTAGTAATAAAGTAGTTCCTCCGAGTTTTGTGCTGTTCCATCTGCTGTTGAGCCATTAACACCCCCACCACCATGTCTACAACATGGTATGGAGTTCTGTTTCAGGTTCCATCATCCCGTCCCCCCTCCCCAAAATGTCTCGATATTGTTGAGGCAATAAAAAAGCTTTATTTTGTTGCAGGAAGACTGGATGCCGGACTGGATGATGAGAGAATGCCTTCCTATTGCGAGCTCGGTCAGTGGACAACGAGTTAGTAGTCGCAGTGACTTTATTGACTGTGTACAAAGCAGGAAGTGATCAGAACTATCACTGCTGCTTGTCCTGGGGATTGTGCCTCATTTTTTTTTCTCATTTCTCGGTCCTCGCTGCCTGGGGACGGGAGTATCGAGGAGCGTTTCAGTGGAGCGAGTGTAATGAAACTGGAGCAGCAAACAACAACAGCCGTGCCAGTGCCGTTTGGTGGGCGATCGGATTAAGGCTGGAAGCAGAGGAGCAAAGAACAACAGCTCTGCTAGCAGACATAGGTACTAATGTTCAGGAATGGATATCTCCGGAAGGGAGAGTCTGTTGTAGTTTGTTGCTGAGAAGGGTTTTTCTTTGGGTTTGTGATGGGAAGGACTGTTGCGGGTCTGGCATGCTCGCTCTGACATAGCTACGCTCTATTACTCCGTCAGTGAGTGGAAAGAAAGAACAAGAACAACTAAAAATATATATATACACCTGCATTTGATGTCTTTTATATATATTTTTTGGCTTTACTGGTATTTTTTGATATGTCTGCTTGGTAGCACATTGAGTTTTTGGGGGCTCTCACTCGGTCTTTGTCTTCAAGCTAACTAGTAAAAAAAAATGGCGGTAGTTTGAAATTATGTGCCCACTGCTTCAGCCAATAATGAAGCAGGCTGGGCACACGGATATCTAGCTGGGCATCAGGCAGGTTTGGAATGGGGCTTTTTTATTGGTGGGCATCTATTGTCTGATAGGCGCCCACCTAAATAATGTGTCAGCCAATCAGATGAAGAATTTTCTTTGCCCATTTTCTAACAGCTGATACGAGGGAGTCCCCAGGGTAGCCTCCTTTGCTCAACCCCTGGATTTATTTCATCAGTTCGTCATGGGGAGGCGAATCCAGCCGGTCTTCCAGCCGTAACTTAAGCAACAATAAGTCGGAGAATGGAGCAGACATGTATTTGGTCCATCCTAATTCAATCTAGCTTGCCTGGAACCACACTACTTTTTTCTGTAAGGTCTTTTCAAGCCAGGTACATACACAGACAAAGGCTTTCCTTGGCATTGATGAGTTGTTTAACCCTCCACCAAAGATCTTCACCTGAGTCTGGGCTCCCAAATATATTTTCAAAGCATCCAAATAGTCTTGTGCAGTTGCCCTGGGTTGTTAGCCTGCTTGGTGTGTATAGCAGCCAGAGTGGTATCTTGGAGACTTTCACTCAACCTTTTCTCTTCTCTGCCTCGGAACAATGCCATTCGGGCACTGGGGGGCCACATAGTCTATCCATGTCTCCCAATCATCTTCCCCATTAAGTGTGGGTAGAATGCCTGAAAACAGTTGCAGCTTGTGGTAGAGTCATGACTAACTGTGGGCACAGGCGTGGGTGTTGGCACAGGAGCTGGGGTAGGGGCAGGTATTGGAACTGGTGTAGGTGTCGGGGGAGGAATGTCCCCCGGCAGCAGGAATAACTTTTTGAAGTCCTCAAGAGTTTTGCCTTCATCCAGTAACAATCCTGCAAACTTCTCCTCAAAGGTCTCAGATAAGGGTGGGAGCTCGTTTTCTGAGGGATCCTTACTATCTTTAGTCACCACCCTCCAGGTGGCTGGGCACCTTAGTGCTGTCCACGGGGTTGCTACACTCCACTAAAGCCATTAGAATTTGGGCAGTCAAGTCAGCATGTTGGCTTACTACCACAGCTTTTCCCAGACATTCAAGTTTTGAAAGTGCCCCTTCTATAGTGTCTTTACTAGTGCCCAGGGGTATATATAGTATTAATAGAGCATTTTGGGGGTCAATTTCATGTCCCGTACACCAACCAACTGATGCACAGCCATTTCTTCCGTGGTACCCATTAAATTTCTAGATGTAAATTTTTCTTGGCCACTAGAAGGTGCTAATCCCAGTGGTGCCTCAAGATGTAACCCTGGGTGGCGCAATCCTATGGGCTACCACCTCTGCCTGTGGGAATATGCACAGGTTGAAGGGACAGAGTTCTGTGAATAGGTGCCTCCACCCGGAGAAATGGTATTGGGGTAGTTTGACTGCTTTGGTATAGCATTCCGGGATGCTATAACCACCCACCAACCCTTCTAGTGGCCTAGATAGTAATATCATAGAACATGCACATGCACTGGATAACAGTAAGAATATGCTCACACCCCTTGCACTTACTACCAGGGTTGGATTTGCTGCCCTGGAGACCCCCTGAAAAACAAGATCAGCAATACACAATGCAAAACTTTTCACTGTAACCCAACTAATAATATGCACACTAGCCAGGTTAAATGTGTAACAGATGATCAGGTTTATTCAGGGGAAGTGAACAAGGAAGGGGCATGAATTTAGTCAAATGATTGGCGCTCTGATTTACTTCAGGCTGATTCAACATGCACTGTAAGTCCTTGATAATTAGTCTTGCAACCCTAGGTACCCAGATCTTACACAGGCTAGCCTGGCACGTTGCCTGGGGTGGCCGGCGTTGCAGCTGTTGTTGAGGCCCTTTAGAAAGAAAAAGTTAGCATGTGCACAACCCAAATATTTGTAATCCCGAGCTGGATGGCTCAGTCCATTAGCAATAACCCAAAACAGATCAGTAAGTTGACACACTGTGATTTGTAGCTATTGTTGCAGGGAGCTACCCTGATTTGTACTTGCACAACCTGGACCAGAATGTAGGACAGCAAGATGAAGACCTCATGGTGTTGATGCGATGTGCCAGGGGAAGAAGGGCCTACACGACTTACCTCCCAGTGGTAGCTACCTGTTCGATGGTGTTGACCAGGGGGCCGAATCACCAAGCCGGTTTTTCATCAAGATTATCTCTGGAATGCGGGCAGGCTTGGGCGAGATGGCCAGACTCAAGCAGGAGGAACAGTCCTGAGAAAAGTTTGTGATCTTTTGCTGGAAAGCCTCCAGCGGGTATAACAGGATTCACCGTGGGGAACCAAATCGCGACCCATGAAACACATTCAGCACACTTATCTCAGCAAATTCTTTAAGCCACAGTTCAGATTCAATCCGGTTGCTAATTGCAGCTTCACTGCACAAACCTTCTTCTCCTAGGCTGTTTTTTCTCTCAGGCAGGCCGATCGCTTCTGGAGCAAGTCTTCGGTCCCAAACCTCAATCACCACAGCAATTCTATTCTTTCTTCCACTGCCACCATACACCGGTGAATGGAAAAGCCCGATTTGCTGCACTGACAACTCAAAGGCAGGAGAATGTGGCCAGCAGAGCCTTCCTGCTGATTCTCCAATGCTCCTCCTAGGCATGGCTGCTCGACAGCTCGAGCTTTTCACTCTCCAACTTCCACTCACAAAGGATGCACTGCTTCAGGCATTTCTGGGGATTTCTCTTGTGATCCCAAAGGTTCTTTTGGCTGAGGGAACTGTCAGTCACAATGTGGGCTCCCCCTCCAGGCCAGTTTAGGTGCCAAACAGTTAAAACTACAGAATTCCTTCTCAAGATCCCTGGGGACAGTCTCCATTTTAGGTCCCCAGTACTGGCAGTCAGAACCAAAATGGTGGCTCTATTCAAAAGCTCAAGCTGCAAATGAAGGCAGGTTAGACAAACTCCTTTTTCATTATTACTCTACCAGATAAACAGTAAATACCCACATTTCCTAACAGGACGCCCTCTGCGCTAACAGCGACTGCAGAATGGAGCAATATAACAGGTTGTCTGGCTGGTTGCGAGCCTTAATTATTCGGACCCAGCCCAAACTGATTTTCAAAACACAGGCTAGATGCTTTCTTAAAGAGAGAGGCACAGAGGCTTACTAAGGTGCTCTCAAGCAAACAAACAGAACTACTGCAGACAGGACACCAACCTGACAGTTGGCATTAGGGAGCCCAGGAAGATAACACAGTAAATCCCAATTTGTAGGGGGTTTGCATTCAGAAATCAGGGCAGTCCATTGGCAAGCTCATCACTCCCTCACAGACATCGACTGTAGTGGGATTTCTCACGATGCCTTCCTTTACGTTCAAGATAGGCACTTCTCTCAAACCACCCATCGAGTGAGAGGAGGAAACACCCATTGGCTCTCAAAAGATCTGCTCTCGCTAATGAAGGAGAGGGATAAAAAATGGGCACTTTCAAAGTCTCCCCATTCCCTTACGTGATGTCTACAGAAAACTGCGTAACAAACACAAACAAATGACCAAATCCCTGAAAGCAAGTTACCTTCACAATCTGCAGAGAAAACCTGAAAAACTCTCACTGGTTCTGGTCCACCACTGGCTCTGTGATAAATCCCGAGGCTTACTGCCCTGAAATTCACCTCAACTCCCCAACAGGCATCATCACTGACCCCACTAAAGACGCCAATGCCCTCAACACCAAATTCACGGACCTTGCAGCTCATCTAAGCAAGCTGGATAACTCCGACCCACCATGCCCTTGTAACCAGACCAACCACCATCCCTAGGAGGGAGCTTCAAACCCTCCTTTCCATTTCAGAACTATCTCTCAGAATGAGACTTTCAAACTCCTAACGAGCCTCCCCAACAGGGGCAGTCCAGGTATTGATGGACTCCATCCCACCTTTCTCAAACGTATTGCCCCCTGCATTGCTAGACCTCTGACCACCATATTTAACCTTGCCCTAGTCTAATCCACCATGCCCGCCATTTGGAAAATTGCCAGACTCATCCCCATTTTCAAGACAGGTGACCCCCTGCTTATCTCAATACTGCCTCACTTAAGCAGATTCCTAGAGAAACTAGTCCATCACCAACTCTCTGACCATGTAAACAAATCCGACCTGCTCTGCTCGCAGCAACATGGGTTCAGAAAGCACCATAGCACCAATTCTGCCTTGGCCATCTTCACTAATCATGTCTGTAGAAACATGGATATAGGGAACGTTACCAGTGCCATATTCGTAGATCTTACAAAGGCCTTCAGTTTGGTTGACCACAGTTTACTCCACACCAAACCGATGGACCTTGTCTGCTCAGTAGGTACAGCAACATTGTTCCTATGCTACCTCACAGGACGAAAGCAAATCGCCAGTATTGGATCTGCCACCTCTGCAGCCACAGCTGTATCCATAGGAGTTCCTAGGGCTCCATATTGGGTCCCTTGTTATTTTCCCTCTTCATTAACTCCTTCCTAAGGACAGCCTCTCCTGTGAGGCCTTACTGTGCTGACGATTTAGTTCTATTTCAGAGTGACAAAACCGTGACTGGACTTTCCTCTATCCTCGCTCAGAAAGTACAGTTAAGTAAGCTGTCGCCGTAACAGTAAATCTTGAGAGTGGTTGTTGTAGTAGGTAATAACCATTAGCACTAGAGCTGTCAGGCACTAGGACCACACAGAAAACATTAGCTACCAGTGTCTGGTGGGGGACCACCCACCCAGTGTCACGTGACGGACGTCAGTGTGACACTGTATAGTGGGTGGTCCCCATGTTGGCCATTCCAGTTCTCCAACCGGAAACCTCAGAAGTTGCAAAAGGAGTGGGCTCCTGGAGCCAAAAGAAAAGCTAGAAAGAAGTAGCCGCAGAAGCAAGGAGAAGGTGGGAGGGGAAAAAGGTACCTATTGCAAGAGCCTCTCTCGAAGATCTACTGTTACGGTAAGATCTTAAGTAACTGTACTATCTTACTTTGAAAGGGCTCTTGCAGTAGGTAATAACCATTAGGACCGAGTCCCAAGCAGTGTAATTCAGACAAATGCTGAAGCACGGGAGGCAGGAAAGGTCTGCAGCAGGTAGCAGATTAAGACAGAAGGCCCTGAAGGACAGCTAGTCCAAAGCCTGCCCTGCACCTAGAGGCAGTGACCAGACTGTAGTGTTTGGTAAAGGTGTGGACAGAGCTCTGAGTGGCTGCTGCAAAATGTCCATGGCAGAAACATTCCTGAAACAAGCAGTAGATGCAGCCATGCCTCTGGTTGAATGCCCTTTACTTCCTCTGGAAGGACTTGTACACTTCTGATAACAAAACATAATGCAGTTTGCTAACCATTTAGATAAGCATTGTTTGAAACTGCCGTGCCCCTCTTTTGAGGCGCAAAAGAAATGAAAAGCTGATCCGTTTCACGGACTGACTTCGGCCCAGTTAAGTATAGTAACGCATGAGTTCTGTGCCCATCGAGTGTGTGCAGAATGGCCTCTCCTTGATTAGAATGCTTAGGGAAATACACTGGCAAGTGTATGGTTTGATTCAGAGTAAATTCAGACACCACCTTAGGTAAAAACTTAGATTTGTACACAGAGCCACCCAGTCTCTGTGCAAAATCAAATAAGGCTCCTTACACATCAGAGCCTGAAGCTCGGAAATTCTTTGAGCCAAGTATTGAAACTAAAAGAGCGCTTTCCAGGAAACGTGGCGCGAGTTGCAACTTATGGCCGGTTCAAGGGAGGAAAAGTGAGTTTCTCAGGATGAAATTCAAATCCCACAGAGGAGCGGGTTCCTGACTGGTGGTTTTAGATGGAGAATTCTTTCAGAAAGATTTTGGAAACCTCCAACTGTACCAACGTTTTGCCATCCACCAGAGTGTGGTAGGCAGAAATGGCAGATAAGTGAACCTTCAGTAAAAATAGCTATGGCCAAGGTCAGAGAGATGCAGCAGGTATTCTATGACCTCTGGGATGAGACAAGAGAAAGGGTCCCATCCCTTGTTGGTTGCCCAAATGGAGAACCTCTTCCATTTCATAGCATATGTGGATCTTGTGGATGGCTTACGGGCCTCCCTCCACAAGGACTTGAGCTACTCTGGAAGAGACCTCAAGGTGTGCAACAGCTATGTCAGCAGGAACCACGCGTGAAGTTGAAGGGATTTGGGGCCCAGATGGACCAGCTGCCCTGGTCTTGAGTCAGCAGATTCTGGCAGAGGGGTAGGGGAACTGGAGGTTCTACTCTCAACTGCTGAAGCAGAGGAAACCACTCTTGGCAAGGCCAGTAAGGGGCTATGAGAATCATGCGGGTCCCTTCTTGCTGTAGTTTCAGAAGTGCCCTCTGCAACAGTGGAAAGGGAGGGAAGGCATACAAGAACCTCCCTGTCCAACAGAGAGACAGCGCATCTCGCCAGAAAACACCACGCCTGGGAACAAGCAAGCAGAAACTGGCTAGTTTTGCGTTGGATGAGGAGGCGAGCAGATTAAGATCTGGGCGACCCCATCGATCGAAGATGTCTTCAACTACTGACTGCCTCAGTTCCCACTCGTGTGCCCTTGCCCGAGTGTAGCTGAGAGTGCCCGTCAGAACATTCTGAACACCTGGGACATGCACTACCATGCGCTGCAGACTGTGCTGTCCCTGCATAATGGATACGACCATGTGCCTCCCTGTTTGTTCAGGTACCAGTCCACGCACGTGTCCATCTGTACCACTGGGGCCCAGGGAGGAGTAGGTGCTGAAAAGCCTGAAGGGCATACAGTACGGCTCCCATCTCTTGCACACTGATGTGCAGAGATAGCTCCTGCTGAGATCAGGATCTCTGTGTCCTGTGGTCGCCCAGATGGGTGCCCAGCCCTGACCAGAAGCATCCGTTGTCAGGGTCTGAGCTGGTGGGAGCGCCTGAAAGGAATCCTCTGGTGAGAATGGGACGGATCCTGTCACCACAGGAGGTCCTGACGCATGGTGCTGGACACCAGAATCCTGTGATCCAGGTCATCCGATTTCTGGTCCCACTGGACCTAATGGGTCCACTGTGTAATCCGCATGTGAAGCCTGGCTAGGGGGACAGTGGGAATAGCCACTGCCGTCAGGCCCAGAAGGCGTAAGACTGAATGGGCTGTGGTCCACTGGCTGGTTGTTACTTAGACAGCCTGCTGACGCAAGGTTTCTGCCTGATCAAAAGGGAGGAATGCTTAACCCTGAGCAGTATCCAGCACCATCCCAATAAACTGGATGCAGTATGAAGGAACAAGGTGGGATTTGGGGTAATTCACCATGATCCCCCTCTTGCTTGAAAAGATTCAGGGTAGTAGTCCGGGAGGCCACCAGGCCCGTCCCTTGACAGTGCTGACAAGAGCCAGTCATCAAGGTGCAGGGACATATATATTCCCTGGTGGTGTAAAGCCGCCGCCACCACTGCTAGGCACTTGGTAAACACAGTGGGTGATGAGGAGAGGCCAAAGCGGAGTGCTGTGAACTCGAAGTGTTACCCCTGGAAGATAAAGTGTAGGAAGTGGTGCTAGGAGGGGAAAACTGGGATATGTTGGTATGCATCCTGCGTATCCAGAGCATAAAGCCAATGACCTTGGTGCAGAAGAGCCAGCAGACCCAGTAGGGTCTGTCACAGTGTGTGGGAATAAACTTCAGACAAGGCAAATTTACAGGTTTAAAACACGTGGTGTGATATTTATTTTTCAAAAGTTCAAAAAATTAATGAAAACAAAAAAACTGCAAAGAAAATCACTACTTAACATCAGTAGTTTCTCCCATAATACAGTCCTGGATCTTACAGCTCCTAAGACCCTTCTCATCTGCATTCAGCAGCTTGTCTGTGCAAACAGAAGAACCTCTCTCCTCTCTCAGAACTGAGCCCCACTGGACTGATGGAACTGCTCTCAGTGAAGAGGTTTTATTTCTTTTGTGGGTCACCTGATAGCCCTTTCTATTTACATGTCTGGACATTCTGTTTCATGTCTGAACATGTTTTAAAACCAATGTTTTTTCCAGGGGACTTCCTGGTTCAGTTAAAGGTACAATGCATATCTCCACAGATATTGACTCTCTATATCGCTTATCCACAGTGACTAAGCACTTTTATAAAGCCTATCATATTCTTTTGTTCAGCCTCATACATAGAACTTTATAAAGTTACAGGTTTATAGTATGAATTTATGAAAATACCATAAGGATTTCTTATAACTGTACTAATCATGAAATGATTATTGTTTTATGTGACTTTTGAATCCTTTTTATTTAAAAAGGCTTTATTAACTGTATGTCTTCCTATTTAAAATAGACTTCATGCTTTTTGTACGCAAAATGCACATATGCACTTTACACAACACCTCTCCGGGTGTTTGGCATCATTCAAGGGATTGAATAGATGGAAATGGAAAAAGAATGAAAAGAGAGAACTAGTAGGAAGTTTAGTGGTAAATAGTAAAGAGCAACACTAGGTGGCCAGCATATGGTTGGGGGGGGGAGAAGAAAAGCAAAGAGAAAAAAGCGTTAACTGTTGCGCAACACAAGTTTTGGTAGCTATGCAATAAAGAGATAGAAAAGTGGTCCATTATTCACAGCCTAAGTCACACACACCTCCTTCATTAAGGAAAAAAAACAGTTCTCAAAACTATACTGTTTTCAAGAACCCCACTCTCAGTCATAAACATTCTACAAAACAGCAGAATGGGGGTTGGTTTAAACTTTCTCTCACCGCTCTGAGAGCTTCACCCCAGAGTCCCTTAATCATAAGCGAAGGGTGACAAAATGTCATCATACAGACATCCTTCTTAAATACATACCCTGGGGCTGTCATACAGTTCAGCACAATACCCATCTATATGCTCAGAGGGCGTCAGTCTGTAGTGACTGCCTACTAACTATTTCACTCTGGTTACGACAACTCAGACATTTCATGTGTAATATTAGGCACCCATCAATAGGCATCGTTTGGCACCGTCACTTGGCATAGTTTCAGAACCCTAGGCGCCTACCATCGTACCTTCATCAGTAGATTAAAAAAAGAGAACGTAATACACAGGAGTTTTATGCTGACTTCAAGCTTCCTCCATACCCATCACTTGGCATTGTTTCAGCTCTGTGCACCCACTATCACACCTTCGTCAGCACATTAAAAAAGAGGAAGTAATACACAGCAGTTTTATGCTGACTTCTAACTTCCCCCATACCCATCTTGTTATCAGGGCAGCCGAACAGGCCTATATCACAACTTTCTCCAGGGCGCGTTGAACCCAGCTCTAACCCCATTCTGACACACAGTTTCCACTCAGGGGCCTAATCATAGGTTCCACCCCATATCTAGATCCTCCATGACCCTAGGTTCCTCATTTTATATCATACAGTATACACATTTCTTTTATATTATACATTTATTGTAATCATTTCATACATTGCATTTATCCATTTCCCTTTAATATTATTTTCTGGTGGACAGGGAACATTTTCCTGCTTAACATCAACCAGCCGGTTCCTAACGCCCAAAACCTTTGGGGTTTCCTTTCAACCCTTATTTGTAACATACTTGGGGTTCCCTTAACCCTTATTTGTAACATACCAGGGGTTTCCTTTCAACCCTTACACCGTTCTGGTACCCTCAACTGACTGTACTCAGCACCAGCCTTAAAAGCTATATTCATTTTAAACATTAAGTTTCATACATTTCATCCTGTATCACAGGGGGTTCAAAACATGGGCAAGTCCCTTCAGCCACCATGGTGTCTTCCCTGTTGCTTGTAGTCTTCACCCCAGTATGCATATGTCCTGAAACAGTCTTGCCTGGGGCTTTAATCTCGTCATCCTCCAAGTAGCAGCAGCCCGGAAAATGGGCAACAGTGGGATCTCAAAAGTGGCAGGCAACAAAGGTTCCATTAGGGGGTCCTCCTCCTCTAGAACACATGGATCCTGGTCCTCTGCCTCCACCACAGAAATCTACGGTTGGGAACTCTCCATCAGCACCTGGCAGGGTGCTCCACCTCTCTCCGCAGCTGGTTCACTTCCGCGTTCCATGAACTCAATCCAGGCAAAAGCTCCTCTCAGTTCTCCTCACCTGGACTCTGGTATGCACACCAGTTAAGACCCTCCTGATTCAACAGATCCTTTTCCTCCACGGGATCCTGTAGGTTTGCCATCCTGCTCTTTGCCCTGTGTCTGGATACCAGGGCTGGTATCTGGGTACTGGTCTCCACCTCGTTTCTCTGGACAACCAGTACTATCCACTGCTAACACCAAGTTTGTCACAGCGTGTGGGAATAAACTTCAGACGAGGCAAATTTACAGGTTTAAAACACACCATGGTGCAATATTTATTTTTCAAAAGTTCGAAAAATAATAAATGACAAAAAAATTGCAAAGAAAATCACTACTTAACATCTGCAGTTTCTCCCATAATACAGTCCTGGATCTTAGTGCTCCTAAGATCCTTCTCATCTGCATTCAACAGCTTGTCTGCGCAAATAGCAGAACCTCTCTCCTCTCTCAGGGCTGAGCCCCACTGGACTGACTGAATTGCTCTCAGTGAAGAGGTTTTATAACTTCTGGTGGGGTCACCTGAGCCCTTTCTATTTACATGTCTGGACATGCTGTTTCATTTCTGTACATGTTTCAAAACCAAGGGGATTTTTTTTTTGTTTCGAGGGACTTCCTGGTTCAGTTAAAGGTGCAGTATAGACCTCCACAGATGTTGACTCTATATCTCTTATCCACAGTGACTAAGCACTTTTATAAAGCATACCACATTATTTTGTTCAGCCTCATACATAGAACTTTATACAGTAACAGGTTTATACTGTGAATTTATGAAAATACCTTTAGGATTTCTTGTAACTGTACTAATTATGAAATGATTATTCTTTTATGTGGCTTTTGAATGCTTTTTATTTAAAAAGGCTTTATTAACTGTATGTATTCCCATTTAAAATAGACTTCATGCTTTTTGTACACAAAATGCACTTTACACAACATCTCTCCAGGCATTTGGCATCATTCCAGGGACTGAATGGATGGAAATGGAAAAAGAATGAAAAGAGACAACTAGTAGGAAGTTTAGTAGGGATAGTAAAGAGCTACACTAGGTGGACAACAAAGAAAAGCATTAACTGTTGCACAACAGAAGTTTTGGTAGCTAGGCAATAAGGAGATAGAAAAGTGGTCCATCAGTCACAGATGAGAGTGTAGCCTAACTCTGCCACAGGGTCACGTGCAAAACCTCTTGTACTCTACTTACAGGTTAAGCATGCTGAGGTCCAGGATCGGACAGAGGTCCCATCTTTTGGGGACCAGGAAGGAGTAATATCCCTTTCCTTCCTTCCTGGATCCGAGGAACAAGCTCTATAGCTGATTATGTCAGAAGAGCCTGCATCTCTTCCCTTATGAGAGGAATGTGGCCTGTTGGGTAGGGAGAGAGACCCGAAGGACATCTTGGAGGTCTCTCTATGAATTCTATGGTGTGGCCTTGAGCGATAAGCTGAAGGACCCAAGTGACTGAAGTGATCACCTCCTACCCGGCCAGCTGGTCGGTGAATCTACCCCCTACTGGTTCCTCCAGAGCTGATGGTGAAGGCGGGGGACCCTGCCACAAGTCAGGAGGCGGAGGGGGGTGGGGGAGCTCTGCCCCGGCACCCCTTTGGGACTTGGCTGGAGGGGTGGCTGTTGCCTAGTCTGATGCCATTGCTGGCGATGAAATGGATGTTTTTGCTTGGTATTAGAGCGATACGTAAACTGGACAGAGCGCAGTGCCTTGCCACTGTCGCGGAGCTCAGTGATTATGTCCTTGACGTCGCCTCCAAAAGGGAATGGTCCACTGAAAGGGGCATCCTGGATGGCCGACTGGATATCTTGGGGCAGTCCAGATACCCGCAGCCAGGAGTACTGGCGCATGCTGATAGCCATGGTGGTACTCGGTAGAGGTGTCTACCGCATCCTTATGGCTCTGAGGAATGACGGCAGAGATTTCTGCTGTCCTGACAGTCTGGGAAATCTTGGTTTTAGCCTCGGAATTGGGCAAAGCCTCGAATTCCGACTTCAACTGTCCTAAGATAGATTTCTGGTATACAGTCATGTGTGCCAGGTAGTTCAAAGCTCTGAGCGCCAGAGTGGAGGAGGAGTAAACCTTACATCCAAATTGGTCTGTTTGCCGTGACTCCTTGTCTGGAGGAGAGGTGCTCATGTGTTTAGGTTTAGCCGTACGGTCATGGGCCGCATTAATGACCACCGAGTCCGCTTTAGGGTGAGAACTAAGGTGGTCTTTACCCTTGGGGGCTCGATAAAGTCTATCAGCCTTCTTGGCCACTGACTCATTACAATCTGACAACACAGTGTAAGTGCACTAAAATAGGGGTACAGGCAGGCCTTTTGAGAAGCTCAAGACAGAGCGGAGGGATAGATGAAGGCATTAAGAGTTGGGGGATAACCCCAGAGGTCACCACTGCTGATTGCCTCTCCAGTAACTATGCTCTGAACTGTGTCTTAAAGGAGGAGTGAGTGTCAAGGGAGTGAAGGGAGGCCAGCAGTTTGTTCAACAGCTTGTGAGCAGTGATGGACAAGGCATTGCTGCCCAGGCAAGTGGAGGTCCGAGGGACTTCCAGCAGTGGTACAGTGGACTGTCGAAGGCAGCGGGACAGAGTCTTAAGTTGGATCAGGGAGGAGTAGGGGGATAGTATACTGCTTCTGAAAGTATTGTCAGTGATGCACCCGAGTGCATAGTTATGCCTGGCCTGTAGAGGGAGCCAGTCTAGGGACTGGTATAGGGAGCAGTGGTGCGTGGAGGGAGGTGCCATTAGTGCAAACCTACAAATATTGTTATAGGCAGTGTTGAGCCTAGTGAGCAGGAGTGAGGAGACATGGGAGTATATGGAAGCGTAGTAGTCCACCAGAGGGAACAGAGTGCCTTGAGCAATGGCATATCATGCCTCAGGCAGTGCATAAGACGGAAACCAGCCCCCAACTTCTGGTTAGTGCACCCAACAGTCAAGTTAATGTGTGCACTGAAGGTTAAGGAGGGGTCTAGGTTGACACCCAAGTATTTGAAACATGGCACGTCTTGTGGAGCCGTCTGGTGAGAGGACAGTTAGGATGGAGTTAGCACAAGATAGTTTTAATAAGTTGGGTTTGGATCCCAGGAGCATGGATTTGATTTTGCTGGCATTTACTAGGAGTTTGTTTGTAAGGAACCAGTTATGCACAGCCACGTAGATCTTCTAGAGATCTCTTGCAGTAAGTAATAACCATTAGGACTAGAGCCGTCAGACACTAAGACCAGATGGAAAACTTTAGCTACCAGTGTCTGGCGGGGATCATCCACCCGGCATCATGTTGGACACTAGCGTGACACTAGATAGTGGCATCCCATGCCCACCCTCCAGTTCTTTCCCATTAACGACCTGCACATCAGACCTTGTGGAGAATGCTGCTTCAGTTGACCGCCATTTTTGAATGAGTATTTCATCGCTTTTATTTCTTTCTGTAAATCTTTGAAAAGTATTTATTTTTATGCATGTCTTCTCCGCGCCTTCCAAGTCGCATAAGAACAAGTGTGATTCCTGCAGAACTCTGCTCCCTCACAAGAATGGCCATTCCTCTGCCTCTTCTGCCTGGGACCACAGCTCAAGACCGAGGACTGTGAGGGCCTGCCAGAAATTCCAGCCAGGCCACATGCCTGGCGCCGGATACCCTGGTGTGGGGTATCCTGGCGTATGATACCCTGGTGAGAAGGTAGTAGTGAGGCACAGGGAAGCCTGGTGCTGGATGATCTGGCGGAGCCAAGAGACCTGCCGAGGCCCTGACAGCAGGTAACCCAGTGTAGGACCAGCCTGAGGAGTCAAATGTCCCAGCATGGGCCCTGACAGTGGAAGTTAGGCATAGGCCCGGAAGGGGCGCCCTGATGGAGGGTTAGAAGGGCCTGGTAAAGACAGGTTCAGCGGAACGTCTGAGAGCCCCTGCACGCCCTAGCGTCGAGGTACCACTGGAGTCGGGAAGCAGGGGCTGACCCATATTGGGAGCCTGCGGTGCAGGGGTCACCAGCTCAGGGCCCGATGGATGCCAGAGGAGCCGGCATGCGACTTATCAGCCGGGGCCGGAGGTTTTTCAGAGGGGCTGATGACTGACTTGTCGCGCGCATCACCAGACTTAGGCTCTAGGGTTTTGAGGGGCTTAAGGGTGGTGGAGCTCTCCAGTGGATCGAAAGTGCCTGCCTGAACTCAGGCGGGGGGACCAAGGGCTGCTCCCTGCAAGGAGGGACAGGCTTGGTCGGAGAAGTGGTACCCATGCCAGCGGGAGACTGCTTGTCGCCCACGGCCTCCACAGGAGACCGATCGCAGCTCCAATGCTTCTTCTTGTCCTTCTTATTATTATTATGGGAGTCTAAAGAACCCCCCGGAGAGGAGGACAATCCCTGCAGCTTCTGCATCTCCTCCTCCATGGAAGCCATCCTTAGTTTGAGAATGTGAGCTTCCAGGGCTTGTTGGTGGCATTTCCATGAGTAGTGAACCGAGGATCTGGAAAAACAGCATGGCCTGCTATTGCAGAGGCTGCATTCTCAAGAAGACAGACTATGCAAGCTCTGGAATCATGCTGAGGACCAAGAGAATAGAAGCCAGTGCAATAATATCCATATTCTGGGAGTGCCTGAGGGGGTGGAGGGGCCAAACATGGAGCGCTTTCTCAATGAATGGCTCCCCAAGCTACTGGGGGATTGCTGGAAGGATCCGGTGGACGTTGAAAGGGTGCATAGACTTACAGGGAAGGCAGGCCTCTCCTCAAACTCCAGTTGACCCATCATAGTCTATCTGCTGCTATACTCCGTCAAGGAGAAGGTGCTATGAGTGACCAGGACATGGGCGAGATCAAATGGAAGGGGCCAGCATCTCCTTTTACGGGACTTCTAAAGAGGTTGCTGCAAGCAGAAAACCTTTGCTCACCTCAAAAAGCACTGCTGGCTAATGATTTTCACTACAGGTTTAAGAGACTCACCCAACTCCACATCTCCAAGGAGGGCAAAGAGTTGTAGCTGAATCCACAGGAAGCTGAGGCCTGGTTGTGCAAGTATTGGCCGAACCTGGAGCTGGGGACTGCATCCCCCAGACGCCTCTGGGAGCCCGATGTGCAATCATGCAGGTGGAATGAAAGAAGCAGGAAAATGCCCCAGAGGGACCGCAATTCCAGGCGGAGCAGTCCCCAGAGACAGTCTTCCCCCAGAGGGGGCCTAGCCACCGGTCCTCTGAACGAGCACTGGGAACGCCGCAGCTGATTGACTTGGCTCCTGCCCAAGACACCCAGGTTGCTCATACTTCCCTCACGGTGGCCAAATCACGGGCAAGATCATGCAGCCCTCAGGTTTCCAGCACTCCTCCTTCAACTCACTTCTCGCCAGCTAAGCTCCCCAGGTCGGACTCCATATTGTCTGCCATGCATGAAGATGACCTACAAGACACCCCTGAAGAAATGGACATGCAGACTCTGGTGGACTGGGCTGATGCAGCAGATTCAGAAGAAGAAACCCTGGCAATGGTCAGGGGTCTCCTTAAGCCCGGCATCAAGTCATTTGCGGAGGCAGTGAGTGCTCACCCCCAGCCCTGCAGAGACCTGGACAATCGTGGGAGACGATCAGATGTCTCAGGCAGAGGAGACTGTTCCTCCATGCATACTTCGAAAAAGGACTCTGGCTGAGTGTTCTTTCTGTTACTTTTTACCTCCTATAAATTTCTTGCTGGGTCCTAATTTTTGTGTGCTTATTCCATTCCTCCTAAAGCTATATATCTGGGGCACCATGCACAGCTCCTCCTTTGATCCTGATGTTCTATCTCCCTTATAATGGGGCTTTCAGGTAGGCTACGCTGCTACAGCAATGCTCATTACTGCCGTAGGTCTTCTCCCCACTCAAGCCCTCCTGTATGGTGGGTGAGTGGAGGTAGCACTGCAGTGATGAGCTGACCCACTGCTGTGGAGCCTGCAATTTTTTTTACTTTAGCGGCAATGATGTAACTGCTCGGCTGCCCTCTTGATTAGTGGTATTTTGCCCTCAGCTCCATGGGCTCTATGCAATCAAGTACTCTTCCCTCATACACTCTCCTCTCTGGCTTTTCCCTTGTGGGGAGTTATGGGAGGTAGGTCCTGCGGCATTGGGTGTGCTCTCACCTTATGTGGTACTGCGTAGCTGGCTGGCATGATTTCTTGTCCTCAGCACACCTTAGATCGCCCACACCCTCTTTTTTTCTGGCTTAGTTCCTTAGGGGGTGGGGTTTCACTGCAAGAATTTAATTGTGTTGCATCCTTTTGAACGGTGATACTGGTTAATAAACATGGTTGTTATATATAAGTCTACTCTGTTTTGTGGTTAGCTTTATATCTCTGTAGGGGTTGACCTCCTTTCCCCTCAGGTGGGTGGTGTGTTTCCTTACCTCCACCTCCTTTTGGGGTATGTGGGGCAGATGGAATGCTTTGCATTCTCTTGTGTCCTCTAGTGTTCCATAGGTATAATTCAGAACTTATAAGTCCGGGTGGGGATGGGTGACATGATCTGGTTGGACTCTATCTCACATCTGGACTTCTCCATAAGCGACGATCGAGTCAGCGTGGCTAGGGACCCCCTCAGTGGCACCCCTTCATGTGTTCACCTCAATGCCATTAATGGTACCACAACTCTTTCATAGTTGGTCTCCCAGAAGCTCAGCTCACCACCCCCTATCCATAGTTCTGTCTCCCCCTCTTTTCGGGGGTTCGGTGGAGGTCATAGTTCCTAGCCTCTCTCCCCAGTTAGTGTTAGTTGCTGGTGGTCAAACACACGGAAGCTTGACTTCTGAGAGACTGTTAATATTAGCTGTTTTCTTGTTTCTGGTGATTATTCTTCTCTGGTTGTATAATATTGTTGCTGTTTCCGTTTACTCTTACAGGTCTGACTTTTTTGGTGTCTCACACAGATCCTCACACTCCCTGCATTCTGTGGTTGCCTACCCCCTTGCCCTCTCTCCCCTGAATACATCCCCTGGTGGGTCTCGCAGCTCCTAGGTCTGCACTCTTAGATATGAGGGTCCTAGAGGTTAGTTCTCTCCTCTTTGGACAGGTAAGTCCCTTGTCCTTTTCTGTTGTTCCCGGGATGGCTGGGGGAGGGCAGCCCTGGGCATGAGGTGCGTTCATGGAATGTTAAGGTCTCAACCACCAGGTCAAGCGCACCAAGGTCCTTCAGCACCTTGGGACCCTCAAGGCGGATGTGGCCCTATTGCAGGAGACGCACCCTACAGCTCACACTGTACAGTGGCTGAAAAAATTATGGGTGGGAACTGTGGTAGCCAGTTCAGCTCGTACTAAGTCCAAAGGCGTAGCAATACTTCTGCGTAAAGCATCCCCATGGGTAGTGGAAGCGACGCAAACTGATTCACAAGGGAGGTGGATTGTGGCTCATATCTCCTACCCGGGGGGAGGGCCCTGCTCGCCAACGTTTATGTGCCAAATAATGACTCTGTCGATTTTTTCCCCCTGAGGTTAGCCAGGTCATAGCCAAACTGGCAGAGGGCTACAAGGGTCTCTCTATTCTGAAGGGTGGGAACTTTAATTTGGTATTAGATATTTTCCTGGACAAGTCCTAACCCATACCTCAGGCGCACCCTAAGGCCGTGGCAACACTTTCAGAATTAATGACGGAGTGGGAGTTAGCTGATATGTGGCGTAGGGACCACCCCACGGTACAGGATTACTCCTTCTTTTCTCCTGTCCACAATACCTACAGTAGGATTGATTTCTGGTTAGCAAACAAGGAGGCTGCCTCAGCAGTGATGGACACTAGAATGGAGAAAATTTTAATCTCAGACCGTGCCCTCGTCCCTCACGTTCCTCCTCAGGGCAGGGGAACTCTTCCACTCGGTGGATGTAACAGGCTACTCCTTCAGGATAAAGACTTCTGTGCCTTCCTATGTGAAGAAGCCAAATCTTACTTTCTCCTTAATGCTGGGGGAGGTCTCCCCAAGCACTGTCTGGGAGGCCTTTAAGGCCTTCCTTAGGGGGCGTATCCTCTCTTACTCTGCCAGTAAAGTGAAAGCCCACAAGTCTGAGCTTGACAGCCTCCGGGCTGAGCTTAGGGTGCCGGAGGCCAGATTTAAGGCAATGTCCCAACCCAGGTCTGATCCGGACCTCCTGACCTCTATTATGGGACTAAAATACCGCATAAACACCATACTGCACAGGAAAGCAGAGTGGCAACTCTTCCACTCTAAGCAGAAAGCATGGGAAGGCAGAGGTAAGGGGGCAGACTCTTGGCATATCAGCTGCGCAAGCAAGCAGCGCCATCAGAATTCATGCCTCAGGACCCAACTTTGGAAAGTTGTCTCAGACCCCAAAGGAGTCAATGGAGTAATACGCCTCTTTTATGAGTCCCTTTATCAGACCAGGAGTTCGTTGGATACCCAAGGGTCCATCCAACTCCTTACTAACTTCTGTGACCCAGACTCCCTTCCCAAGCTCATGATTGCTGATAAGCAGAGCCTGGACTCCCCTGTAACTTTGGAAGAATTACGATGTGCGCTTTCCCAGTTGTCGAAGGGCAAGGCTCCAGGCTTGGATGGGCTGACTGCGGAGGCGTATCAACTCCTGATGGACGAGATATCTGAGCCACTACTGCACGCTCTACAAGAGGCTCATAGCTCTGGTTCACTTCCCCCTACCATAAGAGAAGCTCTTGTCACCTTACTGCCTAAGAAATCTAGTTATCCACTTGATTGTGCCTACTTCAGGCCCATTTCCCTTCTATCCATGGACACTAAGATTATGGCCAAGGTTTTAGCAAACAGGCTTAACAGCATCCTGCCTCCTCTGATCCACCAATACAAGTTGGCTTTTCTAAAGGAAGTCCGATGCCGACAACCTGCATCTCATCTTTAATCTCAAGTGGCTAGCCCTACAATCCCCACTCCCCATGGCAGCCTTGGCGGTTGATTTCTCCAAGGCATTTGACTCGGTAGAGTGGAACTACCAACATGGTGTCCTACAGCTGTATGGCTTTGGTGAGTACTTCCAGGGTGGATCACGACTCTTCTACGGACCCCTTGGCTAGAATTCTGACTAACAGAGATATTTCTTCTCCTTCACTCTCAAAGGGGTATTCGGCAGGGTTGCCCTCTCTCTCTCCACTGCTTTTTTCCTAGCACTGGACCCTTTGGTAAGGTGCCAGACTACATCCCCACAGGTTTCTGGGATAATGGCTGGTGGCCATCCATATCTGGTCAGCGCATAATGCTGATGACTTGCTGCTCACTATCTCTAACCCAGCGCACTCCCTCCCAGTAGTCATTTCTGTCTTGCAGGATTTTGCCAGGATGTCCGGTCTTTCAGTCAGCCAGAAAAAGACGACCCTTTCCCCTCTGAACCTGGCCTGTACAAACAATTGCCTCCAGGGGACTGAGATTTCTTGGGCTCCTCAAGGCTTCCAATATCTGGGAATTCTGATTCAGGCTGAAATACAGTGCTGGGGTAGAATGAAGCTTTGTTTGAAGGGCAGTTTAGGCGGGGTTTGAATGTTTTTCTCCCCGGGTCGCCTATCTTCCTGGCCATCCTCCCGACAATTTCACGTCCAAACTCTTTCGGTCCCTAGACAGCTTGTCTCTTCCCTATTATGGGAAGGCAAGGTGGCCAGGTGGGGTAAGCAAAAACTCAGAGCACACTGGTCTAAAGGAGGGCTTGGCCTCTCGTGGTTTAAGGGATACCAGCTGGCACTCAGGATGGCACAGACCTTCAAATGGTTCTCGCATGGTCCCATGGCCCTCCCCTGTGGGTGGAACTGGGAGCCTCCCTGTTGCAAGGGGATGTTCTTCCCTCACTCCTCACTACTAAGAAAGTTCGCTCCACGACATGACCCCATCTTGGTAGAATTATGGAAAGCCTGGTAGAAGGTAATGGCTATCTTGCATACTTCCCAGGTTGACAGCCAGCCGCCTGTGCAGTTTATTCCTGTATGGAACAACCAAAGGGTCCAAGTTGACAATAGACTGCTCTTCTGGGTATCCAAGGGCATCAAGGTGGTCGGACACCTCCTGTTCCCTAATTCGGTTACTATGGTGTCCTTTGAGCAACTCCAGGAGAAATATGGCCCTACCCGCTAGAGACTTCTGGAGGTATCTGCAGCTCAGGAGTGCAATCTGGCTTCTGTTGTGCGAGCAGTGCCTAGACCATAGATGGAAATCGCTGGAAAAGCTGCACCAACCTGAGGCACACAGAGGGGCTGCTGGGAGGATATATAAGATCCTATGGGATTCCCATCCTTACTATACTCAGTCCTGAAGGCAACAATGGGAGAAAGCGCTCCAGATCGCTATTATTCCTCAAGAGTGGCAGAACTGGCTCAGGTTGGCCCATACAGCATAAAAGGATGCTAGAAGCCAACCTACTACAGTGGTACCGGACACCGGCCGCTCTGCAGGATCTAGGGGTGCTTAGTCATTCTAAGTGTTGGAGGTGTCAGGAGGACCCAGCCCATCTTTTGCATGTGCTCTGTCAGTGCCCAAAGCGGACCCCCTTTTGGACAGAGGTCTTACAGGACTGCTCCAGGGTGGTAGGACAACAGATCCCATTTTCTCCATCCCCTCCTTCTGTTGGGAAATCGGTTTTTGACCCGTTGTCTGCACCTCTTAAACTCTGGGTTCTTGGTGCGCTCCTTGAAGTGAAACAGGTCCTCTTGATGAAATGGAGAGTATCTCAGCCTCCCTTTGTGGCCACTTGGAGGGCTGCACTTGCCAGATTGGCTATACAGTCCCCTCCGCTTATAACGGGCAACTTGGTGTAGTACAGTTTTGCCTGTTATCAGTGGATGGTTAAACCAAAAGAAAATATTTCTGACAAACTTGTCATTTAAAAGCTAAAAGGCAAGACTTCATTAATTTAATTAAAACTAGATGTAATTAAATTAAATGTAAATAACACCAAACAAAACCAAAGGTGCATCAGTTTCTCCCCGATTCTCCCCAATGCACAGCAAGTAGTGCATTACAGCACTTCTATGTTAAAGTTCAGCTTTGTCCTACTTGAGAATCGAAAAACTCCGTAATCTGCTTCTGCATCTTCCGTGTCTTGCAGTACAGTTTCCACACACTCTCCATCCTCGTCAGTGTGTCCCAGTCCAGTTCGACTGCATCATGTTGCTCCATCGCTCTCCTTAGCATCAAGATAGCTGACTGCACATCAGCAGGAGTTACAACCGTCTCTTCCTGACTCTGCTGAACCTCATCGGCATCTGTAGTGGGGGCAATTGAGTTCATGATCTCCGCTATGTCATCCTCTGCGCCAGGTTGCTCCTCGTTGTTTCCAAGGTGACACAGTTCATCGAACTCATCAGGAGACATGCCTTCTGGTGTGAGGATTGTGTTTCTCTCTTCTTGGTCTTGGCGCCTTCTAAATAAGTCTGGTCAGCCGACTATAAACCAACTTTTTCTGAAACAACACTGTATTGTGAGTTATGACACTGAGTCCCAAGCCTGCTTTTAGCAGTCGAACAGCATCAAGCAAATTAAGTTCTTTGCACACTGCAGGGCATTTAAATCGGGGCTTGAGTCAAGGTCTGAGAGCACTCACCTCTCGTCACCAAACATAATGTTGTCACAGTAGATCATGCCCTGGGTTTAGGGGCTGGATGAGGCAGGTGGTGTTGGGGAGGAAAATGAAGTACTGTACCTGTGAAAGTGACATGCCTAGGATTGCCCTTAATCAGTATACAGAAAGCACTGACAGCTTAGCAGACACTTCGTAACTCGTTTATTCGACCAAAAAAAATGCCCGCTATGTACAGTGAGCAACGACTGCTGTAACCATTGATTCTAATGAAGGGTTTAATGAGAAATGGCAAATGGTAACACAGATCTGGTCGCAATATCCACTGCACGATTATCAATAAGTGTATAGTGGGGACTGGTATTGAATGGCTGACGACGCTGGGCCTTAGCTTCCCAAATTCTCCGCTAAATGGGATGCATACCCATTCTCATCTGTGCCTGGTCCCTCCCACTCTGCCAGCTAACCCCCCCAACATAGTGTTTATGGACTTTCCTCTGTATCCTAGGGGAAATCTGTCCTCCCTCTCCATCTAATACCTCCATCACTCCCTCCTCTAGCTCTTAACCCCTTCCCCCTTCTTTCCTCTCATACTCTTTGAACCTCCCAGAATCACCCAGAAGGGCAGTGAGGCTCTATGGGACGCACCTTATAATTGTCTCAGGGCGAGTCTTTTGGCTTGACCTAGGATGATACAATATTCGCTGATGAAGTCTAACCTTTGCTTCCTCCCAAGGTTTAACTGTTTCTGACTATATTAAGAGACACCTATTCATAGCTCTGTAATTGTCTCAGTATTGTTGATTTGGTATTTAAGGCATTATGGAGAGCGACACTGTGTACTGTTCCTCTTTATATTTGACTGAATGGTATGACAGACTTGTATCCTTGTTATATTTTTGAAAACAATAATAAAATCTTTCATGATAAAAAAAATAATACACGTTAGTCTACTGAAAGACTATTAACATTGATACTAATGACATAAACAATAAAGCAAATGTAAATCCACAGTAGCTGAAGAGATGTAGCATCTTAAGTAATTTTTTTCATAGAGGCAGTACTCTGCAATACTTAAACTTTGTCAGCATGATAAACAACGTTATAATAACTGGCTCGTTTTTCCCATAGGGAAACGGTTGTAATTTTATCATTATAACCAGCTGGTTATAATGACAAACACACGCCTGGTTTCCTTAGCTCAGCATCGCGCTAGTTGTGATGTCTTCTGCTGTGTGTGTCCCTACTGTACCGCCTCCTCGATGCTCTGCAGTTCGCCAGCAGTAGGAGTCGGTGGTAAGTTCTTCTTCTTTATTAAATATATGACTGGGCACAGAATTTTCTTTTTGGTCAGAAATAAAAAAAAGTAAACAGTGTTACATCAGGAGCCAAACCATCATTGACCGTGTTGAAACTGCAATGGTCTGTGGTTTGGCTCCATAGAGATATACATTTATTTTGTATAATTGTTGTGCTTAAAAACAATCCCCAGCAATTATATAAAAATAAAGGATGGTATAAATCAGTTTTACACACACCCTTGGGTGCGAAATCTTCATTATAACTACCTACCAATCCATTATTCTCTATATCCTTACTGTTACCATTGCAAACAGCAACAGAATAGTCAATTCACCCAGAGTCTTGTAGAAACACAGTCAAGCCATCTTTTATGCAATATTTCATAAAGTATACTGTAAAAATGTCAGCAACCCAATAATTAAAATACTTTTTTATAGAACTGTTTCTTGACTCTTAACAGAATTTTTATTTACAACACAGTGTATCACTAAATGAAACAATTACATATTACAAGAATTGTGAGATCACACATTCATAAGGAATACTGAGGCAGATTCCAAAAAGAAACTGCAACCCCCCCACCCCCAAAAGAAACATTTCATAAGTATAAAGAAGTAAAAAAAAACCTGACTTTTTATCAGAATTCTTCATTGACTGCAGAAATTATAGATGTCAACTTGTATGCTCAGGAAATTATTCTGTTTATTGTTCCACATTTCTCCATATCAGTCTGTTCTATTCTCCATCTGCTTCAACAACTAGGGAATTCATAATTACATAGAGGATAGTGGCTAGGCAACAGTGAACAACAACACTGTTGTTCACTTCGAGAGGTTGTCATGACAATCTTATAAACCTCGAGGCTCGAGAGGTTTATGGTTGACATGAAACCTTGAGAAGTGAAAACAGTGTTGTAGATCACCGTTGCCCATCCACCGTCTTTATAGTGTATGGGCACCAGTAAATTAACATCGACACTACTTTTGACAGTTTCGCTTACAACGCTTTCAGTCACTGGTATCGGAAATACAAATTTTCTTACCTTATGGATGATGGAGGGAAATGCAAGCAAGGTTCAAGACCTATCGTAAACTGAGACATCATGTGACTCCTTTGTCGGGGATTACTAGTGCTAGTGAAATGGGACGGTGGGTTTCAGTGTTGTACTGCCATTCAGGGTTATTCTTTGCACCTATTCAAACTGCTGTGCGGCAGTTTAAACATTCCCGGACAGTGGCTGGTGGCCGCGCGATCTAGTTCCAAGTTGCACCATTGATGTGATGTGACATCGATGGTATAACATCAGCTGGGCATCACATCAGTGGTACAACAGCACTAGTAAATGAGAGATTTTGCCTAATAACAACGTTCTAACATACACTATAACACCATTGCCATATACAGTGAAAATCCTGTGTCTCTAATTTTTTATTCCATTTTAGATTGCCATTTTTCTCCTGTCTTGTAACATGTCCAAAGCGGTGCTCCTTTAAATAGCACAAGTTCAGGTTTTTAACCCAATTCTCAGCTCTGTTTAAAACCCAAGGCAGGATTTTCAATGATGACGCAGCATTTGTGTTCGTATTTCAGATGCATGCTGTGTCCATATATCTGCACCTTATTCAGAGACATCTGGATGTATCTGTAATGATTCTCGCAGTTTACAGCAATTGGCACTGCAACTGCGGAGATGGCGTCTGTTTTTTAGTCACAAGCTTTGGCTCAGAAGGCAGAGTTTACCCCAGCCTTGTACTGATTGAGACAGTCTAAACTGCCGTTATTTTCATTCACTACCTTTACATTTTGTTGTACACAGTTTTAATCTCTTTCCTTGTGTGTTGGTTTGGTGTTTTCTTCATTCCTTTTCCCAGGTTTAACTGAACCAGCTCTGCTATATTTTAAATGGAGTACTGGGATATAATGTGTGTTTCGAAGATAGTTCCAACTACACTTCATAAACCAAAGAGTATGGTTGGTGTAGGAGGTGTAAGTGGATGGGAGTTTGTGGGAGGAATATACGGTCGTAGGGATGCTCCTGTTGATTCATGAAGTGGCTCACTTCTCATCTGTGCGAGGACAAGTAGACAAAGATGGCTCATTTTTTGGTTTTCCTTACACAGGGGTGGTAGTTAAACTCCAGTTATTGATTTTTTATACTTGGGGAATTATCAGAGGAGAAATAGTGTCTATATATAAGATTGTAGAGCCAGCCTGGATGCAACACTGTAACTTACAGTAAATGATGTCAAAAATACTGCATGACAAAAGGGCTTAAATGCCACTGAACTACACTGTACCCTACAGTGTACAGCAGCATTTTGTTGTAGTACTGCACTGCATCCTGGCTGGCACCACTGTAAGAGTTTTTCCCAATATGGCAAAAAATAAATTCGTGTGGATTATCTGGAATGTTAAAGGTTTAAATACACTGACAAAAAGGCACAGCGTTTTATGGGTTCTTAAAAAGAATCAAGTGCAGGTTGTATACCTTCAGGAGAGTCATCTTAAAAAAAATGGGATAGTCATTTGATTCATAGAGAATAGGTGGATTATATTTTTGGGGTTGGATGTTAAACTAAACGGTAAGGACTTCTAAATCTTCTACATAGAGAACTAAATTTTAGATAGTACACATGAAAATAAGATGGGGCAGTTTATAACTGTAGTCGAGAATTGGATCTGTGGGATGTGACCCTGGTTAATGTCTATGGCCCAAATGTTAAAAATCCTGAATGTTTAAAGTTTTTGACTTTTTTCACCACCTTTGTAAATCGGTTTCCAATTAAGAATGGGAACGTGAATGTTGCCCCAGTATGCTTCAACTAGAAATGTGTCTCCCACATGAGCTGTATGGACTGTCCGGGTGTCTTCGCTGACTATAACTTGGTGGATGCCTGGTGACTCATGGCTCCTACATCATAATGAGAAGGTACACATTTCATTCTCATTATCATCAATTTAGCTTGCATACTGGCTATCTGTTTTCCCCCAATCAGAGGTCTGGGGTTTGAAAAACAAGTGGAAATACTACCAGGCACCATCTCTGACCACTCTTCTGTGAGCATGCAGGCAGCCTTTAATAATGGTGTACCTAGAATGGGTAGCAGTAGTAGTAGTAGATTTTACTTATATATGGCACCCTTACCCAGAGGACCAGAACAGAGTGAAAATTCCAAATAAAAACAACAGCTATCATAAATATTACCAAAAATAAAACGATACATTAAAAGTATAAAACTAGCATCAAATAAAACAACCCGTAAATCAAAAAATCATATTGCACCTAGCTAAAAGGTCATATCTTTAGGGTACGGTAGGGAAGGTGGATATCACAATAATTCTCTTTCTCTGTGCCAGAGGTTGTTACCTAACTGAAATGGAGTATTAGCAATTTGTTTCCTGTTTACAGATCTGAGGCCATGGCTTTGGAACACTTTGTGTGTACTCTTCAGTGCAAACTAATCAGCATGCTGCCTACAGGAATACAGAGAGGGCAAGTAGCAAGTCATAGTAATTAAGTGAGATTAAATTGGTGGAACAATCTTTGGCCATGCTTCAGGAGCCACATGGGGTGAATAATCTGCTGTTAAGTATAAATATAATTAGAATCTGTGCTGGGGAAAACTAAGTTGGCTACATTGGAGGGGGGACATCCCAGTCAGACGACATTTTCGTTAAAGCATTAGTACATGCCTAAATTATCACAGAAACTCCTGATAACGCTGTTCATGTTTACAATCCCTATGTCATTGATCAATCAATCTTTATTTAGCCAGGTGAAACTCCATTGAGCAAGGCATGGCAGCACGTTGGGTCAGGCTGCTTAGGGAGGCCGATGGATGTCAGCTCTACCTAGATGTCGGCTCCCCTGAAAGAAAACAGGAAAATGGCTCCCTGGCAGGCTGGATGACGGTTGCCAGCACCCCCGCCACAAAGCCCAAGACAGCCCAGACCACTCCAGCAAGACCCAGGCAAAGTAAGTAGAACTAACCAGCACCTTCCCCCATGGAGGGGGGGGCATCCGACAAAGGGATATGTCTGGTTACCTGGGGGGGGCAGTAATATGGGGTTGTGGTGGGTGGCAGGGACGGAGGGCTGGCGGGGGTCCCAGGTGACCCAAAGGAGTGGCTGGTAGGGGAGCATGGGAAGCAAAAAAAAAATACAAAATACTGGTATGCATTTTCACACTGTAGCCTGTGTTGTGGAATCCAAATTATCAAATTGCTGGCAGCCTTTTTTTTTTTTCCCCAACCAGGCTTTGGTTTGGAATTTTTATGATATTTCTACTGTTTAAACATGCTCAATTTCTCCCCTTCTTGGTCATATGAGAAGCCTTTGCCTTACCTCAATCAGAGTTTTGCAAATGGGGACAACTGTAGGCCTATGATTTTGTTTTTCTGCTGAAACCATTAGACTAAGGGATGTCTTCTTTCCCTGTCCGTACATGGAAATTTGAGCTGTTATTTGTTTACTGTATGCAATTTTCCCCATGTATTAAGCACTCTTTTTATGAAGTGTCATAATGAATAATAACCCCAATTATGAAACAATTTTACTTTTGTAACATAGAGTCTGAGACACTGTATGTTTATTGTGTTCTTCGTGTGTTGGCTGTTGTGTAGTGCAGTAAAATTTCAATAAATGTTACGTTACAAAGCAAAATATGTTTTAGTATATTTAATGCATAAATATAGCCATAGGAGAGCCTTATTAAAAAAGCTTAGACTCCCGTCTGTCTACATCACTTATGAGTTTCACATCTTCCTCCTATAAAGTAATTTAATTATCATTCATTGGATTCAACCCTGTCGGGAATAAAACTTTGTTATATATTATTTCGTCTGTTCACTCTACATACGTATAGCAGAGCAGTACTGTATATATTTTTTGTTGTTTAAGTAATGGATTTTCTGTAATTAATTAAGCAAAACAAAAGACATGCATGTTTATTTTTTCAAAAGTATAGCAAAATGATTACCTGGACCACATGTGAGATCCTCCCAGTAAATGATATCGACTTTCAAGTGAAAGTTGTTTGTTCTGCCTTTTCCATATATATATTCTAAGCGATAAATCCATGGATGATGTAACGACAAGAAAAGAATCCTGAAAATCCACAATGTATTAGTAAGAGGAATACACAATTAAAATTAAAAAATAAACTTAGGAATTGTGAAATATTATTTTACACAAGCTCATACCACATATAAAGCAGTGATACGGTCTCTGTGATCTTGAAAGGTTGCTAGTTGGAGCCTGAAATTGAATACAGTTTCAACTCTGTTCCAGCAGCGATGAGCAGTGTATCAGCTCCATGTCCTTTTAGCAGGATATCGGAGTTCTGGCCAGTCAGTTGTAAAGGGAATGTTGCAACCTGTTCAGCTTTTTAGAGACAAAAGAAGATTTTTAAAAGTTTTTTTCTGCCATCAATTTTTTTTTTTAATTACTCCCCCCCGCCTGCTGACTCCAACCCTTCAGGGCATCCAAGGAGTCATCCTCCTGCCTCTCACTTGCCGAGACTTACCTGTCCATCCCCATGGAGCTGCGGTCCCCCAGCGGGGACGGATGGGGCCTCAACACTCCGACATCCTTCCTTTCGTTGGGCCGAGGAGGTAGTCCGGCGAGTGGGGCACATTGGAGGCATGCACAGGAAGCCCTGCCTTCCTGGAGCCGCAGGATTTTTTCCTTGTTCTGCTTTCTCCTACAGCATGCGACCCTTGACGTCAAGGTGCAAGACACCAACGTCCACACTGTATAGCGGCCGCCCATCCCCTACAGTTGGGGCTTGCAGTGCTCCAAGCCTCTGCTCGGAGTCAGGCAAGTGTGTGGGCATCGGCCTCCCAGAGAAGGCGAGCTGTTGTCGGACGCTCAAGCCAATCTCCCCCTGGCCGACCCACCAGTGACCCGAGTCCGCTCCCGAACCTGGGTCGCCGGTGTGGTGCGAGGTGTGGCATCCAGCGCCTCAACCCTCAGCGCCACCGAACCGGCTTGCCATCAATTTTGATATTTCATTTTAAATTAGCAATTTTCATTATTTTAAGATGTCTGCTGAACCTCCAGGGACCATACTTTATGTGTGTGTCTCCATCCATCTGTCTGTCAATCCATCCATCCATCTATCATACCGGGTGAGCAATTTTTTCTTTGGGTCCAGTGAGTTGATATTCGCCATAATAACCTGTGGGTTATTGTGGCATCTCAACGCCTGTCTATTAAAACATAGCACTCCTCACTGGCTCTCATTCTGTGTGTGGTGGGTTCAACAGTTCCACAAACATGGTGGCTCTGTGCGATGGTTAGTGAGGAGCAACTAGAAACAAGCTTTGTCTCTGCTTCCATCATCATTTTTTTATCTATCTGGTTGATCCGAATTTTAAATTAAAAAAAATCTCAATCTGGTTGAACCTGCTGTTTGCCGGCTTCAGGCGATAGATGCTAAACGTGTGCAACAAAGGAGGTAAGGGACATAAAGAAAATGTTTTGCACTGATGGGGGGAGAGGGCAGACTTGGGGGAGTGTTTGGCATCCTGCATCTGGAAGGGTGGGGGGTCGCTGGTGGGCAACGACAGCAATGGGTAGGGTGGTAGGCTGCAACAACTGCGGTGCACCAATCTTTCTAAAAATTGCCTGGAGTGTGGGAGGATGTTTAGTGTGCAACCACATAGAAAAACTTAGAAAGGAGATTGAGGGTCTGCAGGAGCAACTACGACAGGCAAGGCAGATTGGGGGTGGGTCTAGCCCAATACTGGAGGGAGGAAGAAAGGGAGATGAGGGAGGGCAGTATAAGCCAACAGTGGTGAGGAGAGGGTCAGAAGAAGGGAAGCAGAGACAAAGGGGCCCAGGCCAGGAAGAACAATTGCCGGGGAAACCAGGTCAGGAGACAAAAGACAAATGGAAGGAGGAGATAGGGACTTGTGAGGGGAGGCGAAGAAGTGGCAAAAGTCATGGAGTGGAAAGGAAAGAACAGGTTACTATAGAAGAGGGAGCGGGCATTTGTGAAGGGTCTTCAGAAAATAGTTTTGCACTGCTAGAGAGGAAGAAGGTGGAGGAGGAAATGATGAAATTAGAGGAGTAATTGATAAATGCCTGGACCAAACTGGAGCGGGAGAAGTTCTGCTGGGAGAACTGCAACAGGGTAAAGGGAAATAATGTGCAGGAGGAAGAAAGGAGCTGGAAATGAGAGAGAGATGAATGGAAGCAAGCAGGAAGTAAGAGGGGTGGAATCTTAGTGCTGGGGGACTCAATACTAAGAGGAGTCAGGTGGGGTAGCAAGGGGGAGAGGCACAGTCGCATTTGGGTGGAGGCCATGCCAGGAATGACAGTGGAAAGAGTGGGACAATATGTTCTGAAATATGCTAGAAGGGGTAGGGACAAGCCTCATTTAATTATACATCTTGGGACAAACGACCTGGCTGACAAGACAGTAGATATAGTCCAGAGGAGGTTTGAGGAACTAGCACAATTATGTGAGGGGGTCAGGAAGATCAGTAACTTTTTCAGAGATACTTCCGGTACCAAAGGCTAGCACAACAAGAAGGCTGAGAATAGAGGAATTTAATGGATGGCTAAGAACCTGGTGTTGTGCTAAAGGGTATGGGCTGTTGGGGGTGGGAGGGACCTGGGAGGACAGTAGTCTCTATGCCAAGGACAGACACTTGAGTGAGGAGGAAATGTTGAAATAGAGGATGGAGGTACATAGAGGAAGCTGGGAATTTAAACTAGGAGTGGGGGTGGCAGTTGGGGAGATAATGCAGAGACCACAGGTTGGGAAATCATATGAGCACTACCCATAACAGTGACAAAGGACAAATGGCAAGTACTATTGGTGAGGCTAGGAAAAGAGGGCAGGATGGGAGGAGGGGAAAAGGGTGGAAGGTGGTTACCCTTAATGCTAGGAGCCTTGGGAGGAAAACTGCAGAGTTACAGGTTCTCATGGCAGAGGGAGAGGTGGGCATTGCAGCCATTACAGAAACATGGGCCACCCAATACAATGACTGGGACCTGTCTGTACTAGGGTACAGGTTATTTCGTAGGGACAGGTGATTGGGAAAGGATGGGGTGGCACTATATGTGAAGGAAGGACTGAAGTGTGTAAGGAGGAAGGGAGGAGGGTATGCGGAGTCACTTTGGTGAAATCCAGGATTCCAAGAATAGGATTCTTAGAATGGGAGTGGTGTACAGGCCACCATCTCAGATGGAGGAGTTAGACAGGAACTAGCGGACAGATCAGGAGGACCTGCGAGAAGGAAGTGTGGTGATTGTGGGGACTTCACATGCCAGGAGTGGACTGGAGCACCCAACAACCAGGAGAGAGGAGCAGGTACAGCTGGATGCCTTCCAGGACAGCTTCCTGCTGCAATGGTCAGTGAACCAACCAGGTTGGGGAATACCTTGACCTTGTGCTGGCAAATGGGGACTTTGTGAGAGAACTTACAGTGGAGGAACCGCTGTCAGGGAGTGACCACCACTCAGTATGGCTCACACTGGATATGGGCAAGGAAGGAGTGGTATCTGGCACTAGAGTGCTGGACTTCAGGAGGGCTGACTTTGGGAGGATGGGGGAAGTGGTAAAAAGGGTACCTGGCCAGAATTCAGTCTAGTATGGACACTAACTAGAGGTGGGAGCTCATAAAGCTGGGGATAGTGGAGGCAACCAAAACCTGCTGCAAAGCCCAGAGCAAGAAGGCTTAGGGCTAGAAACCGAACTGGTTGAGCAAGGAGGTCATGGAAAAGGTAAGGAGGAAAAGAGCTGCCTTTAGAAGTACAAGAAAACAGGGAGGGGAGGACAGGGGGAGTACTTGACAGAATCGAAAGAGGTGACAAGGGCAGAGGGGAGCCAAAGCATCTATGGAACTCAGGCTGGCACAAGGCATTAAGAAGGGGGAGAAGGACTCTTTAAGTACATCAGGAGAAAAGTAGCTGTAAGGACTATAGTAAGGATTAGGAAGGAGGGGGTTGGGTGGAAGCAGGGTAGACAAGGCAGAAGCACTAAATGAGTACTTCTGCTCAGTATTTACTAAAGAGAAGAGGGGGGTGACACCCAAGGTGGGAGAAATGGCAGAAGCAGGGGGAAGGGTGACAGATGGGGAAATCATGGAGGGCAGAGTTCGAGAGGATTTGAAGGCACTGAGGGTGGACAAGGCGCCAGGCCCAGATGGCATCCACCCCAGGGTACTGAAGGAGCTGGCAGAGGTCCTTGCAGGACCTTTGGCAGACTTATTTAATGCCTCACTACATTCGGGGTGTGTACCTCAGGACTGGAGGATGGCTCATGTGGTGCCCCTCCACAAGAGTGGCCCCAAGGATAAAATGGGAAACTACAGACCAGTGAGCCTCACATCCATCGTGGGTAAGCTAATGGAGACTATCCTGGAGAGAGGCTGGTGGCCTCAGAGGCCAAAGGGACTACAGGACAGCAGACAGCATGGCTTCATCGTGGCAGATCCTGCCAAACCAACCTGGTGGAGTTCTATGACTGGGCAAACAGGCAACTGGACAGGGGCCATGCAGTGGATGTCCTGTATCTGGACTTCAGTAAGGCATTGACTTCAGTGTTGATGGAAGGCTGGGAGGAAGTTAGCAGGCACAGGGGCGGGTGCAAAGCTGGTGAGCTGGGTAGGAACTGGCTTCAGGAAGGCAACAGAGGGTGTTGGTGGGTGGGGAGCTCTCACACCAAGGGCAGTGACGGCGTGTTCCACAGGGCTCGTGTTGGGACCAATGTTGTTTGGGATATTCACTGCAGACATATCATGGGATATCAAGAGCAAGATCAGTCTGTTTGCTGATGATACCAAGGTAGGCGCGGTGGTGGATGACCTAGGGGATGGCAGGGGTTCCAGGATGATCTGGCAAAGCTTGAAACCTGGTCAGACACCTGGCAACTGGGGTTTAATGCCAAAAAGTGCAAGGTGTTGAATTTGGGATGAAGAACTCAAGGAGGAGTTACCAGCTGGGGGTACAGCTAGCCCAGATAGAGGAGGAGAAGGATCTGGGTGTGCTCATTATAGGGTCAATGAACAACTCGGTCACAATGTAGGAAGGCAGCTGCAAAGGCCAACAAAATGCTGGGTTGTTGTAAGGTATATCCTCAGGAGGAGGAGGATTCTGCCACTGTATAGGTCATTAGTTAGACCACACCTGAGTACTCACGTGCAGCAATGATGCGCTCGTGATTCTGAAGAGGGACATTAAGTTACTGGAGGTGCAGCTCAGGCTACAAAGATGATCAAGGGGCTGGGGACTTATCATACGAGAGGAGGCTGAAGGAGTTGAACATGTACTCAATGGAGGAGGGACAGGGTGACATGACTGAAACCTTTAAATACATGAAAGGAATAAACAAGACGGGTACAGAGGGGCTGTTCAAAGTAAGGAAGGGGAGGGCCACCAGGGGCTATGATATGAGACTGGAGGGAGGAAGGTTCAGAAGGGAGATGAGGAGACACTTTTTACAGAGAGGGTGGTGGCTGGGTGGAATGCGTTACCTGCAGAAGTGGTATGCACTAGAACAGTGGACTGCTTCAAAAGGGGATGGGACAGGACAAGGGGGGAAGGATAATGAAGGGGAAGGGTGGAAGGAAGGGGCAGCTGCAGAATAAGGGATGCTAGCTGCACATTCGAGCAGACTTGATAGACCTCTAGGCCTTATCTGCTGGCAAATTTCATATGTTCATATGCTACAAGCAGGAACTGACTGGCTGAGTGCCTACAATGCTAGGTAAACGTGATTGCAATTTCAAACTATAAGTTTTAAAAAAAGTAAAATAAAAACTAAAGAACAAAATGCTAACTGAGGACAAGCAGGGAGCGAGACTGTGTGTGTGTGTGCACGCGTCTCTTTCTCTCACACAGGGTCACAGGAATCAGGCTGAAAAAAATTGCTCGCCAGTTATTATATAAAATAAAAGATGGGAAGTTGTAACACTCAATTTACTGCATTTTCGGTGTGGGATGCTTAATAAACCCCTGGTCAAAGACTTGGGGTTTATGTAGCATCCCACACCTCTCATGCTTCATATTTTTGGCAGTAATTTTGTATTGTCCTTTAAGAAATATCTTTCTCATGGTTTTGATGTGTATATTGGGGAGTTTGGTGGCTCAATTTTAGATTGGTTTTATATGCTGGAATGCATGGCTGTCAATCATTAACACTGATGTTCTCAGAAGTGACATCACTTTAGCAAAAACAGAAGATATGCTTTGATACACAGAAGTGACATCACGCCTGTGAATAATAGCACGCAAAAGTATGGGAAGCAAGGTTTCTTATTTCACAGAAATCAGTGGGTTGTGGGCAGGCGGAGGGTCAACCAAGTTGTATAGCAAGTCCACTGCAACCCATTATGTAATCCATATATGCACATATTAGATATTATTGATGAAATACATAACTTCCAAGATAACTCATCTTTTCTATTGGGTGGGTCACAGTTGACATCTCGAGTGTTGGGCACATCACAATGAAATACTGAACTATCTAGAAAACAGCCTTCACAGTGCTGATGACATCACAATAAATCTGCAGCACTGAACTCAGCAGTTTAAAACAAATAGAAACAATTATAACAGCAGCTGAACCCGAGTTTGGGAACGAGGTCAAGTCACTGGGTACCAGCCGGGGGGTGGCACTGAGTGTTCCAGGGGATGCTCTCTTCCTCCTGGGTGGCAGTGCAGGCAAGTAATGGACGTGGGAGGAAGGACATCGATCCAGGACCATGAATGCATATGCAGCATACACGCACTTGGGCCTCCTAGCGGGCCAACATCCTGAGGGCAGGGCTTAAGGGGGAAAATGGAACAAAGCACAGATGATCCTCGGGAACCCTCTGGCCCTGAACCCAGTCACTCTCCACCTTGGGGACACCCAGGAAACCTCCATGATGTTAGAGGAGGTGGAGGGTTGGTACCAGCTTCGCTGGTCTCCACTACAAGGGGGGCAAGCTTGTGGGGTTGAAAGTCTCTGAGGGTGAGAGGCAGGGATGCTAGGTGTTGGGGTTGGGTACACCCAGAAGGGGAAAGCAAGCCAGGTTATAAAAAGTATAAATAAAATAAATACAAATCTACAATATCAGATTAAAAAGTTACAAGTAAATCAATGTTACACAACTGGAATCCACAACAGCCTGAATCAAATATGCAGTTTATCATCCCTTGTGATGAGCAGATCTTTAATAACTTATTCGTGGCTCTACCACACGTTAGTTGTACAGTCGTGGCCAAAAATATTGGCGCCCTTGCACTTTTTCAAATTACTCACAATTTCCTCTAAACATAAGTTGAAATTAACAACAGTACAGTATTTGGTCTCCACAATTCTTTATTTCTCTGTTAATATTACAGAACCTTTGTTTTTGATTCAGAATTTAATATATCATTTTAAATCAGAAAATGAAAAGAAATGGCATTGACAAAATTATTGACACCTAGACTTAATATTTGGTAGCACAGCCTTTGGTCAAAATAACTGCAATCAACCGCTTCCTATAGCCATGGATGAGCTTCCTGCACCTCTCTACTGGCAGTTTGGTCCACTCTTCTTGTGCAAACTGCTCCAGTTCTCCCAGATTTGAAGGGTGCCTTCTCCCAACTGCTGTTTTCAGATCTCTCCACAGGTTTTCAATGGGATTTAGATCTGGACTCATGGCTGGCCACTTCAGAACAGTCCAGCGTCTTGTCTTGAACCATTCCTGGGTGCTTTTTGAAGTGTGTTTAGGGTCATTGTCCTGCTGGAAGACCCATGACCTTCGACAGGAGACCCAGCTTTCTGACACTGGGTTCAACATTGCACTCCAAATGGCCTGGTAATCTCCAGATTTCATGATGCCATGCACAGGTTCAAGGCACCCAGTGCCAGAGGCAGCACAGCAACCCCAAAACATCACTGAACCTCCTCCATGTTTGACTGTAGGGAAGGTGTTCTTTCTTTTGAAGGCTTCATTTTGTTTTCTGTAAATATAGAGATGATGTGCTTTACCAAAAGCTCTAATTTGGTCTCATCTGTCCACAGGACATTCTCCCAAAAGGATTTTGGCTTGTTCAGGTGTGTTTGTGCAAACCCCAGTCGGGCTTTCTTATGTCTCTCTCTCAGCAGTGGGGTCCTCCTGGGCCTCCTACCATATAACCCCCTTTCATTGAGTTGGCGACGGATGGTGCAAGTTGAAACTGTCGTACCTTGTGTCTGAAGGTCAGCTTAAATCTGTTTGGCAGTTGATCAGGTGCTTTCTCCACCATTGAACAATTCTCACGTTGCAATCTTCGATCAAGTTTTCTCATGGCCACGCCCAGGGAGGTTGGCTACAGTGCCATGGGCCTTAAACAGCCTGATAAATATTACGTACGGTGGAAACAGGAACATCAAGGTCTCTGGAGATTGATTTGTAGCCTTGAGATTGTCCATGCTTATACAATCTTCTGTCTGACCTCCTCAGACAATTCTCTGGCTGTCTTTCTTTCTCCATGCTCACTGCGGTACACACAGTGACACAAAACAGGAGAATGAGTCCTTTTCTATTCAAACTGGTTGAATGAGTGATTTTTATATTGCAGGCACCTGCAACTCACCACAGGTGAGTTCAATTCAAAGTGAAGGAGAATCACCTGCTTGAAATCTAATTATTTCTAACTACTTCTAAAAGGTGCCAATAATTTTGTCCGGGCCATTTAAGGATTTCTGTGTGGAATAAGCTAAGACTTAGTAATTTTTCTGCTTTTGTGTTTTATTCCACTGCAAACCAAAGAAATACATATGTGGATACCAAAATATTTTTAATTTCAACAATTTTCTAGAAGGAATGGTGCATTATTAGAAAAACTGCAAGGACGCCAGTATTTTGGCCACGACCGTGAGTCCTGTTTCTCACTCTTTAACATAAATTGCATGACCTAAGTTAGACCACTGCAATCACATATACAATATACTGTGCATACTGTACTTGTTTAGTGGGCCAAATGTCATTTACTACCTAGGTCAATGGGGTCACCATGGCTGTACCTGGTCAAAAAACTGGGTGTCATAGGGTTGGGGGGACAAAATAATCCTATGAGTGAGAAACTTGCTGAGTGGAGGAAAAACCAGAAGGTAGTCCTGAATAGACAGGATTCAGAGGTGAGGGACGTCACAAGTGCAATACCCCAAGGATCAGTTTTGGGACTGATCATCTTTAGGAAATCTATATGCGACATACGGGAGGAAGTCCAGGGAAAGAAATGTCTTAATTTGCAGATGATACTAAGATCTCTGGAATGTTAGACGGTGAAGAGAAGATCTTGGTAATGAGGGAGGACCTGGAAAGGCTGGAGAGGTGGTTAAGGGTGTGGTAGATGAAATGTAAAGCCAAAAAGTGTAAAGAACAGTTGCAACCAAAGACATGGTCAGATATTTCCTAAAATCTCTATATCTTTAGAGACATTCCCTGCCTGCCAGTACCCCTGTGGACCACCAGAGTGAATTTCTTTAGGAATATTGGGAACTAGCTAATCAAGTATTTGACTATAATGCACATAGGAGCCAGAAACCCAAGAAACAGAAAACAAAATAGGTGGTTGGGGTGGAGAGACCAACAGAAGTAAAGGAACTTGGGGTGTTAATAATGGAAAAACTGAAAGCACTGGCAAAGTGTACAGGAGCTATGGGTCAAGGGAATTGTATTCTGGAATGCATAGGGAGAGGGATTAGTGACAGAAGGGAGGTGATACTGCTCTTGTACAGATCTCTGGTTAAGCCACACTTGGAGTACTGTGTGCAGTTTGGGAGCCCACATCTGAAGAAAGACCAAGAGATGTTGGAGGTCCTGCAAATGAGAGCGATCAAAATGATACAGGGAAAGCAGGGGAGACCACACAGAGAAAGGTTGAAAGACTTCAGTAAGTACATATTGGAAAATAGAAAGGGGGGGGGGGGACATGACAGAGATCTTCAAATATCCCTGTGGGTTAAACAAGGTGGACAGCACGGAGTTTTTCACACCGAGTGGGAACATGGGACCAGGGGAAACTCCAAGAAACTAGCAAGGGGTTCAGTAAGGACATCAGGAAGTACTACTTCATGGAGAGGGTAATGGAAAAAATGGAACTGGCTTCCAGAGGTTAAATGTGCTAAAACAGTTGGGGAGGGGTTCAGAAGAGGGAGGAACAGACACATGGGAAGTGTGCAGGTGGGGCAGCTGGGGGCAGAGGAGGACGAACAGTTGGGAGCATTTGGACTAATTGACATGTTCTGGGCAGACACCAATTTATTTATTTATTAGCTTTTGGTAACCGGTAAGTGCACTAGGCAACAAGCCTGACTATTTTCAGGCACCACCCAGGAGAGCAAAATGACAATACAGTAATAACAAACAGTAAGGTACAGCAATTACAACAATTAGGCATGTAGGAACATACCTGTCAGGACAACAATATCATAGTAACTAAATATACAAACAGAGGTAAAAGTAAGCAATAAGCACACAATTAGGGTAGGATACAATATTGGCAAATGCATTGATAACAGTCAAAATAGCCTAGCTAGAAGAGACAGGATAGAAAAACCCACAAACAGACAAAATATATACTTTAGGACATTTTCCTAAAATAGCATGAACACAACTGAGGACTATACAGTGGTCACAAGCAGTCAGAGGTACCAAGAGAACAGAGGTGAGAAAACAGTGATCAACTAAAAGAGAGGTGAGATGAGTTATTCTTAATATGATGGGGAGTGAGTTCCAAAACCTAGGAGCAAAATAGGCAAAGCTGCTCACCCATTTTAGAAGAGCAGTGCCAGCAGATTTGGGAAGAAGAAGGAGGATCTAAGGGTTCGGGGTGAGAGACCAGAGTAAGCATGCCACCTAGTGGCATGTGTGGTGTTCTGGTAAGAGAGTCAATAAAGCACCCTAGAGCATATGAACAGATGGCATTGGGAGACAGCCAGTGTAAGCAGCATAGAGTAGGCAGTGGTATGTTAGGAGAGGAGCCGATAAAGGACCTGTTAGATATCGTTATAGGAGGTGTCCCACTTGTGTAGAACCCCAGTGCTGGACATGAGAAAATACAGGGAGGGCATATAGGAGTTGAGGGAGTAATACACCTTGTTACAGAGATCCTAGCGGCGAGGGTGAGCGAGTGGCGCACTCTGTGGCCACACCAATCTTAGCGCTAAGAGAGTGGTATGATTCATTGATATGTGCACCAAAATCAAGTACCAGGTCAAGTGAACCCCCAGGTATTTGAAGGTTAAGGAGTTAGAGACACCAGAACCATCACAGCAGCGGACCAAAAGCTTAGGGGACTCTATGGACACTTTTTAGCGGATCCAAATGCATGGCCTGGGTCTTAGCTATGTTTAGAATTTGATGGTTAGAAGAAAACCAGGATTGAAGGGCCTGAAAGTCCATGGAAATATGATTTATATCCACCATAGACTTGGAGGTAGAGTACAGCACTAGGTCGTCTGCATACAAGAGTATACTGCTGTGAGGTGAAGGAACAGGGATGTCGTTAAGGAAAAGAGAAAAGAGTAGGGGACCAAGGGTACATCCCTGCGGGACCCCAGAGGTGATAGGGACAGAGGAGGAGAGAACCTTACAGAATGAGGCAGCCTGGAAGCGATTATCAAGGTAGCTAGCAATCCAGGATAGGGTAGAGTTTGAGGCACCAAGAGCCTGTAGCTTAGCCAGTAATAGTGGGTGATGAACCATATCAATAGCTTTAGAGAAGTCTATAAACACAGCTCCAGTGAGTAGGCCCTTGTTCATGTTACATTTGACATCACTTATAAACTCGGTTATGGCAGTTGTTGTGCTGTGCCCTGCCCTAAAGCCATGTTGTACAGGGGATCAAAGATTGAATTTGAGAAGGTAATCAGAGACCTGACGATGGACTAGTTTCTCAAGCAGCTTGCTGAGCGTGGGGAGGAGTGATACGGGGTGATAGTTAGACAGGATCTTGGCATCACCTTTCTTAAACACAGATATAATTCTGGCCATTTTCCAGACCGAGGGGACAGAGGCAGAAGACATAGAGAGGTTAAAAAAACTGGTTACGGGTGCCGCAAACCAAGCAGCAGACTGTTTAAGAATCCCTGGATGAATCCCATCTGGTCCAGCAGTACCACAGACAGGGATAGATCTTAGTAATTTAAGAAAATCATGACACGTGACAGGAGACAGCTCCAGAGGAGGGAGCAGTGGCCAGCGGGATGTGGCAGTCCAGTCAGAGTGGGATGTGGTAGGTGTGGGGGTGGAAAGAGTGGAAGAGGGGCAATGAAGGCATTAGCAATGGTGAGGTGATTGCAATGGGTATTATTTATATACATATCATTAGGGGTCAGAGGCCGATTGTTCCCCAGAATTTCCTTAATTTGAGACCAGTACCGTTTAAGGTTGGAGGCGGAGGAACTGAGGAGGTTCCTGTAGTATGTACTCTTGGCAAGATGAATCTCCTTTTTACAAGTATTCCGTAAAGCCCTATAGACATCAAAGTCGCATAACCTAGAGGATGACTTCCAGGTTGACCAGAGTTTATCCCTTTGCTTCAGAAGCTGCAGCAGGGGACGGTTGAGCCATTTGGTGACTTTCCCTTTTACCCTACGCGTGGTGACCAGGATGTGCCGGTTCTGTAAAGAGAGCAGGGTAGCGTTGAAATAGTTGCAACATTAATATTGCAGGTATTGTAAAGGGGAGACCAGTCAACCAGATTTATATCATGAAGGACGCACCCATATTTAGATTACAGAGGTTGGAAAAAGTTAAGACTTTCGAGGGGAAAGAGGGAGGGGAGGTGTCCCAAACACAGTAAATCGGGCAATGGTCACTTATGGAGTCAGGTAGCACACCGGCAGTGGGGAAGAACTTCTTATTAGTAAGGATAAAGTCTAAGAGAGTATTGCAGGCACCACGATGGGAGATCCTTGTGGGGTCCTGAATAAGCTGAGTGAGATTGGCCCTGCTAGTCAAGGAGGATAGGAGGGAAGAGCTAGGCCCGGCCCAGTCCAGATTAAAATTACCCAGGCAGATTGTGTCATTTTTCCCGGTCATGGACAACACATATTCTGCAAATTCTTCAAGACCTTGCCTGGAGTTTCTGGGAGGTACATAAATGCAAAAAATATGAAGTTTCTTAACGCCTCCCAGCAGTAGCAGGGAGTCAAGAACCTCACAGTTAGCAAGATAGGGATCCTGCATAATAGAAACATTCAGATGAGCCTTGTAGTATAGAGCCAAGCCCCCACCTCTTTTGGTACTGACGTGATCCATCCAATGCAAATTATAGCCCTGGAGAGAGCACTGGGAGTCTGCAATGGAAGGTTTAAGCTAGGTTTCAGACAAGGCAAGTATAGCTGGGTTATTTGCACACACCCAAGCCACAAGTTCCGGGTGGTTAGCCATCAGGCTCCTAATGTTAAGGTGCGCAAAGTTGAAACCCGAAGACTGAGGCAAGCCGTTCACAGGGTGAGACTGGGTGGGATTAGAAGCAATAGCAGGACCAGGATTTGCCTTTATATCCCCAGCAAGGGTAAGGGATAGGGAGATAATCCATATAAAAGCAATAGCATATGCTAGGGAAGCACCCCCTAGTGAGATAGAGAACTTCTGCAGGATATATCTAGTTAGTAGTACAAGTTGCTTGTTATAAAGCCAAGGTAGAGGTAGTGGATTAGGGGAGGGGTCAGACAGTAGGTTGGAGAAGTAGAACTTGTCCAGTGAGTACACACCACTAGACATGGGAAACACAGCAGGATCGGTAAACGCTGATAGAAGAATCAGCGTGCATATTAAAGGCAGAAGGCTGAGAATAGCCCTAATATCCACGATTAGGTAGTAGAGCCAGTAGACTATGTGAGGTGAGAAAGGACACGAGGAAGAGAGGATTAAGGGGAAAAAGAAGCAAAGGAAAAATATCACAGATAAGCCCTATTGAAGAGAGAGAGAGATGGGATTCCAGAAGCTAATATGCAACCCCTAATGGCAGCATAATATAACGTGCAGATGGCAAACAAGGGAGATAAAAATGAAAACCACTATTAATGCCGAATAATCATGCGAGACCATCCGCTATAAAGCTAAAGCCGGCTAAGGGTGGGAGGGTATTGGGGGGCGGACAGGGAGGAGTCGCAAAGAGACTGCAGCGTGGGAGCTAGTGCAGAGGACAAAGAAATCTTCCCCACGCTGCACACAAAGGATTAACTAGAAGCCGCCTCCAACGCCCAAGTTCACCGTATCTGAAGTTATTTCGAGGGTGGGGAGGCAGCACCAACTCGGCCCTCCTCACGACTGTACTGGCGGTTGAAGTTATTTCGGGGTGGGGAGGGCAGCACCCAACCTCGCCCTCACGACCGAACCAGCAGCTGAAGTTATTTTGGGGTGGGGAGGGCAGCACCAACTCAGTCCTCATTACCGTACTGGCAGCTGCTTGGCTAATAGGGACTGAGCTAATGTCTGAATCTTCCTCTCCAGAAGCAGAAACCTGTTCATGTTTTCTGATGGACAGTGTGTACAGTTCCTTTCGTTTAACAAATAAGTAATAACACATGATAGTGTATAGTTGTGCTAAAATACTGACTGCCCCAGATAGGATCTCAGTCACAAGGTGGAGCTGAATAACTTTAACCACTTGTGAAGTATGGTAATTTACATTGCCACACTCCCTGGAATGTGTTGCTGAACTTCTAAAATGATTTTAACCATAAAAGAAAAATGAAAGCAAAATTAGAACAGTACAGTTACGTGAAACTGATGTGGTTATATGATCAGTTTATTTTGCTCATTTTCCAAAAGCCATTTTATAAGCATGAATAATTCATGATTTTATTAATCAATAATTTGTTATTTTACATGCATAGTTGTATCCATGTTTTATGAGGCTTGTACTTGCAATATTCATGAGAAGATGATCCCTGAAAAAGAAGTTATGCACTGTAACGGTAGATCTTCGAGAGAATTTACTCCAGTGAGATGTCGTGGAACTGTAAGCTTTTGGCTCAGGACCTCATGGAAATTTTTCCTGGCTGGGCCCTTGATTTTGAAATACTTTATCAGTGCCTATATAATGTGGGCATCCCCTGTATGCCTCAGTTCCCCATCAGAGACAAGCTGAAAGAATCACTGGACCAGCAGAAACCGAAGCAATTAGAGTGAAACCAGGCACGCAGGAAAGGATACAGCAGTCTGAGTACCAATGCTGTCTGAGGCATCAGAGGAGGAGCAACTTGTGAGAGCCAGCAGTATTGTCACTTGCTACCCGAAAGGGGGGAAGGAGGAAGAGCTGTGGCTCAGTGGAGATTACAGTATCTTGAAGATAAACAGGTTACTCAACTGTAACAGTAGTTCTAGGAGTGGTATATGTTGTTCATCCACATTTACTGGCATGTCCCCCTTTAAGGATTGCGGAAGTCTTCAAGATGGCTCCTCCCACCCACCGGGTGGTATAACATCTGAATATACTGAACAAGCCAGCAGAAGAAGGCCATTTGGTCTATCAAGTCTTCTCGTACTGCAGGGTCCACAGCTTGAGCTAATGTCCCTGCCCTCCCTCCCCACACCTCCCATCCTCCCTACCCCAACCCTTGGCTCCGCCCCATGACACCAGATCTTAGACCGCTAGAAGCCAGGTGTTGTCCGTCCGCAGCCGGGGAGGTCGCGTGGATCCATGTGGATGAACAACATGTATCACTCCTAGAAAGTACAGTTACGTAAGACCTTACAATAACAGTAGATCTTCTAGGAATGTCTCTTGCAGTAAGTCATTACTTCTGAGAGTTCCCAGCAGGTGGCGCTATCACATGGCAGCTTCTTCCAGCAGTCTCCACACCAGGAACCACCCACATGACATCACTTCCTGGGCTGTGCCTATAAAAGTGGGTGGTTCCTGGCAGTCTCCGTTCCCCAATGGTTTCAGCTCGTAATGGCGAGGGACCAATGTTACAGATGGCAGGGGGACAGTGGGTGGGAAACTACTTACTGCAAGAGGCATTCCTAGAAGATCTACTGTTACGGTAAGGTCTTATGTAACTGTACTATCTTCCACTGAATGGTCTCTTGCAGTAAGTCATTACTTCTGGGAGATTCCCAAGCAGTTATGTCCTATTCGGGAGGACCATGATTATAGTAAGCTTTGTATAGTTTATAAATACAAGGTCGAAAGTATTTTCAGTAATACGTAAATCACAATCATGCTGGTGGCCTAGATGTATGGCCAAATGAAATAGGGGGCATCAGGATACCACATAGTTATAGTCCAATCAACAGTATCATAATATAATAAATAGTGTGGAGAAATCCCTTCATCAAGTCAGTAGAAGCCCTGTTTGAGGTTGAGACTAAAGGTCTGCCACTAAATGGGCTAAAAGGTGGGAGTATCCGATGTGATGGTCAGAATGACCCATTACAGCGATACCTTTGATAGTTATTTAATTCAGTATATGCCATGCCTTTATGTGGAAAAAAATGCTGCCATGTGTATCACAAGGTGGGAGAGATCGTCAGCTTGTAGTGGCAAGGTGTATAAAAGCCTCATGGTGTAGGCCTCAGTATAAAAGATAGAGAAATGCTCCTAAAACGTCTCTGAGGCCTAAGTGAGGAGACTGGGGCAAGTACCAGAAATTATTGAGAAGTGGAGGCACCTGCCCCTCCTTGTGGGCGGTCCCTTGGAGGTCTAGATGTATTGGATGGACCTCTTCAAACAACATGAAGTCTTGCTGTATTCAGACATAATGCAGTTAGCCCCAGCACTTGAACTGCCCTGGAGAGGAAAGAGTTAACTCTATGCAGAAGCACAGAACGTTGAGTTCGAGCTCGTTTTTCAAACCTCTTTGTCTCTGGTACTTCCCAGTGTAACCGTCAGATTCTTTACTCCGCCTAACAGTGAAGTCGCCTGGAGATTTCTCTGCTCGGTGCGGTAAAAAGTAAAAGCTGCCCAGTTTAGCCGCATAATTTTTTTTCTTATTTTGGATTTCCAGCCTCTGTCTAGGGTACAGGTAGTGTAGATAGGTAGTGACTGTTCTATTTTCGTGAAACAGTGGAAATTGTTCTTTCTTCGTTTATTTCCGGTCAGTCCGGTTTGGAACTGACCTTGTTTCATTCTGTTTAATTTTAATTTTATTTTCTGGTAGTGTAGTGTTCCGGTACGATCGGTTTCAAAAGAACCAGACCTTTGCTGGTTCTTTTAAAAAGCCCGTGACATGGTTTATAACCGATCGTATTATATTACTTGGCTTGAAAGCTGCAATGGGGTAATTGGTTAGGTTGGCCATGTCTGAGAAACTCAAGAAGAAAACCGGTCCCACTGGGTTTCAACGCTGTACTGAGTGTGGGGAGGCTTTTGCTAAGGCTGACCCCCACCTCATCTGTGTTAATTGTTTGGGGTTTGACCACCTCAAGTCAGACTGCCAAATCTGTAAAAACTTTCCTAAATCTACTCTAGACAAAAGACTGAGTAGATTGAAGGAAAGGAAGGCAGAGAAATCCGTAGATCTGGATGGCCAGCCCGGTTCGGTTGTGGCCGAACCTGAGGAGGTGCCTACTGACCTAGGCGACACTTCCTCGGGCAAAAGGAGAGCCGACCCTGAGCGGTCGGTTCCGTCAAAGAAGAAACATAAGTCTGCCGGTTAGGATCCTGTATCGCACTGTCCAACCGCGAATGAAATAGCCAAAGTGAGTAGCACTGTTCAGTCGCTTAGACCGGTTCTGTCTGAACCGGTACCGCCGGTTAGGAGGTCGGATCCGTCTCCTCCGGATTATGGTCCAGACGCTTATTATGAGGAGTGGAAGGGAGATGAAGACTATCCCGGTGATGGTGATGATGACGATGATCAGGGGGATCTGGATGTGCCCACTGAACCGGACATCTCCCCAGACAGGCCCTCAGGTGTCTCTCCTCCCAGGCTCTCTGAGTCCCCTTCACATTTTTTGTTCTACAAAAAGGTGGCAGAAACCCTGCAGCTTCCCTTGGTTGAAGCTGCAGAGGAGGATGAAGAGCCTGATTTTGTGGAAATGATAGACATCCCAGAGTCCAAAAGGCTGTCTATCCCTCTTCATAAATCCTTGGGGAAACAGACACACAAATTTTACAAACTCTAATTCAATACCTCCTGTGGATAAGAGAATGGACAGGAGGTATTTGTTATCAGGCTCAGCTGTGGAGTTCCTTTATAGTCATTGCAGCCATGTTGGAGTAGTGCAGGCTCCAACCTGTGACAGAACTAACATTACTTTGGCTGCACACCCCGGATAAGGACTCCATGAAAGTGGATGCCATGGCCAAAAACAGTATTTGGCATCCTCTTTGGGACTCAGACAGGCTACTTATATAGCCTACACAGCCAGGTACCAGAAATCCAGATGGGATACGGTTCTGAACTGGCAAACATACTCTCCCAGCTAGCCAAGGAGCTGGAGGAGGTGGCTGCTGATGGAATTGAGGCATCCAAAATGCAATTTCATGCTGTTGTGGACTCCAATGATGTGGCATCTAGCGTCATGGCTACATCTGTGTCTCTCAGAAGACATGCTTGGCTCAGATGTACTAGCCTTTCACAGGATACCCAGACTAAGGCCATGGATTTTCCTGTAGTAGGGAACTCTCTGTTTGGGGAGCAGACAGAGGCTTACATGAAGAAAATGGATGAATATAGGACCATGTACAGGAGTGCACAGGCCAAGGAAAGGCAAGCCACTCCGCACAAGCACCAGTCTAGGGGCAGAGACAGGCCCTTTCAAAGGCCCTTTTACCAAGCCCAGGCCTCCTCTCCCTTCCCACAGAGGGGGTTCTTCAGAGGGAGGGGCAGGAGGGGGATGAGCAGGGCTGCTTCCTCCTCCTCATCAGTCTAAGGCTCCTGCCAAGCAGACACCCCGATGTGTCAACCCGGGTCGACTCCCCATTTCCAGTAGGAGGCAGGCTGGCTTACTACTTCCAGGCCTGGAAGTCTGTGACCTCAGACAAGTGGGTCCTGAAAGTAGTAAGCCAGGGATTGGCCCTCAGCTTCAAAAAATTTCCAAAAAAGAGGGCCAAGTCTTTTCCACCTGCACCAACCTCAAAACCCTTGCCCTAGAGGCAGAGGTTTCCCTCTTCTAGCTCTCAGAGCTATAGAAAGTTCCTGCTCAGTACAAGGAAAAGGACTGTACTCCAGGTACTTCCCTACCCCAAAAGAAAACAGGGAGTGGTGACCCATCCTAGACCTAAAGTATTTGAACAAACATTTCAAAGCCCAATTTCAAAATGGTAATTCTGGGAATAATCCTTCCCTCTAAGGCCAGGGGATTGGCTAGCATCTCTGGACCTCAAGGATGCCTACTTCCATATTCCTATCAGGTGCTCCCACAGAAAATACCTCAGGTTCGAGTTGTCTTCAGGCCATTACCAATTCAGAGCCATACCATTCGGCCTAACATCAGCTCCACGGGTGTTCACAAAGTGCCTTGCAGTAGTGGTGACTTTCCTCAGAAGACAGTGTATCACCATCTTCCCGTATCTGGACGACTGACTCTTAGTGGGTCAGTCATCTTTACAGGTCAAGTCAGCTCTTCAAACTACCCAGGACCTACTCACCTCCCTGGGATTTCTTCTTAAGTCTGTCCTCGAACCAGTTCAACATCTCACCTTTATAGGCATAGAGTTGGACACTGTACAAGCAAAAGCCTTCCTTCCCCTGGCAAGGGTGAAGGCCCTAGTGGATCTCGCTTCCTCCTTTCGACCTCAGGTCTCCCGCCCAGCAAGACAGTTCCTCCAGCTCCTGGGCCACATGGCAGCTTCCACGGCAGTGGTGCAGGGAGCAAGGTTCCAGATGAGGGATATTCAGTTTCATCTAAGGTATTTTTGGTCTCAAAAGAAGGATTCACTTACCAGACTGATTCCAGTGACTCAGACTTTGGTCCAGTCTCTCCAGTGGTGGCTGGACCAGCACAACCTAAGACAAGGGGTTCCATTTCTCCCTCAAGTACCATCAGTAGTTCTAACTACAGATGCTTCTCTCCTAGGGTGGGGAGCCCTGAAAGCTCAAGGGGTCTGGTCTCCACAGGAGTCTCTCCTTCATATCAATCTCCTGGAACTCAGGGCGGTTTTCCTAGCCCTGCAGAGCTTCTCGGATTCAGTCAAGGGCAAGGTGGTCCAAGTCAGAACAGACAACACCACCACAATATGGTACATCAACAAGTAGGGAGGCACTCGGTCCTTGGTCTTGTGCACAGAAGCCATGAAGCTGTGGTCTCTGGCCTATTCTCTTCAGACTTCTTTGGTAGCAGTTCACCTTCCAGGGAAGGACAATATACTAGCAGATGCTCTGAGCAGAATTTCACAGGGACATCATGAATGGTCCCTGGATCCTCACATTCTGAAGGTCATCTTCTCTAGGTGGGCACTCCAGAAATAGATCTCTTTGCAGCACCGGACAATCATCAACTTCCTCTGTTTTGTTGCAGACCTACAGTCCTGAGGACGGTTCCCCAGGATGCTCTCTCTTTGGACTGGAAGGGAAGGTTTCTTTATGCCTTCCCTTCCTTCCCTCTGCTGTTCAGAGTTCTGATCAAGATCAGGACTCAACCCTGCACAGTGATACTGTTGGCTCCAGATTGGGCCAGACAGCCTTGGTATCCTCTACTGCTGTCCTTGTCAGTGTCACGTCCCCTGTCTCTGCCCAGGACACACAATCTCCTGTCCTCCTCCCAGGGGCGGATCTGGTACCCCAATCTCCAGTCTCTCAATCTCAAAGCCTGGCTCTTGAACAGTAAGATTATGCAGCACTACATCTTTCTCAGAGAGTTCTGGATATTCTGAAGGTCTCCAGGAAACCCTCCACTAGAAAAACTTACAACTCCAAATGAAAAAGGTTCAGTATTTGGTGCTCCCAGAAAGGTATCCTGCCTGATTCTGTAGACACTTCCACAACCTTAGACTACCTAGTTCATCTGAATGGTCTAGGCCTTAGGCCTGCCACTCTGAAGGTTTATCTAGCAGCTGTGTCTGCATTTCTCTCAGCAGGGAAGGGCTGTTCCCTGGCATCTCATCCTGTTTTCAGAAAGTTTTTCAAAGGTCTGGTTCACATTAACCCTTCCTTTAGGGAGCTCACTCCGCGTGGGATCCTTAATGTCTGCATAGCTCAGCTTATGCAACCACCCTTGAACCTCTGGCTCGCCAATTTAAGTACTTGACCTGGAAAACTGTGTTCCTGGTAGCTATTACTTCTGCCAGGCGGATTAGTGAGTTACAGGCTCTGTCAGTTGAACCTGATTTCATCTCCTTCCATAGGGACAAAGTGGTCCTAAGAACCAATAGGAGGTTCTTGCCCAAAGTGGTATCAGTTTTCATCTGAACCAGTCTTTTCTCTCCTGGTGTTTTCACTGACCATTCTTCTTCAGGTGAAAGAAGGTTACACAGTCTGGATGTTAAGAGGCCCTTAGCTACTACATTGAGCATACTAAGGCACATAGAAATGACCGTCTTCAATTGTTTCTCACTTATGGTGAAGTGGGAAAGGTAAGCCTGCCACTAAAGAACTATTGCCAGGTGGATTATTTCTTGCATAATTCTGTTATGATAAGTTGGGTAGCACGCCCCCTTCAGGCCTGAGGGCTCACTCGACTAGGGGTATAGCTGCTTTTCTAGCTGCGGCCAGAGATATAACTTTGTTAGAGATCTGCAAAGCAGCCACTTGGAAAACAGTACATACTTTCAACAAGCATTACTCCCTGGACATCCAGGCTAGGAGTGATGCTGCTGGGTTTAACACAGCAGTACTGCAGAGCCTCTTCCCAAAGCAGGTTCTGCATTCCTTTCTCCATAGGGAACTGCTTGGTAGTCTGCATTATGTCTGAATACAGCAAGACTTCATGTTGTTTGAAGAAAAAATTACTCACCATAGTAATGTTTTTTCTTCTAATGGAGACTTGCTGTATTCAGCCTCCCCCCCCCCCAGAACCTGTTTTTTTTGGAAGTGGGTTGGCAGGTACAGTGTTGCACCTCAGGGGTGTACCTTGTACCTTCCCTCTTGGGTGGGGTAGATGTTGTTGTTATTTTATATGGTGTTTTATACTTAAATAGTGTCACTACCTTTCCTTCTTGGGTTCTTGACTCGAGTCTTTTGGGCCCAAAGAGAATCTTTTGCCCTTTGGCTATACGTTTGAACAATTTCCATACTATAGTATATTAGTTAGTTTGCTCGCAAGAATCTGACGGTTACACTGGGAAGTACCACAGACAGAGTTCTGAAAACCGAGCTCGAGCTCAACGTTCTATGCTTCTGCATAGAGTTAACTCTTTCCTCTCCGGGGCAGTTCAAGTGCTGGGGCTAACTGCATTACGTCTGAGTACAGCAAGACTCCATTACAGAAACAACATTACTATGGTGAGTAATTTTTTCTTGTTGTACGTTCTTTGCCTCTAAAAGTACCTCTTTGGTTATAATAATTTCCTGTTTTGTTCGAGTATTTATACTGAGGGCGTTGTCTATAATATAGGCTCTGTACTGTTTTCAGTTGTCTGCCTGAGTCTTGTATGTTGTCCAGTATGATTTGTACTCCTGGTCCAAATAATTTATTGCCCGAAAAGGGGCGTTAGCCACTGTTTGTTGTATATCAGGTGCAAGGCGAGAAAGTCTCAAGCCATGCCTGGCGGCGTATGGTAATGCCTGTAGCTGAAGTCCTGGCCGAGGTTTCGCTATATCATAACCTGACCTTAGGAGATGTTGGGAGAGGGAAGTAAGTGTGTTGATCATGGATGTTAGTTGCTCCTTTTCAGGAGATGTAGGTAATTTGTCAATAATAACTAAGGCAGAAGCACCTATTGTGCACTGAAATTTCAGCATATGTCCCATATAATTCAGTATTCGAATATTCAAGGTGCTCAAAGCAAACACTTTTTTCTCCATATGATCAAAACATCTGGAATCTCTTTCAGGGGTACTGTACTTGTATGTTTTGGTTTATTAGTGCGATCATGAGCTGCTGTAATAACCACCGAATCAGCAGTGGGCGTGTTTGATAAATATTGGTGGTCTAATGGGGCTTGATTGAGCCAGTCCGCCTTACGTGGTAAAAGTGTTTGCAGTCATAGGTTGGCTCCATGCTTCAGTGATCGCATTTTGAATGTCGGGATAAAAGGAGAATTACCGGATGGGTTCTTCTGGGAGATCAGATATTCTGCCATACCTTAATTTATCTTGTCCCGTTGTGGAAAACCCCATGGTTTTTTGTATTTGCATCATCGTATCTGTAAATGAGGGGTCATCAGGTGGAGAAACAACCTTGAAAGGTTGTATCATGTCATCGTCCCAAGAGTTTGGTATAGAATAAAGGAACTCCATGCCCCGAAAGTGTCTATTAGGGGAACCCTCATAATATGTGTCTTTGGAGGGTTCCGTTAAGTTATAAGATTCATTATCTGAATAGTAAGCCTCCATAGGTTCAAGAGGAGGGAGTGATGGAGGCGTTCCAGCTCCATAAGTGAAAAAAAAAAATTTCTCGTTTCTATGTTTCATACGTGCTTGTTTAGGTGGAGGCGGAGACATAGTCTGGGGAGTAAGGTCGGTTTAGTAGATCAGATGTCTGACTGAAACCCAGGGATTGTAAAACTTTATTTATAATGAGTGCCGTATTCAGTACTTGTGAAGGGGTAGGTCAATGTAATTGGGGTCTGAGCCCTGTTTAATTGGAACTGAAGTGTGTGGGGATCAATTTGTGCCTCCTGATAATATTATTCAGTACATCTTTGAGGAGGGTGATTACTTTGAAATGATGATTGAGTGTCATACATGCGGGCAAAAGACGCTGGTTTGCCCCTATTTTCTCTGGTATTTGACCCCACACTTCGTGGTGATGCGTCCCCATGAGTGTATTTTGAGACGTCTTTGTAATAAAATTCATGGCCTTGAGGGGCTGACGTCTTATTAGGAGTCTCCAGTGATGGAGTATATGCCTTTAAATGTGTTGTTTTATGATGAACATCAAGCTCCGTCAACAGTGGAATGAGCCCATCGACGGGAGAGCAAGAAAAACATGTTCCGTCAACGGTAGAATACTTCTCGTCGACGATGTATGAATTATATGCATGCTCCATTGATGGGAGAGGCAGTCCCGTCGACGATGAAGTAAGGAGAGAGTGCTTTGTTGATGGGGGAGGTAGCCTCATTGATGAGAAAGTGATGAATAAGTGCTCTGTTGACGGGGGAGGCAGCCCCATCGATGGGAAGAGTTCGCTGAGCACCTCCGTCGACGAGGAAGTGTGCCTCGTAGATGGGGAATGTTGTGGCATCACTGCTGTCGACGGTGGATATGTTCTCGTCAACGGAGGAGCTGAAGAATGATGCCTCGTCGATGGGGAATGATCTCCTTTGTGTGAGGAGGTTGATCTATTATGTCCCGTCGATGAGGAATATGTAGAAGTGCCTGCCATCGATGGCGGAATGTCTTCCGTTGACAAAGAGTGTCTCCTTGATGAGACATGTTTAGCAGAAGTGACCATTGAATTGCGGTCAGGCAGGACTTGTGAGAAAGGTATTTCAGGAAGGCACAAACTGAGGAAAAGATAACCAACTCTGTTAAGAAGGGGAATAAAACCTTTTATAGGTACATTAGGGAGCGAAGAAAGACCAAGGGAGGATACAGAGACTTAATAAAGGGAGGAAAGTGGGCAGAGGGTGACAGTGAAAAAGCAGGGATACTGAATGAATATTTCTGCTCAGTAGTCGCAACGGAAGAGGAGGGGGAGGTTCCTAAACCAAACAAGAGAAACACTCTGAATAGGTGGCTTGATACCAGTCCATTCACAGAAGAAAGGGTTTTGAAAGAACTCTTGAAACTGAGGGTGGACAAAGCAATGGGGCCTGATGGGATTCACCCAAGAATTCTAAAAGAACTAAGGGTAGAACTAGTAATGCCACTGACTACTCTGTAACAAATCATGGGAGGATGGGGTGGTACCTGAGGACTGGAGGAGGGCAAATGTGATTCCACTTCACAAAAGTGGGAGCAGGGCAGAGGCAGGAAACTACAGACCAGTTAGTTTGACCTCAGTAGTAGGGAAAATGATGGAATCACTTCTGAAGGAAAGAACTGTTGAGTAACTAGAGACCAGTGGGGCACAGGACCCAAGGCAGCATGGTTTCACAGCAGAAAGGTCATGTCAGATGAACCTAATAGATTTCTTTGACTGGGTGACCAAGTAGTAGACCAGGTAGGGGCTGTGGATATGGCCTACCTAGATTTTAGCAAGGCATTTGACACAGTCTCACACAAAGATCAATATAAGTTAGTCAGCCTTGAGTGGGTCCCAAGGTGGTAGCCTGGATAAAAAACTGGCTAGACAAAAGGGCCTTAAAGGTAATAGTAAGCAGGAGTCCACAGTGAAGAAGGAGGGTAACTAGTGGGGTACCGCAGGGTTCAGTACCATTAAAGTCCTCTTTAATGTCTTTATAAGTGACATTGGAGAGCACCTGGAAGGAAAAGTATGTTTTTTGGAGATGACACAAAGATCTGCAACAGTGTTGATAAACAAGGTGGGGTGGAAAGGATGAAAAGGGACTTGGCAAGGTTGGAGGAATGGTCAAATATATGGCAGCTCAGATTCAATGCAACGAAGTGCAGGGTAATGCATCTGGGAAACAAAAACCCAGGGGAAGAGTACACAATGGGGGGTGAGTTAATAACAACAAAAACTGAAAGAGACCTAGGAGTAATTATGTTAGTTGACCTAAAGGTGGGCAAGCAATGTGAGAAGGCAGTAAGGAGGGCTGGGGGGATACTGGGATGCATAGGCAGAGGCATCATCAGTAGAAAACAGGAAGTTGTTATCCCTCTCTACAGACAGTTAGTGAGACCCCATCTGGAGTACTGCGTGCAATTCTGGAGAACCCATCTCCGCAAAGACATAGACAGAGTGGAGGCTGCTCAGAGGAGGGCAACCAAAATGGTGCAGGGTCTGCACCAGAAGACATACGAGGAGAGACTAAAGCAGCTTAATATGTATACCCTTGAGGAAAGGAGGGACATGATAGAAACTTTCAAGTATCTCAAGGGAATTAAAGTACAAGAGGGTAGCATCTTTCAGAAGAAGAGATGTGCAAGAACAAGGGGGCACAATTTGAAGATAGAGGGGATACAGCTCAGAGGTAATGTTAGAAAGTATTTTTTCACAGAGAGGGTTGTGGATGCATGGAACAGCCTTCCTGAGGAGGCTGTGGTGTCATTAACAGTGGGAGAATTCAAGAATGCATGGGACAAACATAAGGCAATTCTAGTGGGGGGTAGGAGGAAGTAAGCTGTTGATTAACTAGAATCTGCAGCTTATCCATCAGGTAGGAAATGGGCAGACTAGGTGGGCCAGCGGTCCTTATCTGCCATCAAATTCTATGTTTCTATGTTTCCTTCTCTCTTTGCTTTTCAAGATGTCTCAGTGGTTCTGGAGCCCTTTGGACGAGCCCCTTGAGTCTGTAACAGGAAGTCTTTTCTTCCATAAAATGTGTAACCTTTTCTTTGTAGGTTACCAAGTAAGTCTCCTTGCCAAAGCACAGGAATATGGTGCCATGTAAAGCCCAGGCACCCCAAGCTGTATATATAATATAGGTTCAGTTCTCATTGAAGACTGCTTGCATAAGATTGTTCTAGCTGCTGTGTGAGCTGAAGCTGGCGGGAAAATGAACGGAGACTGCCAGGAACCACCCACTTTTATAGGCACAGCCCAGGAAGTGATGTTGTGTGGGTGGTTCCTGGTGTGGAGACTGCTGGAAGAAGCTGCCGTGTGATAGCACCACCTGCTGGGAAGTCCCAGAAATAATGACTTACTGCAAGAGACCATTCTGTGGAAGATCTACAGTTACAGGTGAGTAACCTGTTTTTCTAGGATTGTGGATATGTTGTTCATCCGCACTTATTAGCAGACTTCTAGCAGTTCTCCAGGAGGAGGGAGGCAAGGCACACACCCTCATTGATACTTACTTGGGAAATAGAGATTGGAGAACTGAGGCCCCAAAACCAGCATCCCGGCGTGACTCAAGGTCAGTGTGGTAATGGGTAATGAAGGTGTTTGCTGACTTCCAGGTAGCAGCCCGACAGATTTCCTGGATAGGGATGTCCTTGGAAGCAGCCACCGATGCAGCGTTATGGCGGGTAGAATGAGCTCTTATCCCTCTGGGAGGCTCCATGCCCGCCAACTTGTAGCACTGACTTATGCAAGATGTAATCCACCTTGCAATAGTCCATTTTGCTTCAGGTCTGCCAGAAGTGGGTTCAACGTAGGTGACAAATAGCTGGCAAACCTCTCCCCGAATTCCGGTCGTCCTCTCCATATCATAGGAGAGAGCTCATCTCAGGTCAAAGTATGGAGCCTGTACTCAGTCTCCGAGGTGTAATTAGGGTAGTATACAGGCAGAGTTAACACCTGGTTAAGGTGAAACTCTGGCACCACCTTCGGAAGGAATTTGATTGAGGCGTGGGACAACCTTGTCCCTGTGGAAGACCAGGTAAGGGAGTCCATCGAAAGTGCCGGCAGACATGACAGCCACCAGGAAGGCCATCTTCCATGACAAGTGTGACAATGCACACTTGTGCATTGGTTCGAATGGCTTGCCCATGAGCTTTGCCAGTACCAGCAGTAGATCACATGGAGGTGGAGGTTCATGCACCGGAGGGGATATGTGATCCAGGCCTTTGAAAAAGCACCCGACCACTGTCTCCTGCGCCAACGTCGGCTGATCGGCCTGTGACCGGTAAGCGGAGTTGGCTGCCAGATGCACCCTAAGGGTTGATGACCGAAGACCCCCTTTGGACAAAGACCAAAGATAGTCAAGAATGTTAGCCGCCAGACAGGACAGAGGGTCCAAGCCCTTGCCTGACACCAAATGGAAAATCTTTTCCATTTGAAGGCATAACATTTTCTGGTCGATTCCTTTCTGGATGCCTCCACCACAGTGAGGACATCCTCGGAAAGACCCAAAGCCTGGAACTCTAGCCGCTCAGGTACCAGGCTGTGAGGTGCAGGGACTGAATGTTCGGATGGTATACTTTCCCCTGATCGAGAGAGATCAGGTCCTGGTGTGCTGGAAGCTGCTCCGGGGGCCTGCAGCTGAGGCTGAGGAGATATGGATACCAGAACTCGCGCGGCCAGTCTGGTGGCTACCAGAATCACCTTCGCCTTGTCCCTCCTCACCTTGAGGAGCACCTTGTGGATCAAGGGAAATGGAGGGAAGGCATAGAAGAGGCCTGGGGTCCACGGCCTCGAGAAGGCATCCCCCTCAAATCAAACTTTATTTTTATAGTGCCTTTCAAAACTAAGGCACTGTACATAAAACCAAATACAATAAATATAGATAAAATTAAAACAGGAACAATAAAATAAATTATCCATAATTAGGGAAGGCTAGATTAAATAAATAAGTTTTTAGCTCAATTTTAAACCTGTCAACAGTCAGGCTTGGAGCCGAAAAAGAAAAGGCACGAGAACCGGATGTCTTCAGTCGCACCCTGGGACTCTCTAGCAATCCCTTGTCAGCGGATCGGAGATGGCGGAGGGGGCAGTAGGGTACCAGGAGATCTTGTAGGTAGCCGGGTCCCTAATCATGTAGGGCTTTAAAGGTTAGCAAGCCAACCTTAAAGGTGATCCACCACTAAACAGGCAGCCAGTGCAGCTCGCGGAGCACAGGCGTAATATGACTGGTCCTAGTGGTCCCGGTCAAAAGCCTGACTGCCACGTTATGCATCAGCTACAGGCGACGGATAACAGCCCTGGTGGCCCTAGGTAGAGAGGAATTGCAGTAATCAAGACTGGTAGTGACAAAGGCATGGACCAGTGTTGGAAGATCGTCAGGAGGAACCAAGTGTTTCACCGGGCGATATTCCTCAGATGGTAGAAAGAGGATTTGACCACAGCTGACACCTGAGATTTTAAAGTCAGACCATCAAAATAACACCCAGGTTATGCACCTGGTCTGAGGTAGTGAGCGTATGCCATCAAGCAACACTCCTGATGGTTTTCCAGCCCCAAACCCGCCCCAGGACGCACTCAAGGTCCACTACCAATATTTCAGTCTTGTCTGGATTCAGTCTCAGCCAGCTAGAACTCATCCAAGTTCTGATCGCGGTAAGGCAATTATTTAGCACGGAGAGTGCATCATTCTATCCAGGCAGAAAGGACATATACAGCTGAGTGTCATCTGCATAGCAGTGGAAACTCAGACTGTGTTGCCTGATGATATCTCCCAATGGCAGCAAGTACACTGCAAACAACATGGGAGCTAAGATGGAGCCCTGCAGCACCCCGCAGGGCAGGGAGTGAGCACCAGAGAAATAAATTCCGGTGGCAACTCTCTGAGACCTGCCAGCGAGGAATGAATGGAATCATTTAAGGACTGTACCAGACAGCTCACAAAAAAGCTGCAGGCGGTCCAACAGCACACCATGGTCTACAGTGTCAAATGCAGCAGAGAGATCAAGAAGGTCCAGAATGGTACTTGCCTTTCGATCTCTTGCCATTAGGAGGTCATTCAACACCCGGACAAGTGCAGTCTCCATACTATGCTTCTTCCTAAAACCAGACTGGAGAGTATCATAGACATTGTGAGTTGTAAGATGATCATCCAATTGCACATCAACCACCTTTCAATAACCTTACCAACAAATGGCAGGTTAGAGATAGGCCAGTAGTTGGCTAGACAGTCTGGATCAAGGAGGATTTCTTAAGGAGTGGTGAATGACTGCCTCCTTGAGTGATCTGAAAACACCCCCGGACTTCCAGACAATTTCAAGCAAGGATCAGGCAGATAGCATATACACATCCCACAAAAGGGGTGTAGGGCCAGGATCCAAACTACAACTGGTTGGGTGTAGTGTTTGGATGATCTTACATAGAAACATAGAAGTTGATGGCAGATAAGGACATAGGCCCATCCAGTCTGCCCATTTCTTTCCTACCTTATAAATGTGCCATTGGCCTTTTCTCTGTCAATAGCCTATCTATTCATACTCATCTGTATTGCTCCCTATGCCTATCCCATGCCTGTTTGAAGCCCACACTGTATTCATATCCACCACTTCCTGAGGTAGGCCGTTCCATGCATCCACCACCCTTTCTGTGAAAAAGAACTTCCTCACATTACCCCTTAATCGGCCTCCCTCTAATCTCATGCTGTGTCCTCTTGTCCTGCTATTTTTCTTATATTGAAACATGTTAGACTCTTTCACCTTGTTAATGCCCTTAAGGTGTTTGACTATTTCGATCATATCACCTCTCTCCCTCCTTTGCTCTAGGGTATACATATTGAGCTCCGTTAATCTTGATCTTCGCAATGTCCATGAATTCTGGCCAATAGAAATCTGACCAGATAGATAGAGTGCATGCCACTTCCTGTCGATCTCTGCAATCCCTCGTAGAAGTCGGACCGATGCCAGACCCGATGCTTGCAACCTTATCTGCGAAGAATCGAGCAAACACCTCATATCTCAACTGAGAAAAGGCTTCTCTGGGCTGGAGACAGATTGGATTGCACAATCTGTCAACAGTCCGGAAAAGCTGAGCCTGTCGATTCCGTGCAGCAGAAATCTCCCTGGACAGGAATTCTGCCTTCTTATGGGTGATTTCTGATTGATAGCTATCATAATGTGCCACCAACCTAAGCCTGTCAGAATCATGTCTGGACCTCCGCCACGCTGTCTCCATCCTTCAGCCAACTCGCTTCAACTCCTTCCAGGAGCTATCAAACCAGGGGCTCCTTGGGCGAAGGATGAGAGGCCGAACACAACAGGAGCATCTCCCACAGCCTTATTATAAGCTAGTACGAGATCATCTGGACTCATGCACTCACCCGACAAGCCTGATAGGTCCAGCACTGCCGACAGGTCACTGGGGTAACCCTTAAAGAGTGGTACTGAACCATTTCCGTGGGACAGACCTATGGGGGGCCTGAAACTGAACCTTATGGTGTGATGGTCAGACCAGCTGACTGGTTCCACCCCAAGTCAGCTATCCCCATACACAAAGAAAGATCAATCCAACGAATGGCCCCTCACATGGGTCGAGGAGGTAACTACCTGTGTAAGGCCCAGCACTGTCATCAGCTGAAGGAGATTTTGACCAAAATGCGAGAGTTCATCGTCAACCCAGGCACTGAAGTCCCCCAGAACTATCCATCTGGGGGACCTCAACAACATGTCAATGATGAAGTTTGCTATCTCCTGCAGGAATTCTCCACCATCTCCTGGTGGACGGTAGATGAGGAGAACCCTGCAACCTACATCCTCTCCCAGGATATTCTCGATGGATCTGGTGCTTCCCAGTGGCACGTCCACATGGCCCAGCTCAGTCTTATATATAATGGCCACACCCCGGCCCCTATGATCCAACCTTGGACGGTGTATCGCCGAGAACCCGGCCGGAGTTGCTGAGGCCAATACTGGGCCTCCATTTCCATCAGCCAGGTCTCAGTGATGCAAGCCAGATCAGTTGTTCCAACTAGATCAGCTATAATAGCTGTCTTGTTCTTAACAGATCTGGCATTGCATAACACCGCCAAGGTGGGATGAGCTATCGGGGAAGATCTCGGCACCTGCCCACTAATGTCGGAGCCCTTGGGTATGGGGACAACACAAGGAGAACCTCTGTCCTGACTCCATTTCGCCCCAGGGTGTCTCCTGTACCAGACTACAATCCGCCCTCCCCTTTCCTGTCCCCCACCAGGCCCAGCTCTCCTCCGTCTTCTGCGCTTTCTAAATATCCCCAAAGCACAACACCTAAAATAGGTGTCGGATGACAACGGGGGACATTCAAGGGACATAATTACCTGAGCCTGGTGGGGGAATAGTGCCTGACCGTCACTAAACCTCCCCAACACATTACAATCGTCTACAAAGTGGTAAAAGAAAATCAGACACACTATAATCAACAACCCACCCCAAAAAAATCTAATCTTATAACAATACTCTTATACCCTAAACTATAAGAGTTAACAAACCAAGTAAATTAACATACTAGAATCAAAAACAATCCCAACCCACCCCAAATTAAACCCCAAAACAGCAATCAAAAAATTAAAATTAAGACAGCCGCAGCTCTAGATTAAGTTACTTATTGATGTCCAATGAAATATATTATCAAATGTCTTTATATAAAACTGTTTCAAGAGTTTGCCAAGTCCTTTAAAGTTTGTGCAAATGTCTTTATATAAAACTGTTTCAAGAGTTTGCTAAGTCCTTTAAAGTTTGTGCAAATGTCTTTATATAAAACTAGTTCAAGAGTTTGCCAAGTCCTTTAAAGTTTTTGCAACAAGGGTAGCTCTCAATCAACTCTTATAAAAATGTCCAGGAAATGTAGCCCTCTCACTCCCACAGAAACTGATTTTTTTTTAACAAGTATTTAAATTCCTCCTGAGGCTCTCTACTGCCTCCAAAATAAAAAATAATTACAGTACCTGCCGATGGCATAGTCTGGAACAAGGTGAGAATACAGCAAACCTGTTGAGGGTCAAACCAAAAGGAAAGACGACTTGATGTAAATATTACTGACGCCAGCACAGCTCGGAGACAGGGTCTTTGAAGAAAGAAACACCCCACTAAGCCCACTGATGCCGCCCAGTAAAACTAGGAGGCAGCAGTGTGGCACAGGAGAAAGAGTCATCTACCAGCCCTCCGGCTGGTACCCTCTATCCCCACGGAAGCCCTAAAAACCAGGCACCCACCACCATAGCCAGCCAGACCAGTCTACAATCCGCCGCTCTCATCTGGTAATTCCACCAGAATAACAAATTCAACAACGGTTCGCAGCACTCTAATCCAGTAAATTCTCCCAGGTCAGGCTCCGGGCAGCAAGCCCTGCTGAGGGGGGCAGGCATGAAACAGCCTTAGCTTGGTGTTGTCCCTGGAGGCAAACAGGTCCACCATTGGTTTGCCACAGTGGGAGAACAGGCTGTAAGCTACCTCTGGATCGAGATTCCCGTCTGCTTTGTAGAGAGGCGCTCCGCATCTGGACTCTCATCAGCCGTCTGGAGGCAGATCTCCTAGCCATTCATGTGGCAGGAGCCTCACACCATATGGTTGATGCTCTCAGCTGCTTAGGCAAGACATCCCACGAGTTGGTACTTGGATCATATCAGGGATTGTAGAAAATCCTCCCAACTGTTTATAGCTTTTGCCCCCAGGATTACGGGCTCCCTTATTTCGAAACAGGGCCTGTCCAAATGGCTGGCCAGTTGTGTTACCAGAAGTGCAGTAAGCAGCTTCTAGGTCCCAGTTGTGTTTGTTGAGGTAGTACATGGTCGTGGTATTGTCCATCTGGACTTGAACCACTTGACCCCGGAGCTGAGGAGCAAAAGCTGACAGTGCCAGTCTGACTGCTCTGAGCTCCAACAGGCTGATGTGGTATCAGGACTCCTCGGGGGTCCAGAACCCATTGACCCTTTTTTCCCCATGTGGGCTCCCCAGCCCATGAGAGAGGGGCATCAGTTGTGAGGACGGCTGTTGGCTCGGGGCAGACAAACGGGATCCCTTCCTGCAACCTTCTGGGACGGTCCACCATTGGACAGCGTCCCACATCTTCTGGGTTATAGTGATCCGCAGTTCAAAATGACCGTGGCACTGAGTCCACTGGGTGGCCAGCTCCCACTGGAGGGGGCGCATGTGCCACCGGGCCCAACGGACCAGAGGTGCACGCCGCCATGTAACCCAGAAGGTGCAGAAAGTCCCGGGAAGGGCGCAATTGCTCAACCAGAAATGACTGGGCAAAGGAGGAGAGAACCTCTGCCCTGTCCGCCGGGAGCTAAGCTCTGGCTTGACGAGAGTCGAGCTCTGCCCCGATGAAGCACATCACCTGAGAAGGCATGAGTTCTGACTTGGCCTCGTTGATCAAGAGGTCGAGCTGGGAGCAGGTCTGGAGGGCCAGGTCCCTGCAGCTATCCACCTCCTGCTGAGTGGGGCCTGCTAAGAGCTAATCGTTGAGGTAGGGGTAAATTCTGCCCCCCCCATGCCTGAGATGGGCTGCCACCACTGCAATGCATTTGGTGAAGACCCGTGGGGCCAATGATAGGCCAAACGGCATGGCTCGGAACTCGTATTGGGTCGCTTCGGCTGTGAATCGGAGGAACAGCCAATGAAACGAACAAATTGGGACGTTAAAGAATGCATCCTGCAGATCCAGTGAACAGAACCACATGTTTTGCTCCAAGGATGGTATGATCTGGGACAGAGTGACCATCCGAAAGGTGCGTGACCCGAGATACTGATTCAGGTCGTGCAGATCTAGAATGGGGTGCCAGCCCCGTCCGCTTGGGCACCAGGAAGTACCTGGAGACAAAGCCTGGGTCTGCTGGAGAATCTGCCAGTGGAGCTACTGCCTCCTTGAGGAGGAGCTGAGCAATGTCATCTTGGAGAGCCGACTGAGTATGGATGGATACTCTTTCCTCCCGACGTGCGCGGGCTAGGCTTGGAGGGTACTGCTCGAATTCCAGAGGCAGTCCCTGACCGACCACTTCCAAAACCCACCTGTCCGTGGTGATAACGAACCAGGCGGAAAGAAAGTGGCGGAGCCGGCCTCCATGGGAGGACCCACAGCTGGCGTGATGGGAGAGGGGGTGGCAGCCCCCACCCCGTCATTGAGCAGGCTTGGAGGAGGATCCAGGAACTGAACCGCGGCCTCCTTTATGGGCCTGGGCTTGGGCGGGGGGCAGCAACCTTGAGCCTACTGCTGCTGTTGCTGCTGCCCTCCTTGAAAGGAGGGTTGCTGGGCCACAGGGGAAGAGTGCCGAAAAGGCTTCTTCTTCTTCTGCTGTTTCTTGCTCGAAGAATCTTTAGCAGAAGTAGCGTCCAAGGTGGCACTGGACTACTCAATACACTGCAAGTGACCAGCCACACCTGGGCCGAAAAGGTCGGTGCCCAGGAAAGGCACATCAGTTAGTTTGTCCTGAGCATCTGCCGGGAAAGAGGAGAGTCTCAGCCAAGTCCTGCGATGAGAGGCAGCTGTGGCTGCCATCGAGTGGGCACTAGAATCCCCAATGTCTAGGGCTGTCTGAAGCTGCTGTTTGGCAACAGCCCGGTCCTGATCCTGGACCTGCTTGACCATGGTCTGCATGTCCGTGGGGAGGTGTGGGAGGACTTCATCCAAAGACCCCAAGAGGGCATGGGACAAGTGTGCCATGATGACGGCCGAACTTGCCTGACGAAGGCCTAAAGATGAGGCCGCATAGACCTTTCGAGCCGAATGATTCAAATTTTTGGATTCTTTTTCAGGAGGTCGGTCAGTGTCAGCAGAACTGCCCGTATGCCTGAACATAGAGGCGGTCACCAGGCTCTCGACCGACAGGTGCCCTGTGAACCCCGCAAGGGACCCCATGGGCACCACATACATGCGGGCAGATGGAGCTGGACAGGAGGCAGGGCGCTGCCAAAGTTCTAGAGCTGGGCCAACTATGGCCTCGGCCATAGAAAAGGCCTCTGTCAGGGTATTCCCTCTCTGGAGAATGTCCGTGAGAGGGTACTGCCTTTTCTGGATAGGTTCCAGGGGCATCCCTGTAGACTCAGAGATGAGGCAAAGAATGCCCTGAAAAGATGAAGGACCACCCTCCATCTCTATCCCACCAGCCGATTTGTCACCCCCAGGATGAGAATGTAGGCCGGTCTCATCTGAATCCGAGGAATCTGGATACAGTGGTCAACCGCTGAGGTCACCTTCGACCCGCCAAGGGCGGTCCGGGGTGACAGTGACCGAGAGACACCGGGGAAGCCCATTGTCTGGTCAATCTCCCTTGGAAGGAGCCCCTCCCACAGGCTGCTTGGGCGGCAGTTCCACCAAGATCGTTGGAGAGTTCGGAGGTTTCGCCGGCTCCGTGGGTGGGGTAACCGACTTAATTGGCTCGGAAAGAGTCGGCTTCGGCCTGGGAGGTGAAAGCCAGGTAATGGCCGGGGTTGAAGCTGGGGTCAGCTTGTGCCCAGACAGAATTAGCTGTTGCCACATGAGGTCCTCGTAGCACCGGAGTTTCCGCCGGAGCCTCTCCTCTTCCAAGGAGGACGAGGACGACTGATGGCGTTGCCTCTTCTTAAAGCATTTATGGCTCTTCCTCGGCCTCTCAGTCATGGGGGTCCTGGACCTCAATCGGGCAGGCTGACTCGGTCAATCGGGAGACACCTGCGGGACCAGTGTCTACCCGATGTCGGGGACCATTTCCTTGGAGGGATTCCCAACAGGCTGGGTCTCCTTGTCGGGGAAATAAAGGACCGGAGTCCGATCAAAAGAGTCGTTGAACAGAGTCGGCGATAATGGATCAATGACAATTTCGACCTCATCGATTGTCGGTTTGGTCGACTGGCCAGATGGCAAGGTCGAGAAGCCAGTGGCTGAAGAGGCGATCTTGACTGAAGTCGAGACTGCCAGTTCCTGGGACAAGGATCTCTTCCCGATCCCAAAAACGTCTTCGCCGAGACGAAGACGATCCCGGGTCCTTTTCCCACTTAAGGGACCGAGAGGAGTGCGTGCCTGAAAGACCCTCCCCCTTAGTAGGGAGAGAATGACACAACTCTTGGAAGAACCCAAAGAAGGTGGAACCCAGGTTGAGCGGAACGAAGAAGCTCTGAGATGAAGATTCTGTGGCCCAAGCCACTTCCTCCTCTAAGGTTTGCATATGTTCCAATTGCTCAGCGGATCCCACAGCCGCGGAAGCTGCCCACCGAGCCTCCTCTGATTTCACTGGAGGGTTCCGTTTTTCCAGCCTCCCCAACTTCAGGCGTGTGAGACAGTCATCGAGGACATTAGGGTGAAATGCAAGGCAAGTTGCACTTAAAGGTGTCATAGCGACACACTCAAACAGTAGACGCACGCGGTGGTGGGGAATCGGTGTGACATTTTCTGGCCGCATTTAACAAGCGAATCTGGAGAGACTTGTCTTCCATAACTCAGTAGAAGAGCCATGGTCGCCAATGCGAACTAGACAAAGTTTTGGAAGAACCAAAGGTTTAGAAGCCAGGGCCTACAAAATGTAGGAGCACGAAGGAGGCAACCTGAATCTTCCAGCGGAAAGGAAGATCTGGCGTCATGGGGCGGAGTCGAGGGTTATACCACCTGGGTGGGTGGGAAGAGCCAGCTTGAAGACTCCCGGCAATCTTTAAAGGGAAAAGGACATACCAATAAGTGTGGATTAACAACATATCCACAATCCTAGAACTTCTGTTACAGTAGGTAACTTTTTCTTCTTCGAGGATGTCTCCATCCATTGAGCCACATCATGGAACTATTCCCCAGAAGTACCAAGCACAGAGGGAGGACGACAGGACCTAATGATCCTGAGTGAGGTGGCCTTGCAGAACAGTAAGGTCAAAGCCGGCATGTCAACGAGATATGATGTTCAGACTGTAGTGTTTAAAACATGTATGAACAGTACTCCATCAGCAGCACAAATGTCAGTGGCAGACACATTTTGGAAACATGCCACTGAGGTAGCCACCCCACCGGTGGAGTGAGCACAACTGGGACCTAGAAGCTGCTTACTGCACTTCTGGTAACACAACTGGCCAGCCATTTGGACAGGCCCTGTTTCAAAATAAGGGAGCCCATAATCCTGGGGGCAAAAGCTATGAACAGTTGGGAGGATTTTCTACAATCCCTGGTATGATCCAAGTACCAACACACAGTCCTGCGGACATCCAGCATATGTAAACGACATTCTCCACTGTCCATGGGAGACAAAAAATAAACAGGAAGGTCAGTAGTCTGATACTATGTTTTCTCAGACACAACCTTTAAACGGAAATGAGGATTAGTACATAATATAACCCTATCCTTGTGAAAAATATTAACAGGATGGTCTTTAACCAAAGCCTGCATCTCTGAAATACATCTTGCCAACATCATAGCCACTAGGAAAGTACAGTTACATAAGAACTTACCGTAAATTGCAGTTACTTACCGTAACAGTAGATCTTCGAGAGAGGTTCCTGCAGTAGGTCTTCACATACAGGACTGTGCCCTATGGCATCAGGTTATAACGGCAAACTTGTAGATAGCAATCATCAGTGGGGACCGCCCCCGACGTCCGGTGACTTGACGTGAGCCTGACTATAAAAGGGGTGGTCCCGCGCCCTCCCTCCAGTTCTTTTCCACCGGAGACCTAGAGAAAGGTAAGTAGAAAACAGGAGGAGTGTAAACTCCTAGGACCATGCTTCCTCTCTAGACCCAAGGACCAGGAAGGATGAAAATGAAGGAAACAATCCAGGAGTAGGGGGAAGGTGGGTGGGAAACTAGACCTACTGCAGGAACCTCTCTCTGAAGATCTGCTGTTATGGTAAGTTCTTAAGTAACTGCAATATCTTACTTCGAGAGGATTCCTGCAGTAGGTCTTCACATATAGGACTGAATACCAAGCAGTCCCAAAGCAAATAAAATGGAGGTTACATCCGGGAGGAGGAGAAGTCGCCACAGGAAATTATGACAGAAGGCCTTGTAAAACTGCAAGACCAAAGGCAGTTCTGCGCCTAGAGGCAGTGTCCAGACTGTAATGCTTCATGAAGGTGTGAATAGACAACCACGTGGCCGCTGCACAGATCTCTGCAGTAGACACATTCCTGAAAAAGGCAGTAGAAGTTGAAACACTCCGAGTGGCGTGGCCTTTAACTGCCCCCGGCAGGGACTTCTCATATTTCTGGTAAGTGAAATGGATGCAGTTGGCTAACCATCTGGAAATGGTCTGTTGGAAATAGCCTTGCCCTGGCACTGGGGAGCAAAGGCTACAAGGAGCTGATTGGATTTACGGAGCTCTTTAGTCCAGTTTGTGTAGTATCTCAGAATCCGTGCACATCCAAGCATGCAGCAGGTATTCTGTTGGAATGTTGGGATAGTATACGGGCAATTCCACGCTTTGATTCAGAGTGGTTTCTGAGACCACTTTGGGAAGAAAAGAAGGGTTAGTCTGAAGGACTACTCTGTCCCTATGAAAAATTAAATAGGGTTCCTTGCAGACAAAAGCCTGAAGCTCAGAGACCCTTCTAGTGGAAGTGACTGCAACTAAAAACAAAGTCTTCCAGGAAAGGAAGCGTAAGTCACAGGTAGAAGCTGTCTCAAACGGAGGTACGGTCAGCTTCTCGAGCATGAAATTCAGGTCCCGAGGGGGACAGGATTCCGGATCGGAGGTTTCAAGTGAAGGATGCTCTCAGAAAGGTTTTGACAACCTCCAGCTGAGCTAAGGTTTTGCCCTCCACCGGGAGGTGGTAGGCCAACACTGCAGAGAGATGGACCTTAATGGAGGAGTAGCTAAGTCCAGTCTCAGATAAATGTGCGAGGTATTCTAACAACTGGGCTGCCGAGCATGAAAAGGTGTCCCAGCGTCTTGCTAGGGCCCAGATCGAAAATCTTTTCCACTTCATGGCGTAAGTAGATCTAGTAGAGGGTTTTCTGGCTTCTTCTAAGATATGTGCCACCTACGAGGACACATCATAGCGGGAAACCGCTATATCCACAGGTGCCACGTATGAAGGTGGAGTGACTGAAGGCTCGGATGCACCAGGGTCCCCTGCTCCTGTGTCAGAAGGCCATAGGAAAACAGCAAGGGGACCGGGGGTTCCAGTGCCAGTTGTTGCAAAAGGGGATATCAACTCTGGCGTGGCCAGAGAGGAGCAATGAGGATCACATGTGCTCCTTCCTGCTGAAGTTTCACCAGAACCTTCTGAATGAGAAGAAAGGGAGGAAAGGCATAGAGAAACCTCCCTGTCCAGGAGAGAGACTGTGTGTCTTGCCAAAAAAGCACCATGCCCGGGAACGAGCGAGCAAAAGCTGGGTAGTTTTGCGTTGAATGGGGAGGCGAACAGATCTATCTCTGGTCGACCCCATCGAAGAAAGAGTTCTTCGACCACCTCTAACTTTAGCTCCCATTTGTGAGCCCTGGCTACTGATTGACTGAGACTGTCCGCCAGGATGTTGCTTACGCCTGGGATGTGGACTGCTGTCAAGAAAAGGCTGTGCTGAATCGCCCAGTACCAGACCTTCATTGCTTCTGTTCCTCCCTATTTGTTGATGTACCAGACAGTGGACATGTTGTCCGTCTGGACCAGAAGTGATCCCGGTACCAGGAGTGATTGGGAAGGCCTGGAGGGCATAAAGGACTGCCCTGGTTTCCAGAACGTTGATGTGGAGCATAAGCTGCTGGTCGGACCAAGAGCCCTGTGTCTCGTGTACCCCCAGATGGACTCCCAAACCCAAGTCTGAGGCATCCGTGGTGAGGATTTGGGCTGGAACAGGGGAATGGAAAGGTGTTCCCCTCGATAGGTTGGAGAGATCCTGCCACCAGCGAAGATCTTTCTGAAGGCTATTGGAGATCATGACTTTTTGTCAAATGTCATCCGTCCTCTGATCTCATTGGACTTGGAGAGACTATTGGGTGACCCTCATGTTTTTTGGTTTTTTTTTACCGATTATTTTACCAGGTGAGACACACTAAGCTGAAAGCTTGTTTGCAGGTGCAACCTGGGAGCACCAGGAAGTTAAGCGACTTGCTCAGGGTCACACAGTATGCACCTAGGGGGCTGTGGGATTCAAACCCAGCTCTCCAGATTTGCTGCTCAGAGCCTTAACCCACTGCGCCATACTGCCTCCATGTGAAGTCTGGCCAGGGGCACTGTGGAAATGGCCACTGCCATCAGTCCCAATAGACGAGCATGGCATGTGCTGGGATCCACTGAGCCTGGGCCACGAGAATGACTTGAGCAGCTAGAGTCTCGGCTCAATCCAATGGTAGAAAAGCCTTGCTCTGAACTGCATCTAGTACTGTTCCAATGAACTGGAGCCACTGCAGTGGTATAGTACTAGCTGGGATTTGGGCAGATTGACCATGATAGCCAGAAAAGAGAATAAGCTCAGAGTGAAAGAGAGAGAGAGAGTCTCTTTCAGGCTGTTCGGAGAGGGTGCTGTGAGGAGCCAGTCGTCCAGGTATGGGAAAACGTAAATGCTCTGGCGGCAAAGGAAAGCCGCCACCACCGCTAAGCACTTTGTGAACACCCAAGGGGCCGAGGAAAGGCCAAAGGGAAGCGCTCGAAACTGGAAATGGTTCTCCAGGAAAGTAAAACAGGGAAAGCGGCGGTGGGCCGGGAGGATAGGGATGTGCAGGTAGACATCCTGCATATCCAGGGAGCACAGCCAAAAATATGGACGGAGCAGGGGGAGAAGCCCCTGAAGGGTCAACATGCGAAACCTCTTGTACTCGACAAAGAAGTTTAGCATGCTGAGGCCCAGGATTGGTCTCAGATCGCCCGTTTTCTTTGGGACTAGGAAGAAGTGGGAGTAAAATCCCCTTCCCATCTGGTTTTGATGGACGGGTTCTATGGCCTTCTTTAGCAGAAGGGCCTGGATCTCTTGGGAAGACAATGGGGATCTGATCCCTTGGATAGAAAGACCATCCCGGAGGAAGAGGGGCTGGAATCTCAGAAAACTCTATCGAGTGACCCCGCTGGATGAGCTGTAGCACCCAAGATTCTGCGGTGACGAACCTTCACCCCTCCAGGTGGAGACTGAACCTCCCTCCGACCGGTTCCTCCTTGCTAAACAGAGGGAGCGGAAGGAGGGGAAAGGAGTGAGGACGCCAAGGGGAGGGGAGCTTTTGCCCCAGAGGCTGGCTTGGGGAACTTGGCCTGGGGGGTTTGTGCTTCTGCACCGGGGGCGTGTCTTTTGCCCTGACACTTACCCTGGTTCTTATTCTACCTTCTTTGGTGACAAAAGGGCTGCTTTTTCTGTCCCATCCGGTACATATAGCGTACATCCCGAAGGAAGCGTCCATGCTCCTGCAGCCCTGTGATAATATCTTTGGCATTGCCGCCAAAGAGGATGGAACCCTTGAAAGGGGCGTCCAAAAGGGAGGACTGGATGTCTTGTGCCAGACCTGCTATCCGTAGCCAAGAAAGGCGGCGCAGGCAGATCCCCATGACTGCCACTCTAGCCACTGAGTCACACGTTGCACGCAGTGCATAACGGCAAGAGGACTTTCCCATCCTGACCTTGTCCAGAAGCTTTTTCGTAAGGGTTTCATCCTGGACCTCCAGGAGGTCCCTTTCCAGTTCTGAAAGAGATGCCTTCTGGAAAGCAACCATGTGAGAGACATAGTTGAGGGACCGAATGGCACAAGAGGAAGAAGAGTAAATCTTCTGGCCAAACTGGTCCAACTGATGAGAGTCCTTGTCCGGAGGTGAAAAGCTCAGATGTTTCGGTTGAGCTGACCGGTCGTGAGTGGCTGTGATCACCATAGAGTCAGCCTTTGGATGGGTGGTGAGGTGCTGAATCCCTTCTGGGGGATAATAAGTACGATCCGCCTTTCTGGAGACCACCGGGATGGAGGATGAGGATGGCTGCTGCCATACCGTGGTCACCAGATCCTCATGAGGGCCCGTCCATGGGGGGATGGGGATGGCATCCGAAGTAGTTAAATCCAGGTGTTCCGCCAGTCTCTTACGTTGCGGATCCACCCTTTTGAAGGTCAGCTCCAGCTGCCTGGATGGTGTAAAAGCCTTCAAGGGAGGGTCCTCTGAGGAGATTTTGGGGACTCCTTGGGAGGTACCTCAATGGGTGATCTGGGTTCCTAAAGCTCGGAATCAGAATCCGTGTCGGAGGGCTCAGAACCGCTGGGGATGGAAGGATCCACCCCAGAAGATCCCACTATAAGAGCACCCGATGCCCTTCCAGAGGGAGGCGGGGCCCTGGGTAAGGAAATATCCCCCACTTACTACCTGATCTCCATGAGGAGTTAGTTTCTGGCATCTTGCCACCACGGGGGAGGGGGGGCGACTTGCGGTCAGGCACCAGAGGTAGTGGAGGGGAGGCTGAAAGCCCAGGTAGCCTGGGTACTGAGGGTATTGCCATAAGGGGTACTGATAGCCTGGCAATGCTTGAGAATAGTAGAAGCACACAGGGTATCCCGGCATCGGGGGCACATGGCCTGGCGTCGGGTACTGAGGAGCTGACGGTGGGCCACCCGGTGGTGGGACATGGGATTCTGGTCCCGGGAACCTGCCTAAAGGATCTGGGCCTACCAGGGGAGGTGCCAAAGCGCCACTAAGTGGCGTGGGATCCGGAAGGGCCCCTGAAGGTCCCGAGGGAGGAGGCTCCATACACGGATCCCATGCCAGCAACGGACTTCTGTCCGGGGGCAACGAAAGACCTGGCGAAGGGGGAAGTTCTGGGAGGGACCCCAACGAAAGTTCAACTTTCGATCCTGTCAGAGGGGGAAGCGCAGGATCGGGTGGCGAATCCCTGGGGCGAAGAACCCGGTAGGATGACGAGTCACTCTGCCGCTCACTTTGTCCGATGTCGGGGGCCAAGCTGGAGCCCGACGGGAGAGTGGAAGTGTCAGGGCGGGCGACGGAGGAGCCGTCATCTGACTGATCAGATCTGACCGGGCTAGTGGAGGTCAGGAGACCGCCGCCAGACTGACCGGCCGAAGCCACGCACCCTTCGACGGAGTCGAGGGGTGACTTATCACCTAAGCAGTGAGGTGACTGCACAGCCACCTCCAGAGAGGCGACCCCACGGCTGCCCGCTCACCTCGGCAGGAAGGGGAGAAGGTGCCCGGCCCAAAGAGGTGGATGGGGTATCAGAAAGAGTACTCACAGTTTTTGGAGGCCTCCCACATGGCGACAGACTCCTGTCCCGGTGCTTCTCCTTACTCTTCTTTTTTCTTGGGGCCGGCGATGATGACCTTTCCCACAATTCCTGGAGCTCCTTTTCGATCGACACCAGTCGTCAGGTCAGGAGGTGGGCCTCGAGGGTCCGCTTGCGCCTGGTCCTAGTCACCTGGTTGAAGGCCTGGCAGATGGGGCACTCGTCGTTGTGCTAGAACCTAGGCACAAGAGGCAGCGGAATGGTCATCCCCGCGGGTTTGGGTTCGGATGAGCACTTCTTCTTCTTTGGTTGAGAAGACATCAATCGTCGAAAAATCGAATGAAAAGTATTTATGAGGCAAAGAAAACTTTGACTAACGTGCAGGCATTTGATCACTGTTCCACTCGTGGCCAACGAATTGAGGTGATGGCGGGAAAGAACTGAAGGGCGGGCACGGAACCGCCCCTTTTATAGTCGGGCTGACATCATGTCACCTGACGTCAGGGGCAGTCCCTGCTGATGATTGCTATCTACAAGTCTGCCGTTGGAACCTGATACCAGGTGGCGCAGTCCTATATGTGAAGACCTACTGCAGGAACCCTCTTGAAGTAACATCAGTAGATCTTCAAGAAGAGCTCTTGCAGCAGGTTACACCATAAGGACTGAAGTCGGGAGGCGCCAGGACCCAACGGAAAACTTCTAGCTAGCAGTATACAGCAGAGGACCACCCCCTGATGTCAACCTGCTCCTGATGTCGGCAAATGGTATAAAAGGGGCGGTCCACCAGCCCAACCTCAGTTCTCCCGTTGGAGACACCGGAAAAACATAGAAATGGAGAACCGAGTAGGTTCCTCCAAAACGAGGAAAAGTATAACAGTCTGTGGGAGACGAAAAATAAACAAGATGGTCAGTAGTCTGATACTGTGTTCTCTCAGACACAACCTTTCGAAGAAAATGAGGATTAGTACATAATGTGACCCTATCCTTGTGAAAAATAAGAGGATGGTCTTTAACCACCTGCATCTCTGAAATACATCTTGCCAACATCATATCCAATAGGAAAGTACAGTTATGTAAGAACTTACTGTAACAGTAGATCTTCAAGAGGAGTCCCAAGCAGTAACAGGACCAACCCCCAAAAGATGGGAGGAGGCAAAAGTCGGCTGGAAAACCTCATGACAGAAGGCCCTGTAGGACAGCAAGGCCGAAGCCTGTCCTGCGATGAGAGGCAATATTCTAGATTGTAATGCTGAAAGAAAGTGTGCACAGAACTCCCAAGTGTCAGCTGCGCAGATATCAGCAGCAGACACATTCTTTATCAAGGCAAAAGAAGCAGCCATATCCCTGGTAGAATGGCCTTTGACCGGTCCTGGCAAAGGCTTGTCATATTTTTGGTAACAATGAATAATACAGTTAACTAGCCATTTGGACTAAATCTGCTTCGAGACTCATCCCACACCGGGATTGGACTTACACCTTAAACGCTGGCATCCGAGTGCAGTATTAGTGGGGTGCTGTACTGCTGTGGTGTGCTGTCCTTCAGATGAGACATTAAACCAAAGTCCCTTCTACCCATCCTGGTGCTGTCCAGGTGGAAGTAAAAGAACCGAGGGCACTTTTCACAAAAGAGTAGGGGACATTCCCGGTGTCCTGGCCAACATTCCCCTTCCCATAAACCGGTTCATGCAATTGTCCAGGCTGTGTGTGGGTGCTGATGTGTGATATGGCCGCCACTACACATTCAGTCACTTCACTACCAGTCTAGCATTGCTTGTAAAGCGCTTTGGGATACACTGTGTATGAAAAGTGCTATATAAATGCTGATTCTTCTTCAAGTCCTCGGGGCGAAAGAAACAACTGTTCTGACTTACGGACAGCGCAAGTGCGATCTAAATGGTAACAAAGCATTCAGTGAACGTCAAGAGTATGCAGCAGAGCTTCCTCTTGATTAGAAAACTCTGGATAGTAAACAGGTAAATGGATGTCCTGATTCAGTGTAAACTCGGACACCACCTTAGGCAAAAACTTAGGATTCGTGCGCAAAGACACCCGGTCCTTGTGGAAAACTAAATAAGGCTTTTTATACATCAAGGCCTGAAGCTCAGAAATCCTTCGAACAGAAGTAATGGCAACTAAAAATAACGCTGTCCACGATATAAAGCGTAGCTCGCAACTTGTGGCCAGTTTGAAGGGAGGCAGCGTACATTTTTCAAAAAGAAATAAAAAATCTCTTGGCGGGACAAGGTTCCTGATGGGGAAGATCCAGCTGGGCAAGACTTGCCCTCTACAGGTGCATGATATGCAGAAATAGCAGATAAGTGCACCTTAATGGAGGAATAGCTTAACCCTGAATCTGATAGAGAAAAGAGGTTTTCCAAAACAGAGTTCACTGGGCATGTGAACAGATCAAGATGGTGAACAGAAGCCCAAAGGCAGAACCGCTTCCACTTCATTGAATAAGCAGTGCTGGTGGAAGGCTTTCTAGGAGTCAACAATACTTCAGCCACTCTGGTGGAAACCCCAAAATGAGTCATGGCTAGGTCTGCAGGAGCTGTGCATGCAGGTGCAATGACTTGAGGTCCGGATGGACCAGGGTACCCTGCTCCTGGGACAGCAAGCTGGAGCTTAGGGGCAGGGGAATCAGGGTTCCACTGCCAGCTGCTGGAGTAGTGGGAACCAAATTTGACATGGCCAGTAAGGAGCTATCAGAATCATCCCTGCTCCTTCCAATTGCAACTTGAGAAGAACTCTGTGCAATAATGGGAAGGCATAGAGAAACCTCCCTGTCCAAGAGAGGGACAATGCATCTCGCCAGAAAATACCAGACTCTGGATCTAGTGAGCAAAAACTAGGCAGTCTGGCGTTGAGCAGGGACGGGAAGATGTCCAACTCGGCCAGCCCCACCTGTTGAACAGCTCTTGACCACAGATTGGAGGAGTTCCCATTCATGTACCCTGGACTGAGACCGGCTTAAGCTGTTGGCCAAGGTGTTCTATACGCCTGAGACATGCACGTCAATGAGTTCCAGATGATGTTCGATGGCCCAGTATCAGACTCTCATGGCCTTCCTGCATAGGGGGTAGGAATGAGCCCCCGCTTGTTTATGTAGAAGACCATAGACATGTCCATTTGAATAAGTAGAGAACCTGGGAGCAGATTCGTCTGGAAAGCCCTGAAGGGCATAAAGAATCTCCTACATTTCCAAAATGTTGATATGGAGATGCTCCTCCGGGAGACCCAAGTGCCTTGGGTCTGATGGTCTGCCAGATGAGCACCCCAGCCCAGGCCAGATGCGTCCATTATCAGGATCTGGGAAGGAGACTGCTGCTGAAAGTGGACGCCTGGGGAAAGATTGAAGGGGTCCAACCACCAGGCCTGAGTTTGGCGCACTGGAGTGGAGACCATCACCAGCTGCTCTAACTCGTCTGAGCATTGCTCCCACAGGACTCACAGAGTCCACTGGGAAACCCTCATGTACAGGCATGCAAGAGGGACTGTCATGATGGCTGCTGCCATGTGCCCTAGCAGTCGCAGGAAGACTCTAGCTGGGACCTGGCGTGCCAAGGAAACCACGCGAGCCTGTTACTGAAGGCGTTCTGCTCTGTCTGGGGGAAGAAAGGCCTTGCCTTCGGCAGTGTCCAGAATTGCCCTGATGCACTACAGCCTTTGGCTGTGTCATGGGGAGGACTTTGGGAGGTTGAGGGTTATACCTAAGTTCCAAAACAAAGTAAAAGTGTCCTCCATAGTGCTGAGCAGCTGATCCCTGGAAGGAGCTGCCAGGAGTCAATCGTCCAGGTAGGAAAAGACATAATGACCCTTTCTTCTTAGAGCCGCAGCCACTACTGCCAGGCACTTTGTAAAGACTCATGGAGCCAAGGACAGGTCAAATGGCAGGGCGCAAATTTGATAAGGGCTGCCCTGAAAGCGGAAACGAAGGAACCTCTGATGGGGCTGAAAGACCAAGATGTGGAGGTACACATCCTGCATATCCAGGGAGCACAGCCAATCCCCGCCCCCGATGAACGGGGGGGCGGGAGAAGGCCTGGGAGGGTGACCATCCAGAACTGTTTGTACTTTATGCACTTGTTCAGGTGGCTAAGATCCAGGACGGGCGTAAGTTCTCTGTCTTCTTTGGGACCAGAAAAAAATGGGAATAAAATCCTTTCCCCCTCTGAGATGGAGGAACTGGCTCTATGGCCTGTTTCCGCAAGGGCGCCTGGATCTCTTCCTGGATAAGGTAGAGGTGTGATGAAGGGTAATGGGAGTTTACAGGAGGATTGTCTGGAGGCATCTCCATGAACTCTAGGACATGTCCTTTCTCTATCAAATGAAGAACCCACTGATCCATCGTGATTCTTTGCCATCCCCCTAGATAAAGAAAAAGTGACCCCCAGAGATTCTACTGGTGGAGGGGGGGCGTGAAGGAGTCAGGCTGAGAGGCCTGGGAGATTCTGGGGGCTCTGTGACCTGAACCTCCAGAGGCCTGAGCAGTGGTCTTACACTTAAATGCCCCTCTTTTTGCTGGCCTCAGGACCGTTGTCTGGACAACCTACGAAATGGCTGGTGACAGTTCGGCTTTTGATTAGATCTGTACATGATGTGTACAGATCTGACAGCCTTTCCCCGACTCCTGGAGATTAGTGATGATCTTCTCAGAGTCCTCACCAAAAAGGATAGAGCCCTTAAAAGGGGCGTCCAGAATTTTCGCTTGGATGTCCAGAGTTAATCCCAAGTTGCGGAGGCAAATTCCTGAGGCTGCTGCCCTAGCTGCAGCATCTGCCATGTCATTTGAGGAACACAAGACATGGGTGCCCATGTCAGATCCTGATTTTAAAATATGTAGCACTTCAGCCTTCTGGGGACTATCCTGCTGAGTCTGGACCAGTTCCATGGCCTTTTCCCACAGGGCGTTCTGGTACTGGACCATGTGGGCCAAAATGTTTAGAGAGCAGATGGCACATGTGGCTGAGGCATACACTTTTCTGCCAAGCTGGTCAACCTGCTTGGGAGTCCTTGTCCGGAGGTTGGGTACTCAGGTGACTTGGCCTCTTGGACCAATCATGAGCTGCCATGATGACTACAGCAACTGGCTGCTTCCCAAAACAGGGTTAATCCCTGCGAGCGTTATAAAGGTGGTCAGCCTTTCTGGAAAAAGCAGGAGTGGAAGACGGGTGTTTTCATGCTGACTTGGTAATGTCCATAAAGGTGTCCACCTGAGGAGGAACCACCATGGACTTCGGATCCTTCTGATGGAGAAAAACAGCCAAGTGGTGTCTTTCAGGGTCCAAATCTGCCGTATCCCAGCCCATATTTGACTGGATGTGCCACATAAACTCCATAAAGATCAGGTCATCTGGAGGTAACCTAGGGGTGTTTTTTGGGTCCGCAGGAGAGGGAGACAATCCCGCTTCAGATGACACCGAGGGGGAGAAAAAGCTGCGTCCTGACTCCCCAGAGGAGGATGACCTTGAAGTCAAATGCCGGTGCCTACGACCATGAGACCGACGTCTGTGCCTGTCCGAGGATCTAGAAGACGAGTGACGATGCTTCCTCCCATGATGCTTGGAATGACTCCTGTCCATATCATCCAGTTGCAGGGTAGATTCCTTGGGCTGCAGAGAAGGCTTTCAAGGAGCAGCCAGAGACGGGACCCTCGAAGGAGTAGAATTCTTAGAAGGGGGTGCCAGCTGCAGAAGCAGGTTGCCCTTGACCACATTCCACCAGGAGGTGAAAAGGGCCGTCAGATCCAGCAGAAGGTTCTATGGAGTAGGAGGGTTATCCAGCATCGGTTGGGGGATGTTAGATGGTCTCGGCATCGGTCCCCCCTGAGGCAGCAACCCGGGTGTTGGGTCCTGCAGAGTCAGGTTGACCAGTGTCAGCCCAACTGGCATCAGGGTATCTGGCATTGGCTGGTGGGTGTTGTCATGTCCGACAGTGAGCCCTCTGGCATCGGGTGATCAGCAGTACTCAAATCCACTGGTGACGCAGGGTGATCCGGTAACAATGGGATAGGAGTCACCAGGAGCGACACCGGGGGCGCCGGCGTCGACTGCACAGGCATGGATTGGTGCCAGTCAGTGGATGCCACCGCTGCCGACCTGCAGGAAGCCTGTTTAGGGGAGCTAACTCCTGAAAGGGGTAGAGGTGTCACTCTGCCGGAGGAGGCAGATGCATGCCCCCGACGCTGCTGGGAAGCATCGGCCCTGGAGCCTGAAGCTGACTTAGCGGATACTGAGGCCTGGTGGATGATGGGTAAGGACCCGCCGCCTGAGAAAGACCCAACCGAGCCACCTAACTGCTGTCCTGAAGGCTAGTGAAAGGGCCAGAGCAAAAGGGGCTGGGAGATGGAGAAAGTCCCCAATCCCGATGAACCAGGGGTTGTATACAGACCCCCGTCTCAGGGGGAGGAAATGGACAAGGAAATGATAGAAGGCTTCCTTGGGATGGCAGAGAAAGGGGAGATATTGCTGATGGGGACCTGAATATGCCAGATGTTGACTGGAGCACCTTTGCTGCAGCCACATCCAAGAGCAGGGCCATTCTCGATGCCTTACAGGGGCATGCCTCAGACAGCTAGTTTTGGAACCCACTCAAGAGAGAGCAATCTTAGACCTGGTACTCTCAAATGGGTACGGAGAGAGGATCTCTGATCTTGAAGTGGGTAGCCATCTGGGAACAAGCGACTACCAAACAGTGTGCTTCACGATAAACTTAGCTGTAGAGTCAAGCCACACAAAAGTGAAGGTACTGGACTTCAGGAGGGCTGATTTGTCAAATGGGTGAGTGCCTCAGAAAAGCACCAGCAAACAGGCAAGAAGGTGGAGTGGAGCAACAATGGGGAAACATCAAAACTGCCATCACAGAGGCAACAAACCTTGTGTGAAGCAAACAAATCAAAACGAAAGAAAAACCCACTATGGTTCTCAAAAGAAGTGGCAGGGAAGGTAAGGGAGAAAAAGATAGCATTCAGGAAGTATAAGGAAACACAGAAGGAGCAGGACAGAGAACTGTACCAGTTGAAACAGAAGGAAGCAGTTAAGGCAGTCAGCATAGCAAAGGCCCAAACCGAGGAAAAGATAGCCAACTCGGTTAAGAAGGGGGATAAAACCTTTTATAGGTACGTTAGGGAGCAAAGAAAGACTAAGGCAGGGATACTGAGGCTGAACAAAGAGGAAGGTGGTTGGGCAGAGAGCGACAGTGAAAAAGCAGGGATACTGAACGAATACTTCTGCTCAGTATTCACAATGGAAAAGCAGGAGGAAATACCTAATCCGGTCAATAGAAGCACTCTGGAGAGGAGGCCTGATATTAGTCCTTTCACAGAAGAAAGGGTTCTGAAAGAACTCTTAAAACTGAAGGTGGATAAAGCAATAGGGCCTGATGGGATTCACCCCAGAATTCTAAAAGAACTAAGGGAAGAACTAGTAACACCACTGACTACCCTTTTTAATAAATCATGGGAGGATGGTGTGGTACCTGAGGACTGGAGGAGAGCGGATGTGATTCCCCTTCACAAAAGTGGGAGCAAGACAGAGGCAGGAAACTGCAGACCTGTCAGTTTGACCTCAGTGGTAGGGAAAATGATGGAATCACTTCTGAAGGAAAGAATTATTGGCCAGTGGAGCACAGGACCCAAGGCAGCATGGATTCACAGCGGGAAGGTCATGTCAGACAAATCTAATTGATTTCTTTGACTGGGTGACCAAAGTAGTGGATCAGGGAGGGGCTGTGGACATGGCCTACCTAGATTTTAGCAAGGCATCTGACACAGTCCCGCACAAAAGACTAATAAACCAATTAGCCAGCCTGGGAGTGGGTCCCAGGGTGGTAGCCTGGGTAAAACACTGGTTGGACAACAGGACACAGCAGGTAATAGTAAATGGAGTCCACAGTGAAGAAAGGAGGGTTACTAGTGGGGTACCGCGAGGTTCAGTACTGGGCAGGTCCTTTTAATGTCTTTATAAGTGACATTATGGAGGTACTGAAGGGAAAGTATGTCTCGTTGCAGATGACACAAAGATCTGCAACAGGTTGATAACACAAGGTGGGGTAGAAAGAATGAAAAGGACTTGGCAAGGTTGGAGGAATGGTCAAAATGTATGGCAGCTTAGATTGAATGCAAAGAAGTGCAAGTAATGCACCTGGGAAACAAAAACCCAGGGAAGAGTACACAATGGAGGGGTGAGATACTGACAACAACAAAATGGAAAGGGACCTGGGGTAGTCACATCAGATGACGAAAGGTGGGCAAGCAAATGTGAGAAGGCAGTAAGGAGGGTTGGGGGATACTGGGATGCGAGAGAGGCATCGCCAGTAGAAAAACAGGAAGTTGTTGGCCCTCTGTACAGACAGTTGGTAAGACCACATCTGGAGTACTGTGTACAGTTCTGGGAGACCCCATCTCCAAGAAAGACATAGACAGGGTGGAGGCTGTCCAGAGGATGGCAACCAAAATGATGCAGGGTCTACATCAGAAGACATATGAAGAAAGACTAAAGATGTATAGCCTCGAGGAAAGGAGGGAGGGGGGACATGATATAAACTTTCAAATACCTCAAGGGAATCAACAAAGTCCAAGAGGGTAACATCTTTCAGAAAAAGAGATGTGCAAAAACAAGGGGGCACAATTTGAAGCTAGAGGGGGGACAGCTCACAGGTAATGTGAGGATGTATTTCTTCACAGAGAGGGTTGTGGATACATGGAACAGCCCTCCTGAGGAGGTCGTAGAGTCAAAAACAGTGGGGGAATTCAAGAATGCATGGAACAGACATAAGGCAGTTCTGGTTGGGGGTAGGAGGATGTAGGCTGTTGGTTAACTAGGATCTGCAGCTTATCTGTTAGCTAAGAAAATGGGCAGACTAGGTGGGCCAAATGGTCCTTATCTGCCGTTAAATTCTATGTTTCTAACCACCACCCGACGTCCGGATGAGGGCGGGAGGTTTCACCATGGGAAGCATGGTAGAAAAGAGGGCTACCATGGGTACCGAGTCTGATCTCCCACGGGAAGAGGACCCGGAGTCGGTCGATTTGAAATGTGGAGACCAGGAATAGGAGGAAGACTTATCCTTATGCTTTTCCCTGTGTTGATGTTTTCCATCCAACTTTTTCTCCCAGTGGGAGGACAAAGAAGTGGAGGCCCCAGAAATCGGAGAGGAGGAGGAGTAACTGTTGCCCTGGATTTGTTTCTCAATTGCTGCAACCTTCTTTTCAAGCAAGAAGCTTTTTAGAGCCTTCTGGCAGTGGATTCTGGTCTTCTGGTTGAATTTCAAACAGTGTTCGCAGCCTGCAAGCCTCAGTGTCGTGCTTCAGGTCTAGGCAGAAGAGGCTTAGAGTGGCCGTCCTTTGACAGGATCTGCTTGCCACAAGGATACTTGGACCGCCGCAGTTCCACTGACAAGGTCGGAGATGAAGACATGCAGAAGAATTGAATAAAAATCAACTTTTGCAGAAAATAATAAAACGCAGAAAAATGGCAGTTGACTGGAGCAGAAGGCATCCATGGAGCCAATGTGTGCGGGTCGACGATGGGAAAAGAACTGAGGTTGGTCTGGGGGACCACCCCTTTTATACCACTGGCCGATGTTGGGGGCAGTACCCCGCTGTATACTGCTAGCTAGAAGTTTTCCGTAGGGTCCTGGGGTTTCAGTCCTTGTGGTGTAACCTGCTTCAAGAGCTCCCCCTCAAAATGAGATCTGTTTTTTCCAGGAGAGGAAGTTCAGCTCACAAGTAGTGGCAGGCTCGAAGGAAGGTGCAGCTACGGTCTCTAGGACCAAATTAAAGTCCCACACTGGAACTATATCATGGACCACTGAGTGCAGTAGTCGAATACCTCTTAGGAATCTATGGCAGACCTCCATCTGGGCCACTGTCATGCATTCTGTGAGGGTATGAAAAGCCAACACTGCAGCTAAGTGGACCTTAACAAAGGAATACCACAGTCCCAAGTTCTCACAGGACAAGAGGTAGTGTAGCACAGTAGTGATCCAGAGCACAGTCAGTACATCAAACTAAAATATTCCCATTTTTGTGAGTCTATGCACTGAGAGTATGTCTTTCTAGCCACCAGTAGAACATCAGCAACCATAGGGGGGAGACCCTGAAGCAGGAGAGCTCTATGTCCTCAGGAGCCAGATGTGGAGATGCAGGGACTGCAGATCCAAGTGCAACACAGCACCCTGCTCCTGTGTCAGAAGTCCTGCTTGCAGGGGGAGCAGGATGGTGGGTTTTTTTGCCAGTTACTGAAGCAGAGGAAACCAAATTCATCTGGGCCAGTTAGGGGCCACCAGAATTAAGAGGCCTGCTCAGCTCATACCTTGACCAGAGCTCTCTGTGTTACTGGGAACTGAGGGAAAGCATACAGAAACCTCCCTTTCAGGAAATGGACAGTGCATCTTGTCAGAAGACTCCAGGTCCTGGAGCGAGCAAGCAGAAACGTGGCAGTTTTCCTTGTATGGATACGCAAACAGGTCCATGTCTAGACTACACAATTTTTCAGAAAGGTCGCTCATGATGGAGACTGAGAGTTCCCATTTGTGGTACAGTGCAGGGATCAACTGAGGTGCCAGTGCGTTCAGGGTACTGGGCAAGGACACTGCTGACAGAAATAATGTTGCATTACACAGCCCAGTGCCAGACTCTCATTGTCTCTCTGCAGAGTGTATGAATGCATTATGCCATGTCAGCTGCTGTAGTACATCACCGAAATATGATCTGTACAGATCAGCAGCTGTTCCCCGGAAGGAGGGTGGTGAAGGCCTGTACGCCACACAGAACAGTCTTCATCTCTAGAATGTTGCTGTGCACACCAGTATCCAGAGGGGTCCATTTCCCCTGAGTTCTAAAGGGACCCAGATGTGTACCCCATCTTGAACCAGAGGCATCCGTGGTCATCACCAGGAGGGGGGATGACCTGAGGAATAGGGATCCCATCTCTAGTTTGGAGTGGTCCAAGCACCAGAGCAGGGAGGGAGGGATGGAGTGGAGGGGTCACTTGTATGAGATACTGCAACTTGTCTGAACACTGGGCCCACTGGGCCCTGAGGAACCACTGAGGTATCCTCATGTGGAGACAAGCTAGTGGGAAAGTCAATATGACAGCTGCCATTAGGTCGATTAACCTTAGAAGGCATCTGGCTGAGACACAGTTGCTGGATTATACCAGCTGTGCCTTGGCCACCAGTGCTGTAGCATGGTGGGAGAGCAGAAATGCCCTTCCCAGTCCTCTGTCCAGAACTTCCACTACATATTGAAGCCTCTGGCAAGGGGTAAGGATCGACTTCTGTTTATTGACCAGCCTACCCAGTTGGTTGAACAACTGTCGAGTATGAACTAGTGCGTAGGCTTCACAAGATGGGGCTTTCGGCAGCTAGTCATCTATGTGAGAAACACTGACATAGAGTTTGACTGTAGATAAGGACCACTTGGCCCACCTAGTCTGCCCATTTTCCCTACCTACTATAACACTGCATACCTTATTTTTCCATATTTTCCTTTTTCCTCCCCGGGCAGGCTGGCAGCTGTATCAGCCCATCCCTCACTGGCACCGCAGTCATCCCAAGTCTCTGACCTCCTTCATCTCCAAGACTGGGCAGGCCTGCCAGTGCTAGCAGGGAGGCTTCATTGAGCCTCAAACCCCCAGTTTTTCTATCAGTTTTCTCCCCATACTTCCCCGAAGCTCCCAGTGCAAGGTTGTGCATGTGCGTGGAGGTGCGCTTATACACCTTGGCCTGAACTGACCCTGCTCCTCCCACCTGGCCTACCACCTAGCCCCCCTGATGACCGCACTACCATCATGCCTCTACACAGTGATGGTTAAAGGCCAGGAAAAGACAGCTGCCTGGCAGCCACTTGATCCGCACCCCCTGCCGACCGCAGCCCGGCAGGTTTGTCACAAACACGGGTCACCAGTGTGGCAGGAGATAAGGTGCCAGCACCTCAGCCCTCCACACCACAGGGCCGGTTGTAGACCCTACTTGATCTCTGGCTTTATCTCCCCCCTTCCCTACCATTAAGGTTCCCTTTTGCCTATGCCTTCTTGAATCCCACTACAGTTTTAGCCCACATCACCTCTGCGGGAGGCTGTTCCAGGCATCCACCACTCTTTCTTCGAAGAAGTACTCCCTTACAACTCCCCTGAGTCTACCCCCCCCAGCTTCATAGCATGACCCATTGTTCTTGAGTATCTTTTACTCTGAAAAAGGCTTCCTTATTGAACCTTATTTATACCCTTGAGGTATTTGAAAGTCTCTATCATATCGCCTCTCTCTCTCTCCTTTCCTCCAGAGTATACATATTGAGGTCCTTCATTCTCTCTTCATAGGGATTTTGATGCAGACCCTGCAACATTTTAGCTGCTCTCTTCTGGACCACCTCAACTCTGTCTATGTCCTTCATAAAATGCAGTCTCCAGAACTGGACACAGTACTCTAGGTGAGGCCTTACCAGTGATTTATACAGCAGTATCACCACCTCCCTCTTTTTGCTGGTGATACTACTCCTCCTTATGCACCCTGGCATCCCACTGGTTCTCTCAACTGCCTTGTCACACTGTTTGGCCACTTTTAAGTAATCAGATTTGATTACCCTCAGGTTTCTTTCCTGTTTGGTGGTCACCAGTACTACTCCCCTCATTTTATACTCTGCCCCCGTGTTTCTGCACCCCCAGTGCATGATTCTGCACTTCTTTGCACTGAAATTTAGTAGCCACACTCTTGACCACTCCTCAGTCTTTCATAGATCCCATTTCATTTATTCCACATACCCCAGAGTGTCAACCCTATTGCAGATCGAGGTGTCATCAACAAAAAGGCATACCTTCCCTTCTAGTCCCTCTGCAATATCGCTAATAAAGACATTAAAGAGGACCGGTCTCAGTAATGATCCTTGTGGCACCCCACTGGTCACCCTCTCTCCCTTCCTTGGAGTGAACTCAGTTTACCACCACCCTCTGTCTCCTATCCCCCAACCAATTTCTTATCCAGTTAACCATCTTTGGACCCACTCCTAGGCCACCCAGCATAATTATGAGTCTCCTATGTGAAACGGTGTTGAAGGCCTTACTGAAATCTAGGTAGGCCACATTCACTGCTTTGCCCTGATGCACTTCCCTGGTCAAACAGTCAATGAAATCTATCAGATTTGTTTGACATGACCTCCCTCTTGTGAATCCATGCTGCTTCGGATCTTGTAAGCCACTGGATCCATTAATTTCCTCACCACAAAGTCAGGCTGACTGGTTTGTATTTGCCAGCCTCCTCTTTGCTACCACTTTTGGTGAAGTGGGACTACATCTGCCCTCCTCCAGTGCCACTCCTGACTCCAGTGAGTGGTTGTACATGATTGTCAGAGGTGCAACTGGCACCTCTCTGAGCTCCCTCAATATCCATGGATTTATTCCATCTGGCCCCATTGCCTTGTCCACTTTCAAATTTTCAAGTTCCTTTAGGACCCTCTCCACTGTAAATGGACTAGTATCCACCTCCCTACCATCGATACCTCTGACACTTATCTGTGAACCCTCACCTTCCCCTTCCTCTGTGAACACTGAACAAAAGTATCTGTTCAGGATGTCTGTGTTTTCCTGGTCCCCTTCCACACATCCCCCCCTTCCCTCCTTAGTCTTATGATCCCTCCTTTGGTCTTTCTCCTTTCACTTACATACCTGAAAAATGTCCCCATTTTATACTACCTGTGCTGTTTTCTCCTCCATTTATGTCTTTGCACTCCTAACTGCTTTCCCTATCTCCCACTGCTTCTCCTGATATGCTGCCCTATCCTCCTCCCTCTGTCCCCTTATACCTCTTGAATGCTTATTTTTTGCCTTTACCTTCCAAGCCACCTCTTTTGAGAACCATGGTAGTCTCTTTTCTTCTTGCTTTTGCTTATCTGCCTGATGCAGACTGCCCTCATTATCCCCGCTTTTAGTTTCGTCCACTGTTCCTCCACTCCACCCAAGTCATCCCCCGCCATGACATCCCTGAGACATTCCTCCATCTTTGTAAAATCAGCCTTCCTGAAGTCCAGGACCCTCACCTTGTGTGGTTCGCCTCAGACAGGTCTTATATTAAACCACAACTTCGCATGGTGATCAGTGACAACAGGTGGTCAGCCACGATGACTTCTGCAACACTGTCCCCATTTGTGAATACAAGGTCCAAAATTGCTCCCTCATGAGTGGGCACCCCCACAAGTTTCCTGAGGAATGCTCTCTGCACTAAGTCCAGGATGTCCCTACTCCTAGCTGAAGCTGGGATGCTCCAAGCTACATATGGCAGATTGAAGTCCCCTACCAGTAGCACCTCCCCCTTATTTGCCATCTTTTGGATAGCTTCCATCAGAATCTTATCCACCCCCCCCCACCCCAGTGTGGGAGTTCTGTAGATCACCCAGTGCAAACAGCAGCTTCATTCCATGTCTCTAGGGTGACCCACAGTACCTCCTCTGCACCCAGTGTTCCCTGTATCTCTGTTGCTTTTATGCTATCCCTCACATAAAGTGCCACTCCTCCCCCTTTCTTACCCACCTTGTCCTTCCTGAACAGTACAACCTGATATGGCTATGTCACAGTGATGGTTCTCTTTGCACCATGACTCAGTAATGGTGACAATGTCCAGATCAGCTTGTGCCATAATGGCCACTAGGTCTGGGATTTTATTTCCCAGACTTCGAGCATCTGCACATATGGCCTTTCAAATTCTGCTACCACCCTGCTTGTCATCCCCCATTTCCCTTTTCTCCTAACCCCTCTGCCCTCATTCCCATCCCTCTTCATTGCTACCATTTTGTTTTTCTTGTTATTTAGATATCCTTGGGGATTTCCCTCCATTAGGGTACTCCCTATTGTCTACTCCAGCTAACCCCAGTAAGACAAGACAAAGGGACCCTCCCTGCAGAGAACAGTGGACACTGCAGCAAAAACTTTGGTAAATACATGCAGTACAGAGTATAACCAAAGGGCAAGACATGAAACTGGTAGTACAAGCCCTGCAGCATGAACGCAGGTATTTTCTGTGTGACCTGCGGATCTTGATATGAAAGTATGCATTATACAAGTCTAAAGCAACCATCACATCCCCTTTTAGTAAGGGGGGAGGCGGGACTGTGGAGAGACCATTCAAAACCTTTTGTATTTGATGAACACATTCAGTCCTTGAAGTTATAATATGGGCCTAAGATCCCCAGTCCAGTTTGGGACCAGAAAATACTGGGAATTGTAGCCCTGGTTCTATTCTGAAACTGGGACAAGATTCACAGCCCTCCTGTGGAGGAGGGTTTGAACCTCCTCCTGCAGGAAGGCAAGATGTCCCAGAATATATATTTTTGTTAATGGGGGAGGGGTTCACTGGAGGAACAGTAAGGAGCTCTTGGGCATGTCCTTGCTGAACCACCTACAGGACCTGGGCATCTGTAGTTATCTCTCTCTACTTTTGCAGGGTGAGGGAGATTCGCCTCCCACCTAGACTTTCTGAGGTACTGTGGCTGGAGAAAGGGGAGTCAGAAAGCACCGGGGGGGGTGGCGGGGTGCTAGTACTGGTCTGACCATTTGTAAGTCTGGCTCGGGCACCAGGAGGAGGGCTTGCAGCTTTGGAAGAGGAAGACTGAGGTCTCTGGGAACCATGCACCGGCCCTCTTAAATATCCATGTCCTGAAAGGGTATAGGGTCTGCAAAAAGAACCTCAACCCCTTCCACAGAGTTTTGGCTTCAAAGTATGTAGGGACCTTGAAGTCGTTTTTGAGGACTGTAAATCCCTCAAGACATTTTCTACATCTTTGTCATAAAATCGCTTTTCTCTAAAGGCAGCATTTAGCACAGACTGTTGTACATCAGAGGCAAAACTAGCCACACTTAGCCAAGAGTGCATGCAGAGGCAAGGCAGACCCGAGGAGGTGCTTTCCAGCTTCCTGTCCTTTACCAATAGTCTACTAGGTCAATATCTTGTCCTGGCTCACTGGTATTTTATCAGCCAGGGAGGCCATAGTCTTCCACAGGCAATTATGACATTTTATCATGTAAGCCTGATAATTTGCAGTCCATAGGAGGAGGGAAGAAGAAGCCAATGTTCTCTTCCTCATCATAATCTGCTTCCTTGACTTCTTGTCTGAAGGAAGAAAACTCATGTGCTCAGGTGCCTTTGATCCATCTTGCAGCCACTGTCGTCACTGAATTTGTTTCAGGCTGTGACGAATAACAAGGCTTTGCTGTGGAGGCTGGATATTGTTTATCAGCCTTTCTCAGGTCTGCTGGCAGTTCAGCTTGCCTTTGTCAGGCAGCCAAGGTAGTATCTTCAAATGCTGAATACAGAGGAGGAATGATAACTGTAGGGGAGGCAGAGACCTCCAAGAACTCAAAGATTGCTCCTAGGGGGAACCTCCTTTGCTTGAAACCCCAGTTTAGCCTATATCTGTTAACAAAAGACCTGAAATGAGGCATCCTCAGGTAGAGACATAGGAGTGATTCACACTCTCCTCCAAGCAGGATGAAAGAGTAGAGCTTGAGCCTGCTACAGCAACTGCTTCCTCTTCTTCATCCATAGCCTCCTCCTCCTCTTCCATATTTTCTGGATTATATTCCAGTTCATCCGTCTACTGTCCTCGATTAAGGTTCAATGAGATGAGGAGATAATAGAGGAGAAGCAGTCAATGGATGTCCCATCAACGGAGGTAGTTCTGGGCCTGGCACAATGGTAGGGATCAAGAACTGAAATGTCAATCGTAAGGTAGATGATGGCACAGCTGAGGGCACTGAAAGAGGCAGCAACAGTGGCAGCAGTAGGCACTGAAAGAGCTCTGACACTGTCTGATAAAAGAGCTGTGTGCTGACATGGAACCATCAATGGGACTGTGCCCGTAGCTGGTATCGGTTGCGAATCCCCCCACGGGAGAGGCAAACCAGTGACTTTGGTGTCTGAGCGACGGTCGGAGGGGCGGCACACACATGGCCGTATTCTGGGACCTGTAATTTTCAACTGACTTACAGTGGTGATTGCGCAAAAGTATACCAGTAGCGCAGTATACCAATACCGCGCAAATGCAGTACCCATTGAATAACATATATACCGCTACCACGCAATGACGCACGGTTAACAGTATACTTTTACGCGATCACCACTGTACCTCTTTTTAGAATTGATCAGGAATGGTCTGGGGAAGCGGCCTTTTCTTTATATGTTTCTTTCTGAGAGTGGCGTTTTTTCTCCACCAGCTTAGAGTATTTATCCTTTTTCTTAAATGAGTCAGCAACAGACACTGTAAACCTCAGGGAATGAAGGGTCGAGAGCAAACTGGAAACAGATGCGGCTGACGATGGTGAAGCCGTCTCTGACACAACCTGTTTCTCCATTTCTTTCGGCTTTATATGAACTTCTAAAAGCCTTCGTGCAAAGTCTCATGGGTTCCCTGATTAAAGCCCTGATAAACTGTGCAGGCTTTAACATTGCGGTCTTTTCCAAAGTAAGAGCTACACGTGGAGTGGGCACCATCTTTAAAAACAGTGGAACAATGGTTCGTTACTTGTTAGCAGTATAAAAGAAAAGTTTCAAATAATAAACCTGAGTCAGAATCAACAGCAAAACTTTTAAGTTCAATGGCATTTTTCAGAAGTGTTGGACTAATGAAGAGTTCACGGTGGAAGAAAGACTTGAGGTATGCTAGGGGCACCCATGTTAACTAAGTGCCCATGAGGAGTGCCGGCATGGGTGGCCCCTGTCAGAAAAACTTTCTGGTGGTCCTGACGCCAACAGCTTATAGTTCCATGATATGGCTCAATGGAGGCAGATACCCTCAGAGAAGGTAGTTCTTTATGATCATAAAAGTTGAAATACTTATTTGTTTTAAAAAATAGTAAATAATCTTATTTTGTTTAAAGTCTTCCAAAGACAAGCCACTTTATCAGTTTTTCTATAATGTGCTGCACAGCTGTGATAAATGATTTAGGGTTTAAGCTGGAAGTCTAAAATCCTATGGCATTTTTGTTAACCGACACCTACATTTTTAGCTAAATGGCAAAAACTTTTAGAACAACAAGAACCTTAAAAAAAGAAAATAGAAAAAAAAATTATTTAGTTTTGATATGTAGCCCTGGACAGAGTAACTCTAAAATCAAAGACTGCAAACTCACTGTCTTGGGAACAGTATGATCAGTTGGTACAGTAAGTGTAGTAATGCGCTCTATTAAACTATTAATCAGTACTCAAAAGTGCTGGCACACAGATGTTCCCCACAGCCTAGCCTCTCACTCGTGTCATCAGATGGCTGGCCAAAGTAGGACACTGGGAAAATTTGTTTGTGGGAATGGTGGGCTGGGGGGGTCATATGATTAACCAGTTAAAAATCTAAAGTACTATAGAGTAAGTGCACATAAAATTATTTCTCCAATTGTTTTGCTTAACAGGAACCTCATGGTCCTGCAGCATTTCTACAGGGAAACTAGAGTTCCCCTTTATAGAGACACTGTCTACCTTCCCCCGGCCTTAAATGTTCCCTAGTTTAGAAAAAGTACAGGTACGTAAGAACTTACTGTTACAGCAGATTTCGAAAGAGGCTCTTGCAGTAGGTAATTACATATAGGACTGATGCCGGCAGGCATCAGGACCCCATGGAAAAATTTCTAGCTAACAGTCTCTGGCGGGGGACCGCCCCTACGACAGGTGACCGACGTCATGCGATGTCAGTATAAAGGGGCGGTCCCCACGCCCACCTCCAGTTCTTCCCGCCAAAGGCCAAAAGGCAAGACGAGAGAGAAGCGTGATATTTCCCATCCTGGAAAGGAGCTGAAAAGCTTAGGGGATGGAGGGCGGAAGGTATTATATTGGAAGAGCCTCTCTCGAAGATCTACTGTTACGGTAAGTTCTTACGTAACTGTACTATCTTACTTCGAGAGGGCTCTTGCAGTAGGTAATTACATATAGGACTGAGTCCCAAGCAGTCTGGAACAAGAAGAAGCAAACAGGAGGAGGAAAACTACCTAAAAGTAGGCCCTCTGGCTGTGAAGGTCTTAGGAAAGAAGACCTTGCAAAACAGCCAACCCGAAGCCCGCTCTACGGCAAGAGGCAATGTCCAAACTGTAATGTTTCATAAAGGTATGGACAGAAGTCCGAGTAGTGACTGCACAGATGTCCGCCGCTGACACATTCTTGAAACAAGCAGCAGAGGAAGTGACCCTTCTGGTGGAGTGGCCTCTGACCTAACCCAGCAGGGTCTTGTTGTACTTGTCATAACAGAAAGTGATACAATGAGCCAACCATTTAGATAGGCATTGCTTAAAATAGCATTGCCCTCTCTTTTAGTAGCAAAAGAGACAAACAGCTGATCAGTCTTTCTGAGATCCTTCATCCTGGTGGTGTACTATCTCAGAATTCAGTGAACATCCAGAGTACGCAAGAGGTACTCTCTTTGATTGGAGTGCTGCGTAAAGAAAGCAGACAACTCTATGGATTGATTCGGCGTAGATTCTGCTACCTCCTTAGGAAGAAACTTAGGTTTGGTACGCAGAGCCACACGTTCCTTGTGAAAAATCTAATACGGGATTTTATACATCAGGGCCTGAAGCTCGGAAATCCTTCGAGCAGAAGTAATGACCACAAGGAAGAGAGTCTTCCACGAGAGGAACTTCAGATCTGCTGAGGCTGCCGGCTTGAAAGGAGGCAAAGTAAGCTTCTCAAGGATAAAATTCAGATCCCAAGGAGGGGCAGGAACCTGAATAGGGGGTCTCAAGTGGAGGACCCCTCTAAGGAAGGTCTTGGAGACATCCAGTTGCGCAAACGTCCTGTCCCCAAAAGGAACATGGTAAGCTGAGATGTCTGCCATGTGAACCTTCAGAGAGGCATGACTGAGACCCAGATCAAAGAGGTGTCGTAGGTAATCCAGAAGCCGCCCAACAGAGCACAAGAAAGGCTCAAAATCTATAGAAGTGGCCCAAATGGAGAACCGTTTCCATTTCATGGCATAGGTAGATCTAGTGGATGGCTACCTGGCCTCCACCAGAATCTCAGCCACCATGGGGGAAACACCAAATCGGGCTTGAGCTACGTCTGCAGGAGCCATGCGTTCAACTGAAGGGACTTAAGGCCTGAGTGGACCAGGATCTAGTGGATGGCTACCTGGCCTCCACCAGAATCTCAGCCACCATGGGGGAAACACCAAATCGGGCTTGAGCTACGTCTGCAGGAGCCATGCGTTCAACTGAAGGGACTTAAGGCCTGAGTGGACCAGGGTCCCCTGATCCTGGGTCAGCAAAGTCTGCGACAGAGGCAGAGGAAGCAGAGTTTCCTCTGAATACTGTTGTAGAAGAGAGAACCAAACTTGCCTGGGCCAGAAAGGAGCGATGAGAATCAAACAAGCTCCTTCCGAGCTGAGTTTCTGTAAGACCTTTGGAATCAAGGGGATCGAAGGGAAGGCATAGACGAATCTTCCCTTACAGTCTACAGACAGAGCGTCTCTCCAAAAAATGCTGCACCCTGGAGCGAGCGAGCAGAAGGTGGGAAGTTTTGCGTTGAGAGGAGACACAAAGAGATCTAACTGAGGGGTTCCTCAGCGTAGAAAGATGTTGTCTGCTACCCCTTATCTAGTTCCCACTAGTGTGCGTGAGCAGACAACCGACTGAGGTGGTCTGCCAACGTGTTCTCGACCCCTGGGACGTGAATGGCCATAAGGTGAAGGTTGTGCTGCACTGCCCATTCCCAAACCCGCATCACTTCCCTGCACAGAGGGTAGGAATGAGTTCCTCCCTGTTTGTTGACGTACCGGACTACACACATGTTGTCCGTTTGGACAGCCAGATGCCCCGGAAGCAAATAAAGATGCAGAGCCTGAAGAGCATATAGCACGGCCTGAAGCTCGAGCACACTGATGTGGAGAGATTTTTCGAGCTGGGACCAGGAGCCCTGGGTCCTGTGAGGCCCAAGATGGGCTCCCAAGCCTTCTCCTGAGGCGTCTGTGGTCAGCGTCTGGGAGGGGGGAGAAAGACAGAAGTGAACTCCCGGCAAAGGTTCTCCTGAACCGCCAACCATAGCAAGTCCTGAGCCACAGGGTTGGAGACCAGAACTAGTGGATCTAGGTCGTCCACCAGCTGATCCCATTGAGACCGAAGCGTCCACTGAGAGATTCTCATGTGGAGCCGAGCATGAGGGACTGTCAGAATAGCAGCCGCCATGAGGCCAAAGAGGCAAAGGACTGACCTGGCACTGACCTGCCTGCAGCTGGACAGCAGGTTGACCTGAGTTTGGATTGAGGCTGCCCTGTCCAGTGGCAGAAAAGCCATGCTGGAGGTCGTGTCCAGGATTGCCCCGACAAACTGGAGCCTCTGGGACGGGATCAGGTGGTTTTGGCCTGGTTGACAGTAACACCCAGGCAGCCAAAAACCTGCAGTTTAGGGGAAAATAAGCACAGGAGTTCCTCCCTGGATGAGGCCGCCAGTAGCCAATAGTCCAGGTACGGGAAAACCTGCACCCCTTGGGTACGCAGGTAGGCCGCTACCACTGAAAGGAATTTGGTAAAAACCCGGGGCACCGAGGAAAAACCAAATGGGAGGGCCTTGAACTGTAGTGGTCCCCCTGAAAAGCAAAAGGCAGGTATTTGCGTTGGGAAGGGCGAATAGGGATATGCAGGTAAGCGTCCTGCATATCCAGAGTGCACTGTCCTGGCCGAAGAAGGGCCAGAAGACTCAGCAGAGAGAGCATCCTGAACCTTTTGTACTCAACAAACAAGTTCAGGGAGCTGAGGTCAAGAATTGGCCTCACCTCTCCTAACTTGATTGGGACCAGGAAGAAATGGGAGTAGTAGACCATCCCCTGAAGGGGTGGGGGTACGGGCTCTATCGCCTCCTTCAAAAGAAGAGAGGATATTTCTTCCGACCAGAAGATGATGTTCTGGGAGTAAGACGACCGGGTGTGGGGGGTTTCGAGGAGGTTTCCGAATAAACTGTATTGAGTGTTCTTCTGCGATCAGTTGGAACACCCAATTGTCTGTAGTTATCCTCTCCCAACCCGGTAGATGGAGGGAGAATCTCCCTCCTACCGGTTCCTCTGGAAGTCCCAGAGGCAGTGGGAGACTAAAGGAGTCAGGAGGTATGAGGCAGCATTACGGCTGAAGCCCCGCTGCATTTTTGGGCAGGGGGGGCTTGGCAACCAGAGGGGCCCGACGTTTGTTGGCCCGCTTTCCCTGAGGCTTCGCTTTTTTGCCGAGAACGTCTGCGAAAGGGACGACGCTGAGCTTGAGGGGTTTCTACAGAGGGTTGACTGACTTAAGTGCAGTACCCTTCTCCTGCAGATTGGTGATGATGTCCTTGACGGCACCACTGAACAGCACTGAACCCCTGAAGGACGCGTCCTGGAGAGCGGACTGCACCTCCGGGACCAAACCTGACACCCGGAGCCGTGCGGATGTCACAAACCCACGGCGAAAGCCGAGCTCCGACCAGCAGCATCCACTGCGTCGTATGTGGCATGAAGCATGTGCCAACTGGTCGAACACGCAGACCGGACTAGATCCGCCACTTCCTGCTTCGTCTGAGACTCAGGAAGGGAGTCCAATTTAGCCTCCACCTCGCTAAGGATCACCTTCTGGTAGTCCCCCATGTGACCAACGTAATTCAGGGCCCTAATACCCAGAGTGGAAGAAGCGTAGACCTTCCCGTACTGGTCCAGAAGGTGGGATTCCTTGTTGGGTGGTGACGAGCTCAAGTGCTTGGGGTTAGCTGTTCAGCCATAAGCAGTGCTGATCACGACCGAATCAGCTCGAGGGTGCGAATTCAAAGAGTCAACACCCTTGGGAGCCTGATAAAGCCTTTCTGACTTCCTAGGAAGGGGGGCCAATGCCGACGGTTGTTTCCAAATGGTGGAAACAAGATTGGCATGAGGCTCAATCCAGGGTGGCAACAGGGTCAGAGCGGTCTCGGGCAGATCCAGGTACGCAGTGAGTTTCTTACGCTGTGGATCCAACTCCAAGGAATGCCACTGACGAACGTCCTGGATTTTACACAGCAACTCCATAAAAGAAGGATCTTCCAGAGGAGACTTCAGAGGAGTCCTCAGCCTGGGCTTATCTGGAGAGAAGGGCTCGACGTCTAAGTCGGAACGACCACTGGAATCATCCAAGGTGTCAGAGGAGGATGAAGAGGAAGAAGACTCCTCCTCCTGACGCGGGGGAGGAACGGACCCCTTGGGAAGCCCCCGGGAAGCATGTCCTGCCCCGCCCTGGAACCGAAGGGCTCGCCTCTGGTATCCAGAGGTGGAGGAGTCTCTCGTCTTTGACGTAGGGGGTCCGGAACCAGGATGTGCATCGGGAGACGGTTCTCTACCTCCCTGGTGAGCTGAGCTTTCGCCTTAGCCCATCAAGAAGCTAGAGTCTCCTTCAAATCCACCTGTGGCTGAGGAGGAGGAGGGGGATACAGATACTGAGAGTATCCATACGGTGCGTATCCGTACCTCGACAGCGGGTAACCCGGCACTGGGCACTAAGGCACCATCTACTGCATCATTGGATAGGCTGGCGTCGGGTACTGGGGCGCTGGATATTGCGGCCCCAGGTATGACAGCATCGGATAGGTCGGGGTCGGATACTCAGGGACCAGGGGGTCTGCAGGAGTAGAAGGCCCCAGAAAAGGCCCAGCGGGCGGGCCCAGAAGGCACCAGGCTCGACGTAGGGATGGCATCCGGGAGAGGGATGTCACCTGGCGTCGGCAAGACTGGCGTCTGAGGAACCAACGTCAGGTCGACCGACACAGCGGGAGGGAGACCTGACGGAAGCGTGCCTATGTCCTCGGTATCACCTGGGGAGGGAGGATGAAAATCCCTGGGGTCTAGCTGAGGAGACGCTGGGTCCTCGGAGGGCAACGAATGCTGTGGGGAGCCAGGGACGGTGGAATGAACATCAGGGTCCGCGCTGGCTCGGCACCGCGGACCGGCCAGAAGGGCATATGTTCGCTTTACCGTGGGGTCCGGCAGATGTCGGAGGAGCAGTCATCTGACATAGTGGAGCCAGCACCGAGGCAGGCACGAAGGGGTGGCCTGGTTGGACGGTGTAGAATTGCGTCTGCGCTGCCCAAAGGGTCAGGGACTTAGCGACCTTCTCTGGGCGAGCGCTAGAGGAGCCAATGTCCGGCTATCGGAGCCACTTGCACCAGAAGGCGCATGGCGGCATTGCCAGGAGGGATGCCTCCTTTGACCCGGGAGGCACCGCGGGGCCCGAGCGTGAATCAGATGGGGTTCGACGCTGGCTTGGAAGCTCTCCAAGATGGCTGGCTATGGAGCGTCTCGGGGTGTTACCTTGAGCACAGCGACTCCAGCCGGGCTGCCGAGGAAGAGGAGTCCCGGTCCCGTGCTTCTCCTTGTCTGTCTTTTTACGGTGACCCTTGGGCGGTTGAGGTCTGACGGCTTCTTCAGCTCCATTTCCATGGAGGTCATTTTCTTTTAAGGATGTGGGCCCCTCCAGGGACTGCTGCCTGGCCTGGGCGGTGGCGCACTGAACTTCAGGCAATGCTGGCACTTCTCCATCGGGTGATCAGGGCCTAGACAGAAGAGGCACTGGGAGTGTCCGTCCTTGTGCAGGAGTTGGGCCCCACATGAGTCGCACTTATTCTTGTGCTCGGAGGGTGTAGGGGACGACATACACCGCAGAGAAATGGACGAAAAATTTGAGAAATCGAAGAAAAAAATGGCAGTAAAAACTACTGACGACAGACTGACAAGCAGGTGAACTTAGAGAGTGCCTACAGAATGCACTAGCAAATGAACAGGAAGGAAGGATGGAGGAACAATGGGGAAACAGCAGAACTGCCACCACAGAGGCAACAAGCCTTTGTGTGAAGCAAATAAACAAAACAAAGTAAAAAACTACTATGGTTCTCAAAAGAGGTGGCAGGGAAGGTTAGGGAGAAAAAGATAGCATTCAGGAAGTATAAGGAATCACAGGAGCAGGACAGAGAACTAGATCAGTTAAAGCAGAAGGAAGTGGGGAAGGCAGTCAGAATACAAAGGCCCAAACCGAGGAAAAGATAGCAAATTCAGTTAAGAAGGGGGACAAAACATTTTATAGGTACGTTAGGGAGCGAAGAAAGACCAAGGGAGGAATAGTGAGGCTTAATAAAGGGGTGGGGGTGGGCAGAGGGTGACAGTGAAAAGGCAGAGATACTGAATGAATACTTTTGCTCAGTATTCACAAAAGAAGGTGGGGAGGAGGTATCTAAACCAAACAACAGAAGAACTCTGGATAGAGGGGTTGACACCAATCCATTCACAAAAGAAAGAGTCCTGAAAGAACTCCTAAAACTGAAGGTGGACAAAGCAATGGGGCCCTGAAGGGATTCACCTCAGAATTCTATTAAATCACGGAGGATTGTGGGTACCTGAGGACTAGAGGAGGGTGGATGTGATTCCCCTTCACAAAAGTGGGAACAAGGCAGAGGCAGGAAACTACAGACCTGTTAGTTTGACCTCGGTGGTAGGGAAAATGATGGAATCACTTCTGAAAGAAAGAAATGTTGAGTACCTGGAGGCCAGAGGGGCACAGGACCCAAGACAGCATGGATTCACGGTGGGAAGGTCATGTCAGACAAATTTAATAGATTTCTTTGACTGGGTAACCAAAGTAGTGACCAGGGAGGGGCTGTGGATATGGCCTACTTAGACTTTAGAAAGGCATTTGACACAGTCCCACACAAAAGATTAATAAACAAGTTAGCCAGTCTGGGAGTGGGTCCCAGGGTGGTAGCCAGGGTAAAAAAATTTGTTGGACAACAAGACACAGAGGATAATAATAAATGGAGTCCACTCTGAAGAAAGGGGGGTTATTTTATTTTTTTATTTATTTAGTAGTTTAACCAGGTATAGCACACTAAGCTGAAAGCTTTTTTACAGGAGCGACCTGGGAGCACAAGGAGGTTAAGTGACTTGCTCAGGGTCACACAGTATGCAAGTGGAAGCTTGGGATTCAAACCCAGGTCTGGTCTGCTGGATGTCACCAGATTTGCAGCTCAGAGCCTTAGACCACTGCGCAATACTGCCTCCTCTAGTTACTAGTGGGGTACTGCAGGGTACAGTGCTGGGACTGGGCCTCTTTAATGTCTTTACAGGTGACATTTCGGAGGGGCTGGAAGGAAAGAAAAAATTACTCACCTTAGTAATGTTGTTTCTTCTAATGGAGTCTTGCTGTATTCTGACTATTGCAGTTAGGTCCTGCCTTTCAACTGCCCCAGAGAACAAAGAGTTAACTTTCCATGGCCAGCATGGAACGTTCAGCGCGAGCTCAGTTGAAACCTCTGTCTGCTGTTGTTTAAACTCCAACCATCAGATCTTTACAAGCAATACTCACTAGAAGTTCTGTGTGGAAACTGTAAGACTTACACTAGCCAACTGGCAACTAAATTTATTAAAAAAGGGTTATTTGGTTTCAAAGCAAAGACTCAAGTCAGGAAACCCAAAAAACAAAACACAACACACACCCAAAATAAAGGAGGGTGAAAAAGGGGCACCTCTAGGGTGCCAACACTGCTCTTGCCCACCCACATCCCAAAAAACAGCTTCTGAGAGGGGAGGCGGGGAGGTCAGAATACAGCAAGACTCCATTAGAAGAAACAACATTACTAAGGTGAGTAATTTTTTCTTCAAACAACATGAAGTCTTGCTGTATTATAACTATTGCAGACTACTCAAGCAGTACCTCCATAGAGGAGGGCAGAACCTACTTTGGGAATAGGCTCTGAAGTACTGTTGTGTAAACCCAGCATCACTCCTAGCCTGGATATCCAGAGAGTAATGCTTGGTGAATGTATGGACTGTTTTCCAGGTGGCTGCTTGACAAATTTCTAAGATAGGAATATCCTGGCAGGAGCCAGCTAAGCAGCTGTACCTCTAGTAGAGTGAGCCCTCAGGCCTGAGGGTGGTGCTCTACCCAGTTTTCATAGCAGAATTGTATACAAGAGACAATCCACCTGGCAATAGATCTTTAGTGGCAGGTTTGTCTCACCGACCTCTCCATATGTGAGGAACAACTGAGGGAGTCAAACCTGTGACCCTTGGTGCGCCTATGTAGTAGCTGAGGGCCCTTTTAACATCTGTTGTGCAACCTCCTCTCTCCAGAGGAGGAATGGTCAGTGAAGAAAACAGGAGAGACACAGACTGATTAAGGTGGAATCTGAAACCATCTTAGGCAAAACTTCCTGTTAGTTCTTAGGACCACTTTATCTCTATGGAAAGAGATGAAATCAGGCTCCACTGACAGGGCTTGCAATCACTGATACGCCTGGCAGAGGTAATGGCTACCAAAAACACAGTTTTCCAAGTCAAGTACTTAAGCTCTGCAGAGGACAAAGGCTCAAAGGGTGGTTGCATAAGCTGAGCAATGCAAACATTAAGGTCCCAAGCAGGAGCAGGGTCCCTAAAGGGGGATTGGTGCAGCAATCCCTTGAAGAACTTACAAAACACAGGATGGGCTGACAGAGGAGAGGGCTTGCCTATTGACAAGAAGGCAGAAACAGCCGCCAGATGCACTTTAAGTGTAGCTGGCCTAAGTCCCAAGCCATTAAAATGAACCATATAGTCCAGGACTGTAGGCAGCCCAGCAGATTCTGGAGAAGTATGCTTATTAGAGCACCAAATAGTGAACCTTTTCCATTTGGAGTTGTAAGTCTTTCTGGTGGAAGGCTTTCGAGAAGCCTTAAGGATATCCAGAACCCCTTGAGAAAGGTGTAAATCAGCAAACTCTAACTCTTCAAGATCCATGCCTTGAGATTGAGAGATTTGAGGTTCGGATACCAAATCCTCCCCTGAGAGGATGTCGGCAGGTTGTAATTCCTGGGAAGAGACAGGGGAAGGTGGACTGTTAAGGACAGCAACAGTGGGTACCAGGGCTGTCTGGCCCAGTCTGGAGCAATCAGAATCACTTTGCATGGTTGAGACCTGATCTTGACTAGCACCTTGAACAGGAGAGGGAAGGGGGGAAAAGCATACAGGAACTTCCCTTCCCAATTCAGAATCGGAGCATCCAGGGGACTGAGGCCAAGACTGGGGGTCTGCAACAAAAGAGAGGAAGTTGGTGATTGTCTGGGGCTGCAAAAAGATCTATCTGTGGAGTGCCCCATCTTGAGAAAATCACTTCCAAAACTAGGGGATCTAGCGTCCATTCGTGATGGCCCTGGGATATCCTGCTGAGAGCATCTGCTAGGACACTGTCCTTCCCTGGGAGGTGAACTGCTATCAGAGAGGTTTGTAGGGAATAAGCCAGAGACCACAACTTCATTGCTTCTGTGCACAAGGCCATAGACCGAGCACCCCCTTGCTTGTTGATGTACCACATTGTGGTGGTATTGTCTGTTCTGATCTGGACCACTTTGTTCTGTACAGATTTGGAAAAGGCTTGCAGTGCCAGAAACACTGCTCTGAATTCCAAGAGACTGATGTGAAGCAGAGATTCTTGAGGTGACCACAGTCCTTGGGTGGTAAGATCCCCCAAGTGGGCTCCCCAGCCCTGCAGGGAGGCATCTGTGGTGAGTATCACTGAATGAGACTGAGTGACAAAAGGAACTCCCTGTCTCAAATTGTCCTGATCCTGCCACCACTGCAAAGCCTGGATCAGGGTTTGAGTCACTGGGGCTAGTTTGGTTAGGGAATCCTTTCTTTGGGACCAGAAGGCTCTTAAGTGGAACTGAATAGTCCTCATCTGGAATCTTGCCCCCTGGACCACTGCTGTAGAGGCTGCCATGTGGCCCAGGAGCTGCAAGAAATGCCTTGCTGGTCGAGACACCTGAAGGGTGAATGAAGAGGCCAGTTCTACAAGGGTCCTTGCCCTGTCCAGGGGAAGGAAGGCTTTTGCTCTTATTGTATCCGGCTTTGCCCCTATAAAGGTGAGGAGCTGTACTGGCTCGAGAACTGACTTTGGAAGGTTGAGGAAGAACCCTAAGGAAGTGAGCACTTGCTGAGTTATTTGCAGATGTGACTTGACTTGGTCTGGAGACTGACCCACTATGAGCCAGTCGTCCAAGTATGGAAAGATGGAGATCTTTTTTCTCCTTAGGAAAGCAACCACTACTGCCAGGCACTTTGTGAACACCCTTGGGGCTGATGTTAGGCCAAAGGGCATTGCTCTGAATTGACAGTGGCCTGAGGGCAACTCGAACCTGAGGTACTTTCTGTGGGAGCACCTGATGGGAATGTGAAAATAGGCATCTTTGAGGTCCAGGGAGGCTAGCCAGTCCCCTGGCCTTAGAGAGGGCAGAATTATTCCCAGAGTCACCATTTTGAATTTTGGTTTTAAAAGGTGCTTGTTCAGATATCTTAGATCCAGGATGGGTCGCCATTCTCCTGTCTTTTTGGGGGTTAAGAAGTACCTGGAGTACAATCCTTTGCCCCTGTGTAGGGTAGGAACCCTTTCTATGGCTCTGAGAGCCAGGACGGAAGAAACCTCGGCCTCTAGGGCAAGGGTCTCTGATGGATTTGCAGGTGGAAAGGATCTGGTTCTCATCTTGGGAAGTTTTTTGAAGCTAAGAACCAGTCCCTGGCTTACTACTTCCAGGACCCACTTGTCTGATGTCAAAGACTTCCAGTCCTGGACAAAGTAAGCCAGCCTGCCCCCTACAGGTACTGGAGACTCGGCCCGAGCAGACCCATCAGGGTGTCTGCTTAGCAGGGGCTTTAGGCTGAGGGGTGGAAGCAGGCTTGCTCATTCCCCGTCTGCCTCTCCCTCTGAAGAACCCCCTCTGAGCATAAGCAGAAGAGGAGGCCTGGGCTTGGTAAAAAGGCCTTTGAAAGGGCCTGCCCCTGCCCCTGGAATGCTGTCTCTGAGGAGTGGCTTGCCTTTCTTTGGCCTGAGCACTCCTATAGGTGGTCCTGTACTCATCCATCTTCTTCATGTAGTTCTCTGTCTGCTCCCCAAACAGAGAATTACCAATGACAGGGAAATCCATGGCCTTAGCCTGGGTATCCTGTAATAGGTTAGTACATCTGAGCCAAGCCATCCTCCGAAGGGCCACAGATGTAGCCATGACTCTATATGAAACATCATTGGAGTCCACAACAGCATGAAAGTGCACCTTGGATGCCTCAATCCCATCTGCAGCCACCTGCTCCAGCTCCTTGGCAAGCTGGTCAGGGGCCTTTTTAGCCAGAGCCAGCACAGTGACCCACCTGGACTTCTGGTATCTAGTTGTGTAGGCCATATAGTTAGCCTGCCTGAGTCCCAAAGATGCTGCCATGTACTGTTTCTGCCATGGCATCAATCCTCCTGGAGTCCTTATCTGGGGGATGTGAAGCCAAAGGAATATTTACCTTATCACAGGCAGCAGCCTGCACTACCCCAACACGGCTGCATTGCTGGGAAAGGAACTCCGTGTCCGAGCCTGAAAGGGTATACCTCTTGTCTATTCTTCTGTCCACAGGAGGTATGGAATTAGGAGTCTTTAGAATTTTAAATGTCTGTTTCCCAAAAGATTTATGGAGGGGAATAGACAATCTCCTGGACTCTGGGATGTCCATCATCTCAACAAAAACAAGCTCCTCCGGATCAACCACTGCTTCTTCCATTGGAAGTCAGAGGGTTTGGGACTCAGAAAGCCTAGGAGGAGAAACACCTGAAGGTCTGTCTGGGGAGATGTCCGGGTCAATAGGCACATCCAGACTTTCATAATCACCATCATCATCATTATCCTCATACTCTCCCTCCTTCTCCTCCGGTTCATAACATTTTTCTAAAGTATAATCCGGAACCGACCGAACCGAGCCCCTGACAGATGGTGCCGTTCGGCCGGAACCAAGTTAGCGACTGAACTATCCTTATCGCTTTGGCTATTTCATCAGTGGTTGGAGAAAGAATTTGTGGATCCGAACCAGATGATTTTTCCCTTCTCTTTCTTTTAATCGGAACCAACTCCTCAGAGTCAGCTCTCCTTTTGCCCGAAGAAGTTTCGCCCTGGTCAGAGGGCACTCCTTCTGGTTCGGTCGGAACCGAACAGGGCTGGCCATCTGGGTCAGCGGACTTCTCGGCCTCCCTTTCCCTCAGTCTACCTACTCTCTTATCCAGGGTAGCTTTGGGAAAACTTTTACAAATTTGGCAGTCTGAATTGAGGTGGTCAAACCCCAGACAATAAACACAGGTGGTGTGAGGATCAGCCTTAGCAAAGGCTTCCCCACACACACTACAGTGTTGAAACCCAGTGGGCCTGTTTTTTTCCTTGGTTTCTCAGACATGGCCAATCCTATCCAAAACGTATCTGCTATAACCGCCAGGCAAGACACCCTTATCGGTTCCTGACCATGTTACTGGTCTTGAAAAAACGAATAAATCCGCTTTTTTAGAACCAGTTACCACACTTTAACAAATTCAAACGTTTTTTAAAACCTATCTGATCGGTTCAAACCGAACCGATCCAATGTTTACAAGTTCCACACAGAAACTAAATGCAAATCCTATCTAGTACCTACAGTACAGACAGAGACTTAAACTGACAGGTTCAGTAGCAAAAGAAATTGCAAGAACCGAAGAAAAACGACACTTTAACCGACTTTTGAACTTAGCAAAGGAGAAATCTCCAGAGCGACTGTTCAGTGAGGCGGAGTAAAGAATCTGACGTTGGAGTTTAAAACAACAGCAGACAGAGGCTTCAACCGAGCTCACGCTGAACGTTCCATGCTGGCCATGGAAAGTTAACTCTTTGTTCTCCGGGGCAGTTGAAAGGCAGGACCTAACTGCAACAGTCAGAACACAGCAAGACTTCATGTTGTTTGAAAGTATGCCTCTTTGCAGATGACAAAGAGATCTGCAACAGGGTTGATACACAAGGGGGGTGGAAAGGATGAAAAGGGACTTGGCAAGGTTGGAGGAATGGTCAGCTGTATGGCAGCTTAGATTCAATGCAAAGAAGTGCAAAGTAATGCACCTGGGAAACAAAAACCCAGGGGGAACAGTACACAGTAGGGGGGAGGAACTAACAACAAAAATGGAAAGGAACCTGGGGGTAGTCATATCAGATGACCTAAAGGTAGGCAAGCAATGTGAGAAAGCAGTAAGGAAGGCTGGGGGATACTGGGATGCATGGGGAGAGGCATCACCAGTAGAAAACAGGAAGTTGTTATCCCTCTGTACAGACAGTTGGCGAGACCCCATCTGGAGTACTGTGTCCAGTTCTGGATACCCTATCTCTGCAAGGACACAGACAAGATGAAGGCGATCCAGAGGAGGGCAACTAGAATGGTGCAGGGTCTGCACCAGAAGCCATATGAAGAGAGACTAAAGGAGCTTAATATGTATACCCTCAAGGAAAGGAGGGAGAGGGGAGACACCATAGAAACTTTCAAGTACCTCAACAGAGTCCAAGAGGGTAGCATCTTTCAAAAAAGAGATGTGCAAGAACAAGGGGGCACAATTTGAAGATGGGGGGGACGACTCGGGCAATGTGAGGAAGTATTTTTTCACAGAGAGGGTGGTGGACTCATGGAACAGCCTTCCTGAGGAGGTAGTGGGATCAAAAACAATGGGGGAATTCAAGAATGCATGAGACAGACAAGGCAATTCTAGTGGGGAGTAGGAGGAAGTAGGCTGTTGGTTAACTAGGATTTGCAGTCTATCCAATAGGTAGGGAAATGGGCAGACTGGGTGAGTCAAGCACTCCTTATTTGCCATCAAAGACTATGTTTCTATGTAGGACGCCCCAAATTAAAGAACTTTCTTCATGGATGGCAGATGCTGATTAAAGGTCTACCATAACACTTGCTTTGGTTGCAACTCTATCGCAAGAAAATGGTCAGATGAGAGGTCGGCTGGAAGTGTTAGAAAATGCAGTGCAAGCTGGCACTTTGAGAGTGGTTTGAGTGCCGGAGGGTTGGAAGCCTCCCAACGTGTTGGGATTCCTAACTAACTGGCTCTCAGAAATGTTATCCTTATTGGAATCATTCAACCTAGCTTTCAGAGATACCTACGGTAAACATGGGGGTTTGTCAGGGCTCATCAAACTAAAGTCTGGATAGGTGCTCAGAACAGCTGGGGTGGAGGTCCAAGATGTGGTTCTTGTGGTGGTGAGAAAATCGTATCCTCTTTCAGTAGAGGGGTATGACATCAAACTGTATACCGACCTCTCTTTCCAAACCCAGGCTCGTCATCAGATGTTTGATGCAGTTAAGACAGCATCTGCAAGGTCTCTAGATTATTCACCCCTTCTTGCCCAAATGAGGACTGTATATGGGAATAAGTCGTTTCAGTTCTCTGACTCTAGTGATGCCAGTTGCAGGGTCACCAGAATGGAGGCTGAATCTGCTGCTCATAGGGAGACAGTTCCTGAAAGTCAGACTGAACCTACCGATGAAGGATGAACAGTTTGGGGTGTACTCTGGTTCTCAGAATGTCCTGAATGAGTGACAATATGTGTGAGTTGCTTGCGGTGCCCTCCTATGTTTCTTTTGTTGGACTGTCGCTACAAGCTGGACATTTTCATAGTCTTATTACTGCTTAAACGAAAGGCATAGTGAGTGTGATTTCCTATCCCAGAGCAGTACTCAGAGCCTTACTGTGCACTGTATAATGGCACCCACTTCATGGTCAGGCAGAAGGAATACCAGGGTGAAGGAAGGAAGGAGGGAAAGCAGAGCCTGCTGCAAGAGCTCCTCTCGAAGTTCTACTGTTACAGTAAGTTCTTACCTAACTGTACTATCTTACTTCAAGTTGGAGCTCTTGCAGCGGGCTATAACCATAAGTACTGAGTCCCAAGCAGTCGAGAAGGGACTGACAGGCATGGGTGGAGGCTGAAGGTAGCCAGAAGCGTTCATGACAGTAGGCCTTGCAGAACCGCAAGGCTAAAGCCAGTCCGACACCTAGATGCAATGTCCAAACTACAGTATTTGACAAAAGTGTGAACAGAACTCCAGGTAGCAGCTGCACAAATGTTTTCTGTGAAAACATTCTTCAAGGAGGTGAATGAGGTAGCAGCGCCCCAGGCAGAATGGCCTTTGACTGGGCCCGGTAAAGGCCTGTCATACTTGCGATAACAGTAAACAATGCAGTTAACTAACCATTTAGACAACGTCTGCTTAGTAACTGGTGCCCCTTCAGATCTGGGGCGAAAGAAACAAACAACTGATCAATCTTTCTGAGAGGACCGGTATGTGTTAGGTAGTAATGAAGTGTTCTATGGACGTCCAGAGTATGAAGCAAAGCCTCCTTTCTGTTGGAATACTCTGGGTAATAGACAGGTAGATGGATGTCCTGATTCAGAGTAAATTCGGACACCACCTTAGGCAGAAACTTAGGATTTGTCCTCAAGGACACCCTGTCCTTGTGAAAAACTAAATAAGGCTCTGTACACATCAGAGCCTGCAGCTCAGAAATCCTTGGCGCAGAAGTAATGACAACTAAAATTAACGCTTTATGTGACAGAAAGCACAGCTCACATTCTACGGCTGGTTCGAAAGGAGGCAAAGTAAGCTTTTCCAACAAAAACAGAAGGTCCCATGGAAGGACAGGATCCCGGATGGGAGGTTTCAGGTGTAGGATGCTCCGCAAGAAGGTACAGGACAGATCCAACTGGGCAAGGGTCTTGCCTTACATAGGTGCATGGTATGCAGAGATGGTAAAAAGGTGCACCTTGATAGAGGAGTAGCTCAGACCAGAATCGGACAGAGAGAGGAGATACTCTAAAATGGAGTCCACTGGACAGGTGAAAGGATAGAGGTGGTGAGCAGAGGCCATGGGACAGAACCGCTTCCACGTCATTGTGTAGGTGGACCTAGTGGAGGGTATTCTAGCTGCCACCAGGACATTAGCCACTCTAGGGGAAACCCCAACTCTGGTGACTGCTAAGTCTGCAAGAGCCATGCATGTAGGAGCAGTGATTTGAGGTCTGGGTGGACTACAGTGCCCTGGTCCTGGGAGAGTAAGTGAGAGTTCAGGGGCAAGAGAACCCGATTCTCTGCTGCTAACTGCTGAAGCAGAGGGAACCAAATCAGACAAGGTCAGTAAGGAGCTATGAGGATCATCTGGGCTCTCTCCAACTGCAGCGTGAAGTAGAAGGAAGGTGTACAGAAGCCTCCCTGTCCAACAGAGAGATAACGTGTCTCACCAGAAAACAACAGGCCCTGGATCTAGCAAGCAGAAACTGGGCAGTTTAGCATTGAGTGGGGATGTAAAAAGGTCCAACTCTGGTCATCCCCATCTGTCGAACAGTTGCTCTGTGACTGACTGGAGTAGTTCTCATTCGTGGGCTTCTGACAGAGACCTGCTTAGGCTGTTGGCCAAGATGTTTTGGGTGCCTGGAACATGCATGGCGGTGAGCTCCAGGCGATGCTCCAGAGCCCAATACCAGACCCTCATGGCCTCCCTGCAGAGAGGGTACTCGTGGATCCCGCCCCTTGCTTATTGATGTAAAAGACCACTGACATATTGTCATCTGGATTATTAGTGGGCCTGGGAGAAGGTAGGGTGTAGAGGACTGCTCACATCTCAAGCACACTGATGTGCAGAGTCTGCTCCAAAGGGGACCAGGTACCTTGAGTCTGCCAGTCTGCTAAGTGGGCACCCCAACCCTGCCGAGGCATCCATAGTTAGGACTTGCCATAGGGACTCCTGTGTGAAGAGAACCCACTTGAAACGGTTGACAGGTTCCATCCACCAGTTTAGGGCCCGACGAACTGGGTCTGAGACTGTGGTAGACTGTTCCATGTCGTTCCCACTGCACCCTGCGTGTGCACTGGGGAACGAACCCTCATGTGCAAATAAGCCAGCGGTCGGTTGGAATTGCAGCTGTCATGTGACTCAGCATTCCCAGAAATGACCTGGCTGAGGTCTGATGGGAGGAGGATACTGTCCGAGCTTGGGACAGGAGGAGATCTGCTCTGTCTGGTAGAAGGAAGGCCTTGCCCTGTACTTTTTCCAGTATTGTTCCAGTGTATTAGAGTCTTTGGCTAGGCCATGGGGATGACTTTGGCAGGTTCAAGCTGATCCTCAGTTCTCTGAAGAGAGTAAAGGTGTCTTCTAGAGTTCTTAACAACTGAGCCCTTGTGGGTGTTGTTAGAAGCCAGTCATCCAGGTAAGGAAATACATAATGGCCTTGTCTCCTGAGGGCTGCAGCAACCACTGCTGAGCACTTGGTAAAGACTCTTGGAGCCAAGGATAAGCTGACTGGCAGGGCTCGGAACTGGTAATGATGCCCTTGGAAGAAGAAACGCAGGTATCTTCTGTGGGGCTGGAACACTAGGATGTGAAGGTACGCATCCTTCATGTCCAGAGAGCAGAGCCAGTCCCTTTATTGAAGAAGGGGAAGTAAGCCTGGTAGGGTGACCATTCTGAACCTTTTGTACTAGACGTACTTGTTCAGATGGCAGAGGTCCAGAATCAGGTGAAGATCTCCTGTCTTTTTTGGTACGAGGAAGAAATGGGAATAAAATCCCTTTCCCCTCTGACTTGGAACTGGTTCTATGGCTTAATTCTGAAGAAGTGCTTGAATTTCCTCTTTGATCAGGGTGCTGTGTGACTGAGGATAGTGGGAGGACACTGGTGGATTTTCCAGTGGCCTCTCCAGGAACTTCAATGTATGTCCTCTCTGTGATGTGAAGGACCCATTGGTCGGCAGTTATTTTGCTCCAGCCTCCAGATAGAGGGAGACGCGATCCCCCACTGCCTCCGCTAGGATCTCTGCTAGGGAAGGGGGGTCTGGTAGGGAGTCAGGCTGTAGTTCTGGGGGTGGGCAGAGCGGCCTGGGAGGATTTGGCAGCTCTGGACGAGGAAGCCACATGAGTCTGAGAGGTGGTCCTGCGTTTAAATCCACCTCGCTGCTGCTGGTTTTGAGTCTGCTGTCGAGGGTCTATGAAAGGACTGCTTCTTAAAGGGCTTCTGGTTGGCCTTGTACATTTTTTGGAACAACCAGATAGCTTTTACAGAATCTTGGAGGTGAGTAATGAGCTTCTCTGCCTTGTCCCCAAAGAGGACCGAACCCTTAAAAGAGAGGTCCATGATTCAGGCCTGAAGGTCCTGGACAAACCCCGAGACCCGAAGCCACGAGTGGCACCAGATACAGATGCCACTGGCAGCTGCCCTGGCAGCCACATTAGCCGTGTTGTAAGAGGCCCTCAAAACATGCATCCACATCAGAGCCTGACTTCAAAAGGTCCAAAAGTTCTGCCTTCTGTGGCCCATCCAGCAGGGCTTGGACCAGTTCTGGGCTCTTTTCCCACAGGGCATTTTGGTATTGCACTATGTGGGTGAGAAAGTTTAAGGACCGAATAGAGCAAGTAGCTGAGGTGTAAACCTTCTTGCCCAGCTAGTCCAAATGCTTGGACTCCTGGTCATGTGGCTGGTTGCTGAGATGCTTGGGCCTCTTCAACCTGTCATTGGCCATGCTAATCACCACAGAATCTGCCATTGGGTGCTCCGCAAGGAAGGGCTGGTCCCTAGGTGCTCCGTAAAGCCTATCTGCTTTTTTTGATATGGCTGATGAAGAGGAGGGGTGCTTCCAGGTAAGGTCCTGGAAGGTGTCAACCATCAGGGGCACCACTACAGGTTTAGGCTCCTTTTTGTGAAGGTACTTGGCCAATCTACACTGCTGTGGATCCAGGTCCTCTGTCTCCCAGTCGTTATTGGCCTGGATGTGCCTCATGACATCCATGAATGTTAGATCATCAGGAGGGGATCTAGGAGTGTCTTATGTTTTCCAGCGTGGGAGGCCGACCCCTGGGTTCAGAGACCCTGGAGGAGGAGGAGGAAGAAGACAAGCAATGGCTCAAGTCCTCAGAGTCAGAGAAGGAAGAGGTCTCGTGCCAGCGTCTGTCCGTAGAGCGACGCTGGCATTGGCCTGACGACTTAAAAGAAGAATATCTGTGCCGCAGACCCTTGTGTTTAGACTGATCCCTATGCCCATCATCAGGGCACGGGGAAGGGTTCTTGGGTGGTGGAGTAGGCTCCTTGGGTTCTGGCTCAGGTTCCACTACAACGGGCTTGGAAGGCTTAACAGGGAGAAGGTCACCTATAATCTCATTCCACCAGAAGTGGAAAAGATCCTTCACCTCACTGAGGGGAATCTGAGGACCCGATGGGCCAGTGGGCACCTGGAGTCGAGGGTTGGCAGACGTCGGGGGAGTTGCTGTCTAACATCCGGCCGTTGGGTCCTTAACAGCTGCAACCTCGGACGTCAGGCCCTATGTTGTTGGTGTAGGGCAGACAGTCATGTCTACTAGCAATGCAGAAGGGTCCGGGGATGGCTGGGGCGTTGCCGGGTGTGACGCCGGACTACCTGGCGTTAAAAGAACTGGCATCTGCTGGCGATGGTCTGGGGATTCGGCCGATGCCGGCTGAGTAGGAGCCTTTGGTGAGGACACTGTGAATCGGGGCAGAGGCGGACGCACGCATGCTCCGGGCTCCGGGAGGGGGGCCTTATCCCAAGATTTACAGGTCAGAAGCTAGCACTGGGCTGGGCGGATGATGGGCACCGCCCGAAGAATCCCCGGCCATGCTGCCTGAGGAGGAGGAGGCCGAAGACTTGGAAATGGCCTGCACCTTCAGGGGCAGCAGAGCCGAGACCAGAGTCCTGGACCCTGATGAACCTCTGCCTCCTGTCAGTACCAAGGTGGGAGGTTTTCCACTGGCTGCCCAGGAGGAGTGAGAGCAGGCCGAGGAGGACAGTCCAACCCCCTGTGTGAGGAGGAACCAGCAGCATGCTTCTTGTGAGGAGACCTGGATCGGGAGTGAATCCAGGTCTTCTCCTTGTCCTGGGACTTGTGCTTCCCCAAAGACGACTTTTCCCAGTGCATGCTGATGAGCAGGAAGAAGAATGGCTTTTACCCAAGAATTGCTTCTTCATAGTAGCAAGCTGTTTCTCTACAAGGTGCTTTTAAGGGACTTCTAGTGGTGAATCATAGACCTTTGGTTAAAGCTCTGGCAGTGTTGGCAGCCTTCCATATCGTGGTCTAGGCCCAGCAGAGAAGGCAGGCCGTGTGGCCGTCTTTTTATGGGAGTTGCTTGCCGCAAGCGCACTTGGACTTTTGCCACTCAATTGAAGAAGTCAGGGAAGAAGACGTGCACAAAAAGAAAGAAATCACTGTTTGTTTAGAAGAAAAAGAAAATAAACGTGGGTAAACACGCAGTGGCGGTCGACTGTAGCAATGGGCATCTGAGGAGCAGAGTGAATGGGTCGACGGCAGAAAAAGAACTGAGGTGGTGCTGGGGACCACCCCTTTTTTACCTTTAGCTGACGTTGGAGGTGGTTCCCACTGAAGACTGCTAGCTAGATGTTTTCTGTGGGGTCCTGGTGCCTGACAGCTTAGTCCTTATGGTTATAGCTGGCAGCAAGAGCTCCAACTCGAAGTAAGATGCTCTGTTTCTGGACAGTAATGTTGCTGTTTCATTTATTCCTAAAATAGGTTGTCTTTTATCACAAATGTTATACTGATGTCTGTAGGATAAGCAGACAGGGAGCATGCTAGAGCTTTTTCTTCCTATAGTAATGGTCTCTAAAAGATTAAATAGCAGTTCATAGTGACTGTATCTGCCTTTGTACTCTCCCTAATAGGAATCACCACAGCCACTAAAGAGGTTGTCATTAACTTTTAAAATATACTGTTGAAAATGTCTTCCTATAACAACACCACCTACTGTTCAAGAATGCAGGCTGTCTGTGTATATCAAATATGTGTGTGTTTATTATTGCATGAGGTGTTTCTGCTTATGCAGATGTTCTGTATACTTTAACAGAGCATACTGTTGCACACACATGCATCTAGCATCACTGCCTCAACTTCCTTGCTCACTCGTCATGATGCTGCTTTTTGGTCCTCAGTCCTCCAGTCTCTTTTCATCTAATTTGGAGTGTGCACCGTGTCTCCTCCTCCTGAGGACTGCTAGCAATCTGCCTGAGTGTTGATGGCAAACTGAATCTAGGTAGTAAGAAACAGAGGTTATTTACTTGTAACTACAGTTCTACTAGTAGCACTCAGTTCACATGCAAACGACCTTCCCTAGCAAGGCCTGCTTTGAATTTCTGTTCCAGCATGTAAACTAAGTGCCAAGGTGGCAGAGCTGGAGGCAGAGCCGTAGGAAGGCATTTTGGTGTCCTGGGCATGAGACTAATTTTGCATCCCCCCCCCTTAGAAAAGAGCCGGGGGTCTTGGGTCTGCAAGGCCCCCAGAAGCTCTGGGGGTTCACATGCTCTTTGGTGGGTTTGGGGGCTTTTCTGAAGAAAAACATACTTTTAATACGGAAAAGTAAAATCTAACAAAATACAATCTTTGAGCATGAGCAGACAGAGACAATATTTAAGAAGTGTGTAAACAAAGGGAAAACTAAAATCGGATTCTCTTCTCAAGCCTTGGCCCTGCCTATCTCCTCCTTCCTATATACCCATATCCAGTATTGCAACACCTTTCCTCCAGCTTGTTCCAACCTCACTCTTTCTCCACATTTGTTATGCCATATTGTTCCTTCCATGTTTTTTAGTAGGTGTATTTGTTGTCCGCATCTGCACAGCATCTCCCTCTGTTGGTTTAAAGCTGCCTAATTTTTTTAAATAATTCTTTAAACTTGCTCCGTGGTATCCTAATGCCCTCCTCAGAGGGTTGAGGGCCATCCAGCTTGAATAGCTTTCAATTCATCCAAGAATGGCTCCAATATCCCAGGCACCCCATCCCTCCTGCCTATACCACTCCATCAGCCATGAACTGAAGTGAGCTATTGGGTGAACCCTCTTCTAGTTCTCCCTTCTGCTCAAACTGGCAGAAAAAACTCAGAAGTCAGTGAGGCAGCTGCCAGCTTGGATGTCCCCCACAAAATTTCTAAAGCTATTCTTAACCTCCTCTAGGAGTCTGCAAACCAGGTTATCGGTGCCTAGTAGGACTGCTTACCACTCTACTGACAATTCTTTCTACCCTGCTTACATCCCATCCAACCAAAGCCCCAGAAGGCATCTAACCTTCCTGTCCCCTGCTTCTCTGCACCCACTACCCCCTCTGTCCTCTTTATGATGGAATCACCCTATCACAAGCTCTTTCCTAGCACTGTCTTGCCTCTTGGACTCCGATCGCATGTAAGGTATACTCTTAAGTACAGACCTGATCTCTACTAGCATGCCTGCAGGGTACGGCCTTTTCACTTGGGAGACTAGATGAACCAAATTGCACATGAGGGGTGAATCTGTTTGCTGTTCCCACCTCAGGGTCTCAGTCTATATAGACCCTTCTTCCCCCATCACCCCTACCTACAGTAGGTGTGGCACGGTGTGCAGTGGAAAGGAGTAGTGGCTGCTTGCACCAGTGTCCACTTGGACTCACTGTAAAGGTTAAGTTCATCCTTACCGTTCCCAGCTCCACAGTGAGTGCTGCAAATCTGCTGCACATCAGGCAACATCACTGCCTCCTGAGGACTTTCCTGAAGATGACTGCACTACAGGTGCTGTGGCCTGTGATGCCTCCTTCCTACCCGCCCCCCCGTAGCTCTTCACATCCTTCTCAAATGACTCTCTTATGCCCCTGCTTTATCTATTGACATAGTTTCCCCATCCCTAGTGCTTCACTAGCACTGCTGAAGTTGTTTCATATGCAGAGACCCTTTTATCAGTGAGTATCCCAGACAGGATTTCTCTAGCAGCCACTTAAAAACCCATAATCTTCACCCACTCTACCACTATTCTGGATATCTCCTTACCCTCCTTTAGTCCCACCCTGTCCCTCAGATTATTTTGTTTGCTGGCACCAGCACACAGAAATCAGTTTCAGTCCCTTCCTGCATTCCCACAGGATGCCCAAGCATGTATAGCAAAGCTCCTTCAGTAAGAGGACCCCGTGTCTCACTTGTGTCCCTTGATCTTTTTTAAGCATAGTCCTCTTCAGAAACCCTGCAGATTAATTATTTTATTTTTAATACCACTAATACTCCCCCAGACTGACACACACAAAGAAAGACTTGAGTTTCAACTGCTTTATTTTACTTTTTTTCATTTTACTGCTAATCTGCCTCCACAGAATAATTTTTGTTTCTGTAAATACTGCTGCCTGCTGATTCTGTAGTAGGGTCTGGGTCGGACTCAGGACTGACTCAGGAGGCATGAGGCACCAGGCTTTTATTTTAAAGAATGCAGCTAGCCTAGGCCCCAGCCAGTGGACTTGGTTACAAAGGCAGCGCAGCCAGCAGCACTGAGCAGCACGAACTAAGAAACTACTGCTGGGACACCTGGATGGGATTAGGAAAGCAGCAAGTGTGGGGCGGGCAGCTGGCAGGGGCAGCCAGGCCAAGCAGCCTCCAGGCTTAATCAGGAGTTGTCAGGAGTCGGCAAAACAGGTGGGTGGGGCAGCTGGCAGGGACCTGGGACCGGGGAATCAAGAATTATTGAATCAACTTTTGTGAGGTGGAAGTCCGGGACCGTGGATGTGGAGAACAAGATGTTGTTTTCTGTCTTGTAAAATAAAAAATCGCCTCGGGAGTCAACAAGAGGGGCAGGGGACTGGGACCCAGGACCAAACCAGAAGGAATCTCTTAATTCACAAATGATCGATCAGAGGGAGGACGAATGAATCAGGGGATGGGGCGGGATGAGGAGAACAAGGCTGCGCTGGCCAGTCAGTCACAAGGTCCACCCAAAAGCAAAGTAAAACGGACAAGTTGTACACAGCAGCTAGCCCTGAGCCAAATTATCTAATCTATATATCCTAGGCTAACCTTTGCCTTCTTTGAATGAGGGACGATCAGTAAGTAGTTGTTACCTTTTTTTCAACCCCCCTTCCTGCAACAAACAGGTCATCATCATTTATTTAATTAGACGGATTACAGACATGGAAGGAAGCTTCGTTCTCTTGTCTGCTACATGCTGCTACACAAAATCAATTTAAACACTCCAAGCTGTCTCTCTCTCTCTCTCTCTCTCTGTCTCTCTCTACTATACTAGTCACTCTCGCTCTCTTCTTTACTCCAGCTGTCCTCTAACCGCCTCGCTCAATTGCTCTGCCACTCTAACAACGCTCTGGAGGTCTGCTGCTTACGTTGCCCATATATACTTCACTTGCCAGACTGCCCCACAGACAAACTGTCTGCTCTGTATACTACATGATTGTTCTTCTTGCTGCAGCAACATATTATGTGACCACCACCCACACCGACTTGCTGGTCCTCGGATGCGCCCTGCTGGCAGCAAATAGTAATTACCTAAAGAAGTAAAAAAAAAAAAAATTAAACTTGCAGTGCTCACTTTTTCAAATTAATAATAGAGTGAGCTTCAGATCAAACTGCGCCCCTAGGAGGCTTGCGCCCGGGGCGGCTGCCCCACCTGCCCCACCCTTCCTACGGTACTGGCTGGAGGATCACATGCTTGGCGTAGGCAGAGTCATGCTTAAAGACTGTTTTGGTGACTGAACATGCTCAGTGGAAGATTGCTTAAGTATGAACGTGAACTGAATACTAGTAGCAGAACTATAGTTACAAGTAAGCAACTTCTATTTTGTCAACCATTTTTTCTCTTCTGCCTGCCTAGGACCAAAGAAAATAACGGAATTAATGCAGCACTCCAACAGCCCCATACCACCAGTATTTTGTAGGTGGTAGTTGAGTACCATTGCAGAAGTGCTGCAACAGGTGCTCTAGGGCACTCTCGCTGTGAGAATGGCACAGCATACCATTTACATGTCAACCCATCCCTTCAATGCACCATTGCATTTTGATGTGGTATGGTTCGCAAGGCTGTTGAGATCCCCTCTGAGCATAGTTCGAGGGGGCCATACCCAAGGGATTATCGCAAAATCAGTTTGCACCAACTCTGTGACAGTCCCTTATGACTGAAAATCTGCCCTCTAGTTCCTAGCCCAAATGGTACCAAAGATATCCCCTTCTGAAGAATGTTTAGGATGCTTTGAAACTTAGCAGGGGTACTTTATCTTTCAAAGCATCCTTACTCCAGTCCAGTCCAGGCAAGCATAGTCTGTGTTTACAATAATTTCCTATATCAATGTTTTAACATCAATATAGAAACATTTAATGTACCAATAATGAGTAATTTAACTGTAGTCATGAAGGTGCATTTTACTGCACTGATATTGTAATGGTACATTAGTTGTATATCAGTATAATAAAATGCACTATATTGACATTATAATTTCAAATTTCAGTTTAGTATAAGCATACTAGAAGTTTAAACTAAAGATCAGTGGAAATAAAATAAAATTACTCCCCTAATGCTGAAGTCTATGCAGCTGTGGAAATGGGAGAAGCAGGACCCCAAATGGATGTTTCATATCAACTGGTCTGTCTTGGGTAAAATAACTTGTAATAAAACATTATAGTGTATGATGGAACGTTCTTACCGATAAAAATCGGCACTTTTCAAAACATTGTTATGCTGTAGTAGCTATGTCATCTTAGTTATGCTGCACTAGCTACGTAGCTACTGCAGCACAATAACATCGAACAGATGAAACACATGCACGTTACATGTCCAGGAAGCAGCAGTGGCGAATAGGAGAGCACAGGAAAGTGGCACACGAGGGAGAAAAAAACGAGGACTATTTTAAAATGTTTTTACTGGTTGAACATTCCATCCCACACTATAAAATAACGGATAGTTACTCAACGGTAACAAACGATATAGTTCGCCCGAGGTTACCAGTGGCGACCTAACCTCTGAGCTGCGCCTCGAGGTTAATGGTTGCCATGGTAACCTCTCGATGAACTAACCAGCTTGTTATCGATAGGTAACTATCCATTATTCTCTATATAGTGTATAGTGGAGTGCTGTTCTTTACAGAATTACATCCCTTTCAAAATGTTGTTGTACCACAGTTCAAAGGTCATGGAATGTGATTCTACCCTACTGTGGTTCTAGAACCTCTAGAGACTGCATGAGTCAGTTTCATTTTGAAAGTAGAAGAACTCAGAAACACATATTTCACACAGTACTATACACTATAAAAAAAATACAGGATGAGCTACTCTATGCACAACTAGTGTGCTTTGCCACCTCGGGGTTCTGATTCCCACAGACCTCTCAAGCTTTGTTCTCGAGGTCAGAGGGAATCCGAATCCCTCTGTGGCAGAACACACTGGTTGTGCATGGTTGCTCATCCAGTATTCTCTATATATTTTCTGTCACTGCTATCTCTGCCCTGGTTTGTCAAAGCCACAACATTGCACTGAGAACAGCATGATGCCATTTTGGTTTCAGCACAGTTTCCTCCTACTGAAAACAAGTAGGTTCACACCTTGGTACATAAAAATGAATCCTGTCACTAAAATTTTGTATCTTTATGTAAAAAAATTCATAGTAGGTCAGAGTAGAAATACAGTATTTAGAAACTTGGGTAAGGATAGAAACAGAGAAACACAGAAGTTGATGGCAGAAGGAGACCGCTAGGCCCATCTAGTCTGCCCATTTGTTTTAGACCTATTTTGACACTCTAGTTGCCCTTTGTAATCAGGGCTCCCTTGTGTCTATCCCATGCATTCTGGAATTCACCCCCAGTGCTGACGCCCACAACCTCTTGGGACAGGCTGTTCCAGGCGTCCACAACTCTTTCTGTAATGAAAAACTTCTTGGTGTTGGTAGAGAACCTCCTCCTTGCAGCCTGAGGTCATGTCCCTGGTCCTGGAGCCCTTCTTGAAGTGAAAAGTTCCCGTGCCTGTACCTTGTTAATGCCTTTATGTACTTGAATGTTTCAATCATGTCCCTCTCTCTCTGCGCCCATGGAGTACATATTCCATTCCCTAAGTCTTTCCTCGTAGGACATGTACTGCAGACCTTAAATCATTTTTGTCACCTTTCTCTGTACTGTTTCCACCCGGTCAATGTCCTTTCTGAGGTGAGGCCTGCAGAACTGGACTCCGTATTCCAGGTGAGGCCTGACCAGCAATCTAGACAGTGGTAGTACCACCTCTCTCCGCCTGCTCGTGATTCCCCTCCCAATGTAGCCCAGCATTCTGTTGGTCTTCAGTGTTGCCTTCTCACACTGCTTACTAATCTTCAAGTTGTCTGATGATATGATTCCCAGATCTCATTCCTGGTTTGAGGCCCCCAGTCTTTTGCCTCCTAGGTAATACTCCTTTCTTGGATTTTTCTTTCCTATGGGTATGACCTTGCACTTTTTGGCATTAAATTTCAGCTGCCACACTCCAGACCATTCTTCTAGTTTCTTGAGGTCAAATTCCATCTTGCTCACTCCTTCTGAGGTGTCCACCCTGTTACATATCTTGGCGTCGTCTGAGACCAGACACACCTTCCCTTCCAGTCCATCAGCGATGTCTGCTATAAAAACACTGAAGAGCAGAGGCCCCAGCACTGAGCCCTGAGGCACCCCGCTGGTCACCCTGCCTTCCATCGATTGCATTCCATTAACCTGTACCCTCTGGGTTCTGCCTTGTAACCAGTTTTGTACCCATCTGACTTCTTCTAGACCAACCCCAGTGTGGTCAAGCTTCTTCACCAGCTTTCTGTGGAACCAAGTCAAAGGCCTTACTAAAGTCTATGTAGACCACATCTACTGCCCCACTGTCATCCACTATTTTTGTAGCGTAGTCAAAACCTGAGCAGAGTTGTAGTGGATGCTGCCAATTCCTATGTCGACAGCTACCAAACTATGTCAAATTCTGGGAGCCCTATTTTCAAGGTCCCAAGTTTTCATTACAGTTGCTGCAGCTTGCACCAGAAAAGTGATGTAGATGGCTGCCCTAATGGCCAGGAACAGTGTGCTGTGCTGCCATGCTGACAACTCAGGTTTGGAAGTCAGCCAGTGAGTTACGTCGGGAGGCAGGCCAAGGTTGAGACAGTTGCTACTTGGCAGTGTGTCCTGGCCAGGGAAGGTTGTACAGAGGTTCCACCAAAACATCAACCCTACAGCTGGGCCAGTGAACTTTTCTTCCGCCACAGAGGAAGCTGTATGTGTGTAAGACCGATACAAACATTGTCCACGCCAGCAAAGGAGGGGAGAAAATGGGAAGAAGAACCTGGTAGCTGACTGTGTGACAGCTAGGGATCCCTCGGCCTGTTCAGGGTATATCCAAGAAAAGAACAGTTACATACTTACCATAACGGTAGATCTTCAAGAGAATCTGTTTCATCAGGCCACATCTATGGAACTATTAGCTGCCAGGCACTAGAACAACACAGAAACTTTTGCAAGCAGTCAGCCAGGGACCACCCATGATGACCTCAGACGTCAGCTCTTACATAAATGTGGGCGGTCCCTCTTCTCCTCAGTTCCTCACCATAGATCATACTCGGATGATCTCTCTGTAGAGAACCAGGAGAAAACCCAGCACTCTGTGAACTAGGTGAGGGAGATTAGGAATACAGAATGGAGATAGGAGCAGCAAAACCTTCAGTTGCAGGCCCATAAGGGGATGGAGGATGGTAGGCATGGCCTGATGAAACAGATTCTCTCAAGATCTACTGTTATGGTAAGTACATAACTGTTCCATCTTCTTCAAGAATATCTCTTATCAGGCCACACCTTTGGAATGAGTACCAAGCAATACTCACAGTGAAGAGTATGAGTGGCTATAGCCTACAGGCCTATGAAAGTAAGCCTTGTAGTACAGCTAGGCCAAAGCCATTCCATCTAGGAAAGACAATGTCCAGACTGTAGTGTTTCATGAAGGTGTGGATGATACTCCGGTAGCAGCTGCACAGATATTTTTAAAACAAATAGAGGTGGCCATGCTTCTTGTGGAATCATCACAAATTACCCCAGGAAGTTCCTTACCATACTTACTGTGACAAAAAGTAATACAGTTGTCTAGCTACAGTCGTGGCCAAAAATACTGGCGCCCTTGCACTTTTTCAAATAACTCACAATTCCTCTAAACATAAGTTGAAATTAACAACAGTACAGTATTTGGTCTCCACAATTCTTTATTTCTCTGTTAATATTACAGAACCTTTGTTTTTGATTCAGAATTTAATATATCCTTTTAAATCAGAAAATGAAAAGAAATGGCACTGACAAAATTATTGACACCCTAGACTTAATATTTGGTAGCACAGCCTTTGGTCAAAATAACTGCAATCAACCGCTTCCTATAGCCATGGATGAGCTTTCTGTACCTCTCTACTGGCAGTCTGGCCCACTCTTCTTGTGCAAACTGCTCCAGTTCTCCCAGATTTGAAGGGTGCCTTTTCCCAACTGCTGTTTTCAGATCTCTCCACAGGTTTTCAATGGTATTTAGATCTGGACTCATTGCTAGCCACTTCAGAACAGTCCAGCGTCTTGTCTTGAACCATTCCTGGGTGCTTTTTGAAGTGTGTTTGGGGTCATTGTCCTGCTGGAAGACCCATGACCTTCGACGGAGACCCAGCTTTCTGACACTAGGTTCAACATTAGGCCCAAATGGCCTGGTAATTCCAGATTTCATGATGCCATGCACACGTCAAGGCATCCAGTGCCAGAGGCAGCACAGCAACCCAAACATCACTGAACCTCCTCCATGTTTGACTGTAGGGAAGGTGTTCTTTTCTTTGAAGGCTTCATTTTGTTTTCTGTAAACATAGAGATGATGTGCTTTACAAAAAGCTCTAATTTGGTCTCACCTGTCCACAGGACATTCTCCCAGAAGGATTTTGGCTTGTTCAGGTGTGTTTTGGCACCCCAGTCGGACTTTCTTATGTCTCTCTCTCAGCAGTGGGATCCTCCTGGGCCTCCTACTATATAACCCCCTTTCATTGAGTTGGCGACGGATGGTGCGAGTTGGAACTGTCGTATCTTGTGTCTGAAGGTCAGCCTGAATCTGTTTGGCAGTTGATCGAGGTGCTTTCTCCACCATTCGAACAATCCTGCGCTGCAATCTTCGATCAAGTTTTCTCTTGCGGCCACGTCCAGGAGGTTGGCTACAGTGCAATGGGCCTTAAACAGCCTGATAACATTACGTACGGTGGAAACAGGAACATCAAGGTCTCTGGAGATTGATTTGTAGCCTTGAGATTGTCCATGCTTGGCTACAATCTTCTGTCTGACCTCCTCAGACAGTTCTCTGGCTGTCTTTCTTTTCTCCATGCTCATTGTGGTACACACAGTGACACAAAACAGGAGAATGAGTCATTTTCTCTATTCAAACTGGTTGAATGAGTGATTTTTATATTGCAGGCATCTGCAACTCACCACAGGTGAGTTCAATTCCAAAGTGAAGGAGAATTACCTGCTTGAAATCTAATTATTTCTAACTACTTCTGAAAGGTGCCAATAATTTTGTCCGGGCCATTTAAGGATTTCTGTGTGGAATAAGCTAAGACTTAGTAAATTTTTCTGCTTTTTGTGTTTTATTCTACAGCAAACCAAAGAAATACATATGGATACCAAAATATTTTTTAATTTCAACAATTTTCTGGAAAGAATGGTGCATTGTTAGAAAAACTGCAAAGCGCCAATATTTTAATACGACTGTATTTGGACAAGCAGTGTTTGGAAACTGGGGTGCCCTGCAAACAAAAGTCTGCAAGGATGTTCAGCAGTCCTTTCTGTGGTGTATATTATACTTGAGTATTCTATGTATATCTAGAGTATGGAGCAATGCTTCCCTGGATTGGCATGCTCAGGAGAATAAACTGACAGGTGGATGGTTTGATTTAAAGTAAACTCAGACACCATCTTTGGTAAAACTTAGGATTAGTACACAAAGATACCCTTTCTTTGTGAAGAATCAAATCAGGAAGCTCACATATTAGAGCCTGTAGCTCTGAAATCCTCTGAGCAGAAGTAGACTTGAACAAAATAATGTTTTCCAAGAAAGAAAGCATAAGCCACAAGTCGCAGCTGGTTCAAAAGGAGTCAAGTATGCTTTTCCAAAATAAAACTTAGGTACCAAGCTGGGACTGGGTTACGGATGGAGGCTCATGTTACTGTGTTATTTTAGGTATTTATTGAATGTTTATTTTTCTTGTGTTTAAATGTTTATGTCTGATTGTATGGCACCCAGAGCCTCTGGGATTGGGTGCCCAAAAATAAAATATGCCTTGCCTTCAGATGATGAATACCTCTCAAGAACATACGGGCCACCTCCACCTGGGCAACGCAGCGACCTCCAAAGGCACATGGAGACTGATATGGCAGCCAGGTGCACCCTGATTGAGGAATACTGCAGGTCTGAATCCAATAAGGACAGCAGGTACTATAGACCCTGATTAACTGAACAAATGAATGGATCCAGGCGGTGAGAAGTGGTCCACAAAGCAAACTGCTTCCACTTCATGGAATAAGTGAATCTGGTGGAAGACTTTCTGACAGCCACCAAAACAACAGTCACTTTTTGGGAACCCCAAAAACAAGCAATGGCTATGTCTTCAGGAGCCATGCATGCAGATGGAGAGACTTCAGGTTCAGATAGACAGGGTTTCCTGTTCCTGTCTTCTCCAAGCAGGTGCTGCGAATGCCGGTACAGGGTGGTGCAGCTATCAGGGTGGCTAGGTCAAAATTCAAATACAGTCACAAGATTACGTATGCTATAACCCAAGACAGATCATAAGTGTATTGGGGCATTAATGCACTCCCTGGGTGTGTTGTGAGGCACGAGGGCTAAGCCCTAGTGCCTTCAGCCAGCCAGAAAGTGCATTAATGCCCTGCTACACCCATGGTCTGGAGTGGGTTACTGCACTTATAAAATGGATAGTCACATTACTGAGAAAAAGTACACATGAGCTTCTTAACCCTTAGGCTGCCTACAGAAGTAGAATGTATAGGAATTCTGGACAGATATATCAGTCCATGGCACAACAAGAGTTAAATTTAAAAAACGTTCATTTATTTTGAAGGTATACCTACTCCGAAGACAGTAGTGCATTTTAAGACAATAGATATTTTTAACATGTAATTAAATTATACATGTTCACAAGTACAATTGTATTTTTTTAATTTTTTACTATATTTTATTGAGTTATGCAATAAACCATTACATAAAAGAAACCTCAGGTAGGTAACCAGAATTAATATATTTGCTTCACATAGAAGCTCCAAATTTTTACAGTAACAAACAGGTCCATTACCCCTGAACTCAGTACATCACATAGGGGTTAGCAAGATAATAATGTCCATTAATAAAATCCAGCAGTTGTCCATAAATGAAATGGCTAACTGTTAAACAGCCAGCAATCCATAGGAAAAAGAAGCACCCACTATAGGCCATTGCAGCCATGAGCTGGGATATCAAAATCATCCAACTGTAATCGAGCGCCCTATCTAAGGGTTACCATCCCACTTCTTAAATATCAGATAATCTATCACAGGCATAGTTCTCCTGCTCTGATAAAATAATTATACATTTGCGTTTAAACTTTGACTAACTAGTAACAAACAATCAACGTTTAAATCATGTATTTCTACGACTTTATACTAAACATCCCCTTTAAACTGTGTTCCCTTATATTATAACGTTAGACACATTTGAGACTACTACCACTCTCCTCTGAGAGGATGTAAACAGAGACCAGAAGAGAAACAGGAGAAGGGAGGAGATAGATAAGCATAATTCAGTATTACAGTTATACTAAATAGGATCCCATCCTAGAACATTATAAAGCACATATCTATGAAAATACTTATTATTATTAAGTACTGCCCCCAAATCGGAAGGTTTAATCAAACAGCCTTTCACATTAAGTCCCCTCGGTCTCTTACGTCTTTCTGTGTCGGAAAGTTAATACAAGCAGATTTCCTGTTCTCCCTCTGACTCGGAAGATTCCCCTCTGGCTGAGAACTGTCTTTCCAGCTTCTCTAGTAGTTTCGCTGTGTCCGTTGCCTCTGTGAACTGGTAGGCCTTTCCACCATAGTGCACACGTAGACTCACAGGCATTAACAGAACGTGGTGCACTCCTAGCACTCGGAGCCACGCTCTAACCCCATTGAAACGTTTCCTCCACATCCAGGTGGCGTAACTCAGATCGGGGAAGATGTGCACTCTGGTGTCTTGCCAGGTGAGTGGGCTTAGACTCTTTGCCTTCTGTAGAATTATATCCCTCTGAGCATTTGTGGCAAGCTCCACCATTAGTGTTCGGGGAGCGAATTCCCCTGCTACAGTCTTAGGCCGTCCCCCACGTGGCGTGACTCTGTATACTTTTAAAGCATCAACATTATCTTCTATTTGAAGCAGGTCCTTTAGCCAGTCCTGAACAAACAAGGTAGAGCAGTCTCAACACCCGAATGTGAGTGGATCTAATATTATTTTCAACATTTTCCAGGCGTTGCCGGAGAAGAGAGTTTTCTTTGGCTAGACCCGATACTACTGTTAGGGCACTTTCAGCAGTTTTAGCCGTCTCCTTCGATTCATCTTGCAAAAACTCCACTTTAGTATGCATCTGTCTGAGCTCTGCTTGGAAACCCTCTACTTGCGATCCAGACCCTGAATCACTTTCAGTAAAGCCGCGTTGGATGGCTGCAATCCATCCTGGTCTCCCGGTCTGGTAGGACCTTCTTTACTGCTGCTTGCCTTAGCGTCCTTAGATCTGGTTCCCTCCACACTAGTAGCCGCTTTATTACCATGGACCATTTTCGGCTTTATCTTATCTGGGCCACTATAATTTTGTAGTCTATCGATAGCTGAATGTAAGCTCTTTTTTGTAGACACGTTAATTATTTATTTTTAAAAGTTATGTTTGGATAATACCAGCAAAAGGAAGCAAATTCCTCTGGAGCAGAGTAGAAGAGCTGTTCACTGCTCGGCTGTTGGCCACCCCTCCCCCCTATTGTATTTTATTGTAAAACTTTTTTTTTTTAAAGACTTTAAAAACATGTTGTCAACAAACAGTGATGTCACGCATCACTCAAGTCAAACGTCAACAGCATTTTTTAATATTAAGGAAGTCACACCAAAATAGGAATAAGCCTGCTCAGTATGTGACTTATGTTGTACAATTTTAAACATTTTCAAAACCATTGACATGATCTATTTAAGAAACAGTTTATTTGATGCATTGGTCAACAGAAATGTAAACAGCTTTTTTGACGATCTGCCCTATTGCAACTTTACTGCTGCATCAAGAACACAGTAAGGAAATAAGAACTCATTACAAGTATGGCTCCTTATTATGTGACTTTGCTTAAAAAATTTTACAGATTTTTAACAGGAGTCACATGCATGAACTGTTCAAGAATAACACTGTCAGCTGCATTACTGCTTCAGACCTTGTTGGTATTTACTTGCAGTAGTTGCTAAAGCCGACAGGTCTGTGGATGGTAACGTTTTTAATAAGGAACTGTCCTAGCATTTTGCTAAAGATGTCTTGATTTTCTTTATTTTGGGTTTCTTGTTCCTCATTGTCCTGTGGTTTGACATCTGGCTCCTGGTGAGTATTGAGCTTCAAAGATGCTGGTTCCAGCTGATCATGGCTAATTTCTGGATTCGAATACGGTTGTTCGGCTATTTTGATTGCCGTACTACTGGTTTGGTGGTCCTAAGTGCTTATTATACAGCTCCACTCTGTGGATGCTGACCAGTAGTTCCTCAAACTGGACTCGCACCTGTGGCCAGTCACGGTCATTATCTCACGGCTTGCGATGCCAGCTTCAGTCAACAGTACACTGCCCTGCTCCGTAGGCAGCGATTTGTGTAGATTTGTGAGAGTGATGCTGATTTTAAAATTGAAGACATTAGGTTGCCCAAATAGTTCCTCCCATTGGCTGTTTACTGTTTCAGGTAGTTTACTGATCTAGTACAAACTGAGCCACTCTTTTGGGCTGGAGGTACAGTGAGTCTGCATCTGGGGCATTCAGATAAGTATTTTTGCATAGTTTGACCAGGCAATGCTCATTAGTGGGGTCACTGAACAAAAAACATGATTGCTCTCCTTGTTGTCTTCTAGTATTTGAGCATGTTTTTTGTTTGCTCATTGTATACCATTGTCAAACATTCAGTGCCATTGTCATCTGCTTTTATTATAAATGAATTTTGTTTAAGTACTCTAATGCCTTCCCTGCCTCTTCTGGCAAGTCCGCAGCTGTATCTCAGACCAGACACTGTGACTAGTCCATGTGCTGTGTCTGCTGATAAAACATCTAATATATCTATCTATATCGCACTGCTCCCTAACACCCTGCACACAAGTCCATTTCCTCTGCTACCCTTCTCCCAGGTCTATTCTCGGTGCCCCCCATAACCCACTCTGCCAAGACCTCTGTGCTGACCAAACTCAAGGAAGCCTATCCTTAAGTGGAATGCGCTTCACAGCCAAGGTTCCTATCGCGGGCACCACTGCCGATGTAGTCAGTACTCTAGGCTGGCCAACCTCTGAGGCAAAACTGACTTCCTGTTCTATGCACAGTCTTCAAACTCCTGCACCTTCCTTCGCCTCCATCCTCTCCAATCTCCTTACATTAAACCCTCCCCAGGACTATCAGATCCTCCCACCTCCCTATCCTAAAATATCCAAAGCCAACTAGCCATTGGGAGGAGATCCTTCTCCTCTGTGGCTCCGAGTATATGGAACAACCTCCCACACAGTCTTCTGTCATGCCTATCTCTTCCCAAATTCAAAAGATACTTCAAAGAAATCTTCTTTCCTCCTCCCACGTGTAACTGCAACTAATCTTCACTTGTTCAACCTGCGACTCCTCCAGTCTCCACACCTCTCCCTCTCTTCGTGCCCTTCCCTACCTGATACTGTTACCTCATTCCTCCACTCTCCCTGTCTTCACCTTCTCTCTGCTTCTCTGTCAATACTCACCTACCTAATACTCCATCCTAACTCCCCCCCAGCTTCACCATCTCTCCACTCCTCTGTCAATACTTATGTATTATATTGTATAATATTGTAAAAACTATGTAAGTAAAATGTGTACACTGCCGTGTGTTACACTGTAAGACATGTATGTGCACCATAATATTGATTGCTTTGGACCTGATGATAGTCTGATTTTGTTTCTGTACCCACACTGGGTTATTACTATTGATGTCTCACTTCTGTTCCTGTATAATCGTCTGTTAAATACTATGTTTCACTGTATTGTATAGAATGCCTCTATTCCCTGGGTCGCCCATGAAAAAGGGACTTGAATGTCTCAGTGGGCCCACCCGGTCATCAAAATTCAAATAAATAAATAACATTTTCTTAATTTTTTTAAGGTCAGTTTTTGAGATTCTAGGGTGGTGGGCTGATTGGTCATTTCCCCCTCGTCTAAATTGCCTTCATATTGAAATAAAAATGTCATTTGCAGAGATAAATGTCGGGTTATTAATAATGATAATGACTCTGCCAATTTCCAGACTTTTTAAGTGCCTATTTATTCCAGCATGCAATCTGATGAAACACCTTATTGTATACTTTTCCTTTCTGGAGTTTCGTACAAAGGATAGAATTCTCTTAGTAGTGAAGCTAATTCATATCACCCTATGCTTTTATAATCAATTGTTCAATACATTTATGGCCCACTTTGTGTTTTTTGTATGTTTTCTCTTCCTTTTTTCAATATTGTAATGTGTGTTTTGTAGGTAGTTTAATGTGTCTTGCTGTCACTTTCTCTGAGCACTGTGGCTTAGGCGTTTCTGTCACATCAGGTGCTTGTTAGAAGTCGCATGTTTACAGCTCCCATTTTGTTAATTTCATTCAGGGTGGCACTCGCCATTTTGAAATCTGGCATTAGACCATTGTGCTTTGTCACAAGTCTCTGCTTACAGCTCTTATGCTGCTAATTTCAGTCTGGGCTGCAGGCTCCATTTTGACAGGTGTCAAGGTGTCATTACACAGAGGCTCTTGTCAGTTGCTTCAATTTTTACTTCCCTCATTTTGTTGATTTAGTTGCCATCGGCAACCTCCATTTTGACAGCTGTCATGTTCGCACTTTTAGGACTGTGTGTCTCGCAGTTCTCAAAAACTTCACATTTGGTATTTTCAGTAGCTGTTAAATAATTTAGTGATGTGTTGCTTTGTTCTTCTGTTTTCCTGAAGTCTGTTGTTTCTGTGTCACTTTCCACAGTGGTTTCAAATTCGGGCTTCTTCAGTATTCCCTCTTTCAGTGGTCTTTGCCTCTGACTTTCCCTGTCATCTGTGACTTCCATTTTGACAACAGTCATTTCTATTACTTTCATTAAGTCAGCGGACTCAATTATGACAGCTGTCATTTTCAGCACCACAATATCTGCCTGTGAATTTTCGGCAGTTTGAAATTCAGGATTCTGGATAGCTGTTAACCCTTCTTTCTCAGCAGGTGCTTGATTTCTCTGGTTCCGTCTCCTGCTCCTCGATTAACAATAGTTTACTTTTTTGGTGAAGGTTCTTCATCTGTGCAGATCTGGGTTTCTATTCAGTTTTCTGGTGTAAGCCTTCAAAATATCAAACTCACATAATCGTTTGCCATTTTAGTAGTGTACTTTCTCTCACTTCTACTGCTTTTTAAATGGCGGCTGTTTAATCGGGAGACGTGAAGGCAGTAATGTGTCTTTTTATTTTTACATTCGACTTTACGTGCTGGGGAAAAGATCAGCATGCCAACTGGTGAGTTTATTAGGCATTAATGAACGATCAGATGACTGTCTGCCCAATGGCTTTGGTGCATCTGACACTTTCATTAATGCCCATTTTATAATAGTACATAAAGATGAACTAGGATTGCATCAATTCATTTATGTTGATTTTTTTCTGCTGTATTTCATATATCGACTCCTGTTCTCTTTCTGTTTTATAGATCTTGTATTCTTCGTTTTCTCTCCTTACTGGTTCATTTTGTACTTGAATGAATTAAATCTTTATTTGTAAAAGCACCTTTCCAAAACCAGGGTGCTGTACATAAACAAAACAAATAAAAATTAAACACACATAACAGTCAAAGTATTAAAATCCATAAAAGTACAAGACCGTAAATATCAGCTTCAATAAGATCTGACTGTGCAGCTAAAAATATTCAGTTCAAAAACTATCTGGATATGCTAGGTTGAACAAGTGTGTTTTAGTGCTGTCTTAAAACTCTGGACAGTCAAGCAGTCTCTTACCCGATGAGGTAGAGGGAATTCCACAGGGTCGGGGCCGCCAAAGGCGAAAATCAGGTTAGTGTCTTTAAATGAACCCTGGGAATCTCTAGCAAACCCTCATCGATGGATCGGAGAGGACAGAGGGGGTGGTAAGGGCGAAGGAGATCTTGCAGGTAACAGGGTCTTGTGGATCCCCATACACTCTGAACTGGGAGCTCTAGCAATCACTGTGATAGAAGGGTGATGGCGGTCCAGTAGCTGCTTCTGTTCTCTTTTTGGTGTTCACTAGAATGGTAGTTAGCAACAAAGTGTTATACACATACTTAGCCTGCATGTGAATTAAAGTGCTCTACTGTGAAATTATCAAAATCTAATGTACATAAAGCACCCCCTTTTTTTACATATAACTTTTGCACTTAAGCACAATGGAATGTACGATGTCATACTTATGGGATTATTTAAGATGATGCTGCTGCCGTTTTTTCTTCCGGTTTCCTACCGTTTTCGATGTTTTTTTCTAAGTACTGACGTATATGCGTCCTAAGTCTTTGGTATCCTCCATCAGGACCCCACAGAAATAAGTGCAGTTGCGGCCATCAGATTCCAGCTAAAGGCGGCCAGACAAAGTGTGTCTTCTGCCTGGGGCCTAACCACGATATCGCGGCCTGTTACCAGGATCTGCCGCCTCTAGGCTTTGAAGGCATACCTGCTGGAGAAGAAGATGGACCTCCACACCTCCAGGGAGAAGGCAAAACACAAAGATAAGTCCAAGAGGTCGAATGACAAAGACCGTAGTCAGTCCTAGCACCGGTTCAGGTCCCGGCCCTCTCCCAAGAAAGCCCACTGTTCCCCGGGCTCAGGTGAGCATTCGAAATCTAAAAAGCAGGCTAAGGCTGGGCCTTCCAGAGAGAAGCCAGCAAAGCCTAAGGTGACTCTGTTAAGGGTCACCACCAAGCTCCCTGAAGCGCAAACTTCGGCGTCGCCCGGTAAGAGCACGCCCCTGGAGTCTAAGGACACTCCAGCATCCCCCAGCCTAAAGTAGTCACGGTCCTGGTCCCTGATGCACGGTAGAAGGCCGGCGATTTTGATGCGGCCGAGCATCTTCATCCCCAAGTCCTCCCCCGGGCTCTCCAGGCGGCTGTCCTTCCAGGCCCGATGCAGACATCCCTTTCCGGGGAAAGCGGCCTCTGTCTTCATGAAGGACGAGCTCCAGGATCGGTTTTCCTTCTGGTGGGGCCAGGTCCAGAAGCGGACCCCCCCCTGAAGCCAGCCCCATCACCGGTACCGGACCCATCGGGTGAACCACAGCCGGGAGGTGCCTCTTTGCCGCTGAAGACCCCCGAGATGACCACTACCTCTCCAGCACCTTTTAAGGCTCGTTCCCAATCTCGGTCCGCAGACCAACACTAGAGCTCACCAAGGTCTGGTAGCCAATGCCAGGTCAGGTCTCGCACCAGGAGCCATTCCTGTTCTGCTAGACGGAACTGCTCCCGACATCCATCCTCTGGTTGTGAGGCATACAATGGCTTCCTAGAAAGGGACATGTACATTTTTTCTGCCTTCCTGGGTACAGCTAGAACACTGTTTGGCTTCTACCAGGCAGCAAATGATGCATCCTCGAAAGCAGAAAGCAACGGTGGCGCCACAGCTGCAGGACAGTCTGGCAGTTCCAAGAATTCTATTAAATTATTTTTTAGTACTGTCCTGTTGTTCCAGGTTAAAGCACCATGGCAGCTTGCAACTGCTGCATCATGGTGAGGGAAGTGGGATCCTCTGGAGGGGACTGTGGTGTGTTTATCACAGAGTCCTCACTGGAGGTTAAGACACTGGAGCTGGTGTCACAGTCACAGTGGCTTTCAGCCTTATCCTCCTTAACCTACATTATTAAATCAGGATTGTATTCGTACTCATTGTATTCATACACATTGTCGTGTGGGTCGATGGGGAGAAGGGAGCGGGCCGGCGATGTTGGCGGTGACCTAGGAGGTGGCTGTGACAAGGGTGTACCTTGTGGCATCGATGGTGGGTTAGTAACAGGCCCCATCAGTGGACCCCCTGGAACTGGGAAGCCAGGTAGCAGGCATTTAATCGTGTCTGAAAAGGATGAGAGAACTGCCTGAGCGTCAGCACCCATATGGTCGACGGCTGCGACTGGTGGAGTTGATGAGGAAGGTCGAGTCCCCGACATCAGTGTACTAGCTGTACTACACCTGGTAGTGCCTGCACCAAACCCCTAACCTTGGTATCGAGTTGACAACGGCGGGGGCAGTGTTGCCACAACGGAGTGGATGACGGCACTGAGGAGGTTATACCTGCAGAAGGGGCATTGTGAAATGTACCAGGGAGGCTCTCTCCTTATCCCAGTGCTTGTGTTAGTGACTTCCTGATGCCTTGTCCTGTGATTTGGCGATCTGGCGTCAGTCGACGGGACCGGCGACACTGCACTCTTCCGTTGGAGCTCCTTCTCCATTCTGGCTACTTTATGCTCGAGGAGATGTTTCTTGAGAGCCCCTTTATGATGTCACCTGGTTGTGGAACTGAAATTCCGGCAGATTTTGCAGACTTTCACGTTGTGGTCCAGGCCTAGACAGCAGACACAGATGTCATGGGAGTCACCAACTCTTGTCTCCACACTCGTAATACTGAAATAATTTTATTGTTTCCTTCGATATACAGGTTGTTGAAAATCACTGTAAAAGTGATTATTTTTTTTACATGAGGAAATAAAAATGGTGGCTATTACAGTTGGGTTTCCATTCAGCGAACCAATGAATCTGACTGAAAGCAGGAAAATAACTGAGGCGAGGAGGGGCCACCCACGGTTATGTATGAGCCAACGTTTGATGTCATTGTGGGCGGCCCCTGGCTGACTGCTTGCAAAAGTTTTGATGTGGTCCTAGCGGCTAATAGTTCCAAAGGCGTGGCCTGATGAAAGAGATATCCTCAAAGAAGATCAGGGTACATCCCTGAAGATGGGCTACTGGCTGGAGAGAAAATGTATATAGATCGAAGTGTGATCTAGCTGGCTGTGTGGCACCAAATGATGGGGAATCAGTTTGGCATGATGGTAACCCAGATCCATGCCCGAAGCCCAGGACATCAGCAGCAGAGGGTTCACAGCATCCAATGGATACTCTCCCCCCAGGAGGACAGCAATTGCTGCACTGCTATCATAGCAACTCCTGGTGGTTGTGTGGTGGAGGTGCCTTCATGTCATGGCTGACCACTCATTGTCTGACACCTCCACAGGCCAGCTGGGCCACTGGAGAAAATAAAACTCTCTGCACCATATATATTCTGCCTGCTGTTCCTCATTTATAGACCCAGAGTGCTTCAAAATCTTTTGGTCTCAGTTACGAAAATTCAGGAAGTAGCCCTCCCAACTCGGAGCACCCTGGTAATACTGTGACACAACTGCTTTTTATATAAAACAGTTGGGCCCGACTGCAGTTTATGAGGGATGGAATGAATATGGCTGACAAGATCTGAGTCAATGACGTGATCTATTTCTGAGAATCTTGCGGTTGACGGGTATCTCGAGAAAATTGTCTATAAGATGCTCATCAATGACATACTATAGCTCGCATACAAAAGCCCCTAATGATACAGACAGAAAGAAGAGGGTTAGGGATATGCGATGAACATGGTGTGCAAAAGACATGATAAGGATGTTAAGTTGGAAAGGAAGGGGAGGTTTAAATGTGAATTTGAATCCTTTTAATGTACATTAGACAGGGGATGTGGGGGCAGAGCACTGTGATGTGATACTGCTTTGTAGTTGACTCTCTCTCTTGTGGGGGAGGGAAGGTAAAACTGAGAGATTAGTGAGGGCAGAGCCCCCAATGTGAAAACTGCTTTGTAGTTGAGCTCTCTTGTGGGGTGAGGGTTTAACATGGAGGGGGTGCAGCAGGCAGAGCCCCGATGAGAATACTGCTTTGTGGTTGAGCTCTCTCTTGTTGGAGGTTACAGGGGGGGCAAACACCATTAATTCAGAGTTGCAATTTAGAAAAAAAAAAAAAAACAGCTACTTCAGATTCTAATAAATGCATTTCCTTACCGTATTTTGGATGGAAGGTGTCCACAAACAGGTTGAAGTAATGAATCCAGAACATGAAAAAATTGTTCTCATTGATCAGAGATCATTCATTCAATCATGAACTTGTCTAGTTACAAAGTTGAAAATGTAGAAGATAGGGTCTATGTACAGTATTCAATTTTCAGATGCAGTGATTATTCATTTATCAGTAAACGTGACCGCGCCTTACTATATCAAGAAGTGGGATTCTTTCTTCTGCTGAGTATGCTTTTTTTTTTTTTAATTAGTCCCAGGAATGTTTTGAATTTATCATTCAGTGGATTAATGCATTTTTTCCTAATTACGTACTCGGCGAAATAGGGGCCATATAATTGCTTCTGTGTACCATTTCAAGGGAGTGAATGCTTTAATGCGTGCCATGTGGATTCGATTGTATTTGTGTGGGTTCCAGTTACCGGGTCGGCAAAATCTCTTTAATGGTTCATTGTTTTGTGTAGATACCTTAGGAAGGACAGTGATGCATAGGCTCTCTAGCAGTTTGATATTATTGTGGTTCCTGACAAGATGTGCTCTTGAATTATGGGAATTAATGTTGCAGTGTCCCATTTTCCACCACTGTAAAAAAAAAACAAAAAAAAAAAAACACACCTTCTGGATTCCCGTTCTATGCCTCCAAATATCCATACGCCGTCCACTCTTTGCCCTCTATGAAATGTTAGTTTGCCAAGCTTTGATTAATCTATCTCTTTTGTTGTTCCAGGCCCACCAATTACCTCTCTGTCAGTGATGTCACTGCACATGTCCTTGTAGAAACTGAACCAGTCTACAGATGTATGGTCACTGCCGTCCCCTAACTGGAGCCTCACATAATCAGGTGGCAAGTTATGACACCAGTAATAGGTCATCTTTAGGATTTTTCCTAGTGACAGGTGTGAACATGTGAACCAGCTCCCTGTTCTGGTTGAAATCCTTCTTTTGCAATTTCTGTGACTGCACATCCACTCTCTCCCATCTTGTGTGCGGTTGCTTTCTTGAAGTTTTATTGTGCCAATCCAGCATTTGGTGCATCTCCTATATTTTTTCAATAAGTGATTGTTCAATAACTACTCATATAGTCTGTTTTGGTCTAAGCAAATCAGAAATAAATCATCATATGTCATGGCTCTGCTCAGTGCCATTTTTGACTAGTTTCTGATTTTCTTTATAGTATTACTAATACAGTACTAATTAATACAAGTAGCATCTAAAGACTAAGCGAAAACAAAACTACCAGAGGGCATGCATTCAAGCTGGAAGGGGACAGATTCCAGGGGGACATAAGGGGGTGTTACTTCTCCCAAGGGGTTGTAGGTCCTTGGAACAGGTTGCCGAAAGGGGTAGTGGAGGTAGATTCGGTGGACAAATTCAAGAGAGCATGGGATAACTACATGAGACTAGGCCAGGGAGGAGTGAGAGGGCAGGGGGTGGGAGGTAAAAATGTGGGAGGGGGTGGGCTATCTTTTTTGGGCAGACTGGATCGGCCAAATGATCTTCTGCCAGCAGGATTCTATGATTATATAAAGTACCTTCTTGACAATTGACTCTAATCTGCAGGTGTTAATTTTGTACTTGTTTTTTTTTTTTCTAGTACGGAATACACATTCCAGAATGCCCATGCATTCTATGTTTTTTTTTAAATGTTCATGACTCTCATCAGAAGTCTATATGTGTGCCACTGTATGATGTGCATTGTGTTTTTACTTTATACAAATGAAATGTGCTTCACTTTGATTTTGTCTAAGCATTCTTTTTATGGTTAATTTTATTTTAAGTGATACTGCCAGTGTTTTCGTATACATTTATTTATTTTTTTGTTCACTAGGCAGTGTACTGATCCAGAGGACTGTTTTCAGGCACAACCCGGGCCATGTAGATGGCACATTGAGGAAACAACAGGAAAACTAGTCAGTGTACAGAAAATGTCAGTTATAGGAGCAAGTAGAACAGAGCCCAAAGTTACAAACAGAAATTTGTACAATATACAAATGGTATAGGTAGGGATAAACCGCTAGTTGTAAAATAAAATATATATCAGAGACACTAAAATCCCAGGATATAGCTACCTAGGAGAAATACATAGGTGCCAGAAAAGTGCTAGGTAAAATTCCTGCAACAACGAAGGGTACCTTCTAGTTAGGGACAAGGGTGTACAGGTGCCCATGAGGGACAGAGTGGATGACACTTAAGAGTTACCCAGGGGAGTAGGAGCAAGTGGCTTCAGACTGAAACCAGGCCTTGAGGCGCTTCTTAAAAGTAGGGTGAGTATCCAGTGAGTAGAGGCTAGCTTTTAGTCTGTTCCACAAAGTGGGGGCTGTGACAGACAAGTCTTTGGTACCCTGGACAGTGGAGATCCTGGGGATCTCTAGTGGGGGGACTGAAGATTCACGAAGGCACCTGGGGGAGACCCCTCTGTTTAATAAGTGATGAATAAGGTGATAGCTTGTCCCTCTAATGGTGCTGTCAACGATACAGTCAAGTGCATAGTCATAGTGGCCTTGGAGGGGGAGCCACCCTAAAGACCAGTAAAGGGTGTAGTGATGAGTTGAGAAAGGTGCCAGGAGCGCAGACCTGCAAATACTCTTGTATACAATGGTGAGCTTGGAGTGCAGGGAGGTGGATACTTGGGAGTAGACCGGGGCGCAGTAGTTAAGCAAGAGGAGGAGGCTGCCTTGTGCAATGGCTAGTCATGCCTCCAGGGTAAGGTAGTGAATTAATCTAAAACCGGCCCCAAGTTTCTGGTTTACCCGTCGGACTGTATTGTTGATGTGTTCAGAGAAAGATAGAGAGGGGTTAAGGGAGATGCCTAGTTATTTGAAGTATAGAATATTTTCGGGGGGGGGGGGGCCCTTCAGGAGTAAGTACCATAAGTGAGGAGCCTGATCTTGAGAGATTCGCGAGGAGGGGTTTGGACCCCAGGAGCATTGCCTTGGTCTTTTTTTTTCATTGACTAGGAGCTTGCGAGACAGAAACCAATCTTATGCAGCCATGTAGTTCTGGGTAAGGGTGGTGGACAAAGAAGGAAGGGATTTAGCACTATGGAATAACACAAGGTCATCTGCATACAGAAGTGCCTCACAAGTGATACAATCTTTGGGAAGAGAGTTAATGAATGAGAACAGTAGGAGGTCCAGGATGGAGACCTGGGGAACCCCAGTGGAGACTGGCATGGCCAGGGAGGAGGCAGTACCTATGATAACCGATTGTGATCTATCAGATAGATAGGTCCGGAACCACTGTGCTGTTTCAGTTGAGTAGTCAAGGTCTAGGGGTCTTACGTGAAGGAAGTCGTGGATGACTAGGTCAGAGGCCTTAGTCAGGGCCACAAAAACAGCATCAGTAGTGTTTCCCTTGTCCATGTTCCTATAGACATGGTTTGTGAACATGGCTAGGGCAGATGTGGTGTTTCCGGAAACCGTGCTGCTGGGGGCACAGTAGGTTGTACTTCCCTAAGTGTTCAATGAGCTGGTGGTGTATAACTTTCTCCAATAATTTACTCAGGTGTGGGAGGATGGATATGGACCTATAATTATAGGGGGATAGGGGGTCCCCGCTTTAAATATGGGGATGACTTTAGCAGACTTCCATAGGGTTGTCACGGATGATGTGTACATGGCTAGGTTAAAAATAATAGCCAGGGGTCTGGCAATGCTAGGGCAGTGAGTTTAAGAAAAGAGGGGTAGAGTCCGCCGCTGCCAGGGCTGCCTGCTTGGGAGGCTCTTGAGGATATCCCCTAGATGAGATAGCTTTGAAATGGAAAGAAGGTTTCAGCTATTTTGGGGGTGTCGGTTGGTCTGCTTTGCTGGTCAAGTTGGCAGTAGTTAGTTTATTTAGGATATCGGATAGTGTGTCTGAATTCACATTTCTAAGCGAGATTCTGAATGAGAATTCATATCTGCCATTGTTGTTGCCGATTTATGTTGCTATGCTGCAGGGTGATTCTGTGTAATGCCACTCATGGATGGCAGAGATCTCGTCTTGGTATGATATTTCATGTATGAGATATCGGCCGCCATATTGCCCATTCCTCATAAACTGCAGCCACTCCAGCCAGCTGTGTGCATTCTCGAGAGGAGGGAGAGGTGTGAAGAAATGGATGGAAATGCTTTACCATTGTGCTGGACAATTACTTGTTTAGTCTCCCCACATCAACAGACCCCCACAGTCCACCCGTGATGGACCCTGCAGCCTGCATCACCATGTCAGACAGCAGTTCCTCCGTCTAAGCCAGCAGAGGCTGACAGCAGGGTACAAGCTGGCACTAGAGGAGCACTAGTGCAAGTATCAATCCTTCCCAGGCCAGAAGAAGCCCCCAGTAGGGATGCGCTGGCCCCAGGGTGACATGGGAGCATCTGCAGGTGAGGATGAATCTCCAGTACTAGCAAGCAGTGAGAATGATAGGCAGATGGGGCCACTGCAGGACCTGAAGGAGTAGGCTGCCAATGGGCAAGGGAAGGATTTAAAAAAGAAGTGATCTAGCAGCGTCCAAACTTCAAACGCAGTTGCAGCAAAATGCACCACCAGGAACATTTAAAATTCTTCCCTCAAGACCGAAATGACATCTTCAAAGCACTGGTTTGAGAGATTGATAAAGAAACACCAGTGAAAAAAGCATGTTGTCACAGCCCTGTGGTAACTTTGAGGAACTTTGTTGTACATAAACACGTTAGGATATATTTTCAAAGCCCCGGTTTTGCTGCATCCTTCTTGAGATGCTGTAAAACTGCAGCACTCAAGAGGCAGCAATAGTGGTGTGGCATATTTTTGTATTTGCATGCACTTTTGAAACGACTGATTGATGTAATTCCAGCAACTTACATAGAACAAATAACACATTCATTAGTTTTGTGATGCGTGCATCATTCTAAGTGCCACACATTGTATCATTTAGAGTGATGCAATGTGTGGCACTTAGAATGATGCAATGTGTGGCATTTAGAATAATGCACACATCATTATAAGTGTCACACACTGCATCATTCTAAGTGACATACATTGCATCACTTATAATGATGCAATGTGTAGCACTCAGAATGATGCAGTGTGTGTGGCACGTAGAATAATGCAATGTGTGGCACATAGAATGATGCACACATCATTATAAGTGCCACACACTGCATCAGTTAGAATGATGTACACATCATTGTAAGTGTCACACATTGTATCATTCTAAGTACCACACGTTGCGGCAACTGTGCCTGAATGTCAAACCACATTGTTGGCAGGCTACCATTCGGATACCAGCACAGGACAGCAGCAGAGTTTAAGTCCATCAAGACTGCCCTGAGGACCTACCTTATTCTAGTTCCCAGCATTACTCCCCTCCACCTCAACTGCTCTTCCATCAGTAATTACATCCCTTTAAATTGTCCAACTGTGTTTAGAAACCATTTATGGTTCCTGTGTTAATCACATTACTGGGCAGGCTGTTTCATTTCTTTACCACCCTCTCTGTGAAAAAAATGCTTCCTGACATCTTTCCTCAAAAGGACACTGTCAACTTTTTCTGCATCATAACATTTCTAGTTTAAACCCCACATTTTAGGATAGCTTACCTTCTCCAAAATGTATTGATGTTGCTAGTTGGCTTATCTGCTTCCTTTCTTTGAACTGAAATGCATGCTAATGGTGTAATCATACCCAACCTTGTTTTGTTTCAAACCCTTGATCTAGTCTTCCTTCATACTTCCTGAATATTGAGAACACCCCCAAATAGTGCTGTCACTCATGATGCAATAGGCTCCTCTCCTCCCACTGCATCATGAGTGACTAGATTGTTGGGGAGTTATCAAGTCAAGGAAACATGTAGTGGGAGCTGATCAAGGACTGTAAACAAATAAACTTTTGTGTGGCAATACCAGTAAATAGGGCAGTCTGTTTTTCATATTTAAAAAGAAAACTGGAACCAGACTCTAACTACCAGCTACATAAGTGATCTGTACAGACTTTGACCATTCATATAATGCATTTTAAACTACAGATCTTTTAAGGCCAAGGAAGTTGACAGTCCCTTACTTCCCTCTTGCCAGCCTGTGATTGTGATCCCTGGTTGTAAAACTGTTCTTCAGTTTGAACAACTGTGTGTGGTCTACCCTACCCCACCAGAGGTAACTCCATGAAACTGGCAGGAAAGAGGGTTGAAAAAATATCAGAAAGCACTTTTTTTTACTGAAAGGGTAGCAGAATGGATCAAATGACCACATGAAGTCACAAGTGCCGAGATGATGGGGTTGGGGGGTTGAGTTCAAGAGGGTGTAAGGACAGGCACGTGGACAGAGTGAGGCTAGATATGCTGTGGTGTAGGCAAGGGGAGGTCAGGGGGACTGACAGAGGCTCGGTCCAGTAGATAGCCAGGCAAAAGCAGGCTCGATGGGCAACTAAGCCTTCTTCTGCTGACATTTTCCTTATTTCTGTGTACCCCAATGTCCTTATATGTTTCTATCATATCACCCCCTCCCCCTTCAAGCCTTCAGTGAGTACATATTAAAGTCCTTCAGTCTTTCCTTTTAAGTCTTGCCCTGTTTGCACTGATAATTTTTGTCACTCTTCTTTGGACTGTTCACAAACTATCCCCATCCTTCAAGTATGGGCTGTGGAATGGCTCACAATACGCCAGGTGTGGCCTAACCAATGACCTGTACAGTAGCAGAATAACCTACAATACCTCCTGCAAATGGTAAAGCTTGCCTGATGCATTTATACCAGTGCAGGACATGTGTGTTGAATTGTGCTGCCACTCATGAGCGGATGTTTGAAACCCACTCAATTTCTTTTGCCAGTACATGCTACCAGTTAAAATAACCTATAGTTTAAATTTACAATGATCTTTATGGTTAATGAAGGAAAGAATCAGAAGATACCAGTGGTATTCCATAAAGGAGAGCTATACCACTTTTCTATTCTACCTAAGGCAGTCCAGCTGATATGCAATGTTCCATTTTCAGTGGGATCCTACTTTTACCTTTGTTTAAAGCAAGGTGAGCTCAAACACAGAGAGACGGACTTCCGGTGACATCATCAGACTAATGGCAGCTTAAGTCTGCTGCTTCTCTAACCCTCCGGATAATATCTATTAGCATCTGCCTTTTGCACAATGGATTCTTCTGCCAAGGGCACTTGCTCTAAAGCTCTGTCAGCCAAGAATAGGGGGACACCGGCATAAAAATTAAAATACCTCCTGATAACAGAAAAATTCCACAGTTTGCCTGAGGCGGGCCCATTGAGCAACCACAAGGATCTGCAACAGGCCGAGGACTCTGAAATGAGGGACCTAATTGATACAATCAAACAGCTAAAACTGTACAAAGAATAGACACTTCAGTCAATCAACTGAGACTGGATATTAAACTTATTGAGAAGCACATGGAACAGGTGGAGGAGCATTTATCGACGGTAATGGAGCACACAGACAGGCATGACCGCCTCATACTCTATCTACTGGCTCGAGATTGTGAGCTCACCCATAAGTTGGATGATCTGGAGGGCGCAGTCGCCGGGAAAACATTCTCATATACAGGATTCTCGAGGATGCTGAAAAAGGTTCCAAATTCACTATACTATTTATTACCACCCTTTTAAAGGAGTTGCTTCACTTACTGGAAGGCTATGAGCTGCATATTGACCAAGCTCATCGATCCTTTAGTCCCAATCCTACTACTATGGGTGCCCGGGTGCAGTCCTTTGTCATCAAGCTTTCATCCTATCCAATGAAGGAAGACCTCCTCTGGCGACTATGGCAGCATAAAGAACTGAATTATTGAACTCACTGGATCACCGCAGATAATGACTATACCTTGTTTGCTCAGGAGAAGTAGCGTGTTCTCTGGCCTATCCTCCAGCAGCTTAGGGTACAGGAGATCAAAGACCAAATGTTGTTACCTGCCCGGCTTCAAGTTAAAACCCCCTCTGGTCCTATATTTGGAGGGCCTTGGGATTCAGACACCTTCTCTGGCCAAAGATAAGCTGGAACGAGACTTGTTGCAGATGGCCTGGGACGTGGCACAGAAGGGTCTTCCATGAGGTAAAGGCTCGGCTAGACAAAGGCCTACAACTCTTCGTACAGACATCAGTTCCCTGCTTCAGGGTTATGAGGGAATGTCTTCGAAGGATCCAGTTCCCCCATGGGAGCAAGAAGTAGATACGGATACATGAGGTAGCTTCCGGGTCGCTGCACTGCTTTGGACTTCCTGTTATTCAACCCTTTCCAATGAACTGCAAGATGTTTGTGCAGCATGTTCATTTAACTCCCTGCCTTTCTCCTGGTATTGTGAGTACTGTTCATCTTATACCAGTGCTGGGAGTTTGTGGAGTGTACTCAATCTAGTGGATTTTCTATACGTTTTTTGGCTCTGGAACCGATGGGCTCTGCAATCATTACATTGTAATACCACTTTTGCCACGGCGATCGTACAAATCTGATGGAGATATAATTTAAGGGCCACTATTTGTTAATACTTTGGTTGTTTGCTCTATGGATTTTTAGCTGCCCTTAGCAACTGTGAGACTTTTTAGCTACTTTTATTTGCAGGTGCTAATTTGAGAGTGCTTCTTATCCACCTACTTAATTGCTGCACCTGTGTTTTGCAGTATTTAATTCTTGCCCAGTACAAACTTGGACTATGCCATCCTTCCCCCTCACCTTCTTTTTCTTAGTAACACAACCACCCTTTATTGACAATTACCCCTATAGGACTACGGGAGATCGTGACAAGTGCAAGCTGGGTCCAGACCTATTATTTGTTATCAACAGTGTTAACTCATATGTTGTTCCAGCTTGGTTTAAATGTATAAAGTTCCGAGCTTTGTGCTCAGTTATGCCTGCTTCTCGAGTCAAATAATTCTGTCCCAGGGTGGGTTTGCTGTGGGAAGCTGTGTGATTATATAATGGTTTAGCACCCTGCGCTTTTGCTCTTATCACCTCTACTGCATGCCAGTGGATTTTTCCACTGGGGTGACAATCTGCTGAGTTAATTCCAGGTAGGCCATTGATTTTGAAGTTCTTAGTGATTCCCCTGCTTACTCCATGACATACAACCTGTGATATCACTTCATGCTGCAGTTTATGTAGAAACATGTTTTGGTGGGAATTCCCCTGGTTACTGAAAAGGGCTTTGGGCTTTCTTTACGTAAAGGCATGTCAGCAATATGGTATATTCTAGTATCGGGGAGGTATGCCCAGTTGACCACTTTTTCTTATTAGGCTTAGGTAGTCACCATGACATCTGGTTTGCTTAAACACCCCTGACTCTTAGGTTTGAGCCTGGTGGCCTGGTTTTCCTCCTTAATTTGGGACGACGACTGTGTCACAGTTGTGGCACCTCCCAAGTGTGGATCTCTATTCCTACTCAACCTTGGAAGTCAGAGAGGAGGATCAGGGAAGCGGATGGCTCCTTGGATTAATTGTTTGTACCTACTGCCACATAATGTTTTCCAGCTAAAGCTTGCCTTATTGGTTTTGGCACTTAGGGAACTTGACTTTTGGATGTTCTTCTTGTTCTGTCAGGTTTTAACTGTTATATGTTGGTTACCAGGCTATAGGTTATTTCTGTCATTATGGTTCACTGTAACTTTAAATCAGGGTACGTTTCTGTATAATGCTTAGCAGCACAGTCATTTTATATGCGAGATAGTCAGATCAATATATTTTAGAGAGTCATTGTTTCTTAGATTAAATAATGTTAGAAACATTGACTAAAGTTCTAACATTTATTATCAATGGCATAAACAACCCAGTCAAATGTAAACAATTTGAAAGCTCAAAAATGTGACCTTTTTTTTTTTTGTTGTTTGTTTTTTTTACAGGAGACCCATCTGACTTCTGTGGAGGATTTAAAATTTAAGGCCTGGGGTTACCCCAATTTGTACCATGCTTCTCTAGAAAAGGAGTGAAAGTGTGGTGTAATGATATTGCTCCCTGCCTACCTTTTATTTGAAGAAATAGAGGTAATTGCAGACTCTGGAGCCCGGTATTTAATAGTCGTAGGGACCATTCAGGATACCCTGGTTACTTTGGTAAATGTCTACACCCCACCGGGCTCTCCCTACATTTTCTATTCTAACTTGTTTAAATTAGTCTATGAAAAAGCTACAGGGGGTTCTGTTATGGGAGGGGATTGGAATCTCATCCTAAATAGGACTCTGAATATGACCTCACAGATCCCAAGTACAAATAACAGGGTAATTAAACAGTTTAAATATCTCCTGACCGAGTTGAGGCTGGAAGACGTGTGGCGGGCTCGATATCCAACTGCAAAGGAATATACCTGTTACTCCCCTCGTTTGAAAGTTTACTCGCAGCTAGACACGTATTTTGCGTATCAGAAGGATTTCCCCTTGTTCGTGTCCATGTGGGTGGGCACCGCAATCCTGCTGGATCATCAGCCAGTTTTCCTGGAAGTCAGCTTACATATTCCATTAAAGAAAACATACTGGCGACTGAACATCTCACTTCTTCGAGACCCCACTATCATGACTGAGCTTAAAACTGTTCTACACTCGGCTACGGAATAAAATGATTTATTTATTTACTTAGTGAACATATTGGAATTATAACCTTTGAGTCAGAGACTCCTTTACAAAGGCTCCATGTTAGAGTGAAACTGTAACACAGTCATAGATAAACACAAACAAATAACAGTGCAAATAGTGGTAAACAAAGCAATTAACAGGGCATACAGTGATTACAAGACAGAGATACTAGGCAATCAGTATGTTACATTGACAACAGGAAGTCATGAACAGAGTAGAGCAATCATAGGCCACTACAGGAAACAACATGGCCTAGGCCTTTGAAGTCTAAAACTATATATACAGGTTAACAGAGCAGGACTAGCATAGGGGCAAAAGTCCTTTGTCCTGGGGGGCCTCACTGAGTTGGGGGCCGTTAGTAGCAGTCACAGGCAACTTCCTTTGATACATTGGCACCTCCCTGCAAATTTTATGGGACACGTTTAAAATGATATTACGTGGAAAATTAATTTCAACAGCAGTGTATAAGAAAAGGGAGAGACAGCGACAACTTTCAGACCTAACTAGTACCCTACAGGAATTGGAGACCAAACAAAAATGTAGGTGGGATAAACAGGTAGCTGTAGAGATAAAGTGAGTGAAACTTAAAATTCAAGATTTACAAAAAAAATAAAAGATGATTTATTATTTGACAAAAAATATTATATCGGGTGCTCATGACACCACATTTTGGCTTATAGACTCTAAACAGTGAACTACCAAAACAGCTATTACTAAAATTCAGCACACAGACACAGGGCAGCTGATATACAGGAATGATCACATTTAAAATGCTTCTGTCTCCTACTATCAGTCACTTTATAGCCCTCATCAGGAAACTCTGCTAGCTGCCAAACTGAGTATTTACAATCTTTAAAGTTGCCCCAATTAACACTCACACAATAGAAGTAGTTGACTGCCCCAATAACACAAGCAGAAATCTTTACTACAACTAAAGACCTCAAAACGGGCAAATGCCCCAGTCCCGAAGCTTTCAGTAGGGAATTTTATAAAGTACTCCAGAAGGAGATAACCCTGCTGCTGGGTCGTGTGTTCAGTACGGTTTGGGGGGGACAGAAAGCCGGTCCCACCATTCTGGAACTACACCACTATCTCAGTTTTGCCGAAGGAGGGCAAGGACCCTTCTTTATGTGGTTCCTACCACCCAATATCACTCCTCAACACAGATTATACTCACTTCCATTACAGCGAACAGACTTAATCCTATGCTCTCTGATATTATACACATGGATCAAACTGTTTTTTTTTTTTCAGGGAGACCGGTGCCAGACAACGTTCAACGTACGCTCAATGTCCTACAGGCTGCTTGGCATTTTGGGACCCTGGCTTGCGTCACTGGTCTCGATGCCAAAAAGCCTATGACAAAGGGGACTGAAGCTTTCAGTTTCTCACCCTTCAAACCTTTGGCTTTCCACGTTAATTCATAGGAGGCATTCAAGCTCTTAATATTTCACCCCAAGCCTATGTCCGAACGAATGGAAGTATATCCTCTAGATTTAATCTTTATAGGGGGACATGGCAGGGGTGCCCCCTTTCGCATCTTCTTTTTGCTCTGTATATGGAGCCATTTGCAAAAGCTATTAGGGACAACCCCAATATAGAAGGTACTGTATAGAAGTGGGTGGATTCCCCCACAAAACTGCCCTATATGCAGATGACGTCCAGCTATATTTGGCCCACCCTGAAGGATCTATTCCAGAAGTCTGGAAGACTCTCAAACCAGTTGGGCAACATGCAGGATATTGACTTAATAAATCCAAAATGGAAGTCCTTAAATTTCACCACTCCCCTCTCCCCTAAATCATGCAGTTGCTGCTGGTGAAATGGAAAGCGATACAGCTTAAATACCTTGGCATTCAAATACCTAAAAACATTAACTTATTTGAGGCAAATTGTGTTCCTCTAACCAAAAAAGTGCAGGCACATGTGAATCATTGGTCTCTTATCTTCCTGATGTATTCTCGCATTTACTCGGTAATCATGAATATTCTTCCACGATATCTATATTTGTTTCAATGCCTCCCCACTCTTATTCACAAATAGCATTTCCAACAATGAAAACATATAATTTCTAAGTATGTTTGGACCTCCCAATGTCCTAGAATTAAATATAAACTCTTACAAGCACCTAAGGCATTAGCGGGCAGAGCGCTAGTGACCTTGAGGACTACTACCTTGCTATTCACCTTAAAATGCACTCATCTGGCATATCTCTGATTACTCCACTAATTGGATGCTGACGGAGTTGAGGGAAGAGGGAGGGCCTGCATTTAACTGCTCCAGCTATGGACTTATCCTTTCAGAAAACTAACACAGATCTGTCTTTATTTTCTGTGTACAATACTCTGATGGGGTTTATCATCTCTGGGAAAAGTTTAACATTGGACCCTTTCTGTGGCCTTTTCGGTAGTTTGTATGGGATGCGTGTTTCCAGTTCGCTCAACATGACTCAACATTTAGGAGATGGTGTATGCAGGGCCTTTGTTCACCAAACCAAGTTATGAAGGGAGACACTCCTTTAGATTTCTGCACGCTTCAACAATCCTTTCAACTTTCTAATTCGGATCATTTTCGATATCTTCAATTGCTTACTTATATGCTGAAACAGTGTGCAGCAGCCCCTAATAATAAGACCGCAAAACCTCTGCTGGATGTTATGGACACGATTCTGAAATGTGTCCTTAGGACAGGGTTAATTTCTGCCTGATATAAAACTCATAAATCCCTTCACAACAATCTTGCTTTCCATATAAAAAAAGGTAGCAGCAAGAAAACAATAAAGTGCTTCCTGAAACTGACTGGGCTAAGATTTTCCACTCAGGACTAAAAACTACTTGTTCCCTCTTGTGGCAGGAATTTTCCTGGAAAGTCAGGACTTGTTTTTTCCACACATCTGCCATACAGGAAAAATGGGGCACTCGCTTTTCCTCAGCATGCTGGAGGAACTGTGGGGAGAACCGGGCTCATCACACACACATTTTTTGAACCTATCCGGCACTGGTGGACTTTTGGCAGCAGATTATGACTCTAATGTCAGCTCTGTTCGTTCTTGAAACCCCATGTAATGCCTGTAATGAGTACATTCCTAGCATGGATACAACAATAGTAATGCATGTAATGAGTACATTCCTAGCATGGAAACAACAACAACAGTAACACAATATAAGGATGAGTGAATGTGGAAATTTGCAACTTTGGTTCAGCTTCAGTTTGGACCCTCTTTCTTCAGTTCAGCTTTCACACTTCGCTCAAACGTACTTCAGATGCTTGGTATTGGGGTTAAGCAGGCTACAAATGTGGGTAACTGGCACCCCTTCACTACCCTCATCTGCTCTGACCAATCCCATCTTCTTCCACCCTCCTGTAGTCCTTCAGTCAGATTATTTAAAAAACTCAGATAGAACCCAGCACAATGCTAGAAGCCAGAAACGGAGAGAGAGGAGGAGGGTTGGAAATGACTGGGGAGGGTGAAGATCCCAGGACTATCGCTTGTCACCTGGGAAGGGCCAGATTTTTTTGTTTTGTTTTGTTAATTAACTGGCCAAATGTCCACATGTTCGAATGGGAAGAATTAAAGGCAACAGTGTACAATTTTGGCACATTCACTAAATACAAACTGCCATCGGCTCATCATGTAGTCTGGGTTACCAAACAGATTTTTTTTCTTTGAAAGACAAACCTAGTTATGAGGTCTGAGGCAATATCAATCCTCCCTTCACATATTTAAAATGTTCATAATCAGCCTGAGCGTGTGTGTGTGTGTAAGGACTGACAAGGCCCCTCAGATTATACGTACTGCACACTGAAAAAAGAAAGCACTGTTACAAATGCCACACTGGCAGAGTTTCTTTGGGACACTCCTTTTCAGGAAAAAGTTAAGCACAGCTAAGTATTCTTACTTTTCTGTGCAGGCTATTTCTGAAGGTTTCATTCTTGTCACGTATTCTACAATTTTAAGCATATATGCAGTATAATGTTTTTGTTCTCTCTGTTGCCCACTCATTGATTTGGCTGCCTTTTTGTCACAGATTTACAAAAAGATGCAAATGATTAGGTAACCATCCTGTTCTTCCCTCTCTTTGGGGAAAAAAAAAGCATCCAAAGATTGCATTTCCTGATGAATCTGGATTTGCACAGCAGAGGTTTATGGATTAGAAGCTACACTTCCAAGGCTGGCTGAGTGGCATGGAAGGTTGAGGCGCTGAGTGTTTTGCCTCCTGCCACACTGGCGATCTGGGTTTGGAAACAGATGCGGGTCACTCAGAGGATTGCTCCCTTCCACCCAATAGTCTGTTTTAGGGTTCCATCTACCAATGTGCATCACTTTGCCCTATTTTGCTTTGAACTTTAGTTTAGTTTCCACAATCTGGGTTACTTTTCCGATTTTTCATTATCACTTTTAATTTCTCTAACTCCTCCCTCAGTGTCCACTCTGCCACAGACCTCAGTGTCATCTGCAAAGAGACACACCTCATTCTGGATTCTCTCTGTCATGAATACAAATGATGAAGTGGACCGATCGCAGAACTGATCACTGTGGTACCCTGCATGTGACCCTCCTGGGCTCAGAATGTGTCCCACTGATAAACCCCGCATCCTGCCCCACCCCACCACTTCCCTATCTGTCTGGTCAGTTTACCCCTATTCCCAGGTCAGCCTGCTTTTCATTAGCCTTCTGTGAGGAGTGGAATCAAAGGATTAGCTAAAGTTGAGGTACAACACGTCCACTACTTGACTCCTGTCTACATCTCGGTTACCCAGTAAAAGAAGTCAATCAGGTTAGTCTGGTTATAAATTACACTGACTTAAGAGCTCACAATACATGTTTAAAATTCCTACACCAGACTGATATTTTTTAAGTTACTTTTCCTTTACCAGTTATTTATTAAAGATTTATGGCCCTCTTCTCTGTTCTGTTATGTGGTCACCACAAGTGCCTTTTCAGGGAAACCCTTTCTTGCATGGAGTTCTTTATTTTCTTCTTCACCATAAAAACCTACTGCCCTTTATTATTTCAGTCAGCAGTGAAGACACAGTTCTGGTTTTACTGCATCACAGTCATTTTTATGGCAACATAATTATGTCTCACACTAGGTTATGATGTCACTGCTTACTAAATTAATTACAAATAGGAGTTATGAGAACAAGCTATCATCTTTGACAACCGACAGTAACAGGAAGAGGTGTATATGGGAACCTATGCAGATTTTGGTTTACTAATGTTATAAATCTGTCCTAGTATGAAAGTCTTTGTGTATTCCACTGTATCTGCATACACTCATACATGATTATTTTAATGCATTCATGTAAAAATTCAAAAGGAAATAGGTACCTATAATTTCAGTTTTGTATTTAGATTTCTTTGATTTTATATCGAAAACTGTGACATTTCTTGACTCTGCAATATCATTTGCATGGACCACAGTTATACGTGCTGCTTCTACAGGTAACCAACATGCTGTCAAGCATCCATTTACAGAAAGAAAATCAGATATGGTTGGCTCATCTTTGGAAGGATTAATTAAGGATTCTGTATATAATACCTGTAAAAGATAAAATATTACACAATAAGTTACGTACAAGTAAAAAAAATTACCTCCACTAGCACATGGAACTAAATGCAGTTATTATGTAAGTACTAACCGATGGCAAGGCATGTATTTCTACAGAATTACTGTACACCCCAGGTAAATTACTATACTTTAGGTGATAAGCAAGATAGAATTATGGTACTCCAATTTAAAAGACCAAAAAAGGTCACTAATATTTAAAATAAAGATGACTTTATTCTTGACAATCCCTGAAATATAAATTGAGTTCACCAAGTATTATAAATAATTATACACCTATAGAAGATATAGATCAGCAGAGTAAATTATTTTTAAAGAGCTTTTCAATTCCCAAATCTGACAAAAGAAGTCACCATGAATTTGGAACTAGACAGAAAGTTCCCCGAGATCCTCAAAGCTATACAATAATTATCTACTGCCATCATTCCCAGCACAAAAGGCATATCAATGGGCCTCTATAAAATGTAACAGTTACAGGAATATCATAGCACCACATCTTCTAGACTTGTTTATCTCCTGAACCATAGCACCCTACGTGAATCTTGCTATTATGCAAATATTCTATTTTTCTTGAAAAAAAGATAAAGATCCACAGTGCTGGTCCTATCATTCTATATCGCTGCTCAATTCTGACTTTAAAATCTTAGCTAACATTTTGGCTACTAGACAGAAATTGATCCTGCCAACTTTAAGTATTATTGACCAACTGGCTTATGAAAAGTAGGCAACTTGGCAGTAATATTAGGTGACTGATAAACCTAATAGAACAGGGAGTCAAAAAGATGCTTTCATAATGCCCTGAACACCAAAAAGGTATTTGGCAGGGTGTAATGGGAATATGTGCATGAAGGTTTATCAATAATTGGATTAGATTACAACAGTTCTTAGACTTTGTCACAGTGGGCCTCCCCAGATCCATGGAAAAGATTTTGAGCCTCCCCAAAAACTAAAATAATCTTGGGCCTCCCCAAAGAAAATTAACATACTGTACTTTGCACAGTACACCATGAATAAATTGAAACCCCTTTGAGTACTTGGCTGTCATTCAGTTCTTTGTCTTTCACTGATGTGGAACCTTTGAGAAAGAGCACCTGTGCTCAAAGGTGTTATCTGACTAACAAATAAAACAAAATACATGTTATTCAGCTTACTGTAACCCCCCCCCCCACACACACAGGCCAGCCTACTTGCTCCACTATTTTGATTCTTGAACCATTGTTACCCCTTGTTGCAGTACCTTATTGGGGTCAGACTACTTTCTCTGTTTCCTCTCTATCTGGAATAACCTTCCTACATACCTCGCCCAACCCCCCCTTTCCCTGCTCTTATGCAACTTCTTAGAGAATACTTTGCTCCTTCCTACCGATACTATTGTTCTTAACACTTCTATGCTCAACCCTTGTATTTGGGCTGTTCTGCCATCACTCTACAAATTGATCAATTACCACCACTCATTATTAATTTATTCTTCATATTTGTTTGCACTGTTGTTCATTTTGTATTGCTTGACTGCTTTGCAGTTACCTTTTGAATTGTATTCACTCCCCTACCCTTCTCCGGGTACACCTGAAATAAGCCTTGACTCCTTCACCTTCTCTTGTCAATGATTTGTAAATAAATACATAAATTTCACCTACTATTTTCCTCTTTCAGTTTGCTTCATCCTTTCAAACAAAATATATAAAACTCAAAATTTAAATACAGTACTTTTTCAGACTTGCTTGAGCCTCCCCTGGAACAGGTTGGGGCCTCCCCAGGGAGTCTGGCCTCACCATTTGAGAACCCCTGGATTAGAACATAAGTTAAGGAGCTGGATTCAGCTGTTGCACCTATCTCTTTAAGCACAAATATGTACCGATAATATTTTGTTCACCCGGATCCAGTTACGTAGGGGAACAAGACAAGAATACCCTCTGTCCCCATTGATATTCATACTTCCTACTGAACCCCTTGCAATAGCTATATGAATCTTCTTGATAGACATGGGATGGTAATAAGGGCTCAGTGCCATAAGAAAAAACTTTATGTGGATAACACCTTGTTGTTCCTGACCCAGTCCCAACATTCTTTAAAGGAAGTTTTCTCCTTGATTGAAAACTCTGGGAGAGCATCTGGATATAAAGTAACTTCGGCAAAATCTGAAGCCTTAAAAGTTGGACTTCCTACTCCAGTCCTGTGGCCCTTCCACTGAAAATGTAAAGAGGAAGACCAGCAGTTACAGCCAAAGACCTTCTCAGATATTTCCCAGTTTTTCTAAAGAGGTTCTCTCTGATGGCTCTTTAGTGGTGCCGTAGATAGAAAAGGAATTTTTCTAGAGATATACATTTCAGGAAATATCGTACCATTTCTTTGGCTGCAACTAAAATTTTATATTTAGGAGTTGCAAGGTCCAAACTGGCAAAGGATCTATTTAAATTAAACTTCCCTCCTCTACTAAATAAAATCACTCAAGCTCTGGATAAATGGTTGACATTGCCCAGGACACTGGTTGGATGGATAAATGTAATTAAAATGAATATCCTATAGAAATATATTTTTTTCTTCCTATCAAAACCAGTCAAAATAGTGGGAGCCTTTTTCAGTAACCTTAGTAGATATATATTTTTTTAAATTCCTTTGGAAAAACAAAACAAGATTAACAAGTGATTGCCGAGATTAGAGACAGGTCTTGCTCTTTCAATTGTTTTTATTTATCTGCTGACATATGCCAGAGTCATGCAGTTTTGTAGGACTTCGATGGGACAGACGGCTTTCATGTACAGAGCCCCTCCCTGGCTGAATGGCCTGCCCTCTGAGGTTTCCTCTGTAAATACATTAGGCCTGCTCAAACACAAACTCCGGCAGTATCTCCTTGACTCTTGCCGCTGCAACTGTTACTAACCCTCCCATCTCTGCTCCCTCCTCTCCTTGCTCCTACACCTGATCCTCTGTCTTTTTTGACAAAGTCACTTCCAACTGCTCTAAGTACTAGTTCCCCCCTTCTCTTCATTCCCTCTCTTTCCCCTGTCTGTCCCCTACCCTTTCTCCCCTTGACTTTGACTTTGTCAACAGGAACTTCCTGTTTGGCAGTAGGAAGGGAAGGATCATAGAGAAACATTGGTTTTGTCAACCCTAAAGGAAAAAAGTAGCTCACTCTCCACCCAAGCTGGTGGTGGTCTGACACTGAGCAAAGAAGAAGGAGGCTACTGAAGAATATAGGAAGTTGCTGTCCCAGAACAGGAAGGGTGAGAGTTGTAAGGAGAGGAGAGAGTAAGCATACAGAGAAACAGGAGATGGGACACAAAATAGGACATGATAGGAGTGGTGCAGTGCAATGGCTGTGGGGCAGCAGTGTTCCAGGAGACATTCTGGAGGCTGCGATGCTGCCCTATTTGCAGGCAACTCTCTGGTCTGAGGGAGGAGGTTGCCAGTCTCCAGGCTGACCTGGCTAGGATTCGTGAAACCTCCTCCCCCACCCAGGGACCAGCAGGGCCAATGCCACTACCTCAGAGGTTGCCAAGAAAGAGGAGAGGCTGGACCAGGGTGGGCTCAGGGAGGGAGAGGGTGGTGAACAGAGTTGCTTCCCTCCAGCTGTACCTCTCCACAATACATTCACTCTTCTGGTGGACAGTGGTTCCTCTACGGAGGCACCTGCAGTGGAGACCAAGGAAGATGCTGGGAACCTTCACAAAGGAGACCCACAGGAGGGAGACATGGGACCCCACAGTAGAAGGAAACAACTCCTGGTGGGGGACTCAGTCATTAGGGGGTAGAAATGGGGAAGGAAGGGGAGAGGGAGGTAAGGTGCCTGCCTGGTGCCACGGCTTGGAGGGACAGGAAGCGAATCCTCAGGATCATGGGAGCAGCTGCACGAAGGAGGGAGCTGGATGTCATTGTCCACCTAGGAACAAATGACCTGGCTAGGAATGGGATCAGAGCAGTGCAAGAGGAGTTTGTAGAGTTGGGGAGGGGCCTTAGACAAGTAGTGCATATGGTAACCTTTTCTCGGAGGTGCTGCCTGTCTATGGCGAGGACGATGCTAGGGTACTCCTCACCAGGGAATTCAATAAATGGTTGAAAAACTGGTGTGGAGCTCAGGGTTTTGGCTTCACTGGGGACTGGGGAGCCACCTGTCGGGATTCAGACCTATACTGGTGCGATGGTCTGCATCTGTCCGGGGAACCAGGATCCTAGGTGAGAGGTTTAAATGCTTTTATTAGCAAGCATTTAAACTAGCCAAGGGGGGGCACTGAAAAGAAGCAGGGAAATCCCAGCCTCCTCCCACAAAACACGGTAATTAGTGAGGCAAACACCAAGGTAGAGAAGTCATTAGGGAGAAGGACAGAGGTAAATGTAAAAAAGGCAAAGGCAGTAAGGACAGGAATGGGGCTAAAAGGGGTAAGGCCATCAAAAAGTGAAGGGTGATGAGTACCAATGCCTGTAGTCTGTGTAACAAGCTCCCTGAACTAGTGGCCTTGATGAAAGAGGGTTGCCTGGATATTGTGGCAGTCACAGAAACATGGTACACAGAAAACCATGACTGGGATGTCAACGTACCAGGACACACAATATACAGGAGGGTAAAAGAGGAGGAGTAGCTCTCTATGTAAAGGAAGGGATCAAGGCAACAGAACTAAAGAGTAAACAGGGAGCAGATGAGGCACTCTGGGTCACCCTGGAGACAGGAAATGGCACCACAATCCGCATGGGGGTTGCATACAGACCCCCATCTCAGGGGAAGGGAATGGACAAAGAAATGATAGAAGGCCTCCTTAGAATGGCAGAAAAAGGGGAGATATTGTTGATGGGGGACCTGAATATGCCAGATGTTAAATGGAGCACCTTTGCTGCAGGCACATCCAAGAGGATGGTCATTCTTGATGCCCTACAGGGGGCATGCCTCAGACAGCTAGTATTGGAACCCACTCGGGAGGGAGCAATCTTAGACCTGGTACTCTCAAATAGGGATGGAGAAAGAATCTCAGATTTAGAAGTGGGTAAGCCATCTGGGAACATGTGACCACCAAACAGTGTGGTTCCGATAAAACACAGCCATACAATCAAGCCATACAAAAGCAAGAGTATTGGACTTTAGGAGGGCTGACTTTGGGAAAATGAGAGAGTGCCTCAGAAAAGCACTAGCAAACAGGCAAGAAAGAGAGTGCAGGAACAATGGGAGTAATCAAAACAACCATCACAGAGGCAACAAGCCTTTGTGTAAAGCAAATCAACAAAACACAACGAAGAAAAACGCTATGGTTCTCAAAAGAGGTGGCAGGGAAGGTTAAGGAGAAAAGGATAGCATTCAGGAAATATAAGGAAACACAGAAGGAGCAGGACATAGAACTTTATCATTAAAGCAGAAAGAGGCTGGGAAGGCAGTCAGAATAGCAAAGGCCCAAACCGAGAAAGGATAGCCAACTCTGTTAAGAGGGGATAAGACCTTTATAGGTACATTAGGGAGTGAAGAAAGACCAAAGGAGGGATACTGAGGCTTAATAAAGGGAAGGAATGTGGCAGAGGGTGACAGTGAAAAGCAGGATACTGAACGAATATTTCTGCTCAGTATTCACAAAGGAAGAGGAGGGGGAGGTTTAAACCAAACAAGAGAAACACTCTGAAGACGGGGGTCTATACCAGTCCATTTACAGAAGAAAGGGTTCTGAAAGAACTAATAAAATTGAAGGTGTACAAAGCAATGGGGCCTGATGAGATTCACCCAAGAATTCTAAAGGAACTAAGGGTAGAACTAGTGACACCGCTGACTACTCTCTTTAACAAATCATGGGAGGATGGGGTGGTACCTGAGGACTGGAGGAGGGCGGATATGATTCCTCTTCACAAAAGTGGGAGCAGGACAGAGGCAGGAAACCACAGACCAGTTAGTTTGACCTCAGTGGTAGGGAAAATGATGGAATCACTTCTGAAGGAAAGAATTGTTGAGTATCTAGAGGCCAGTGGGGCACAGGATCCAAGGCAACATGGATTCACGATGGGAAGGTCGTGTCAGATGAATCTAATAGATTTCTTTGACTGGGTGACCAAAGTAGTAGACTAGGAGGCGCTGTGGACATGGCCTACCTAGATTTAGCAAGGCATTTGATACAGTCCCACACAAAGATTAATACAGGATTAGCCAGCCTTGGAGTGGGCCCCAAGGTGGTAGCCTGGATAAAAATTGGCTAGACAACAGGATGCAAAGAGTAGTAGTAAATGGAGTCCACAGTGAAGAAAGGAGGGTTACTAGCAGGGTACCGCAGGGTTCAGTACTAGGACTGGTCCTTTTTAATGTCTTTATAAGTGACATTGCATAGGAACTGGAAGGAAAAGTATGCCTCTTTGCAGACGACACAAAGATCTGCAACAGGGTTGATACACAAGATGGAGTGGAAAGGATGAGAAGGGACTTGGCAAGGTGGGAGGAATGGTCAGATGTATGGCAGCTCAGATTCAATGCAAAGAAGGGCAAGGTAATGCACCTGGGAAACAAAAACCCAGGGGAAGAGTACACAGTAGGGGGTGAGATACTGACAACAGCAAAAATGGAAAGGGACTTGGGGGTAATTATATCAGATGACCTAAAGGTGGGCAAGCAATGTGAGAAGGCAGTAAGGAAGGCTGGGGGGATACTGGGATGCATAGGGAGAGGCATCAGTAGTAGAAAACAGGAAGTTGTTATCTCTCTGTACAGACAGTTGGTGAGACCCCATCTGGAGTACTGTGTGCAGTTCTGAGACCCCATCTCTGCAAAGACATAGACAGAGTGGAGGCTGTCCAGAGGAGGGCAACCAAAATGGTGCAAGGTCTGCACCAGAAGACATACGAAGAAAGACTAAAGGAGCTTCATATGTATACCCTTGAGGAAAGAAGGGAGAGGGACATGATAGAAACTTTCAAGTACCTCAAGGGAATCAACAAAGTCCAAGAGGGTAGCATCTTTCAGAAAAAGAGATGTGCAAGAACAAGGGGCACAATTTGAAGATAGAGGGGGGCGGCTCAGAGGTAATGTGAGGAAGTATTTTTTTACAGAGAGGGTTGTGGATGCATGGAACAGCCTCCCTGAGGAGGTCGTGGAGTCAAAAACAGTGGGGGAATTTAACAATGCATGGGACAGACATAAGGCAGTCCCAGTGGGGGGCAGGAGGAAGTAAGCTGTTGGTTAACTAGGATCTGCAGCTTATCTGTTAGGTAGGAAAATGGGCAGACTAGGTGGGCCAAGTGGTCCTTATCTGCCGTCACAGTCTATGTTTCTCCTGTCATATCTCGTCTCCCGTACTTCTTCCTGGTGCTTGCACTGTAATGCTTGTCAACTTATTCTGCTACATTGTATATATTTTGTATACTGTTATTGCAATTTGTACTGTATATTATCTTTTGCAACACTGTATTTTTCTGTGAAAATACTGACTTAATAGCAATACCTAATACTAAACTTTTACAAACTGTTATTTGCTGGATATAATAAAGGAAGCATTAAAAGTACAGAATCCTAATGTTATGTATGTGGAAAGCTCATCATATTATAAAATGGCCTGATATTATATTTTGCACCACTTCTAATAAATTATAATTCTATAATAACTGGGTCTCCCCTTTTTGTTATAGGGAGACTATGGCGTAATTTGCCAATATAAAGGAGCATTTATAATGGCAAACACGTGCACGGATCTCCTCCCTTTGCGCATGCGTCCGCCGCAGTGTTTCCCTTCCTGGCTCGCCACTTCTTTCTTGACTGCAACCCAGCTGCCAAAGAATCACAGTGGTGAGTTACATTAAAAAAAAAAACTCTTATTTTCTATAGGATACAGGATTCAATATTAAAAATAAAAACATGTGAAACCTCCGAAAACACAAATCTAAGGACCGGACGGGAAACTGAACTGAAGCGTGGCCGCACTGGAACTGCTGCTATTGATATAACTGCAGTGGCCAAAAAGGGGAGATCCAGCAATTACATAAAATAAAATATGGGGTGGTGTGTGTGTATGTAAACTCAAAGTTTACACACACCCTCGGGGTTAGATGCCTGCACAAACCCCTCGAGCTTCGCTCTCGGGGTTTATGTACTGTAGCAGCTTGCCCCTCAGGTGTGTATAAACGTCTCATTACACACACCACCCCATACTTTATTCTACAGTATATATACTATCCATCATCGATACAACCTTCCATACCTGGCACAATCAAAGTTTTATAAAACTGTAGTACTGTAATGCTTTTATTACAAGACCTTTATATCTTTTAAACAAATCCAAGAAGTCTTTATGCTTCTACAATACCATTTTTGAATTTTTTTAACTCAGACACTGCCAGATGAAGAATGATGATTAATTACCCTCAACACTTACACACACTCTCACCCTTTACACTATTACAGATGGAGACCTCCCCAATAAACTATGGCAAAAAAATTATTAATTCTCCTAGAGAGAAAAAATTCAGCTTAAAATCCCTCACTATGTATAATATACAGCATCAAAACTTAATAAACTGAATCCTAATATTACTGTACTCATCTGTGCCCAAACTTCTTAATTTTCCCTGGATTACTAATGCACATTTGTAACATACATTACTAAAGGAATTCTAGGATACTATTATTTCTATCACAGCAATAGCAATTGGAACATACATATTAGAGCAGAAAACTCAATGCTATTATTCAGGTTGGGTAGTTCAGGACAAAATTATACCCTCGCCCATCACAAATTAGTTCATTTAGAATAAATAACGGTGATAGTGGAGAATACCGGACCACCACCAGACCTAAGCGATTAGCATACAGTTCAAGTTATGCTACTCTCTCAAAACTACATTTTGGTTATTCTGTATTAGTATTAGTTTATTTGAGTTAAAAAAAATAAGGGTATGTGTGGGGGGGAAAGCCCCCCAATTCAAACAAATGGACACCAAAATTAACAGTAAGCACATGCCCATGCTGTATTCAGAAAAGCTTTACGCTACGCAAGTAGTGGAGGTCTGGTATTCTCCACTATCACCTAAATAACAGCAAAGAAATGTATCTTACTCAAATGGAAGGATCAGGCTCTGTTAGACCTTCAGATGTGGGTATATTTTATGCTAGACTTCTTAAAGACTGAAAAGGTACATTGCTGCCAAATGAAATACCTGGCAGTCTTCCAAAATGTACGGCTGCCATTTAAAGTGCAGTTGATAAAAGCATTATTTAAAGAAGTAGAAATCTTCGCTTATTAGTTTGTTAAATCCTCCTTTCTCACCCCAGGGGTCCTTTAGCATCAGTAACAATATGCAGTAAGCTGACTAGGTTGACTTGCCTCGGAGGTGGAGTTTATACTAATAAATAAATGAATTAGCCAATCAGAAGAGAGCTTGAGGGTGTGCTGAGTGGAGCCTGCCCAGAGGGCACCAGAATTTTTTCTCCGCCTGACTGAGCAACACTGCCTATGGTATGTTCTCTCAGTTTTGGCCACAGACACAATTTCGCTGAAGTTGTTACTTTTTTTGTGAGTAAATAATGCTATTTTATTATATTTTCTGCGGTTTTAGTGTTTCCAGTCGGTTCCCAGGAACCGCGTATTCGGCAGTTCCTTGTGGTTCTTTTCAGTTATTTTGAGGCAAAATATATCACGTTTTTAGTGTTTTTGATGATATTCTATTTTCTTTATTTTGCGGTTCCTGTTTTCCGTCGGGAACCGCAGTTTGCCCTCATTTTAAGCATCTTTTTACCCAGAAAGTCACGGTTCTTTACCACGAGGGAACCAACTGCTAACTTTTGAATTCCCTATTTGGGAACCATTCTTTCTGTCACTTTGGACAGTTTGGCATGACAGAAAGACTCAAGAAAAGGACCTACATGTTTTAAAAATTGTTTCAAGTGTCAAGCAACTGTGGCTAAAGCAGACAGCCACGACTTGTATTTATAGTGTTTAGGTCCACCAGATCATTACTGTGTACTTTGCTCTAAATTTTATCCAAAAACATTGAGAAAGAGAGCCAAGAGATTGGAAATTATGCCTTCTCAGTCTGCTTCCCCCTCTGCCAGAAATACTGAAGAGGAGTCCTCTTCTGAAGCTAAAACTAAAGATAAGTCCCCCAGGGACTCCTCTGAGAATAAGTCTGATAAACACAGTAACAATAAAAATGGTGACCAGCCAAAAAAACAGACAAGGGGAACAGGTCACTGAAGAAGTGCCTGCAAATAAGAAATTTAAAGAAAAGCATACCACTGCCCCTCCCGCTTCAAGGCAAGGGGAGACACAAGTGGCACAAAAACATAAAGAAAATGAAAAGCATAAAGAAAGTTGGTCACGTCAAGAAAAGAAGAAAGTCTCTGACTAGGAAAAAGACTTACCCCCGTTGAAGAAATGGCTAAGGCACGGCACCTTTACCAAACTATACAGGTCATGGGCAGTATTTTTCTGCCCCTCCTACTCCTGTGCTGTTCCATCTTTTGGCCCAGATTATTACCATGACATGGGAGATGGGGATGATGATGACGATGCGCCATAGGGTCATCCCCTAGAACCAGATGTTTCTCCAAACCAGGGGTTTGGTACCTCACTGAATGGCCAAGAGGAGCTTTCTTCTCTGGTAACCTTTTTACAGCACATAGTAGACACTCTGGATCTCCCTACCCAGGAGACCACAGAGGAAGAGGATGAAGACTACAGGGAAATGATGGGTCTTCCATCTCCAAAAAAGATAGTCTTACCCATTTACAAGTCACTAAAGAGAACTACCATGGAGCTACTTCAGACTCCTACTTCTGTGACTGGAGTAGACAAAAAGACTGACAGAAAGTATCAGCTAGCCAGGAATGATGCTGACTTTCTCTGTGTTCACCCTAGTTATAAAGGGGTGGTGCAGCTGGCAGCATGCAATAAGGATAAAGTCCCACTACCCTCTCAGCTTCCTGAGAAAGAGTCCAAAAGACTAGACTTTATGGTAAAAAAATCTTACACCACAGCTTTTTTACTTTTGCACCTATCAACTTACTTGGCATACTCTGTCAAGTACCAGAAGGCCTTGTGGAATTCTGTTCAGGCCACCTTAAGCCAGAAATCAGATAAGGTGGTACAGGAAATTGCTGAAACTGTGAAAACTGGACTAGAAGCCACTAAGTGCCAGTTCCACATGGCTGTGGACAATAATGATGCAGCTATCAAGAGTCATGGCCCAAGCCATTTCACTAAGGCACCTGGCATGGTTAAGAACTACAAATTTGATGCAGGACACCCAGTCCAAAGCCATGGACTTCCTCTGTGAGAATAATTCCCTTTTCGGGGATAAGACTAAAACATACATGAAAAAGACGGAGGAGTATAAAACCACCTATGAGAGTAACACTACAAAAGAAACAGCCTCTACTTCCCAAAAATAGAGGCAGAGGATTTTATCCTAAAGCATATTTCCCTATGCCAATGCCCATAGATTATTCTCAAACAAGAGGTTTCTTTAGAGGAAGGGCAGGAGGGGCCAGAGAAGAGTTGCCACCACTCCTGCACCTCCATCCCAGTCTAAGCCCTAACTTCAGCAACCAGGTCGCTTCCCCAGACCCAGTAGGGGGCAGGCTGTCCCACTACCTCCAATCCTGGAACCACACTATTTCAGACAAATGAGTCCTTGAGGTAATAGAAAAGGGCCTATTCCTTCAGTTCAAAAGGTTTCCAACTCTCAGGGGTCCCTTACTGTCCAAACCCCTAATGCCAACAGAAACACTTCTGTTGGAATTGGAGGTAAAGAATTTGCTATCAGCAAAAGTAGTGGAGAGGGTAACCTCTTCCCAGATGGGAAAGGGCCTCTATGCCAGATACTTCCTCACAGAAAAGAAGAATGGGGAGTGGTGACCTATTCTCGACCTCAGGTACTTAAAACAGGCACTTACTGAAACCAAAATTCAAAATGATCACTCTCAAAATGGTGATTCATTTTTTGCAACAGGGAGACTGGCTAGCCTTCCTAGATCTAAAGGATGCCCATTTCCATATTTCAATAAGGCAGTCCCACAGAAAGTTTCTGAGATTCAGACTGCCATCAGGACACTACCAGTTTGCAGCCATGCCTTTTGGCCTGATGTTGGCTCCAAGGATATTCACCAAGTGCCTTGCTGTTGTGGCAGCTTACCAAAGGAAACAGGGCATAGCAGTCTATCCATACCTGGATGGCTGGCTTCTGGTGGGAAACACCCCTCTGCAAGTCACAGAGGCTCTCAGCTGCACAAAACAAACTCTACAGTCTCTGAGATTCCTAATCAATGAAAAGAAATCCCACTTAAATCCAACTCAGCTCCTTGCCTTTATAGGAGAACAACCGGATACACAGCAGAGCAAAGCTTTCCTTCCTTCAGACAGGATCCAAAATTTACTGTCATTGGTAAACTCTTTCATCCTGAACCAGCCCAGGCCGGATAGACATTTTCTAAAGCTCCTGGGACACATGGCCTCTATGACAGCTGTTGTCCCAGGTGTCAGATTCCCGATGAGGGACGTACAGTACTACCTGCGGGCTCACTGGTCCTAAAGGCGGCATTCTCTGTCCAAGCTAGTTCCGGTCACAAAAACACTACTCTGAGCTCTGGACTGGTGGAAGGACAAAGCCAACCTATCAGTAGGCATTCCCTTTCAGCTTTCTACGCTCACAAAAATCATTACTGCAGATGCCTCCCTCCTGGGGTGGGATGCTCATCTGGACAATCACTCTGTAAGTGGCACTTGGTCTCCCAAGAAATCCGTAAGCCACATTAACCTGCTAGAGCTCAGAGCCATCTACCTGGCCCTGAAAGCCTTTCCCTCTTGTGTTAAAGGCCAATCAGTGCAAATCAGGACAGACAACACCACTGCCATGTTCTATATAAACAAGCAGGGTGGCACAAGATCCTTGGTGCTTTGCACAGAGGCAATGAGAATTCGGTTTCTGGCTTATTCTCTCAATGTGAGCCTCTCAGCTATACATCTTCCAGGCAAGGACAACACCCTGGTGGATGCCCTGAGTCGCATCTACCAAGAACACAATGAATGGACTCAGAACAAGAAGGTCCTTGCCACAGTTTTCGGGAGGTGGGGCACACCAGAAATAGATCTGTTTGCCTCTCATCTCAACCATCAACTTCCTCTGTACTGCTGCAGCCCACCCAAACAATAAGGACTATCCCAGCAGATGCTTTGACTCTGGCCTGGACAGGCAAGTTTCTTTATCCCTCCATTTCCTCTGATTCACAGGGTGTTGCTGAAACTGAGAGCCCAGTTAGCAATGATGATCCTGGTGGCACCGGAGTGGCCAAGGCAACCTTGGTTCCCTCTCCTGGTAGCTCTGTCGCACAGCAAACCTTTTCGACTTCCCCTCAATCACTCTCTCCTGACTCTACCACAGCTTAGAGTGACCTATCCAAATCTGCAATCCCTTCACCTCAAGGCTTGGCTCTTGAGGAGTTAAGAGTACCCAGATACTCACTATTCTGAGCAGGTCCTTAAAATCCCAAGGATGTCCAAAAAACCCAGTACCAAGAAAAATTACGCAGCTAAATGGAAAAGATTTTCTCTCTGGTGCAAGGGGGAAACATATAAATCCTCTCAAAGCCCCAGTGCCCAGCCTTTTGGATTATTTAGTCCATGTATAGACCTCAGGCCTAAAGGCCTCACCTTTAAAACTTCACTTAGCTGCAATTTCTGCTTATCTTTCCATAGGTAAGGACAAGTCAATCATTCCATTCCCTGTTTTCAAAAGGTTTTTCAAAGGCCTACTCCACCTCCAGCCCCCAATTAGGGAACCTATTTGCCCCTTGGAGCCTTAACCTGTGTATTGCCAAACTCATGGAGCCACCTTTTGAGCTCACGGCTAAGGCTCACTTAAAGTATGTTACCTGGAAAATAGTCTTCCTAGTCGCCATCACCTCCATGAGAAGAATCTCAGAGCTGCAGGCACTATGTACTGAGCCTAACTACTTAATCCCTCACAGGGATAAGGTAGAACTCAGAACCAATAGGAAATTCCTGCCTAAGGTGGTGTCTGAATTTCACCTTAACCAGACCATTACCCTTCCTGTGTTCTTTACTGAAAAATCCATTCCTGTAAAACAAAGACTCCACAGCTTGGATGAAAAAAGAGCCACCTCTTACTATCTGGAACACACCAAACAGTTTAGAGGTTCTACGACCCAGCATTTCCTTGCCTGTGGGGAGGTAGGTAGAGGAAGGCCAGCCACTAAGAGGAGTATCTCTCACTGGATAGTCTCCTGTATTCGTTTTTGTTATGACAAGACTGGTAAACAGCCCCCTGAAGGCTTCAGGGCACACTGTACCAGGGGCATTGCTGCCACAGTAGCAGCTGCAAGGGATATTCCTTTGCTTGATGTCTGCAAAGCAGCCATTTGGAAGACTGTACACACATTCACAAAACATTATTGCTTGGATGTACAGTCCAGATCTGATGCTAGATTTGGCAGGGTGGTCCTGCAGAGTCTCTTCCTTAAGTAGGTTCACTACCCCCCTCCCAACTACACCACTTTGTAGTCTGCATATTGTTACTGATGCTAAAGGACCCCTGGGGTGAGAAGAAAAAATGACTCTTCATAGTAATTTTGTTTCTTCCAAGGTGTCTTTTAGCATCAGTAAGCTCCTACCCTTCCTCCCCAAGAAACCTGACTGAAGAGGACCCTGCTTCCTCATTATTGCCAAATTTGTTTCTCAACTTCTGAATAGCATTTAAAGCAAGGTTACATGTTCTCCATTGTTCTTTGTTCATGCTGTTGCATGATTTGTAAATCCTGTTGGTTCACACTCAACATGGGCATTTTCCTATTCTAGCTTCGAAAAAATTCTGGTGCCCTCTGGACAGGCTCCACTCAGCACACCCTCAACCGCTCTTCTGATTGGCTAATTCACTTATTAGCATAAACTCCACCTCTGAGGCAGCTCAACCTCGTCAGCTTACTACATATTGTTACTGATGCTAAAGGACACCTTGGAAGAAACAAGATTACTACAGTAATTTTTTCTTTTGGCATGAATGTGATTTTTCTTTTCTTTTTCTTTGTATATAGTGCCTGTACGATTTAATGTCAATAAATCCTCTTTGCACTGCCTGTAATCTTTATGGTTTCAATGACAAACTTCCCCCAAAAAGACATTCCTAGATCTTTTTCCAAAATGTTATACAGTGCACTCTCTATTATCTGCCAACTTTGGTGCACCAACTTCTTTGCAGATAATAGATGGGTGTTATGCTGCATTGGTGAAATATGGGAAAATTAGCACGGGACTACATTTCGGTATTAACTATTCACTTTCTTTGTGTCAACCAGAAAAAAAGGGACCATAATGCATGACATCAGTGCCAGTGATGTGCTGGATGATAGAGGAAAAATAACATGAGAAAGATATGACCTGTACACCAGAAAGTGTTAGCGGATGGTGGATAGATAGAGAGGCGGATAACAGTGAGAATTTCCATGGGGAAAGAGAATGGTACAGGATGGCCAGTGGATAAGCAGAGTGGTGAAAAAAGAGAGGTGGATAATAGAGGGTGCACAGTATTTAACATGGGAGTCCCCAGAGAGAGGTATCAAGGATTCCTGGAATGGCCAAAAAACACCTGTCATACATTGCTGCTTGCAGTGCTTTTGTCTGAACCAAATGATCTAGTGCCAAACATTTAAAACAGCCCTGGCGCTAAGGTACTTTTGCCCATGTAGACTGGGTTTTGCACCGATTTGTGAGTGGGGTCTATATACAGAGACCCCCCTGCATAGGCAAAACCTGATAGCACCCAAATGCTAAACTATTGCCGTGACAATGCAAATAAGGGATCCTTCCCTTGCATACGGATTCAGCAGCATATTCAGAGGTTTGCACAGGTGGTAAATACCGCCCAAATGGGCGCATGTTATCACATTTGCAAACCCCAGCTTCAAGCAGTAGTGCATGATAACGGTGAAGAGTTTGACCCAAACTTTTTTATTCTATTTTAGATTGTCCCTTATGTCCTGACTTGTGTGATACCCTTATTTGCCCATTTTGAGTCTGCTTTAGCACTTTTTTTTTCAAATTTGGAATGAAAGAGCGCTCCTTTTAACATGACTTGGTCCATGTTTTCATCAGTATTCTCAGCTGTGTTTGTACACCTGTTGTCCTGTAAGGTCAGGGAGCAGTGTCTGCGGCTTGCTAGCTCATTATAGTCACAAAGAAATGTGATCATCAATAATGAGTCTTTGAAAACTAAAAAGAACAGTGAAGAAAACCTGGCTGGAGCCATATGAAAAGGAGTACTCCTTTTATTACTTCAGCTGTTACAAAGAAGTGCTAAAGACTCAAAATGGGGAGAGAAGCATATCACAAAAGTTAGGAGATAAGAGGCAATCTAAAACAGAATAAAGAAGTGTAGGTCAAAATTTTCACCGCTGTCATGCACTGTTGCTTTAATGGGGCGCAAGGCCCTGGTGGCAGGCAAAAGGACTGCAGTCACCTGACCCATGTAAGCAATGACATCCCTGGTGTCTAGTAACAACCCCACCCTCCAATCCCCATCCCTATATGTTTTAATACTCTCTGGTGTCCTGTGGCACTCCCCACCATCCATTCCCCATCCCCGTATATGATTTATTATTTCCTGGAGTCCAGTGGCACCCTTTGCCCGGCGAGCCCCATCCCTGTATATGTGTCAATATTCCCTGCTGTCCAGTGGCACACCCCTCGCCCAGTGATCCCTGACCTTGTAAACCATGAAGTACTCCCCGGTGTCTAGAACCCCCACACTCTGATCACTCAATGCCATGAAATAAATGAAGTCCCTAGTGTCTAGTGGAACCCCCTACCCTCTGATCGCCATCCCCATATGGCAACATAAAGTCCCCGTTGTCTAGTGGCAGCTCCCACCCTCCAATCACCCAGCCCCATACAGTAAAACGTTGTCCCTGGTGCCCAGCTTCACCTCCCACCCTCCAATCACCATCCCCATATGGTAAAATGGTGTCCTTGGTGTCCAGTGGTACATCCACTCTCTGACTGCCCTCCTTGTATGGCAAAACATTGTCCCTGGTGTCTTGTGGCAACCCTCCCCACCCTTTGATTGCCCAACCCTATAAGTTAAGAGGGATGCCCTGGCATTCAGTGCCCCCCCATCCCGCAAGCACCCATCACGATAGCCCCCAGTGCCCCGCTGGCTAGCAGCCTACCCCTGCCTGCAGCGAGCACACCATCTGTTCACCCCCCATACTGCACTGGCCAGAGCTGTGCAGCTCAGATACAGCAACCAGTACAGCCCTCCTCTCACCACCTTGGCTGGCTGCCAAAAGGGACTGACAGAGGGCACACATCCTGCATACTGTAAAGGGAGCACGTGTACTGTCTACAGAATGTGTGCTCCCTTTACAATATGCAGGAGGTGCGCTCCCTATCAGTACATATAGCGGCCATCCAAGGTGGTGGGAGGAAAACTGTATGAGTTGTCATATCAGATCCCGTGGCACTGGCCAGTGCAGTACGGGGTGGACAGTTGGTGTGCTCACTGTAGGTGGGAAGGAGGCCACTAGCTACCGGGGCACTGGAGGCCACTGTGACAAGTGCTTGGCAGGTGGAGGGAACCACTAGACACTAGGGCATCTCCCTAACTTACAGGGCTCAGCGATCGAAGGGTGGGATGGTGCCATTAGAGACTAGGGGCTTACTGAAGGTTTACAAGAATGGCAATCATTGAGTGGGGGGTGCCACTGAACACCAGGGAATATTAGCACATACGGGGCTGATGATCGCTAGGTGGAGGTTGCTACTGGACACCAGGGAATATTAAAATATATACAGGGACTGGGATCATTTGGTGGGAACTGCCACTGGATGCCCCGGAATATTAGAACATGTATGGGGCAGGGATTGCTTGGTGGGGTGCCACTGGACACCAGAGAATATTAAAACATGTACACAGATGGAGATCGCTGGGTGTGGGGTGCCAATGGACACCAGGGACTATGTTGCATCATACGAGGATGGAGATTGGAGGGTGGGGAAGGGGTGCCACTGGACACCAGAGAATATTAAAACATACTGTATACAGGGATAGGGATCTGAGGTTGGAGATGCCACTGGACACCAGGGACTATGTTGTATCATACTGGGACGATGATGGGAGGGTGCCACTGAACACCAGGGTATACATTTGGATGTACAGAAACCTGGATCAGAGGGTGGGGGTAGCATCAGATACCAGGGTACACATATGGTTGAATGGGGATGGTGATCAGAGGGCAGGGGTGCCACTGGACATGAGAGAATAACTACATATTTACAGGGCTAGGCAATCGGGATGGGGGAGGCGGTTGCAGGGGCACACATCTGCTGCCGCTTCCCATGCACATTATCCCATAATAGGCATACATATGGCTCCTCAGCGCTTTACATGCCCAATGGGCTCATCTGTATGGTGCCAGCTGAATATCACACCGGGGGTTCCCGGAGCTATCTGGTCTGGGGGTGCTGTTTCCTGAACTTCCCAAATCCATGTTGGGGCAGCAATACTCGACTTGGCACTACGTCAGCATGGCCCTATATTCAGTTGCATAGTGCGGGTGTGCTATCCGACTGAATACAGATGGCATCCTCAGGGTCATGGGCATGTACAAGTGCAGCACAAACCTTTGCATTCTGCTTTTGCCCATATTCCTATATCGGCCCGACATACAGTTTACAATTACGATGGCAGTTAAAAGAAGTGAAACTTCACTACTAAAATTCTAACATTTATTCCAATTAAACTTAGGACTTATTTCTTTTAAATTCCAAATCTACTGCAATTTTTATTCAATATAAATAAATTGCAATAGTCATAATAGATGAAAAAAAGAACCATTTTTATAACAATACACATTACAACTTACCTTTGGATTTATATCCATGCTCTCAGTTGTGCCAGCCACTATCCACTGCCCATCTGGTGAAGACAGCAGTAAATCTATTTTGTAAATTTCAAACACTGCTATACGGGACAGCTGATTTAGGTTTGGCATTGTCAGCGTGTACAGTGCTCCTCCTCCAGTGCCAGCCTAGAATATACAATCATTTCAAATGTTTTAAACATAACCATTTTGATTGTACACCTCAGAAAACTGCATAGAAAACCAAGGTACTAGCATAAGACATGCACCTTAATGTGATAAATACTGAATTTTGAACACTTTCATAGTTTGATCACACATCATTACACTGATTAATCTGAAGTTAGACGCATAGCTGACATTACACTTGCTAAAACCCTTAAACCCAAATATTATAAGAATAAGAGTTTCTTTGATATGAGCATATTAAGTTTGGTTAATTAATTTAAAAAAAATATATTAAGGGAGAAGAGATTTTTCATTGTACAATAGCAGCGAACATTTCTAGCTTCTAAATTGGTCAATGGCCACCTAGTAGTGATGTTATCCCAGCACAACATCACCATATCAAGGTCCAGCACACATAACTGCCCCAAAAGTAAAACCAAAAACAAATTGCCTCCAAGACTGCAGCAGTAAGTACAGCCCTACTGCAGCAAAGCCCCCAAAGTGCCTAATAAAAGCAGCACATTTGAAAGGGGCTGTACAACCCCTACCGGGTCAATATGTCGCACGCTTGAGCGCTAACCCAAAATAGCACTGTAGGGAAGAGCAAGTGCTGCAATACCGCAAATGCTGCTGTACGCAGTATTGCACCCTCTCGCTGTCTCAGGCAGAGGATAAGACCTCTGCTGGGACAGGGTTCCACCGAGCACAGCAGCTGCCGTGGCACAATGAACTGAGCCATTGCAGCAAGGAATCCAGGCACTGTGTCTGGGACTGAGTTTGATTCCCAGTCCCAGAACATTTTATTTTTTCTCTGACTTAGTGCAATTTCAGTGTGACCCCCTCAGGAGTGAGAATCATTATTGGGGTTATAGTGCAACTCCCATACTTGGGGAGGTCTTGGAGGGCAGACCCACCACAAAAAAAGAAGTTATGCCGCATGCAAAAATTGCATAGTATTGGCAGCGTGATTTTTGCATTGCGACATTATGACCCCGTGCCATAAAACTAACCCAACACAAACTGCATTTTATTTTAAAAACTCCCATTTTGCTACCAGCTTTTTCTGGATTTTCTCCCGGCATACTTGCTGTCCACCGCTTGGCTGCAAGTGGTGTCAGTCTTCCACTCCCACTCCTTCAGTCTGCAGCCAAGCTCTAAAGATAAAAGAGCACCCCCACTCACAGAATGAACTTAAAATTAAACAAAAAACAAAAACAAAAAAAAAACTGCCCACTCTAAGCGGAATCACATACTGGCATTCACAGAAGAAATGGTCCTGAAAGAACTCCTGAAATTCAAGGTGGACAAAGCAATGGGGCCTGATGGGGATTCAACCCAGAATTCTGAAGAAACTAAGGGGAGACCTATTGACACCACTAACTACCCTTTTAACAAATCCTGGGAGGATGGTGTGGTACCTGAGGACTGATGTTGATTCCCCTTCACAAAAGTGGGAGCAAAGCAGAGGCAGGAAACTACAGACCTGTTAGTTTGACCTCAGTCTTAGGGAAAATGACAGAATCACTTCTGAAAGAAAGAATTGTTGAGCACCTAGTGGCCAGCGGGGCACAGGACTCAAGGCAGCATGGATTCACAGCGGGAAGATCATATCAGATGAATGAAATAGATCTCTTTGATTGGGTGACCAAAGTAGTAGACCAGGAAGGTGCTGTGGATATGGCCTACTTAGACTTTAGCAAGACATTTGACACAGTCCCTCACAAAAGACTAATAAAGAAGTTAGCCAGCCTGGAAGTGGGTCCCAGAGTGGTAGCCTGGGTAACAAATTGGCTGGACAACAGGATGTAGAGGGTAATAGTAAACAGGGTATACTCTGAAGAAAGCAGGGTTACTAGTGGGGTACCACAGGGTTCAGTACTGGGACTGGTCCTCTTTAATGTCTGTATAGGAGACATTGCGGAGGGGCTAGAAGGGAAAGTATGCCTCTTTGCAGACGACACAAAGATCTGCATCAGGGTTAATACACGGGAGGGTGGAAAGGATGAGAAGGGACTTGGCAAGGTTGGAGGAATGATCAAAAGTATGGCAACTTAGATTCAATGCAAAGAAGTGCAAAGTAATGCACCTGGGAAACAAAAGCACAGGGGAAGAGTACACAATGGGGAGGTACTGACAACAACAAAAATGGAAAGGGACCTGGGGTAGTCATATCAGATGACCTTAAGGTAGGCAAGCAATGTGAGAAGGCAATAAAGAGAGCTGGGGATACTGGGATGCATAGGGAGAGGCACCACCAGTAGAAAACAGGAAGCTGTTATACCTCTGTACAGACAGTTAGTGAGCCCCATCTGGAGTACTACGTGAAATTCTGGAGACCCCATCTCCACAAGGACATAGACAGGATGGAGGCAGTCAAGAGGAGGCAACTAAAATGGTACAGGGTCTGCAACAGAAGCCATATGAAGAGAGACTAAAATAACTTAATATGTATACCCTTGAAGAAGGGAGACATGATAGAAACTTTCAAGTACCTCAAGGTAATCAACAAAGTCCAAGAGGGTAGCATCTTTCAGAAAAAGAGGTGTGCAAGAACAAGGGTGCATAATTTGAAGATAAAGGGGGATGGCTCAGGGACAATGTCAAAAGTATATTTTCATGGAGAGGGTGGTGAACGCATGGAACCTCCTTCCTGAGAAGGTCATGTAGTCAAAAACAGTGGGGAATTCAAGAATGCATGGGACAGACATAAGGCAATTGTAGTGGGGGGGGGTAGGAGAAAGTAGGCTGATGGTTAACTAGAATCTGCAGCTTATCCAATAGGTAAGGAAATGGGCAGACTAGGTGGGCCAAGCATTCCTTATCTGCTGTCAAAGTGTATGTTTCTATGTACCTCACTCTGGCATGGGCTGAACTTCTTGCCCCCCCCACCTTTCCTGGATGAAGATGCAACCACAAAGTAACTGCATCTCTTCCCAGAGCAGGCAGTGAGACCTGAGACCGGGGGGACTGGGGGAGAGGGGGTGCAGAACGACCAAGACAATCACAACTGGAAAATCCCACAGAAGTACTAAAGACCCACTCAACAATTTCACCACCTGGTGTTCAATACCAGAACAGGACCTTTTTTTTTTTTTTTGTAAAATATGTTTGCACATTCCAAAAGCATTTACAAAACTGTTTTAAAAATGTTTTAAAATTTTTATAAAATGAGCCTTTGTATAATAGCAAGAATGCACTCCAGGGTGTGTGTCTGTATGGGATAATGTCACTTCTCGGGTGTTGGATACACTTGGCTTGTGGCCTTGTTCCCAACCATCCAAGGCGTGAATTATCCCAGCATGACACACACCCTTCTCAAGCATTATTGCTTGATTACAGCATGCTTCCAAATACAACAAATTGATAAACATGCCTTTAGGCGCTGTACAGCAAAAACGAACGGCAAACCTTTTCAGTTTAGAGTTAGGGTCCAGCTCTGTGATCTTACCTTCATACAGCTGCTGGGCTAAAACCACAGGTTTTATTTAAATATCACGATTCCCCCAACAACAGACACATACAACAAGAACTCAGGTGGTGCAACCCCAAAACCAGATTCAAGTTCCTCCAAAGGGAAAACAAAAGATGGGGGGGGGGCAACAACAGAAGAGGTCTTCTAAATAGTACCGACAGAAGTCAGATCCCTAATCAGAATAATGTGGTGAGTATGTCATCCAGAACACTGAGCTCTGATGAAATAAAAGTTTTAAACAGAGGGTCTATCTTTTGTTTCTACGACACACTGACACTCAAGGCTGTTTTCTCAAAAGACTCTTCTGTACAGGTGAAGGAACCAGATTCACTAGTATTACTGGTACTGAGTCAAATGGACTTCAAACTGACATCAGTGTACTGCCCAAAATATGGAACTGCTGTATTAACCTTTCTACGAATGTGTGACTTGGATCTTATGACTTTGGATCTACAATAAAATACTAAAAAGGAGGTATTGTATAACATGTCCAAAGCAGAAAGAGGCCCTTACAGACCTGAGTAGGAACACTTCAATAGTAATCAAACCAACCGATGAGGGCGAGGCTATAGCTGTAATGAATAGTGTTGATTATGAGAATGACTTTTTTTTTTTCTATTATGTTTTTATTCGCCCCCTTTCCCAGGCACATACATGTGTTGCGTTCCAATGCGCCCTCCCAACTTGCCGCCCCCTCCCACCTGCGCTGCCACCAAACCATCACCCGATGGCAGTAGAACTATGGGAGGGGTAGCGACAACCACCCCAGGAGAGAAGAACTGCCATTATGCTGCCACAACGGCACCCCGAGGTCATTTCCGAACCTGGGTCACCGGCGTGGCGCAAGAAGTGGCATCCAGCACCTCAGCGCCACTGGACCGGCCCATGAGAATGAAATTTAAGTCACTTAGAAGGTATGGCATTCTATAGGAGGGTGGCAGAGAACTTGACAAAGGTTTTTAAGAAGCATACGACAATCATGTATCTTGGGCTTGTAGTGTAAGTTGGAGTACTACAGAGGAAATTTTTTTTTTTTTTTTTTAATGACACAACATCCAGTCGTACCCACTATATATGTACTGCCCAAGATACATAAAAGTCTGGAAAAACCATCTGGTCGCCCCATCATATCGGGGATAGGGTGGATAACATAAACTTTCTCTAAATATGTTGATGCTTTTTTGACACCTACTGTACAAACAATTCCTTCCTATATCAAAGACACAGCTGAAATTTTAAATACAGTTCAAGGCACTGATATGCAACCCGATTTTTTGCAATGTTGGACATTCAGTCCTTATATACTTTGATACTTCATAGGGAGGGTTTCGATGCGATTTATTATTATTTTGAACATAGCGTCAAGGTGGATGATCCACCAACAGAATCTCTGGTGCAGCTAGCTGAAATGGTCTTGAAATTTAACCTGTTTATGTTTAAGGGCAAATATTATTTTCTGATGTTGGGCATGGCTGTGGGCACAATTTCTGCATAGAGTTTTGCTAATTTATATCTAGCAAAATGGGAAGACTTCATACCCACTGCCTCCACAAATCCAAATATTGAAAATAAGGATTTGTGGAGATGCTACATTGATGATGTGTTGATTATTTGGAAGGGAACAGCGTCACAACTGGAACAGTTTCTCCTATATTTGGAAAATACAAACCCTGCTTTAAGATTTAAATTGACAGTAGGGAAGGATAACATAAGCTTTTTAGATTTTAGCCTGTATTGCGATACTTATTGAAACATCTTATTACATTTATTTGTAAAAGATGCTGATAAGAATAAGTTTTTATTGGTTATTACAAAATAGGCAATGGATTTCAAGCAGTCTGATTGGTTGTTAGCCATGCATTAGAAGTGTCTAAAGTATGGCTAAAACTAGAAACTGCATGTAGACTACATAGACCCATTTTATAAGTGCAATAAGCCACTCCGAGGATGTGCATTAGACAGTTCTAATGCCCGGCTAGGGGACAGAACGCACTCGACCTATAGCCTTGTGCCTCATTACACCCCCTAGCCATGCGTTAGAACTAACACACACTCTGTTATGTCTTACTCCTTACACAGTTGCCATCCACAACATATAATACATGCAATTCTGAAGGGACAGCTTATGAGAGTTAAACTGTTGTTAAGAGTTGTGCTTATCCAGTGGTTTACAGGAAATGGGAGAAACAAGACATGCAGAGGTTTGTATAGAGCAGGGGGTCAAACTTAATGTTATTTTACTGGCCCGGGGCATAGGCAATTGTCCCACAACTTTCCTGGTTTGGCTAGTGCAATCTAACCAGTATTTGGGTAATCTCCCTTTAAGGGATTCACAAAGAAAATGCATTTCCAGTTTTTTTTAACCTTATGCTAGTATTTGCGATCGCACGCAAGACTGTTTCCTCCTCATGACATCCAGTAGTCAGCACCGATTGGTTCCTTCAACAGTTCCTCCTTCTACTACAGCAAACTGAGTGGGTAGTTTTGGTGTGGCAGTCAGATTGGGAATAATGCGGCTGGTGGGATTCGCATACAGAATTGCCTGCAGTACTACTCGACTCAACAAACGCCTCAGCACCAGCAAGAAGGAGGAGCAGTTTCGGGATCCAACGGAGACTCACCTGACCAACCCAGATGGATCCAGGGAGGGATAACAGACAAGTATGGAGCCCAAATTGTTTACTGGGGCATCCACCAGGCCGGGAAAGAAAGTGTGAGTGTGCGCCATCAACGCTATCCCACCGTCAGCCAAAACTGTCAAAGTGGCTGCTGAGCTTGCTGAAAGTGAGCTCCGAAACAGTATGCATTTATATCTTCTTCTTTTTTATTTTTTTAAGAACAGTGGTGCTTTTGTTGTGATCAGGACTCGGGAGTGCTGGGACGGGGAATGAAGGCACAAAAGGGAGGGGAAAGGGGTGTGGGGGCAACCAATAGGCTATGATTTGAATGGAGTAACAGATTGTGGCTTGGATCTGTGACAACAAGTAGGATGGCAGGGTAAAAAAAAAGTTACTGCTGGGAGTGCTGAAGTGATCACAGCAAGAAAAGCTTATATAAAAGACACTGCAGCTGTTGTCAAGTGTGTGAATCATTTGAGTGAAATGGCGTGGCTTAAAGATACAATAAGGTATATGCTGGAGCCCTTCAGATTAGATTGAACTAGAGAGAGGTTCCCTGCAGTCCGTCTGTACAGTGTATTTCATCTCTGTTATATGCCTCGCTAATTTGTCACTGCAATTCAAATGTTGCTGTTCTAGAAGATGCTTCTAACTTATTTAACTGCTTTGCTTCAAAGTTTTTCCTGGGATTTGGGGGATTATCTTATACCTGGACATTCTTATGAATGCTGTGGATTAATCTTTTAGACCTTAGGAGTCATGCGCTGAAATTATGGTTGGGGGGGGTAGATGCTGAACCCCTTTTTTAAAGTAAACTGGGATGAAGATATCAATAAATCTCCGAAATATGGCCCACTGAACTGTTTGACTTGGCACTGTATTACATGAAAAGAACCACAGTGACAAAGTTAGATATTTGAATATATATTTTTTTTGCTGTTACTTTTTTTTTTAAGTGAAACTTTAAAATATGGAAACAGAAATAAGTAACAAACAGTAAAAAAAAATACTATTCAATCATCTAACTTTGTCACTGTGTGCTTCTTTTCATAAAATTTAAGTGTTACTCTTGGGGCTAGTGCAATCTCTGGGGGGGCCAGTGCAAAAAAAAAAAAAAAAAGTAAGCGTGACCCCTGATTGAGGGTTATGAAATTCAAGGTGTCAAGAGAGTAGTGGCAGAAACTGAACCTGTAGACAGAACTGAATTATCTGATACTCATTCTAGATCTGATAAACAGGATAGTACTCAGGATTTTCCAAGACTGATTACCACATATACATATGGGGTGGGGAAAACTGAGAGAAATTGTTCAGAAACGGTGGTTAGTTCTGACAAGTGATGCTAAATTAAGGAATATTCTAACAGAAAATCAGATGTTTGTTTATAGACAGGCTACAAATATTAAAGATATGGTGGTAAAAAAACACTTATATGCCATAGGTGAATAAACATGTTTTCTGGCAGGTACTTAAACATTAGTAAGAGATGTGGCCAGTGTGCTTATTGTGATTATATAGTGTATAGTGGAATGTTGTTCTGTATAGAATTCCATCCCTTTCAAAATGCTGTTCTACCACAGTTCCAAGGTCATGGAATGCTGCTCTACCCTACTGTGATAGAACATCCATTCTAGAACCTCTAGAGACTGCATAAGTCAGTTTCATTTTGAAAGCAAAAGAACTCACAAAACACATTTTTCACACAGTACTATACACTATAAAAAATACAGGATGGGCAACTCTATGCACAACCAGTGTGTTTTGCCACCTAGGGGTTCTGATTTCCATGGACCTCTCAAGCTTTGCTCTCGAGGTCAGAGGGAATCAGACTCCCTCTGTGGCAGAACACACTGGTTCTGCATAGTTGCCCATCCAGTATTCTCTATGTAATATAGGGTCCCTCAATAGCACATCCAGGAGGCAAAAAGGATATCTATTGCAACGGGTTGGGAATACAAAATATGCCATTTGACAAAATGTTATTGGTAAAAATAGAAGCAAGCACAATACAGATTTTTTTGCAATACAGAAGGTGAATAAGAATATCAAAGGGGGTGACTGGGAAAAATGAGTGAGCACATGTGAAACTAGATGGATTTTTTGGACCTGGATGTGTGGAGGTCTGAATGATTCTGTAGAGTTAGTCCATTTATTATCATTTTGATTAAGTTTTCAAAAAAGTGTTCTTTATAACTACTATAAGTTGTAAGTGTTCACAAATGTAGCTTAACCCCCCCCCCAAAAAAAAAGGTGGTGCTTTTTTGTGCTTATTTGTATTTTTAACCTCCTCCATTCATATACTTTGTGATTTTGCATTCCTGATGTGCTATCGTTTTGAACAAACTATTCACATGGCCCATTTCTGATTTTACTTGGTTCCTGTAATATACCACATATTTTTATGTTAACTGCTACATTAAAATATTGAGAATCTTTGTAAAAAATATATTCCTGTTAATTAGCACAATTTATATAGCCTGTTTCCATTTTGTGCAGTTCCCTGCAATGTATCACACATCTTTATGGGTTTGTATTTAATGTGCTTGATTGCTTTCTTTGTAGTTAACTGCCACCTTGAAATCTTTGCTGAAAATGCATTCCTGTGAATTAGCACAACAGACATGCATGAAAGCCCAGAAGAAAGGAAGCAAAGGAAATGAGCTGAAAATCTGCTTGAAGACCAATAAAATCTGATACAAAATGTATTTGAAATATTTCTTCTAGGTAACAGAATATTATATTTGGCTTTGATAGATAAATATTTATCTATGAAGTGTAGCGATATGTAGCTTTTTGAATGTGTGTGTACTGTATATGTATGTGTATAGGGGTGTTTGTAGGGGTTGCTTTAATGTGCAGTACTGTTTTTAAATTAATGGTGATATTGTTATTTATTCCGCATGTGCACTTGTGGGTTGTTATGGTTACCTATGCATTTTATATATTTATATATATATATATATACACACACACATATACACACACATATATATATTATGGTAGCACGGTAGTGCTACCATAGTTAGGGTTGAGGAGCCATTTCTATGTTAAACCCCAAAACTTTGCACCTTAATAACTTTGCAACTGTTTAACAGATTTGGCTGAAATTTGGAATACATGATCAAGAACCACAGGCCTTGGGATATGCCAAGTTTCATAGTGGTCAGATATACGACTGCGGAGTTATTAAGCGTGATCTCTCTTGTGCGTTACGCTTTTCTGGAATTCTACGTTCGTGCCTACAAATTACGTACCGTTTACGCGACCTGTCCAAAATCTTCAGGGAACATGCGGACGGGGTCCCTGATGTGCCTTTCGAAGATTTCGTGAAAAAATATTAAATGGTTCAAAAGTTATTCAAAAAACTGTTTCCCATTATAAGTCAATGGGAAAAGTTAACAAAAAGTTCAACACTTTCACAAATGCATTTTTACTTTCGCAAATGGGCCTGTTACTTTCGCAAATCGGCCATTTTGTTTTCAGTTGGTGATCAGAAAATGGTTGGCATTTAAATTTGGGACCCTCTAGCAACCTAATTCTTTTTGTATTCACCTAGTCGGACCCTGGGATGCTTGCCATGTCTTTATTTTGTGGTAAAACACCCCAGAATATGTTTTCAAATTTCTGGAAAAATACTTCATAAAATTACTTTGCGCTCACGAGAAAGTGCCGAACTGCAGCTTTGCATAAATGCGACAGTAGTTTTCCATCCGTGGGACAGTGACAGCAATTCTTTGGCACTGCGCTGCAAAAGAACTGTTGGGAGTTTTGGGCTGAAATTTGGAGGGAACGGAGCCGACATCTCACAGATGTGCCTTACAGTGTTGTATTGAAAAAATATTACACGGCGGCAAAGTTACGGCACTCCAAAGTTGACCGTTTTTCCAATAGGATAACATTACGGCAGCCAACGCATTACAGAAATTCTTTGGCACCCTGCTGCAAAATAACAGTTTGGTCTTTTTTCCTGAAATTTGGAGGGAAGACAGCCAACAGCCCACAGATGTGCCTTTCAGTAGTTTGGTGAAAAAAATATCACACGGCGGCAAAGTTACGGCACTCCAAAGTTGACGGTTTTTCCCATAGGATAACTTTACGGCGCCCGACGCATTACAGAAATCCTTTGGATCGCTGCTGCAAAATAACGGTTTGGTCTTTTTTCCTGAAATTTGGAGAGAAGACAGCCAACAGCCCACAGATGTGCCTTTCAGTGGTTTGGTGAAAAAACATTACAGGGAGGCAAAGTTATGGTGCTCCGAACTTTTCTTTTTTCCCCATAGGATAACATTACGGCGTTCGCTGCGCCTTTCAGGGCCCGTATCTTGGAAACGGTGCGAGATACGGACTTTTCGTTGGAAAATTCAAATTAGCCAGGACAGTTTTAAATAATATGACTTTTACATTTTTTTTCTACGTCGTACGGTTCCTGAGATATAATGTATTTAGTATTCCAAGATCTCATTTTCTGCGCCAATACTCATTATTATGCATACATTATTTGTACTCACTGTCTTTCTCTATGCAGGTTTTGGGGAAAACCAGCCTGTGCGCTTACATTACTGTTACTGTTGCCCTTTCCGCTTGCGGTTCCGTACCCATTTCACTTACGTTGGCGTCCTGCGCCACCATATGCGTTATCCTTGCGTTTTCATTTGCGCTTGTGTTTCTGTTATTTTTGCCATTTCTGTCCACAGTACTGTTTATCTTTCTGTTTCACTTTCGTCCACCATGCCCATTGACATTTCTGTTTGCAGGCACCATGTTACTATGACACACATCCACGTGGCAGACCATTCCGTCTCGCCACCATGTGAATTACCCTTTCTGTTCTTATTCGCGCTTGTGTTACCATAGTGCGCCACTGTTAACATTTCTGTTTTACGTTGCTGTCCCTGTTGGTATGCCACAAGACATATGTGGTGGGAGCGCGGGGCCCAGAGGGCCCCGCACTCCCGCCGCTGCATTACATTCACTATTTCTCGTTATCATTCTCAAAAAGAAGGGAAATTAGAGGCAAAAAACTCCGTTTAATGCATTAGTTAGGGTTGTTCCACAGCAACAAAGTGAGAAATTAAGCTGTTAGGGGTTGAAACCTTGCACCCCACCCACCCCCAACCCGGCATTGGGGTGTGCATTGGGATCGTGGGTCCTAACTCTCACCCCATTCTCCTATACTTCTGTTGCTTTACACATGTCATGGGGTGAGAGTTGGGGCTGATAATCCCAATGCACCAACTCATGCTCACCACGCAGCCATCCTTTACGTTTTCATTTTGCGCTATGCTTTCTGTTACTTTTTGCCATTTGTGTGTACTGCATCTGTTTCTCTTTCTGTTTCACTTGCGCCACCATGCCCATTGACATTTCCATTTACAGGCACCATGTTGCTATGTGACAAGACATCACGTGTACACCGTTCCGTCTACACCACCGTGTGCATTACCCTTTCTGTTCTCATTCGCGCTTGTGTTACCATGTGTGCCACTGTTAGCATTTCTGTTTGCGTTGCTGCTCCTGTTACTATGCCACAAGACATCATGTGGCGGGAGCGCGGGACCCTTTGGGCCCACACTCCCACCACCGCATTACATTCACTATTTCTCATTATCATTCTCAAAAAGAAGGGAAATTAGAGGCAAAAAACTCTGTTTAATGCATTAGTTAGGGTTGTTCCACAGCGACAAAAGTGAGGAAATTCACTGTTAGGGTTGAAAACCCTAACTCCGAATTCACCCCCCCCAGCACCACACACACACAGACACACACACACATTCAAGTATGGGGAGGACCAAGTCAACACAACCAATGACAGACATCCAGCAGCAGGTGACAGAAATAACAAATAATTGTCTAAATGTACTACGAGACATCCCACCCACCTGACCAGGTACTGCATGCTCAGAGGAGATCACAGCAAAACTGAGGCCATGTACACAAATGTACACATCCCTGATTGCAGCTACACAGCGTACCTACACATAGTAGTTGCATGGCCTTACCTACCGATGCCCCACACAGACCACACCACTTGTGGTGGGCCACCTGAGCAATAGAGTTCAGCAAAACCAAGGAGTTGTACAGGTATAATATCTCTGATTCTAACAAGGGTTTGAGAAATGCAGCTTTCTAATTGACTGTAAACATTGTAACAGCCTTATGTTTAGTTTTTATTAACATACATGTAGAGAGCCTAACCATGTGATGAACATGGTTTAATGTTGTTTAAAAACAGTTTTATTATGATAGCAATAAGCCACTCCCAGGTATTATGTTAATGGTCAGTTTATCACTGTCTAGCGACATGTGGCACTTGGCTATGCCTCATTCAACATTAAACCCCTACAGGGTGATTAACAGACCATTTAACATAACTGTTGGTCATGCCTTATTGCTTAATTGTCTTTATGAGTAGATACTCTTCCTCTGCTAGGCACTGCAGCAGCTTTGCAACATAGTGTCCCACCCAGTTACACCATACACTGTCTAGTTACTGGAGAATGGCTGTGAATATGAACTCATGAAGATAAACAGTGTAACTTGATCATTACAGTCATCGAAACCCTAGTGTGATTATAACTGACAGAGTCAGTGATGGAGGATAACCCCTGCTGTCCTAGTACACTTACCCCATTGTGAGTTAAATCAATACTAAAAGACATTCTGTTTATATCTACACCATACCTGCTTGATTCCTGTTGTACCACAATTAACATAGTTATCACTTTGATAGCATCAGTGACAGAAGTGTGGCAAACCCAAACAGTAGGCATACAGCCTGAGTATGAAACAACTGTTAAAAATCACACTGTGTCCATAAGTGGCATAGATCACTCATTGCAACAATAGTAAATGTATTACTATTTGAATAAGTTAGTCATCACAGATGCAATGAGATTGTCTTTATCAGGTACAACATACTCAGTAAGTGCCTACAGAGAAAATCTATCCTATATACATCTCCGATACAGGTACATCATTGTTGGCTCAGTAGTGCTATGATATTTAGAAGTTGCTTGGCCTGATCCATGCAATTACAATGTTTCTTACAAAGAATACTTACTGCATCTTTAGTATTGAAACACACTGAAGGTCTATGTATGTACATCAGCAGTACACCTTCATCAGTAAGAATGCATGTGATACTGGCAGTGCAATTTCTGGCGTTGAACAGGCAATGCTTTTCCATCGCTTACATCAGCTCTCTATGTTGAGTAAACCATTGCAGTAAATGTACTACTATGTAAATCACCTACTAAATGTATAACTACTTTTATCTTGAGCATGCTAGTGTCTTGTAGTTAATTTATAGTGCTTCTCTTAATTAATGTATACTCACTAGTGTTAAAACCTTTCTACAACTGTCATCATGCACCTTCAGCATTTATATTGAATAACAGCACAGTACCAGTTGTGGTGTGGTGTGGGGCAATGGTAGGTAAGACCATGCAACTACTAAGTGTGGTACGTTGTGTGCAGCTGAAATCAGGGATGTGTACGTTTGGTGTACATGGCCTCAGTTTTGCTGTTGATCTCCACTGAGCATGCAGTACCTGGTCAGGTGGGTGGGGCTGTCTCGTAGTACATTTAGACAATTGTTTGTTATTTCTGTCACCTGCTGCTGGATGTCTGTCATTGGTTGTGTTGACTTGGTCCTCCCCCATACTTGAATGTGTTGTGTGTGGTGCTGGGGGTGGTCCGGAGTTAGGGTTTTCAACCCTAACAGCGAATTTCCTCACTTTTGCAGCTGTGGAACAACCCTAACTAATGCATTAAACGGAGTTTTTTGCCTCTAATATATATATATATTTATATATACATATGTGTGTGTGTGTGTGTGTAAAACACCCAGGTAGATACCGCTGAAGAAGCCCCTCCCAGTCGGGGCAAAACATTCAGTCACCGGGTTTTCTGGCGTGACTGTTGCTGCCTGTGGACTGTTTTTTACTTCTCCCACTTGTGTGTCTTGTACTGGTTTTTAAATCTAATAGTATGTATTTATGATATTCTGTTTTCATGCCACTATAAGCGCTGTAATTAAAATTTTTGTAAAGTGCATTTTTGTGACAAGTGTGCTGATGTACTTCTGGATATAGATACTGCACATAGTGTGTATGGAGCTGTTTTGGGGGAGGGTGTACCGTTTACTTTGGATTTTATTTGCTTTTTGGTCTGTTGGTGCACCACCTATTATCCCGTGGTAATAGAGCACCTCTTATGGCTTTGTTTAAATATCTCAGATCTAAAGAACCCTGGCTAGAATGTTTGTTATAAGCTCAATATGAAACTTAGAAAACCATGACTGACTACTCCTTTTGGGATGTATTTTTAAGGCCTGCTCTGTAAGTAAATTTGTTGATATTTAATTAAAACAGCAACTGACTCTGGAAGTATCTTGTTAAAAAGAATTGCATTTAAAATATTTTTTTTCTGTAGGGAGCATGTTAAGTTTTAATAATTTAAAGTGTGCAAGATATTTTATTTATTTACTGAATTTTGTTAACTGGGTGGGCCCACTGAGACTAAAAGTCCCTTTTTCAGGGGCAACCTAGGATTAATTATATAGAAATATAACAGAAATATATAGTCAAGAATATTATAAATACAAATATTCACAATATTTAAAGGGGTACAAGAGTTGGCAAACAACAGTATATTTACAGCACTAGGCAAAAACCAAAAATTAGATCAAATCAAGACAAGCAACAAGATGAACAGCAGTGAGCTAACATACAAAACAGTACAGGACAGGTCTAAGGCTGAAAATCTACAAGTTCTGACCAATGACAAGCTAGCAGATCAGTAATTACAGAACACTGGCTGTGCTCAAATAGGACCACCTTAAGCCATTTTTAAAAATCTTCCAAGTGAGGAGCAGTTTTGGAGGGTTGCTAGAAGAATGTTCCACAGAGATGAGGCTGACGTGGTGAAGGATCTTTTATCCGTGTTGTACCTCACCCTGGATATCTGTAGCAGGGTACTAGTAGAGGACTGGAGTGTTCTCCTCAGGGATTTTGGAACCAGGACATCTTGTAGGGGGGTTACACTCTTGACAAGTTTGTAAACAAAGCAGAGAAGAGAGTACTCCAGTTGTCCTTCCAAGGAAGGCCAGTTTAGGGAGCTGAAAACATCACAGTGGTGCACTCTAGGTGGGACACCAGAAGCAAATTGGCCAATTTTATTATAGAGGACTTTGAGCTTGTTAAGTTCTTAGCACCTCAGAGTCTGGAAAACTGTGGCACCATGCTGTAGGAAAGGGAGCAGTGTACTACTGGCAATAGCTAGCTGTGATTCCTTAGACAGGTAGTTACCTAGGCGGTTGGGCAAACCAATTTTCTGATGCAATGATTTTGAAATATGATCAATGTGGGTTATGGGAGTAACTTCCTGGTCCAAGTATACCCCAAGGTATTTGAGAGCCTGAACCACCTCAATTTGAGCTCCAGTAGATGTGGTTAGGGTTAGCATGTGCTGCTTTGCTGTACCCAGGTTTGTAGGTGCAAATACAACAGCTTAAGTCTTCTTGGCATTCAGGAACAACTTGTTGAAAGAGAACCACCTTTCTAGTACCAGTAAATCACCAGCTAGCTGACTGTTGATATGACTGACATCATTAGAGCTTCTGTAGAGTACAGTATCATCATCATAAAGCTGTATGCCAACACCACCACAATTACCAGGCATATCATTTACAAAGAAGGAAAGAAGCACTGGACTTAATATGGAACCCTGAGGAGACACCATCAGTAATGGGTCTTAACATGGATTGCATACCATTCCATTTCATTTGCTGAAACCTGCTGGTCAGATAATGTGAAAACCAACAACAGGACAGACTATAAAGATCAAACTTCCTTAGCTTTTCTAGCAGGAGACTGTGATTAACCAGATCAAAGGCTTTGGTGAAGTCTATAAAGACTATACCTGTCATTTGCCCTTTGTCCATGGAGCCCAAAGTGTCAGGAGTCAGCCTAACTAAAGTAGTGTCAGTTCCATGATGTTTTCTGAAACCGTGCTGCCAATCAGTCAGGAGGTGTTGCTGTTCAAGAAACTCTGGGACTTGATTATATACTAATCTTTCCAGTATTTTGACCAGAGAGTGGAGGAGAGAGATGGGGTGGTAATTTTCCATAGGCTCTTTGGGGCAACCCTAGTGCACTGGTACCACGAGGGTAATCTTCCAACTTTAAGGGATTCTCCCCTCTATTAAAGGATCATCGAAGAGCATACCAGTGGGAAAGGCAATTACAGGGGCAGCTGTATAAAAAGCTTACATTTATCGAGCCTCACTGATCCTTCTACTTTTAGTAGCTTTAGAAGAGGCAGCACTTCTTTCCTTAATGTCCTCTGAAAGTGAAATTCAGGAAGTTGGTTCACTCTTTCAGGCTGTGCAAGGATGTGTGGAGGAGGCCCAGAGGAGGGAGTTCTGAACCAATCTAGGTTGGTGAAAACTTACTAAAGACATTGGCAGTGGCCAGGGCGTCCCTAACTAGCATTCCATCAGCCAATATATCATATTCTGGAGAAGTGGTGCAACCCTTTTGGAGGGCATTAATATGACATCAGAACTTCTTGGGATCCAACGAGTTTTTGTCTTACAGGGTCTTATACATTTTCTTTTGTCAGCATTAAGGTTATTCTTGCAAGCATTCCTGAGTTCCCTGAACTTGTTCCAGTTCGACAAACTGCATTCGCCAGAGTTGGTGGCAACTGACATGAAGTTTAGCGTATGTGTGTTGCACTGACCAGACACCTTACATGGCAAAGGGAGATGCATCATCGCCTTTTCAATTCCCTTGTTTTGAATTCTTCAAACTAAAGAATGCCATTTTGCTTTCAAACATTACTATATTTAGTAACATTCTGAATATATTATGACGGACTGAGTGAATAAATTCTAACAGACATAATTTTTTTTAGCTCCAGTGTTGTCATTGTGAGAAGTTTAATATATGCATAAAATGCACCCTTGCTTGGGACACCGGCACAATTCAAATCTGTACAAACTTTTGCAACTCCCAGAACACTTTACTTACTACGTTTTAATTGTGCCATTGGCTTCAGGATATGATTCACATGCATGGGATGCCTGGGAGGGTTAGTAAGCTGTGGTAATAATTTACAGCCAGAAATAAAACCTCCTAGTTTAGCTCCAGCAAACAACATTATAGTGTTTAAACCACCATGCCTGATGATGTGGCCTTGTGACATTAAATGTTGTCGAACAGTGGAAGCAGTAAAGCAACAACACTGGATTGCAACTAGGAGTTGAGCCATTCTTTTTATTGTTTACAACTCAATGCTGTGACATCAGTACAGAATACTGGTGGCATGAGAATTACAAAGCCTCTAACAAATCAGTCCCTGTTTCTTGTCACAGTAAAACAATAATAGTTATAACCCCACTAATGCCACAGTTACAATATATATATTTTTTACTTTGTTGATATTTCAATCAGTCAAAGGCACAGAGCATGAAATGTACTAAACAGGTGGTATAATCATGGGCTCAACAAAGTCACAGCGCTCCACATATTATACACGAGAATCTGCATGCAGTCTGGACCATCAGATCTACAGCCCCACCCCCACCCCGTCTCCCTTCCCCTCTGTGACTTCAAATTCCCTACTTTAAAGTGAGGCTATATGTAGCGGTATGTTTGCATTCCAGCCAAGTTCCTTTCCTATACTCTGTGATGAACAAATGTCTGACTATAAATTCAAAAAACAAAATCTGGTCTCAGAGTCATAATATAAATTTATATTAAGCCATACAGATATATGTGCATATATCTATATCAATAGGTTTTTTATATATATATATATATATATATATATACACACACACACACACACACACACACACGGTATGTGTATTATACTGTTGTGGTCGCACCAGTGTAGTTAGGGTGAAACTGCACTTCTATGTTAAAGTCCAAACTTTGAGCCTAAATAACTTTGGAGCCGTTCAATGGAGTTGCATAAAGACTGGCATGCATAATCTCTAGGGGTAATTCTCTTGATCTGCCAGATTTTGTGCGAATCCTTGAAAAGGTTTCTGAGATATAAAATGTTGAACAAACAGAAAAACTGGGTTTTTTTGACATTTCTTTCTATAGCTATATCTCATAACCGGCTTTATGTTGTGGACTGAAATTTTCAGGGTAGAAAGCCTTTGGGCCACAAATGTGCCTTTTGAAGGTTTGGTGAAAAAATATTAATCCATTCAAAAGTTATGACATTTAAAATGTTCCTATTATTTTCTATGGGAAAATCTATATGTCAGGCACAAAAAATACTATTGTTTGAACAATACCAGCCTATTGAGCACACAATACAGTACAGTGTGAACAATACCAGGTTCCTTCCAAAAAAAGTCTGGTATTCTGTGCACGATAGGAGTACTGTGCAAAAAATTCCAGCTTCTTTTCGCAAAGAATGCTGGTAATTTTGCACAGTTCCCTGTGTTGTGTCCGCCATCTTGTTTCCCCACATAGTGAGAAACATGAAGTCCCGATTCTTTTAAACACACACACACACACAAAAAAAATCAGAAAACAGCTAAAGAGAACCCCTTTAGGTGTATTCTGCAGTTTTTTTTTTTTTTTAAACTATACCCCAACAAATTTTTTTTTTTTTCGGGGTCCAGCTTATACAGAGAACGACTTGTAAGCCGTTCTCTGTTTGAAAAGAGTGGTATTTTCTTGACTTCTGCAGCCGCAGCTAGAACTCGTGCTGCCAGCTGCAGAGTCACAGAAGACCTGCCGACATGGGGTGCCCAATCCTTGTGTCGGGATGTATCCTCCACACACACACACACACACATTTGGCCCCACCCCAGTGTGCCTACCTTATTTAAAATCCTGTGAAAAAAGAAAACTGTCCCCAGATACTTTTTCTTCAATGCAGAATCCTGCAATGAAATGTGCGATCAGTGCAGGATTCTGCATCAACGCTGTCTGCCCTTCACTGACATCGGGGAGCCCAATCCCCATGTCAGTGTGTATCCCCCGCCCACATTGTGGCACACTGGGAGCTCACCCCAGTGTACTGGTACATGTTTAATTTTGTTTTCAAAATACACTTTCTGACACCGGGATGCCCACTACTGGTTTTGGATGACTGCCTCCCCAGCCCACTCTTATTTCCGATGGGGGTGCCCAATCCCCCTATCTGTATGATGACCCCCTCCCCAAACTTATGTGGCACACTGGGAGCCCACCCCAGTGTGCCCAGTGCCCAACAAAAAACTTGTAAAAAAAAATGAAAACCATCCTGATTTTTTTTAAATACTTATAATAAAGGAAACCATCCTCCCCAGTCCACTCATCCCCATCCCCACCCTCCCTCCCTCTGTGCACCCACCTCCTCCACCCCCCTCACCCCATACTTACCATCACGGAGGCCAGGATCTTCGATTTTCCATTGATCGGGAACACGTCTGCACTCTTCAGTCTCTAACCGCAAACTGAAGAAATCGAGGTAAGCCGTATAATAGGAGTCAGTAGGGGAATGGGGGGGGGTTCAACTTAGGTTGATATCTCGGCCAATTTTAGGAATTTTGGCCCCACATTTTAAAAATGGGGTTCCTGGGATCCCTCTTCATGAACATGTGACTTTTGTTTTGTTTCTTGTTCCCTAAAGGAAGACTAGGTTTGCTGGCCAAGGCACCTAGCTTCACCTGAGCTCTTTTCTTCTAGGTTGCCTGAAAGGACAGAGCAAAGAACCTTACCAGAGCAAGGATAAGGATTAAGGCTTATTTTGGCTAGGCAGATTTACTATGTGTTGTTATTTTTATTTTGTACTCACAGGGATTGTTACTGTATGTTGCTAACATTTTATTGCTTTATTTTCTCTGATTCAAATTGTTGTTGCTGGGTATACCTTCGGCTGCATTATTACAGGGTGTGCCTACAGGTGTGTGCATCATTAGGATAAGCTTTCAGGGCTACTGCATTTGTTGCTGGCTGATTTTTCCTGCTCTTGCCTCCTTGTTTCTTTCGTCCGTGGTTGTTCTTTTTTTGACAGTGGAAGGGCCCAGCCACCCACCCCATCCCCCAACCACCCCACACTACACTCCTTTTATAGGGTAGCACAGTCGTGACATTTCCTGTAGCAAAGCAGGAAGGGGTGGATCAGAGGGGTATCCACACAGTGACCTCATTTACAGGGGCACTAGTACTTTAACTTGGTATAACAAGTTATACAAAAACAAACAAAACACAAAATTAAACTTTTGCTTTAATTTTCTTCCTTCTAATTACTCTGACCAGGTTATAGACTCAGCAACTTATCTGGCACGGACATCATTTATTTATTTATTAGCTTTTGGTAACCGGGTAAGTGCACTAGGCAACAATCCTGCCTATTTTCAGGCACGACCCAGGAGAGTACAAAACGAAATACAAAATAAGCACAACTGTACAAGTTCATACATTAACTGCAGATACTGTGGAACGCTTTTCAGAAGGGCAGTTTTACAGGATTTGGGACACTGTCCTACATTCTGGGTCATTTGGGCTAAGCTCCAGGCAGCATAGGCAGAGATTACGCACCTCAAACTGCATATTCAAGAGGAAATATATTATAAGAACCACTCACCATTTCCCCAACATCCAACAGAAGCACCTTGACCTCTGAGGGTAGTTGGTCCAGGTGGTTAGGAGGGGCAAATCGGGTGCCCCATCACTCAGTGCTCTCCAACATATCACCTCCACAAACCATATAAAAACTACAAACAAGTATCTGCCTCTGTCTTTGAAGTCAAACAAAGGGGCAGAGGAGAACTGCAGAGCAGGACACTGCAGCACAGGAGCTAGCACAACAAAACTCACCCAAAATAGGAACCAAAACAAAAAAGGCAAAAAGGAAACCCAAATAACTTCTGATCAAAGGAGACTCCATGATTCGGGGAGTTGATACGTATCTCCAGCCAGGGGTAATGGTCAGATGTCTCCCAGGTACATCAGCGTGGCGAGACACCGACCGCACTGCTAAAATTGTTCAGGAAACAGGAGAAAACACTGCCATCCTGGTACACATAGGGACTAACGATCTCGCCAGCCGGTCAGTTGTGGAGACCAAGGAACACCTGACCAGGCTGGGTGACAAACTGTCATCCACTTCGTTCAGCATCTCCTTCTCTGAGATCCTGCCAGTCTGGCAGAGGGGGACAGATGGACGGAAGGTCAGAGAAAGGGAGATACGATAACTAAACATGTGGCTTAAGGGCTGGTGCCAGGAAAAAGGACACAAATTTGTAGGGAACTGGCAACAGTTTTGGGAGCAAAAATTCTTTAAATTTGATGGACTGCATCTGACTAAGGAGGGCGTCAATGCATTGGGGCAGAAGTTTGACGTCTTTACAGAATATTTAAACTAGCAAAAGGGAAGGGGGTACAGCACCCCATATGTCAAATGGGAAGAACACCCTTCCCCCCAGCTAGTTGTCAAAAGTACAGTTACGTAAGAACTTACTGTAACAGTAGATCTTCGAGAACAGCTCTTGCAGCAGGTTACACCATTAGGACTGAAGCCGGCAAAGCCAGGGGCCCCGCGGAAATTTTCTAGCTAGCAGTATTCAGTGGGGACCGCCCCCGACGTCAGGCATAGTACATAAAGGGGCGGTCCCCCATAATCCCCAGTTTTCCTGCCAGAGACTCCTGGCCGCTGGATGACACAAGAAGAGGAGACTGAGGATCCGCCATCAAATGGCAATCAGAGAGATGCTGAGACACCTGATCCTAGGAGAAGGATGATGGAACTAGAATCTACCTCCAGCGGGCATGGTGGGAGGGAAAGTACCTGCTGCAAGAGCTGTTCTCGAAGATCTACTGTTACGGTAAGTTCTTACGTAACTGTACTGTCTTACTTCGAGAAACAGCTCTTGCAGCAGGTTACACCATTAGGACTGATTCCCAAGCAATCATGGAAATCCCACACCACTGGGAGGAGGGAAGGTAGAAATCCTTAATGAAACCAAAGCCTAGGACAGAAGTCCTTGAAGGACTGCTAGACCAAAACCTGCTCTTCGCCTCGATGCAATATCTAGGCTATAATGCCTGATGAAAGTGTGCAAAGAGCTCCAAGTAGCTGCAGCGCAGATGGCCAAGGTGGACACATTTTTAAGGGCCACAAAGGAGGTAGCCACCCCCCTTGTGGAATGACCCTTAACTGTGCCCGGTAAGGGTTTGTTACGCTTCTGCTAACAAAACATGATACACTGAATGAGCCACCTAGACAGCGACTGTTTGGAAACAGGAGCTCCCAGCATCCTGTGGGCAAAGGAGACAAAAAGCTGGTCCGATTTTCGGTGATGTTTGGTTCTGGTCAGGTAGTATCGGAGACACCTATGCACATCCAGGGTGTGCAACAGGGCCTCTCCTCAATTTGAATAGTTGGGAAAGTACACTGGTAGGTCGATGTCTTGATTAAGGGTGAGAGCGGAGACCACCTTAGGCAGCAATTTGGGATTAGTCTGTAGGGATACCCTGTCTTGGTGAAAAACTAAAAAAGGCTCTTTGCACATGAGTGCGTGGAGTTCAGAAATTCTGGCTGAAGTAATGGCAACTAAAAACAACAACTTCCAAGTGAGAAGACGTAGCTCGCAATCCACGGCTGGTTCAAAGGGTGGCAGCGTGAGCTGCTCCAGGAAAAAGGGTAGATCCCATGGCAGAATTGGATCCTTAATCGGAGGTCTAAGGTGGAGAATACCTCTCAGGAAGGCTCATGCCGTGTCCAACTGGGATATGATGCATTGACCTATCGGACAATGATAGGCTGATATGGCACAGAAGTGTATTTTGATCGAGGAGTAGGCCAAGCCTGTCTGAAAAAGAGAAAGGAGGTAGTCCAAGACCGACTTTTCTGGACAGTCTATAGGTGAAAACCCCCGCGCTTGAGCCCATAGGCAAAAACGGCACCATTTCATGGTGTAAGTAGCATGAGTGGCTGGTTTTCTCGCGGCCACCAAAACATCAGCTACCTTTTGCGAGACCCAGTGTCGCAAAATGGCTACGTCTCTAGGAGCCAAGCGTGCAGGCTCAGTGAACGAAGGTCCGGATGACCCAAGAAGCCCTCCTCCTGAGACAACAAGTGAGAGCTGATTGTCAGAGGCACTGGAGGTTCCCGGAATAGTTGATGTAGCAGAGGGAACCAGATCTGCCTGGGCCAGAATGGTGAGATGAGTATCAGCATCACTTGCTCTCTGCGAAGTTTCAGAAGAACCCTCTGGATCAACGGAAAGGGGGGAAGGCTTAGAGGAATCTGCCCGCCCAGAAGAGGGACAATGCGTCTCGCCAGAAAACACCAGGCCCTGGATCTAGTGAGCAAAAATTGGGCAGTTTTGCATTGGATGGGGATGCAAAAAGGTCTAACTCTGGTGTACCCCATCTGTGAAACAGATCCTCTACTACCTCCTGAAGTAGTTCCCACTCGTGGACTCTGGCTTGAGAGCGGCTCAGGCCGTCTGCGATGACGTTGTCTACTCCTGGGACATGAACAGCAAAGAGGTTTGCGCCGTGTTGCAAAGCCCAATCCCACACCCTCACCCTCAGGCCTCCCTGCAAAGTGGGTAGGAATGGGTGCCTCCTTGTTTGTAGAGGTACTACATCACCGCAGAATTGTCTGTTTGTAAACAGAAGAGTACCCAGTGGAATCTCCGACTGGAAGGCCTGCAGGGCATAAAGAACTGCTCTCATTTCCAGGATGTTTATGTGGAGATGAGTCTCTTGGGCTGTCCACAAGCCCTGAGACCAGACACAGTTGAGAAGTGCTCCCCATCCGTGACCTGAGGTGTCTGTGGAGAGTGTCACAATTGGAGATGGCGCAATGAAAGGGACCCCTGCTGATAGATTCTTCGGATCTAGCTGCCATTGCCAATCCCAGATTACGGTCTTGGTGATCTGGATTGGAAGCTGCAGATGGTCTTGCTTTTGATCCCACTAGACCCGTAACATCCAGTGGGTGACCCGCATGTGGAGACAAGCAAGCGGGACTGTTGCAGTGGCCGCAGCCATGTGTCCAAGCAGGCAAAGGACCAATCTGGCAGGAACAGTCCTCTTTGCCGAAATGTCCCTAATAAGGGATCTGATGTGTTCCGCTCTATCCTGCGGAAGAAATGTCCAGAACTGCGCCTATGAACTGCAGAGTCTGAGATGGATCCAGACAAGACTTCTCTTGATTGATCAAGATGCCCAGCGTCTCGAACAGCGACCGAGAATAGTGAATGGCGGATATCAAGGCCTCCCGAGAGGGCGCCATGAGAAGCCAGTCATCCAGGTAGGGGAACACGTAGTGGCCTTGCCTCCTCAGAGTCGCCGCTACGACCGCCATACACTTCATGAATACCCGAGGTGCCGATGACAGTCCAAAAGGCAGGGCTCGGAACTGATAATGGTGGCCCTGGTACTCGAAGCGCAGAAACTTCCTATGCGCTCGAGCGATGGGTATATGCAAGTAGGCGTCCTGCATATCCAAAGACGCTAGAAAGGTGCCCTGCTTGAGCATGGGAATCAGACCTGGGAGGGTCACCATGCGGAAGCATTTGTGCAGGACCTACTCGTTGAGGTCGCCGAGGTCCAGGATCTGATGGAGATCCCGTTTTCTTGGGAACCAGGAAGAAGTGAGAATAATATCCTGCGTCCCTCTGGTTCTGTGGAACGTGCTCCATTGCTTCTTCTTCCAGGAGAATGAACACCTCCTGCTGTATAAGTAGAGCGTGCTGACCCGAGTAACGGGAAAGCCGGGAGGTCTTGCCAGTGGATGGTCGAGAAATTCCATGAAATGTCCCTTCTTGACCAACTGGAGAACCCACAGGTCGGTGGTGATTGACTGCCACCCTGAAAAGTAGCGAAGCATGCAATTCCCTGACCTTCGCACTCCGCTGATCGGGGGCAGGGCCGGAAGGAGCCGCGTTGTGGCAGCACTGGTCCCGCAGGCTGGGCCGGTTGAGTGTAACACTGGGCTCTGCCTGGGGATGACTTAGCCTGGGCTTTTCGCTGAAAGGAGCCCCTTTGTTGCTGGCCGGAACGTGGCTGCTGTCTTTGTTGCAGGCTTTGGTTCCTAAGAAAGGAACTGGGCCTGGGTCTGTACATGGCCTGTACAGACCTGACTGCCTTCCTAGCATCCTGAAGTTTGGTGATCACCCTCTCCGAGGGTTCACCAAAAAGTACTTCGCCTTTGTAGGGGACATCAAGAAGATTCTTCTGTACGTCCGGGGTGAAGCCGGAGACACGGAGTGAAGAGCGTCGCCGGAGACAAGATGCCTGAAGCTGCAGCTCTGGCAGACGAGTCCGAAGAATCATATGCGGCTCGTAGTACCTGGGTCCTCACATCACACCCTGTGCGGAGGAGGTTTAGGAGCTCCGCCTTCTGCTCACCATCCGGAATTTTGTCGACCAGGTCCTGGACCTGTTCCCATATGGCGTTCTGAAACTGTACCATGTGGGTTAGGTAGTTCAGGGACCTGATGGAGCATGTAGCGGCCGCATATATGCATCTCCCCAGGGTGTCCAATTGTTTGGATTCCTGGTCCGGTGGCTGTGTGCTCATGTGTTGCAGTCTTTGGGACCGGTCATGTGAGGCCATAATGACCAGGGAGTTTGACAGTGGTTGTTGAGCCAAGTACTGGTTCTCTCTCGGAGCCTTGTACAGGCGGTCAGCTTTCTTCGGCACCGCAGGAGTGGAAGGTAGACGTTTCCATGCAGCCTTGGTGACATCCGCGAAGGTGTCCACCAAGGGTGGCACCACCACAGGCTTTGGGTCTTTCTGCCAAAGATAACGGGCAAGGTGCTGTCTTTTGGGGTCCAGTTCTTCAGCATCCCACTCCATGTTGTCCTGGATGTGCCTCATGATCTCAGAGAAAGAAAGGTCATCCGGAAGAGACCTGGGAAGGTCATCTGGGTCAGGTGATGAAATGCTGAGTGGAGAAGGAGATCTGGAGTAATCCGAGGTATCCGATCTGGAGTCCTCCCCCGACGGGATATACCGCCGATGTCTGGGTCGCTTGGGGCTGGGAGACCCTGATGGAGATCTTGAGGGAAGCCTTCTCCAATCCTGGGATCTACCCCTAGGAGGTGGAGTCTGCTCCTTGGCGGTTGTCCTGTTGGCCTCTGTAGTGGAGGAGGGGGCGTAGGAGGTGAAAGAGTAGGAGGAGGGGGAGGAGGAGGTTTCACTGGGACCACATCTTTGCGGATGGTGTCCCACCAGAAAGTAAAGAGTTCCTTTACTTCTTGAATATTCATGCCCGACGACAGGCCTGGCGCCGGTGGTCTGTCACCGGGCGTCGGATCCTCAGGTGTCTCCGGGGTGGGCGAAGGTTCCCTCGGAAGCCCAGCATCCTCTGTGTTGCCCGCATGATCTTCGGGCAACGCGGTGTCCTCCTCTGTGGAGTCCCTGTGACTGGCATCAACCGGTGACTGGGGAGCGGTCTTCGGCTCCGGTGAGGCTGACGCCGATGACTTCAGCTCCGGTGAACTCCTGACCGACGTCTGGTGCTTGGCCAATGTTCTCGGCTCCAGCAAATGCCTGGCCAACGTTGGGTGCTTGGCTGATGTTGGGTCCGTCCGTTTGAGGGACGTCAGGTCCTTCGTCTTCCTGGGTGGAGGATCTAGGCCCCTAGGGGGCTGGGAGACCGACCTGGAGTCAGGGTCCTGACGTTGGGTGGAAGAGGAAGACTTGTGGCATTCAGAGGACTTTGAAGAGGCCCAAGAGGGAGTAGAGGAAGCTGAGGGCCTGGAGGTCTTAATGGGCTGAAGAGTCTAAGAATCGCTGGAAGCCCGGACCTTGATTGAAGGGGGCTGAGACCTAGCCCTGGATGGAGAGTGGTCCAATCGGGTGGAGCCTGAGCTCCGCGAGTCCGAAGCCCGGTTCAGGGATCTGGACCTTGCCTTCTCCCGGTGCTTGTCCCCATGTTTGTGGATCTTGGAGGAAGAATCGTCCCTGGAGGAAGGTTCCTTGTCCATCCTATTAAGTTTTTCCTCTAGCAGGTAAGCCTGAGGTGCCTTCTGACAGCGGATCCTGGTGCAGCTGTTGAACCCCTGGCAAAAGGTGCAGGCCTTAGTATCGTGATCCAGGCCTAAGCAACACACGGAGGAGGAGTGAGGATCCTTGAAAGGGGTCTGTTTTCCGCAGACACCCTTTGAAAGGTGACCCTCAAATGAAGGGATTGGAGAGGACATTAGTCGTGTAGAAGCTCTGTTCTTTGAAGTTCTAAGTTGTTGTGCGCTAGGTAGAGACGAGAGGAATATGCTGGCGAGTCAACGGTGGGAAAAGAACTGGGGATTATGGGGGACCACCCCCTTCAAACAACATGAAGTCTTGCTGTATTCTGACATATGCAGTTAGGTCCTGCCTTTCAACTGCCCTGGACAACAAAGAGTTAAAACTTTCCATGGCCAGCATGGAATGTTCACCGCAAGCTCGATTGAAGCATCTGTCTGCTGTTGTTTAAACTCCAGCCGTCAGATTCTTTACTCCGCCTCACTGAACAGTCGCTCCGGAGATTTCTCCTTTGTTTGGTTCAAAAAAGTCGGTTAAAGTGTCGTTTTTCACTCAGTTTCTACCAAATTGCTGCTACCAAATCTGTCGGTTTAAGTCTCTGTCTGTGGTACCGTGAGTACTAGATAGGTTTTCTATTTAGTTTCTGTGTGGAACTTGTAAATTGTGGATCGGTTCGGCTAAACCGATCAGTTTAGGTAAAAAAGTTTGTGAATTTACTTAAGAGTGTGGTAACTGGTCCGTATCGGTTCTAAAAACGGATTTTATTACGTTTTTTTCCCCAAGACCCGTAACACGGTCAGGAACCGATAGGGGAGTCTTGCCTGGCGGATTGCTGAAAAAAGGGTAAGTTCTGGATAGGATTGGCCATGTCTGAGAAACCCAAGGAAAAAAATGGGCCCACTGGGTTTCAACACTGCAGTGTGCGTGGGAAGTCTTTGCTAAGGCTGATCCCCACACCACCTGTGTTTATTGTCTGGGGTTTGACCACCTCGATTCAGACTGCCAAACTTGTAAGAATTTTCCCAAAGCTACCCTGGAAAAGAGATTAGGTAGACTGAGGGAAAGGGAGGTTGAGAAGTCCGCTGACCCGGATGGCCAGCCAGGTTCGGTTCAGACTGAACCAGAAGGAGTGCCCTCTGACCAGGGCGATACTTCTTCGGGCAAAAGGAGAACCGATTCTGAGGAGTCAGTTCTGGTTAAAAGAAAAAGAAAAGATAAATTGTCCGGTTCGGATACAGAAATTCATACTCTGACCGCTGATGAGATAGCCAAGGTGATAAGAATAGTGCAAACGCTTACTTCGGTTCCGGCCAAACTGGCACCATCTGGCAGGGGTTCGATTCGGTCAGTTCCCCCGGTTCCGGATTACACCTTAGAGGAATTTTATGAACTGGATGAGGAGGAGGGAGAGTATGAGGATTATGGTGATTATGAAAGTCTGGATGTGCCTAGTGACCCAGACATCTCCCCAGACAGACCTTCAGGAGTTTCTCCTCCTAGGCTTTCTGAGTCCCCTTCCCACTTTATGTTTTACAAAAAAGTGGCCGAAACCCTCCAGCTTCCTATGGATGAAGCAGTAGAGGATCAGGAGGAGCCTGATTTTGTTGAAATGATGGACATCCCAGAGTCCAGGCGACTGTCTATTCTCCTCCATAAATCTTTTGGGAAACAGACAAACAAAATTCTTAAGACTCCTAACTCCATTCCTCCTGTGGACAGACGAATGGACAAGAGGTATACTCTTTCAGGCTCAGACACGGAGTTCCTTTCTCAGCAATGCAGCCGTGTTGGGGTAGTGCAGGCTGCTGCCTGTGATAAGGCAAATATCCCCTTGGCATCACACCCCCCAGATAAGGACTCCAGGAGGATTGATGCCATGGCAAAGAAACAGTACATGGCAGCATCTTTAGGACTCAGGCAGGCTAACTATATGGCCTACACAGCTAGATACCAGAAATCCAGATGGGACACTGTGCTGGCTCTGGCTAAACAGGCCCCTGGCCAGCTTGCCAAGGAGCTGGAGCAGGTGGCTGCAGATGGGATTGAGGCATCCAAAGTGCAATTTCATGCTGCTGTGGACTCCAATGATGTTTCATCAAGAGTCAAGGCTACATCTGTGGCTCTTCGAGGATGGCTTGGCTCAGATGTACTAGCCTATCACAGGATACCCAGGCTAAGGCCATGGATTTCCTTGTTATTGGCAATTTTCTGTTTGGGGAGCAGACAGAGAACTACATGAAGAAGATGGACAAGTACAGGACCACATACAGGAGTGCTCAAGCCAAAGAAAGGCAAGCCACTCCTCAAAGTCCAGGAGCAGGGGCAGGCCTTTCCAAAGGCCTTTTTACCAAGTTCAGGCCTCCTCTTCTTATTCTTAGAGGGGGTTCTTCAGACGGAGAGGCACACAGGGAATGAGCAGGCCTGCATCCACCCCTCAGCCTAAAGCACCTGCCAAGCAGACACCCTGATGGGTCTGCCCGGGCCGATTCTCCAATACCAGTAGAGGGCAGGCTGGCTTACTTTGTCCAGGACTGGAAGTCTCTGACATCAGACAAGTGGGTCCTGGAAGTAGTAAGCCAGGGACTGGTTCTCAGCTTCAAAAAATTTCCCAAGATGAGAACCAGATCCTTTCCACCTGCAAATCCATCAGAAACCCTTGCCTTAGAGGCAGAGGTTTCTTCCCTCCTAGCTCTCAGAGCCATAGAGAGGGCTCCCACCCTACACAGGGGCAAAGGCTTGTACTCCAGGTACTTCCTAACCCCCAAAAAGACAGGAGAATGGCGGCCCATCCTGGACCTAAGATATCTGAACAAACACCTTTTAAAACCAAAGTTCAAAATGGTGACTCTGGGTATAATCCTTCCCTCTCTAAGGCCAGGGGACTGGCTAGCCTCCCTGGACCACAAAGATGCCTATTTTCACATTCCCATCAGGTGCACCCATAGAAAGTACCTCAGGTTCGAGTTGCCCTCAGGCCACTATCAATTTAGAGCAATGCCCTTTGGCCTAACATCAGCCCCAAGGGTTTTCACGACGTGCCTGGCAGTAATGGTTGCTTTCCTAAGGAGAAAAAAGATCTCCATCTTCCCATACTTAGACGACTGGCTCATAGTGGGTCAGTCTCCAGACCAAGTCAAGTCACATTTGCAAACAACTCAGCAAGTGCTCACTTCCTTAGGATTCCTCCTCAACCTTCCAAAGTCAGTTCTCGAGCCAGTACAGCTCCTCACCTTCATAGGAGCACAGCTGGATACAGTAAAGGCAAGAGCATTCCTTCCCCTGGAAAGGGCAAGGACCCTTATGGAACTGGCCTCTTCTTTCACCCTACAGGTGTCTCGACCAGCAAGGTATTTCCTTCAGCTTCTGGGCCACATGTCAGCTTCCACAGCACTGGTCCAGGGAGCAAGATTCCAGATGAGGGACATTCAGTTCCACTTAAAAGCCTTCTGGTCCCAAAGAAAGGATTCCCTTACCAAACTAGTCCCAGTGACTCAAACCCTGATCCAGGCCTTGCAGTGGTGGCAGGATCAGGACAATTTGAGACAAGGAGTTCCTTCTGTAACTCAGTCTTATTCAGTGATACTCATCACAAATGCTTCTCTGCTGGGCTAGGGAGCCCACCTGGGGGATCTTACCACTCAAGGGCTGTGGTCACCTCAGGAATCTCTGCTTCACATCAATTTCCTGGAACTTAGAGCAGTGTTTCTGGCACTGCAAGCTTCTTTCTAAATCTGTACAGAACAAGGTGGTCCAGGTCAGAACAGACAACACCACCACCATGTGGTACATCAACAAGCAAGGAGGCACTCAGTTTATGGCCTTGTGCACAGAAGCAATGAAGTTGTGGATCCCTGGCCTATTCCCTGCAAACCTCTCTGATAGCAGTTCACCTCCCAGGGGAAGGACAATGTCCTAGCAGATGCTCTCAGCAGGATATCCCAGGGCCATCACGAATGGACCCTAGATCCCTTAATTTTGAAAGTGATTTTCTCGAGATGGGGCACTCCACAGATAGATCTTTTTGCAGCCCCAGACAATCACCAACTTCCTCTTTTGTTGCAGACCCCAGTCTTGGGCTCAGTCCCCCTGGATGTTCTGATCCTGAATTGGGAAGGGAAATTTCTGTATGCTTTTCCCCCCTTCCCTCTCCTGTTCAAGGTTTTAGTCAAGATAAGGTCACAACCATGCAAAGTGATTCTGATTGCTCAAGACTGGGCCAGACAGCCCTGGTACCCCCTGTTACTGTCCTTAGCAGTCCACCTTCCCCTGTCTCTTCCCAGGAATTACAACCTGTTGACATCCTCTCAGGGGGGAGGATTTGGTACCCGAACCTCAGGTCTCTCAATCTCAAGGCATGGCTCTTGAAGAGTTAGAGTTTGCTGATCTGCATCTTTCCCAAGGGGTTCTGGATATCCTTAAGGCTTCTTGAAAGCCTTCCACCAGAAAGACTTACAATTCCAAATGGAAAAGGTTTACTATTTGGTGTTCTAATAAGAATATTTGTCCAGAATCTGCTGGGTTGCCTATGGTTCTGGGCTATATGGTCCATCTCAATGGCCTAGGCCTTAGGCCAGCTACACTTAAAGTGCATTTGGCAGCTGTTTCTGCCTTCCTGTCAGTAGGCAAGCCCTCTCCTCTGTCAGCCCATCCTGTGTTCTGTAAGTTCTTCAAGGGATTGCTGTACACCAATCCCCCCTTTAGGGACCCTGCTCCTGCTTGAGACCTTAATGTTTGCATTGCTCAGCTTATGCAACCACCCTTTGAGCCTTTGTCCTCTGCAGAGCTTAAGTACTTAACTTGGAAAACTGTGTTTTTGGTAGCCAATACCTTTGCTAGGCGTATCAGTGAATTGCAAGCCCTGTCAGTGGAGCCTGATTTCATCTCTTTCCATAGAGATAAAGTGGTCCTAAGAACTAACAGGAAGTTTTTACCTAAGGTGGTTTCAGATTTCCACCTTAACCAGTCTATGTCTCTCCCTGTTTTCTTCACTGACCATTCCTCCTCTCCAGCTGCACAGCTTAGATGTTAAAAGGGCCCTCAGCTACTACACAGAGCGCACCAAGGGTCACAGGTTTGAGTCCCTCCAATTGTTCCTCACATATGGAGAGGTTGGTAAGGGCAAACCTGCCACTAAGAGATCTATTGCCAGGTGGATTGTTTCTTGTATACAATTCTGCTATGAAAAACTGGGTAGAACTCCACCCTCAGGCCTGAAGGCTCAGTCTACTAGAGGTACAGCTGCTTCCCTGGCTGCTGCCAGGGATATTCCTATCTTAGAAATTTGTCAAGCAGCCACCTGGAAAACAGTCCATATATTCACCAAGCATTACTCTCCGGATATCCAGGCTAGGAGTGATGCTCGGTTTGGCAAAGCAGTACTTCAGAGCCTGTTTCGAAAGTAGGTTCTGTCCCTCCTCCATGGAGGTACTGCTTGGTAGTCTGCATATGTCAGAATACACCAAGACTTCATGTTGTTTGAAGAAAAAATTACTCACCTTAGTAATGTTGTTTTTTCTAATGGAGTCTTGCTGTATTCTGACTTCCCCCCGCCTCCCCTCTCAGAACCTGGTTTTTGGGATGTGGGTGGGCAGGAGCAGTTTTGACACCCTAGGGGTGTCCCTTTTTCACCCTCCTTTATTTTGGGTGAGTGTTGTGTTTTGTTTTTGGGTTTCCTGACTTGAGTCTTTGCTTTGAAACCAAAAAACCCTTTTATATAAATTTAGTTGCCAGTTGGCTAGTTAAGTTTTACAGTTTTCACACAAAACTTCTAGTGAGTATTGCTCGTAAAGATCTGCCGGTTGGAGTTTAAACAACAGCAGACAGGGCTTCAACCAAGCTCGCGGTGAACATTCCATGCTGGCCATGGAAAGTTTAACTCTTTGTTCTCTGGGGCAGTTGAAAGGCAGGACCTAACTGCATATCTCAGAATACAGCAAGACTCCATTAGAAGAAACAACATTACTAAGGTGAGTAATTTTTTCTTATGTACTATGCCTGACGTTGGGGGCAGTCCCTGCTGAATACTGCTAGCTATAAAATTTCCGTGGGGTCCTGGCACCTGCCGGCTTCATTCCTAATGGTGTAACCTGCCGCAAGAGCTGTTTCTCAAAGTAAGATCAGGAGTACAGCATGTTTGTAGTTCATTTGCATCACCAGGTGAAGAAAAAAGGTCCGGTTCCCCATACGATCCACAAGGGAAATGCCGGACCTCACCCCACAACTAACACACCGAAATCTGGCCAATGGAAATTCATGTACAGGCTTATGGCTCATATGACGGCCTCCACTAAGTGCATCTGTTAAGGTAAAGTACTCCGAAGTGTAAGCCCACACTCCGTGGTCCAAGTCCTACACCGCTGTTATCTGTTGATTTGCTACTATGTTTACCCTGTAATGTGACTATGTGACACATGTAATGTACCTTACTGTATACAATCCCTTGTAATAATGTATGTACCCCCCGGGTCGCCCCTGAAAAAGGGACTCTCGGGGCCCAGTGAGTTCACCCGATTATCAAAATTTAATAAATAAATAAATGTACACAAATGCTCGCAGTCTGGGAAACAAGATCCCAGACCTGCAGGTAATAATGACAGAGGCTAAACTGGACATAGTAGCCATTAGCGAGACATGGTTTTCCAGTAACTACACTTGGGAAACTTCAGTACCTGGCTATGTACAGTTCAGAAGAGACCGAGGTGTAAAAAGGGGGGGTGGAGTGGCCCTTTAGTCAATGAAAATATCAAAGCTACAGAAATTCAGAATACACATAAGGAGCCAGAAGAACTCTGGATCACCCTGGAAACAGGAAATGGAACAGCCATACGAACTGGGGTTGTGTACAGGCCTCCAGACCAGGGGGAAGGACACAGACATGTTACTGTTAGAAGATATACAAAACATGACAGCTAAAGGTGTGATTCTGAAAATGGGAGACTTCAACATGCCAGATACAGACTGGTCAATACCAGCAGGGACATCTGCCAGAACTAGACACATGGTGGATTCCCTGCAGGGGGAAAGCCTCAAACAACTGGTACAACAACCAACAAGAGACAGGGCTATCCTAGATCTAGTACTGACTAACAGGGAAAGGATCACAGATCTCCAGGTAGAAGGTCACCTGGGTGCCAGTGACCATCACATGGTATGGTTTAAATTTGGCCACTAGAACAAAATCATCCCATTCCAAGGCAAACATATGGGACTTCAGAGGAGCTGACTTTGATAAGATCGCCAACAGAGTTAAGCTAGCCCTGGCAAAAAGAAATACAGGTGAGGGGTATAGGCAAAGTGGGCAAGCATTAAAGATACAATACTTGAAGCATCATCCCACTGTGTTAGTGAGAAAAGAAAGTGCTAAAGAAGAAAGAAACCATTTTGGTTCTCGAACACAGTAGCAGAAAAGGTCAGAGCCAAAAGGCTGGCCTTCAGGAAATATAAGGGAACCAGCAGGATGAAGATAGGGAGGCATACCAAACGTCCCTAAGGGAAGCAGGGAAGGCAGTAAGGCAGGCAAAGGCCCAAACTGAGGAAACACTAGCACGAACAGTAAAAGAAGGTGACAAGACTTTCTATAGATACATTAGTGAAAGGAGAAAGTCCAGAGAGAGTATTGCTAAGATCAAAGGGGATAAGGGGGCGTGTGAGTAGGTGGACCATGTAAAAGCATCTATCCTAAATAGATTCTTCTGCTCAGTATTTACTGAAGAGAAGGTAGGGCAGGGCCCATAGCTCAGCATCATGGACACAGGGGGAACAGAGGTGTGCACTAGTCCCTTCACAAAAGAAAGGGTCCTACAAGAGCACAAGGCAATGGGACTTGATGGCATACATCCCAGGGTACTAAAGGAGCTAAGGGTGGAACTAGCAGAGCCATTATCAGAACTGTTTAGTGAGTCTTTGAGCACAGGAGAGGTCCCAGAAGACTGGAGAAGGGCTCATGTGATCCCGCTCCACAAGAGTGGTAGCAGGAAGGAGGCAGGGAACTACAGACCAGTCAGTCTTACCTCAGTAGTAGGCAAGATTATGGAGACACTCCTGAAGGAAAGCATAGTGCAACACCTAGAATCCATAGGTGCACAGGATCCAAGACAGCATGGGTTTACAAAAGGAAGGTCCTGTCAAACTAATCTAATATATTTATTTGACTGGGTAACCAAAGTGGTGGACCAAGGGGGAGCAATTGATGTTGCCTACCTTGACTTCAGCAAAGCTTTCAATACTATTCCACATAGAAGATTGATTAATAAGCTGGGTAGGCTCAGGGTGGGTCAGACATTGGTCAGCTGGGTGGCAAACTGGTTGATGGGCAGAAAACAGAGAGTGGTGGTAAGCGGTATACAGTTAGAAGAGACGCAAGCCACAAGTGGGGTACCTCAGGGATCAGTCCTGGGGCCAGTCCTCTTCAGTATCTTCATCAGTGACATTGCAGATGGACTGGAGGGTAAGGTTTTTCTGTTTGCAGATGACACCAAGATCTGCAACAGAGTAGATGATCCAGATGGGGTGGGCAGAATGAGAAGAGATCTGGATAAATTAGCAAAATGGTCGGAAGAGTGGCAACTGGGGTTTAACACAAAGAAGTGCAAAATCATGCACATAGGGAAGAGAAAGCCTGAAGCCACCTATAGGCTGGGAGGGGAATTGCTGGCAGTCACAAGGGAAGAAAAAGACTTGGGCATCATCATCACTGATGACCTGAAATCATCCAAGCAGACCACTAAAGCAGTAGGTAAGGCTAGAGGGATGTTGGGGTGTATTAGTAGGGGTATCTCAAGTCAGAAGAGGGAGGTAATAATCCCGCTTTACAAGATACTGATTAGGCCCCATCTGGAGTACTGCGTGCAGTACTGGAGGCCACACCTTCACAAGGACATTAACCAAATTGAGGCAGTCCAGAGAAGGGCAACCAAAATGGTGCAGGGACTGCATCAGAAAACATATGAGGACAGATTAAATGAGCTCAATATGTATACCCTAGAGCAAAGGAGGGAGAGAGGTGATATGATTGAAACATTCAAACACCTTAAGGGCATTAACAAGGTGAAAGAGTCTAACATGTTTCAATATAAGAAAAATAGCAGGACAAGAGGACACAGCATGAGATTAGAGGGAGGCCGATTAAGGGTAATGTGAGGAAGTTCTTTTCACAGAAAAGGTGGTGGATGCATGGAGCGGCCTACCTCAGGAAGTGGTGGATATGAATACAGTGCAGGGCTTCAAACAGGCATGGGATAGGCATAAGGGGGCAATACGGATGAGTACGAATAGATAGGCCATTGACAGAGCAAAGGCCAATGGCACATTCATAAGGTAGAAAAATAAATGGGCAGACTGGATGGGCCTTGCGGTCCTTATCTGCCGTCAACTTCTATGTTTCTAAAGATGATGTCGTGGTCGCTGTGCGGAATCACTTTTCGGAACAGATTCACAAAACAACAGTGCCACTGTTCATGAGGTAGGGTCCTAAAAGGCCATTTTGCAATTTTGGTTAAAAAATTCCCAAAAATGACTGTGCATTGCGCACTTTTTATGCACGCTCATAACTTCACCATTTTTAATATTTTCACTCCAGATTTTCAACATTGGCATTTTTTAACACCTCCTTATGAACAGTACAGCTGTCATTTTTCACATACTGCTCAATATGTGTTTTCGTACCTGTGGCACAGAATGGTGCAGTTGTGCAAAATCAACTTTTGGAATGGATTAACAAAATGACAGTATCACTGTTCATGAGGGGAGGACCCATAAAGCCCATGTTAAAAATCTGGTGAAAAAATTCCCAAATGACTGCGTTACAGGCGTGCGTTATGCACTTTATACGCACGCATGTAACTTTGTGAATTTTTCATATTTACACTTCAGATTTTCAGCACTGCCATTTTTGCACACCACCTCATGAACATAACAACTGCCATTTTGCACATCCTGTCCAGAATGTGATTTTGCAGCTGTGGCGCAGAATGGCACAGTCGCTGTGCAAAATCAACTTTTGGGATGGATTAACAAATTCACAGTTGCACTGTTCATGAGGGGAGGTCCCATAATGCCGATGTTGAAAATTTGGTGAAAAATTCAAAAAAATAAGCACGTTGTATGCATGCTTGTAACTTTGCCAGTGTTGCCCATTTTTCACACTGTTGTACTATTTAGATGGAGGTATGGGAGCACAGGGTCAGAAGGACACTGCCTCCCACCGTAACTTATGGATATTGTTGTACTATCTCGATGGAGGGATGGGAGCGCAAGGTCCAAAGGACCCTGCGCTCCCACTGTGACCTATGTACAATGTTGTGTTATCTGGATTGTGGGATGGGAGCGCAGGGCCCAACCATGACTTATCGACAGTGCTGTACTATCTCGACTAAGGGTTGGGAGGCGGAGTGCCTGAACCTGCGCTTCCACAGTAAAATGAGGATACAAATATGCTACTATCTGAAAGAAGGGCAATTCTTTGCAAAAACTTCATTAATGCATCAGTTGGGTGGATGCCACAGCAACAAAAGCAGGAAATGAGGAATTAGGATTTCCAACTGCGCCCCCACCTACAACCCCACCCTCCACACAACAGGCATTGGTGTGTGCCATGAAGTCATGGACCTAAGTCACCCATGCCTACACACTACAGTATAGGACAATGGGGTGAGAGTTAGGCCCTATGACCCCATGGCACACCCCGACCCCTGTTGGTGTGTGGAGGGTGGGGGGATGGAGGTGGGAGCCCTGGGGGTGCTTTTGTCGCTGTGGTATCCACCCTAACTGATGCATTAAAGGAGTTTTTTGCAAAGAATAAAAAAAACAAATATATATATATATATAGGATATGCAATGGAAGCAAGTGTAATAAATGATTTATCTGCACAAGAGCAGTCTGACCTCGGGTAACCTCACAAGTGGTGTAAGCCATAAGTGAGATGTCTGAGGTCAAACTGCTTGAGTGCAGATAAATCATTTATTACACAAGTTTTCCATTGCATATTCCATTTATGAAATTCTTTTGTTTTTGCTTTTGCAGGGGGCATTTGTTAATCAAAAGAGTAAATAAAAATGGAATTTTCTGCCATTTTTTGCTGAGTAAAGAAAATCTAAAAGGAATCAATAAATGAAACACCCCTCATTTTATAGATATTTTTATGCTGTACATCTTTTGTGCTCAAAGTACCATACTATCATTTTTTGTTAAGTTACTTGCATTTGTTTGACGAAAAAGTGCACAAAAATTGAATTTTCTGCTGTTTTTCTCTAATTATGAAAAAACTAAAAAGAATTTATAAATGAAACACCACTCATTTTGTATATATTTCTGTGCTGAACAACTTTCATGGTCACAGTACCAGTACTAACTACATTCAAATACAAATAATTTAAAAACAAAAAAAGATAGCATAGTACTATGAGCATAAAAGCTGGTCAGCACAAAATTATCTACAAAATGAGTGGTGTTTAATTTATAAATATTTATTTATAATTAGCAGAAAATTAAATTTTTTTGTTCACTTTTTGCCAAAAGTTGGTCAGCACAAAATTATCTACAAAATGAGTGGTGTTTCATTTATAGATACCTTTTATTTTTTTTTTTTTTTTATAATTGGCTAAAAAAAAGAGTAAAAAATTAAATTTTGTATCCACTTTTTCGACAAACAAATGCAAATAACTTTAAAATGAAAAAAGTAGCATGGTACTGTGAACATAGAAACATAGAAGTTGACAGCAGATAAGGACCGCCAGGCCCATCCAGTTCACCCATTGGTTTTTATCTACCTCTTGATTGAGCCCTAAGGCTCTGCTCTGTCCTTGTCCTATTTATACCCCTTCATCTGTATTGCTCCCTTGTGCCTTGTGTATCCCATGCATGTTTGAAGCCTTGCACAGTACTCATTTCCACCACCTCCTTGGGTAGGCTGTTCCATGCATCCACCACCCTTTCTGTGAAAAAGAACTTCCTCACATTACCCCTTTAATCCACCTCCTTCCAATCTCAAGCTGTGTCTTCTTGTCCTGCTATTTTTCTTATACTGAAATACAGTATGCTTGATTCTTTCCCCTTGTTAATACCTTTAAGGTGTTTAGAAGTTTGTCATATCACCCCTCTCCCTCCTGTGCTCCAGGGAATACATATTGAGTTCCCTTAAAGAGCAGCTGACACCTTCAGGAGAACTTTAACAAAACATAATATTTAGATAAAGTTCAACTTGTATTTCACATCAGTTCTTTATTTCTCCTCCCCATTATTTATTGCTGAGGTCATTTGCATGAAAACAGGATTTTTGCTCCTGAAGGGTTCATCTATTTGTTTTGCCTCTCAGAGTTGGGCAGTAATACTACAGTAAATCTGCAGTAGTCAGGCGTACTATACACCCGAGTGTAGTCGTTGGTGCTGGCCCTTACCGCTGTGTAGCCTAGAAGAAAGCCGGCTGGTGGTGTTCCATCGCTGTTCCTTGGCAATTGGGCTGAGCTGGCTGTTTCTCCCCTCTCCCTCTTGAGAATTCTTGTGGAGTCGGTTTGCTGTTCATCGTGGGGTCTGCTGGCAGAATGCTACAAATGGTCATTGCCTCGAGGAACTGATAACTTTCTGGTGGCTGTGGATGTCTTTTTGGACTTTGGGTTCGTCTGGATTTACCTCCTGGATTACTTATTGCGGGGAGTTAATTTTATGAGCTTTTGAATGTCGGTCCGTGCTCATGTTCAAATCTGCAGATACTTGGAATAAAGCTCATATTTGGTGCTGGAGTGCAGACCTTGATCCCAGGGGTGGGCTGGTTGTGGTGTGTGCCTTTGCGGGGGCCCTGGTCTTATTCCGCCAAGTAGTTGGTGGTGTAGCCCAGTGATCCTTAGGATCCCTCCTTGGGGATTGCTGGAGAGTGTGCCCAGGGGAGGACTGCTAGCAGTGGCCGTGGATCTATACCCGTCCACCCAGAAGGGAGTTTGATGGACTTTGGAGCTAATTATACAGATTTGAAAGAACTGTATATGAACTTTATGTGTCCTGGATCTGTGAGCAGGAAAGACAGTACTGTTGTTTACATTTGTCTCTTTGTTCTCTGGCTTTTGCTTGGTGCTTTCTCTGTGGAGATTTACTGCCCCACGGGGGGCAGGGTGTTGTTACCCAGCTGGGGAGTTGGCTGGGGTATCTTGCTTCCTTAGACCCTTGGAAATGACTGCAATTGTGGCCTGGGAGCTGGGTGGAGTTTTTTAAACTGTTTTGTTTTTTAAGGGGGATACTATTAGTTTGTTAGTTTTGTATTAGGTTTTGTTTATTGTATCTTTATTCTGCAGTTTAGTTTATAGCATGTACTGGCCTTCAGCCCCCACAGTTGGGCGTTACTCATCCTCCTCTCTTCGGCCCTTCACCCTTTTTATTCTCCCTCTCTTCAGTTCGAGATCTACCAGCAGTGTAGAGCGCTGGGTATGCGTGGGAGGGGGAGAAGGGCGTGGGTTGTGAACAGGGAGGATGATCGAGGGGTCATCATACTGGGGTAGTTGGTACCAGAGAGCGCCTTGGGAGAAATGGAATCCTGATCGTGGTTTTCCATGTTTGGTGCCCATACCCAAGGGCACCACCAATACGGTGGGCAGAGTGCGGCCCACGAGGTTTGTCCAACTCGGGCGGTGTTGTGCAACGCCAGGTCCATTAAAAACAAGACCGCAATTATTGCTGATCTTGTTGGTATGGTGGACCTGGCTTGCATTACCGAGACCTGGTTGGATGATAACTCTGGACCCATTCTAGAGGCTATGACTCCAGCCGGGTACTCGGTGATACACCGCCCAAGATTGGATCGTAGTGGGGGAGGGGTTGTGGTCCGTTTCAAGACCAAACTCGGCCTCACGGAGGTCCTAGTGGGGGGGGAGTTGAGTCCTTTGAGTGTATAGTTGTAGCAGGTGTAGGCTTTGGAATCGCCCTCATTTACCATCCACCTGGTGATGAGAAGCGATTCCTTCAGTAAGTGGCAGACTTGGTCGTTGATATGGCGTTCGAGTTGCCCAGATTGATGGTTCTGGTTGACTTCAACGCCTGAGTCAATGACGAACTGTCGCAATTTGGTCAACACTTCCTCCAGTTAATGACAACACTGGCCCTTACACAGGTGGTTTCCTCTGCTGCACATAAACGTGGACACTCTTTGGACCTAATCTTCCTTCTAGGGGTCGAGGCATCCGATGTGGGGGTGGAACCCGTCGGGTGGTCAGATCATTACACCGTGGGGTTTAGTATCTGCTCCCCTTCTAGACGGCCTGCCCCTATGGAGTTGGTCAGGTATCGCCCTTTGCGGGATATAGATCCCCAAGGCCTTGCAGCAGTACTTGACCTCTTGTCCCCCGCGTTGGCAAGCAGTGATCCAGCGACCCTCGTGTCGGCCTATAACACAGCCATTGCGGGAGCTCTGGATTCCATTGCTCCAGTTCGTGTTTGTCCCCTCTCCCTTTGCCCCAAGTCCCCTTGGTTTGATGGGATGTTGAGGGAGATGCAGAGACAGGGGCGAGGGTTAGAGCATTGCTGGCGAAAGTCCGCCCTTGGTGCCGACCACCTTAGATTGATGGATCATTATTTGGTCTATCAATCTGCAATCACCCATAAGAAGGCAGAGTGCCTGTCCAGGGAGATTGCGGTTGCTCCGAATCAACCAGCTCAGCTGTTTCGAACTGTGGACAGACTGTGCAACCCAGCCTGTCTGCAAGTTCGGAAAGTCTTTTCGCAATTGGAGTGCGATGAGCTTGCTCAGTTCTTTGTAAATAAGGTGGCCAACATTAGGGCCGAACTGCTGCCATCACACTCTAGGGGGGTTGCCATGAACTGGTGTGAGATCACGGTGCCTCAGCTTTCCTGGAGTTCCTTTGGTCAGCTGGAGTTCATTGATGTCATGAGGATCATCCAGTATATGCGCCCTACGTGCTGTAGTTTGGACCCTGGACCAACTTCCATAATTTTGTGTTGTACTGACATCATTGGTCCAGACCTTATGCAGATAGTCAGGTGCTCCCTGGAATCTGGTGAGTTTCCCAGCTCCCTGAAAGAGGTGGTGGTGACACCCCTCTTGAAGAAAGCTATCTTGGACCATGACTGTCTCGCAAACTACAGACCCATCTATAACCTTCCCTTTGTTGGGAAGGTGATTGAGAAAGTAGTGGCTGCACAACTGGAAGACCATTTGACCATCCATGATGTCTATGAACCCCTCCAGTCCGATTTTCGTAAAAAGACATAGTACCAAGACAGCGCTGGTTTGGGAGCTCAATGATCTCCTGATGGCCAGAGATCGGAAGAGTTGTTCCATTTTGGTTCTTCTCAACCTTTCTTCAGCTTTTGACACTGTAGATCACATGGTGTTGATAGAACGCCTGAGGCTGTTCTGTGGAATATCTGGAACCGTCTTAAGATGGTTCACATTATTCCTCACTGGGAGATCACAAAGAGTTGTGTCCAGGGTTTTTTCCTCTGATTCAACGGCTTTGTCGTGTGGGGTGCCTCAGGGTTCAGTATTGTCAACCATGTTATCTGCTGTGTATATATATGCTACCCATCGGAGACATTGTAAGGAGGTATGGGCTGAGGTTTCACTGTTACGCAGATGATACCCAGCTCAACCTTTCTTTTGCCCCTGACCAGGAGGGAGCTCTCTTGGTCTTGTCTAAAAGAAATCCAGGAATGGATGAGTTCTAGCTGGCTGAGGTTGAACTCTGATAAGACTGAAGTACTGGCTGTGGACCCGGATCAACGATAAAGGGATTGGGTGATGGTGGCTCTTCCAGAATTCTGCTTGGAGGCGTTTCTCTCCCGACCTCTGAACAGGTGAGGAACCTGGGGGTAGTTCTTGATGACGGGCTGACACTGCATTCGCAGGTGCCGGCAGTCGTCAAGACTTCCTTTTTATCATCTTAGGAACATCGCCAGAATTTGGCATCTTGTTCCGTCTGCTGACCTGCCAACGTTAGTCCATGCCTTCGTGTCCTCATGCTTGCATTATTGCAACTCCTTCTACCTAGGGCTTTCTGGGGTTGAAATCCGTCGCCTGCAGCTAGTGCAGAATGCTGCAGCCTGGCTTTTGACAGGTTCTAGTTTGTCCTGTCACATTACTCCGGTGCTGCGCGACCTGCACTGGCTGCCAGTTTAGTGGCAGATCACCTTTAAAGTCGGATTGCTGACTTTCAAAGCTCTACACAATCTGGGACCAGTCTTTCTGAAAGAACTTCTGGTTCTCTATCACCCTAATCGATCACTCCGCTCGGCCGACGAGGGGTTGCTAGAGGTTCCAAGGGTGAATTTGAAATCGATCTGGCTGCAAACGGTCCACTGGACCACCAGGGATATGGGACATTACTTTTATTTAACATATGCCCGTGATCGGGCTGCAAGCAGTCCACTGGACCACCAGGGATGTGGGACGTTACTTTTATTCAACATATGCCCGTGATCGGGCTGCAAGTGGTCCACTGGACCACCAGGGATATTGGCTGATTATATTCTTCCATGTATGCCCGTGATTGAGCATGGGGGGGCACCGCCACAAAGGTGCAGCCAGAGCTCAGGTGGCCACCCACAGGTGGCAGCTGCAGTGTTGCACCCTGCAATACGGCAGCTAACCTGTGGTGGCCAGCCATTATTCCTTTTTTTTTGCTCACCTGTGTGCAGCGCAGGTAGGGTGGCGATATGGGCTCAGCACATCCCGGGCTGAATATCGGGATGTGCGAAGTATGCATGGGCACACCTCCCAACCTACGCCGCATACATTACTGATGCGCTCTGGCACATCAGGATTTGTGCCAAGCTCAATCTCCATTTGAATATCGCACCGGGGCGCATCAGTGGGTTGCGCATGGTGCAACACTGTTTCGCCATGTGCAACCCTTCTGAATATCCAGGCCATGGAATACACACAGAAGTTTACCTAATTATAATGTTTTTCAAAGTTTTCTTTGTGGCGTCAGTAGCTCTTTAATCTGTCCTCATAGGACTTCTGTTGCAGTCCATGCACCATTTTAGTTGCCCTTCTCTGGACTGGCTCCATCCTGTTAATGTCTTTTTGTAAATGTGGCCTCTGGTACTGTACACAGTACTCCAAATGGGGCCTAACCAGTGTCCAGTAAAGAGGCATCATTACCTTCCTCTTATGGCTTGTGATACCCCTGCTATTACATCCCTCTAGCTTTCCCTACTGCTTTTGTGGTCTGTTTGGAGACCTTCAGGTCATCTGTGATGATGATGATGATGCCCAAGTGTATTTCCTCCCTTGTGACTGCCATCAGGCCCTCCCAATCCTATAGGTAGCTTCTGGGTTTCTCTTTCCTATGTGCATGACTTTACACTTCTTTGTGTTAAACCCCAATTGCCACTAGTTTGCCAATTTCTCCAGATCTCTTCTCATCTTACCCACCCCGTCTGGATCATCATCTCTGTTGAAGATCTTGGTGTCATCTGCAAACAGTTACACCTTTCCCTCCAGTCCTATCACAATGTCACTGATGAAGACACTGAAGAGGACTGGCCACAGGACGGATCCCTGAGACACCCCACTTGTGACGTGCATCTCTTCTGACTGGATGCCATTTACCACCACTCTCTGGGTTCTGACTGTCAGCCAGTTTGCTACCCAGTTGATCAACACTCAACCTACCCCAAGACTACCTAGCTTGTTAACAAGTCTTCTATGTGGAACCATATCAAAAGCTTTGCTGAAGTCAAGGTAGGCGACATCAACTGCACCTCCTTGATCCACCACTCTGGTCACCCAGTCAAAGTAATCTATCAGATTTATTTGACAGGACCTTCCTGCTGTAAATCCATACTGTCTTGTATCCCGTGTTCCAATAGATTCTAGGTGTTCCACAATCCTTTCCTTAAGGAGTGTCTCCATCATCTTACCTATGACTGAGGTAAGACTGACTGGTCTGTAGTTCCCTGCTTCTTCCTTGCTGCCGTTCTTGTGAAGTGGGATCACATGAGCCCTCCTCCAGTCCTCTGGAACCTCTCCTATGCTTAGAGACTCACTAAACAGTTCTGACAATGGCTCTGCTAGTTTGTCCCTCAACTCCTTCATTATCCTGGGACGTATACCATCTGGTCCCATTGCCTTGTCCACCCTGATTCTTGTAAGCTCTTGCAGGACCCTTTCTTTTGTGAAGGGACCTGTGTTCACCTCCCTTCCCCTGTGTCTATGGTGTTCAGCTGCGTGCCTTGTCCTTTCCATTTGTTCAGCACAAAGTGTTCTACAAAATGAGTGGTGTCTCACTTAATAGTAACCACTACACTAGGTGGACATACACTAAGAAAGTTGACAAAAAGTCTCAGAAATTATCATTAAAAAAAAAAAAGATAAACAGTCAAAAGCAAATGTCCCTGCACTGACAGAAAGCATCCCTATTGCATAAATGAAATATACAATGGTGAGCTGTCAGATAAATGATTTATCTACACTTGTGCTGTTTGACCTCAGTCACCTCACTCGTGGCTTACGCCACTTGTGAGGTTACCAGAGGTCAAACAGAATTGTGTAGATAAATAATTTATCTGACAGCTCACCACTGTATATCCCTTATACTGTATGTACCGTATATACTGTACATGTGTTGGAGGCATTATGTTGTAGTGGTTAAGGGCACTGAGCTGCAAACCTGGAGACCTGGGTATGAATCCCATTAGCCCCCACTTGCATGCTGCGTGACCCTAACAAATGACTTAACTTCATTGTGCTCCCAGGTCGTACCTAGAAACAAGCTTCAGCTTAGTGTGCTTTTCCTGGTTAAACAATTTCCCCTTTCCCTAATGCACATTAGCTAGCCGGTCCATTGACTCTGGAATTGTGGAAGATTGCTTTAATCCATCTGTTCTCGTCTCTGTTTTATAAATGTCAATGATTATGTCTTCCCACTGTATTACTGTGGGAGCAGTTTGTTGGAACCACAGTCTGAAGTTTTGTTTTTTTAGCTGCTATAAACAAGATCCCTAATAGCCTAACATTTATTTTTCACATTGTCAGGATATACTAGAAATAATGCAGTGGCTGGAGTAAGTGTTCTACAGTCTTGTACTAAAGAAGGGTCTTAGCAATTGGCAGGACCAAAAGATGTGGGTGTGAGTGGTAACCCCCCGATCACAATTTCTTCCGCATGATGAGAAAATAGCACGTAGAAAATTTAGAGACGATTTGTGGTGTTCTAAAGTAGCTACTGTCTTCCACCCATATACTTTCCAGTAGTGTGAGGCAGTTATTTTTGCTGTCTGTTCCAAGAGAGGTTCTAGTTGGAATTAGTTAAATTAAGTTCTGTTTCTGTCTACCAGATTTAATTTCATTTTTATTTTATGCTGGAAAGGCATGTGGGCAAAAATGCCCGTTTTCACAAGCATCCAGTTTTAGGGTTTTTACATTTGTGGATATATACACTTCATACAGACACATGGTTCAAAAACTACGAAGACAAAACCGTATACAGGAATTTCAGTTACATACTAAATGGCTTATGTACTGCAAATACAGTATTACAGCAAGTCTAAACAAAATGTACAAATACACTGGAAAAGGCAGGAAATACTCTGAAAGAGCTTAGAAGGAGAAAAGAGGCATGGAAGCAGTGAGGTGGACAAGAGAGAGGGGTTAAGAGAAAAGAGTGGGAAACATTCTAACCAAAAATTGAGCAAGTGACCTAGGGATTGCTCTGGTCAGTGGTAGGAAAATACAGGTTACTCACCTGTAACAGGAGTTCTAGGAATGGTATATGTTGTTCATCCACACTGTCTGACAGGTTCCTTGCCACTTTAAATCTTGCCGGAAGGTCTTCAAGCTGGCTCCTCCACCCACCCGGGTGGTAAAACTCGCTACGCCCCATGATGCCAGATCTAGCCCGCTGGAAGCCAGGTTGTGCGTCGAAGCCGGGAAGGCCGGGTGGGTCGTGTGGATGAACAACATATACCATTCCTAGAACTTCTGTTACAGGTGAGTAAGAAAAAATTACTCACCTTAGTAATGTTGTTTCTTCTAATGGAGTCTTGCTATATTATGACATATGCAGTGAGTCCCAACCTTCAAACTGCTCCGGAGGTGAAAGAGTTAACTTTCCATGCCAGGCATGAACGCTGAGCTCGAGCTCGGTTGAAACTCTGTCTGTTGTTCTTCAAACTCAAACCGCAGATCTTTACGAGCTAAACTCACTGAGGTCCTGTGTGGAAGCTGTAAACCCACACTAGCCAACTGGCTACTAAACATAAGAACACATTTTTGGTCCCAAAACAAAGACTCAAGTCAGGAGACCCAAAAATGAAAACACACTCACCAAATCACCCAAAAAGGAGGGTGAAAACAACAAGGTGGGCATCTACTAAGTGCCAACACTGCACTGCCCACCCACATCCCAAAAACATAGGTTCTGAGAGGGGCAGGCGGGGAGGTCATAATATAGCAAGACTCCATTAGAAGAAACAACATTACTAAGGTGAGTAATTTTTTCTTCAAACAACATGAAGTCTTGCTATATTATGATATATGCGAGACTACACAGCAGTACCTCCATGGAGGAGGGTCAGAACCTACTTAGGAAATAGGCTCTGAAGCACAGCTGTGCCAAACCGAGCATCACTCCTAGCCTGGATGTCCAGGGAGTAATGCTTGGTAAATGTGTGAACTGTTTTCCAGGTAGCTGCTTGACATATCTCTAGAATAGGGATGTCCCTGGCAGCAGCCAGGGAAGCAGCTGTACCTCTGGTAGAGTGAGCCCTCAGGCCTGAGGGAGGAACCTTACCCAGCTTTTCATAACAGAACTGGATACAAGAGACACTCCACCTGGCAATGGATCTTTTAGTGGCAGGTTTCCCTTTACCAACCTCACCATAAGTGAGGAACAGTTGGAGGGAGTCAAACCTGTGACCCTTGGTACGCTCTGTGTAGTAACTAAGGGCTCTCTTCACATCTAAACTGTGCAACCTCCTCTCGCCAGAGGAGGAATGGTCAGTGAAGTACACTGGAAGGGATATAGACTGATTAAGGTGGAAATCTGAAACTACCTTAGGCAAGAACTTCCTGTTAGTCCTGAGGACCACCTTATCTCTATGAAAGGAGATAAAATCAGGCTTCACTGACAAGGCTTGTAATTCACTTATGCGTCTGGCTGAAGTAATACCTACCAGAAACACAGTCTTCCAAGTCAAGTACTTAAGCTCTGCTGAAGACAAAGGCTCAAAGGGGATTGCATAAGCTGAGCAATGCAAACATTAAGATCCCAGGCAGGGGCAGGGTCCCTGAATGGAGGGTTGGTGTGAAGCAATCCCTTAAAAAACTTGGAGAATACAGGATGAGCTGAAAGAGAAGAGGGTTTACCTGCTGAAATAAAGGCAGACACAGCTGCCAAATGTACTTTTAGGGTAGCTGGTCTCAGCCCCAAGGTATTTAAATGGACCATATAATCAAGGACTGTGGGTACATCAGCAGATTCTGGGGAAATATGCTTCCCAGAGCACCATATGGAAAACCTTTCCATTTGGAATTATAGGTAGCCCTGGTGGAAGGTTTCCTAGAAGCTTTCTATATATCCATTACACCTTGGGAGAGGTGTAGATCAGCAAATTCTAACTCTTCAAGAGCCAGGCCTTGAGATTGAGAGATGTGAGGTTCGGGTACCAAACCTCCCCTGAGCACAGGTTAACAGGTTGTGATTCCTGGGGAGACACAGGGGAAGATGGACTGCTAAGGACAGTAGGCTGCAAAAAGATCTATCTGCGGGGTGCCCCATCTGGCAAATATTACCTCCAGGGCCAGGGGATACAGTGACCATTCGTGATGGCCCTGGGAAATCCTGCTGAGAGCATCTGCCAGGACATTGTCCTTGCCTGGGAGGTGAACTGCCTTAAGGGAGGTGTTCAGGGAGTAAGACAGAGACCACAACTTCATTGCTTCCGGTGCACAAGGCCGTAGACCGAGTGCCTCCTTGCTTGTTGATGTACCACATTGTGGTGGTGTTGTCTGTTCTGACCTGTACAACTTTGTTCTGAACAGATTTGGAAAAAACTTGAAGTGCCAGAAAAACTGCTCTGAGTTCCAACAGATTGATGTGGAGCAGAGATTCCTGAGGGGACCACAATCCCTGGGTAGTGAGGTCGCCCATGTGAGCTCCCCACCCCAACAGGGATGCATCTGTAGTAAGGATTAAGGAGTGAGACTGAGTGACAAAGGGGAACCCCTTGTCTCAGATTGCTCTGATCCTGCCACCACTGTAGGGCTTGGATCAGGGTTCGAGTTACTGGGATCAATTTGGTTAGACTAGAGGGTCTTTCCTTTGAGACCAAAAGGCTCTCAAATGGAACTGGATGTCCCTCATTTGAAATCTTGTTCCCTGCACTACTGCTGTAGAAGCAGCCATGTGCCCCAGGAGCTGCAGAAAATGCCTTGCTGGTCGAGAGACCTGCAGGGTGAACGAGGAGGCCAGAGAGACCAGGGTCCTTGTCCTGTCCAAAGGAAGGAAGGCTCTGGCTTTCTCTGTGTTCAGCTCTGCGTCTATGAAGGTGAGGAGCTGGACAGGCTCTAGAACTGACTTTGAAAGATTCAGAAGGAAACCTAGAGAGGAGAGCAGTTGCTGAGTTATCTGTAGATGTAACTTGACTTGGTCTGGAGACTGGCCTCTTCATATGAGCCAGTTGTCCAGGTAAGGGAAGATGGCCATTTTCTGCCTTCTTAGGGAAGCAACTGCTACTGCCAGGCATTTTGTGAATACCCTTGGAGCAGAGGTGAGGCCAAAGGGCATTGCTCTGAACTGGTAATGGCCTGAGGGCAGCTCGAACCTGAGGTACTTTCGATGGGAGCTCCTGATGAGAATATGGAAGTAGGCATCCTTGAGGTCCAGGGACGCTAGCCAGTCCCCTGGCCTTAGGGAGGGTAGAATAATTCCCAGAGTCACCATTTTGAATTTTGGTTTTAAAGGTGCTTGTTTAAATATCTGAGATCCAGGATGGGCCGCCACTCTCCTGTCTTTTTGGGGTAAGAAGTACCTGGAGTACAACTTTGCCCTGGTGTAGGGGTGGAACCTTTCCACAGCTCTGAGAGCCAGGAGGAAGAGACCTCTGCCTCTAGGGCAAGTGCCTCTGATGGATTTGCAGGAAAGGATCTGGTTCTCATCTTGGAAATTTTTGAAGCTGAGAACCAGTCCCTGGCTTACTACTTCCAGGACCCACTTGTCTGATGTCAGAGACTTCCAGTCCTGGACAAAGTAAGCCAACCTGCCCCCTACAGGTAGTTGAGAATCGGCCCTGGCAACCCCATCAGGGTGCCTGCTTGGCAGGGGCTTTAGGCTGAGGGTGGAAGCAGGCCTGCTTGTACCCCGTCTGCCTCTCCCTCTAAAGAACCCCCTCTGGGCAGAAGCAGAAGAGGAGGCCTGGGCTTGGTAAAAGGGCCTATGAAAAGGCCTGCCCCTGCCCCTGGGAAGCTGCCTTTGAGGGGGTGGCCTGCCTTTCCTTGGCCTGTGCACTCCTATAGGTGGTCCTATACTCATCCATTTTCTTCATGTAATTCTCTGTCTGCTCCCCAAACAGAGAATTACCCACAACAGGAAAATCCATGGCCTTAGTCTGGGTATCCTGTGACAGGCTAGTACATCTGAGCCAAGCCATTCTGCAAAGTGCCACAGATGTAGCCATGACTCTTGATGACACATCATTAGAGTCCACTGCTTCATGGAATTGCACCTTGGATGCCTCAATACCATCAGCAGCCACCTGCTCCAGCTCCTTGGCAAGCTGGCCAGGGACCTGTTTTGCTAGAGCCATAACAGTATCCCATCTGGATTTCTGACATCTAGCAACATAAGCCATACAATTTGCCTGTCTGAGTCCCAAGGATGCTGCCATGTACTGTTTCTTTGCCATGGCATCAATCCTCCTGGAGTCCTTGTCAGGGGGGTGTGAAGCCAAGGGAATATTTGCCTTGTCACAGGCTGCAGCCTGCACTACCCCAACATGGCTGCATTGTTGTGTAAGGAACTCCGTATCAGAGCCTGACAAAGTGTACCTCTTGTCCATTCTCTTATCCACAGGAGGTATAGTGTGAGGAGTTTTTAGAATTTTACTGTCTGTTTCCCAAAAGATTTATGCAAAGGAATAGACAGTCTCCTAGACTCTGGGATATCCATCATTTCCACATAGTCAGGCTCCTCTTGATCATCCACAGCTTCCTCCATAGGGAGCTGGAGGGTTTCAGCCACTTTTTTATAAAACATAAAATGAGAAGGGGACTCAGAAAGCCTAGGAGGAGACACTCCTGAAGGTCTGTCTGGGGAGATGTCCGGGTCAATGGGCACATCCAGACTTTCAAATCCACATTCACTCTCCTCATACTCCTCTTCCCCCTCCTCTGGTTCATAATATTCCTCTAAATCATACTCTTGAACCGGTGGAACCGGCCGAACCGGACGCTTACCTGATGGTGCCGGTTCGTCGGAACCGGGAAAGTGACTGGACAATTTTAATCGCTTTGGCTATTTCTTCAGCGTGTTGGAGAGGAAAGTTTGGCTCCACACCAGCTGATTTCTAGTCCTTTGCTGGAACCGACCAGAGTCGGCTCTCCTTTGCCCGAGGAAGTCTTGCACCTGGTCAGAGGGCACCCCTCCGGTTCGGGTTGAACTGGAACCAGGCTGGCTATCCGTTCAGCGGACTTTTGGCCTCCTTTCCCTGAGCCTACCAACTCTCTTTTCCAGGGTAGCTGCAGGAAAATTTTACAAATCTAGCAGTCTGCATTGAGGTGGTCAAACCCCAGACAATAAACACAGGTGGTGTGGGGGTCAGCCTTGGCAAAGACTTCCCCACAGACACTGCAGTGTTGAAACCCAGTGGGCCCGGTTTTTCTTTGGGTTTCTCAGACATAATGCCAGCCTAACCAAACTTACCCGTTTATGGCAATCCACCAGGTAAGACCCTCTTATCAGTTCCCAACCGTGTCACGGGTCATGGAAAAAAACGTAATAAAATCCGGTTTTTTTAGAAAAAATAAGAACCGGTAACCACACTCTAAAAGACAGATTAATGTATTTTAAACAACCTGATCGGTTCAAACCGAACCAATAAACTGTTTACAAGTTCCACACAGAATAGAAATCAATGTAAAGCCTATCTAGTACTCACAATACCACAGACAGAGTCTGAACCGACCGGCTGCGGTTTAATTTCAGTCGAAAACCGAGAAAAACAATACTTTAACCGACAAAATGAACTGAGCAGAAGGAGAAATCTCCGGAGCGACTGTTCAGTGAGGCGGAGTAAAGAATCTGACGGTTTGAGTTTGAAGAACAACAGACAGAGTTTCAACCGAGCTTGAGCTCAGCGTTCCATGCCTGGCATGGAAAGTTAACTCTTTCACCTCCGGAGCAGTTCAAAGGTTAGGACTCACTGCATATGTCATAATATAGCAAGACTTCATGTTGTTTGAACCTGTATTTCTAGGGGCATGGATATGTTTCATCCACACTGTCTGGCAGACTCCTAGCAGTTCTCCAGGAGGAGGGAGGCAAGGCGCACACCCCCTACTTAGGGAATAATGACTGGAGAACCGAGGCCCCAAAACCAGCATCCCGGCATGACTCAAGGTTGATGTGGTAATGGGTAATGAAGGTGTGTGCTGACTTCCAGGTAGCAGCCCTGCAGATTTCCTGGATAGGGATGTCCCTGGAAGCAGCCACCGATGCAGCGGTATGGCGGGTAGAATGAGCTCTTATCCCTTTGGGAGGCTCCATGCCCGCCAACCTATAGCAGAGATCTATGCAGGAGGTGACCCACCTGCCTATCGTCCGCCTGGCTGGCCTGGCTGCAGGTCTGACAGGTGCGACTTCAGCGTAGGTGACAAACAGCTGGCGAACCTCTCCTCGAACTTCAGCCATCCGCTCCTTGTAATATGCAAGCGCTCATCTAAGGTCCGGAGTATGAAGCCTATATTCAGCCTCCAAGGTGTGACTGGGGCAGAGTCAACACCTGGTTAAGGTGAAACTCTGACACCACCTTCGGAAGGAATTTCGGGTGGGGGCGCAGGACAACCTTGTCCCTGTGGAAGACCAGATAAGGAGACTCGAAAGCGCCTGGAGCTCTCCCATCCTTCTGGCTGACGTGATAGCCACCAAGAAGGCGGTCTTCCACGACAGGTGAGAGATGTCACACCTTTGCAGATTTAGGATCCAGTGCGCTATGGAGGGAACCTGAGCTTCCAAGTGGTAAGGAAGATCTGGCGTCATGGGGCGGAGCCGAGAGTTTTACCACCCGGGTAGGTGGGAGGAGCCAGCTTGAAGACCTTCCAGCAAGATTTAAAGTGGCAAGGAACCTGCCAGACAGTGTGGATGAACAACATATCCATGTCCCTAGAAATTAAGATTTGGTACCTATGGCAGTTGCAAGGTGGATTATTGAGAAGGTGCTCCTTTAGTTTGACCTTAAAGGTGCCAAGGGAGGGACTGCTAACAAGGTTAGGGGGAAGAGTGTTAAAAAGCTTGGTACCTCTGTAGGTAAGTGATCTCTGCCCAAATGAGGTGTTGCAGTAGGGGATCCAAACAGGGGATGAGGAGGTCATCCCTCATATTTCTTTCATATAACCCTGTACCTGATCCAAGGGCCATATAGCTTATAGAAATACCATGATCCAGTGTCCTACCTGTGCCACCCATGTCAATATCACTACCAGGTGGAGACAGCCTACTTTTACTTCCAGCCCAAATTTACTGCCCATGTAGCAACTAGCTTGTAAGTATCAGAAGTAAATACCGGTTACTCACCTGTAATAGGAGTTCTAGGAGTGATATATGTTGTTCATCCACACTGTCTGGCAGGTTCCTTGCCACTTTAAATCTTGCTGGAAGGTCCTCAAGCTGGCTACTCCCACCCACCCAGGTGGTAAAACCCTCGGCTCCGCCCCATGATGCCAGATCTAGCCCACTGGAAGCCAGGTTGCGCATCGAAGCTGGGAAGGTCGGGTGGGTGGTGTGGATGAACATATACCACTCCTAGAACTCCTGTTACAGGTGAGTAACCTGTATTTCTAGGGACGGGGATATGTTGTTCAATCCACACTGGCAGACTCCTAGCAGTTCTCCGGAAGGAGAGAGGCAAGATGCGCACCCCCTACTTAGGGAATAAGGACTGGAGAACCGAGGTCCCAACACCAGCATCCCAGTGTGACTCAAGGTCAATGTGGTAATGGGATATAAAGGTGTGTGCTGACTTCCAGGTAGCAGCCCTGCAGATATCCTGGATAGGGACATCCCTGGAAGCAGCCACCGAAGCAGCGGTATGGCGGGTAAAATGAGCTCTTATCCCTTTGGAAGGCTCCATACCCGCCACCCTATAGCAGAGCTCTATGCAGGAGGCGACCCACCTGCTTATCGTCCGCTTGGTTGCAGGTCTGCCAGGTGTGGCTTCAGCATAGGTGACAAACAGCTGGCGAACCTCTCCCCGAACTTCAGCCATTCACTCTTTATAATAATTGAGCACTCTTTTAGGGTCCAAAGTATGGAGCCTATATTCGGCCTCCGAGGTGTGACTGGGGTAGAACAACGGCAGAGTCAACACCTGATTCAGGTTTAACTCCGACACCACCTTCGGAAGGAATTTCGGGTGGGGGTGAAGGACAACCTTGTCCCAGTGGAAGACCAGATAAGGAGACTCGATGGAAAGCGCCTAAAGCTCTCCCATCCTTCTGGCTGATGTGATAGCCACCAAGAAGGCGGTCTTCCATGACAAGTGGGAGATATCGCACATGTGCATTGGTTCAAATGGCTTGCCCATGAGCTTGGCCAATACCAGCATTAGATCCCATGGAGGTGGAGGTTCTCACACCAGAGGGGATATGTGATCAAGGCCTTTGAAAAAGCACCCGTCCACCTTCTCCTGTGCCACTGACTGCTTGCCAGCCCACGTCCGGTAAGCAGAGATGGCTGCCAGGTGCACCTTGAGGGTCGTCGACCGAAGCCCTAGCTGAGAAATGGACTACAGGTAGTCCAGAATGCTTGCCAAGGAAAAGGAAGAGGGGTCCAACCCCTTGTCCCAACACCAAATGGAGAATCTCTTCCATTTGAAGGCGTAGCACTTTCTGGTAGACTCCTTACAGGATGCCTCAACAACGTTGAGGACCTCGTCGGAAAGACCCAAGGCCTGGAACTCTAGCCGCTCCGGAACCAGGCCGTCAGGTGCATGGATTGAAGGCCTGGATGGAGAACCTTCCCCTTGTCGACTGAGATCAGGTCCGGGTGGGCTGTAAGCCGCCTCGGGAGCCTGGAACTGAGGCTGAGGAGATCTGGGTACCAGAACTGGTGGGGCCAGTCTGGGACTACCAGAATCACCTGCACCTTGTCCCTCTTCGCCTTGAGAAGCACCTTGCGGATCTAGGGAAATGGAGGGAAGATGTAGAAGAGGCCTGGGGTCCATGGCCTCGAGAAGGCATCCCCCTGCAGCAAGCCCTGCTGAGGGGGGCGGGCATAAAACAGCCTCAGCTTCACATTCTCCCTGGAGGCAAACAGATCCACCTGAGGGGTGCCCCAATGGGAGAACAAATCTTGTACTACCTCCGGCAAGAGAGACCACTTGTGAGATGCAGCACCTATCCAGCTGAGGGCATCGGCTAGACTGTTGGAGGCTCCTGCCAAATGGATGGCTAGGAGATCCACCTCCAGGCTGATCACGAGAGACCAAGTGTGGAGAGCCTCCTTGCACAGAGGCAAGGAATGCATCTCACCCCGACGGCTGAGGTAGTACATGATCGTGGTGGTGTCCATCTGGACTTGAACCACCTGACCCCGTACAAACAGAGCGAAGGTGGTGAGGGTTAGTCGCACCGCTTGAAGCTCCAGCAGGTTGATGTGGCATCGAGACTCCTGAGGGGACCAGAGGCCATGGGCCCTGAGCTCCCCCAGATGGGCACCCCAACCCATCAGAGAGGTGTCTGTCGTTAAAGTGACTGTCGGCTCGGGGCAGACAAATGGGATACCCTCCTGCAGATGAGCCGGGACGAGCCACCACTACAGGCCATCCCACATCTCCTGGGTCACCGTCACCGGCTGGTCCAGAGGACAGGAGCGCTGTGACCATTGTCGGGCCAGTCCCCATTGCAGGAGACGCATATGCTAGTGGGCCCAACAGACCACGCTGGTGCAGGCAGCCATGAGGCCCAGAAGGCGCAGGAAGTCCCGGCAGGGCGCAATTGCCCAACCAGAAATTACTGGGCAAAGGAGGAAAGGACCTTGGACCTGTCCGCCGGGAGCTGGGCTCTGGCCCGAAGAGAGTACGAGCTCTGCCCCAATGAACGGAATCATCTGCGAAGACACGAGTTCCGACTTGGCCTCACTGATGAAGGGGCCAATCTGAAAGCAGACCTGGAGGGGCTGCAATCAGTCAGTCGTCCAGGTAAGGGTACACCCGGGCCCCTCAGCGCCGCAGGAATGCTGTCACCACTGCCATGCATTTGGTGAAGATCTTGGAGCTGGAGAGAGGCCGAAGGGCATGGCCTGGAACAAATAAAGGGATCCCTCTGCTCTGAAGCGGAAGAATCGCTGGTGAGGCGGACGGATTGGGATGTGAAAGAACACATCCTGATGGTCCACAGAACAGAATCACATGCCTATTTCCAAGGATGGAATGATCTGAGCCAGAATGACCACCCTGAAGGTGCACGGCCTTAGGAACTTGTTCAGGTCGTGCAGGTCAAAAATAGGGCGCCAGCCCCCCCCCATCCGTTTTGGGACCAGGAAGTACCTGGACACAAACCCTGGGTCTGGAGGAGGGTCCGCCACCTCACTGATCACCTCCTTCTGGAGAAGCAAGGCAATGTCGGCTCGATGAGCCGACAGAGAGGCCAAGTGAACTCGCTGCCCCTGTGGGCGATGGCTGGCAATGATAGGGAACAAACTGCTTGAATTCAAGGGGCAGATCCCTGCCGACCACTTCTAGCACCCAGCGGTCCGAGGTGACAGCGGACCAGGCGGAAAAGAAATGGCGGAGCCGTCCCCCCACGGGGAGAACCTGGGGAGGAGTGACGAGGTTGGGGGCGACACCCCTCAACCCATCACTAGGCAGGCTTGGAGGAAGGGCCCGCTGAGGGACCTCCTGGACTCTTGCCTCCAGGCTTTCTACTAGAGGAAGAGGCAGACTTGGCCTTAGGGCACCAAATGTGAGCCTGCTGGCCCTGATGCTGATGTTGCTGGGCCTGATGTGCCACAGGAGCAGAAGGGTGAAATGGCTTATGCTTCTGCTGGTGGCCTTTGTCCTTCTGGGCAGACATGACCAAGTCCAAGGTGGCACTGGACTTCTCGATCCTCTGGAGATGGCCTTCCACTCCAGGCCCGAACAAGTCTGTGTCCAGGAAGGGAATGTCTGCCAGCTTGTGCTGGGTGTCCACCGTGAAGGTGGAGATCCGCAGTCAAGCTCTGTGGTGCATAGCCACTGCGGCCACTACTGATCGGGCACAAGAGTCACCAATGTCCAATGAAGTTTGGAGCTGTTGTTTAGCCACCACCCTTCCCTGATCCCGCACCTGCTTGACCGTCATCTGAAGGTCAGCCAAGAGATGAGGAATCACCTCATCCAGGGAGCCCATAAAGGCGTATGAGAAATGTGCCATCAGGATGGCTGAGCTAGCCTGATGAAGGCCTGGGGAGGAAGCAGCGTATACCTTCCGCCCTGAGTAATCCAACTTTTTTGATTCCTTATCGGGTGGTTTGTCCACGTCCCGAGCATTCCTGGAACATCGGAAAACGCTGTCGGTCACTAACCTCTCCTCAGAGGGGTGCTCCAAGAAGCCGGAGAGTGAACTGTTGGGGACCGCGGACTTGCGAGCCATCCTGGCCTAAGACACGGGACAAGATGCTGGCTGCTGCCACAACTCCAGGGCCAGGCCAACAATGGCTTCAGCCACTGGAAAGGCCTCCGTAGGGGAATCCCCTCGGTCCAGTATCTCTGTAAGTGGATACCTGGCCCATTTTTGAACGGATTCGAGCTGCATCCCAGTAGACTCTGTGATGAGTCGAAGCATACCCAAAAACGAGGATGGGCTCTCATCCACCGACTGGCCCCCGCAGACTCCAGGTCAAGCGGCCTGGAGAACAGGGAGGAGTCGTCGTCAGACTCCGAGGAGTCTGCGAACAGCTGCCAAGCGCCTGAGCCACCCTCCACCAGCCGAGGTCGATCGGGAGTGAGGGTGACCAACAACCTAAGGGGCAAGCCCTGACCCGACCGAGAATCCTTGGTCAGGGCCCCAGTCTTTTGTTGTGGAGGTTGAGGTTCCACCACAATGGGTAGAGCAGCCGGCTTCAGCTGAACAACCAGCACCGGGGTTGGCTCCTAGACTACCACGAGGGGTTGTTTCGGCTGCTCCAGTGACAGCCACTTAATGGCTGGAGAAGGCAATGGACTTGGCTTGTTACCGGTCAATAATAGTTGCTGCCACATCAAGTCCTCATAGCGCCGACACAACTTGCGCCAGAGCCTATCTTCTGAAGAGGACGAGCGCCGACACTGCTTTCCATGGTGCCGAGACCAAGACCACTGACGTCGGCGGGACCAGCTGGACCTGGACGAGGACCGAGACCGAGACCTCCGGGGATTCTGAGGGTGGGTCAGAGAGGGAACGGGGGAACCCGACCCTCCCTTGGTTCAGGCACCTTAACCGGGGACTTTGGCACATGAGACACAAACAAGTCCTCGGTAACCACCGGGGGAACCGGTGAAGAAGGGTTGTCGGCTTCTCCAGTCGACAAACCGTCTGATGGGTTGAGAAAAATCTCGACCGCGTCGACAGATATCTCGGCCGGTTGACCTGACAGGGACATCATGAAGCCAGCAGCCACAGCCGCAACCTCGACCGAAGTCGAGAGTCGACAGTCCAGTGAAGGGGATCTCTCCCACTCCCACGAACGTCAACGGCGGGACTCACCTTTAGAATCCTTCTTCCTGGATCGACTGGTATGTCCCAATGGCCCTTCTCCCTTAGTGGAGAGGGACTGACAAAGCTCCTTAAAAGAAGCAGTGTAGGAGGAGCCCAAGGAGAGCAGGATAAATGCCATGGCCAAGGAGGAGGAAGAAGAAGCAGCCTGAGTCGCCTCCTCCTCCTCGAGGGCGATCAACTGCTCCGCGGAGCCTGCCGCCGCCCCGGACACCGCCCAACGGGCCTCCTTAGGACTTGACTCAAGGGTAACGCTTTTTGGGTGCCCAAGAAGTAGTCTGGCAGTGCAGTCCTCCAAGACTTAAGTCAAAAAAGACTTGCACAATTCACAGGTCTGCGAATCATGGCGAAGCTCCAGACAGTAGATGCACATGGAGTGGGAATCGGTCCGGGACATCTTCTGCCCACAACAGCACCGGCAGAAGCCGGGAGTCGATTTGTCCATCGCAACTGTGAGGGAAGACGAAGGCCTCAGTCTTGTAAATTTTAAAATTAGTTTCAGGAAATCTGAAGAGTATGGATCCAGGCCTAAAATGCAGAGCACTAAGGAGGGAACCTGAGCTTCCAAGCGGTAAGGTCTATACAATTCACAATGCTGGGAGTTTTCATAGATTTTAATATAGCCAATATATTTGAGTACTTCCATGTATCTTGAAAGGAGCACTTGTTCCAGGAGATTTTCAAATACCTGGGAGAGAAAAAGGCTGGATGAAAACTTTCCTAACCTTGAAAATTCCACCACACAGCCTTCTGGGCCTGGACTTTTACCTGTTTTGAGGTGTGATAGTCCCTCCTGCATTTCCACTTGGAGATTTGGCCTAGTAATTTCTCTTTTTGAGCATTCTTTAGTTGTGGCATCTATTTGTTGTCGTAACCACAATATGGGAAAAAAATCCTTATAGTGAGTCAGTAGGTTATTGTTCCTGGATATATAAGCCTGCATAATATTCCCTGAATATCTGCAGAATGTTGTACATCTTATAATGTTGGGTGCCTGTTTTAGAGTCCATCATTTTTGTAATTGTTGTAGTTTTTTTGTTTTTATTTTAAGCAATATGCTACACTTCTGAGGCTCTAATTTCCCCCCCTCACAGCAAGTCTGCCGAAGACACATTAATGCCAGTTCTGTTTTATAATTCAGGATGTCCTGCATCTCCACCTGCAGTTTTTTTGCTAGTGGTTAGAGAGAGTCCACCCTTGTATCTGTGCCATCTGCATACATTTTTGTCTCAGTTACCTCAGACAGTTGCTGTTTCCGATAGTTATTTTTACTGGTGGCATATCCTAAAATTTCCAACGTTAAAACTGTTCTAATGTGTCCCATAACACTGCATTAGTCATTGTCCCGAAGTATTCCAGGGATGAGTTCTTTCAGCAAATCCTGAATGCCCAGATCCCACAACCGAGAGGGGTTAAACCACCACTGTGTTTATCTCCTTTTCAGCCTCCGCTGCAATGTTAAAGGAAAAGTCCCCTCAACCTATTTCCTATTTAGCTGTGTATTCCGTAAGCATGAACAATGATTCCCTCACTTACATTCCCCTGATTTCATCCTGATTTAAATATAAATGAGGGTGTTTCACTCTGCTTTGCCCTGGTGTGAACAATTGTTTGTCTCCATTCCAAAGGTCATATCCCACTCATGCAAGGCATCATGGGAGTTGATGATGTATACATGCACAAGCCAGCAGAAGTTATACTCTTGTTCAGTTCTGTTACATGTCTTGTGAAGTCCCTGTATTCTCTAAAATAATTTTTTTTCTAACTCAGAAACACTTTAAACTACAGAAAACAGCATGTCACTTAATATGCCTTGAAAAAGTTTCAGGACCAGCATAAGACAAGAACACAAGGATTGCAGAGAATGGCAGTAGCACTGACTAAATACAGTGTAACTAATACAGGCTTTAGCACCGAAACATCATAAAATTCCATGATGCCTTACATGAATCAGGTCACGATCTTTGTAATGAAGTTAAGCAGGTTTTCACATCACACTCAAGTACCTTCATTTACATTTAAATCCTGATGAAATGAGGAGGATGCAATAGAGGCAATCATTGTGTATGCTTACAAACTACACAGGGAAACAGACTAAACGGCTGAGGGGACCTTCCCTTTAAGGTAATGGGGGGTGATTCAGTAATAAAATTAGGCCACTTTCTGCCAGCTCTGCACAACTAATATTCTTTGCACTTAAAAAACAGTAATCAAGCCTGTAGTAATGTGAGTGGATATGAGAATAAAAGGTACAGTATACTGTCGATCCCTTGGGCATAGGTGACGTCAAACATCAATCATCCGTATATCTTTTGGCAACATTCAGGTATGCTTATGTCCTGAAGAAGCTCTGGTGGGGTTGGGATTAGTGGGATCTTTTCCTGCTTTAATCAAGAGATGAGAAATCTCCCTCCAACAGAAGTGCTTCTTTTTGCAATTCCAATATTTTATCAATCAACTTTTGCATGGCTGAGGCATTGATCCCTGGAGACAAGAAAACACTGTCAGCTTTTCAAGGTAACCTGTTTACCACTCCCACCAAGGACTAGTCTAAACTCCTTATCAGAGTATGTGGTGTCAACATGAAAGGAAGAGTTTCAGGGTACCAAAACTACTGTACCCTTATAGTGTCTGTTAACTTAGGCGGACTCCATCACTTGTGTGAATCCATATTTCTGCAATTTCTGATGCTCCGATGAGGAGAGGTTAGTCTCCTGCAACAGTAGAATATTTGCCTTATGCTGCTTAAGAGCCGCTATAAGATTTAATTATTCAGTCAGGCTTGATAAGTTGTTAATGTTTTGCTCTACTGCTTTAAACTGCTTATTAGACCCCATTATCAAGATTAAGTAAAAACATTCTAATGCACTGTAATGGATTCCCATTCTGCAGCATACTGCCCTTCACCTTGGTATGCAGTGATGCAACCCTTGTTCCATCCCCCCCCCGAACTGATGCACCATCACCTGAATGTATTGAGAGTACTGATGCCATCTGAATGTCCCTGTACACCTCTGTCTTTCTATAATTAAATAAATAAATACATAAACTATTCAGAACAAGAAAACTCATAACTGTCCCAGACCCTGCAGACAATCCCAGGGATGCCAAGATTAACTATAAATCGTAAACGGTAGCCCTTGTACTTAAGGTACAGTCTGTCAATTAACCCTTGTGCCCAAGGGGAACAGCTTGTTGGAATGGTAAGTTCCTTTGGGTCAGAGGAATGGCCACTGACCTATGGCTTGTGGGCCTCCACAGAGTGGAATACTTCACCCTTAAGGGAAATGGGAACAGCTTTAGGCTGGGTAGGGGAAGGGAAAGGAAAAGGTATAGGAGTAGGATAGTCCTGCCGGTCAATCTGATCACAGAATCTCCTGGCCCTCATCCTCTCTGTTCTACCTGAATAACTGGTGTGAAAATATGCCCATAAAAAACAGACAGTTTAATCAGTGGGTGGAAGGGGGCATCCTTCCTACAAGATTTTGGAAATCCCTACTCAACCTCTGTCCATAAGCTACTATTACTGAGACTGAAAACCTAAGGGGCTACGCTTTAAGTGTCACGTAACTACACTGTAACTGCATTGCAACTGCAATGTAGTTGCATGCAACAAACATGTAACTAGAGTGTGATTACCCTGATGCATGTAATTAATGATTAGCTACACTGAAACAGACACAAAGTGTGACCAACTAAGGTAATACAAACTAACTTCACGAGCAGGCAACTATTATGATGTCCAGCACACACATTCAGTTTTCCCCTTCCAATACCCTTATCACAGGGAAACAGTAAAGCTGAGGCATCCATGAACGCAACAGGTGCATTAAACAAGTTATTTTAACAGTGATTACGTCCATGTTGTAGAACCTTCTTCAAAATCTGGGTCCAAAGTAGTGATCACTGTTCTTACCTATAACGTTCACTCTTATTAGTAAGCAGGGAAAGGGGCCCAGCAATTGGGTCACTGATGCAATTTCTACTGAGTTTAACTATGAGGGGTTGCCCTTGAACAAAAGATTGAAACATGTCTCTGAAGCACTCAGGAGGGTTAAAAAATAATCTGTGCCCTCACACATCTAGCTGTACGAGGGCTGCCCCCCCTCCACCCTATAAGCCACCCCCAGGTATCACATGTATCATTTGAAAGGAAACAACAAAACATGTTTCTCATGCGGTATTATTCTCGCTTCCCTCCTTTAGTCAATGTAATCCGGTTCGGCTTCAGCATGCCAAATTTAGAAGGTTAAAGGAAAGGTAGAGCCAATGTTCCACACTGACAAACTAGTTAAGTGCGGGAGCACCTGAAGTATAGTGTGTGATTAGTACCCCTAAAGGATAAGCTTCTGTCCCAGTTCAGACAATTATGCAGTTAGGGTGGTTTGCAGTAAACAGCTGACACAAACATGCATGATCACCCCGCATGTTATAAGGTCAAGTGCCAGCTACAGCAGAAGCACACTCTCATGCAAAAAAGGTGCAGTTTGAAAATCTTCATCTGAAGGTGCAAAACCATGCCTCCGGATGTAGACAGGAGAGGTCTGGTGGCAGCACCACACATTAATAAACTGTTATGTCATATCCCCAACATGCCCTGTTATCTAACCAGCTGGGGCTCCCTTCTGATTGTTTTTGCTACAGTGCAGTTGCTCCTGCCCTCTGCCACGTCACTTTTGGGTTCGTTTTTTGCAGAGATGCAGTTGGTTTAGTTGTTATCTGATACCCCCATGCTCAGAGATCCAGTGGCAAACTATACTACTAACTTTGCTGGGTCCAGAATGCCAGCTCAACTTTACATAGCATCTGCTTAATAGACAAAGAGCCTCTGTGCGCAAACACTGAGGCAAGGGTTATCCCAAAGGGCATTTGGCTGGGAAGCCAAGTTTCAAGAAAATACAAAATCACACATTCCCACACAATGCAAAGCTTCATGGACAGCATATGCAAATCACCACAGAATGTTAAGCTGGTTCAACTTTAAGCAGAACTGCATGGTGCCGAAAGACCTCTCACACAATTTGCAAAGGGTGCTAACTGCTTAACAGGGTTGTCTTAATGCTGCTTCTGCACTGTGAGTGGAGGATAATCATTATCCACAAATATATGGAAATCCTTTAAACCTTTTTTAACCCTGCTCTGTGTAACAGTTATTCTTCCATGGCGTAGCATAAGAATTTAACAATTATCAAGCATGACCATTGCTTGGGGTAGGTAGGCCATGGCCCAAGTGCCCGGTAGGCCATCTAAATTTCAAAATTAAAGTCTGGTCCCAACTCCAATATCTCTCAGCTAATGTTCCAAAAATCTGCTCGTATCTTGGCCCTCTTCTAGCTCTGGGAGCCAATATAGCCCAAGGTTTTTACAGCAGCCTCAGGCTTCTTCATCTCCTGCATGAATTTCTGCCTGACAGGTGCTGATTTGTTCCACCAGGTCCTCCAGTCTATTGATGCGTTTGTCCAAGACTGAAAGTTGTAGCTCTGTGTTTGCTGCCTGAGCCTCAAGCTTGTCCAAATTTCTTTAAATTTGTGATGCCGAATGTGACAGGCCTCAGCTTTGAATGCGTATAGCTTGCACAACTGTAAATCTATTTTTCCCCTTTTCAAGAATATTTCTTGCTTTGGAGGGTGACTTGTCCTGGTCCAGCACCATATATGGTACTTGAGACAGCTCAGAGTCAGAACGTTCACTATCTCATACGTCATCATCCCTGCCCCCTACTCTTCTTTTTCCTGACTTGGGCTTCATTATAGAGGAAAATACTTCCATGTCACCAAGAAAGATAATTTTTGCCAAGAAAAATGCATATTTTAAGAGGCATTTTCACTAAGCAGAGAGATAGCTTTGGGTTCAGTCTGCCTTCTGATGATGTCACTGGAAGTCAGAGTAATAACAGTATTCAACCAAATAACTTGTGGGACATAAGGAATAAAAAAAATTCACTGTACCTTTGTAGAAAGATCAAAACGGCTTGCTCAGCTTGTATCTTGAGCATTAGGATACTCCTGGCAGGTGTTACAGACAACCTGGAGTTGAACTCTGCAAGCAGAATTTAGCTAAACATACTGAGCAAATATTAACTCTCCAAACTGAAAGATTAAACTGTTCAAAACTACGAGACAACAGAATGATTAGCTACATGTCTGACAAAAACTACTTACTTTAAATGTAAAATACTAAAAACAGAGGTATAAAATGCCAGTCTACTGAATCATATTGATAAGTTCCTCAATTAGATCTAAAAACACCTCTAGAGTGTGGTCCCTGTGATAACACTGGAGCTAACAGAAAAAACAGTTATGTAAGAACTTACCGTAACAGTAGATCTTTGAGAGCCTTTCTTGCAGCAGGTCACACCTTAGGAACTATAGGTGTCAGGCACCAAGACCACACAGAAAAATTTTTGCTAGCATTCTAACTGGGCTGCCCATGACAATGTCATCATGACGACCTCCTCCCTATATGGCCGTGGGTGGCCTCACTCCCTCACTTCCCCGCTGGAGACCATCCATTGAGGGCGCGCTCCCGAGGGAACCAAGGGAGAGCTAGAGAGACCCGCCAGAAGGAGCATGTAAGGCAGAAGGCACACCATCCTGGAAAAGGAGTGAACAGGAAAGGAGGAACTCAGAAGTGAAGGGGAAGGTGGGTGGGATGGCATGACCTGCTGCAAGAGATTCTCTCGAAGATCTATTGTTATAATAAGTTCTGAGGTAACTGTTCTGTCTTCTTCGAGGATATATCTTGCAGCAGGTCACACCTTACAAACGAGTCCCACCAGTACTGCAGAGGGGAAAAACAGGCCAGGCAGTTGGAAGGCAATAACCTATGAAAGGAGGCCCTCTAGCACAGCTAGGTCAAAACTTGCCCTCCTTCTAGAGGCGATGTCCAGACTGTAGTGCCTAGTGAAAATGTGGACAGTACTCCAAGTGGCAGCAGCACAGATCTCAGCTGCTGAGACTCCCCTGAAACAGGCAACAGAAGTGGTCATGCCTCTGGTAGAGTGGCCCTTAACAGCCCCAGGAAGTTCCTTACAGTTTCCTATAACAGAAAAGAATACAACTGACCAACCATTTGGACAGACACTGTTTAGAAACTGGTACACCCTCTTTTCCAGGGGTGACAGAAACAAACAGCTGTGAGGACTTCCTGCAGTCCTTCGTGCGATAAACATAATATCTGAGTATTCTATGTACATCCAAAGTATGGAGCAATGTTTCCCCTGGATTGGCATGCTCTGCATAATAAACAGGTAGGTGGATAGTTTAATTGAGAACGAATTCAAATACCATCTGTGGCAAAAACTTAGGGTTAGTACACAAAGACACCCTGCCTTTGTGGAAGATCAAAGAGAGGCTGCTTACACATGAGTGCCTGAAGCTCAGAGATCCAACGAGAGAAGGTAATAGCAACTAAAAAATAAATATGTTTTTAAGGCAGATTTGAAGGCCTGAATGGACGGGCACTCTCTACCATGATGAGGTAGAGAATTCCACAGGGTAGGGGCTACAGAAGCAAATGATCTGACTCCCGAAGTTGTCAAATGGACCCTGGGAATCTCTAGCAATCCCTCGTCGGTGGAGCAGAGAGGGCAAAGGAGGAGGTAGGGATGAAGGAGAGCTTGCAAGTCATGGAGGCTCAAAAGGAGCCAAAGTAAGTTTCTCCAAACAAAATTCACATCCCAGGCCTGGAATGGGTTACAGATGGGAGGCTTTAAGTGCAGGATGCCTCTAAGAAAGGTACGGGCCAAGTCCAACTGGACTACCGTACGATCCTCAGTGGGCACATGGAAGGCTGATATAGTGGACAAGTGCACCTTCAGTGAAGAATACTTCAGGCCAGCATCTGACAAGGACAGCAAGTACACTAGAATCTGGTTCACCAGGCAAGTGAAGGGGTCTAGATGATGGGAAGCCATCCACAAAGCAAAGCACTTTCACTTCATGGAATAAGTCATCCTGGTGGAAGGCTTTCTGGCAGCCACCAGGACATCAGCCACTTTAGGAGAGACCCTAAACCTGGCAATAGCTATGTCTTCAGGAGCCAGGCATGCAAGTGAAGAGACCAGAGGTTCGGATGGAGAAGGGTCCCCCGATCCTGTGACAGCAAGCCCTGGCACAGGGGAAGTGGCACCAGAGGCTCCACTGCTAACTGTTCCAACACTGGAAACCAAATCTGCCAAGGCCAAAAGAGAGACACCAGAATCAGGGTGGCGCCTTCCATCTGGAGCTTGATTAGCACTCTCTGAATCAGAGAAAAAAGTTGGGAAGGCATAAAGGAACCTTCCTTTTCAAGAAAGGGACAATGCGTCATGCCAGAAAACTCCAGGCCCTGGACTGAGCAAGCAGAAAAACAGCAGTTTTGCACTGAATGGGGACACAAAAAGGTCCGACTCTTGGCAACCCCACCTGTCGAACAGGTCTTCTACCAGTGAGGTAAGCAGTTCCCATTCATGCATTCTGGACTGTGACCTGCTTAGCTTGTCTTCCAGGACGTTTAGGACACCTGGAACATGGACGGACGATAGTTCGAGGCCATGCTCCAGAGCCCAATACCAAACCTTCATTGCCTCTATGCATAGGGGGTAAGAGTGTGTGCCCTCTTGTTTGCTGATGTAGTGCACCACACTAATATTGTTCATCTGCATTGCAGCGGGCCCAAGGACAGGTGACAACAGAAGGCCTGCAGCCTATACAGGACAGCTTTCATCTCGAGGATGCTGATATGGAGTGAAGTCTCAAGCAGAAACCATGTCCCCCGAGTCTGGTAAGGACCCAGATAAGCGCCCCAGCCCAGGTCTCTGAAGCATCCATGCTGAGGATCTGATGAGGAGAGGATATGAGGAAAGGAATCCCTTTGAGCAAATGGCTGAGTTCCATCCACCACAGGAGAACCTTCTTGACTGGCGAAGAGACAAGAACCATTTGCTCCAGATCACTGGTTCACTGATCCCATGGTACCCTCGAAGTCCACCGAGAGATGTGCATATGTAGCCTCGCCAGGGGAAATGTGGCAATGGCTGCAGCCACCAGGCTCAGCAGTCTGAGATATGTCCTGGCTGTGACATACCGGTTGTGACAGATTTCCTGAGCCTGCACTATCATGTGCTCTGCCCTGTCTGGGGGAAGAAAGATGGAACCCTAAGCCATGTCCAGTATAGCCCTATGCACTGGAAACACTGTCCAAGTGTTACTACTGACTTGGACAGGTTGACTGTGATCACAATTGGCTGCAATTGCAAGGTACGTGCCAGGCTTGAGGACAGTTGCTCTCTGGACCGAGCTTTGAGCAACCAGTCATCCAGATAGGGAAAGACGTAAAGCCCCTCCCTCCTGAGGGCTGCTGCCACTACAGCTAGGCATTTGGTGAAGACCCGAGGCACAGAAGACAGGCCAAAAAGGGAGGACTCTGAACTGGTAGTGCTTCCCTTGAAACAGGAAAGAACAGTTACTTGCTTACTTGGTAGATATGGAGAAAAGAAGGCCAAGGCCCATCGAGACTGTCCCCCACAACATTGTGGGTCATTAAACCTAAATCTGATTTGATTTTAACCATTTGTCTAGGCCCTTTTTAAACGCAGAGAAAGTGTTAAGATCCACAAGTTCTTGTGGGAGCCTGTTCCATAGTCTAGGTGTTCTTATAGTGTAGAAGTTTAGTCTCTTATTTGTTCTAGCCTTACTTACTTCAATGTATTTATTATGAAGTCTGAGGACTACCTTTCTCTGAGAGAAGGCTAGTCCACATTGCTGCATCTGTTCTAGTGTTAGACTTTAAATAGAACAAGGAGATCACCCCTACACCTTCTGGTTTGTAAATAAAGGAGCCCTGTTGTCTGGAGTCTCTCCAGATAGCTTTTAGATGCCAGGTGGGGAACCAGCTTAGTGCTCTCCTCTGTATTTGTTCAATCCTGTTTGTATCCTTTATAAGATATGGGCTCCAAAAAGGAGACCCATAATGTTACATAAGAACTTACCATAACAGTAGATCTTCGAGGGGATCTCAGTCATCAGGTCACACCATAGGAACTTCACCGTCAGTGAAGCAGGATCCACACAGAAGATTTTCCAGCAGCACCTCTGAGGCCGCTCACGTCGATGTCACCATTGAGGTCAACAACACTATAAAGGTGTGAATGACCACGCTCCCTCTTCATGTTTTTTTCAATGGAGAGTAAGGGATCAACCCATGCCATGGGGGACCAAGGAGAGAGAGAGGTGCCCAGGCCTGAATAAAAGACTGAATACACCAGATAGCCAGTCTAAGATAGGAACCCCAAATAGGGGGATGTTGGGAGGGAAGGCTGACCTGATGACCGAGATACTCTTGAAGATCTACTGTTACAATAAGTTCTTACGTAACTGTTCTGTCTTCTTTGGGCGTATCTCAGTCATCAGGTCACACCATAGGTACAAGTCCCAAGCACTAACAAGTGACTGCAGAACAGTCTGGGTGGCAGGTGAGCAGGGGCCTAAGATAGGAGGCCCTGAAGAACAGCACAGCCAAAGCCTACTCTGGCTGTAGAAGCAATGTCCAGACTACAGTGCTTGGTAAAAGTATGGATGGTACCCCAGGTGGCCGCAGCACATATGTCACTGGCTGAGACCCTTCTGAAGCAAGCCACAGAGCCAGCCATACCCCTTGTGGAGTGAGCTTTGACCGCCCCAGTAACTCTTTGCCATACTTGTTGTAGCAGAAAACAATACAATTGGCCAAACACTGTTTAGAAACTTGAACGCCCTCTCTTCCTGGGGCAAAAGAAACAAAAAACTTCTTTGACTTTCTGCTTTCCTTAGTCCAAAGCAGATAATATTTCAAGATTCTACATGCATCTAACGTATGGAGCAGTGCTTCCCCTGGACTGGAACACTCAGGAAAATATTCAGGTAAGTGGACAGATTGGTTCAAGGCAAACTCAGACACCACCTTAGGAAGAAACTTCGGATTCATGTGCAAAAACACCCTGTCTTTGTGGAAAATCAAATAAGGCTCCACACATCCTGCACAGAGATATGCGCGAGTTCCCCCATGCTTGTTGATATAGTAGACAACACTGAGATTGTCGGACTGGATCAGAAGCTGGCACAGAAGAAGATGGTTATTAAAGTCCTATATGGCATACAAGACCACCCGCATCTCCAAGACACAGATTTGCAAGGAGATTTTTATCTGTGACCATGTTCTCAGAGTCTGAAAGGGACCCAGAGAAGCACCCCAGCCTGACCCAAAGGCATCTGTGGTGAGGATCTGTTGGGGGGAGGAGATCTGAAATGGTACCCCCTGCAAAAGATTCTGACAGTCCATCCACCACTGAAGTACCTTGTGGACTGGGGAGGAGAACAGCACCATCTCATCCGAGTCATCTGTGTGTTGGTCCCAGTGCACCCTGAGTGTCCAGTGGAGGACCTATATGTGCAGCCTGGCCACGGGAACCATGGCAATGGCCGTGGCCATCAGACCCAATAGCCTGAGGTACACTCTGGCAGGAACATAACGGCTCTGGGAGACCTCCTGAGCCTGGGAAATCAGGCACTCGGTCCTGCTGAGAGGCAGAAAGGCTTTGCCCTGTGCAGAGTCAAGAACTGCTCCTGTATACTGCAACCTCTGGGACAGGATCAGAACAGACTTGGGCAGATTGACTGTTTTGCCCAGAGAGAGAAAAACAGCTGAAAGGTTCTCTCCAGGGTCCAGAGGAACTGCTCTTTGGATGGAGCTTTTAAAAGCCAGTCATCCAGATAAGGGAAAACATATGATCTCCCTTCGGAGGGCGGCAGCTACCACTGCTAAGCACTTGGTAAAGACCTGCAGTACAGATGATAAGCCAAAAGGCAATACTTTGAATTGGTAGTGCTCACCCTGAATGAGAAAGCAGAGGATTCTCCTGTGTGGAAGAAACACCAAGATATGCAGATATACATCCTGCATGTCTAGGGAGCAGAGCCAGTCGTCCTGCCTGAGAAGAAGCAGCAGGCCTGGCAGGGTGACCATGCAGAATTTTTTGTACTGAATGTAAAAACTGAGGTCCTTGACATCTAGAATGAGCCTCAGATCTCTGGTTCATTTGGGGACCAGGAAGAAACTGGAGTAAAAACCCCTGTTCCTCTGATGCCCAGGCACTGGTTCGATGGCCGATTTTCTGCAGAAGGGACTGTATTTCCTCCCTAGGACTACTAGATGATCCAGGGGAGGGACAGGTGGAGGGTACTGGAGGCACCTCTAGAAGTTCCAGAGTGTGACCACTCTCCATTATCTGAAGAATCTAGGCATCTGAAGTGATGGTTCTCCATTGATTAAGATGGAGGGATAACCGACCTCTGACAACCACTTCTTGGTCAAGGACTGGAAAGGGGGTCTGGCAAGGAGTCAAGCTGAGGTGGGTCCAGTCGCTGGGACTGATCGGTCACCTTGAGGACTCTTTGCTGCGGTGCCAGAGGAGAAGGGGGTAGACAAGGAGGAGGAGGCCTTTCTCTTAACCTGGGGCAGGAGGCTGCTCCGAACTTGTGGGACACCTTGCGAAAGGAAGGGTGCTGTCTACTCCCAGGCAGCGAGTGGACAGACTTGAGCACCCTGCCAGATGTCTGTAGGTCATTGATGATGTCCTAAGCATCTTGCCCAAACAGTCTGGAGCCACTGAAAGGGGCATTAAGCACCTTTTGCGTTCATCTGCCACAAAACCTGAGACTCTTAACCAGGAGTGCCTACGGAGGCAAATGCCTGTGGCAGCAGCCCTGGCACCTGTATCACAGCTATCATAAAATGCCCTGAAGAGATGCTTGCTAATATCCTTAGCACTCTGCAAGCACTTTTTTAATTATTTAACTTTGTTTACTGGGTGAGTGCACTGGTAACAAGTACCTCTTTCAGGTATGACCCAGGTGCAGAAGGACAAACAGGAAAACAAAATACAGTGAAATACATACCAATTTACAGCAAGTTGTAGGCAAACACTTGTAAATATACAATGTAATACACAAAAGTGCTTGTAATAAAGGTAGAATTGAGGATAGAGAAAGGAAAAGGAAAGATGGAGGAGGAGAACGAAAAATGTGATCAAGATCGGTTGGTGGGTGCAATCAGCTAGTATAAGGTGGGAGTTCATGACAGGGGGAGGTTATCAGAAGGAAGCAAGAGCGGGCTTGGGCTGAGGAGTAGTGTGACTTTAGGAGCTTGGCAAAGGCATATGGAGAGGAAGATGTTTTGACAGAAGGAGAGAGAGAGTCCCAAACTGAAGCTGCACGATAACTTGAAAAGTGCTGACCCATATTAGTGTGAAACATGGGTATTATTATGTTATTTTTGGTTGCAGAGCTGGAGGAAGGAAGGTTGATGAGAGAGATTTGGCTACTGAGGTAGGCTTGTGTACCAGTATGCATAGTTTTCTTTACTAGTGTTGCAATAGCTAGATTGGATTTGATATAATGTAATGCCTCCCTGTTTATTGCACTGCTACTATCCGTAATTCAACCCTGGGTCGATCCTGAAAAAGGAACTGTAATTATCTCAGTGGACTTATCCAGTCATCAAAATTCAAATAAAATAAATAAATAAATGTCAGGGGAAACCAATTAAGGGATCTGAGAGATGTACAGTGGTGAACACTGGACCTGCAACCTAAGGCAAATTTACACATTTTGTAGTATAGAGTGTGTTTTTGCTGTAGGGTGGATTTACTATCAGCATCAATTACAACCGATCCATAATCTAATGATGGGACTAGGTTTGCCAGTGCAATATGGGATCTGGCCTCAGGAAAGAAGGCTGACGAGAGAGATTTGGCTACTGAGATAGGCAGATGTCCCAGTATGCATAGTTTTCTTTACAAGTGTTGCAATAGCTAGATTGGATTTGATGTAAGGGGGAAACCAATTAAGGGATTTGAGAGCTGTGCAGTGGTGAACACTGGACCCTTAACCTAAGGCAAATTTACATATTCTGTAGTATAGTGTGTGTTTTTGCTGTTGTGTGGCTTTACTGTCAGCATCAATTACAACCGATCCATAATCTAATGATGGGACTAGGTTTGCCAGTGCAATACGGGTTCTGGCGTCAGGCGTTACGAAAAGTGGAACATGGTAGAGTACACTTGAGAACCTCCTGTTTCAGGGATCAGTCAAGGAGGACCTGGGCAGCTGCCTTGCCCTTATTCCAGACAGTGTTCTGGGATCTGACCCTAAGGTGGAGGAGGCGTAGATCATCTTGCCCCAAAGGTCAATCTGCCTGGATTCCCTGTCTGGGGAGAGAGCTGAGGTGCTTGGGTACCTCAGACCTGTCATGAGCTGCTTTAATGAGCACTGAATCAGTCTCTGGCTGGGCAGCACAGTAAGGTAGGCCCTAGGGGACATTCTATAGCTTATTTGCGCTGCGGGCATAGCAGGGACCATGTCAGGTCTGTGCCAGGTGGCAGTAGTGGCATTCCTCAGAGCAGGAAGGATGGGAGGAATGAACTTAGAAGGCTCTGGAATTTCTAGAAAGTCCATGAACTCCCTTCTGGTGGAATCCTTCTCCTCAGTATGGAATCCAATGACTGTAGAGAGCTGCTTCATAACATTAAAGAAAGTGGGGTCCTCAGGAGAGGACCTGGGAGTATGCTTGACAGAGTCCTCTCTCACAGAAGAGGCCATGGACCTGTCTGACGAAAGAAGTCCTTCCTACTCCTCCTTTTTTTCAGGCAGGATGAGATCAGGGTGGTACTCTTTCTTGACTTTGACCTGTTCCAACTTGAGGTCCGATGAGCGAGGGACTGACAACAGCACAGGGGGAACCACCCTAGGAGTATAAGCGGTGTCAATGATGATAAGGCACTTGACAGCCCGGGGGACCCATGCCTATAAGCCCCCAACTGGTGAATCAGGACTATACTGAACTTAGGATATCACTAAGGTTGACATCGGCAAACTGCTGCATCGATGAAGGAGGGGTCAACGGCACAGGGTGCAATGACCCATCCCTCGGGGACTGGGAGCCCAAAGAGCCTGATGCCTGCGGACCTGGAGAGGTATTAGCTCACAATGGAGGGGCTCTTGTTGACGCACTGGGCAACACCGAAGTAGGGGTAGATGACCCGTGGGTCGATGACCGGCCACCCTGTGCAGTGGGTGGCAGTGCTATTATCATGAGCCTGGGAGGATCAGAGACCTGGACAGCAACAGGTGTCAGTGCAGCTACAGTCAATGAAGTACCCCCAGAAGAAGAAGAAGAGGCTGTCAGGAAGCTGGACCACTGCCAGAGGGAGTGGTCCCGATCACAGTCTTTTTTTATGATTTTTCCTGAGATTTGTCTCAGGTCTTTGAGGCTTGAAAGTTCATCGAACCCACCAGTGACCGGGAAGGAGGGACCCTGGCCAGAACTGGCTACCTGCTGTTCCATGAAGAATTTCTTAAGAGCCTTTCTGCATCACCTGAGGGTGGTATGGTTAAAGTTTGGGCAGAGCTCAGAGTTGGAGGTGTCATGTTCAGGCCCAAGACAGCGGACACAGAGAAGATGGTCGTCTGAAGAGGCAATCTTCTTTCCGCAGTGGCAGTAACAGAACAGGGAAGTGGAAGGAGTAACTAGAGACATAAAGTAATGGAATCTCTTAATTAAAAGAGATTCTAAAATGCAAAGTAAAACAAAAGTCGTAGGCAAAATGTCGCAGAACTGTGTCGGAGCTTCAGCAGAGACCCATGTGAACAGAGTCGATGGCGGGAAAGAACTGAGGAGGGGCCGGGGTCACCGACGCCTTTATAGGGTTGGTGATGTCGATGGTGATGTCAACGTGGGTGGCCCCAGAAGTAGTGCTGGAAAATCTTCCGTATGGATCCTGCTTCACCAATGGGTGTGACCTGATGACCGAGATATCCTGTAGAAGATCCTGAGGTACTTTCTGTGGGGAAGGTAGACCTTGATGTGCAGGTATGCATCCTGTATATCTAGGAAGCAGATAAAGTCTCCCTCTTGGAACAAGGGCAACAGGCCTGGGAGGATAACCATCCTGAACTTTTTGTGCTGGATATAGTGGTTCAGGTTTCATTAGTCTAGGATGGGCCTCAAGTCTCCTGTGGACTTCTGAATGAGGAAGAAGTAGGAGCAGAATCCCAGGGTTCTATGGCCCTTTTTTGTAGCAGCATCTTATCTCCTCCAGCAACATGGGTATATCTGGAGGGTAAGTGGAAGGCCTTGGAGGGAGCGCTCTGGAGCCATCTCCAGAAATTCTAGAACGTGTCCTTGTTTTAGGAGTTGCAGCACCCAGGCATCGGCTGTGATCTTCTACACCCATCCAGATGGAGGAAGAAACAACCCCTGCCACCACATCTTTGGGAACCGGATGGAGGGGGTCGGGCAAGGAGTCAGGCTGAGGTTGATCCAGTGACCAGGCCCACTCCTCCACCATTGGAGGAGTTTCCTGTGGTGGAGGAGGGCGTAGGCAGGGCCTTGGCAGCTTTGCACTTGCTGGGCTGTCTGGTGTCAGACCTGGAATGACTGGCATGCAGAAAAGGCATCCTCTGCCTTCTTTTCTGGTGGGTGTGGCAGAGGGAGTGAACAGACCACAAAGTTTTTTTCGAGGCCTGCAGATCATTGAGAATATTCTGCATGTCCACCCTGAAGAGCTCGTAGCCCCTGAAGGGAGTATTTACAATGAATTGTTGGACGTTCAAGGCAAAAGTGGACATCCTGAGCCAGGAGTACCTCCTCAGCCAAACTCCTACTGCAGAGGCTCTGGCGGAGGCATCTAGGGCATCACAGGTGGACCACAAGAGGTGCTTGCCCTCATCTGCACCCGTATGAATGGTCTTGAACATCTCCTGTTTTTGAGGGCCCTCTGGAAGGGACTGGGCTGCAGACCTGGCCCCTTTCCAGAAGTCATTCTGAAATGTGAGCATATGGCCATTGTAACTGATAACCCTTATGGCCAAAGTTTTTATTTATTTATTTTTATTTATTGAATTATTAGGAAACAACCTTTGAGTACAAACTCTTTTACTAAGGTTCCACATCATGGATACAGGGGAGACAATACAGACATGCATTATTTACAATAAATAAGGTATCAAACAAGTTATTATACAGTCAAGGCTCCATCTTAGGACCAATCCTCTTTTCCCTATACATCAACAACCTTGACTCCCACGTAAAGAACTCTAGCATACATTTATTTGCAGACGATACAGTTTTGTACGCATCAGGGCTCATCCTTAACTGAAGTCAGGGAAGCACTCCAAGCTGACTTTATCCAGTTAGAAAGCAACCTTATCAATGCCAAGCTTCTCTTAAATGCCAAAAAAACCAAGGCAATGATTTTCTCAAGACTTGCCTTTTCTGGTTCCCTACCTACCCTACCTAAAAACTGCATAGTTACCTCCCTAGGTGAACCATTGGAAGTCGTACCTAAATTTAAATATCTAGGTATGTGGATAGACAACAAGCTTTCTTTCAACGACCACATCGAGGATCTATCAAAGAGGCTTAAAGCACGCTTGGGTTTCTTCTTTAGAAATAGGGCCCTCTTTTCTCTTGCGACCCGCAAAAGACTTGTCCAAGCAACATTCCTTCCCTTGCTTGACTATGGAGACATTATCTTTATCTCCTCCCCAACCTTGAGCGTATCTAAACTGGACGTACTCTACCACCGTGCTCTTCGCTTCATTACTAACTGTGTGTACAGGACCCACCACTGTGATCTTTATGCAGCAGTTGGGTGGACCTCTCTCACCACCAGACGCCTACTGCATGCTGGCACTTGGACCCTCAAATTACTACTCCACAAACTGCCTGTTTATTTAACGTCTCTCATACACATCTCGCATAGCGCCTACTCCCTAAGGAAATCCGACCTTATCCTATTAGATGTTCCCAGGACTCGTACCACAACTGGCCAAAGAGCTGTCTCATATGCCCTCCCAAACATTTGGAACCAACTACAAGCCATGCTGAAGCTAACCAGCATCATATCAATTAACTCCTACAAAACACTAGCTATCTCTAAATTAAAAGACATATGTAGGTGGTACTAGGCCCTCAACTCTAAGTCAACTTCCTAGGTACAAACTGGCCCTCTACTTGTTAAGCTGAAATGTGTTGCATAATTTGGCGCAAGGTTAAAGCTGGAATGTATTGCATATATAGCATAAGGACTTCTATTTTGTATACCTCTTGTATTATATATTTTTTCTTTTGTTGTTCTACATTTCATATTTCCTGTCAATGTAATTGCGAACTGTATGTGAATGTGCCTCAGGACCTCCTTGTGAATGAGCTTGTTCAACGGAGTCTTTCCTGCAATAAACTTGAAACTTGAAGCAGTGCTAAACAATATGCAGTGTCAATAGCAGCATGACAGACTACTAACCCGTTGGACATAAAGCAGCCCTGGGGGCCTTGTCAAATAGTGAAGAAGGAAAATGGGTGTGCAATGCTTATGTAACGGGGGTAAAGGAGGAGGAGGAAGACAACTGCAAAGAGTGTGAAGGGCAAGAGAGGAGTACGGTAATGAGCGGGGTTGGGGGGTGTAAGTAGCAAGGTGCTGTAGAGATGGTGGTGGATAGAAGTGACCTCAGAGAGGGGAATGGGAACAAAGGCAAGGACAGAATTGGAGCCGGTGGTACATGATGGGTAAGTTCAGGTGTTCTTATCAGTGGTGGGATAGATTAGAGATGGTAGCAGGGAAGAGAGATGAGAGAGGGGACAAAGGATAGTCAGCAACGAGTGATGCGGTATCATTGCAGGGAGAAATAGGATCAGTGCATGCATTCAAAGACGAGAGAGTGGGGTGCCATAGTTGGGGGAAAAACAGGCTCAGTTCTGGCATTCATACTTGCTCATACTCCAAAGAAATTGCTTTAGTTCAGCTTTAAAGGCCCTAGGATTGGCAGTGTTGTGCTTGGTAGGCGAAAGAGCGCTGTCCCAGTGCAGTCCTATGGAATGGGACACTAAGCAGGATCATGGCCATGTTTCTGGTATTATACCTAGAATTGGCAGCCTTTACCAGATCAGAGATGCAAGGAGAGGTCTTGCACAGCATGGCCTTCCTGCCTAGAAGGCAAGTTTGGTATCTGATTCTACTTCTGAGGGACAGAATGTTGGACTGCTCATACAGTGTGCAAGTGTGTGTGAGACAGTCTGCATTTAGCAGTAATCCACAAGCCTTGTTGATGGCTGTCACGACCTTTTTGAGAGCCGAATCTGTGGCAGCTCCATAAACCACAAGCCCATAGTCCACTATTGACAGAATGGAGCTGGAGACTGAGAGCTGGAGGGCGTTAGGAGACAGGTTTTTCCTGTGCCTGAACAGGACACCTGGTTTTGTGTTCACTGCCTGCACCATCATGTCAATGTGCTGCACCTATGAGAGGGTGTCAATCAATCAAGACACCTAGGTACTTGAAAGACTGCACCTGTTGTAGAGGACCGACCTGTTATCTATGACTGTCAGGACGGGGTACCTCCTTTTTAGCTGGGGGCTCCAGAGGAGCATTGTTTTGGTTTTCTTATACCTATTTGAGCTGAACCAACATTCCAATTGTTGGAAGGTACTCTGCAGCTGAGCCTGAAAATTCTCAATGTGCGTGTGACTGCTGAGAATAACTGCATCATCTGTGTATAATATAATTTTGCTGGAACAGGCATCCCTAAGATTGTTCGGAAATAAGCTGAACAGCAGGGGTCCCAGGACGGACTTCTGAGGAAATCCAATTGAGACGACTTTAGAGTCAGATATAGATTGGCCTAGTTTGACTCTTTGTGATCTAGAAGTTTGGCAGTCCTGGAACCATTGGACAACAAATGGGGATGCCCCAAGGGATTGTATTTGGTTCAGGAGGAGTGAGTGGCAGACCGTACCAAACGCCTTGGATAAGTTGATAAAGATTGAACCAACCAGTTTACCCTCATCCAAGGCCTTATGGCCATAATCAGTGAAGTCCACCAGAGCAGTGGCAGTACTATGGCTCTTCCTAAAACCATGCTGCTGTGGACTTTGCAACTGGTACTTCTGGGTATATTTGGTGATCTGGTCTACCGCAATGTTCTTCACGGCTTTTGAAAGGGGAGAAAGTATAGAGATGGGCCTATAGTTAGAGGTGAGAGTTCTTTCCCTACTCTTGTGAACAGGGGTCACTAGCGCTTGTTTCCAGAGTGAGGGGAATTTAACAAGCATGAGTGACTTATTGAAAATTTTGGAGATGGGAACTATTAGCTCATTAATGGCCAGATGTCGATGTTGTCACTACCCGCCTGGTTTTCCCGAAGACATTCTTGACATAAACCAAGGCTTTTTTTTTTACAGTGACTCTCTTGAAGTAGAAATTAGGATGATGGTTTTGCATGGGTATGTTATTCTGGTCAGCGTTTATAGGCATAAGGTAGTCAGCGGGAGAATAGCGCTTAGGTCCATAAAGGCAGAACTGAACTCTATGGCAATGGTGAAGGGATCCACAGAGTTCACGCCGTTTATGTTGTGCAGTAGAGGTTGTTGTTTTTCCTCCTTCCCCATGAGTTCCTTTATATTATCCCAGAACTGCCTCCCGCCACCTCCCCCCCCAATTTCTTTCTGATTGTTCCTTGTAGCAACTGGCCTTTGCACTCTGATGAGATGGGTGCATTTGTTTCTTATTGCCCCAATACTTCTGTAAGTCACTGTAATCCCCAGTAAAGGAAGCAAATACCCTTTTGCCCATAAGGCCCAACTTCCAGGATTTCTTGTCTGAGAGAAGAGAACTGAGGCACTGAGGTCTCTGAGATCCATCATGGACCATGCTGATTATCACAGAATCTGCCTGCAGAGGCACCATGAAAAAAAGGCTTCCCAAATGGGGCCTGGTATAGCCTGTCTGCTTTTGTAGGCATAGGGGGAAACAAGTTAGGCCTGTAACAAGTGGTCATGATGTCATCCTCATAAGCATTGATCACAGAAGGAACAATGAGGGGAGGCGAATCTGGCAGGTCCACGTTATCTGCCTGGTTCCTCTGAGTAATGTTCTGCTCCACGGCATCAGACCCTATTGCCAACTGCAGTTGTCACATTATTGCAATGAAGGAGGGGTCGCCGGGGCCAGGATATATCTGACAGCATTCTCCTCGCTGAGGAAACATTAGAGGTGCTGGAGGGGGTTCGGGACGTGGCCCCCTCATACTCCTCCTCAGGTAGCAAGAAGTCAAGGTGGTAATCATCGTCAGCCTCTGGTTCGGAGAGAGAGGTACCAAGAAATCAATGACTATGAAGGGAATGGTCACAACAATGCCTGGCTGGACAGCACCAACACTGGCCAAGAAGGCTCCACCGGCAACAGGCCCTGAGGTGGAGCAACTCTCTGCATGATGCCTCATACTAAGGAAAGGAGGGCCTGGATGTTGATGGTCACTGGCATAGACAGAGAGCACTCTGGCAGTGACGGGGGCATTGAGGCCCTGGCGCTGGCAGTGGAGCTGAAACAGCGATGAGAAGGAGCAGGTTGAGGGATCAACTAAGGAACCTGTATCCCGACATCAAAGGAACAGTCAAGGGCATCGGCTGATGAGGCCTGAAGTCCGATGCGCATGTCCATTGTCTGCCACCAGCAGACTGGCAGCATTCCCCAACTACTGACCATAAGGAGGTGAAGGGTCGTTCAGCAGTAAAGGATGTGTTGGCAGGTATAAGGAAAACCCCAGCAAAGATGGCCTAGTGTCGGCAGAAGAGGAACCGAGCGGACGCACTGACAGAGTCCCCCTGTGGCAGATAGGGTGAGGGAGGCAGTGGGAATTGTTGTTGGGAGAACGGGTGGGCCCGTTGATTAACCAAATCCAGGCTGAGGAACTCCAGTGGGAAAGGCTTCCAAGGCCAACTCCGTAGAAGAGATGGTGTGGGCAGCAGCAGGAGTTACCGCTGGTCTGTATGGCAACCACATAACTGCCAGTGCTGGTCGCAGCTACCAAGAATGTTCCCAGGAGGACCTGTCTTTCTCCTGGTGGTGGTGCTTCCCAGATGAGTTGTCCCCCGCGGTATGAGAACTTGAGGACAGGGCAGGGGAGGCAGAGGAGCGCCTAGCCTGAAGCTCCTTTTCCAAGGCAGCAACCTTCTGTTCCATAAGGATGGACTTTAACTCTTTCTGGTGCTGCTGCAAGGTAGCCTAATTGAAGCCCTGGCAGATCTCGTAGGCCTGTATGTCTTGGTGAGTTCCGTGGTAGTAGATGCACACCTTGTGGTAGTCCTTATTGTAGATCCTCTGTCCGCAGCCTCAGCGACGGAAAAGACTGTCAGAATCTGCTTGGCAAAAACTAAATGAAAAGGGGCATCACTTTCGGGGAAAAAGTGACTGAAGAACTAAGGTGAGAAAAATAACAAATGGAAGACTCTGGAAAATGGTGGCCGACTGAAGCAACGCTGCTCCAAGGAGTCCAAAATGTGATGGTCGACAGCAGGAAAAGAACTGAGGAGGGCATGGGGCTGCCCACAGCTATACAGGAAGGACAGAAGCATGATGACGTCGTCCCAGTTAGTGGCCCCAGTTAGACTGCTATCAAAAATGTTTCCATGTGGTCCTGGCGCCTGACGGCTATAGTTCTTAGGATGTGACCTGCTGAAATGATATCCTCAAAGAAAATAAAGAAATTACAGTAAGTCTGATAGAATTTCTTCTTTCTGTAGCGCTCCACATTGTCCCTAGGAAGTCTTATCATAGGAGTTCTAATTATTTATTTATCTATTATTATTTTATTTATTAGTGATTTGGAAATACCTTTGAGCCAGGGGGTCCGATTCCAAGCTGCATGGTGCAACTCACGGGCGCACGTGATTCGCTGGGGACCCTGTGCCCTATTCCAGGACAGGTAGGGTCCTTGGCACCAATGACAGCTGCAGGCTTGCACCACGGACCTTGGTGCCGCAAGTCACAGCCTCCATTTAACTACCCCTGGAGCCCCCCACCCGTAACACTCTTGCTACAATCCCTGGGGCCTTGGGGGAAGGCTGGCTGCGGGCAGGTGTATGGGGGCATGGCACAAAATAGACCCGGTGCTCTCAACCATGGGGTGGTGGGGGCATCACTGTTCTAGGGGTATGGGCAGGGCAAAGTGCCATACGCGGTGCTGCGGGGGGGCATCCATCGTTCTGCCAGGATGGATGCCCCTTAGACCAGCTAAATGCTGGTCTAATCCCGCAGTGCCATATCCGGACCTGGAATGGCGCAGGTGGGTTACAGCAGCTGCCCTTTCAGAAGAGGGTGCAGGTGCTGCCATAACCCACCCTTGTCCCATGCCGCAGTGGGTTGTGGGCATAATGGGTGGCGTATATCACCTTTGGCGCAACTTGCATATGGCATGGCGCAAGCAGTGTCTTGTAATTTTTTATTTTATTTCATTTTTGTTTACCGGGTAGGTGCACTAGCCATAGCAATGACTATTTTCAGGCACGATCCGGAAGGGTACAGTACAACAATACAGGGAAACATTTCAATACAAGTACAAAAATAGTTGACAATAGTTATACAGTTGCAAGAAAACATTTCAATACAAGTACAAATTATTTGACAATAGTATACAGAGCAATTTGTAGATGTAATACTAGTGTAGAGAAAAAATTAAGATAAGAGAGGAGCAGTACAAAACCAAAGACTACCTATAATTTGCTATAAGGAAGAAAACATGAAACAGACTGAACATTTTAGTGCTAATAAGGGAAAGAATAAAGTATTATAGGAGGGTTATTAATATGTGATAGAGGTAAGAGCCAAGAAAGGAGGGATGAGCCAAGAAGGGAAGGGATGAGAGTGAAAGTAAGTAGGGAGGTGGAACAGCTTGGTAAGGATAAGTGCATAGCGAAATTAAGGGTCAGGTCAATAAAATGTCATGGAGAGAGAGGTGGGCAGGATCAAGGTAACTATGGTGGTTTGAAGCAGGTGCACTTGTGGGAAAAGTCAAGATGGCTTCGCAGCCCTTTTTAAAAAGATGCATGAGATGGTGATTGGCGCAAAGCTAGTGGAAGGGAGTTCCAGTATTTGGAAGCATGGCAGGTGAAAGCACTCAAGCATTTTGTGGTTTTGTGTCTGAGGATGAAGACAGGGGCCTGATCAGCAGACCTCAGCCCATAACAAGGTGTCAGATTTTGGAAACGTTTTGCAAGGGATGCACGTATTTGTAGGTGGAACATGTTATCAATGATAGAACCGTACGCATGAAACCTCAATTCATTAGGAGGAAGCCATCCTAGGTCTGTTTAGGGGAGACAGTGGTGTTTTAGATGGTGTGCGGAAGATGCATAGCGACAGATATTGTTATATGTGACATCCCATTTCTGAAGGATTGATTTGCACGCAGAGGCATAAGTTGCAGCACCATAGGTAAGTGATGGAAGGAGTATGCCATGGGCTATGGCAAGCCTTGCTGAGCGAGTGAGCACATAACTGGTTCGGTAAGCTATTCCAAGTATGGAGTTGACAGTTTGCAGGTCTGACTGATGTGTAAGTCGAAAGTTAGTGACGGATCAAGGGTGATGCCCAGATATTTAAACGAATTTACCACCCCAACTAGTAAGCCATTTAAGGAGGTGACTTTAAAATTAGGATGTGCATGTTTGAGTTTCACATTTGATCCAAAGAGCATAGCCTGGGTTTTAGACTTATTTAATACAAGTTTGTGAGTAGATAGCCACTCCTGTATTAGCTGAAATTCAAGAGAGAGTAGATTGTTTATGTCTTCAATGCTTTTTGTACTAGCATACAGCACTATATCATCTGCATGTAGCAAGGAGGTTGTCCTGTGAAGATCGGTGGAGATGTTATTTATGAAGAGACAGAAAAGTAGGGGCCCAAGTATTGAGCCTTGAGGAACCCCAATGTTTATAGTGGTCTTGTCGGAGATAGTAGAATTGTATTTCACAGTCTGAGTCCTGTCTGATAGGTAGTTCCCAAACCACCTTACAACATTATCTGAGAAGCCTAGTGATCCAAGGGTGGCAAGAAGGATGGAGTGATCAACTAGGTCAAATGCCTTGGTCATGTCTATGAAAATTGCCCTGGTGAGTAGGCCACAGTCCATAGCCACTAGAGTATCTGACGTGAATTTGAGAAGGGCAGTAGTGGTGCCATGGCCTTTGCGAAAACAAGGCCGGGCAGAGGAAAGTAGATCATGTTTCTGAAGGAAATCAATTGTCTGGGCAGCAACAAGCTTCTCAAGAATCTTATTTAGGACAGACAGTATGGCAATGGGCCTATAGTCTGAGGGATCTTTTTGATCTCCTTTTTTGAAAACGGGGGAATCCTAGCTGTTTTCTATATCTCAGGGATGTAGCTCTGGCACAGGGAAAGCGTGAAAATCTTGGCTAGGGGAGCAGCTATAAAAGGTGCTGCGATCTTAAGGAGCTTTGGTTCTATATTATCGGAGCCAGCTGCAGTGCATTCCAGAACACTGTTTAGCAGTCTAAGCACTTCGCATTTTGTAACTGATCTGAAAAAGAAATGAGGACCATCTGTATTTTGTTGGTTGGATATGTCTGGTTGGACAGGGAAAGAGGAGGTGTAATTAGTTAAGTCTGAGAATTTGTTGTTGAAGAAGTTGGCAATGGTTCTAGGATTATTTCAGTGTACCCAATCAAGAGACATGTCATTAGGGGTGGATGCTAGATTACACCCAAGAAAGGACTTATTATGAGACCAAAACTTTTTAGGGTCACCATAGGAGTTGGTGAGTAGGTCCTTGCAGTAGGGGATCTTGGCTTTTTTAATGTCCTTTTCGCAGGCATTGTGCAGGGCCCTGTAGGTTATAAGTTAGTCAGAGATTAGCCCAGAGTTCTTACAGTGGAGCCAGCTTTTATCCCTCAGTTTGAGTTTAGCTAGTAGGTCAGATTTCAGCCACCGGGTTTACCTGTGTCTTACTCGAGGGGCTACAAGTTTGCAGTGTTTATCTTGGAGCACTAGGAAGTGTTTCAGGAACAGATTAAGGGCAGCCTGATCATCACTGGACATAAGAATGGGGGACCAATCAGTAGCACCAATGTCATGCAAGAAGAAAAACATACTCACCTTAGTAATGTTGTTTCTTCTAATGGAGTCTTGCTATATTCTGACATATGCAGTGAGTCCCAACCTTCGAACTGCCCCGGAGATGAAAGAGTTAACTTTCCATGCCAGGCATGGAACGCTGAGCTCGAGCTCGGTTGAGACTCTGTCTGTTGTTCTTCAAACTCAAACCGTCAGATCTTTACGAGCTAAACTCACTAAGGTCCTGTGTGGAAGCTGTAAACCTACACTAGCCAACTGGCTACTAAACATAAAACACATTTTTTGGTCCCAACACAAAGACTCAAGTCAGGAGACCCAAAAATGAAACACAGCACCACTCACCCCAAAAAAGAAGTGGTGAAACAAAAAGGTGGGCACCTACTAAGTGCCAACACTGCACTGCCCACCCACATCCGAAAAACAGAGGCTCTGAGAGGGGCAGGCAGGGGGGGAGGTCAGAATACAGCAAGACTCCATTAGAAGAAACAACATTACTAAGGTGAGTAATTTTTCTTCAAACAACATGAAGTCTTGCTATATTCTGACATATGCAGAACATAAAGCAGTACCTCCATGGAGGAGGACAGAACCTACTTAGGAAATAGGCTCTGAAGCACAGCTTATGAAAAACCGAGCATCACTCCTAGCCTGGATGTCCAGGAGTAATGCTTGTAAAAGTGTGAACTGTTTTCCAGGTAGCTGCTTGACATATCTCTAGAATAGGATGTCCCTGGCAGCAGCCAGGGAAGCAGCTGTACCTTTGGTAGAGTGAGCCCTCAGGCCTGAGGGAGGAACCTTACCCAGTTTTTCATAGCAGAACTGGATACAAGAGGCAATCCACCTGGCAATGGATCTTTTAGTGGCAGGTTTCCCTTTACCAACCTCACCATAAGTGAGGAACAGTTGGAGGGAGTCAAACCTGTGACCCTTGGTACGCTCTATGTAGTAACTAAGGGCTCTTTTCACATCTAAACTGTGCAGTCTCCTCTCGCCAGAGGAGGAATAGTCAGTGAAGTACACTGGAAGAGACATAGATTGATTAAGGTGGAAATCTGAAACCACCTTAGGCAAGAACTTCCTGTTAGTCCTGAGGACCACCTTATCTCTACGAAAGGAGATAAAAATCAGGCTCCACTGACAAAGCTTGTAATTCACTTAAGCATCTGGCAGAAGTGATGGCTACCAGAAACACAGTCTTCCAAGTCAAGTACTTAAGCTCTGCTGAAGACAAAGGCTCAAAAGGAGGTTGCATAAGCTGAGCAATGCAAACATTGAGGTCCCAGGCAGGGGCAGGATCCCTGAATGGAGGGTTGGTGTGAAGCAATCCCTTAAAAAACTTGGAGAAGACAGGGTGAGCTGAGAGAGAAGAGGGCTTACCTGCTGAAATAAAAGCAGACACAGCTGCCAGATGCACTTTCAGTGTAGCTGGTCTCAGCCCCAAGCTATTTAAATGAACCATATAATCAAGGACTGTGGGCAGATCAGCAGATTCTGGGGAAATATGCTTCCCAGAGCACCATATGGAAAATCTTTTCCATTAAGAATTATAAGTAGCCCTGGTAGAAGGTTTTCTAGAAGCCTTCAGGATATCCATTACACCTGGGAGAGGTGTAAATCAGCAACCTCACTCTTCAAGAGCCAGGCCTTGAGATTGAGAGATTTGAGGTTTGAGTACCAAACCCTCCCTGAGCACAGGTTAACAGGTTGTAACTCCTGGGAAGACACAGGGAAGATGGACTGCTAAGGACAGTAGGAATGATACCAGGGCTGTCTGGCCCAGTCTGGAGCAATCAGAATCATCTTGCAGGGTTGAGATCTGATTTTGACTAGCACTTTGAACAGGAGAGGAAGGGGAAAAGCATAGAGAAACTTCCCTTTCCAATTGAGAACTAAGGCATCCAGAGGGACTGAGCCCAACACTGGGGCCTGCAGCAAAAAGGGAAGTTGGTGATTGTCTGGGGCTGCAAAAAGATCTATCTGCGAGGTACCCCATCTGGAGAAAATTACCTCCAAGATCAGGGGGTCCAGTGACTATTCGTGATGGCCCTGGGAAATCCTGCTGAGAGCATCTGCCAGGACATTGTCCTTGCCTGGGAGGTGAACTGCCGTGAGGGAGGTGTTCAGGGAGTAAGCCAGAGACCACAACTTCATTGCTTCGGTGTGCAAGGCCGAGAACCGAGTGCCCCTTGTTGTTGATGTACCACATTGTGGTGGTGTTGTCTGTTCTGACCTGTACAACTTTGTTCTGAACAGATTTGGAAAAAGCTTGAAGTGCTAGAAATACTGCTCTGAGCTCCAACAGATTGATGTGGAGCAGAGACTCTTGAGGGGACCACAATCCCTGGGTGGTGAGGTCGCCCATGTGAGCCCCCCACCCCAAGAGGGAGGCATCTGTAGTAAGGATTAAAGAGTGAGACTGAGAGACAAAGGGGACCCCTTGTCTCAGATTGTTCTGATCCTGCCACCACTGTAGGGCCTGGACCAGGGTTCGAGTTACTGGATCAATTTGGTGAGAGGGTCCTTCCTTTGAGACCAAAAGGCTCTCAAATGGAACTGAATGTCCCTCATCTGAAATCTTGCTCCCTGCACTACTGCTGTAGAGGCAGCCATGTGCCCCAGGAGCTGTAGAAAATGCCTTGCTGGTCGAGACACCTGCAGGGTGAATGAAGAGGCCAGAGAGACCAGGGTCCTTGCCCTGTCCAGGGGAAGGAAGGCTCTGGCCTTCTCTGTGTCTAGCTCTGCACCTATGAAGGTGAGGAGCTGGACAGGTTCTAGAACTGACTTTGGAAGATTTAGAAGAAAACCCAAAGAGGTGAGCAGTTGCTGAGTTACCTGTAAGTGTGACTTGACTTGGTCTGGGGACTGGCCTACTATGAGCCAGTCGTTCAGGTAAGGGAAGATAGCAATCTTCTGCCTTCTTAGAAAAGCAGCTACTGCCAGGCATTTTGTGAATACCCTTGGAGTAGATGTGAGGCCAAAGGGCATTGCTCTGAACTGGTAATGGCCTGAGGGCAGCTCGAACCTGAGGTACTTTTGATGGGAGCTTCTGATGAGAATATGAAAGTAGGCATCCTTGAGGTCCAGGGACACTAGCCAGTCCTCTGGCCTTAGAGAGGGTAGAATAATTCCCAGAGTCACCATTTTGAATTTTTGTTCTAAAAGCTGCTTGTTTAAGTATCTGAGATCCAGGATGGGCCGCCATTCTCCTGTCTTTTTTGGGGTAAGGAAGTACCTGGAGTACAACCCTTTGCCCTGGTGTGGGGTGGAACCTTTCCACAGCTCTGAGAGCTAGGAGGAAGAGACCTCTGCCTCTAGGGCAAGTGCCTTTGAAGGATTTGCAGGTGGAAAGGATCTGGTTCTCCTTTGGAAACTTTTGAAGCTGAGAACCAGTCCCTGGCTTACTACTTCCAGGACCCATTTGTCTGATGTCAGAGACTCCCAGTCCTGGACAAAGTAAGCCAGCCTGCCCTCACAGGTAGCTGAGAATTGGCCCTGGCAACCCCATCAGGGTGCCTGCTTGGCAGGGCTTGGGCTGAGGGGTTGGAAGCAGGCCTGCTTGTACCCGTCTGCCTCTCCCTCTAAAGAACCCCCTCTGGGCATAAGCAGAAGAGGAGGCCTGGGCTTGGTAAAAAGGCCTATGAAAGGGCCTGCCCCTGCCCCTGGGAAGCTGCCTTTGAGGAGTGGCCTGCCTTTCCTTGGCCTGTGCACTCCTATAGGTGGTCCTATACTCATCCATTTTCTTCATGTAATTCTCTGTTTGCTCCCCAAACAGAGAACTACCCACAACAGGAAAATCCATGGCCTTAGTCTGGGTATCCTGTGACAGGCTAGTACATCTGAGCCAAGCCATTCTTCGAAGAGCCACAGATATAGCTATGACTCTAGATGACACATCATTGGAGTCTACTGCAGCATGGAATTGCACCTTGGATGCCTCAATACCATCAGCAGCCACCTGCTCCAGCTCCTTGGCAAGCTGGCCAGGGACCTGTTTTGCTAGGGCCATAACAGTGTCCCATCTGGATTTTTGATACCTAGCAGTATAGGCCATATAATTGGCTTGTCTGAGTCCCAAGGATACTGCCATGTACTGTTTCTTTGCCATGGCATCAATCCTCCTGGAGTCCTTGTCCGGGGGGTGTGAAGCCAAGGGAATGTTTGCCTTATCACAGGCTGAAGCCTGCACTACCCCAACATGGCTGCATTGTTGTGTAAGGAACTCCATGTCTGAGCCTGACAATGTATACCTCTGTCCATTCTTTTATCCACAGGAGGTATAGTGTTAGGAGTCTTTAAAATGTTAAATGTCTGTTTCCAAAAGATTTGTGCAAGGAATAGACAGCCTCCTAGACTCTGGGATATCCATCATTTCCACATAGTCAGGCTCCTCCTGGTCATCCACAGCTTCTTCCATAGGAAGCTGGAGGTTTCAGCCACTTTTTACAAAACATGAAATGGGAGGGGACTCAGAAAGCCTAGGAGGAGACACCCCTGAAGGTCTGTCTGGGGAGATGTCCGGGTCAATGGGCACATCCAGACTTTCAAATCCACATTCACTTTCCTCATACTCCTCTTCCTCCTCCTCCGGGTCATAAAACTCCTAACTCATACTCTTGAACCGGTGGAACCGGCCAAACTGAGCGCCTGCCTGATGGTGCCGGTTCGGTCGGAACTGGGGAAAGCGACTGAACAATTTTGATCGCTTTGGCTATCTCTTCAGCGGTTGGAGAGGAAAGTTTTGGCTCCACACCAGCTGATTTTCTTTTCTAGTTCTTTTAGCCGGAACCGACTCCTCAGAATCGGCTCTCCTTTTGCCCAAAGAAGTCTCACCCTGGTCAGAGGGCACTCCTTCTGGTTCGGTTTGAACCGAACCGGGCTGGCCATCCAGTTCAGTGGACTTTTTGGCCTCCCTTTCCCTGAACCTACCAGCTCTCTTTTCTAGGGTAGCTGCAGGGAAATTTTTGCAAATATGGCAGTCTGCATTGAGGTGGTCAAACCCCAGACAATAAACACAGGTGGTGTGGGGGTCAGCCTTGGCAAAGACTTCCCCACACACACTGCAGTGTTGAAACCCAGTGGGTTCGGTTTTTCTTTTGGGTTTCTCACACATAGTGCCAGTCCTAAACAAACTTACCCTTTTATGGCAATCCACCAGGCAAGACCCTCTTATCGGTTCCCAACCGTGTAACGGGTCGTGGAAAAAAACGTAATAAAGTCCGTTTTTTTGAGAACCGATAAGAACCGGTAACAACACTTTAAATCACAAATTAAGATTTTTTAAACAACTTGATCAGTTCAAACCGAACCGATAAACCGTTTACAAGTTCCACACAGAATAGAATTAATGTAAAACCTATCTAGTACTCACAAATACCACAGACAGAGACTGAACTGGCAGGTTGCGGTTTAAATTTGGTGGAAAACCGAGAAAAACGGTACTTTAACCGAGCAGAAGGAGAAATCTCTGGAGCGACTGTTCAGTGAGGCGGAATAAAGAATCTGACGGTTTGAGTTTGAAGAACAACAGACAGAGTCCCAACCGAGCTCGAGCTCAGCGTTCCATGCCTGGCATGGAAAGTTAACTCTTTCATCTCCGGGGCAGTTCGAAGGTTGGGACTCACTGCATATGTCAGAATATAGCAAGACTTCATGTTGTTTGAAGGTGCAGGGCTGTATCAAAAGTCTGATGAGGAGGACCGAGAGATCTCAACATGTACACCTTGGAGGAGAGGATAGAGAGACAGGACATGACAAAGACCTACAAGTAACTCACAGGGTGAACAGGGTGAACAGGAAGCATGCATGGAGTCTCTTTCAAATGAGATAGAGCATGAGGACCAGACGGCATGCGGTGAAGTTGGGGGGGGGCAAGTCTAAGAGGGATCTGAGGAAGTACTACTTCATTGAAAGAGTGGTGGACACCTGTAACAGATTGCTAGCAGAAGTAGTGGAGGCAAAAACAGTGGGGGACTCCAAGCATGCATGAGACAGACACAGAGGAATATTAATATACAGGAAGGAAGGAGGGTTACCAGAGACCAGTTAGGGTCTGCAGAAACAGACTAGGCAGGAATCATCTGGACAGATGGGGTGGGTCAGGCAGACAGATGCTATGTTTCTGTTTCTAGACTGAGGCCACCTCTATCCTTATGTAGTCTGAAAAGTGATAAGTGCACTCTTGAGTGGCCTGTCTCACAAATTAACCTTCAGGCGGCTTTACTGAGGTGTTTGCAAACTCCTGATGGGTAGGGATGTAAGTTTGTCATGGCAGTCATACACGTCATTGATTCCATGACCTTTGATCTTTATTCAGGACTTCCATGACTTTCACTAGTGCCATCAGAATGTAGCAATCATGACAGTGCCACAACATTTACTACTGTTTACTAATGAGTTCATGAACAAAACAATGAGTCATTAAAACCCCATCCATGACAAACTTACATCCCTACTGATGGGACATTATAACAACATGAAAGCAGTACAATAATCTAGGTGGTATTTTCATTCTCACTATCTGGACTTGGCCTCCTATTGATAAGGGTACGTGGGCTGATCTTTTGAATTCTGTATAAATTTCATGTAGGAGAGGTTCATAGTTTGCTTCAAAAAGACCCATGGCATCATTTCTAATATGTATACCTAGGCGCCTGAATCCCCATAGGCGCCCATTTAAAGGATATGCCCGTCTTTATCTGGGCTAACAACTCCACTGAGTCTGAAGACTTCTGATTTTTCTTGGTCAATTTTAAGCCCGGGTATTTTCTGTATCTCTGAAGTGTGTCCATCAGGGAGTACTGGATCTGGATCACTGACAAAAACCAGGGTGTCATCTGCATAAAGGAAGACCTTCTGAGCATGCAAGTCACAAGATACTCTTAGAATGTTACGGTTGTCATGTATAGCTATGGCCAGGGGTTTAATTCTCAGTGCAAAGAGGAGTGGGGATAGTGGGCACTCATGTCAATTGCCTCTCTGTAGTTTCAAGTATGGTGATTAATCCAGTTTATCCGTACTCATGCTCTAGGTATAATGTATAGGACATTCACACATGATAGTAAGTTGGGTCCAATACCAAATTTTTTTATACATGTATAATAGGAACTGCCAAATAAAGTGGTCAAATGCCCTGTCAACATCCAATGAGACGGCGAGGATAATCATTTTGGAATGTTTGACCGCTTGTGCTATATTTAAAATCCTGCATTTGTTGTCAGAAGATTAGAAATATAGAATCTGTTGGCAGAAAAGGACCACTTGGCCCACCCAGTCTGCTGTCTGCCCAGATGGCTGGCATTTAGGGATAAACTTCATCTGATTCCAAATTATCAGTTTTCTAATAATGTTTTGACAGTCATCTGCGAAGATGGAGTCATGATTTTCTGATCTACATTGATCGTGGAAATTGGCCTGTATGATCAACAGCAGGGGTAGGGGGAAGGGGGTTTGACTTGTTTTGGAATTACTGTAATGACCGCCTCCTTCCACTCACCAGGAATGCACTGTTGGTCAAGCCCCAATTAGTAGCTCTAGTTAAAGTTGTAAGGATATCCTCTCTACATGCCTTAGGGAAACCATCTAGTCCCAAGGATTTTTCATTTTTAAGTTTAAGGATAACCAGGATGACCTCCTCCTCTGTTACCAGACTACTCAGAAGGGTTCTGCCTTGCTCAGTGAGCTGGAGTAATGGAGGTAAGTGAAGAATTCTTTTAATTCTCTGATGTTATGGTGGGGGTGAGGGGGTCTGCATATCAATTCTGATAGATGGAGGCAAAACCCTACGCAATGGCTTGAGGTAAAGAAATTGGAAAGGAGGTTGGTTCATCCCTTCTAGGACTGCCACATATCTATCTGTTTGTTGCTTCCATAGTTGCTTGATTAGCAGATGGCCTGCCTGGTTCCCTTGTGCATAATATGTATTCCTCAAATACCTTAAAGTGCTGTCTGCTTTATGTATTTCTAAGTCCTTAAAAATCTGTCGAATTGTGGTCAGCTGCCGAAGGATTTGCACATTGTCTGGCTGTTTCTTACTTAGTTACTCCAGTTCCCCAATGCCTCTAGGTCCATACATTCCTCACTTGTAGTTTCCGCTGGGCATTGGTTAGAGATATTAGGTAACACCCTAGTACAGCTTTCAGTGGGTCATCAGGGCAGTGAATATCTATCTATTGTTTCTTAAGTACATCTGAATGTCTTGTTTGACCCTGATGGAGTTAGCTTCATTGACAAGAAAACCCACATTCATGCACCACAATTGATGCAGGACAATGGGCATATCTTGACCTGAAAGGACAAGGGAATATGGTCCAGCTGTGTTATGTCATGGATATGGCAGTCTGTGATCACATATAACCAATTGCAAGGTACATACCAAAAGTCTATACAGCAATAAATTCTGTGTGGGTGGGAGTAGAATATAAAGTCCCTCTCATTAGGGTGCATGAATCTCCAGATATTTTTAAGGTCCATTTGCTCAGAGAAATCAGCCAGTGCTTTTGCCATGTACTGTCTAGTGATGGTGGAAGAGGGAGATGTGTCCCATCTAAGATTTTTTTTTTTTTTTAATTAGCCTTTTTTGGTCTCTGCTCCCTATCGTCAAACCATCGGCCTGGTCACAGACTCCGGCTGCGGCTTCTCTCATATTGTAGCCATCCTCCCTGAACCCCCTGGCTTACCCCCCAGGGCAGGGTCACGACACCTCGGGCCAAGGGCGCTGTGAACACGGGAAAGGCGGAGTCTTACTGAGAGGAGCCAATCTGCGGCTGGAGTGGGCGTCATCGAGGCATCGGGAACAGGGCATTTTTTCTCCCGTGTGTGGAGGAGGTGGGGACATGCAATGACATCCTGCATCCGTCCCGCCTCCTTGGAGTTGCTCGAGTGCCAGTAGCTGCAGTTCCCTCGGCCTCTGCCAGGGGTCCATCTATCGCCGGACACTATCCCCACCCTCCCCAGAGAGAAAGAGAGCTGCCCCAAGGATGCTCCATCTTTCTCCCCTGGTTGCCCTCCAGCGTCCCGGGTCCGTTTCCGAACCCGAGTCGCTGATGTCGCAAGCAGAATTCCAACCGCTGCACCGGTGGGCTGGCTGTGTCCCATCTAAGATTTAGCACACAAGTAAAGTCCCACATTAGGAAATATAACTCTTCATCCTTATCAGCAACCACCCGGTGTATGCTTCTGAAGACACGGTTGATTCTGGTAGTCTGCAATAACCCACATTTAGTACTCTTCAGGATCTGAGACTTGGGACACAGCTGTGAGTGGAAGAACTTGGTGTATAAGTAAAACTACCCCACATTTTTGATGGGTAGGATGGAAGGCCGCAAACATGTGGAGTCCTCATGTGATGAAGCTTAATATGTCCTGCAGGGGGTATACGAGTCTCCTGTAGCACCACCACCATGCAGTCCATAAATTTAAGCTGTGATAGGATCTGTGTCCTTTTCACTGGGTTTTTCATTCCTTGAAAAGGACACTATCAACTCCCTTAGGACTCAAAGTGTCTCTAGTTTAAAAAACACATTTTATAATTGGTCACATTCTGCAAAGATTACTTATGTAGCTGGTTGGTTGATTCAATTCCTACTTTCTTTTTAAAAGTGAAAAACAGACTGCCTACCATTTTGGTGTTACCACACAAAACACATTTCTTAACATTACTTGATCACCTCTCACTGCATCTTTCTTGGACTTGGAAACACCCCCCACTGTTTAGCCACTCATTCCTAGATTCATAGAAGTAGCCGGTAAATAAGGACCACGTGGCCCACCTAGCCTGCCCACAAAAATCCCCAAGTAGTGTACATCTACTGGGGGGCCTTCAACCTGCCCCTCCCAATTGCAGTATACCCATGTACTTATCCCATGGATGTTTGAACCCCGTGATCATTTCTGTCCTCACCACCTCCTCCAGCAATCTATTCCAGTCATTCATCACCCTCTCAGTGAAGAAGAACTTCTTCACATTACCCCAGACCCTGCTCCCCACTAACATAATACTGTGCCCCCTATTTTTAGAAGCTCCACTTCACTGAAACCGACTCCACCTGTGCCTTGTTAATCTCCTTTAAATATTTAAACATCTCAATCAAATCCCTCCTTCTTCTCCTCCTGTTCTCCAGGGAGTACTGGTTTTATTCCTCAAGCCTTTCCTCATAGGACATCCTCTGCAGACCCTGCGCCATCCTGGTAGCCCTCCTCTGCACAGCCTCCAATCTGTCTTTGTCCCTACAGAGACAGTGTCTCCAAAGCTGCACACAGTATTTGAGGTGTGGTCGTACCAATGAGAAATACAGGAGGAGAAGAAAAAAATTACTCACCTTAGTAATTATGTTTCTTCTAGTGGAGTCTTGCTGTATTCTGACAAATGCAGTTAGGTCCTGCCTTTCAACTGCCCTGGAGAACACAGAGTTAACTTTTCTATGCATGGCATAGAATGTTCATCTCGAGCTCAGTCGAAGCCTCTGCCTGTTGTTATTCGAACTGCAACCGTCAGATTCTTTACTATGCCTCACTGAACAGTCGCTCCGGAGATTTCTCCTGCTGCTCAGTTCAAAGTCGGTTGAAGTGTCGTTTTTCGGTTGGTTTCTTCCGAAATTGTTGTTTCTGCATAGTCGGTTCAAGTCTCTGTCTGTGGTACCATGAGTACTAGATAGGGTTTGTCCTGTTTTCTGTGTGGAATTTGTAAAGCTGTGGATCGGTTCGGCTGAACCGATCATTTTGAGGTAAAATTTGTACTTTACTTTAGAGTGTGGTTACTGGCCCGTGTTGGTTCTAAAAAAAATGGGTTTTAGTACATTTTTTTCCAAGACCTGTGACACGGTCAGGAACTGATAAGGGAGTCTTGCCTAGCAGATTGCCGAAAAAAGGGTAAGTTTGGTTAGGTTGGCCATGTCTGAGAAACCCAAGAAAAAACACGGGCCCACTGGGTTTCAACACTGCAGTGTGTGTGGGGAGGTCTTTGCTAAGGCTGATCCCCACACCACCTGTGTTTATTGTCTGGGGTTTGACCACCTCGATTCAGACTGCCACATTTGCAAAAATTTTCCCAAATCTACCCTGGAAAACAGATTAGGTAGACTGAAGGAAAGAGAGGCCGAGAAGTCCGCTGACCAGGATGGCCAGCCCGGTTCGGTTCCGACTGAACCAGAAGGAGTGCCCTCTGACTAGGGCGATACTTCCTCGGGCAAAAGGAGAGCCGATTCTGAGGAATCGGTTCTGACAAAAAGAAAAAGAAAAGACAAGTCGACCAGTTTGGATCCAGAGTCTCATACTCTGACCGCCGATGAAATAGCCAAAGCGATTCGGATTGTAGAATCGCTTCGATCGGTTCCGACTGAACCGGCACCTTTTGGCAGGGGCTTGGTTTGGTCGGTTCCCTCGGTTCCGGATTATAGCCTGGAAGAATTTTATGAACTGGAGTTTGAGGAAGAAGGAGAGTTGGAAGATGATTATGGTGATGGTGAAAGTCTAGATGTGCCTATTGACCCAGACATCTCCCCAGACAGACCTTCAGGTGTTTCTCCTCCTAGGCTTTCTGAGTCCCCTTCACACTACATGTTTTACAGAAAGGTGGCTGATACCCTCCAGCTTCCTGTGGAGGAGGCAGTAGAGGATCAGGAAGAACCTGACTATACAGAGATGATGGACATCCCAGAGTCCAGGAGACTGCCTATTCCCTTCCACAAATCTTTTGGGAAACAGACACAAAAAATTCTTAAGTCTCCCAATTCCATACCTCCTGTGGACAGAAGAATGGACAAGAGGTATACTCTTTCAGGCTCAGATACGGAGTTCCTTTATCAGCAGTGCAGCCATGTTGGGGTTGTACAGGCTGCTGCCTGTGATAAGGCAAGTATTCCCTTGGCATCACACCCCCCAGACAAGGACTCCAGGAAGACTGATGCCATGGCAAAGAAGCAGTACATGGCATCATCCTTAGGACTCAGGCAGGCTAATTATATGACCTATGCAGCCAGGTACCAGAAGTCCAGGTGGGACACTGTACTGGCACTGGCTAAACAGGCTTCCCCAGCTTGCCAAGGAGCTGGAGGAGGTGGCTGCAGATGGGATTGAGGCATCGAATGTTCAGTTTCATGCTGCTGTAGACTCCAATGATGTTTCATCAAGAGTCATGGCTACATCTGTGGCTCTTCGGAGAATGGCTTGGCTCAGATGTACTAGCCTCTCACAGGATACCCAGGCTAAGGCCATGGATTTTCCTGTAGTGGGTAATTCTCTCTTTGGGGAGCAGATAGAGAATTACATGAAGAAAATGGATGAATACAGGACCACTTGCAGGAGTGCTCAGGCCAAGGAAAGGCAAGCAACTCCTCAAAGGCAGCAGTCCAGGGGCAGGCCTTTCCAAAGGCCCTTTTACCAAGCACAGGCCTCTTCTTCTTTTTCACAGAGGGGGTTCTTCAGGGGGGAGGCAGAAGGGGGATGAGCAGGCCTGCATCCACCCCTCAGCCTAAAGCCCCTGCCAAGCAGACATCCTGATGGGTCTGCCCAGGTCGATTCTCCTATCCCAGTAGGGGGCAGGCTGGCTTACTTTGTCCAGGACTGGATGTCTCTTACATCAGACAAGTGGGTCCTGGAAGTGGTAAGCCAGGGTCTGGTTCTCAGCTTCAAAAAATTTCCTAAGCTGAGAGCCAGATCTTTTCCACCTGCAAATCTCTCAGAAACCCTTAACCTAGAGGCAGAAGTTTCTTCTCTCCTAGCTCTCAGAGCTATAGAGAGAGTACCTACCTTACACTGGGGCAAAGGATTGTACTCCAGGTACTTCCTAACCCCCAAAAAGACAGGAGAGTGGCAACCCATCCTGGACCTAAGATACCTGAACAAACATCTTTTAAAGAAAAGTTCAAAATGACAACTCTGGGAATTATCCATCCCTCTCTAAGGCCAGAGGACTGGCTAGCCTCCCTGGACCTCAAAGATGCCTACTTTCTCATTCCCGTCAGGTGCTCCCACAGAAAGTACCTCAGGTTCAAATTGCCCTCAGGCCACTGTCAGTTCAGAGCAATGTCCTTTGGCCTAGCATCAGCCCCAAGGGGTCTTCACAAAGTGCCTGGCAGTCGTTGTTGCCTTCCTAAGAAGACAAAAGATTTCCATTTTTCCATACTTGGATGACTGGCTCATAGTAGGCCAGTCTCCAGACCAAGTAAAGTCACACCTGCAAGTGACCCAGCAAGTGCTCACTTCTTTAGGATTTCTTCTCAGCCTACCAAAGTCAGTTCTCGAACCAGTGCAGCTCCTCACCTTCATAGGAGCAGAGCTGGATACGGTAAAAACAAGAGCCTTCCTTCCCCTGGAAAGGGCAAGGACCCTCATAGAACTGGCCTCTTCATTCAGCCTTCACGTGTCTCCACCAGCAAGGCATTTCCTTCAGCTACTGGGCCACATGGCAGCTTCTACAGCAGTGGTCCAGGGCGCAAGATTCCAAATGAGGGACATTCAGTTCCACTTAAGAGCTTTTTGGTCCCAAAGAAAGGATTCCCTTACCAAACTAAATTCCAGTGACTCAAACTCTGATCCAAGCCCTGCAATGGTGGCAGGATCAGGACAATTTGAGGCAAGGGGTTCCATTTGTCACTCAGTCTCCTTCAGTGGTCCTCACCACAGATGCTTCCCTGCTGGGCTGGGGAGCCCATTTGGGGGAACTTACCACCCAGGGACTGTGATCACCTCAGGAATCTCTGCTTGACATCAATCTCTTGGAACTCAGAGCAGTGTTTCTGGCACTACAAGCCTTTTCCAAATCTGTACGGAACAAGGTCATTCAGGTCAGAACAGACAACACCACCACCATGTGGTACATCAACAAGCAAGGAGGCACTCGGTCTATGGCCTTGTGCACAGAAGCAATGAAGTTGTGGTCCCTGGCCTATTCCCTGCAAACTTCTCTGATAGCAGTTCACCTCCCAGGAAGGACAATGTCTAGCAGATGCACTGAGCAGAATATCCCAGGGCCATCACTCAAATGGGCCCTAGATCCTCTGGTGTTTAAAGTGATTTTCTCAAGATGGGGCACTCCAGAGATAGATCTTTTGCAGCCCCAGACAATCACCAGCTTCCTCTTTTTTGTTGCAGACCCCCGTCTTGGTCTCAGTCCCCCTGGATGCTCTGATCCTGAACTGGGAAGGGAAATTTCTGTATGCTTCCCCCCTTCCCTCTCCTGTTCAAAGTGCTTGTCAAGATAAGGTCACAACCATGCAAAGTGATTCTGATTGCTCCAGACTGGGCCAGGCAGCCATGGTAACCCTTGTTGCTGTCCCTAGCAGTCCATCTTCCCCTATCTCTTCCCAGGAATTACAACCTGTTAACATCCTCTCAGGGGAGGATTTGGTTCCCCAATCTTCACTCTCTCAATCTCAAGGTTTGACTCTTGAAGGGTTAGAGTTTGCAGATCTGCATCTTTCCCAAGGGGTTCTGGATATCCTTAAGGCTTCTCGAAAGCCTTCCACCAGAAAGACATACAACTCCAAATGGAAAAGATTCAGCATTTGGTGTTCTAAGAAAAATATTTCTCCAGACTCTGCTGAATTGCCTACGGTTCTGGATTATATGGTCCGTCTTAATGGCCTAGGTCTCAGACCAGCTACTCTCAAGGTACACTTGCCAGCTGTTTCTGCTTTCCTGTCTGTAGGCAAGTCTTCCTCTCTGTCATCCCATCCCGTATTCTGTAAGTTTTTCAAGGGATTGCTTCACACCAAGCCCCCCTTTAGGGATCCTGCTTCTGCTTGGGATCTTAATGTTTGCATTTCTCAATTTATGCAACCCCCTTTTGAGCCTTTGTCCTCAGCAGAGCTTAAGTACTTGACTTGGAAAACTGTGTTTTTGGTAGCCATTACTTCTGCCAGACGTATCAGTGAATTGCAAGCCTTGTCAGTGGAATCGGATTTCATCTCTTTTCACAGAGATAAAGTGGTCCTTAGAACTAACAGAAAGTTCTTGCCTAAAGTGGTTTCAGATTTTCACCTCAGTCGATATCTCTCCCTGTTTTCTTCACTGATCATTCTTCCTCAGGAGACAGGAGACTACACAGTTTGGATGCTAAAAGAGCCCTTAGCTACCACATAGAGCGTACCAAGGGTCACAGGTTTGAATGCCTCCAGTTGTTCCTCACTTATGGAGAAGTTGGGAAGGGCAAACCTGCCACTAAGAGATCTATTTCCAGGTGGATTGTTTCTGCTATGAAAAACTGGGGCGATGGATGTTTTTGACTTTTTTTCACGTATGAAAGTACTGTATTAAATTAAAATATTTTTTCAACATGCAAGTTGTTTGTTGATTTGTTTGCTTGGGTCACATTTATTGATTTCTGCAGTGGGTGGTGCTGGAGTTCTTTGTGTGCAATCTCCAATCCTTTCCTTGATGAGTGATTCCATTACTTTGCCAACCGCTGAGGTAAGGCTTACTGGCCTGTAGTTCCCTGGATCCTATCCATTTCCCCCCTTGTGGACTGGAACAATATCTACTGTTTTCCAGTCCTTCAGCACCTCTCCTGTATCCAGTGATCTGTTGTACAGGGCAGCCAGGGGCTCAACCAGTACCTCCTGGAGCTCCCTCAGTAGCCTGGAGTACACTGCATCAGGTCCCATGGCCCTGTCCACCCGGAACCTGGTCAATTCCCTGTGGAGTCTGTTCACAGTGAAGGGACCAGTGTCCACTCCAGGTCCTGTTGTTCCCCTCTCATGAATTTTAGGCTCGTCCCCCTCTCCCTCGATGGTAAAAACTGAGCTGAAGTATCCTTTCAAGATTTCAGCCTTCTGTTTGTCCTCCTCGACTGTGACCTCCTCCCCACCAGTCTGAGAACACCCCCACCTTCCTCCCCCACCAATATATCTAAAGAATAGTTTATCACCCCTCCGGGCTGTACTGGCTATCCTTTCTTCTGTTCTTGCCTTGGTCTTTCTAACTGCCTTCCCTGGTAAGTTTCCCTAGTCACCTCTGTTTGCGTTGCTTTGTACTGCATGAAGGCCCTTGTCTTAGCCTTGACCTTTTTTGCAACCTCTCTAGTAGGCCTCTGTTTTCTCCTCCCCTTCCTACCCTGCCTTATACATAGGCTTGATACAGTTTTAATCCCCCCCCCCCGATTCTCTTCCACATCTCCTCCACCCCTTCTAGTTCCTGCATACCTACTAAAGTCTCCCTCAGCTATATGGCAATTTCCTCAAAATCTGCTTTCCTAAAGTCAAAGACTCTTGTCCTTGTGTGGCACCTCTCCACCTCAGTACTTAGCCCAAACATTACTACCCTATGGTCACTGTTTCCCAGGTGGTCCTCCACAGTGAGGTTGGATATGCTGTCCCCAGTTGTGGGGACAAGAGCCAATGTAGCCTCTCCCTGGGTGGGTTCCATGACCATCTGGCTGAGCTCTGCCCCCCGCAGAACATCAAGGAATTTCCTATTCCAGTCAGTTTTTGCTGCGGGAAGTCTCCAATCTGCATCCGAGAGACTGAAATCTCCCATCAGAGGCACTTCCCCCTTTACAGCCATAGCTTGGATCTCTTCCATCAGTGTCCTATCCTCCTCCCCTTGTGCTGGAGGCTTACAGACAACACCCATCCTAATGACATCCCTTTTTTTCTTTTCAAGTGTCACCCACAGCACCTCTGTCCCCTCTGAATCTCTAGTGCTTCTATATGCTTACATACATGAAGAGCTACCCTTCCCCCTTTCCTGCCTATCCTGTCCCTTCTGAATACATCAAACCCTGGAATGGCCATCTCCCATGCCTGGTATTCCGCAAACCAAGTCTCGATTATGGCTGCTATGTCCAAGTCCTCACTCGCCATAAGAGTCTCTAAGTCGACAATCTTATTACATAGTCTGTGGGCGGTCACACAAATGGCCTTCCACCTGCTCTCCTGCCTCCCCCGGTTGTCCTTTTCCTGAACCCTCTACCATTTTCAGGTGAGTGCCAGCTAGGGACTGGTCCACTCTGTAATCTTCCCTTACTTCCCTAGCCACATGCTCCCCCCCTTTTCAGTTTAAATGAAGGGACTCCTCTGTGCACCTCTTTAGTCTGCCTCCAAGCACCTCAGACCCTTTTTCATTTAGATGCAGCCTGTCTCTTGCATACAGACGTTCCTCCTCCCACGTGTGACCCCAATAATGTTTAAGCCCGCCTGCTTGCACCCCCCCTTAACCACCCATTACACTCTGCTATCCTCCCCTTTCTTATTGTACTGGCTTTGTGTATGGGCAGCACCTCCAAGAAAGTCAGAGAGCTAACCAAGGCCCTGCAGGATCCTGCAATATCCCTGAATCTCTGATGCATTATCCCCATCTCATTTTCTGCTAGGTCATTTGTCCCTAAGTGTACGATCACATGACATTTTCCCCTGGCTCTCCAATTCCCTTCCATGATAGTGGGTCCTGCTCAGCCAGCATCCAGTCCAGGAACACAGATGACCTCCCTCCTTTTATGCGAGTCGCTTTTCCTAGACCAGTGGATCCCTTTTGTGATGGAGTCCCCCACAAGTAAGACCCCCTCCCCAGCTTTCCTGGGTAGCCTTGTTCCTTCTTCTCCTGTTATTCCTACCACTTCCTCACCTGATCTTTCAGGATCCCCCAGTAACTGTTCTACATTTGTACTTGTGTCCTTCCCACTCTCCCCATTAATTCTAGACTCTGCCATACTGCCCAACCCTCTACGTCTTCCTGAAAACCCTCTCACCACATTCCCCCTCACTACCTAAGACCTCACCCCTACTCCCCTTGGTTGCACCTCTTTTCCCTGAGGGCAACCTACACTGGTTTCTGTTTTCCGTTCTGAAGCTGTTTTGAGCCTCTATGCCACTGTGTGCATTCTGGAGGCAACTCCCACCAGTACTGTTATCCCTACCCCCATTATCCCCCATTTCCCGTTGTACCCTGATCTCCCCCAGGGTTGCAAATCAGTATGACAGCATCACATCGAGGCTGTGCAGCCCCCTGCACTGCCCACCTGCCTCAAGGCACCCACTGCACCACCTGCCCGTACAAGTGTCTTTTGTTGGTCCCCCTGCCCCTCCCTCCTGCCCCAAAAGTCATTACCAGAGAGTCTGCATGGGGTACTAATCATAGGTCCAGCTCTTCTACCCTGCAGCATCCCTACCTCACCATCATCTTCACAGCCTGTTCCTCCCAAGCCCTTCTCTATTGGGGACTTCTGTATCCCCTCAGTTTCCATTCTATGTACCCCTTAACCAGTATATTTCCACCCTTAGTTGTCCCAGGTGCCTGCACACCTGACATGCTCCCCCTCCACATTAGATTAAGAAATACTGCTGCCCCACATCCACTGCAGTTTACCACCCTTCCCCTTCCTTCTTCCCACTGTTGCCTGTTGGTTTGAAACCCCCCTTTCATCCTCTTGTTGCACCCCAGCTGCTCCCACCTCCTGCCCCCAACATTTCTGAGCACATTACCAGAAATGGCACCTACTGAGTAATTGCTGCTTACTGAGCTGCCCAGCCAAATTAGTGGTGATAACACCAGGTGTGTAGGTGGCTTTGTCCTGACCTGCGGGAACCTCTCTCCCCTGCAACAGACTTTTGCTGCTGAACCTTGAGGGACACCGGAGCCTCAAATTGATCTGGGAGTCGAAACAGACTAAGGCAGCCAACCAGATTCGTACTTAGCCGGTTTTTGGACGGACTCCATCTGGAGTCCCATAGATTCCAAGATTAAATGGAGCAAGCCTGTGAAAGAAGTGGGACCATGTTCTGTAGACATATCCTTTCCCGACTTGGCGTCCAACAGACGGGAGTGAAGGGAGGAGCTCTCAGACTCCGAGTCCTCACTGACCCTATGGGATCGGTCAGGAGTCATGGTGAACGACAGCCAATGAGGAAGCCCGGGAGCGGTATGGGCATCCTTACGAGGGGAGTCTCCCCTTCAGCTGCTTAGGCGGTGGCTGCACTTGGATGGGTGGAGAGGCCGGAATAGGGTGAGCTAGGGTAGGCTTAAGCCTCGATGGAGGGAGCCACATAATAGCTGGGGTGGGGTCTGGAATCATCTTAACACAGGTAAACATGAGCTGATGCTACATGAGTTCTTCGTAGCGCTGACGCATTTTGTGGTGGAGCCTCTCCTCACCCAAGGAGGAAGGTGAAGAAGAATAACAGCAGCACTGCTTACCCGAATGCCAAGAGCGGGAACACTGCAGTTGGTGTGGGCTGCTCGACTCCGTTCTTCGGGATCATGACCTCGACTGTCAGGGAAGTTGGCAGCAGGCATCGGAGGGAATTGGTGAAAGTTGAGGATCCTCCGGGGTCACGGGATCCCGTGGGTTAGTGACTGGATCAGCGTGCTGGTCTGACTCACCCTGAGAAGTAACAGGTAGGACTGGAACAATGAGATGTAACAGATAGGACTGGAGTCCTAGAAAGTGACGTATCCACCTTGTCCTGCAACAGTGTCTCAATCGGCTTGAGAAAAATCTCTACAGGTTGGTCAAAAGGGCATCTTGATCAGATGGCCCAACAGGGAGACCATGGAGCCAGTGACCTGGACCAAAGGATCAACTGTAGTCAAAACCTCCAGAGAAGTGTGGGAATCTGAGGCCTGAGAGCGCTCGCTATCCCACGATCAACGACGAAACTTGTTAGTCTCTTTTTTTGAAGATTTAGAAGATGTTGTGCCCTTAGAGGGGGGCCCTGCCCAAAAGTGGGAAAGGACTGGCACAAATCCTTAAACACCCTTGTGATGGTGGTGTCAAAGGAAAGCGGCACAAAGACCGAAGTCAAAGAGGCCTGCCTGTGTCCTGAGCCGCTGCCTCTTCAAATGCCACAAGTTGTTCTGTAGACCCCGCAGCCATGGAGACCACCTGACGGGTGTCTTTTGACTGAACGGGAAAGTCTTGTTCATCTGGGCACCCTAGAAGTAGCCTGGCATGCCGGCCTTCCAGAGTAACGGAATGCAAGGTGCGACACAGGCCACATGCCTGGGGATCGTGTTCATGGCCTAGGTAGTAGACGCATGAGGCGTGCGGGTCCGACCGGGACATTTTCTGCCCACACTCACACCACTTAAAACCTGGTGCTGACTTGAGTCGCCCATGCCGAGAATTCAGTCACTTGAAGACACAGACATTTTTCAAAGGTTTCGAAGCAAAGGGCCTACTCAGCGTGGTGAGCGGTAAGGAGGAAACTTTCTTCCAGTGGAAAGGAAGATCTGATGTCACGGGGAGTTATCACCTGGGTGAGTAGGAGAAGTCAGCTTGAAGACATTCTGGCAAATCTTAAAGGGAAAGGAACACTGCCAGAAGTGTGGATGGTACAGCATATCCATGTCCCTAGAAACTGAGGCTATGATTCAGTGATTAAAAGGACAGATGTGGGTCTCCCACTACCAAGTACATATAAAGAAAATACAAAAGACAAAAAGGAAAGTCACATTTTGGTTACTACCCAGTATTAGTCCATGGTCCTGTACTCCAAGTTCAGCAGTAGCACAGAACAGTAAAGTACGATCTGCAAACGAAAAAGAATCGATGTGGAGTTAGGTAGAACAGGCGTGAACAATTGTCATGTTGCTCACACTGTCTTACTTCATCAGGTGTCTGCATCATGGGTACTTTCTTCTTCGGTGTGTGTTTTCTAAGAATTTCTTTCCAGTTGCAGAGATCTGCCTTGCAGGTTGTTGCATCTTTGTGATGCTGCTGTGCAGTTGTCATGTTTAACTGCTGGGATCTAGACCCATGCTGCCTACTGCAGGGCCCTCTCTACCACCTCCATCTTGTTGTGAAGTACTGTGAGATCAAGCTTCCTAAGGGTAGGAGCAGCATCAGAGAGGTCGATAAAGTTATTAGCAAGCCGCTTGGCTCTCAGTACAGGAATTCCTATGAACATTCATTTGTGTTGTATGATGATGACTGAAGTTTATTCACAAGAAGTACTGCAAGCAGTAATGGCTACAACTCCCCCATCTAGGTCAAACATTTCTGCGCCAAACTCAAGCACTTCTTCAGGACATTACTGCTTTTACTGCTTTTATGCGACTAAACTTCAGTCATCACCGTACAACACAACTGAGTGTTCTTTGGAATTTCTATACTGAGAACTGAGCTGTTTGTGAGTAAGCAGTTCCTTTTTTCTGCTTGAGCACCACACTTTTAATCTTAACAGCCTATGGGTTTAAAGAAAATAGGAAATGATTTCTACATAGTTAACTGCCCTTCTATCTTCTTTTCCATGCTAGTTATGTATTTTGATATGCTTTGATGATTTTTTGATAAATAAATAATCTAGCTTTGGGGTGCCTTCAGATCTACACAACGTTCCACTCTCCTCACCAGCTACTGCTCTTGATTTTCATAGTTCTAAGACATTCTATGACATCAGAAACTTCCATTCCACGCTATTCATCTGAATGGCCTGGAACTGGTGTTTCTGATGTCATAGAATGTTCAGGCAATATGAAAACAGAGAACAGCAACTGCTGAGCAGAGAGGGATTCAAGGTAGTTAAAAAGGCAACAAAATTAGATTATTATTTTTGTGTGTGTGTGTGTGTGTTATTTCTTTTCTCCCCAGCTTGCACCCATGCCAGCCTCTCCTTCAGGCAAGTCAATGCTTCTACCGACCCGTCCTGTCCCCTGAGTCTCCGCTCTCAAATGACAGCCACCTCCCCAGGTAACCCAGCGTAACCCTTCACTGGATGGGTCCCCCTCCTCCGAGGGAAAGCACCAGCCAGGAGGCCTCAGACCAGCGCAACATCTTGTCCCAGGGAGGTGCTCCTGAGGTGGAAGGCTTCAGAGACACTGACGGCCTCGGAGAGCCAGGCAGCCATCATCCGAATGACATGGAGTGTTTTTCACATTTTCTGTGTCGTCCTCCTTCGCCGTCGTGCAGTGCTCTGGTCTCCACAGAGGCCGCTGCCGACCGGCGACTCCCTAACCCCACCCCGGAGAGAAGAGCGGTCCCTGCGGACTCAATCCTCTCCCGCCTCACAGCCCCGCCGCCCCAGTCCATTCCCCAACCCGGTCGCTGGTGTGGGGCCAGGTATGGCACCCGTTCCTCAACCCTCTATGCCACTGGCCAGCAGGTTATTAATTTAACAAAAAAGGTCAAACACATATTAGAATAGTGCGTGGCCAAAAAAAAGAACAACTAGAAGGCATCTAGAGCGCTAAAAAACCTGTTTCCTGACAGCTTTAAGTAGAGGTTTATAAAGGTTTGACATTTCTTGTCTAGAAAGATTGACAATTTTGTAGGGAAGACAGGGCAGCTCTTAATCTGCTTATCTCAAACCTACTTTTTGTATCAGATAGATTTGCTTTCTTTTAACTTGTAACTCCATAGAGTAGTTTGGTTCAAAATCAGCCACATGCCATTATAATGCACTTCTTTCTTGGCCCATGCAGTGGATAGGATAAGCTGTATGGTGGCATATCTGTAAACGTGGATGATCACTGACTTGGGCCTTGCCTCTGGGGTTGTTGGCTTTTTGGCGAGTGCTCTATGCGTGTACTCAATCACCAGCTCCTTTTCTGGCTCTGACTGCAGGGTATATTTCAACATCTCCTGCAAAAATGGTAATGGGGCCCCTTTCTGAGTCCTCTGGTAAGCCATGAATCCAAATATGGAGACATCAGTCTCTGTTCTCTATGTCTTCTTGACGTCTGTACATCAGGCGTGCACTCCAGTATAGTGAGAAAAGGGCCCTCCCATGCAGGTTGATGGTTTCGGCAGTCTCTGATAGGCCATTTCCATGTCTGATGTTCTGTACGCCACCTCATACAGACTGTTCCTGAAGTCCTCTATGTTCGTGTTTAACTGTTGGACCATGTGGGTGAGGTTTCTCGACTTCAGTCCATATGTATTGGAGGCTCACTGGCTCATCCCCGTTCCTTCTCAAGGTCAGGGACGGTGACAATGATGGCCATGAATCTGAGCTGCTATGACAGCAGCAGTCCTCAAGGCATCAGGAGGAGTGGTAAGTGCCTTAACTTGCAGTAATGAATAAATTAACTTCACCTGTCACTGGATGGTTAAGTATTAGTTCAGCTTCTGCTGTGCCTGCTGAGTTGAGCTGCTCTCATGGTGCAGCCAGTACAATAAGTCAAAAGTTTTTGTTATTTTTGTAGGAGCTGACAATCATGGTATCCACTTCTTTTCAGCAGAGAAAAACATCTGCCATTGGTAGATCAGAACATGCACAACTGGCAATGAACAAAGGGCATCCTCTGAATACTTCAAAGTTCTCTGGGTCCCCACCCAGGCACGGACTAGATGCAAGTAGTGTGGCATCATACATCATGTCCCAGTTCTTAGAAACTTTTTAAACAGAATTTTAGATTCTATACACTACAGCTAAATGATCAAAATAGCCTATCTGTATCAAAATCCAATGTACTGTAAAACTACTTATTTTCATGCATCACAAACACAAATGCAACCATAGTTGCAGTAATTAAATCTAGCGCTAAGTCATTAGCGCCACACTCACTATAATGGAAAAAATGCTAGGCACGCTAATTAGCACAGATTTATTTTAAAGCAAATTAGTGCTTGAGCGAAAATAGTGAAAATTATTTGGCAGTGAAATTTAAAGTTTTGCAGTAGCTTCCTTATCTGCATCTTTCTGTTCCTTGCGTCCAATTATACTTCAGAACAGCTGCTAACCAAGAGAATACAGCTTGCAAGAAGGACATTGCAACTGATGTAGCACACTGATTAATGTGATGCATCCTTGCAACAGTACAGCATAATATTACTACATGTCAAACCATTTGTTTTAAATGCAACTGCCTGTGACAGGGTTGAATACGGCACTGTCCCAGTTGTTATGGAGAAAGAGTTTAAATGCAAGGATCTTTTCTCTCCTTTTCTGTCTCTTCTCTGTCTGGCTGCATAACCAAATTTTCTCATGAGACCTAGGACTTGATCATCCCAATGGTCTTGCAATTCTCTGCCTCTTGCTGTCTCTCTACTCTCACTTGCTGTTCTGTCTTTTCTCCCCCCTTGCATATCTGCTGGTATAAAAATATGTGTGAATCATTTTGTGGAAATGTAATTGATACTGGGATTCCTTTGTTTAAAACTGTATATAGTTACACTATTGAAATTATTGCAAAGCTAAAACTGGATATAGTTATACTGTCGAAATGATTGCAAAGCTATTTGGAACTCAAGGAGTTAACCTGAGATGCAATTTGAAGCCTTTTGCAGAAGATGTAAACAGGAGGTCAGTTATGGGTCACAATGTTCTTTTTGCTGCACCTGCTGAAACTGACAAGAACATTGGAAATTTACAAGAATACTGTGTGAGAAGCAGGCTGTTTTGTTAATGAGCGGGGTGGGGAGGTTGCAAAAACTTATAAAAACAGAGCTGCAATTTCTTGCAAGACAGCAACAAGAGACTGAGACTGGAGATTGAGAAGAAACCAGATAGACTTTCTCGGTTTGTACTGCCTTTGTAAATCATTAAATTGAACAATTTTATTAATTTTATTTTACTGTTAATAAATCACTTGTTGCAAATTTTACAGTTGCTCCTGGTTTTCCTATGCTTCCTGACCTGTGCCTTGATGACAGATGGTATCAGCCTAGATGGGATTTCGCCGTGCACACTCTAAGCCAGGAGTTTTATGCGTGGGTACTAGACCTGGTACCAGAGAAGCATAGAAGAAAGGTATGGATTCTGCAGCAGCAAGCCCAGGAGTGGTTACCAGGAGAACGGCAGCCAAACTAGCAGAGACAGAAGTTCAAGCTGAGACTGTACAGCTAGCACCAGTTATAGAAAAAGAGCAGGCAGCGACAGAACCTGAAAGCCTGGCTGCCTTTTTCAAATGGTGGGCTATACAACAAAAAGAGACAGAGAAACAGAAGAGAGAAGAGATGCAGCAACAAGAGCAGCGGTGGCTGGATGCCTTGCAGGCTATCAAAGGCAGAGGATCTGGCACAGTTCCAGAGGAGCAGCAGGACACAAACAATTTAAAATACATTAAACCTGCCGAAGAGTTCCTACATGTCTGAACGGAGCTCAGCAGCTAAGGTGGCCCTCTACAGCTTTCGCCGCCACTGCTGCCAATGCCCGAATATCCCTCCATCTTCAGACTGCCCTCCTGGAACTACGGAATGGACCCCTGCTGAAGGTACAGCAGCCCTGCTTAGACTGCAGCCGCTTAGATACGGCTGTGCCCTGATTGGTGTGGCACTGGGAAACTGGGCCCTGATTGGTCTGTCCCGCTTGCTGATCCTCTTGGATTGGTACGCCTTTTGCCTAGGGATTAGACAGCCTACGGTGGTACTTGTCGCTAACAGTTCTACTCGCTTTTAAAAAAAAAAAAAGATTTGCTGTTGTATTGCTACCTTTTGGTAAACGCATGTTTAATGTATCTACTTGTAATTTAAACTGTGAATCTTGCCTAGTGTAGTCTGCTTTTGCAGCTGTAGGGTACCTGTTTGCTTAACTACCGTTTGGCCATTGTTTCTATTTTACGCCTGTTTCTCTTTCTGCCTGCCCTCCCCTGTATATTCCTGTTCCCTGTCCACTTCTGTTTGGAACCTCTTATCCTCTGCCCGTTCTCCTCCCCCAGCTCCTTCTTCAACCACAGTTTTGCCCTTACTCCATTTTGCTTTGCTGTTAATTTCCCACTCCTTATCTTACCCTCTTCTAATCCCCCCCGACTCTCATCTTTCACCTCACTGCTGCTCTGACCTCACCCTTTGTGTTAATGTAAATTTCCATCCCTGCCTATCTACACCCTAGGCCTTTTGTTTAAAGTTAATCTCCCCAACCCCGTGCTGATGGTCTGCGCCAGTCTCCCGCCCCCTCCTACAGCTATATTTAATTTCTCTCTTCCTTCCCCCTCAGGGTTCCTATGCACCTGAGCGGCGCTCAGCAGCTAAGGTGGCCCTCCACGGCTCTCTCTGCTGCTGCCGCCAACACCCGACTATCCCTCCATCTTCAGACCACCCTCCTGGAACTATGGAATGGACTCCTGCCGAAGGTACAGCTGCCCTGCTTAGACTGCAGCCGCTTAGATACGGCTGTGCCCTGATTGGTGCAGCGCTGGGAAACTGGGCTCTGATTGATCTGTCCCACTTGCTGATCCTCTCGGATTGGTGTACCTTTTGCCTGAGGGTTAGACAGCCCGTGGTGGTACTTGTCTCTAACAGTTCTACTCACTTTTTTTTCCCACCCCCTCCCAGGCCTCCTTTAAATGCGCCTTCGCTCCACCTCCTGGGTGGGTCCACTGCTCCTATAGGTGCAAACTCTACTTCCAAGCCCCCTGGTCCGAGCCATACAACCAAGCCCAGCTCATCCTGCAATATACAGCTCCAATCACCTCTGGGTGGTTGTTCGCCACCCCTTGCCATAGTCACTGGTTCTTACCCTGTCTCTGCTGGGCCCCTGCGCTGCTGTGCTCCCCTATGAACTAGAACACAGGGGTCACACCTAAGCTTTACGGTAGCCAGTACACCAGGAAAACTAACACTGCCTAACTACACAAACTAAGAATCTTTAGCCTCAGCTGAAACCGAACTTTAAATCTTGCCTTACGCTAATAGGCAGTCTGGTGCATAGCACCCCCAGATGTCTGTACTCTACCACTCTCAGTTATTAGACACAGAGCCCAGAAACACTCAGTGCATCCTATCCTGCTATTACCCCATAGGGAGCCACTCCCCCTGACAGCAAATGAGATGGGCTGGCTTCTTAGATTTCAGCTCACCCTGGTACTAACTGCCACACTCTGGATGAACCCATCCTTAGATCAGCCAGCGCGAGATACTGATCCCTATTTTACAACGGTCCTGCACTGGCAGGAAATGAACGGTAGGAGAGGGACTAACTCAAAGATAGCTTGCTCTCTCCTCCACATGGACACCACTGATGACCTGATGAAGACATGCACCCACTCAATCCCAGTGGCTGCACTGATAAACATCTGACCACATTTAGACACCACTTATGAAGCCTACCCCTCGAGGGAAAAAATGCACCTGCTTCCATGCGACCTTCGTGTGCCATCTACTTCGCTCTCTTCTCCTACTATTGCTGATTCTATCAAGGAATGTGCACCCCAACCCTGGACCCACACTCACCAGAATGTCTAAACAAAAAAGGCAACTCACTATCGTCTCTTTAAACATCAACAGTTTCCTATACAAGTTCTCTCAATTCCAGGCTTGGGTACAGGTGACTAGCCCAGACAATATTGCACTCACGGAAACCTGGCTTGTGCCGAAGACCCAGGATGCATCTATCTCCCTTGATGGATACAACTCCTTCTGGCAAGACAGAACCACTAAACGTGGGGGAGGGTGCCTAGTCCACACCAAATCCGGAATAAAGGTGCAGGCCCTTGACTCCAGCCTACACATGAAAGATGTCCAAATCCTGAATCTCAAGCTAAACATAGGTCAACAGAACAAAGTACTGCTGCTCTCAACAGTATATATACCACCTAGGCACCAAACTGCCAGACTAAACCTAGTCACAGACAGCCAGCAGCAGTTAGGTACTCAATGGGAGAAGATCACTGTAGGTGACTTTAACATAAACTGGAACTCCCTGAAGGAGACAAAAGCCAGGGATCTAATATCCAGCCTATTTTTAACCCAGAAGGTAACCGATGACACCCGGATTAACTACAAAACAGAGAGCAGCTCCCTTATAGACTGGCTCCTGTCCACACATCCGGAGCATATCTCAGATGTCACTGTCCTGCCCGACAGCCTCAGTGATCACTCCCCGGTGACGTGCACCTGGACAAACAACTTCACCAAGGTCCCACCTCAGGTGTCCAAAAATCACTGGCTGAGGCTGGGTCTACTTGACCATTTCAAGCAATACCTATCACAACTGGACTGGTCTCCTTTGGCAGGAGATACTGATGGTAATGAGTCCTTGAACTACTTCATAACAATCTTCAACCATTCCTGTAATATTTTTGCACTGTACAAAACAAAGAAAATCAGGACTAGCTCTAATTCATGGCTTACTAACTCCCTTATTGGTTTCATGAAGAATAGAGACAATCTCTGGCACATTGCAAAATCATCCGGAACTCTTGCAACACTCAATGCCTACAAGGCAGCCAGAAATGTCTGCTCCAAGCTCATTTGACAGGCTAAAGCTTCCTACTACAAAGACCTCTTAAGCAAGAGCTGGGGCTCAGGTAGGGAATTTTGGAACTCCTTCAAATCCCTAACACGAAAGACCCCTAAGGCCCCACCAGATCTACTAGTAACAGTGGAGGACCCCCTACAGGAACCCATTGACATCGCAAATGAGCTCAACAATGCTTTCACAGACCTTTCCAGTGTACTCCCTGGTGATTACTTTAAAGATCAGTTTGGGAAACAACACACCACTTCCCCTCCTAACCTCCAAAGGATGCTATACCACCTTTCTACTTTAAACGGGTCACCAAGACCGAAACCATCAAGCACATTAAGGGGGTTCTTGGCAAGACCAGGATGGGGGTCTGATCTAGTGGATATGAAACTGGTGGGTCTTCTCCTAAGCGAATTGGCCGGTTCTCTCTCATTGGTGTTTAATGCATCTCTAAGAACAGGGGTGTTTCCAAAATTATGGAAGTCCGCCATCATCATGCCTGTCTTTAAAGCCGGGGACAAAACTCAAACATCCAACTACAGACCTATATCCATTCTACCCCCCTCTCTAAAGCACTTGAAAGAATGGTCTCGGAGCAGCTTACAGAGTATCTTGATAACTATAACCTGCTCTGCCCACAGCAGCATGGGTTCCAAAAAAAGTACTCCTCACTCACCGTCCTTGTTGATTACTCATCCCAGCTTTATAATGCCTTAGACAATGGGGAAGCAGTAAGCTCAGTCTTCATCGATCTTACAAAGGCCTTTGACTCTGTTAATCACAAACCCCTCCTAAACTGCCTCCTTTCGATAAGCCTATCCCTAGACACAGTACTTTGGTTTGGAAGCTACCTCACAAGCAGGTCGCAACGAGTCAAAATTGGAGACACCCTATCATCAGCTACGGAGGTGTCCCTCGGGGTCCCACAAGGCTCTATTCTTGGTCCACTGCTCTTCAGCCTCTTCATCAACACTGCACCACCCGCATGTACAGCATGCACCGTTCTCTATGCTGACGAATCTGATGCCGTAATATCTGTTGCTGGCAAAGATCACAACTCCATCACTACCAAACTCCAAAACAGCTTCCTCAAGCTTGAATCCTGGTTTGCACAAAACCAACTACTACTAAACCATAAAAAAACTAAGAGTCTACACTTCTCTACCTCCCAAAGCAAAAAGAAATACCAGCCTTTGCTCATCCATAACCATAAGGGTGAGATACTGGAACAAGTAACCAAGTTCAAATACCTCAGCATTACCTTTGATGATACACTCACCTTCTGTAGCCATATAGACTCCATTGTCAAGTCAGCTAATATAGAACTTGGTGTCCTCTACTGCCATAGGCATTCTATGACACCTGAAACTCTCAAACCTGCCACCAGTAGTTCAGCACTGTCCTCCTTAGATTATGGGCTGCCTATCTATGGGGCAGGCACAAGAACTGCCCTAAACAGGGTCAGCACGCTACTACATAAGTCCTGCCATCTGTCAATATGGGCTGCTCGTAACACCCACACCTGCACGCTGTACACTGAAACTGGGTGGCTCCCATTCCATCATGGAGCACAATACCAAATCTGTCTACTTCTGAAAAAGAGTGCTTTCTGGGCTTACCTCCCCTGCACTGGGCTGCCTCTTTACGCTGGCAATTCCCACCAAATCAACTAGAAGCGCTGGTATTGATAGGCTGGTGATTCCCTCAAAAGGATGAAACTCAGCCAGAACTCCATCCTGTACCAAGGACCAAAATGGTACAATGAGCTACCTGCTAACCTCACAGATACACCCAAGATTAGTACCTTCAAATCTGGGCTCAGATCCCTTCTTGACACAAATAAGAACTGTGCTTGCCTACGCTAATGTGGCAGGATTTCAGCCACCCAACTCCCCCATCCCCCCCCTTAAATCTCTTCAAACTCCTCCTCCCCAAACGAGCCCACCAGCTGACAACGCGCTCTTCGATGACAACGCCATCCCTGGTTGACCTCCTACCCCCTTCCTCCTAGTCTGACCTACAAACTAGTGAACCTCAAGGCTGAACCCTATTTGACCCTATCCTCTTTAACCTGTCGTTGGATGTATATAATTTCTTGGTATTGGAATGCCTGTGTAACTGTTTGTTTGTTTTCTGTAAACACTGTTATATTTGTAATGTTTATACTACGATGACTTGGAACGTTTGAAACCGAGTGCTGGACTCAAAGGTATTAATCTGAAACTGAAATAAATAAACTTACAAAGTTGTGTCCGTCAGATGATATCGAAGCATATCTAAAAACTTTTGAAAAGGTTGCCACAGCCTGCCAGTGGCCAAAGCAGCAATGAGCAATAAGACTGGTACCTTACCTGACAGGAAAAGACCAACTTGCTTACAGCAATATGGACACAGCATAGTCAGAAAACTATGACCTGGTGAAAAGCGAAATCCTGAAAAGGTATGACATATCAGGAGAGACATACAGGCAGAGATTTCGGTCTCTGAAGTATAATTCAGTCAACAATCCTCAAGAAGCCTTCACCCGACTCTGAGAACTCCTGATAAAATGGCTCCAACAAGAGGGCAAAACAGTCCCACAGATGATAAGGCAAGGCAAGTTTTATTTAAAAGACGCCCAATCCCAGAGGCTCTGGGCACCGTACATAAAAATACATATAAAACAACTTTCAATAACTATACATTATCAGAATCACAGTAACTAGTAAGTAAAATAGCTAATAAAATCAATAAAGAAAATCAGAAAATAACGATATACCAGGTCAGAGACAGGACAATATTTACATAACTGTGTCTGGGAAAGCCTGCTCAAAAAAGAAGGCCTTGAGGTGTGCCTTAAATACCTCCACCGAAGGGGACTCCCTAATAGATGATGGTAGCAAACTCCACAGGACAGGGCTGGCAAGGCTAAAAGCTCTATCACTGGTAGTTTTTAACCTTGTCCTGGGAATCGCCAGGAGGCCCCTCAATGAGGAATGGAGGGAGTGGATTGAGGTAGCAGGTGTAAGAAGGTCCACCAGGTAACCAGGGCCCATTCCATGTAGGGGCTTAAAGGTGAGCAAGCCCACCTTGAAGAGGATCCTCCATCTGACTGGCAGCTAGTGCAGTTCACACAGCATTGAGGTGTCCTTTGTACTGTGTGCAGTTCTGGAGACCCAATCTCCGCAAGGACATAGACAAGATGGAAGCTGTCCAGAGGAGGGCAACTAAAATGGTGCAAGGTCTGCACCGGAACACATATGAAGAGAGACTAAAGGAGCTTAATATGTATAGCCTCGAGGAAAGGAGGAGAGGGGACATGATAGAAACTTTCAAGTACCTCAAGGGAATCAACAAAGTCCAAGAGGGTAGCGTCTTTCAAAAAAAAGAGGTGTTAGAACAAGGGGCTGAATTTGAAGATGGGGCGGCTCAGAGGTAATGTAAGAATGTTTTTTCACAGAGAGGTTGTGGATGCATGGAATGGCCTTCGGAGTAGGATGTAAAATTAAAAACTGTGGTTGAATTCAAGCATACATGGGACAGCCATAAGGCAATTCTAGGGGTTGGGGGTAGAAAGAAGTAGGCTGCTGGTTAACTAGGATCTGCAGCTTATCCATTAGGTAGGGAAATGGGCAGACTGGGTGGGCCAAGCGGTCCTTATCTGCCGTCAAATTCTATGTTTCTATATGTTTCAAATTCTATGTAACGTGGCAGTACTTAGGTTGCCCTGTCAACAATCTAGCAGCTGCGTTCTGCACTAGCTGAAGCCGATGGAGGATACCTCCCGAGACCCCAAGGTAGGGCGCATTACAGTAATCAAGCCTAGACGTCACAAAGGTATGCACCAAGGTAGGGAGGTCCAAGCGCGGAACCAGGGGCTTAATCCTGGTGACATTCCTCAGATGGTAAAAACTGATATGGACCATGGTCAATACCTGAGCCTCAAGTGTCAGGCCGCTATCCAAAATAAGGCCCAGGTTACGCACCCTGGAGGAGGCTTTCAAAGGCACAGAACCCAAGACAAGTCCTGTCTCTGCGCCTGAGGCCATCCTATCACGCCCTCTGTTCGACTTCACTACTAATACCTCCGTCTTATCGGGGTTCAGTACACACATCTGCAATGGAGCAATTTATCAACATCCTGCATACAGATGTACAGCTTTCGGTGAAAGAACACTGACCAGAAAGTGGGGAAAAGGCTGTTTCTTTGGCCGAAGACTACCAAATGGCCAGACAGACACCACAGCAGCGAGGTAAGAGCCAAGCACCAGTAAGACACTCTTTTTCCCCATTTAAACTCCAAGTCTGATAAGAACTCTGGTGGGGGTGACACATCTGCACCCAAAGACATTATTTGCTATAACTGTAATAAGCCAGGCCATATTGCAAGAAATTGCCGTAGTAGAAGAGTGACACTGGAGCAGATTTGTCCTTAGCAAATTGGGACAAGTACTTAACAGATGTGAAGGTGGGAGATAAGACTGTGAACGGACTGATAGATTCAGGAAGCAGACAGACCCTAGTACATACTGAAGTCCTAGGAAAACAGTGTCAAAAAGGACTAGGTACTGGTGTCATCTGCATCCACGGGGACACTCTATACTCTCCCACCAACCAAGTGACTGACTATTAATGGGGTATCACACCAAATCCAGGATTTACTGAGTTAATCAAAAAGGGAGTAAATCCTGATGTTTCAGCAGCTGTAGTGACAAGAGCTCAGGCAAAGCAAATTTCAGATGGTGGGGACTCTTTTCCTTTCACTGATTTTGATTCAGACTTGTTTGAGCACAGCTCCAAGATCCAGAAGTCCAGGAAAGAAAGACAACGCCTGAAGAAACAGTGGCAACAAAAGTCTGATGGACATAAGGGGTTAACATATAAAAATACTGAAACTAAACTGCTCACTGATTGTGATTTTCTTTCAGAACAAGCTAAAAGTGTTTCTCTCCAGGGTTATTTTAGCAGCTGGGGGTGAAATCAAAACAGGGTAAACCTATGTTGAAAAAATGTAATGGGCTACTGTTCAGAGTTTGGGTTAAACCTCAGACACAGGACCAGACAGAACAATTGGTTATACCACAAAAGTATAGATGCGAGTTGTTACAGACAGCACATGATAGTCCTATGGCTGGTCGCTCGGGGATGGATCACACCCTTGCCAGACTGCTGTACAGATTTTACTGGTCTGGAATTCATGAAGATGTTGCTACCTATTGCAGTTCCTGTACTGAGTGTCAGAAAGTAGCCCCAGTGACTAAAAAAGACAAGGTGCTCCTGGTGCCCTTACCCTTGTTAGATGAACCTTTTGAGAGAATTGCAATGGATGTGGTTGGCCCCTTAGACAAGAGTAAAAAAGGTAATCGATTAATTTTGGTAGTATTTGACTAAGCTACTCAATACCCAGAGGCATTTCCAATGCGTACTGTCACAGACCCAAAAGTGGCAGAAGTGCTTGCAAAAATGTTCAACAGGGTGGGCGTACCAAAAGAGATTATTACGAATTAGGGTAGTAATTTTGGTGCTGCATTACTGAAGGAGCTGTACTGACTACTAGTTATCACTACTATAAGAACCTCCCCTTATCACCCTCAGACAGACGGTCTTGTTGAGTGTTTTAATCAAACCCTAAAACACATGTTAAATAGGTTTGTAAAAGGGGAAGAGAAAGACTGGGACCAATACTTGCCTTACCTGTTTTTTGCTTACAGAGAAGTGCCACAGGCATCAACAGGTTTTTCACCACTTGAAATGCTGTATGGTAAACAACCTAGAGGGCCACTAGATGTAATCAAAGAAACATGGGAAGATAACCCCACTCAGAAACAATCTATTACAGTTTATATCTGTGCCCTGTGAAAGAAGCTGGAAAAATATGTTGAAATCACCCACAGTAATCAGGAAGAGGCCCCAAATCAGCAGAAGGTGTATTATGAGTCTGACCTTGGAGTAAAAAAAAAGTTTATAAGCCAGATGAAAAGGTCTTGTTACTGTTACCTACTACAGAAAAGAAACTGTTAATGAAGTGGCAAGGGCCTTATAAGATTCTTAGATGTACTGGCACAGTTAACTATGAGATTGAGACCCCTAACAGGAAAAATCCTACTAAGATATACCATCCTAACCTCCTCAAGAAATGGGTTGAAAAACACCAAAGTATGTTTTGCTAGTTTTACCAGAAACTGGTAAAGAAGATACTAATGTAGTTTATGATAGATTGGAAATTTGTTTTTACTGTTGATGGCATAAAGGTGAATGTTTCCTTAACCTCTTAACAAACCGCAGAAATCTGTAACTTGCTAATGACATTTAATAGTACTTTTACCACAGTATCAGGCCGAGCAAAAGGGGTCAAGCATGTAATAGTAACAAGGAATGCTCACCCTATCAGACAAAAAACATACAGATTACCAGAGTGGTTAACAGCTGACGTGGTTAAGAAAATACAAAAAATGAAAGAACTGGGTATCATAGAAGAGTCAAGAAGTGCTTGGTCATCACCAATGGTGATTGTAAACAAAAAAGAAGGGGGTGTAAGAATCTGCCTTGATTTTAGGGCACTTAATCAACTGTCAGAATTTGACAGTTGTCATACGCCCAGAAGAGAGGATTTGGTGGACAGACTAGGGAGTGCAAAATATATCAGTACCCTCAATCTCACTAAGGGTTACTGGCAAATACCCCTAGCTAAAGAATCCAGAGACAAAACTGCATTTGCCACTCTTATAAGATTCTGTCAGTTCACCACTTTCGTTTATTATATTTTTATTTATGTCTTTGTTAACCAGGTAAGTGTGCTGATCCAATGGACCATTTTCAGACACGACCCGGGCCACAAGGTGGCACCAACATAGTTCAACAGCCATAAATTTATATAGACAGTAGTAGCTATTACACAGTGATGAACAATAGACAAAGGTCAAAACATGAGTCAAACATGTCTGTACAAAACCTCAATATGAGGTCAATAGGGGTACAATGTAAATTGAGCTGAGGCAGCAGTAAAAACTCAGATTACAGAGGATAAATGGTACAAAAATAACAAGCAGTAACTTTTATAATTAGAAGCAAAACAGCCATTTCTCCTGAACTGGCTGACAGACTAACAGACAAACTTGATAAGAGAAGAAAGGAAACCAGAGACAGCTAGGAGGTCAAGATGGGATAGGAGAGAGATACATAGCACCTGGGACGATTTGTGGGGACTACCTGTTGTCCAGGACACAACTGCATAGGGATTCAGATAGGAGCCAGGCTCTTAGGTTTGCTTTGAAGACAGGTGGGAGGGGGACAAGCAAATAGGCAGCGGTAGACTGTTCCATGGGGTGTGGGCAGAGACTGAGAAAGCTTTAGTTCCCATTAAAGTGGAGACACATGGTACTTCCAGGGGAGGGACTGAGGATATCCTGAGGCAGTCCTGTGAGTCAGCAATGGGGAACAGGGGGACATCTGGTTGCACCTGAGTGCACTGTCTACAACACAGCCCACAGCATACTCAAAGCGACCTTGCAGAGGGAGCCACCCTAGGGACTGGTAGAGTGAACAATGGTGAGTGTAATAGGGGGCTTGAAGAACAAAGCGACAGATGGAGTTGTAAGTTGTGATTAGTCAAGAACGAAGGGCGGAGGACACAGAGGAATAGAGAGGGGAGCAGTAGTCAAGAAGGGGCAACAGGTTACCTTGTGTGATAGCAAGACGAGCTTCAGGGGACAGAAGCTGCTTAATACAGTAAACAGTACCTAGTTTATGGTGTATTTTCCACATAGTGTTGTTTATGTGGTCAGAGAAGGTTAGTGAGGTGTCAAGGGTAACACCTAAGTACTTGAAAGAGGGGACATTTTCGAGGGGGGGGGGCCCTGGGGTACATACCAGGAGGGAAGAAGTGGTTTTAGTGACCTTGGAAAGGGAAGGTTCTGAGCCAAAAAGCATAGCCGTTGACTTTTTTTCATTGACTAGGAGCCTATTGGAGAGGAACCAATGATGTGCAGAGGCATAGTTACATGAGAGGGCGGATGAGATGGAATCAAGTGACTTATCGCTGTGATAGAGGACTAAGTCATCTGCATAAAGAATGGTGTGACAGTTTAGGCTGTCAGCAGGGAAAGCACTGATGAACATGGAAAAAAATAGTGGGCCAAGTATGGAACCCTGGAGGACTCCTATATGGATAGGCAGGGTAGCAGAGAAGTCTTTAGCTATTTGAACAGCCTGAGATCTGCCAGAGAGATAATTGCAGAACCACTCTGTAGAATCAGGGTAGCAGCCAAACTGAAGTATTTTGGAATGCAGAAGATGGTGGTCAACAAGGTCAAAGGCCTTAGATAGGTCCACAAACACTGCTCCAGTGGCCTTGCCCTTATCCATACTTGTTAGGATATGATCGGAGAAGAGGGCTAGTGCAGAGGAGGTACTGTGATGCTTCTGGAAACCATGCTGGAGAGGACATAGGAGGTTATATTTCTGTAGACATTCCAACAGCTGGTGGTGGACAGTTTTTTCCAATAATTAGCTGAGGTGTGGGAGGAGTGAGATGGGTCTGTAGTTTTCAGGGGAGAGGGGGATCACCTGCCTTGAAGACAGGTACCACGTGTGCAACTTTCCATGCATCAGGCACAGTGGATGATGAGAGGGCCAGGTTAAATAAGAAGGTAAGTGGTTTAACAATGGCTGGGGAGATAATCTTCAGAAAAATGGGATACAGCCCATCACTGCCAGGGCTGCCTCTGGCTGGTAAACTCTTTAGGAGCTTAGTAGTGACTCTCTGCCTAGTGGCCCTAAAATATAAAGGGGGTGGCAGGGTGTCGTTTAAAGCATTGGGGACTTAGTCTGGTTGCTTCTATAGGTCGGGGGAGGCTGAGGGGGAAGCTTACTGAGGTAAGAGGAAAGGTCAGAAAACATTTTATTGAAGGTATCTGCAGTCATACCAGGTCAGAGACAAGGCCCAAGGGGGATGAGAGTTGAGAAATTTGCTTGTTTTCCTTGGGGTTTAGGAGTGACCCTAAGGAGGCCCAGAAAGTATGAGGATTACTAAGGGAAGCTTGTTGCTGGCCACAGTAAAATGTGCACTTTAGGGAATTTGCCACCTGTTTGCAGGAATTGTGCAGTTTTCTATATGCATTCCAGAGTTGTGGGGACGGGGGTGATTTGAAGGATCTCCATTTATGATCCCTGTCCTTCATTTGTGCCAGGAGTCCCTTTGATAGCCAATGGTTTCTGCCCCCCCAATCCTCCTGGTTGTGAGGAGGAAATGTTTGTCCTGCAGTTTAGAGAGGCTAGCAGAGGGAGAAGCAACTGCAGCTGAGACGTCCTTATGCAGATAGAGATCGTACCAGTTAATAGCCTCTGCATCCCTGAGGACAGGTGCAAGATCAGGGCAGCTGAAATTTCTAAACAACAGATATTTAGGCGGGGGACGATTTGCTTTGGAGCCCAAAACAATGTACATTGGGGTATGGTCATTAATAGAGTTGGACATAGTGCCCGCCTGGAGGATCATGTCTACCCGGTTTGTGGCAATCCAGCCAATTGTGGAATGGTTTAAGAAGCAGGAGTTATGCTTTGTTGGGGAGAAAATTACTTGCTCCAAGAGATGCATTTTTAGTAAGTTCACATACTCAGGCTGAGGAGCACCTAACCAGTTAAGGTAAAAATCACAGAGAATGGGACTTCCGGTACCACCACAGATCAGACAGGTTGTTAAAGAGGTAGCTCTATCGTCGACCCACAGGGAAAAACCCCTCTAATTCCACAATCTGATCATTAAAAAAGTAAAAAAAAAATGTCTGGAGGGGCTACTCCAAAAGACAAGGGTGTCCGATCCCACTCCCACCAACTTAAAGGGGATTAAGATGCTGAGGTGCTTCTCCGACCAAAGGGGCGAGTCTAATTTGGATGGCGGATCAAGCCGTTACATGTGATATGGATGATGAGACAGATAAACTCACCCATTAGAGATTTAACATCCTTTTGAAAGAAATTAGGGAGATGCGTGCGAAAACAAAGCGGCGTTCCAACAATTACAGTAAATCAAAATCTACACCAAGTGGAGCATCGTGTTCAGGAGGCTGAAGATTGTATTTTACAGGCCAAAGACAGCATACTTGACTTGGGCCAGACTGTACAGGCCCTGTGTCGCCACGCTGTGGACATGAAAAATAAATGCATTGACCTAGAAAGCCACTCTAGACGAGACAACCTGCGGTTATACGGGTGGAAGGAAGGGGCTGAAACAGGCTTAATGGCTGACTTCGTCACAGACTTGCTACGGGACGTCCTCGAGCTTCCAGCAACATACAATCTGTGGCTCGAACATGTGCATAGAGCCTTGATGCCATGACTGAAGGAGGCCTCCGCTCACCCCAAATACGTTATTAAATTCAGTAGCTACCGACTGAAGAAGGATATCCTTCACTGAGCTTGGCAGAAACGAGAGATCAAATATTTGGACTCGAGCTTATTTTTTCATCAGGACTACCCCATTGTAATATAAAAACAAAGGTGGAGTATGGCCATATCATAAAGTTACTGCAAGACAAGCAATTAAAGTTTCAAAAGCCTTACCTGGCTTGTCTTATAGAGTCCACTGGAAAGAAGGGCCTGAGATGTATGAATCGGCACAGGAAGTGAGTGCAGCTCTACAAAAACGAGGCCTTGAACCCCAGGCTCCTTTAAAACTGATTCAACAGAAAAGGAAAGAAGCATCCAGTGAGTGGGAAAAAGTGTCATCCAGGAGACATAAGCAGACATTCAACCAATTCACTACACGTACATCCTCACTGCTCCAGGATCTTCTGGAGAAGCTACCGGGAGTCATGGAGAGCGACAATGAAGCAGATGACGATCATTGAGGGCCCATGGAGAGAGAGAAATGGCTTTTCTAAAATCCTGAACTGCACAGCTGCTAAGTGAGTACTTTTTAACAGCCAGGAAATATAAGGAAAAACTTGATCCAGATGATGTAGCTCTCACTGTTGCGTCTCCGAGATGGAGAGTGAGGCCATGGTAGCTGTAGCAGTAGTACTTTGCTTTGTACAGGCCCTGGCCATTTTCAGTTACAGACCCCCCCAAAATCCTGACAAAAGTCTTCCGCTGGGCTGAAGGATAACAGAATATTACTTAAGCAGCTATGGAATGCCCCTACCAGCTGGATTACCGATAGAAGAGAAGAAGATGTTCAAAGTAGCTGCTGGACTGTGGGACAAATAAAAAAGACAGTTTCAGCACCAGTGGTGTGAAATTCATACTGAAGAATATGGGCTGGAGAGGAGTACACAGTCCCCAGGAAATGCAAGAAGGGAAAGTCTGAAATGTCATAGTGTTTACATTCATTATAAACTGGAAATGGTACATATTTACTCTATATGGGACTAGGGGACGTTGTATTTGAGTTCGTGATGGGGGTTCGAGAACCCTGTCGGAAGAGCTGAGCATCTGGGGGTGCTCCCATTCTGAGGTGTATTGCCCGCCCCTGTGGATAATGATATAGCAAGGAACCAATGTTGGCTGGGGAGGTGGCAGGTTGTTTTTACCTTGCTAAGCCCACATAGCCTTTGTGCATTCTGGTCCATTGGTATTTCTATTTACATTGAGCACCACTATATTTGTGTGGATTCAGGAAGGGGGTCCCTTTAGAAAGGGAAATCTTGCACCCCTTTCCGCCACTTCCCAAATTAATCTTGGAAGGGACATAAAGGCCTCGGTTGGCTAGGCCTTCCACCTTGGAAGCTCAGTTTGAGTTTTTTTTTTTTTTTTACTTTATTTCTCTTTTTTCTTACTATCTTGTTGTTTATACAAAATGTTGAGCTGGTCCATTGTAGTCAAAACTGGCTTAGTTAAAGATGTTAAACTTATTCTACACTTAACCTTGTGTTTTCAGAGAGTTGATGCCTGTCCTACTGCTGGCTCTCCACTTTGTCTCGGGTCACTCTCCATGTACCCTAGGGAATATTATGGCGGGAAAACTAAAGGAGTAAAGCCTAAAATATATAAACATGGCTAAGATAAATACTGCCATACTTTCCTTTAATGTAAATGGGTTTACGAACCCAGTTAAGTGAAGCAAGATTATCTCCTATGTTAAGAAGACCGGAGCTCACTTTTGCATGCTCCAGGAGGCACACCTCTCCCCGCCTGAGCACGAGAGGTTAAATTTGGGTTTTCTAAAGGGGTAGCTTCCTCATATAAAGGGGTCCGACTCCATTGTCCTGGTGCCGGGAGGTGTAGCTTTTGAGACTAAGGATACCTTAGTGGATGTGGAGGGTTGCCTGGCAGCCTTGAAGGGTGTTTACAATGGACAAATGTTTACGATAGCCTCTATTTATGCCCCTCCAGGCTCAGATTATATCTATAGGAGGTTTCTCATGAAACTGATGGAGTGGGCAAAGGGAATGTTGATCATGGGGGAGATTTGAGCCTTGCATTAAATGACCATCTAGATACCTCTTCCGTGGCTCCCAGATCAGACAGGAGAGTGGCCTTAAAGGTTGATAGGCTGTTAACAAAGATAGGGTACATAGATACCTGGAGGGATTTTCATGGCCAGAGGAGAGATTATAACTTTTTCTCCTCGGTGCAGAAAATACACACGAGAATAGATAATTTTTTGGTACCGAAGGAAAATATTGACCAACTAAGGAAGACAGAAATAGGGGAAATTTATCTTTCTGATCATGTACCCTTACTAATGCACTTACAATTGGGGCAAAGTAAGAAAAGGACACTATGGTGCCTTAATTTATCCCCTATACAGAAGAAAGAGGATCAGGAGTTAGTCAGAGAAATGATTAAAGAAGCCCTGTGAAATAATGACTCCCCTGAGGTCTCCCCATCCATCTTATGGGATACAATAAAAGCAGTGGTCAGGGAGAAACTGACTGCGAAGACTGCACACCATAAACGAGAGAGAGAGAAGCCCAAAAGGTAGCTTTATAGACCCGGATAAAGGAAATACAGCACTCCTTAAATGAGAAATATGATGCCAATAAGGAAAGAAAGGTACAAGCATATAGGACAACACTTAATTCCATTTTGGACTACAAAGTAGAACAAAACTTGCTATACCTCAAACAAAAGTATTATGAGGGGACCCCTGGGCATCGAGACTGCTGATCAGCAGGCTAAGGCAAAAAAGAGCTAAAGCCATTATAAGTAGGATCAAACACCCATGCACCAGCCAGTAAATAGCGGGCACAGTGGATATAGTGGAGGCCTTTGCTGATTTCTTCCAGGAAATATACAGTGTGGGGACCCCTGCCAGAAGGGGATGGGATAGCCCAATTTTTAGAGGCATTGCATTTGCCTCAGGTTAAGAAAGAGGAGGCTGCTTTGCTGACCTCACTAACAAAGGATGGTGAAATCACGGCCGAAATAGCTAGAATTAAGACTGGGAAATGCCCCAGAATGGATGGATACCCAGCTGAGTCTTATAAGCTCTTTAACTTATTCAGGCCTAGATATGCCTGTAGGTGGCATTTGAAAGCATAGCCACTCAGGTCAATAACGCCTGTAGACGTACTCAGCTGACTTACACTCAGGCCTGGAAACGCCTGAGGAACTCAGCAGTTTTTACCTAAATATTAAACAAATCAAATTGCTTAGAATTGATTGATAGCACCATTAGAAAGGTAATTTCGTGCTGAACAATTTTGCTGCTGATACTTTGTGTCTATCAAGGGCGGGATATTCAAAGCAGTTGCGCATTGTGGAAATGGGCCAAGGCGATATTCAGTGAGAGCCAGTGTGCAGCGCAAGTTGCAATGCGCCAATGCACAATCCTAATGAATGCATGTGCAAGGGCAGGGGGCGTGCCCATGAATATGCAGCACTGTGCGATATTCAACCCCTGACCCATGGCGCAAGTGCAGAGCAACGTCCAGATGCGCCGAGCAGACTTGAGCCTATAAATATACAGTGCAAGCACAGGGACAGCACTTGCGATCAGGGGAGGGGGGGAGAGAGAGAGAGACAGCATGCAAGCAACCAGACTGTGGAGGAAGGGAACAGAAGGAACAAGGGAGACCGAGCTTGTGAGGGACTGAGGGAGTGGAATAGGCAGCCACAGGGGTGTGGAACAGAGGTGGCAGTGCAGTATGAGCCAGGAGCAGGGGAAGCAACAGGGAGAGCCAGGCAGAGAGAAAGGCACAGCCCCATGGCGGCAAGTAGACCACAGATGCCGACTGCCCAGGGGGAGAGAGGACAGCAGGGGCCATGGCTGGCACAGCCTTCCAGATGGAGGCCGTAATGAGGGGTGTGAGGAGGCAAGAGGAAGAGTGACATGGTCGTGGATGGGCCTGTTGGCGGTACGCCAGGAAGAGGTGGTACCGTGCCTGCATCACCTTTGAGAACTATTCCGATATGGAGATCGGTGGGCCAGTATCGCGTGAACCGGGCGATTCTGAGGCAGCTCAGTGAGCTGTGCAGTGAGGGGATGAAGACACCCACTGGACAGAGCCACGCCCTGTCAGTGGAGACGAAGGTGACAGCCGTCATGTGCCTGCTCGCCATGGGCACCTTCCAGAGACCAACAGGGGACACCACAGGCATAACCCAGTCAGCCACGTCATGCCTCCTCACACAATTCTTCAATGCCCTGCTGCCACATGCTGCGGAATACATCCACATCCCCAGCACACAGGCAGAGCACACATGCAGGACTTCCACATGGTAGAATAGATGCCTGGCGTGCTTGGGGCCATTGACTGCACCCATGTGGGCATCCACATGCCATCTGGTCCTGAGGGTGTAGCTTACGTTAACAGGAAGGGCAACCCCAGTGTCAACTGCCAGGTGGTGTGTGATGCCAGGGGGTGCATAACCAATTTCTGCTCCACACACCCAGGGAGTGCACATGATACATTCATCTGGCACTGCTCTGCGCAGTGCCACAGGTTCGACTGTGAGGACATCTCCACAGGCCACCCAGTGGGTGAGTATGGGACGGCCATGGGGAGCTGGGAATAGCAGGGCATGGGATGGGGGCAGGCAAGGTGGGTGCACTGGTGGGGGCACCAGGGATGGGCAAGGGGCACAGCAACATAGGACACTAGGCTAACCACGTACCTGTCCACACAGGTTGACAGTGGCTACCCACTCAGGCCCTGGCTGCTCACCCCCTACCGGTGCATGTTGTCCCCAGCAGAGGGCCATTACAATAAGGCACATGCCAGCACGCAGAACATCATTGAGCATGTGTTTGGAACGCTGAAGGCACGATTCCGTTGCCTTAACAGGTCTGGTGGTGCCCTACAGTACAGCCCCTTGAAAGCCTGTGGTCTATTCTGGCCTGCTGCATATTGCACAGCATGGCCATTGACCATGGGATAGCTGTTGAGGCTGAAGAGGGGACAGCAGTGGGGGCGGCGAGGGCAATGGGCTGGGGGCAGACCTGACCACCCCCCATTCGGAGGAATTCCCTTCTCCAAAGGATGGCATGCTAGCACCGGGACACAACTGCACAGGAGCACTATGGTGCACGCAGGTAGGTGGAGCAACACCCATGCAGTGGCCAGACACAATGGTATGGCACACAGGCATGGCAACAGGCATGGACACACAGAGGCGTAGTGCAGGGGTGGGGCTGGCAGTGCCACACAGCCACACACAACAGCATGCAGCACTGTACAGCAACACACACATACAAACAGACGCAAACACGTGCCCAGGCACCAGCATGTGACGTCGATCAGATGCAGGGTGCCGGTGCACAGGCACAACCAGTGCAGTACTGATCTCATCACGCACATGCCACATGGGCCAGCGGCCAAGCAGGTGCTCACACAGGCAGCGTGCGGCGTGGCACATAGTTGCCACGGCTGTGGCATGCACCCACATGCATCGTCCATGTGCGCACAAGGCAGTGGCAGCAGACTGCAGACAGGGCGGCGCACACATCAGGTCCGCCGTTCGGAATCATGACCGCTGCGGACACGGGGGTCCTGTACCGAGGCCGATCGGCAGCCACTGGCTGCTCAATGGCCACAGGGGCTGTATGCAACTGCCCCCAAGGGGTTATACTGCAAGAACGTGACCAGGTCCGCGCAGGGGTGCAGAGACACACAAACAGGCCAGCCCCAGGCGTGCCTGGGATGCCAACAGCAGAGCCTGGCATCGAAAGGGAGAGTGTCACTTGACGCGGGGTCCATGGGGTGGACAGTGCTCTCTGAGGTGTATGTGGCTGGTGGCCATGCCCTGTGGCAGTCAGCGGTGCAAGGCCAACCGAGATTGCATTCCTCCCGCAGGTGCTGTACAGCCTCCAGGACCTGCGCAGTGCCCCTCTTGCACAGCTTGGCTGCCTGGCACACCTCTGCGCGAAGTGCATGCACCCCAGCTACAAGCAGCACCTGTTGCTCCATGGAGACCCGCAGCAATCGGGTGTGCTTTGACAATGGGTTGGCGCCCAGGGGAGCCTGGGCATGCCACCATCCCATCGGTGGTGTACAGCTATGCGGCACAGCCCCCCGCTCAGGTGGATGCTGCACAGGGGGGGTACCCATGGGATAGGTCACTGTCTGGCACCCCGGCAGTGGACACTGCGTCCGGCCGTCCAACGTCCCCAGCCATCTGCCGCTGCTGCCTCAGCGGCCCCTGTATGCTGGCCAGCACCTGAGCAGATGCATCACCACCACATGGCACTGCATGGAAGGTAAGTATCGGTGAATGGGCGGTAGGGGGATGACCCCTTGGATGCCCTGAAGGGTTGGGGCTGACAGGCAGTAGGAGGGGAAAAGGTACCATTTCAAAAAAAAAAAAAAAGAAAACAGATGTGTTAGTGCTGCAATTTCAGCAGCCCCCGCCCCCCCCCGGCATGGCATACGTACCATGCAGTGATGGGCTCCCTCCTGTCTGGAAGCTACCATCCGACACACCCTCAATGGTGCTGCGACGCATGATGGCCGCCAACAGCTCTTCCTGTGCCATGAGCTGTGGCACATCAGCATGGCTCCCACCAGTGGCTGTCCTGGCTGCCTGTATGGCCACCACCTTCTCTTTTATGTGGCATTTATCAGTGCCCACCTTCTGCCTGCACAGACCGCTGGTGGCTGCCCTGCTGGCTCACAGACGCTGCCACCTCCACCCAGGTTGCCTTGGCCTTTGGTGTGCCTGTGGCACCACTTAGCAGTTGCTCCCTGTCGAGGTAGGCCTCGAACAGGGCATCGGTCTCTGCCTTTGTAAAGTTGGGCCTGCGCTTGCAGGCAGACCCACGCTCCTCATTCCCATCATGCTCGAGCATGGTGCTACCTGTGGACAAGGACATGTGTGTCAGTGACTGCAGCTGCCCACCCTATCCACTCTGCTGTGCTGGCTGGTCCCACAGCAGGCACAACTTACCTCAGATGGTTGCAGTACCGGTCTCTGGCCTGTGGTGTTTTGCGGTGCCTTTACTAGCGAATCACATGCAAATGAGCTGTGGCACAGCGGTAATGACATGCTAATTTCACTGGTGTGCTGCGCACTGGCTGATAAGCTCATTAGCATGTGGTGGCTAAATATCGCGCACTTGCTCCGAGTGCAATGGAACTGCTCCGGCGCATGTTGAGGTGCAATGCCGTGATGTGCGCAGTGCACTGGCCTGCAGTATGCATGCAATGGGGGCTGTGCCGTCGCCTACTGCGCACTGTGTGCTCAGAGTGCTATAGGAGCCATGGCGCACTGTGTACCATGACCTCTATTACGCTCTGGTGCACTGTGCGCCAGGTGACCCCTGTCATGACCCTTTGCCCCTTGGGACTACACCATCACATGCCAGGTGGGCCATGCCCACTCTGATCATCCATGGTGATACATGATTAGCGGACGCAATGCATGCTAACACGAGGTGCGCATCCCGCGTACATTGTGCTCACGTGAGTTACTGGCTGCCATTTTGAAGCAGCACCTTGCGAGGAAAGGATGGCGCAGCGAGGTGTGCAACATGCCTGCAACTGGTCTGACCTGGAGCTTGTCAACTTTGTGGCCCGAGTGCAGACACATGTACCTGGGCTGTTTGGCCAGGAACCCCTGCAGCAGGCCAGGACAGAGATCTGGCAGGCCATTGCAGCAGGCCTGATACGGGACACCGGGGTGCCACAGACCGGTAAGCAATGCTGCCACCGTTATGGGGACATGTTGCGGCGGGACCCTGAGAGACTGAGGCAGCTGCAGGCACGTGTCTGCAGAGGGCCGTGCCACGGACAGGTAAGTCGTCACATGCTGCATGTGTGCCCAACCACTGTACTGTGGTATTGGCTGGGCTGCCTGACATGCACTGTGGGGGGGGGGGGTGCACTGTCAGCATGTGCACTGTGGTGTGGCATTGCCAGACACTGGGTGTGCTGTGCTACTGCCTTGCGGGTCATGTCAGGCTGGGGCACACACTGTGCACAGGGATGAGGGTGGTGGGCACATGCTGTGATTGTTCTCTGATGTGTGCCTGTCTGTGTTCCATTCCTAGGGCCTGAGGATCGGTGCCATGCAAGAGCGGCGGGGGCGCCTGGCGGGGTGCAGCAGGCCGCTGCAGTTCCAACTGGTGAAGGTGCGGGTGCAACTGGTGGAGGTGGAGCAGCAGCAGGACAGGTGCGAGCGATGCCACAGTGGGCAGGTAGGAACTGTTGTCTTCCTCTACTCAGTACTGGGTAGTCAGCAGGGGTGAGGGTGCGGCCATGGCCACCTGTCCCACGTGCCATGTCAGCTGTATGCTGCACACAGTGCGGTGTGCATGCCACTGTGGGGTGGCCATTGCACACGTGTACCAGCTGTTGGTGGGATGGGTGTGCGTCCGGCTGCCACCAGTGCTGCTGTGGTGCTGTTGCTGCCCTGTGCCAACTGCCTGTCACTGCGTGGTCCGGTGGCCATTGGGCAGTGGTGTCCACCGCTGTGCACTGTCATGGCATGCTGGGATGCCAGCAGGCATTGGCCCACCCACTGTGGGTAGCTAGGGTGCCACCTCAGGGTGTGTGTTCCCACTGCCCATTGTGCACAGTGGGAGGCATAGTTCTAGGGACCTTGTACTGATCACCTGTCCATTCCATTGCCATAGGCATCCGGAGGGTTGTGGTTGCCCTGTATTGCTCCTCTTGTGGCAGATCATTCTGATCCGTCCATGACCCTGGAGGTGGCACAGCAGACAAGGCAGATGGTGCTCGGGACAGACAACAAGCGGAGGCATCAGGCAGCAGCAGGCCATGGCCGCCCATAGTTCACCCACTATTTCCCTTTTATCCCTACCATCCCTTCCCTTCCCTTTCCTTTCCATCCCCCATCCCACTGTACAGTCCCTATTCCTGTCTCCTTTCCCACCCCATTCCATTGTATATAGTTGTGTTTAATACAGTTTTCCTGCTTAACTGCCACGTGTCGTGTGTCTGCTTTGCAGCTGGCGTGTGCAACCATGCTGCAGTGGCATGAGTGGGTGTCTGTGTGGTGTGCCTGTGTCGTCATGCGGGCTGTGCATGGTGGTGTCCCTGCCCCTTGGTGGGTGGCTGTGCCTTGGGGTGGCCATGGACTGGCTGTCAGGATCTGCGTAGCATGTGTGTTGGGCGCCATGGTCCAGGGTGTGGCTGGACATGGTCTGGATGGGTGGAGGCAAGGCATGCAGTGGGGGGTTCCAGTGGCGGCCCTCCCCTGGCCATTGGTGCCACCTGTTCCCTGCATCCTGTGCCATGGTGCTGGGGGAAGGGGGGCTGGATGCCTGTCTGCGCCCTGCTGTTGGTGGTCATGTGTGGCCTGCCACTGCACCTTCCTGGTACTGTCCCCAGGTGTGTTCCTCTGCCTGCCCCACACTTTACCTCTGCTGCTGGGCTCCCACCATTAACTGGGGCTGGTCCTTGTGTGCTTGGCACTTGTCCCTTGTGCCCTGGTGCATCTCTGGTTGCACTATGGTGCAGGTCTGGTTGCTCCATGTCGCACCTCTGGGTGCGCGCCTTAAAGCGATCCCTGTGATATTCAGCTGTGTTGCGTGGCATATGTCGCCATCGCACAACCTTTGAATATCGCACTCACTGCACCATGGTGCGTTGAGTTGCGCTGCACGGACCTCGCGCCAGCATTTGGCACATTTCTGAATATCTGGCCCCATGTATACTTTAGGAGTTATTTGCATTGTTTAAGGTATGGAGTGCATGGCTGACATCTGTCTCTCAAGTCTTACCTAAGTATCTTGACTAAAACTAAAAAAAATAAAACAGTTGTTTGGTATTTCAGCTAGTATAAAATAAAAGCTGAATGGATTACAACTGATTGCATAGCACTATTAGAAAGGTAATTTAGCTGAACAATTTTGCCACTGATACTTTGTGTCTACCTCATATATTTTAGGAGTTATTTCACATTTGTTTAAGGTATGGTGTGCATGGCTGACATTTGTCTCTCAAGCCTCACCTAAGCACCTTGAAAAATCTGAAAACACACAGTTTGGTATTTCAGCTAGTATAAAATAAAAACCAAATTAATTACAATTGATTGCATAGCACCAATGGAAAGGTAATGTTGTGCTGAACGACTTTGCAACTCATACTTTGTGTGTAGCACTTACGGTTCAAGAGGTATTCACATTTGTTTGTGGCATGCTGATTATGGCTTTATTTTACTGAGAAAGACCCAGGATGCAGTATTAAGAGTATACAAGGCACAAGTGGTGAAAGTCTTGAAGAGCTGTTGTGGTGTGAATGAGTCAAGAGCCAGATTACCACAATTCTTAGCAGCGTTTACAAGTCTGTTGGCCGAAGAGGGCATGATCCCCCCTCGTGGAAGTATGCGGTTGTGGCTGTGCTGCCTAAACCCACCAGGGACCCCTTACTATGCGTCTCTTATAGACCGATCTCTATACTGAATATAGATTATAAGACCATGGCCGGAATCATGGCCAGGTGACTCGAAAATATAATCCCACAGCTTATTCACGATGATCAGACAGGCTTTGTCCCGGGCTGTCAGGCACAGGACAGTGTTCATTGAGCTGTGAATATCCTGGATCATTTAAGCAAGACAAGCACTGGCCATGAGCCTAAATGCAGAAACGATTCGATAAGGTGCTTTGGCCCCAAGACACAGCAGCCCACTTTAATAACCACAGCTAAAATAAATCAAATGGTTGAAATTAAGCAGGTATGGTTCGATAAAATGAAACCGTTTCAAATGGTACAGAAATAAACTGTAGACAATTAGGGTGAAGCTGTAAATTTAAACACTGGCTTAATACTGAACAGAGAAATTAGATTCAAGGCTTAACATAAATGCAAGCTTCAGAAGGCTTGAGATGAACCCAAAAATTGGAGCAGGAAGTCAGTAGACAGTTATGAAGAGCTTGGAGAAATCAAGCTCCTAAGCTCAGTGTGCCTGAATAGAACTGATTGGCCACAAGCACCCAGTCCACTGAAGGGTGGCCAATCAGAAGAGGCATGATCAGGCGCGAGAAAGTTCCAGTTAAAAAAAAGAGCAAAGTTAGAAGCGTTACCTTCTCCCCAGACAGGAGCTTCAGGACCAGGAGGGAGGGTAGCAGCAGGCACAGGACAGCAAGCACACACGCCCACAGCAGGCAGGGCACCCGATCAGGGTGTGAGTTGGATTACATGGTGCTCCTGCTACATTCCAGCGGTACATGGATATCATTTTATCCCTCGCACTGGTTATTGTGCTGCATACCTGGATGATGTTGTGGTGTACAGTCCAGACTGGAAAAAGCCATCTGAAACACCTATGAGCAGTTATCCAATCAATCAAAAGGCAGGTCTGACAATTAATCCTACTAAGTGCGCATTGGGCATGCAAGAAACCAGATATTTGAGCTATGTTTTGGGAAATGGAGAAGTCAAGCCACGGGTTTCCAAGATAGAAGCTGTAGCTAACAGCCCTGTCCCCAAAACCAAGAAACACGTCAGGTCATTTTGGGCTAGCTGGTTATTATTGAAGATTTGTTCCCAACTTTGCGAGTTAGCTACTCCTCTCACTGAACCCACAAATAAGCGTTTCCCAAATATGTGAAATGGACCCACAGATATGACAAGACTCTTTGGGCCATTAAGGCTGCATTATGTTCAGCCCCTGTTTTAAGAAGCCCAGACTCTGAGAAACCATTTTTGTTACAAATAGCTACATCAGGGTAGGCCTAGGTGCAGTCCTGAGTCAAAATATAGATGGGATGGAACATCCTATTCTCTATATTAGTAGGAAGTTGCATGACAGAGAAAAAAGGTACTCCACCATTGAAAAGGAAGGTCTTGCAGCAAAGTGGGCAATGGAGTCCCTTAAGTTTTACCTACTAGGAGCTGACTTTGTACTTGTAACAGATCACAATCCTCTCTGTTGGCTTAACCAAATGAAGGATAACAATTCTAGAATCACACGATGGCACCTGGCACAACAGCCATTTAAATTTGAAGTGATGCACACATCTGGGAAAGAGAATGTCAGTGCTGATTTTCTGTCTAGATATGGATCAGAAATGGAGAATTCCGAAAGTTGAAAAAGTGTGAGGTAAAATTTTCTCTGTTTGCTAAGCTGCATATGCACTAAACTGTAAGAGTTATAAGCCAATGCTAGAAGATAATTAAAAAAGCTTTGGAAACCTGGTTTTAAACAGGTTCCTTCTTAAGGAGGGGGTATGTGACAGGGTTGAATACAGCTCTGTCCCAGTTGCTATGGAGAAAGAGTTTAAATGCAAGGATCTGTTCTATTCTCTCTTTTTCTGTCTCTTCTCTGTCTGGTTGCACGACTAAATTTTCTCGTGAGACCCAGGACTCGATCACCTTGACGGTCTTGCAATTCTTTGCCTCTCTTTATCTCTCTACCCTCACTTGCTGTTCTGCCCTTTTCCCCCCATTGCATATCTGCTGGTGTAAAAATGTAAATCATTTTGTGGAAATGTAATTGATACTAAGATTCCTTTGTTTAAAACTGTATATTGTTATACTGTTGAAATGATTGCAAAGCTAAAACTGTATGTAGTTATACTGTTGAAATGATTGCAAAGCTATTTTGAACTCAAGGGATTAACCTGAGATGCAATTTTAAGCCTTTTGCAGAAGATGTAAACAGGAGGTCAGTTCGGGTCACAATGTTCTTTTGCTGCACCTGCTGAAACTGACAAGAACATTGGAAATTTACAAGAAAGCTGTGTGAGAAGCAGACTGTTTTCTTAATGAGTGAGGTTGCAAAGACTTATAAAAACACAGCTGCAATTTCTTGCAGGACAGAAACACAGAAACTGAGATTGGAAATTGAGAAGAAACCCAGATGGACTTGCTCTGTTTGTACTGCCTTTGTAAATAGTTATACTGAACAATTTTATTATTTTTATTTTATTGTTTTAATAATACATCACTTGTGAATTTTACAACTGCTCCTGGTTTCCTATGCTTCCTGACCTGTGCCTTGACAACACTGACTATAAAAGCATCTATGGTAAATCAGCAGGATTCATTTTATGTTGTTTGAGCCTACCACGGCATACACTGCAATTTTATTTTCATTTTATACTGGAAAGGCACATGAGCAAAAAGAAACCATGTTGCTCAGTAGGTTATGTTTAGACAGATGGTCCATCAGCTGATCAGCCATTATCTTTTCAAGGGCCTTGGAGAGGAGGGAGGCGGAGATGGGATGATAGTTATTGGGGACAGGTGGTTGCCACTTTTGAAAATAAGGATGCTGATAGCTCGTTCCAGAGGGCAGGGAATTGTCTAGGCTGAGGATAGGTTTAGTAGTTTGGTGAGGGTTGTAGGACCTCCTCGAGGAGCTAGGCGGAGGAGCTTCAGGTCAATTGAGTCACCACTGGCGTGGGACTTGGCAAGGGCTTTGGAGAGGTATCTCCTAGCCTCCCATGTTGAGATGATTCAGAGGTGAAAAAGGGGGATGTTTGAAGATGGGCTACAATTGGGGATAGGATCTAGTGGTGTGAAGAAGTTAGGGGGGAAGGACACAACTGAGATCAGAGAATGTGGTGTTTAGGGTGTCTGCAATGGTCTGGGGGTCCTGTGTTAGGTTATCATTAACTGAGAGCTGGGCAGGTGGGGTGGCATATTTCCCATTTAGGTCCTTTACGTTTCCAGAAGTGTCTTCCTGAATCCCAAGTGGAGGAGAGTGCCTGTTGATAATGGGTCACCTTGGCTTAGCGAATGGCCCAAGTACATTTGTTTGTGGCCTCATGATATCATTATCTATCCAGTGGGAGCTGTGAGTCTGAGGCCTTATGCCAGCGATTATCACAGTGTTGCATTTGGTCAAGCAACTGTTAAGATATCTGGGGAGGGGTTACAGTTTTAGTGATTTGTTTTGAGAAAGCGGCAAAGATGTCACAAGCAGCGTTGAAGGTATTTATAAAGTGGGAGAGGGCAGTATCAACTGATTGGGCGCTATACATGGGGACCAGTCAGAGTTAGGTAGGTTTTGAAGTGTTGAAGCATACCCTTTTTAGGTGTTTATGGTAGGAAATAGTGGGGAGCAGTAGGTGTTTTATTGGACCATAAGCAGGTTACTGGACAATGGTCGCTAAGGGCATCTGGGAGTACTGAGACTTTAGTGATGTCGCTGGGGTGATTGGTGAGAATAAGGTCCACAGCGGGGAGGTGCCGATTTGTCGTTTGGCCTGGTAGGAGATAGTATAACCTGAGTGAGGTCAAGCGCAGCAGCCGAGTCCATATAGTGAACGGAGGACAGGGACAGCCAGTTGACATTAAAGCCCTCATGGCGATAACTTATCTATTTGTCCCTTTTGTTTTTTTTTCCTTAGTTGTTCCACTTATAACTGTAACTGGATAGCATAGTGGCTTTTAAAAAGCATGAGGGCACTACCATGCATCAATGCATTAGGGAAAAGACGGAGTGCCTGACAACAGGGGCTTCATACCGTTTGTGAAGGCACTCTAACCTACATTTCATGTGACCTTAAAGGAGGGAAGAGTTTAGAACACTAGAGCAATCCCTCAGATATACTTTTCATAACCATTTATGTATCCAAGGAGGTTTTTTTTTTTACATTCATACTACAATCCTGACCTGTGATAAGTTCTGTATTGCTATTTGGTGGTGCAACAATGTTAGTCACTGCCACAACATCAGTCTGTTACCAAAAACAATATCTCAACAATAGTCCCTATATATAGGACAATGTTTTGCTAATGATGATGTGCTGCCGTGTGATGGATTCAAGTAACTGAACCACAGACGTTCACATAGATTTGTTTATAAGATTTGTACACGCTGCCACTTTAAATGATTTATTGAATACACCACCTCTGTGGCTCCACACACAATGAAGAGGATGCATGTTCAAAGCACACTGGGGAGCCAGACAGTCTCTGTGTAGTTCACTCACACATATTTAATTTTGACTATTAAGACTAAATGCTCACTACTCTGTATGTGTGTGTTTTTTTTTGTCATTTCTTACTTGGGATTTTGGAGGCTAGCTGCCTCTTTACCACAGCTCCGCCTATGATCCAGGTGCATCTGCTTTAGTTTTTATTTCCTACCTTGGTGAACCTGGTGAGTAGAAGAAGACAGGAGGCTGTGTGGGGCTGAGTATCAGAACTCATCCTGCTGACCAAGTGGTTATCTCCACCTGATGCTTTTCCTTTTCCAGCCCTCTGTACACTGGCAGCAAGGGCTCCATTCATGTATATACATGCAGCTGTATGATTGCTCACAGAGCTAGCCAACTTCCTCCCTCATCAGCTGCTCCTACAGTGTACTTCTACTTGTTACCATAGATGGCAGTACTGCAGTGACCAGTGTCAGTACCCTCTGGAGAAACAATGCATCTTCTGAGATACACAATCATTCTCCCCCACTGTTTCTCCAATTACATGTTACCCAGCCAAGTCTTCAGCATTGTGAGTGCAATGCTGCTGGGACCATAACTGAAACACCCCTTTAAGTACGAAAACTGAAATCGTTTTATGAAAGTCTTTTATGCTTTCCAGATCTACCAGTGATCTTATACATCCTGAGAGCGGCTGCTGCAAGGCAAACACCATATCATCTCCCTTCAGAACTTAAGAAATGATGATACTACTGTACTCTTGGGGTAACTTTTATTTGCAGCTTGTTAAAGAAGGTCAGGATTTGAAACTGAAACAATGACAGTGATATTTATTTCAACACTGTTAGAGAGCAGGTGGCCAGTAAGTGTACATACAGTAGTTTAAAAAATGGTGGGTTTTGTGCCTTACGTGCCTTAGTAACAAGAGTTGACTACAGCCACTGGGCTGCTTTGCCAACAGTAATACAAATAAAAGCTAAAGAAATGGATTGATTCAAGGTGATACAAGGCAGAAAGAAGGAAACAGAATAGTGGTGATGTATAGAAAAAGGTAAAACTGAAACTGACACATACGTAAAAGTTTAAAAATACTTGGCCTCCTTTGTACTTCCCCATAGTCCCAGTAAGTGTTGACTTTTGATTAACCACTAGACTAAACTAACCAATTGCTTACACTCCACCAATAAATCACAGTGAGTAAGTGGTGGTGCACACATGCATACCCAGACATACACACAGCACGCCACTTACACAGAACCCATACACATGTGTACACACAGTACTACATACACAAAGACACACATGAGCACTACATAGCTAAGACTACACACACACAACCCTCACATATACAGACACACACAGCACTACATACAGACATACACTCAGCACTACATACAAAGACCACCAAACACACAGCACTATATACACATAGAGGCATACACACATAGAAACATAAAACAGACAATGGCAGCAGACCAAAGGTCCATCCAGTCTCCCAGAGTTCCCTATTTAACCTGGAGCCTACTGTTCCTCCAGGTTCCTTACCCTCCCACCCCACCCCTCCATTCTCCTCCCAGATTCTGATGCCCTGAGCAACCATAATACCTTTCATTCTGTCCCAACCATGTTTAAATCCACTAGCATTTTTGGCCCCCCACCACCATGGCTGGCAGCCTGTTCCACGGCTCCACCATCCTTTTTGTAAAACAGTATTTCCTCATGTCATTGCTGAACCTCCCTCCTGTTAGCTTCCACTCATGACCACGTGACTGCGAGCTGGTACTCAAGTTAAATTGTAACATGGGGAAGAGAAAGGGTTGTACATGATTGGTCCAACAGCATCAGGTGACCACTGATTAATTCTCAAGTAATCCATTGTTGCCTGAGAATTAATCAACGGTAAAGTGCACCCACATTCTGTTCCCCATGTTAGTTTCCTGTCCCTGCTGTTCAGCCATCTGCTGGTCGGATGTGAACTGAAGGCTATGACTGTTAGTACATAGTGGTTAAAACAATCTTAGCCTGCAATTCACGGCCGACCAACAGACGGCTGTCAAACAAGAACAGATAAGCTTAAGTGACATTTCTGGTAGTTCTGTCATAAGTAGCTTGAAAACATCTCTATGACTATGTAATGTGGTTTGTTTTTTTACTTGGTCTGTTGGCTCAGAAACACATACCCTTTCAATAACTACACAGTAATGTATGCCACATACGGTTTTCCAGATTGCCTGATTTCCCAGATTGCCTCCATGTCTTTTTTTAATATTTTAAAAAAACTACTTAAACAGTGGTACCTAAAAATCATAAAAACACACACCTTGAACCAATCTCTATCACACCTGAAATTTTCAGGTTTCAAAGTCTCCTATTTTTTTAGTTATCAGGTGGCAAAAAAAAAGGCTTAACATTTTCAAAAACAGACTGCTGCATTTTTTGCACCTCTGTAACTTTGCCTCCCCCTGAACTGATCTACATGGAATTTACAGGAGCAAGAATTCCTGACACAGAGGTGCTTTCTAAATTTCATGTAAATCAGAGATGGGGGGCTAGAGGGGGCAGCAAAGTTATTAATGTGCAATACTGACTATAAAATTCACGGATAAAAAGATGTAAGCCTCAGTGTACTACCATCTGTTGGTCGTGAGGGAACTGCAGCAACAACTACCAGATCTCAAATCTCCTCTGCATTTAAATATATGCATTTCCCATAATGTACAGCAGCCAAATCCCAAACATCAAACATTGCAGAAAAACGGAGATAATTCCACAGTTTACAAAACTAAGTCAGTCAAAATGAGCACATATTCTGAAATGTTGATGACATCTGCATGTAATCAGTAATTGTTTACCATTGCAGTCACAGTATAAAAAATTACAGCATGTACTTTCTCCAATCAGGTGCAACCCCCTTTCTCTTCCCCATGGTAGGAACCTTAATATTCTCCTGGAACCTTTATAATTTTGCACTTTAAAATTACTTTTACACAAATGTAACATGAGGAAGGGAAACATAAAAAGAGCACTGAACCCTTTCTCTTCCCCATGTTACAAGTGAATTAACCCACTCCAGAGCGTGGGTCTGCTGGGGATTACTGTATGGCTGGGTGGTTGGAACCACTCTCATTCTTCGTAACCCAGTACATCCACGCTCTGTTGTCAGGTTAATCATTACTAGTTACCTGCAGTTTACCCTGTTAATTCATTTCAGGAATTCAAAGGTCTCTATATCTCCCTGCCCCTCCTGGTCTTCAGCAAGTACATGTTCAGTGCCTTGTGGCACTCCTCCCAAAACATGCCCTGCTGGTCCTGAATCCTTTTTGTTACCCTGCCCTGCATGTCCTCAGCCTCTCCCTATCCTTCCTGAGGTCAGGACCTCAGAACTGGTACAGTACTCCAGGTGTGGTCTCACCAAGGATCTATACTGGGAGATCTATAAGCTTTGTTGCAGTGACTTGATTGCTTTATGGAGTCACTGAGTATAACTCCAAGGTCTCGTTCCTCAGCCATGGTACTAAGTTATACTCCTCCCATCCAGTACTCCATCCTGGGGTTCTTGTTTCCTAGGTGCATCACCTTGCACTTTTTGGTGTTGAATTTCAACTGCCAAACCCCTGACCACTCCTCCAGCTTTTGCAAGTCTCTCTGCATTTCCTTTATTCCCTCATCACTATCCATCCTCCCACATAGCTTAGTGTCATCTATGAAGAGACACAGCCCACCCTGGATCCTTCACCAGTGTCACTGACGAACTTGTTGAAGAAGCCCAGACTGAGGACAGATCTCTGTGGAGTTCCAATTGTGACCTCCCTCTCTTCTAATATAATCCCACTGGCCACTACCCTTTGCTGTCTCCCCTTTAGCCAGTTGCCTACCCAGTTTACTATGACCTTAACCACACAGATCCTCCATCTTCTTCAGCAAGCATCTGTGGGGTACCAAGTCGACGCCTTGCTGAAGTCAAAGTAGAGCAAATCCACAGCATGAGGCCCTATATAATTCCCTCATCACCCAGTCAAAGAAAACTATCAGGTTATTCTGACAAGACCTCCTGCCACAAATCCATGCTGCTTACTATCCTGGAGACCACTGCTCTCCAAGAAGTCCATGGAATCCACTTTGACCAGTGACTCCATCAGTTTTCAAAGGTAAAACTGACAGGTCTATAGTTCCCTGCTTGCTCCTTGTGCCCTCCCCATGGAACGGAACCACGCCACCTCCACCATCTTTGGAACCATCCCTGTCCTAGAGAGCTGTTGAACAAAACCTACCAGGGATCAGCCAGTTCTGCTGCCAATCCCTTGAGTATCCTCAGATGCAACCCATCTGGTCCTGGGGCCTTATCAATCTTTAGGGCTGCCAGCCCTTTCAGAACCCTTTCACTAGTAAACGCTGACCGCCTCTTCTCTGGGACCCAATTAATGGTCACTTTGATGCCACTCTCTGGCAAGGGCCCACTGTCCTCCCCAGTGAAAACTGAGCAAACGTAATCATTAAGGATGGCAACATTCTGCCCATCCACCTCAGTCACCCTATAACACAAACACATGCACACACACACACACACACACACACACACACAAGTGCACACTGCATAAACACATGCACAAAAAGACACAGCACTATAGTCAGAAGCACTACATACACAGCAGTACATACATAAATGAACACATGCACACACAGCAGTACATACATAAATGCACACAAACCACGCTACAAAGATATATACACACTACATACTGTACAGTTGCACACTTGAGCACCACCTACAGCTGTACAAGTGTACACACAGCACTAAATACAGACACACACAATACTACATACACAGACTCATGCATAATGCACTAAATATAAAGATGCATGCACACACATCACTACACACATAGACACGGACACATGGCACTACACAGACACACACACAGTACTACATAAGAGACACAAGCATAGCCCTTTGTACAGATGCAGACACACAGCACCACATTTATTTATTTTCAAAAGTTTCCCCAGGAAAGACATGCTGAGCTAAAAAGTTTGTTTCCAGATGTGTCCTGGGAGGAAGGGGGGAGGAAGAGTACAAGAAAACAATCAGAGCAATAAATTATACACAGCACCACATAAGGACACAGAGTACATATACAGACATAAACAGCACTACATACAGATACTCATAAGCAACACTACATAGAGATGCACACACACACAGCACTACATAGGCAGCTGAACACATGTAACACTATGTAGAGAAGCACACATGCCTACAACCATCCATCTGTCTGTCTGTCTATCTATCTATCTCATATTATTCTTTGCAATCTTCATTAATGCACCAGTTAGGGTTCAAGATAATGCCTCAAAAGTAGGAAAATTTGGTGTTAGGGTTTCCAACCCTAACTCCCCCACCACCCAAGCAGCAAAAGGAAAAAAATTTAACTTTTGGGCCTCCAAAGTCTTGGCGAATCAGTGGTGGGTTCTTCCTTGGGGTTGTCAACCCTAATGCCCACCCCGTTCCCTGAGACATGGTTTTCTTTATTACAGATAACACATGTTGGGCTACTGTTCCAGGAATGGGGCGGTCGATCTGGGAGGGAGGAGGGGTTCAACATCTGAACAGTAGTCTCTTCATATTATACAGTGTGTGTATATCTTTAAAAGATCACACTGCAGCACCCTCTCAAGGTGGCTACTTATGTTGTGCTATCTTTAAGAGACCACAGTATAGACAGCCAGCTCGAGAGGGTGCTGCATTCTTGACAAAGCCTTTGGTGAAAGCTGAAACACTGAGTCGGCTACCAGCCTACCTGCCAGCTCTGTAGTTGTAGCACTGAGCACTTTTCCTGGAAAAAAGCAAGTTTGTATCCACACTACAGCATCCGAGGAATTTATTGCTCAGCTGTGTGCCTCAGTGTTCCATACTCTTCTCTTTTGAAACACACAGAAATGATGCCTTTCCAAAAAACAAACACCTGACCCTAGATAAACAGAACACATTTGGCTGGATTTTGGGGTTTAACAAAAAATGACCCAGAAATATGTTTTCTGTGCACCACAAAAATCTTAGGTTACCAGCGGCTGTGATTCTTGTGTTACAAGCTGAGAATTCTTTGTTTGTGTGAAAGTGTGAACAAAGACACTCGCAAAGAATTCTTTGTTGTGACATTTTTTGTTTGTCAGAAAGTGTGCGACAAAAAAAGGGCAAATAATTTTTTTTACAGGATTTTACAAGTTAGTTAGTATTAGCCTTTACGACTTGCAATTTCTCAATGGAGATATCCCATAATCCCCATTTCTATCAAGTGTGTGTCTAGTGTATTTTTAGAAGCATTCATCATCTTACTTGGAACTACATGTTCTGGGAGACTGTTCCAGATAGATATTATTCTATGGTTTAGTCAAGTCACTCTTTTCTTTGTCTTATATAAATCTCCTTTAGCTGTAAATTGTGTTGTCTATTAACCCTAGATGGCGCTATCCGGGGCTACTACCCTGCCTGATTTGCCACTAACAGGTTGAGGGGCCTGGATCCAATGGCGGTGCCTCCACCCAGAGGTCAGGGTTTGCAATAGTTAAACTAACTTGGTCACAGCCCTCTGGACACTGCAACCCTTCTTCCCACTAGTGGCCCACACAATATATCAGAATTACCTTCACAGTATACCTTACCCCAGGACTGGTTCCGGCACTGGGACCTCCTGTGAAATGAGATACAGTGCAACAATCACAGTACAGTACTTTAACATAGAAAACACTCAGGCAGTATACTTTGCTGAAACAAGCAGCTCTGATTTATTTAGGGGATATAACAAGGACAGGGGAAATCAGGTTAATTAGCTTATCACTTAATAATCTCCATTTATGGCTCTGTGTGTACAGGCCTATCCCTATCAGTTACTGTCCCTGGGTACCCAAGCCCTAGTGGCTAGTCCAAACCGTGGCAGCTGGTAGGGGCCCTTTCACACAGAGAAAAGGAAAATTAAACAGTCAGCAGTACAGTAATTCCATTTGGATTTAATGTGGCAATTCAACAGGGAGCGACCCTGAATTAGTACTCACGACCTCCAAATAAGATATAGGGTCCTTCAATGTCAGCAGGGCTCACTTGAGGCACACAAACCTCTTCACACATTTATATAAAAGAAAGCACTACACAGGCAGGCTGCATCTGTATCCCGATCGCAATTACTGCACAATACCCGAGAACACACAGCAGATTCAGTTCCTGACAGACCGAGTGTAATTTTCAGCAATTCCTCCAGTCTTCTAGGGTGAGCTCTGGTTTCTACTCTTCAGAGATCCTTTGATTCTTTTCACAGGACATGATCTAGTCCTAACAAGCTGCAGACCGGAACTCTGGGCCTTACACACGCTTTTTGACTAAAACTGCACACTGAAAAGCACAGGGCTCCTTCCTTCTTCACTGCCAAAGCTCAACTGAACTCCAACCGACAAAAACTGGCACTTCCTTTGAGTTCCTCCAGTTCTTGACTGATTGGCTGTCACTCACAATAGACTGCTGCTGTTGGTCCAAAAGGCACTGAAGTCTAAACTACATCTCCCAGAGTCACTGCCCATACAATCCTCTTTGTGGCTGGCTCAGATTATGAGTCCAAGTTCTGATTCGTCCAAGGCACCATTTTAGAGCTAGCTTACCCCACACTGATTGGTCCAGTTCAGCAGTTCAAAACTAGAATGGGGAACTAGCAGACACAGTTCTGACTACCAAAGAAAGCAGGTTAGACAAACTGTAATTTCATTATTACCTAAATAATTTCTGGTAACAGTTACATCTTTCAGATAGGTCTTTGCACTCTAGTGACTGCAAAAATTAAGTGAATTGGCAGCAGCTCGAGTGGTACTCAGAGAAGCACACAGTCCCCATTACAATTATTATGTCTGCAAGCAGACAGCTCTTAAAGAGACAGTACTACAGAGGCTCTAAAACACTCATTGATAAATGGCTTAAATGCAAAACACCATTCAGGCTTGGAGCATTCAAGCAAGCTCCTGAAGTCTTTGGGAACCCCATTTGCAGGGGTTACAACTTCTGGCCTGGGAAAGCTTGGCGTCGCGTCAAGCAAGTACCATAAGTTTCAACTGCAACCATATACATTTGACATTAGGCTCATAAGTGTAATCACTTCAGCTTAATATGTATCATTTTTACCAAGAACACATTTCTGAAACATTGTGCACGTCACTCTTTTACACAGTATTACATACACATTGTACCATAACTCAAGTTATTACCTCTTGTACATGAAACCTGAAGAGAGGGAACTTCCTATCAGTTACCTTAGGGCTGGATGGGGCAAGGGCACCATACTTAGAGGGCAACACAAGTAACTTGGAGTTAGCACTGATGCTCAGTTTGGGCAGTGAGCTCGGGGACACACACACCTTTATGGACAACATTGAGAGGCAAGTCCACAGGCCCCCAAGTGAATCATAACTGAGGTGCACCACAGGCTTTACAGCTCGACCAGTCTTTCTAGGGGAACTGTTATAGTCTCCGCACTCTGAGCCTCATTTTCAGCATTGTCCTCACTTTGTCAGGAGTCTCCATGGGGGTGAAGGCTAGAACTTGGGGCACTTTCAGCTCCAGGAGTTACAGTTTCTGGAGTCCACAACATTTGGCTCGCATGGAGAGCTTCCGACACCTGGCAGTGGACTGTCAGGCACCTCAAAATACTCTTCTTGTTCGGGTATCACCAGTCTGCTCCTAGTCTATCATTTTCCTCCCTGAAAGCTCAAAACAGTTCAACCATGCACAATGATTCCATTTCATCTGATCTGATGCTTTGCACTTCACTTTCTGGGAGCATTGGCTCAAGGGATGAAGCTAGGGGCTTAGACAGTCCAGAAGGCCCAGCTTTGTCTCCAGTATTGACTAGGGATTGCCCGAAACAAGTGACTCAGTTCAGTAAGAAGGATAGTATTCAAAGTCACTCTCACTTTCTTCCAATATGGACTGACAGTCATGCTCAACTGGGACTTGTGGAGGGAACACTTTAACTTTGCTTCTGTAGGTGCAGACTTTCTTGATCTTTTCTTAGCAGCAGCTCTAGTCACTGGTCCAGAGGGGCATCTTCTAGGGGCTCCAGACTCAATTAAGATTTGTCCAATGGGCAGTAAAATGATTTCTATGTATTGTTTTTTACATCTTTTGAATTATTCTCAGGCGCTACTTTGTACACTGGCAGATCATCTAGTTTGCCCACTACAATGTGAGGGAGATGGTCTCATCCGGTCCAGCAATCTTGTGCCCTGCCATGCAGTCCCAGATTTCTTAGCAATACGATCTCCCTCCTGGAGTTCCTGTGCTTTCACCTTTTATCATGCCTTTCTTTGTTGGCAGATTTCTTTTGGCAGCCATGGTTTGAGCCAGTTGAGTACGCATGAGTTAGCTGGGCCTTTAACTTGCACATACTGTAAATAGTTGTCCAACGAACCCCATCAGGAGACCCCAAACACACATCTACTGGTAGTGAGCTTCTCTTCCAAACATCAGGCGGTAGGGAGAATCCAGTGGCATCACTTTGGTGCAGTTATAAGCATGTACCAGGGTGCTAATTTGTTGGCTCCATCTGAAACTTGTCCTTTGGGGTTGCAGGGTGCTAACATATCTGTAAAGTGCGGTTGAAACGTTCAGGCTGTAGGTCCCCTGAGAGGTAGTAAGGTGGTTCTGGTTTCGCCTCCCACAGAAAGCATCTCTTTGATCAGACGACTCTCAAAGTCTCTCCCTTGATCAGAATGGATTCTTTGCGGAGCCCCATAGTGAACAAAAGTTTTCTAAAGTACTTTGGCCACAGTGGATGCTTTCTGGTCTTTGGTGGGAAAGCTTGGGCATATCTCCGTGGAAATGGTCAGTGACCACCAGCACATTACTGATATTTTCTTTGATCTGACTCCAAACTCAGAAAATCAATACAGACCAGCTCCATGGGTGCACTGGTGGTGATGTTAGCAAGGGGCAGCCCTCTGGGCAAAGCTTTCCTCGTAAGCAGCGACTACAAGTTCGAATGTGTTGCTCCCATCAGCCCCATCTTAGGCCAATAGAATCTGGATCTCACCAAGTCAAGTGTTCTGTCTATACCAAATATTGCCCATGTGGTTGTGCAGGTTATACCAGTACTGAGTCTCAGAAGGCAGTGGGCAGCACTAGTTGTTGTTTGTCTACTTGTCCCCTCTGTCTACTGTTTCTCTGTATAACAGTTTATTGATCAGTTTCAACTTAGGACCTTCTTTGTATAACAGTGCAGTTCTCAAATCAGTGGGAGTAATTTGGAACATCTTTTCCTGCATAGAGGGCTTCTAAAGCTGTTGATCATGGGATCGGTAGGTTGAACCCGCGAATACTGTCATTGTCCAGCTGAGCAGTGCACCAATGTCTATTGCAGAAAAGTGGCAATAAGCAGGTATGCAATTCTCAGAAGCTCCCAAACAATCACCATGCAGTCCACTGCGTCCGTGGACATTTGTTCCTCCTGTCAAACTTCCGACGAAGTGCCCGAATGTCAAGTTCTGCTTAATCGGACCCAATCATTCTGGGGAACAGGCCTCCGGGAGAGAGCATCAAGCATCTATGTGGTTCAGACCTGCTCGGTATTCGAGAGCATAGTCATATGTAGATAATGCAGAAAGCCACCTATGCCAGTGGCATCCAACTTAGCTGAGGTCTGCACATAGGTCAAAGGATTGTGTCAGTTTTACTAGTATTTGGCCCCATACAAGTACTCATGGAATTGGTCAACAATAGCCACTTCAAAGCTAGAACTCTAACTTATGTACAGGATAGTTCTTTTCGGATGGGGTCAGGCTTCTGGCAACACACTGGTCTCAGGCCATTCTCGTGCTCTTGGTACAACACAGCCCCCAACCCTTGCAAGCTAGCATCAGTGTGCAGGACGAAGGTTTTCTTGGATCGGCATAGGCCAGCACTGGAGCATGGGTAGTTGATATATGATCCATGAAAGCAGTCTCACAATCAGGAGTCCAGCGGACTCAAATACTTCACTTGGATGAAAATACACTCTTTCAGTCTTGAGGACGCTGACTTTTGGTATTTTTTGTGGGTTGGGGATACCCTTGAGTAAGGTTAAGTAAAGGCGGATCACTCTTGAATAGTCCTTGATGCGCGATAATAACCACAGAATCCAGGAATCTTTGCAGTTCTTTTTAGATTTTGGGCTGTGGCCAGGTGGTCAAAGCCTCAACTTTACTTGGGTCAGTCTCTATTCCCTCGGTGGATACTATGTGTCCACATACTTTACTGATGTTTGAAAGGTGACACTTATCAATGGACAGTTTAAGAGTCAAAGTCCTCCAATGGGTCCAATACCTAAATAATCTGCTTTCATGTTCCTCCAGTGAGCTGCCAAACACAATAACATCATCTAGGTATACCAGGCACTCTAGTAAGTTCATGTCCCCACTGCACGCTCCATCAATCGTTGAAAGTGGCTGGGGCACCTGAAATCCTTAGAGGCATCTCATGAATTTCATAAAGCCATAGCCGGACAGATAAGGCAGTCTTCTCACGGTCCTCTGGGGCCATCGGGATCTGGTAGTACCCACTGCGAGTCCAGCACGAAAGAAATCCACTTGCTCCCGTTAGGCAGTCCAAAGCATCCGATACGGGGGCATTGTGTACTGATCAGGATAGTCCGCCGGTTTAAGGTGCGATAATCCACACACATCCTTACTGTTCCATTCTTTCCTCACTACCACAATGGGGGAAGCATAAGGGCTTCTGGATCCTTGTATTACAGCAGCTAACATCTCTTGCAGATGCCGTCTCACATCATCTATGTCCAGCAGGTGCCAGGCGTCGAGACCTCTCACGAAATGGTCTTCGTCATGCAGCGGATATTGTGCTCAGCTCCTGCCGCATCCTACATCCCATTCCTTTAAAAAAAACACCTGGTCTCTCTGGGCAAGCTTCTCACTGATCCTCACTTTCCATTCAGCTGGCAGCGAGGAGTCGCGAAATCAAACAAGTCAGGCGTTACTCTGTCATTCTTCCTTGAACTCTTGCTGCTGGGTAGCACTGCAGTGTCTGCACAATGCACATTAGCCAGGATGCAACCTCTGTTTACTCAATGTCTCTTTCCAGACACATTATGAACTTGGACCATTACCCTTCTGGCATAAGCATGGGCTCTAGCGGGCAAATACTAAGCTTGACCAGCAGTCCCTCTGGCAATTTTCCATCGCCTGGTGCATCCAACATTAATATTTTATTCTTAACATCCTTTCTGATACGGACCTCTCCTGTAAGGTACACACTGGGCATTTGGCGCCAGGATCAGAGACTCAGGATCCTTCTTCCATACAATTCGACCAGTTCCTCTGGTTCTGTTTTTCAGCATCTCTCTCTGTGCCTCATAGGCCTTCTTAATTAAGCGGAACTCTTAAAACACTAGTCTTTGACCCCTGTTTTCCTGCCTAACTGTGCCAGCCTTCCGAACATATGAGCATTTGTTCAATCAACAAAGGGACACCATCATACAGTCCAGTGGGGGACACACTAAGGCTAGGGTCTCTACTTGTTAGGCCACTCAGCCACGGAGGTGGGAAAGACAGCCAAATTCGGATATACCGGAATGGTAGGCCTTCTCCATTAACCCCATACATGCAGTCCTTCTAATGGTTGTAAGGGAATGCGTCTGACAAATGCTTCTGATACCAATCCTGGAACATAATTGTCACTTGAGAACCCACTGTCTAATACAGCTCTTGTAGACACTCCATTCACCTTTACAGTGGTCTCCATGGAGGACCCACTATTCCTGGACCAGTCTGGAGGCGGTAGTGGGGGCCTGGGCAACTGACCTTGCCACAAGGGCGTGAATTAGCATTTTGGTGCCCTCACTGGGATCATGTGCACCTCTTAACCACTGATTTCTTCTCAAGCTCTCCTTGTAGCCTATATGCAACTTTGTCAGTGTCTTTTGGGGACTGGCATTCCCTTTCATGTGCCCATCTTTCCCCAATTACAGCAAACATACTTTCTGAGTTTGAGCTGTTTCAGTAAGCCACACTGGGAGCCAGGGCGAGTATTACTAACTGGAAACCTGGGTGCCATCTCTGTCTCCTGTGATAACATTTGGAGACATCTCGTCAGTTTCTCCACTTCCATGGTCAAGGAATTGAGTTTGGAGCTGTTATCAGCAGGAGATACATGGGTGGTACCCCACCCCCTGTAGATACAATCGGATATAGGTCAGAACCCGTACTTACAGGCGTGCCTTCATAAAGGACTGTTTTGGATTCCCGGATCTCTCTCAACAGTTCGCCCCGTTGTGGCATATCTTTTCCTTGTCAGAGCACTCATTGACTGTCAACCTCTGCCCTGAACTTCACTTGATGGGTCACCCTCAGTCCCTCGGTCGTAGCCACAGCTGTTGGTGCAGGTACCTCCGGGTCGCCTTTTCTCAACTCCTCTTTCTCTCATTAACTCATCATAGGAGGGTGGGATTCCAGTCGATTTGCCAGGCGTAACTGAAGCAACAGCAGTTCTGAGAAGGGGCAGACTTAAGGATTCTGTCCAGTCTGGTTCGGTCCAGTTCAATGCTGGCAAACTACCCTTTCTGAGGCATTCTTGCAACAATTTTTCCAGCGAGAGACATACACAGACAACAACTCCCTTGGTACTGTTGTGCATTTCTTACTCTCACCACAGGTCCTCATCAGAATCTGGGCTCCCATACATTCTCCAAGGCCTCAAGATGAGCCTGTGCAGTCGCTTCAGGGTTACTGGCCGTTTGCTTACGGATGGTAGCCAGGGCGGGACCTCGGAGGCTCTCACTAACCCTCTTTAAGCTTTTAGCCTTCAAGGCATTGCCATTTCTAGCACGGGGGCAACATAGTCTATCCAGGTCTCCAGTCATCCTCCCTTGGGGGTGGGGAGGTGCCAGAGAAGATCCTCAACCTTGGTAAGAGTCGTGACTAATGGCAGGTGCAGAAAAAGAGTCTGCATTGGTTCAGCCACCATTCGGGCACTGGAGCAGGAGAGGGTGTTGGGGAGAACACCCAATGGTGGCAAATAGTTTCTTCAAGTCCTCCACAGTTTTCCCTCTCCCAGCAACCATTCAGCAAATTTCTCCTCAAAAGTTTCAGATAGTGGTGGGGGCTGATTCCCCGGTCTTTACTGTCCTTAGTTATCACTCTCCAAGCAGTGAGGGCTCCTCTGGGGTAATGGTCTGTGGCACTTTGGAGCTATCTATGGGATCCTTAAACTCTACTAGGGCCAGGAAAGTGTGGGTGAGCAGATTAGCATGCCGACCCACCACCACAGGGTTTTAAACCTTCCACCTTGGAAAGTACTCCCTGCACAGTGTCCGTATTGATACCCAGGGGATGTCCAGGATAAGCATAGCATTTTGGGGTCGATCTCCTCCCCAGTACACCTCCACCAGCCGGTGCACAGCCACTCTGTCGAGTACCCATTTTTTTCTTAACAGTGGTTCGTAAATATGGCCACTAGAGGACACACAATCCCAGCGGTGAGCCTCAAGATGTAACCCCTAGATGGCGCTATCCCAGGGGCTACTACCCTGCCTGATTTGCCACTAACAGGTTGAGGGCCTGGATCCAATGGCGGTGCCTCCACCCAGAGGTCAGGGTTTGCAATAGTTAAACTAACTTGGTCACAGCCTCTGGGACACTGCAACCCCTTTCTTCCAACTAGTGGCCCACAATATATCAGAATTACCTTCACAGTATACACTTACCCCCAGGACTGGTTCCGGCACTGGGACCTCCTGGAAATGAGATACAGTGCAACAATCACAGTACAGTACTTAAATAGACAAATACCTCAGGCAGTATAACTTTGCTGAAACAAGCAGCTCTGATTTATTAGGGGGATATAACAAGGACAGGGGAAATCAGGTTAATTGACTTATCACTCTAATAATCTACCTATGGCTCTGTGCCAGGCCTATCCCTATCAGTTACTGTCCCTGGGTACCCAAGCCCTAGTGGCTAGTCCAAACCGTGGCAGCTGGTAGGGGCCCTTTCACACAGAGAAAGGAAAATTAAACAGTCAGCAGTACAGTAATTCCATTTGGATTTAATGTGGCAATTCAACGAGGGCGACCCTGAATTAGTACTCCGACCTCAAATAAGATAGGGTCCTTCAATGTCAGCAGGGGCTCACTTGAGTGCACAAACCTCTTCACACATTTATATAAAGAAAGCACTATACCAGGCAGGCTGCATCTGTATCCCGATGCGAATTACTGCACAATACCGGAGAACACACAGCAGATTCAGTTCCTGACAGACCGAGTGTAATTTTCAGCAATTCCTCCAGTCTTCTACAGGGTGAGCCTGGTTTCTACTCTTCAGAGATCCTTTGATTCTTTTCACAGGACGGATTCAGTCCTAACAAGCTGCAGACGGAACTCTGGGCCTTTACACACGCTTTTTGACCAAAACTGCACACTAAAAAGCACAGGGCTCCTTCCTTCTTCACTGCCAAAGCTAAACTGAACTCCAACCGACAAAAACTGGCACTTCCTTTGAGTTCCTCCCAGTTCTTGACTGGATTGGCTGTCACTCACAATAGACTGCTGCTGTTGGTCCAAAAGGCACTGAAGTCTAAACTACATCTCCAGAGTCACTGCCCATACAATCCTCTTGTGGCTGGCTCAGATTATGAGTCAAGTTCTGATTCGTCAAGGCACCATTTTAGAGCTAGCTTACCCCACACTGATTGGTCCAGTTCAGCAGTTCAAAACTAGAATGGGGAACTAGCAGACACAGTTCTGACTGCAAAGAAAGCAGGTTAGACAAACTGTAATTTCATTATTACTCTAAATAATTTCTGGTAAACAGTTACATCTTTCAGATAGGTTCCTTTGCACTCTAGTGACTGCAAAATTAAGTGAATTGGCAGCAGCTCAGTGGTACTCAGAGAAGCACACAGTCCCCCATACAAACTAATTATGTCTGCAAGCAGACAGCTCTTAAGAGACAGTACCAGAGGCTCTAAAACACTCACTGATAAATGGCTTAAATGCCAAACACCATTCAGGCTTGGAGCATTCAAGCAAGCTCCTGGAAGTCTTTTGGGAACCCCCATTTGCAGGGGGGTTACATCTACTTCCTCTGTCCAGCTCCCTGCTTTCCAATCCAATGCACTCCCATAAATCCTTGTCATTATGTGCCCTGTATTATATATACCAGACATAAGCAGTCTCTTAGCCTCCTGTACTGCAAGGTATACATAGAAACATAGAATTTGACGGCAGATAAGGACCGCTTAGCCCACCTAGTCTGCCCATTTTCCTACACAACAGATAAGCTGAAGATCCTAATTAACCAACAGCTTACTTCCTCCTACCCCCCACTAGGACGGCCTTATGTCTGTCCCATGCATTCTTGAATTCCCCCACTGTTCTTGACTCCACGACCTCCTCAGGAGGCTGTTCCATCATCCACAACCTCTCTGTGAAAAATACTTCTTCATTACCTCTGAGCCATCCCCTTCTATCTTCAAATTGTGCCCCTTGTTCTTGCACATCTCTTTTTCTGAAAGATGCCACCCTCTACATGCTTAGGTCTCTCAGTCTGTGCTCATATGTTAATACTTTTACATTTGACACTAACTTAGTCACTCTCCTTTTAACCCCTTCCGGTGTTTTAATACTATCCTTTTTGTAAGTGGTCCAAAACTTCCCGCAGCAATTCCAGTTGGGGTCTATACAGGGGCATAATTACCTCCCTCGATCTGCTGGCAATGTTGCGGCTTATAAAGCCCAGAATCCTACTGCATTTCTTAGTAACTTAGTAACTTTCTAGTAACAAAGAATTGGACCCCAACATTGACCCTGGAGTTGTAGGTAAACTCACTGAATTCATTCTGACACATAACAACTTCAGCTTTAATGGTAAACATTATGTTCAAACTATAGGAACCCAATGGGAACCAGGATGGCTCCTCAGTATGCTAATCTTTTATGGCGAATTTGGAGGAGGATTTTCTAAGGCACTGTACACATAAACCACTCGCTTATTTCCGTTACACTGATGATTTGTTTATAATTTGGACAGAGGGCACTGACACATAAAGATTTTCACCAAGAACTTAATAACCTCCACCCAACTATAAAGCTTTCCTAGAATATTCTGCCACAAGTGTACATTTTCTGGATACCACTGTCACTATTAAGGATGGTACCCTACATACCTGTCTTTACAGGAAACCAACAGACAGACAGAGATACTACACAAGAAAAGTAATCACCGAGCCACACAAAAGAAATCTGTTATATATAGTCAAGCCCGGTATCACGCCTCTGTTCAAATAGAGAAGACAGAGACACATCTGGCGATGTTGAAAAACACCTTTATTGAGCAGGGACACTTGTCCAGGAAACTGACAGAGCAGTGGAATGTGCAACACAGGTCCCAAGAGAACAGCTACTGCAATATAAGGAATGGATGACTACCAACAGAATACCCTTAGTAGTCACATACCATCCTGACCTTGAACTCCTCTAAGATTATTAAGGATCTCCATCCAATAATTAGTGAGGATGAAACCCTTAACTATATTTTTCAAGAATTACCACTACTATCTTTTAAACAACCACCTAATTTAGCCAACCTGATTATTAGGAGTCAACTTGAACCGGAACAGAATACCATGACATCATATGGTACACGACCTGTCATCAACGCGACACGTAAGACATGTAACCTCATTTCCACTTCAGACTGTGGGTTACATCACAAAACAGACTATTCAGGATACAGGGAATTATACATGTACATCAAGTAATGTGGTCTACTTTATCCAATGCAAGAAATGTCCTCGCACAGGTTATGTGGAGACAAGCCAACAACTCTGCACTAGAATGAATTCACACAGACATTCTATTAATCACAAGATGATTGAAAACTAGTAGCCCAGCACTTCTCCCAGGATGACCACTCAATCTCAGATATGTCTGTGATGGTCTTAAAAGGACATTTCAACAGTACACAACAGAGGCAGGCTTCTGAAATTAGACTTCAAACAACATGAAGTCTTGCTATATTATGACATATGAAGTGAGTCCCAACCTTGAACTGCTCCATGAGGTGAATGAGTTAACTTTCCATGCCAGGCATGGAGCATGAAGCTTCGACTTCGGCTGAAAACTCTGTCTGTTGTTCTTCAAACTCAAACTGTCAGATTCTTTACTCCGCCCTCACTGAACAGTCGCTCCAGAGATTTCTCCTTCTGCTCGGTTCATTTGGTCGGTTAAAGTATTGTTTTCTCGGTTTTGACCAATTTAAACCCATAACCGGTTGGTTCAGACTCTGTCTGTGGTATTGTGAGTACTAGATAGGTTTTACATTAATTTCTATTCTGTGTGGAACTTGTAAACGGTTTATCGGTTCGGTTTGAACCGATCAGGTTATTTAAAATATATTAATCTGTTATTTAGAGTGTGGTTACTGGTTCTTATCGGTTCTAAAAAAACCGGATTTTATTACGTTTTTCTACGACCCGTGACACGGTTGGGAACCGATAAGAGGGTCTTACCTGGCGGATTGCCATAAACGGGTAAGTTTGGTTAGGCTGGCATTATGTCTGAGAAACCCAAAAGAAAAACCGGGCCCACTGGGTTTCAACACTGCAGTGTCTGTGGGGAAGTCTTTGCTAAGGCTGACCCCCACACCATCTGTGTTTATTGTCTGGGGTTTGATCACCTCAATGCAGACTGCCAGATTTGCAAAAATTTTCCTGCAGCTACCCTGGAAAGAGAGTTGGTAGGCTCAGGAAAGGAGGCCAAAATCCACTGAACGGATGGCCAGCCCAGTTCGGTTCCAACCGAATCGGAGGGAGTCCCTCTGACCAGGGCGAGACTTCCTCGGGCAAAAGGAGAGCCGACTCTGAGGAGTCGGTTCCAGCAAAAAGGACTAGGAAATCAGCTGGTGTGGAGCCAAAACTTTCCTCTCCAACCGCTGAAGAAATAGCCAAAGCGATTAAAATTGTCCAGTCGCTTTCCCCGGTTCCGACCGAACCGGCACCATCAGGTAAGCGTATCGGTTCGGCCAGTTCCACCGGTTCAAGAGTACAATTTAGAGGAATTTTATGAACCGGAGGAGGGGGAAGAGGAGTATGAGGAGAGTGAATGTGGATTTGAAAGTCTGGATGTGCCCATTGAACCGGACATCTCCCCAGACAGACCTTCAGGAGTGTCTCCTCCTAGGCTTTCTGAGTCCCTTCTCATTTTATGTTTTATAAAAGTGGCTGAACCCTCCAGCTCCCTATGGAGAGCTGTGGATGATCAAGAGGAGTCTGACTATGTGAAATGATGGATATCCCAGAGTCTAGGAGACTGTCTATTCCTTTGCATAAGTCTTTTGGGAAACAGACAGTAAAAATTCTAAAAACTCCTCACACTATACCTCCTGTGGATAAGAGAATGGACAAGAGGTACACATTGTCAGGCTCTGATATGGAGTTCCTTACTCAACAATGCAGCCATGTTGGGGTAGTGCAGGCTGCAGCCTGTGACAAGGCAAATATTCCTTGGCTTCACACCCTGACAAGGACTCAGGAGGATTGATGCCATGGCAAAGAAACAGTACATGGCAGCATCCTTGGGACTCAGACAGGCAAATGATATGGCTTATGTTGCTAGATACCAGAAATCCAGATGGGATACTGTTATGGCTCTAGCAAAACAGGTGCCTGGCCAGCTTGCCAAGGAGCTGGAGCAGGTGGCTGCTGATGGTATTGAGGCATCAAGGTGCAATTCCATGCTGCAGTGGACTCTAATGATGTGTCATCAAGAGTCATGGCTACATCTGTGGCCGCAGAATGGCTTGGCTCAGATGTGCTTGCCTGTCAGGATACCCAGACTAAGGCCATGGATTTTCCTGTTGTGGGCAATTCTCTGTTTGGGGAGCAGACAGAGAATTACATGAAAAAATGGATGAGTACAGGACCACCTATAGGAGTGCACAGGCCAAGGAAAGGCAGGCCACTCCTCAAAGGCAGCATTCCAGGGGCAGGGGCAGGCCTTTTTACCAAGCCCAGGCCTCCTCTTCTGCTACGCCAGAGGGGTTCTTTAGAGGGAGAGGCAGGCGGGGCACAAGCAGGCCTGCTTCCACCCTCAGCCTAAAGCCCCTGCCAAGCAGGCACCCTGATGGGGTTGCCAGGGCCGATTCTCACCTACCTGTGGGGGCAGGCTGGCTTACTTTGTCCAGGACTGGAAGTCTCTGACATCAGACAAGTGGGTCCTGGAAGTAGTAAGCCAGGGACTGGTTCTCAGCTTCAAAAATTTCCAAAGATGAGAACCACATCATTTCCACCTGCAAGTCCACCAGAGACACTTGCCCTAGAGGCAGAAGTCTCTTCCTCCTGGCTCTCAGAGCTGTGGAAAGGTTCCACCCTACACCAGGGCAAAGATTGTACTCCAGGTACTTCCTTACCCCAAAAGACAGGAGAATGGCGCCCATCCTGGATCTCAGATACTTAAACAAGCACCTTTTAAAACCAAAATTCAAAATGGTGACTCTGGGAATTATTCTACCCTCTCTAAGGCCAGGGGACTGGCTAGCGTCCCTGGACCTCAAGGATGCCTACTTCCATATTCTCATCAGAAGCTCCCATCAAAAGTACCTCAGGTTCGAGCTGCCCTCAGGCCATTACAAGTTCAGAGCAATGCCCTTTGGCCTCACCTCTGCTCCAAGAGTATTCACAAAATGCCTGGCAGTAGCAGTTGCCTCCCTAAGAAGGCAAAATTGCTATCTTCCTTACCTGGACGACTGGCTCATAGTAGGCCAGTCTCCAGACAAGTCAAGTTACATCTACAGATAACTCAGCAACTGCTTACCTCTCTAGGTTTCTTCTGAATCTTTCAAAGTCAGTTGTAGAGCCTGTCCAGCTCCTCACCTTCATAGGCGCAGAGCTGAACACAGAGAAAGCCAGAGCCTTCCTTCCTTTGGACAGGGCAAGGACCCTGGTCTCTCTGGCCTCCTCATTCACCCTGCAGGCCTCTCGACCAGCAAGGCATTTTCTACAGCTCCTGGGGCACAAGGCTGCTTCTACAGCAGTAGTGCAGGGAGCAAGGTTTCAGATGAGGGACATCCAGTTCCATTTGAGAGCCTTTTGGTCTCAAAGGAAAGACCCTCTAACCAAATTGATCCCAGTAACTCGAACCCTGATCCAAGCCCTACAGTGGTGGCAGGATCAGAGCAATCTGAGACAAGGGGTTCCCTTTGTCACTCAGTCTCACTCCTTAATCCTTACTACAGATGCATCCCTCTTGGGTTGGGGAGCTCACATGGGCGACCTCACTACCCAGGGATTGTGGTCCCCTCAGGAATCTCTGCTCCACATCAATCTGTTGGAGCTCAGAGCAGTTTTTCTAGCACTTCAAGTTTTTCCAAATCTGTTCAGAACAAAGTTGTACAGGTCAGAACAGACAACACCACCACAATGTGGTACATCAACAAGCAAGGAGGCACTCGGTCTACGGCCTTGTGCACCGAAGCAATGAAGTTGTGGTCTCTGGCTTACTCCCTGAACACCTCCCTTACGGCAGTTCACCTCCCAGGCAAGGACAATGTCCTGGCAGATGCTCTCAGCAGGATTTCCCAGGGCCATCACGAATGGTCACTGGATCCCCTGGTCCTGGAGGTAATATTTGCCAGATGGGGCACCCCGCAGATAGATCTTTTTGCAGCCCCAGACAATCACCAACTTCCCCTTTTTTGCTGCAGGCCCCCAGTGTTGGGCTCAGTCCCTCTGGATGCCTTAGTTCTCAATTGGGAAGGGAAGTTTCTCTATGCTTTTCCCCTTCCTCTCCTGTTCAAAGTGTTAGTCAAAATCAGATCTCAATCCTGCAAGATGATTCTGATTGCTCCAGATTAGCCAGACAACCCTGGTATCCTCCTACTGCCCTTAGCAGTCCATCTTCCCTGTGTCTTCCCAGGAATCACAACCTGTTAACCTGTGCTCAGGGAAGGGTTTGGTACCCGAACATCAAATCTCTCAATCTCAAGGCCTGGCTCTTGAAGCGTTAGAGTTTGCTGATCTACACCTCTCCCAAGGTGTGATGGATATCCTGAAGGCTTCTAGGAAACCTTCCACCAGGGCTACCTTAATTCCAAATGGAAGAGGTTTTCCATATGGTGCTCTGGGAAGCATATTTCCCCAGAATCTGCTGATTTACCCACAGTCCTGGATTATATGGTCCATTTAAATACTTGGGGCTGAGACCAGCTACCCTAAAGCTACATTTGGCACCTGTGTCTGCTTTTATTTCAGCAGGTAAACCCTCTTCTCTTTCAGCTCATCCTGTATTCTCTAAGTTTTTTAAGGGATTGCTTCACACCAACCCTCCATTCAGGGACCCTGCCCCTACCTGGGATCTTAATGTTTGCATTGCTCAGCTTATGCAACCTCCCTTTGAGCCCTTGTCTTCAGCAGAGCTTAAGTACTTGACTTGGAAGACTGTGTTTCTGGTAGCCATCACTTCTGCCAGACGCATAAGTGAATTACAAGCTTTGTCAGTGGAGCCTGATTTTATCTCCTTTCATAAAGATAAGGTGGTCCTCAGGACTAACAGGAAGTTCTTGCCTAAGGTGGTTTCAGATTTCCACCTTAATCAATCTATATCTCTTCCAGTGTATTTCACTGACCATTCCTCCTCTGGCGAGAGGAGGCTGCACAGTTTAGATGTGAAGAGAGCCCTTAGTTACTACATAGAGCGTACCAAGGGTCACAGGTTTGACTCCCTCCAACTGTTCCTCACTTATGGCGAGGTTGGTAAAGGGAAACCTGCCACTAAAAGATCCATTGCCAGGTGGATTGTCTCTTGTATACAATTCTGTTATGAAAAGCTGGGTAAGGTTCCTCCCCCAGGCCTGAGGGCTCACCCTATCAGAGGTACAGCTGCTTCCCTGGCTGCTGCCAGGGACATCCCTATTCTAGAGATCTGTCAAGCAGCTACCTGGAAAACAGTTCACACTTTTACCAAGCATTACTCCCTGGACATCCAGGCTAGGAGTGATGCTCGGTTTGGCACAGCTGTGCTTCAGAGCCTATTTCCTAAGTAGGTTCTGTCCCTCCTCCATGGAGGTACTGCTGTGTAGTCTGCATATGTCATAATATAGCAAGACTTCATGTTGTTTGAAGAAAAAATTACTCACCTTAGTAATGTTGTTTCTTCTAATGGAGTCTTGCTATATTATGACCTCCCCGCCTGCCCCTCTCAGAACCTCTGTTTTTGGGATGTGGGTGGGCAGTGCAGTGTTGGCACTTAGTAGATGCCCACCTTGTTATTTTCACCCCTCCTTTTTTGGGGTGACTTGGTGGTGTGTTTTTCATTTTTTGGGTCTCCTGACTTGAGTCTTTGTTTTGGGACCAAAAAATGTGTTCTTATGTTTAGTAGCCAGTTGGCTAGTGTAGGTTTACAGCTTCCACACAGGACCTTAGTGAGTTTAGCTCGTAAAGATCTGACAGTTTGAGTTTGAAGAACAACAGACAGAGTTTTCAACCGAGCTCAAGCTCAGCGTTCCATACCTGGCATGGAAAGTTAACTCTTTCACCTTCGGAGCAATTCGAAGGTTGGGACTCACTGCATATGTCATAATATAGCAAGACTCCATTAGAAGAAACAACATTACTAAGGTGAGTAATTTTTTCTTATTTTACTTCTCAATATGGTGGCGGATGGACTGAACATTGATGTTGGGTACATGACACATTATTCAACTTAAACTTACACAGACCTTTACTTTAAAAGATGGACATAAACAGTTTAGTTCTTCAGCGGGCCTTTGATTTTGTAAGTTTATGGTTATCTACATTGTTGACTTCTCACCTTAACACTGTGGTGAGTGCGTTTGAGTGTGTGTGTATACTAATGTATGTATGTGTGTGTTTGGTGTGTGTTGTGTTTTTGTGTGTTGTGGGTATGGTGTGTGTGTGTGTTTTGTTTGTTGTGCGTGGTGTGGTGTGTGTGGAATGTGTTTGCTATATTTGTTGTGTGTTGCGGTTGTGTGGGGTGTGCAGGTGTGTGTGTGTGGGGGTGTGGTGTATGTACACACATATGTGTGGGTGAAGCGTGGCATGGGGCAATTGTTATGTTGCTAGAACACTTAGTTTTCACGTATAGTGTGCATTTATTTCCTTCTATTAGTTGTCAGTGGTTGAATTACACACTGTCACATTTTTAACTGCTCATATTAAGATGCATATCTCATTTACTTGGGGGTTCATAAAAGGTGTAATTCCTTTGGGTTTTCATTTAGATTGCTTAGACTGATTCTGTGCATTTTTGTTATACACAGACTGTTGAAATCTACTTATCAGGCTCATGGTCTCCGTTTTCTTGGGGTCCTCGACAAGTATTTTTTATTTTTTTGCACTTACAGTGATACTTTCATACATCATGTTTATGTGTGTAGGTTAATTGAGGCTTGATTTCAACTTGCAGTTATACCTAATTTCAGGATTTTGTCTCTCATTATCTGTCCTTCAATATACCAGGACAATTGGAATGTAGTTGTAAGCTCATCTTACATGTATTAGAGAAATGCCACTCCAAGGTTTTTTTTTAACACTAGAATGCTTTCTTGGCATACTGAGATATTTTAAAATTTATGTGACAAGAACTCTCTGGCTGTAGAGAATTCTTGATAACCTTTGCCCTTCTGAGCCTCCTCGGATAAAGGCACACTGGTGTTAATTAGCTTCTCTGATGTAATCTTCTATTATGTTTTAAATGTATATGTTAAACCAATAAGAATTATTTCTGCTTTTTCTATATAATCTGGTGTTAATAGTATGGGATATTTGAAAAAACTGCCACAAAGCTTCTGAAGAAGGACCTGGTTGGTTCGAAAGCTAAAGCACTTTGTTCTTTTCTGCAACATCCATGTTGGTCCAATAAAGGTATCAAATCATTTGTTTCTGGATCTGTTAGTAACTTCCTGGCAGTGTTGTTCAAATCACAGTTTACTTGTAATTTGGATACCCAGATCTTTCTCTTCATCTGTTTTTATTTCCTTTTCATTTCGTAGTATTTCGCTCTTATGTTTTTAGCTCCCAAATGCATCACCTTACATTTTTCAATGTGAAATGAAAGTTTATTTTGGTTTGCCAGACTTCAAGTTTTGTTAGTTCCTGCTGAAAATTATTTCTACCTTATTATCCACAATCACCCCTGTCTTTGTATCATCTGCAAGTTTACATAACCAAGCATTCTCAGTACACTGCATGGACCGTACAAAGATATTAAAGAGTGTGGGTCCCAACACTGAACCCTGAGGCAGCCAACTGGTGACTGTACCCCAACTGGAAAATGATCCCCTGATGTCTATTCTCTGTTCATCCTCATTTAATCATGAAGATATCCAACTCACTAAGCTTTTGTTTATGTCCATTTCATAATTCCAAATGGGGTACAGTGTTGAAGGCCTTCAAGTAATCCACATATACATAAACACTGCCTAACCCCCCAGGCCATATGGCAGGCTGTTACCTGCTCAGTCCTTTCATTGGTTGATTATGGGATAATAATTTATGGAGCCGCTTACCAAACAGCCCTGAACTGTATCTATCTAGCCCTCAACAAAGCCTGCCGACTGGTAACAAGCAGTGAAAGACTAACCCATACATGTGCTCGCTATAAGCTAGTAGACTGGCTTACCTTTGAAGGGAGACTAAAATACCACCCTTGCCTCCAAGCCAAAAATACACTAATGAAGTTTACACCTATTGGTCTACACCCCCTCATCCAACCAGCCCCACATAGGAGTACCCCTAGGAGCCAGGCAAGCACCTGCCTCATTGTCCCCCACTGTAGGACCTCTCTAGGGCAAAGGTCCTTCCGTTATCGTGCTCCCCTCTGGCTTAACAACCTACCATCCTCCATCTCGCTGGCCCCAAGTCTAGGCCAATTCAAAACTAGTATCAATAGACTTCTTCTTGACTCGGAGGCCTGTAGCTGTTCCAACAGTCCTCCCTAGGCTCAATAAAAAAGCTGTTCAGCAAGGCCTACAACCCTGTGGTATTCTTACCTCAACGTAGGGCTTGGCTAAGTCCCTCTAAATTGGAAACCCTGTCCCACCACACCTCATTGACCCAGGGTCCTCTAACGACCCTTGAGATGGTAACCAATCAATGTAAATACCATGTACAGTGATCTGTTATGTACAATTTGTCGAAATGCAATGTTCTGTTTTGAGAACTATGTACAATATGTCTTGATGCAATGTTCTGTTTTGTACTTGACGTGGAGCCTTTGCAAAGGTCTTGACTCAAAGGATTGTAATTCGAAATTTCAATAAATAAATAAAATATACCACATCCATAGGCATGCTACAGTCCACTGCACTACTTGTTGGTCCAAAGAAATGCAATAATTTACTCGGCAAGACCTTTTCCTTTAAACCCATGCTGTGAGGGGTCCTCCATCTCATTCATTTTGATGTGCTTGTCAATTTCCTCCTTTATAAAACCTTCTAGGATTTTTCCAACCATTAAAAAGGCTAACTAGTCAATAGTTCATACAGTTTGGGCCCAATTTGCTGCTGACCATTTTTAAAGAGCAACTATCAGGTCCCTCCTTGAAACAAGACAAACCCTCACCTGGCCCAAAGTCAAATGCTTCAAGTATTGTCCTTGACAGTAGCACCCATTTCAGAAGGGAAGGGATCATAATTTGGCTCTGTGGAGCTGAGACATGCTGATCCTTGCACTTCTAATGTACCACTTCACTCTGTGGTCCGCCCCAATCTGCCCCCAAGCTAGCCACGTTTGTGATATCACTATTTGTAGAACACAGAGCGCGCACCACATACTTGAATGGGGCCATTTTTTTAAAGTTCAATGTTGGTACTTTAGGTTGCCATTCGGAACTAATCATGGCCACCGCTTAACTAAGAAGGACCTTGTTAGTTAAGTGGTGGCCATGATTACTTCCAAATGGCAATCTAAAAGTACCAAAATTCTAACTTAAAAAAATTGCCCCATTCACGTATATGGAGTTACACCCCCCCCCCCCAACACTCTACAAATAGTGATGTCACAAAATGATGTAGTGTGGGGCAGACTGAGGTGGACTGCAGACTGAAGTGGTACACGGAAGTGGAAGGAATCAAAGTAGCTCAGCTCACGGTTCAAATTACAATCTCTTCCCTTCCAAAATAGGGACTACTGTCAAAGAAAATTTATGAACATTTGACTTTGGACCAGGTGAGGTATGTCTTGTTTCTTTGGGCGGGATTTTGAAATAAAGCAAGAAACTTGCTCTTTAAGCCTATTTACTTAATTATAAACAAATTTCTTATTATCCTTAGTTATTGTCATAAGCCTATGTTCCTCATCACCCTTTGCCACCTTTATTTGCATTTTACATTGAAACACTGAAACATAGAAGCTGTCAGGAGATAAGGACCTCCTGGGCCACCTAGTCTGCACTATTTTCCCTCCCTATAGTGACACTGCAGAACCTACTCCATCTCCAGTCTCCACCCCTTACTTCTAAGATCCCTTTGTGTCTACCCCATGCATTCTTGAATCCTATAACCATTTCAGCCCCCACTACCTCTGCTGGGAGGCTGTTCCATGCATCCACCACCCTCTCTGTGAAGACATATTTCTCACATTTCCTCTGAGCCTCCCCTTCCATCTTCATAGTATGACCCCTTGTCCTCGAGCATCTTTTCTTTGGAAAATGCTACCTTCTTGTACCTTGTCTTTACCTGTGAGATATTTGACTGTTTCTATCATATCCACCCTTTGCCTCCTTTCCTTCCAGGAGAACATATTTAATCCTTAAGCCTTTCACCATAGGACTTATGATGCAGGCCATGTACCATTTTTGTTGCCCTCCTTTGTACCGCCTCCACCCTATCTATGTCCTTGTGGAGTCGGAGCCTCCAGAACTGTACACAGTACTCAGATGTCGTCTTACCAGTGATCTGTACATGTTTCGTATCACCTCCTTCTTCCTGCTAGTGATTCCTCTGCCTAAGCATCCCTGCATCCCGCCAGCCCTCCCCACTGCCTTGTCACACTGTTTAGCTACCTTCAGGTCATCAGAAATTATCACCCCCAGGTCCCGTTCCTGCTTTGTGACTGTTAATACCTCTCCTTCCAATTGGTATGTTGCCCCCAGGTTTCTGTGCCTCATGTGCATGATTTTGCACTGTTTAGCATTAAAACCCAGCTGGCAAACCTGTGACCATTCTTCCAGTTTTTTTTAGATTGTCCCTCATTCTTTCCACCCCCCCCCCATGTGTCCAATGTGTTGCAGTTTTGTGTCATCTGCGAACAGGCTTACTTTCCCTTCCAGTCCTTCTGTAATGTCACTAATAGAGACATTGAAGAGGATCGGCCCTAGTACTGATCCTTGTGGCACCCCACTGGTCACTTTGCCTACTCCGGAGTGAATGCCATTTACCAACCCCTCTGACTCCTATTGCCCAGCCAACTTTCTACCCATTTTACTAATTTCGGACCTACTCCTAGGCCCCATTTTACTACTTTTGGACCTCGTCACAGGCTCCCAGCTTGCTTATCAGTCTTCTATGTGGAACAGTGTCAAAGGCCTTATTAAGGCAGTATAGCCTAGAGGTTAGAGGAATGAGTGTGAAGAGCTTGGTACATCCAGTAGACCAGACGAGTTTGGTCTCACAATCTCCTTGCATGACTGTGTCTGAGGAAGTCACTTAACCACCCAGTGCTTCCAGGTCGCCCTGAAAACAGGCACTTGTGCCTAGTGGGCTTTACCCGGTTACCAAAGACTAAAACAAAAAAAAATAATAATAAAATCCAGACAGGCCACGTCCACCACTCCTACCTGAACCACTTCCTTGGTTACCCAGTCAAAGAACTCAATCAGATTTGTCTGGCAAGACCTCCCTCTTGTGAAACCATGTTGCCTCAGATCCTGTAGACTACTGGTAACAAAGTACTCCCCAATCCTTTCCTTCAGTAGTAATTCCATAACCTTGTCCACCATCAACGTCAGGCTGTAATTTCCTGCCTCCTCTCTATTTCCATTTTTGTGGAGTGGGACTACATCTGCCCTCTTCCAGTCCCCTGACACTTCCCCGTTTCTGATGACAGTCTGAAAAGGGCTGTCAGAGGTGCAGCCAGCTCCTCTTTGAGTTCCCTCAGTATGCTGGGGTGCACCCATCTGGTCCCATTGCCTTGTCTACTTTTAACGCTGTTAGTTCCTTAAGCACTCTTTCTATGAAGATTTGTGTCCACTCTCTGTCCTTTAATACCCTTGTCCTTTATCTCTGCCCATTTCCTACCCCTTCCTCTGCAAATACTGAACAGAAGTATTTGTTCAACATGTCCACTTTTCGGTGGTCCTCTTCCATACCACCCCCTTCTTCCCCTTTCAGCCTTACTATCCCTCCCTTTGTCTTTCTCTTTTGGCTTATGTATCTAGAAAAAGTTTTATCCCCCTTTATCACTGATTTTGCTAACTTTTCCTCAGTTTGTGCTTTTGCACTCCTAACTATTCTTCCCTGCCTCTCTTCGTTTCTCTTGGTAAGTCTCCTTCCCTACTTTCTGTGTTTTTGTACTTTCTAAATGTCTTTTTTTTTTTGCTCTTACTTTTCCGCTACCTCCTTAGAACCATAGGGTCTCATTTTCTCCTTCACTTGCTAACCTTCCAGACACAGAAATTTGTATCTTTTTCGATGCCCTCTTTTATTTTTGCCCACTGTTCTTCGACTCCCTCCAGTCTTCCTATTCCTGAGGCATTCTCCCATTTTCTTAAAATTGTCCCTTCTGAAGTACAGAACCCTCGCCCTTGTGTGATTTGATTCTCACTCAATTCTTATATCAAACCACACTGTACGGTGATTACTGGTCCCCAGGTGGTCCCCCACTGTGATGTCAGCCACACTGTCCCTGTTTCTCAGTACTAGGCCAAGTAATGCCCCTCTCAAGTGGGTTCCAAAACTAATTGCCTGAGGGATGCCCTTGCAGGTTGTCCAAGGTGTTCCTACTCCTGGCTGTTGCTGCAGCGGGAGGCTCAATCCACATTCAGTAGAGTGAAGTCTCCTACTAGCAAAACCTCTCACTTGCGAGTCATCCTTTGGATTGTTTCCATCATTTCCTTATACACCTCTTCTCCCTGTGCTGGAGGTCTGTAGATCACTCTTGTGCGAACAGCAGCCCTTTTCCTTCTCTCCAGAGTGACCTACAGTACCTCCTCTCCTCCCTGCGCCCCTGTATTTCAGTGGCTTTAATGTTATCCCTTACATACAGAGCCACTCCTCCCCCTTTCTACCTTCACTGTCATTCCTGAACAGAGTACATCCTGGTATCACACTTCCCAGTCCTGGTTTACACTGCACCGGTCTCTGTGATGGTTGACTAAGTCCAGTCTGCTTCTGCCATGGTAATCTCTAGGTATGCAATCTTGTTGCTCAAACTTCGAGCATTTGCACACATGGCTCCCCAGACTATGTTGCCACCCCTACTGTTTTTCCTCTCCTATTCCTCCTACTATATTTTTGATAGTATTCTTCCTTCCTTCTCACCCCTGGCTTTCATTTTTGTTTCATTTGTCACTCCTTCATGATTCTCACTGTTGATGACGTGCTTGTGGGGGGCAGTTTTGTCTCCTGCCTCGCTCCGCCTCCCCCCCCCTTGGCTAGTTTAAATGCTTGACAATGTAACATTTAAACTGTTCATTAAGGACCACGTTTCCCCCTCTGGATGGATGCAGGCCATTACCCTTGTACAGGTTTTCATCCCTCCAGGTGGGGCCCCAGTCCCCAGTGAAGCCGAAACCCTTCTCTTTGTACCATCCTTCAACCATACGTTGAAGTCTCTGGTGCAGCGTTTCCTAACCTGCCCCTTGCCACAGACAGTCAGTACCTCCGAGAAGGTCACAGAGCATTCTACCTGCCTAAGACTCCTCCCCAACTGTCTAGACTCCTCATGCACTATTCCTGTTCCTGCCTCGTCCCTTGCAGGTCATCTGTCCCCAGGTGGACAATGATACCCAGATCTCCCTTCCTTGCTACTGCCATAGTGATCCTCAGGAGCTGTTCTCCATCCCTCCGAGCCTTGCTTTTGCAGACACTTAATCTCCCTTTTCCCCTTGCTACCCGGTCCCCAAATCTATTCCCTGGATGATGGAGTCCCCAGCAGGATTTGCTTCCTCCTCCTCTGGGGTCCTCTGCCACCCACCCTTGTGGCTCCATTATGGAGGACCCACTCATCCTCCTGGTCACGTCTTCAGGTGTCACTGTGGGACCTTCCTGCTCCACCAAGATGGCATAGGAGTTCTGTGGTTGCACGGATGGGGGTTTGCCTCTGTCCCACTGCCCTCATCCTCCTGAGACCCTTGTAGTCCATCCATTCCTCTTGCAAGGCAACCTTTGGAAAGCGGCAGCAGACTTAGTGGTCCTTAGGTGGGAGAGAAGGTTTCCCAAAATCTAGCTAACTCGGCATGGAGACTAGCAACAACCGCCCTCAACCCAGAGAGGTGCCTGCAGATGGGGCAGCACCGCCCAGTATCCAAAGGCCTCCTGAAGACTGCTGCCCACAGCCACTACACTGCATCATTCCCAGCATCTTCCCCTTCTATGCTGTCTGTCCTTGCTTTGCTCTTTAATTTTTTCTCCCTTACTGAGCTGTGTGTTTTGAGCTGTAGTTAGATCAGTAGACTTACCACTTCAGTTCACCCTCCAGTTCCTGCTGTTTTCCTGCCCTGGTTTACTCCATCAGTCCCGGAGGTTCAATGGACGGGTCCTGGCTGTTCGTTGTCTCCTTGGCTGACTTCAGGGCAGACGCCTCTCATCACTATCCTTGGTATGGGTCCTTGGGCAGAGTCCTCTCATCGCTGTCCTTGGCACGGGTCCTTGGGCAGACCCCTCTCATTGCTGTCCTTAGTGAGAGGGCTGCTTAGTGTCTTATCCCTATCACGCAGCAGGAAGAGCACTAAGCATCCGTGATTGGCTGCTGAGGGGGCAGGGGGCGTGGTTTTACCTCTGATTGGGGCAGAACTCCATTTGTCAAAATCAGGAGACCCTCTGCTCCTCCAAATGCCGCATCGTGTTCCTATCACGGTTTAAATCCCCTCTCCCGAGTGACAGCTGAGGTGCCCGACCCTGGGGGGGTAGATATCTCATTTTGAGGGGTGTTTTGGCAGGGTTGGACATCATGTTAGGATGTGTTTGTGGCCTGAACAGTGATAACCCTGCTTTCTTTACTGTACTGCACAAACTTATGGTGACCCATGCTGATACTCCTTTAATTTTGGGGGAGGTGGGGACTGGAACCTAGTCTAGGATCCTAACCTGGAGAAAGCTCCGACCTGTTGGGTTGGCTTATCCTCTGCGCAAAGAGCTTTCGTGGATTTTAAGGCTTCCCTGGGGATTGTGGACCCCTGGAGGGTTCTTTATCCTGCACAGAAACACTTTACCTTCCACTCCCCTGTTTACCATTCATCGTCTAGGATAGATTATTTCTTAACCTCACAACAGCTCTCTGACTTTGTCCAGACCTGTGAAATTAAAGCCCCGGTGCTTTCTGATCATGGTCCAGTGTCCTTACAGGTGGTTCCATCACCTTTACCAGGTCGCGATAAAATCTGGCATCCTTATAACCACCTGTTGAAAGATCCTGACTGTCTGCAACATTTAAAGACTATACTGCCCTCTATTTTCAATGTAACAGGATTCTGCACACAATTATAGCATTCTGTGGGGGGCATACAAAGCTGCTATATGGGAGAGCTCACATGTTTGACCACCACTCACTAAAGGACTTGACTACAACAGTGTGCTCACCTGGTTGCAGATATCCAACAATGGAAGCAGGCTAGCTCCACCTCCTTGCCTGAGGCAGACTGGCAGACATTAATTTTGCTCTGAGAGCAGTAGGCTGAGTTGTGAAGAGGCTGAGTGAGCTATTTTTAGAGCTAAACTCCTTTATGTAGACCAAGGGAAGAAAGCTGGGAAGCTTGGGCTAGGGCTATTCCTGCTGTCCAGATGGCAACTGAGGCCAGGTTTTTGTAACAGCTTTCTCTCCCCAACTTTTATTCTGAAAAAAGGTACTTGGCAGGGCTGCCCATTGTCCCTGATAGTTTTTAATTAATATCTTGAACCACTTAGCTGGGTGATCGTCTCTGACCCTGGTATTCAAGGTATTTGGATTGCAGGGCGTGCTTTTTCTGTTTCGACCTATGCAGATAATATTTTGCTTCATCTGCAGAACCCACCTATTTCAGTGTCAGCAGTATTAGGATTCTCCATCAATTTGGTCAGTTGGTGGGGTGCAAACTGAATTTGGACAAACCGGCATTCGTGCCACTCAACGGACACACTTAAAAACCGGAGGTTATGAAATGGCGTGCTAAAAATTTGCAAATCACCCCTAACTTTTACTCATATGAACTTGACTGATTTAACATAGATAAAACAAGAGTAAGAATGCTGGCTCAGGCTCCCTCTCATTATGGGCCCATTTTAATGTCCTTAAAATGAATGTTCTCCCTAGAATTTTATACCCCCTGACTACGACTGGAGCTTTTATCTATAAACGATGGTTTGTCGCTCTCCACTCAATACTTTCCCGTTTCTTATGGGCAGGTAAGTGTCCTCACCAAGCGTATGCTAAATTAATGCCTAATAAATTGGCGGGTGGTTTGAATCTCCCAGACTTTTCTTCATATTACTTGGCCAGCCATGCAGCTTATTTTCTTCAGTAGAAAGCTGCCCCTTCAGTATGCCAGTGCCTACTCTCTCCTAGCTTATCAGGTTATGGAACTTGCCCTCACTAACAGTATAATCTGAACTTGGGTTCACTTACTAGTTGTACTATTAAGCAGCTCCTTGTCCCTTTGCAGGAATCCCCTATGGGCATCTCAGTTAGAGTCAGTAGGCAACTATATAGTTTTATGGACAGCTTTCCCCTTCATGACTCTACACAGCCGTTGAGGTTCAACCGTAATTTCTGGCTGAGGGGTAAAGTGATAGGGTATTCATTCCTTCCGGGTGTGGCTCTAGGTTCCCATTCCTCTCTGGTCTAGGAGTATACTTTTATTTCTTTTACGGCCTTTAAGGCCTGTTTTGCTCTGATAGACACTGCCACATCTTCTTTTATGCAACTGCAACATACAGTTAGTGTGGTGCTGGGCCCCATCCATTCTGCTTTCCCTCCCATATGCTTTGTTGCATGAAGACTTAAGGTTGTCACTGATAAGGACTCCCATGTCCCATTCCTCAGTAGTCTCAACCACACTCACTTCCCATACAATAGTCAGTTTCAGGGTTTTCCTAGCAATATGCATGACCTTGCATTTCTTGGCATTGAATTTAAGTTCATCCCAAAAGGAATTAGATCTTCCCACAGTACTGTGAACAAGGAGTAAAAGATCGGGAACTATCTGTTCCTATCAGGATCAGTGGGCATTGCTGTTTGTTTTGGCCTCATGTAGGATGTGCGTGATCGTTCTGGAAATGTTGAAGCTACTGAGACAGTGAGTTGTGACAGCAGTAGACTGAATCATAGGAGGTGCTGAAACCTGATCTAAACAAAGTAAGTTGTACTTTTACCTCACAAACAGCTCAATATGATGTGATGGTTGCCCATACACTACACAGAACAAGGTATGGGCAACCATACACTCCAAAGCTGCGTTTTCACCTCATGGTTGCCAAGATGACAGGGAACTCTCCAGCTTCATTTTCGAGGTTAATTAGTCATCATGGCAACCACTTAGTGGAAACACATAGAGGATTGTGTATGGTCACCCATACACGACAAGCCTGCGTATGACTCAAGAGGTTGACATTGCAACCAGAGACATTGACAGCGCAGCTCGAGAGGTCTGCTGGTTGCCACGGGCAACCTCGAGGCTCATACAGGCTTGTTCAGCATGGGTGACCATACACAATCTTTATAATGTATGGTCACCATTAAAAAAGCCTATAAATAAAGAGTGTCACCTGCTCACCCCCACTGAGCTCCCACTCCTACTTTTCCAGTATTGTTGAAACTCAGTTCAAGGTCCCCTTTCTCTTATCAGGGCAGCCACTCTTCCTTAAGCGTTCTGTTCTCACCACCGCAGCCCAACTGTCCATCACGCCAGGATCACCGTTACTGAAAACTTAAAAAAAAAAAAAAGAAAACGGCTTCCAGCGATCTCCAACGCCTTTCTGTTTGTGTCAGTTGGCACTCAGAGCCACAGGGTTACAGAGTCACGCACGCCACTGAGTTCCATCTTGATGTGCTGCAGTAGTGATGTAGCTAGTGCAGCACAACAACATCCTGATGTCACTACTGCAGCACAACAACGCTGTTCCAGTAACCGATTTTCATACACAACAACGCTCTACCATACACTATAGCCCTGTTGTGTATGGTTGTCCATACATTATTCCACATTTTGAAGCAGGAACACCCAAGGGCTATGGTGCCCAAGTTCACCCTAACAAAGGAGTATTAACCCTTGAAATATTGGTGGTATGTTGGACCTACTAAGCTTCTGAGTGGTTTAACAAACCTGGTATTTTTAAGAACATAAATCTGGGTGAGCAGTCAATATGTTTCTACAACTGTACTGAATTTAATTTGCTATACCTTAGACCACTTCTTCAGCCTTTCCAGATCCCTTTTCATGGCCCTTATTCCCTCCTATTTTTCCATCTTCCCACAGATCTTGGTGTCATCAGGATGGAGACAGACACTGCTCTATATATCCACTGCTACGTCACATACAGTATGTAGATGTTTAACAACATTGTCCCCAGGACTGATCTCTGTGGCAACCCACTGACAGACCCTTGACCCCCAAGAATTCCATGTTAACTACCACCCACTGACTCCTACCCCTCAACCTGTCCTAGATCATCTGGTCAATTTGTTCCCCACCCTCAAGTCTTCCAGTTTTGTACCCAGCCTTCTGTGCAGTACACAGTTGAGGGTTTTGCTGAAGCCCATGTATAGCATATTAACTGCTTGCCACCCATTCAATGCCTTTGTAACCCATTTAAAAAACTCAGTTAGGTTAGCCTGGCAGGACCGACCTGCCATGAACAAATGCTGCCTCTTGTCCTGTAGTCCATTAATCTCCAGGGACTCCACCGGGTACCCTGTATGATGGTTTCCCAGCAGCATCCCTATTATCACAGTCAGGAGCACTGATATTTCCCAGGTTGTCTCTGTCACCACTCTTGTTGTGTGGCAACAAATTAACCACCCTTCAATCCACAGTCATGACCTTTGTTTCCAGGAAGCAGTTAAACAAATCAGAAAGTGGTGCCGCTAAGTCACATCCTTTGTCTGGATATCATCCTGCATTATATCTGCTTGCCAGGAATGGGATGCCTATATGGAGACTGCAATGAGACTCCTATTAATCAAATCTTCTGGGTTTGCCTCTGACATCCTGACTATAGGTGGACCATTAGTGACCAAATTTGGATTCTGGATGGACGGATACAGTGTGAGTGTGTGTGTTTATTACTAGGAAAGACACACTATTCTATGACAGCTTGTTTCAGATGTATCCTGGGAGATAGGTTGCACGGACCTGTTTTATCAACAGAGGAACTGTTGACCATGGCACGGTGAAACTCCCTGACAGATGCAAACTTGACAGCTGCGGCAGATCAAATTGAAAAACGCTTGTCACAAATAAAAAAAACACTAGAGGTTAGAAAACCTGCAGCTACAAAATTCAGCCTCTCAGTAAAAGAAGTCTGACACACCTTGGTCTCTTGAAAGACCTTTACAGGATGTGGGATGGATTTGGAATGAAAATAGAGACTGGGTGTCAGATGTATCTGACCCGGCTGTGCAGTGGAACAACCCCCCAGGATAGGGTGTATGTGGCAAGAATCCTGTTAAAGGACTCATTAAAATTTTTGCCTCAGAAGTATATGCACTCATTCATATGGGAGATTCAAATTACAACATTAGCTTTAAAACCGTTGCTAGCTTGGATAGATTTTGGACACAGTATAACAAACTGAAAAATACTCCCCTATGGACTCCCATTGTGGCTATTCCATTAACAAAACAGGCCATAAGAACTGTCACAATCCTGTTAAAAAATGAAGGGGTGAGCATTTCAGATGTTTTATATTGGCTCAATCAGTGGTGTTAAATTTTGGATACACCCCAGTCAATAACAGACTCGGAACAAATTTGGACTAGGGGTTGGAAAATTAATGTAAAACTTTTGCAAACAAATACAGGAATACCGCATTTGCCAGGTGTGTTTTTTTGGGGGGAGAGACAGAGGCACCCTATTCCATAAGGGGCAACCTAAGTCATGTTTTAAATGTGGGTCACAAGCCAATTTGAGTAATGCTTGTGACAGTTTACGCTATATCCACTGTTTAGAATACGGGCATCAGACAAAGAAATGTAAAGAGACATTTAGATGTAATTTATGTGAAAAGAAAGTGCATTCATATGCTAGATGCCCATGGGCCTCCCGTAATAGGGGAGTAGGTTTGTCCCAAGAGACCTTTGTTACTCAAGCACAACAAAAGGGTGCAGCACAGGCATCAGAGGAGAGCTTTGCATTGCAGAATGCAAAAGGTAATGAGGATTTATCAGAATCCTCGACTGCAGTTTCCAGTTCCTCACTGCAGGTTCTTAGTACTCACAGGAAGTTACTGGGTTAACTTCTGAACCTTCAACAGAGGGTCAGCTCAGTCCCCTTCAGTTAGTGGAGGACGCTGCTGCCATAGACACAGGGAACTGCAAAGAGAGGAAGGGGAGGATGGAATGGTGGAAAATGCCGGTAATGTGGAAGCCACAGAGCGGAACCTCCCCATTATAACAGTAATGGGTATAAAGAAAAGACCTAGAGCAGAAGGTAAACAAAGGCAGAGCAAAGAAAATGACTCTCTACCATTCTGGTACAGAATAAATATAGTGCACTAACTAACTGAAACTGGAGTAATTCAGAAGAGGAGGACGGTGACTCTGAGGCATCGTCCTTTCCTTTCCTTCTTCTTTGCAGGATCTATCCTCAGACCAAGAAGATTCTCAACAGAGGCTTCTGCCTCCGAGGGGATAACATGGACAATTCAATCCGGTGAGAAGTTGAAGTGATATGACTTTATTTTTTCTATTTTCTTATCCTGGATACTTTGAAAGTTGAAACTTTAAATGTGAATAGTATTAAAAGGTATAAAAAATCTCCGCTTTGCAGGCCTGGAGAAGTCAAATATTCTTATTACAAAATACCAGAATGAAACATCTTATGAAATTTCACAGGCTAGACTGGTAAAATGGTCCATCGTATTGGTCAATTGGGGTAGGTTGATGTGATGGAATTGGAATATTATTAAATGCCCTTCTATAAAGGTACAGTGCTTATTAGAAATACTTGTAGGAAGGGCTATGCTTTTGGACATACCACATCACAATGTAGCGTTTAAGAAAAATTGCAACATATGCCCACCCAGACAAAAGCCCTCAGAGTGATATTATTTAAAGACCACCTTTCTCAATTTTTTATATTCTAAAATATTAAGCAGGAGCTCCCTTACCACATTAGGAGCTCCTCCATGCTATTTAACTTTTTTTTTTTTTAAAACAGCCCCCAAAGAAGGTAAGGAATCGTAATTTTCCCTCAAAGAGGCTGGCCACAATCCCTTTCCACTTCCTGATGTCCAATCCGCCTCTGCACTCCGGCGTTTTATGGCGTCTTTATAGGTTGAGCATGAGGTCTGCTCCATTCACTTGAATGGAGTCTTTTTCAAATGTGATTTCCCAATTTAAATCAGGTTTTGGTACCTGTTGATGCAGGATTCAACTAACAATGCTCTTCTTAGTTGAAACTTAGCATCAATAGGTATAAACATTACAATTGAAATCATTAATTCTCCATTCTTGACTCCTCTATAAAGGCAAAATATCGAATGGGGTGGGGAATCAGAGAGTCAGGAAGTGGAAAGGGATCGTGCAGCCAGCCCCTTGGGGGAAAATTATGATCCCTTATTTATTTATTGAATTTTGATGACCGAGTAGGCCCACTGGGCCCCGAAGGTCCCTTTTTCAGGGGTGATCTGGAGAGACATTAAATGGCATTACATGTAATTACATGGTTATACATGGTGAAGCAGACAGTAAACAGGTATTAACTGACATACAGGTTCAATAGTTACAGTTTTTGACATTGATTCACAACAGTAGAGGCAAACTATCCAAAATGGTTTGGCACAATTCTTATCAGTAAGGTGATAGGCATAAGTCTGTGTGTGTGTGTGGGGGCCTGTCAGGTGCCATGACATAGACAAGTGCTTGCCTCAAGTAGCGCCTTGAGCCTTGTATGGAAGTTCATGGTGAGGGGCTTCCTGTATCTCTGGTGGAAGTTTGTTCCACAGATGGGGGGCTGTGGCGGAGAATGATTTCTGGCCTGCACTGGTCCTGACCCTGGGGGTTTCTAGTAGAGTCCTCCCTGTGGACCTCAGGGTTCATGGGTTATATTTGGAGGCTAAGGTTGATGAGAGGCTGGGTGGAACTGTAGGGCTGAGTAATTTAAATGTTAGGCAGAGGAGAGGGTATTGGAGACGTACTTCAAAAGAAGGTCACTGTAGTTTGGCAAGTGTGTCGCAGTGGTGGCTTCTGGAATGATCCTGGGTAACGAACCCTTTACCTTTTTGTATAGAATCTGCATCCGATGGACCTCCAGCTTGGCCATTCCTTGTATGACAGGGCTGCATAGGTCAGTGTGGGGAGCAGGATGCATGAAACAATGGAGAGCCTGGCTTCTGGAACAAGCTGATCCTTAATCCAAAACAAAATGCTAAGTTTTCCATGGATGGTCTTGGTTACTTGTTCCACATGGTTCTTGAAGGTGAGACCTTGGTCAAGCGTAAGTCCTACGTATTTTAAGGAGGGCACAACTTCAATGCTGGTCCCAGCCAGTGACTTAAGCTGTATGGAGCTGGTCTGTCTTGCCTAGGGTTCTGGCCCGAACAGCATGGCTTTGTTTTGCCTGTGTTCAAGACCATTCTGCTTATTTTTAGCCAGTTCTCCAGTGACGTAAGGTCAGATTGGAGTAAGGGGCTGAGAGCCCCATGGTTATCCAAGGAGCGGTATATAATGGTGTCATCTGCGTACTGCACAACTGCGCTTCCTCCACAGTGGAGGTTTAGATCATTGGTAAACAGTGAGAAATGTAGGGGACCAAGGATCAAGCCCTGTGGGACTCCCTCCTTTAGGGGTAATGGGTCAGATAGTGCACCCTTCCAGCTAACTCTCTGGGTGCGGCCAGATAAATACAGTAGCTCTCGAACCACTTAAGAGCCAGGGGGGTCTAGGCCTATCTTTTTAAGTTTTACTAGCAAGAGGTTGTAGTTGACAAGGTCAAAGGCCTTGGACAGGTCAATGAATACCGCACCAGTGGGGGTCCCTCTGTCCACGGCTCTGAGTACGTCTGTCATGAGGTTTGTGAGGGCAGTGTCCGTGCCATGGTTCGTTCGAAAACCATGTTGAGAGGAGGTCAGTAGTTGGTGAGTCTCCAGGAAATCACGGAGTTGGCTATAGATTAGTCTTTCCTGCAGTCTGGCAAGCAGACAGAGCAGGGAAATTGGCCTGTAGTTACTCGTGTGCTCCCTGGAGCCACCCTTGTGAATGGGAACCACGTTAGCCTGTTTCCACTGGTCTGGAATGTTGCCTTCCAGCAGAGATCTGTTTATCAGCCAGGTCAAAGGTCTGGCGAGGGATTGGGCACCATCCTTGAGTAGCCTGGGATTAATTCCATCTGGTCTGCCTGGGCCTTTGATTTTCACGGCCCTCAGCAGGGTTAGTACCTCTTTAGTCCTGACCAGCCTTAAGTGGAAGAGTGGCGTTGTAGTATTGGGAGTTTGGTGTCGTTGGGTGCCAGGGGTGAGGGGGTAGTCCAGCCTCATATGCGTCAAGGTTGATGAAGTGAAGGTTGAGTGCTGCGGCAATTTGTGGGCCTTGATGCACTAGCTTACCGTTGGCTTCCATAGGGCCTGGTTCAGCCTTGGAGTCTCCTCTGATTAACTCATTGATATGGAACCAGAATAGTGTAGGGGTTCCTAGGCTATTTTTTTGAAGGTGGGTGACATACTCCCTTTTAGTCCGTTTTATTGAGCTCTTGCATTTGTTTCACAGGGCTTTTTATGCAGCAAGATTATATAGCTCCTTGGGGAGCAATATAAAAAAAAAAGTGAAAATAGCCTGGAAGAGCTTCCGATAAGGTAACAGAGCTACCTGTTTAATGTTTTTAACATTGAAAAAGGTGCTCTTTAATGAAGTACAGCCTTACTTGCATACTACATGCATCGTAATATGAGAAGGTGATGTGGTTTGGCTAAAACTGACAGATGACTACAAACTGACAAAATCTTTAGTGATTCAAATTGTTTAAGAAATGTAATTACTATGGCAAATCTTATTGATGTATACAGAACCAAAATGCTATGGGGGAATACCTGTTTAGAGGGAACCATTCCACTACAACAGATTATTTGTTTATGACTAAAGGAGGTTCTGTTTTGGAGGCACGGACTTGGAGTACTGAGATATTGGATCATAAAGCAGTGGTCTGCACAATTAAATGGAGGGAAGCTCCATTACATGGCAAAGGGCCATGGAGGTTGAACAATACAATTTTATAGAATGAGGGTCGCAATCAGAAATGATGAGAGTTGTGGGAAGCTAGAATATCAGTAACATGCAAGTATAACAATGTTGCCCTCTGGTGGGAAGACAGCAAAACAGACTTCAGAGATTTTTTTTTTAATTTACAGGGGAAAACAGTAAATAAAGGGTATTTGCAGTATATACAATTAAGAACTCAGTTATAAGAACTGCTTTCTAGAGGAGAAATGGAGATGGCAGACTATAATGCAGAAATAGCTAAAGTACAGAGAGAAATGAGACAGATGCAGTATGATAGGGCACAAACACTTTATATAATGAAATGTGATTTGGAACAAAGAATTTGAAACAGACGTTTGATCCTTTCAGAGACTGTTACTGCAAGGAACAGCATAGCTCTATACAAGTAGTTAATATGAAGGATGGTACAACTATGAGTACAAAAAAGGAAATAATGGAAACTATATCCACTTATGTCACAGATACGATTAGTATTAAGCCAGCTATAACACATCATTCTGACTCCTTTTCATGTCTCAATATACCTGATCTGCTAGAAAAGAGAAGCAGTCATTAGTGGCTCAATAATGTTAGAAGGAGGTAAGAATAAGTATAGCTTCTTGAAGAATAATGTAGGGCCAGGCACGGATGGTCTTAGCTCTGAATTTTATAAGTAATTTAGAGCAAAATTAGCACCGATGTTGGTGGAGGTACATAATTATTGTCTTAAAATAGGGGCACACCCTGATTCTATGATGCAGGCGATGTTGATACATGTTTATAAAAAAGGTGATAAAGCGGACTTAAGGAACTGATGACCTTTAAGTCTCTTGAATACAAACTATAAAATTTTTTTTATTTACTGTGTTTTTTTCCCACTCCCCATGCCTGCACGTCCTTGGCGGAGCATGCGTGTGTGGAGGCATGTACAAGTCACGCACTGCGGGACGCCCCATCTAACCGTTGTCCGTGTACCTACGTCACCACTGGACCTCCATCCAATGATGGTGGGACTGCGACGTGGGCGAGTGGGACTGCAGATGGGCGACCCACCCTCCCGGAGAGGAGAGCAACCACTCAATCCTGCTCCCACCCACCCACCCATGCTGACATCTCAACAACCTGAGATTGTTCCCGAACTCGGTAGCCAGCGTGAGCGCAAGGCAAGAGATGCCTCAGCACCACCAGGTGCTATACTATAAGAGTTTAACAAAAATTCTAACAGACAGAGTACCTCAAGTAGCAGACTCTCTTATAAATCCTGGCCAAACATGCTCAGTTAAAAATAGGAGTATACAAGATAATCTAATAACCTTAAGAAAAATATTTGTGAAAGGAACAACAGGATCTTTAGAAAGATATATCCTTAGTATTGATTAGGAAAAAACTTTTGATAGAACAGCACATGCATATTTATTTGTGGCACTTAGAGCCTTTAGTGTACCAGGAAGTTTATAAATTGGATACTTTGTTTATGTGAGAATGCGGTACTTATTCCAAACATAATTGGTTTGCTAGGATATCAGGTTAGGCTTAGAAGAGGAGTGCGCCAAGGATGCCCTTTAACTCCTTTGTTATACATATGTAGTTTAGATTCCTTACTCAGATCAATACAATATAACCTGGAAATAAAAGGACTTTTTTTTAACCCCAGAAACTCTTGAAATTAAGGTTATGGTTTATGCAGATGATGTAGTGGTTACAGTTGGTGATGTGAAATCTGAAGCAGTACTTTTAAATTGCATGGAGAACTTTGCTGCAGTATCAGGATCTAGAATAAATTTCGAAAAATGTATATGATACTATTAGGGACTAAGACAGATAACCCCCACAAAGTATAGCATCTGTGCAAATTAAGTTGCTGGATATAAAGATCTTAGCTATAGTCTTGGGTCAGAACAATCTAGGAGAAAAAATCTGGGAACCTTGTCTAAAGTTAACTGAACAAAAAGCTAGGATGTGGAAATATAAAAGGATATCAAAACAAAAGCATATTCTATTAATAAAAACTTTTAATACCACCTATTTTTTTTGTATGTTAGTTACATGTTTCCACCATTGCAGCATTTGGAAAGAAGGCCATAGAATCATAAAATGCTGTCAGAAAAGGACGACAGTTGCCCATCGAGTCTGCCCCCATATTTACATCCCCATCCCTCCCTGCCCTCTTTTACCTGGCCAATCCATTAAATCTGTCCCATGCCCTCTTGAATACTCCACTGTTTCAGCTCCCACCACATTCTCCGGCAGCTTGTTCCAGAAATCCATCACCCTTTTGGTGAAATAATGTGCCCTTAAACTACTTCTGACTCTTCCCCACTCCAACCTCAGACTGTGGCCCCTAGTTCTATCCATGTATTTTCTCTTGAAGATGTCCCCTCCTCTGTCCTGTTCATCTCCTTCATAGTACTTGAATGTTTCAATCATGTCTCCCTCTCCTTCTGGTCTCCACTGAGTAAAGGTCCAACTCCCCAGCCTCTCCTCATAGGACAGCTGATGCATGCCTTGCATCATCTTAGTAGCCCTCCTCTGGACCCTCTCCACGCATCAATATCCTTACACAAGTGTAGCCTCCAGAACTGAACCCCATACTCCAAGTGCAGCCTCACCATGGACTTGTATAGGGCATAAGTACCTCCCTCTTTCTACTCATTATACCCCTCCCTATGCATGCCAGCATTCCATTTGCCCTGCCTACGGCTTTCCTGCACTGGTTCCCCACCTTCAGGTTCTTCAAAATTATAATCCCCAGGCCCCTCTCCTGCTTTGACCCTTTTAATTCCTCTACTCTCCTCCTAGCATGTACTTTGCCTATGGGTTATGATGTCCTATGTGCCCATCTCTCTTATTAATGCTGATCTAAAAATCCTCGCTAAAACTATGGCATCAAGACTGAGCCGAGTTTGGGACTCATTGATTAGCCCAGAACAGGTGGGCTTCGTTAAAGGCTGTCTTTCCTCTGACCATCTTAGGAAGGTAGCCTATCTTTTTTCTGTGTCCAAGGACTCCCTTACACCTGCTGTGTTGGTGTCCTTGGATGCGGAAAAAGCTTTTGACAGGACATCATGGGATTATCTCTTTTCATTACTTCCTAAGTATTGTATTCCCCAGGAATTTATGAATTGATTAAATTACTTTATTCCTCCCCTTCTGCACATGTTCAGTGTAACAATGTACTTTCTACTCCCTTTTTTCTACAACAAGGGATGCGCCAAGGCTGCCCCCTTTCACCTTATTTATTTAATCTCTTCCTAGAGCCTCTTATAAGAAAGCTGAAGTCTTCCCCATCTATTTCTGGTATTAAGATAGGAAGTACAGAATATAAGCTCTCTGCATATGCAGACGATATCTTATTACATATTTTATCTGCATTCCAATCCCTTTCGACTGCATTTACAATAATTTCTCAGTTTGGCTCCTTTTCCAATTATAAACTGAATCTTGATAAAAACGGAAGTTTTTCCCCTTAACAAGTATTCCCAGAGAGTAGAGGTAGAACAACTGGGATTACAATAGCGATCAGATAAACTTAAATATCTGGGTATCAACGTTCACTTGTCTCCTCAAATAATGAAAAAACTTAACCTCGACATTCTTATTAATATTTTAAAGGAGGATATCAAATGTTGGTCTCGTTTACCCCTTTTCCTGTGGGATCGAATGAGCATAATAAAAATGAATATTTTACCTCATATTGTATCCATTGCAAATGTACAATTGGGCCTTGCCAAGTTCTTGGTTCTCTCAACTTCAAAAAATAATAAACTCTTTTTTATGGGCAGATAAAAAGTCTAGACGCAGCTATATTAAGCTTACTCATCAAAAGATGGATAGTGGCCTATAAGCCCCAAACTTTTATATATACTATTTAGCAATACACCTAACAAGGATGACGTACTGGTTACTTTCCCCTAGCTCCTCTCCTGATTCACACTACCACCCCCTCTGGTTGGAAATAGAGCGCTCCCTATGCCTAGCACAGGATGTATATCCCAGGGGCCCTCCCTTTCATTACCAAAAAGAGCTTCCCTGATAATCTAAAAGATTCCTCGCTGGGCTCTATGCTCGAGACACAATGGCAACTTAATATTTTCCTTAAGACCGTTGGTCATAGGGATTTAGCACAACCTCTTTTCAACAATCCCAATTTCTTAATTTCGGGTAAACCCCTCAAAGCCATTTCATTTTGGTCTGACATGGGAACTGAAAAGACTGAGGACTTGGTTACCAATTATAAGCTGATGCGGTTCCAGGAGGCCAGCTCCCTTTATAAATGGCCCCTGATATATGCATTTAAATATTTGCAGGTCTCCCATATGCTAATGAAACATTTTAGTACTAGGCACTGGGCTAACACTCTGTCATCTATACTTATCCCATATATTAAATCTCTCCTGACTTCCCATTTAATAGCGTATATGTATACCTTTTTGCAGATCACAATGGCCCGGTCAGAAAGTCATAGATGTTATTGGTGGGACCAGTTACTACCGGCACATACCCCCCAGATGTTGGCAGAGAATCTGGAAACACCTATATAGATAGACTAAATGGGACAGGTATAGGTTTATGCAGTTTCAAATTAATCACAATCTATTCTATACCCCGGTTAAACTTTACCGGATAGGTTCCCTGACTTCACAACTCTGTACCAGGTGTTCAAGGCTTACAGGAGACCTACTGCATATGTTGTGGTCGTGTGAGAGAATCTCTCCATTCTTGAATAGCATCAAGTCCCGTCTGAACCCATGACTATCTCTCTCAGATAAATTCACTCCTGAGATTTATTTTATTTATTTATTTAGTTTTTGTTGACCGGGTAAGTGCACTAGACAAATCTTGCCTATTTTCAGGCACGACCCGGGGGAGGGGGATACCGATGAATGCCAACTGACCTTGAACCAGATTAAGCTGTTGGTGGTATTTTTAGTGAATGAGGGAAATTTGGTCAGGACACCGGGGAAATTCCCCTACTCTTTTCGATAAGTGCCATGGGATCTTTAACATCCACCTGAACTACCACCAATCAGGCAGATGGGACCTCGGTTTAACGTCTCATCGAAAGCGGCACCTCAAAGTGCAGCACCCTCTCATGTTGCACTACAGTGTCAGTACTGGGATATTAACCCAAGTGCCAGATGTGGAACTGAACCCACAGCCCTCTGATCTCCGGCCTCGGAGGCGAAAAGTACCCACTGAGCCACTGACACTTTTGCATTTTAGGAGACTATGCTACTCTTCAGGGCCGATCTCAACGAGCCCATATGGCACTAATCTCAGCCTGTGCAAAAAAGTAATATTCGGCATTGGGTTGACGAATTACTCTTCTCATACTGAATGGTACCAGGAAATAATGTTTGCTATACAGGCAGAGCGAGTTATAGCAGGGATGACTAATAATCTGGAAAAATTTAAGCAAACTTGGGACCCCTACTTAGTCTATTGCTGATTAGACCTGGCTAGGTTAATTCCAATACAAGTGCCCCTTTGTAACCCGTTAGTTTACAAAAGATTTAGAGATGTAATATTCAATGTACCTTTGGATTTACTTCCTATTGGCAGTTGGGGTGGGAAGGGGAGAGGGTTGGGGTACAGACATCTGTTTACTTTGTTGTTCTTTATCCGTTTAGCTGTATTTTGATAGCTGTAAATTCTTCTTTTGTGTATGTACTTACAACGCAACTTGATTATGATGCATGTTGGATGTCTGTAAATATGGTGGTGAAAACTTTAATAAAGTATATTTAATAATACGAACATACGAAATTTGCCAGCAGATAAAGGCCTAGAGGTCTATCAAGTCTGCTCGAATGTGCAGCTAGCACCCCTTATTCTGCAGCTGTCCCTCCCTTCCACCTTTCCCCTTCATTAACCCTCCCCCTCGTCCTGTCCCATCCTCGTTTGAAGCAGTCCACTGTTCTACTGCATACCACTTCAGCAGGTAACGCATTCCACCCAGCCACCACCCTCTCTGTAAAAAAATGTCTCCTCATCTCCCTCCTGAACCTTGCTCACTCCAGTCTCATATCATGGCCCCTGGTGGCCCTCCCCTTCCTTACTTTGAACAGCCCCTCTGTACCCATCTTGTTTATTCCTTTCATGTATTTAAAGGTTTCAATCATGTCACCCCTGTCTCTCCTCTCCTCCAGTGAGTACATGTTCAACTCCTTCAACCTCCTCTCATATGATAAGTCCCCAGCCCCTTGATCATCTTTGTCACTCTCGCTGCACCCTCCAGTAACCAATGTCCCTCTTCAGATACGGACGCCAGTACTGCACGAGTACTCAGGTGTGGTCTAACTAATGACCCATACAGTGGCAGAATCACCTCCTCCTCCTCGAGGATATACCCTTGCAATACAACCCAGCATTTTGTTGGCCTTTGCAGCTGCCTTCCTACATTTTGCAGAGTTGTTCATTGACCCTGTAATGAGCACACCCAGATCCTTCTCCTCCTCTGTCTGGGCTAGCTGCACTCCCCCTAGCTGGTAACTCCTCCTTGGGTTCTTCATCCCAAAATGCAACACCTTGCACTTTTTGGCATTAAAGCCCAGTTGCCAGGTGTCTGACCAGGTTTCAAGCTTTGCCAGATCATCCTGCAACCCCTGCCATCCCCCTAGGTCATCCACCACCGCGCCTATCTTGGTATCATCAGCAAACAGACTGATCTTGCTCTTGATGTCCCACGATATGTCTGCAATGAATATCCCAAACAACACTGGTCCCAACACTGAGCCCTGTGGAACACCGCTCGTCACTGCCCTTGGGTGTGAGAGCTCCCCACCCACCACCACCACAATAATGATGTCCCATGTGCATCACTGAACACTTCTTGGCATTAAAACTCAGTCGCCATACTTCTGACCACTCCTCTAACTTCCCCAGGTCTCCCCTCATTGCCTCAACCCACCCACCGTGATGTCCACCCTGTTACAAATCTTTGTATCATCTGCAAACAGGCACACATTTCCCTCCAGTCCCTCAGCTATGTTTGTGATAAATATATTAAACAGTAAGAGCCCTAGCACTGACCCTGGGGCACCCCGCCACACCTCCCTTCACTGGAGTACACCCCATTTACTACTACCCTCTGGCTTCTGTCCCTCAGCCAATTTTCTACCCACTTTGTTACTTTCAGACCCACCCCTATGCTCTCTAGCTTGCTGATCTCCTTCTATGAGGAAGAGTCAAATGCCTTCCAGAAATCCAGGTAAACCACATCCACTGCCCCTCCCTGGTCCACATCCTTGTTACCCAGTCAAAAAATTTTATGAGGTTTATTTGGCATGACCTCCCTGCAGTGAAGCCATGCTGACTCCCATCCTTCAGCCCCTCTTCTTCTAGGTATCTGGCCCCCTCTCCTTGACCAGTGCCTTCATCACTTTACCCACCACTGATGTGAGGCTGACCAGACAATAGCTCCCCCCTCTTTCCTACTGCTGCCTTTATGGAGTGGCACTACATCCACCATCCTCCAATCCTTAGGCATCTGTCCGGAATCCATGGACAAGTTGAACAACCTTGCCAATGGCGCCGCCAGTTCCTCCTCAACTGCTGGAGCACCCTAGGATGTAGGGCATCCGGTCCCATAGCCTTATTCACCCATAACTTCCCAAGCTCCTCTGTTACCCTGGCCTCCATGAATGGACTCGTGTCTCACCTGCACCCTCACTTCCTTAACTGTGGTCCACCCCACCGTGAAGACCGAGCACAATATTTATTCAGTACTTTCACCTACTCAGAGTCTTTTTCCACTTGCATGCCCCTTCTCCCTTAAGCCTGTCTACTCCTTGTTTGGCCTTCCTTCTCTCTCTTCATGCATACCCTAAAAAGGTTTTGTCTCCCTTTTGGCCTGACTAGCTATCCTCTCTTTTGTCTCTCCCTCTGCCATCCTTATCATCTGCCCTGCCACCCCCCTCTTCTCCCTGTAATACCTGTCCTCTTCCCTCTAGGTCCTCTTATGCTTAGCAAAAGCTCTCCTATCCCCAGTTGTTCTCCCTACCTCCCAGGTGAACCATAGCAGCCTCCTCCTCCTTTTATTCATCTTGACCTTTCTGATGCAGGTTTCTGCGGCCTTTAGCAGCCCCTCCTTGATTGCCCTCCATAACTCCTCCATGTCCTCCAGCTGCTCCCTACCCTCCATTTCCTCCCTGAATATTACTTTGATTTTGCCAAAATCCGCCCTCCTGAAGTCCATAACCTTAGTGCTCAATTGGCACCTTTCCTCCCGTCTTCACCTTAAACCTCACTGTGTTGTGGTCACTTGCTAAGGTTATCCCCCACCTCCACCTCCTCCATGCTTTCCCCATTGGTGAGGACCACGTCTAATATATTACCACCCCTTGTGGGTTCCCTGACCAGTTGCTGCAGAAAAGCCCCTTGGAGGGATGCTAGGATTTCCGTGCTTCTGGCTAAACCTGCTGATAGGATTTACCAATTAACATCTGGGAGGTTGAGGTCCCCAACCAGCAGAAATTCCCCTTTAAGTGCCATCCTCGATCCTCTGGATCGCCCGCAGCATCTGTCTGTCCAGCTCTTCACTCTGATCTGGGGGCCTGTAAAACACTCCCATTCTCAAGGATTCTCCTGACCTTTTGTCCAGTGTGACCCACTGGAACTCCACTTACTCATGGTTCCCTCCTCCCCTTTACTCTGATGTGGTCCCTGACATACGATAACCCCTCCCCTTTCTTCCCAACCTATTATACAGTATTTTTCCAGGCTCTATGGGGAAGCCGTCTCAATCCTGTTAAAAGAGATCTGACATATAAAGCTATGTCCTCAGGTGGGTTAATCTTTTTAGTTTTTTTTTGTAATACCTAACAATCTGAGTCCAGTGTTAAAACAAAGGGGGAAATCTGGATTAGTGCAGTTAAAGATTGGGTATCACATTATTTAATAACATGGAAAAATAACAAATTGAGAATAATAAAAACAGCAGTATTTATTCCAGAATATATAACACCTACTTTTGGAAAACTTAAGAAATGGAAAATAAGCCATCCCAGTGGAGTGGAGGGCTGAGACGCTGGACGCCCCACCTCCTCCCATGCCGGCGACCTGGGTTCAGGAATGAGCCTGAGTCATTAGGGGTCAGTCGGGGGGGGGGTGAAGAGCTGGACTGAGCAAGGCAGCTCTCCTTTCCCAGGGAGGGTGTGGGTTTCCACGGCTATTGGCTGCCACCAGGTGAAGACCAGGTGGCACAGCCAAGCCACAAGGGAGACCAGATTAGACTGGATGGGAGGAAGGGGCCATCACCCCATGGGGCACATACGTGCCTCCATGCGCATGTGCAACCTTGTTCTGGGGTTCTGGGATTAACGGGGAGAAAGCAAAAATATGAGTCACTGAGGCAGGTTAAATGAATCCCCGAAGCTAACAGGGTGGACTGAGATCCTCTGAGAGAGGACCACAGCTGTGCCTGCCTGGAGCCCTGACGAGAAAAAAAAGCTACATTAAAAAATTAAAAAAAGGAAACTACAAGCAGTAGCCTGCAATTATACCAAAAGATTATAGAAACTAATATTACGATAGAGGTAAACTTTCTGCATTGTCCCAAAACAGATATTGAGACAGTTTTGAAGCAACTACAGTACAAAAGGATTCCTTCCTTCATGTGGGATGTGCTGTGGCTAAGCTGTCATGTGAAATTGGGAGTATGAAATTCTAATAAACATAAAAAAATTAGTGAGCACTAGTGCCCTAGAGAAACGTGCAGTTACATTCCGGAAACTCAAGAGCATCTCTTCTTAGACTGCCCTTTTGTTAAACTATTTTGGGAACAGCTGGCAAATAAATGGAAGGAACCGTCATTTAAAAAACTGACATATCAGGAACTGGTACCAGGCATACCTCCAATTAGATGGAAATAATATAACCAGGACATACTGCTAGTTATATGTGCTGTATTGAACTATTATATATGGCAGGCCAGGTGCTCATGGGTTCTATGGCAAAAACAGGTGACATATTTAGAAATAATGAAAAACGCTGAAATTGCATTACAAAATGTATACATGCAAAACAGTAAACAGTTATCAAAACTATGGAAAAAGAGTCTATTTCTTTTGAGTGCTAGATTTCTACTCATGGAGACGTGTTTATGATATGCTAGGAGGTAGTATGATGTATCCACACCCTTTTTTTTTCAGAACGTTTTCTGAATGAAATAAGGACAGTTGTCTGATTTCTGTATTTTTCTGTGTATATTTTTGTTTTTCCCTTTTCCAGTAAAAATTCCCCTACTCTTCTTCATAGCCTGTGAACCTCTATCCATCTTCTCCATGACAGTGGACCCTGGGGGTAGAGGTGAAGTGTTTGTGGAGATATTGCTAGGGCTAGGAATGTTGACCATGGCTCGGGGGGATATTCCCCTACTCTTCTTTATAGCCACTGTCTATCTTCTCCAAGATGCTGGACCCTGAAGGTGGGGAGGAGGGGGAAGAGCTGGTAGAGATGTTGCTAGAGTAGGGAAGAGGGCTTCCCTCCCTGCCGAGCCCTGCATGGAAGCCACTGCAACTGCAATGGAGGTTGACCCTGATATGGTCACAGTACAGAAAATTGAAGTACTACAGAAGCTAGTGGCTAAAGGAGTACAAGTGTCAGCCACAATGATGGGGAGAAAATGCAATTAATGTCTCTTCTAGAGGAGGAAGAACCTACATTTAGAGTGGCTAAAGCACAGCTGCAGATCCAACAAGAGTGCTTATATGAACTCTCAGAGTACACTATGTCTTCAGTGTCCCAACTATAAAATGATATACCATGGACCTCAGAAACTACTGACGAGGAACTTTTGCCAGATACACAAAACTTTGCACTGGCGCAAACCGTTTGTGCGGGTTGTCTGGGTCCCCTATCATAAAAAGGCCAAAAACATGGACAAACTGCATTAGTGCCGGGCAACATTATAATGTATGCACTGTGCAAAGACAGGGGCGTGTACATGAATGCAGGGGCCATGCTATAATCAGTGCATTAGCGCCGTGCAAAGTGTGTTTGCGTGACTTTGCACGACACTTTGCATGGTGCAAATTACCACTCAGAAAAAGGCAGTCTTAACTCTGGGCAAACCAAGGATGGGGGGCGTGGACACAGCAATAACAGGCTACAAGGTATAAATCCACAATATGAGACAAACCTGTACTCTGTACAAAGGTAGGGGTGCTCTGTCTACGTGAGTCCAGATCAGGACTCACAAACAAGACATGCAACTCCCTTTGTGTGAAACACAAAGAAAAGGTGAGCAATGGGTGCAGGTCAGGAAGCTCAATTAATGTCAACAGCAGCACACTGAGGTAAAAAAACTGACAGGTTTATATGTGCAACAATGCAGTGTTCATCCAAAGTGTATAACAGCACATGCAGCGCTGGAGGGATGGAGGGTGTTGAGTGGAGAGTGTACAGGTGGCCAGGCTGCAAGACATAGTAGGGTCTGCCACACAACTGGGGCCATCCACACTGTGCACATGTTCCAGTGCGGGGAATGCTCCTGACATCAGTGAGCTTGTCTGATTAAGTGTCTGCCCCCGCAGGGCACATACCGCACACCTGTACAGACACCCTCACACATGGCCAGCCATGTGTATGGTACTATGGGACAACCACACAACTGCGCTGTGTGGGGGGCACAGGTCAGCATGACAATGGTGTCCACTGTCAGAACACATCTGCCTGTCACTGTGTGGCTTGCAGCAGTCATTGCTGCCTGACATACCATAGGCATTGTTGTGTCCCTCATAATACTGGCCACTATGTACGGTACCATCTGTTACGCACTGTTGCTGTAACAACAATATGTCTATGGGCATGCAGCACCACCACCACTCATGCCTGTGGTGCTGCTCCCCTGGGGTACAATAGTTTCTGCTGCTATGTACAAACGTAGCCTGCAGCTACCTAACTGTTGTCAGGTCTGACATATAGGTAGAGTTGTGAGCAACCCCAGCCTGCAGCTCCCAACCTGTAGTTCCAGACTGACATACAGGTGGAGCTGTTGCACCATGAAACAGCACCGGACAATCCACATGGTAATGCATGCAGATCAGGCCATAATGAGATGCAAATGTGGCTGTTTGATCTCAGATTACCCAAGTAGGCTCATTTGCATAGGAGGTTTGAATATGGCAAAATTTACAGGTAGCACCAGGCTAATAATGTTAGTGCCGGCTAACCTGTAAGAACCATACACAGTTCTGCAGTGTTTAGCCTGCAATGTTGTTTGCAGTTGCTGTGTACCACTTCTTTTCTATCACCCACATTGGCCACCTACTTCAACTCTGCCTTACTCCACCTCTGTGTAGACAGGGCTGCTGTTGCAGTTTGCACAGCCTGGTTACTATATTCAGAGCTGTCTTATTTGCTGGGCTATTTTGCCCTGCACTCTCAGCCCTGTTTGCACAACTTCATTTGCATGCTATATTTAACTGATTTAGCCCCTGTGCTATTCCTTTGAATATAGCTTGCAAATGGTTCCGGGCAATTTTTGAATATCTGGCCCCTGCTGCTGAAAATCTGGATACTGTCCCTACAACTATCCCTGTTACAAACTTGCCACATATCTGCAAAACTCATCTTCGAGATAGATGTCCCGGCACTGTGATCCCTTCAACTATTGCAAACAGCCTTGATGTGGATTCCTGGACTGTGGAGTCAGCTCTCCTGGCTGTTGGATGGAAAAAAAATCCCGACAAGTCAGCTTGGCTAGTTGATTACAGTCCCAAAAACCAGCCACGCTTGTCCCACTGTATGCCGCCTGTCAAAATAATGTCTGCTAGGCCATCATCTATACTGCAGAATGATGTGGTGCCAAAACAACAGCTGAAAATGGTGTTTGATAGTGTGATGAATGATAGCAAGCACACCTGTTTGGCAGTTTTGGAATGCCACCCTCCTGAAGTGTATAAACAAATGGTGATCCCTATACTGACTACAGAATTTGGAGGGGAAGTACAAGAGACCATGAGAGCAGCCCCCCCTACATCTGACAACCAACCTGCTGAGCAGACTGCCTATAGTACACCCAGAGAGGTGAGTGTTTCATCTTCAAACTCCTCCAGATGTACCAATGGAGCAATTATCTGAGGCATGTAGGCTGACTTCTCACCAGAGATTTCTGGTATTACTGAACTGAATAAAACAACGAGGCCACTGAGACACTAGTGCAGGATGCTGTCACAGGTACAGAAGACTAAAAGTCTTATATTTTTAGGATCAGCTTTGGGTTGTGGTTCTCATACCCTAACAATGCATGTGAGACCACTCTTACAACCATACGAGTGGTCTCGGCAGCAGTATCAATATATTATTGATCAAGACTGATCAGTGATATATTAACATTTTTAAGTAATATTTATTGTAAGTGTGAAAAAAAAAAACATAACAGATGGCACATTCAAAAATCGTAACACGAAGGTCATGCAATTGATCATAACTTTCCACCAACATTCATTCAGGGACAGCCATGGAGATTGTGCAGAGACATACAGTAGTCACAAAGCTACTTCACTGGTCAGTTGCAAACATTTGACAGTGAAGTATTAAAGTCATCTGTACGATGCCCCAGGGAGTTATTTATGTCACCCAGGTCTGGTGCTTTCTCCCCTGCAGCTATCAGCAGGGCCCTCTGAGGCAACCTTCTTTATTCTAGTAGGAGCAGTAGGGTATGGAGGGTCTCCTATCTGTTGTTGTGGGTTTTAACTCTATTCTGCAATCTGGCCACCACTTTCCCCACTTTCAGGGCCTCTAGTATAACCATATGCCATCACCTGTATCTGGGTGTGAAGTCATCTAGCCAGGGCCTCAAAATAACTCTCCTGGCTACTGCTGCTATTAACGTAATGTGGTATCTTCTGGGTTGCAACAGCTAGTTTAGGCCTATACCTAGTAAACAGATCCACAGGATGAATGCTGATTCCAATCCCAGAAGGGGCTCTAGCTTAGCTTGTGTAGCTTCCTACAGAGAACTGGCCTTGGGGTAGTCCTATAATACATGTCCGAGAGTACCTTTGTGGGATTGACATCTAGTGAACTTGTCAGAGTCCAAGTTTTTCATGCAGAATAATCTGGTGGGAGTGTAGTTCAAGTTTATGAGCAATTTATATATTGCATCAGTTTCAGGCCATTTACCTTTAGGTATCTGTACAGATCCTTCCAAAGCCTTGTATTGATTTTCTGATTATTTCATTCAGAAATTTTTTTCAGCAATAGGGGCACTGATCCACCATAAGGGGTGTGGTGGCCGGCTCAACTTCTTATCCTGAAGGGACACAGAAACATAGAATTTGACGACAGATAAGGACCGCTTAGCCCATCCAGTCTGCCCACTCCTACCTACACTATTACTGTAGACCACACTAGATCTACAGCTTCCCCTCCCCTTTCCCTCGACTCCTGCACCCATCCCATACACTCCTGAACCTCACCACTGCCTTCGCCTCACTTCTGCGGAAGGCCGCTCCACAAATCCACCACTCCTTCTGTGGGATTTAGCATGTCTTAGTGAAGGCCCAATGGTCTAGGGCTGAATGATGTAGCTAAGACATATTAAAGCTGCAGTACCTGAAAGACCTCTGTATTTCTCAGTTTATGCCTTCTCTAGAGTGTGTCAAACTTGGCAGAGTGTTACCTTTCATCAGGTGGTCCACTGAGGCAAGAGGTGTTTTGCTCAGGAAGGACTGTGCAAGTATTCTGTGTTGCATCTTAAAGTCAGGTTGCCCTTGGGGTTGGGAGAGATCAAACAATGGTTTTGTTTTTAAGAAGTTGTGCAGTCCGTTGACAAATGCTCACTGAGCTCTCTATTGGGATGCATTTAAGTTTACAAGGGAGTTTGCTATAAGTGTGTTAACCAGGCCTAAAGTCTGTGTTGGACCCTGAACACAGGCCTTTTTCCATGACCTGCCATTGTGGTATGTATCTGGGTTTAGGCTGGTCCCCAGGCATTTCTCTCTGTCACAGGAACTGGCTCACTCTGGATGCCAGGCAGTGCAATTTCAGATCTGGGAGTTGAAGACCACCCTGAGGTTTACTGGGGGTCAGTTTGTTATATGCTCTCCTAAGGGCCTTGTCATTCCATAAAAATTTTATGAGTGTGGATTTCAAGAGGTTTAACCATTGGTATGGTATGGCCTGAGTCAGCATGCTAAGTTATAAGGATCGATAGCGCATTCATTTTGATCACACTGATCCTGGCCCATGGGGTAAAGGGAGAACTGCCCACCTCTGTAAGCCTTGTTTGATTTGTCTGGATATGGTGTCTAGATTTTGATGAACATGACTTTTGGGCTCCATGCCACTATAATCCCCAAATATCTGATTCCTTCTTGCAACCATGAGTGGTCTGTCTCATAATTTGTTCTTTATATGTGTAGTTGTTAAGGGGCATGATATGGGTTTTGGATACATTTAATCAATAACCAGCCAATGTGCCAAACTTGTGAAAGGTGTCCAGGATTATAGGAATTGACTTCTCTGGATGCTGCATGTGTTAAAGTATGCCATCTGCATAAGAGGAAATTTTATAGTACCTGGAGCTAACCTGGATTCCCTGAAGTTGGTCACTAAATAATAGTGTTCTGGAGCAGGGTTTGAGGTACAAGTTGAAAGATATGGAGAAGTGGACAGCCCTGCAATGTCCCCTTATCAAGGGGAAACCTTTCTGAGTGCACTCCATTACAAACTATTTTAGCAGATAGGCACGAGTACACCAATTCTATCCACAGTAGAAAGGTGTCTGGGAACCAAAATTCTTTGAGTGTGTGTTGAAGACATTTCCATGAGAAATCATCGCAGGCCTTTTCTGCATACAGTGACATGAGCACTGCAAGGATCTCCAGGTCCCAGAACATGGAGAGGATATGGGCCACTTTCCCTAAATGGTCCATTGACAGCCTTCCCTGCATATCAATGAGGACCAAACTCCACTGACCTTTTTGGCTAATATCTTTGCCAGTATCTTAATGTCAAGATTAAGGAGGGAGATTGGTTTATAATTTGGGAGATATTCCGGGTCTTTATCAGGTTTGGGTATGAGTGTGATGTAAGCTTCCTGTAATGTGTGATCTAGTTGTTGATAGAGTGTGGGTCTCTTTGAACAAGTTGATTAACCGAGGTGCAAGATCTTCCTTCAGGAATCTATAAAGTTTGGGGAGAAATCATCTGGGCCAGGTGTCCTGTCAGGAGTCAGACCCTGAATGGTCTTTAAAACCTTGGTTTCTGTGATATCCCTTTCTAATTCAGAAGCTTGATCTGGGGTGAGTTTGGGAAGGTTGGCCTGGGAGAAAAAATGCTGTACATTCTCTGATGCACAGGGTTGTTCTGCTTCATAAAGGGCTTTACAGTATTCCCCAAATACTTGGGTGATTTCTCTGATGTCAGTTTTAAACAATGACAACGGAAAGGTTCTAGATGAAGTAACAAAACCTGAAATATACTGATCTGTGGCTACCATTTCTTGTTGTACCCCTTCTGAAAATTTTAAAGACAATAATTTTCCTTGGAAATGAAGGGGTCTTGGTCTGTAACCTACAATACTGACTCTCCCAGAAGCGTGAAGTGCAAGGATCTCCTCAGCCTACACTAGGCAGTGAAAATATATATGGATGGGGAGGGTGGTTCAGAGTCGACTGAAATCAAATGGACAAGGAGTGAAGAATCTCACTGACTTGCTTTTTGTTAGGCTGAGACAAGGGCTCCTGTTTCTGTCTTGGACAGCCAAAAGCATGTTTCAAATGTGGCTGTTTGTGTCACCTCTGGAGCACGGACAACGAGATCAAATGCAATCTGTTATGAATATAAATCACACGAGCCAGCACTGTTCCAGTGGTGTCTGCTGCAGCCTTTTGATGCAGTTAGGTACTTTACAGGCAGTGTCCATAGGCCACACAAGCAGAAATGATGACCTGCTCAGGAGGCGTGTTGAACTCTATGACGCAGATGCATATGGCGGTCTCTGCACAACAAGTGCACAAAAGTCACTCGTTTAGCTAAGGCAGACTACTTTAGCTCAACCCTTCAATCCAACATAAATAACCCTTCTAAATTCTGGAAAGTCATCCACTCTCTCTCTCCCCCCACTCCTCCCTCCTCAGTATAAACAACACCCTTATTACTGATCACGGTCACCTCATTGTTGCTACTAAATTTAATTCATACTTCACACCTCTTGTGCCTCTGTTCTCCTATCCTCCTTACCATCTACTAAGCCAGGTGCCCCCTCACCTCACCACACACACTGCCCCAGTCTTTTTGTTTCTCTTTCACTAAAATTGCCCCTTCTGACACCTTGGATGCCTTGCATGCCTTAAACCCATCCAAAGGCAGTTCGCCTGAAGTCTTGGACCCCAAGCTGCTATATCTCTCAGCTACGGCTATCGCTGCCCCACTGTCTGACCTCTTCAACCTTTCATTCGAAATGGCAGCCGTTCCATCTGTTTGGAAGCATGCCATTGTTCTTCCCCTACCCAAGGGTGGTGATCCTTCCTCACCAGGGAACTATCGTCCCATATTCTCCTTTCATAAACTGCAAGAACACTTGGTTCTTGCCCAACTCTTCTTCTCTCTCAAACTCCAACTTTTCACTCCTTCCAATCTGGTTTTGGAAAACCACTCCACCACTTCCTGATTAGGCTTACTGACTCCATCCTTTCAGGGATGGACAGTGGTCAAATCCGTCTGCCATTTTGCCGACCTAGCCAAGGCTTTCAACAGTTTCCAACACCCTTCTACTAAACTCCCTTCCTCAGCAGGTCTGACTGACCCGCCACTAACTGATTCAAAGCCTACTTTGCAGGTCAGACCCAGTCAGTCAGAATCGCTGACTCACATCTCCCCAGTTCCCATCAACACTGGTGTCCCTCAAGGGTCTGTGTTGGGCCCTATACTTTTCTCCATATTTCTTAACGACCTACCATCTGTCTGTACATTAATCTCAATATATGTACACAGATGACATAGTCCTCTACACTTTCGGAAAGTCCCCACTGATGTTGCAAACAGACTTCAGCTGGATTTCAACAATGTTCAGCACTGGTTTTGCTCTCATCAACTTTTTCTAAATGCCAAGAAGACAGTCTCCATGACCTTCAGCACTAGGAAGAGACTCTCTAGGCTCCCCTACCTGCCCTCCTTCCATACCCTTGGCAGGACAGTCCTTGAAGACACCTCCTCATTCAGATATCTGGGTGTTTGGCTTGACCAACATCTCACCTTCTCTGGTCATGTGGATACCATCCTGAAAAAACTGTGCCCCAAGCTCGGCGCTCAGAACTGCCTCCCTCTCCCGACTAGGCGCAAATGTGTCCAGAAGATGATCCTTCCTATTTTCGACTACTGTGATGTAGTCTACAGTGCCATTCCCAAGACCTCCTTAGCCAGATTAGATACCCTCTTCAACTCCTTCTGTCACTTCGATCTGGATTCTCCTCCTCTCACCCACCACTGTCACTTCTACCACTCCCTGGCATTTCCCTCACTAGAAAATAGATGCCTCCATCATTGTTTTTTCTCTAAATTCTGGTTGGGATCACTCTCATCCTATCTCACCTCCTCTCTATCAGTCCTCCCTCCCTCTGCCCACTCACTTAGATCTTACAACTCCTGTTCCTTGGTTGTCCCTCGCTGGTCTACCACTGTAGGCCACGCTGCTTTCTCATATCACTTCCCAAAACTGTGGAATTCACTTCCTCATCAGATTTGCTACTCCTCCTCCATCTCCTCTATAACTTCAGCCCTACAAAATTTCCTCTCTGTGAATTGTACCTGCTATTAACCTACTTGATATTCCTGACTTTCTCCCCAGCCTCTATCAGTATATTACATAACTATTCTAATTACAGCTCCTTTACAGCCCCACTACTTTCTTTCCTGTGAGATCCCTACCTGGCCAGTTCTTCAGTTAGCTATAACTGCCACTATAACTATACTTAAGGTTCCTATCAATCTACAACTATCACTATATCTATAACCTTGATTCCTATTCATCTGCGCCCCTCCCAGCCTCGCTACCTTTCCACCTCTGCTGTTACTCCCTATCCACCCCTCTCTTTCAGGCTAAATGGTACCATCGTCATGAATTTAAGGTGTTTTCTGAACATAATGCACTTGACTTGTCCATTGTGACCTCTGTATACAATTGTACGCTTATGCTGCACTTAATATGTTCTTTCTGTTATTTGCTATTCACCACTGCCAATATTGCTGTAATAATGTTTGCTGTTGTATGCATATATGTATTTCCACTACCCTTTCCCCCAGGACACACCATGAGATGAGCAACCTGTTGTTCAGTGTGCCTTTCCTGGTGAAACGTTTCAATAAATAAATAAATAATATATAAACTCAGCACAGAAATCCACAATTTAGAGGAAACAACAAATTCGGAAACATCAGACAACAGAACCCTCAGGCTCCTCGGAAACAGACTTGGAGGTAATGACAGAAACAGAAGTATCTAAAATCCTAGGGAAATGGGGATGGAACAGCCCACTGCAGACCCCACAAAGCTGAAGGATGTCCTCCTTAGGAACCAGCGGAGGCTCCAACATTAGCAGATTTACCCCTCCTCATATCAACAATATTGATTTCAAGAAGCCATCAGACTCTATGGAACCAGGTTGATGTGATGGAAATGGAGATAATGTCACCTTCCCTCCTCAATTTACAGTGGTAACCAGAGAGAAATGAGCATTGTGATGACAGAACCACAAAACAAAATTCCCCCAAACTATGGAAGAAGTACCTGTAATGAACAAGTAACAAGCTTTAGCATCAGGGGAAGACTCAGATGGGGAGCTGGATTTAGAGGCCTCTTCCTCTGCATCATCCACTTTATCCTCATAATAGATGGCCTCCACAGAGACAGAGGAAAAACCCCAGGAACAGGGACAGTTAAGGACTAGAAGGCAAACCTAGTCAAAATTACAGAAAGGAAACACTTGGGCCCAGATATTCAAAGCTTTGCGCTGGGTGCAATGTGATTGCATCTGCACCCGCTTTGCATATGGCTTTGCGCCAGATTCCTACAATCAAAAGGTACCATTGCATGCGCTAAAACCATTTGCCCCCTGCATAGAGATAATGTATGCAGTGCGCAAAGTCGGGCGGACAATGTATATCGGTTCAGTGTGATAGTCAGCATGTAGGTGCTAAGAATGGGTTTGTGCAGGTTACTTAACACCCAAGACAGTTACTGCCTATAAACGGCCATCTTAAACCAGCGCAAACCCAGGAAGCAGGTGGAGAGAATGCAGGCCACAGTCCAAGGCGGCACTCAGAGGAGCACACAAAGTCTACCTGATGCAGCAGGTCCTAGAAAATAAGGAGAAGGCCGCTGCCCACCCCAGGTCTACACATAGGCCACGGAGGAGCTATGTTGCAAACAGACAGTTCTGTACACCAGTCACATACAAAGTTCTTAGTGATGACCAGATCACAGGACAGTACAGGCTCAACAGGCCCATGCTCAGGCAGCTGTGTGAGCTGCTGCACGACCAGCTCCGCACAACCAGCTCCGAACAAACACTCAGCACAGACATGCATTGCCAGCAGGTGATGGCTGCAATGTGTTTCCTGGCCACTGGAACATTTCAGACACTGGTGGGGGACACCACCTGTATCTTGCAGTCAGCCACCTCGTGCTTGTTGAACCAGTTCCTAAGCACTCTGCTTGACCATGCTGAGGAGTTCTTTGTATTCCCCAGTATACTAGCAGAGTGAACAGCAACCATGCGGCAGTTCCACCGGGTTGTGCACATACCATCTGTGCTCGCTGCCACTGACTGCACCCATGTGCCATCAGTGCACCCACCAGTGAGGGAGTGGAGGCCCATCTCAATAGGAAGGGGCAGCACTCCATCAATTGCCAGGTGGTGTGTGATGCAACAGGGCGCATTATCAATGTCCTGACATGGTACCCTGACAGCGCACACAACACTTTCATATGCTGCAACTCCATCCTGTGGCTAAGGTTTGAATGTGGGGACATCCTTAGTGGCCACCTCATCGGTGAGTATACCCACAGGTCCCCCCACCCCTTATGGTCCACGATAACACTAACCTATGCCCTTTACCTACATAGAGAGGACAGTGCCTATCCCTGCATCCTTGACTCCTTATACCTGTTGTATGCCCTGCATCGAATGCAGAGGACAGGTACAATCGCGCACACACCGCCCACGTGCGAAACTCCTAGTGTGTGTTTGGAATGCTCAAGTTATGTTCCGTGCCTTGATCATTCCAGTAGTGCCCTCACAGTACACCTCCTCTCACAAGGCTTGGCATTAAGCCTTGCCTGTGTATACAACACAACATAGCACTCAACCATGTATTATTCATGCCGCCCAGAGTAACAACCTTTAGCAAATCTGGAGTCAGATGACCTCAACAGGCATGATCCCAGAACGCCAGGAGGGCCCTGAAGTACACAGCCTGACTCATAAGAGACATCTTCAGACATTTGGGTCAGTACAGACCACACAGGAGACTGTAAACTGGTTAAACAATGTATCATCAAAAACATGAACGTGCATGCAGTGCATCATGCTAGGTGGGGGTGGGGTGTAACAAACTAACAAAATGGGGATACAGAAATGTACTGCAGCCAGGTAGTGGGTAGCAAAAAGGCACACACATAAAGAAGTCCACGTTAGAAGGTGGTCCTAAAGGGTGTCAACAGAAATACATGCCATTGAGGTGGGGGGATGGGAGGGTGCATGGCATTACAGGCCCACCAGGGAGGGGGATAGCAAATGGGTTACACAAGAGGACAGGCAACTTGGGGGGGGCACAGAGCTGTACACACACAGACCCACTAGCCAGATTGGGGGGGGTGCGCTAGTACAGACCATCCATGCTGGAGTTACGACTGCCTGAGCTAGGTCACGGGACAGATAATGGTGTCACAGGGGTACTGTGGGGGAAGAAGGTGGAACATGTTGGTGAGGGGTGGCCTTGCACAGTTTACGTGAGTCCCTACCACCACCCCGGGTGTGGAGGGTATCTCTGTGCTGTACCTGATATGGTTGGGGGGACCTCAGCCACGGTATGAGTGAATGAGCATGGGGATGGCGTAACCGTCCCCAGTTGTGGCCTCGTGGGGTACTGCCCTGGGGAGGAGTATATTGCGACCTGGTGTGCATGATGTCCACGGTTACCTGGGAGTCCCGCGTGTGCTGGGTGTTCTCGTCCCAGCACTGCATGGTGTGGACATATACCGTGGTATCCACTGTGGGTTGGCACTTCTCCCACTGGACAGGCTGGGGAAGTGCTTGGCCCTTGCAGAGGCTGCCACAATGGTTGCAGCCTCCAGCACAGTGGCACACAGGCGATCCATGTAAGTGGTCATGCCAGCGTCGAGAACCTGACACAGGTCGTGTAAGGTTGCCATGTACTCCACATGGCATGCCTCTGCAGGCTGCTTGGCACGCTGCATGTCCTAGATGCTACAGCCCATTGTGGGTGTTGCAGGCTGCTTGTGGCCAGCCCACAGGGATGGGCTGGGGGAAGCAGGGCTGTGGCCATGCCAGAGGATAAATCACAGGGAGGCGCAGTAGTGACTGACCCTGCGGTATTGGCCAAGGGTGGTAGGGTGATAATCATGCCATGGTTCAGATCCTGGAGTAGCACATTGGTAGCTGTGCCAGGGGCTGTGGAGGACTGCTTCCATGTGACTGCTGGACCATGTGGGGATAGTGGTTGGGCCCCACTGGTATGGTGACTGGCAGGGTGGGGGACAAGCTCTTCTGGTCTGGGGCAGGCCCCGCCTGTTCCAAGCTCTCAGTGTAGGTCTTGTGGTCGTCCTCTTCCATGTCTCCTTCACTGCCGCCTGCTGACACAGATGAGTGGCCCAGCAGGGGCTACAGTAGCCAGGATGGTCCTGGGGTGTCCTCCGCTTCCCTCTTCGGTTTGGCGTTACTGCACAAAAATGTTTTAACTTCACTAAAAATCCTTTATTAGGCTTCTATTGCACTGCTGTGTGCTAAAAACCTCCCCAAAATGCAGGGAACCTTTACAATGTTGCTGAATAGTTGCCGTAACAGCACACTCCAAATGTCCCACTCCTTCCTGGTGCCACCATTCCTCAGTTTCCCAGCCATCCCCACTCACAGCCACAGAGAACAGGTGGAAAGTACAATTACGTAGGAACGTACCGTAACAGCACATCTTCGAGAGAGGCTCTTGCAGTAGGTAATTACATATAGGACTGATGCTGGCAGGCGTCAGGACCCCACAGAAAAATTTCTAGCTAGCAGTCTCTGGCGGGGGACCGTCCCCACGTCAGGTGATCGGCGTCATGCGATGTCAGTATAAAGGGGCGGTCCCCCATGCCCGCCTTCCATTTCTTTCCTGCCAAAGGCCAAAAGGCAAGACGAGGGAGAAGCAGATATTTCCCATCCTGGAAAAGGAGCTGAAAAAGCTTCGGAGGATGGAGGGCAGGAAGGTATTACCTACTGCAAGAGCCTCTCTCAAAGATCTACTGTTACGGTAAGTTCTTACGTAACTGTACTATCTTACTTCGAGAGGGCTCTTGCAGTAGGTAATTACATATAGGACTTAGTCCCAAGCAGTCTGGAACAAGAAGCAGCAATGGGAGGAGGAAAGCTACTCAGAAGTAGACCCTCTAGCTGTGAAGGCCTTAGGACAGGAGGCCTTGCACAACAGCCAACCTGAAGCCTGCTCTATGGTGAGAGGCAATGTCCAAACCATAATATTTCGTAAAGGTATGGACGGAAGTCCAAATGGCGGCTGCAAAAATGTCAGTTGCTGACACATTCCTGAAACAAGCCGCAGAGGCAGCGACCCCTCTGGTGGAGTGGCCTCTGACCTGACCTGGTAGGGTCTTCTTGTACTTGTCATAACAGAAAGTGATACAATGAGCCAACCTTTTAGACAGGCATTGCTTAGAAACAGCATTGCCTTCTCTTTTGTGAGCAAAAGAGACAAACAGTTGATCAGTCTTTCTGAGATCCTTCGTCCTGTTGGTGTAGTATCTCAGAATCCGGTGAACATCTAGAGTATGCGGGAGGTACTCCCCATGATTACAGTGCTGCATAAAGAAAGCAGGTAACTTCATGGATTGATTCAGCGTAGATTCCGCTCCCACCTTGGGGAGAAACTTAGGGTTGGTATGCAGAGCCACACGTTCCTTGTGAAAAATCAAATACGGGATTTTACACACAGGGCCTGAGCTCGAAATTCTTGAGCCAGTAATGGCCACTAGGAAGAAGTCTTCCAAGAAAGGAACTTTGGGTCTGCTGAGGCTGCCGGATCAAAGGGGCAGAGTAACCTTCTCCAGGATAGAATTCAGATCCCAAGGAGGGGCAGGAACCCAGATAGGGGGTCGCAAGTGAAGGACTCCTTGAAGAAAGGTCTTAGAGACCTCCAGCTGAGCAAACATCCTGTCTGCGAAAGGGACATGGTAGGCTGAAATGGCTGCCATGTGAACCTTTAAGGATGAATGACTGAGACCCACGTCAAAGAGGTGTTGCAGGTAATCCAGAAGCCGTCCAACAGAGCACAAGAAAGGCTCGAAATCTTTGGAGGCGGCCCATATAGTGAACCATTTCCACTTCATGGCATACGTAGATCTGGTGGAGGGTTTTCTGGCCTCCACCAGAATCTCCGTTACTTGGGGGGGAACCCCGAAACAGGCTTGATCTACGTCTGCAGAAGCCACGCGTGCAACTGAAGGGACTTGAGGCCTGGATGGACCAGGGTCCCCTGATCCTGGGTCAGCAAAAGTTATGACAGAGGAAGAGGAAGAGGAGGTTCCTCTGAGTACTGCTGCAGAAGAGAGAGAGAACCAAACTTGCCTGGGCCAGAAAGGAGCGATCAGAATCATTCGGCCCCCTTTTGAACTGAGTTTCTGTAAGACCCTCGGAATCAAGGGAATCGGGGGGAAGCATAGACAAATCTGTCATTCCAGTATAGAGACAGAGCATCTCTCCAAAAAATGCTGCACCCTGGAGCGAGCGAGCAGAAGTCGGGAAGATTTGCGTTTTGAGGGGATGCGAACAAGTCTACCTGTGGTGTTCCCCAACGTAGGAAGATATCGTCTGTGACCCCCTGATCCAGTTCGCACTCGTGAGCTAGGGCGGACAACCGGCTGAGGCTGTCTGCCAATGTGTTCTCGACCCCGGACGTGAACTGCTGTGAGGTGACGGTGTGCCGCACTGCCCAATCCCAGACTCACATCGCCTCCCTGCAAAAGAGTAGGACGAGTTCCTCCTGCTTGTTGACATACCAGACACACACATGTTGTCCGTTTATACAGCCATGTGTCCGGGAAGTAGGTGCAGATGCAGAGCCTGGAGAGCGTACGGTACAGCCCGAAGCTCGAGCACACTGATGTGAAGAGATTTCTCGAGCTTGGACCAAGAGCCCTGGGTCCTGTGAGGCCTGATATGGGCTCCCCAACCCTCGCCCGAGGCATCCATAGTCAGCATCTGGGAGGGGGAAGAAAGACAGAAGGGAACTCCCTGGCAAAGGTTCTCCTGAGCCATCCACCACAGCAAGTCCAGAATGAGTTGATCTAGGTCATCCACCAGCTGATCCCACTGAGACAGAAGCGTCCACTGAGAGATTCTCATGTGGAGCCGGGCGAGGACTGTCAGAATCGCGCGCCATGAGCCGAGGATGCGAAGGTGCGACCTGGTGCTGACCTGAGCCTGGAGTGTGGCTGCCCTGTCCGGTGGCAGGAAGGCCATGCCAGAGGTCATGTCCAGGATAGCACCGATAAACTGAAACCTCTGGGATGGGATCAAGTGGGACTTGGTGGTTGATGGTAATACCAGGCAGGCAAAAACCTGCAGGGGTAAAGGGAAAGAGCGCAGCAGTTCCTCCCTGGACAAGGCCACAGGAGCCAGTCGTCCAGGTACAGGAAAACCTGCACCCCTGGGTATGCAGGGTGGCCGCTACCACTGAAAGGCATTTGGTGAACACTCGGGTGCCGAGGAAAGACTAATGGAAGGGCCTTGAACTGGTAATAGTCCCTGGAGCAAAAATGCAGGTATTTGCGGTGTGAAGGACGGATAGGGATATGCAGGTAAGCTTCCTGAATATCCAGGGCACACAGCCACTGTCCCGGCCGGAGAAGGGGCAGGAGACTCTGCAGAGAGAGCATCCTGAACCTCTTGTTCTCCACAAACAAGTTCAGGGAGCTGAGGTCGAGAATCGGCCTCACATCCCCTGACTTCTTCGGGACCAGGAAGAAATGTGAACAGTACCCCATCCCCAGAAGAGAAGGGGGATGGGTTCTATCGCCTCCTTCAAAAGAAGGGCGGAAATTTCTTCCCGCACCAGAAGAAGATGCTCCTGAGCGTACATCGACCTGGACAGAGGTTTTTGAGGAGGTTTCTGAAGAAATTCTATTGAGTGTCCCTCTGCAATCAGCTGGAGCACCCAAGTGTCTGAAGTTATCCTCTCCCAACCCGGTAGATGGAGGGAGAATCTCCCTCCTACCGGTTCCTCTGGAGACCCCAGAGGCTGTGGGAGAGGAAAGGAGTCAGGTGGTGTGAGGCAGCGTCGCGGCTGTAGCCCCCGCTGATTTTTTGGATGGAGGGAGCTTGGCAGCAGGACGGGCCCGGCATTTATTGGCCCGCTTTCCCTGAGGTTTCACCTTTTGCCGATTCTGTCTGTGAAAGGGACGACGCTGCATTTGAGGGGGTTTGCACATGGAGTCCACAGACTTCAGTGCAGTCCCCTTCTCCTGCAGATCGGTGATAATGTCCTTGACATCACCCCCGAACAGCACCGAATCCCGGAAAGGCGCATCCTGGATAGCAGACTGCACTTCTGGGACCAACCCTGACACACGGAGCCAGGCATGACGCTGTAAGCCCAGAGCGAAAGCCAGGCTCCTACCAGGAGCGTCCACTGCATCGTACGTGGCATGAAGAATGTGCTGACTGGCTGAACGTGCACAGCAACAAGACCGGCCACTTCCTGTTTCACCTGAGAATCAGGAAGGGAGTCCAACTTGGATTCCACCTCACTAAGAATCGTTTTCTGGTAATCCCCCATATGACCGACATAATTCAGGGCCCTAATACCCAGAGTGGAAGAACCAAAGACCTTCTTGCCATACTGGTCCAGAAGACGGGATTCTTTGTCAGATGGCGACCAGCTCAAATGCTTTGGGTTAGCTGACCGACCATGAGTGGCGCTAATGACGACCAAGTCAGCTTGAAGGTGAGAATTAAGGGAGTCAACACCCTCGGGAGCCTGGTATAGCCTGGCCGACTTCTGGGGAAGAGGGACTATTGCCGACGGTTGCTTCCAAATAGTGGAAACAAGGTTGGCATGAGGCTCAATCCAGGGTGGCACCAAGGTCGGAGCGATCTCGGGCAGATCCAGGTGTGTGAGTTTTGTATGCTGTGGATCCGGCTCCAAGGAGCGCCACTGAAGAACCTCCTGGATTTTGAGCAGCAACTCCATGAAGAAAGGATCCTCCGGAGGGGACTTCGGAGGAGTCCTTGGCCTGGGTTTATCCGAAGCAGGGCTCATCGTCCAGGTCAGAACAACCATCGGAGTCGTCCAAGGTGCCCGAGGAGGAAAAGAGGAAGAAGAGCTTCCCTCCTGGTGTGGGGAGGAACAGACCCTTTGGGAAGCCCTCGGGGAAGCGTATTCTTCCCTGCCCTGGAACTGGAGGGCTTGCCTCTGGTATCCAGAGGTGGGGAGGGAGTCACTCGTCTCGGACGTACGGGAACTGGGATTGGCTCTATCACTGGGAGACGACTCTCCACCGCTCTGGTGAGCTGAGCCTTGGCCTCAGCCCACCAGGAGGCTAGAGTCTCCTTCAAATCCACTGGTGGCTGAGGGGGCGGTGGAGGAGGAGGAGGATACGGATACGGAGTGTAATCATATGGCGTGTATCTGTAACCGGACGGCGGGTAACCCGGCGTCAGGTAATGAGGTACCGTGTACTGTAGCGTCAGGTAGGCTGGCGTTGGGTACTGGGGCACCAGATACTGCGGACCCGGGTATGACGGCGTTGGATACGATGGGGTTGGATACCCAGAAACCAGGGGTTCTGCCAGGGCAGACGGCCCGGCAGGGTGCCCAGCAGGCGGGCCTAGAATGGGAGGCCTGGAGGGTGGCGGGCCCAGCGTGGGGGCGGCCAGTTTGGGAGAGGGATGCTGCCCAAGGCCACAAGGACCGCGTCGGAGCCAACATCTGGGGTACCGATGTCAGGTCGTCTGGCCCAGCAGGAAGACCTGACGGGGGCGCAGGAAGATCCTCGGCATCACCCAGGGATGGCGGGGTAAAATCCCCGGGGTCAGGCTGAGGAAACCCAGGGTCCCCAGAGGACAGTGAAGGCTGTGGGGAGCCGGGAACGACGGACACAAGACGGCAGTCCGATATCCAACTTATCGGCAGAGTCCGGGTGGGTGTTGGAGGGAGCTGACATCCGACTTAGCGGACCCGTCGCCCGAGGCAGGTCGCGAAGCAGGAGGCGGCCTGATCAGACAGAACAGGGCCATGCGCCCACGAAGGTCGGCGCCTCAGCAGCCTTCTCTGGGTGGGTGTCAGAGGAGCTGATGTCCAGCTTACCGGAGCCACTTACACCAGCAGGCTGCTCGGGAGTGGGAGCCTCCATTAGCCCGGAGGTGCCCGAAGGGCCCGAGCTCAAGCCAGACAGGCGGGCCGTCTCGGAACGGTCCCCCAGGGGTGATGTTACCTGCAGCACAGCAACTCCAGCCAAGTCGAGGGAAGAGGAGCTCCCGGTGCTTTTTCTTGTCCTTCTACTTACGATGGCCTTCAGGGGAAGTAGAAGCCTGACGGAGCTTTTTTAACTCCTTCTCCATGGAGGACATTTTCTTCTTTAGGATGTGGGCCTCCAGCGACTGTTGCCTCCGTCTGCGGGTGGCAGTGCTGAATTTCAGGCAATGCTGGCATTTCTCCACCTCATGGTCCGGGCCCAGACAGAAAAGACACTGGGAGTGGCCGTCCTTGTGCGGGAGTTGGGCGCCGCATGAGTCGCACTTATTTTTGTGCTCGGAGGGTGTAAGGGATGACATACACCACCGAAAAAATAAACTTTCTGTCTAATAAATCAAGAAAAAACTACGGTAAAACTACAGATGACAGACTGACAGCATTGAACTTTACCGGGAAGTATCTGACACGAGCTAACGGTGGGAAAGAACTGGAAGACGGGCTAGAAATTTTTCCGTGGGGTCCTGGCGCCTGCCAGCATCAGTTCTATATGCAACTATCTACTGCAAGAGCCCTCTGGTAAGATCTAGTATTTTTGTAGTTTTTATGAATATTTTAGTAACTACAGAGAGAGAGGGGATTTTATGCTGAGGTAATGGTTTCTACACTTCAGACAATCTTGCAAGTCTCCTGCCCTGTGATATGAAACAATGTTCTTGACCCCTTTATAGGAGACTTTTTAACTGGAGTCCTGCTGGGGTGGGGGTGCTTTCTTTATGAACTCTGTTTGCTCAGCTTGTATGCCTCCTGGTTTGTACAGTTGTCTTATTATCTTCTGATGCTTTTGCCAGCAAAGCCTGTGAAAGCAAGGTAGATTTGGTACTGCTTTGTGAAACTAAAATGTTTGCAACGTGATTAAAGTCATGAGATGAATGAAAATTAAGTTGAAAACTACACAGTTACTAACTCGTGTAGAAATACCAACATTCAGAAAAAGTTTACAAATATTTGTAAAAACTGTTTTAAAACTGTCATGTAATTGTATGCACTGATACAAAGAAATAGTATCGATAGTCTTTCTTTACAAAATCATAGTATCAACACTACATACTTGCCACTTTTTGACTGGGTCAAGACTAAAAAAACATGGCAAGGCAAATTTTATTTAAAAAGACGCCCATCCCGGAGGCTCTGGGCGCCGTACATCAATCAAATAAAAACAACACAGCACAATAACAATCAATAAAATATACAACTCCAAACAATTAAAACATAATTTGCTACACAATTTGTTTCATTCTCCAAAACTAAAACAAACCTTAAAAATTAGACAATATAAGCTATAAAACATAGTCCAGGAATGCCTGATCGTATAAAAATGCCTTGAGTCAGGCCTTAAAAACCTCAACAGACGGGGCCTCCCCAACAACTGAAGGAAGCGAATTCCACAGGACGGGAGCGGCGACACTAAATGCTCTGTCGCCTGTAGTTCTTAACCTCGTCCTGGGAATCGCAAGGAGGCCCCGAGAAGAGGAACGAAGGGAACGGACCAAGACAGCAAGTGTAAGAAGGTCATGCATCTGTAATATATTGAAAAAGGAGGTTCAAACAATATTGATACATATAGAATAGTACAGACATGTAAAACAGTATCCTCCAAGCTAATTCTTAATGGCTGGATTCCAAGCTTTCAGTAGAAAAAAGTTAAGCTTCTAGCCTTAACAGTTCCAAAGTTAGACCTGTCAAAGGGTATTTTCTTTAAAATGTAATAACTTTAGAACCATTAGGGCTAATTTACTTAATTTTTTAAAAGAAATCTTGGAGTCAACTAAGTAAATATATTGATAAGATATTATTAAAGTGATCATATATTGATATCAAAAAACATAAAATATTTCATATGGATATAAAAAACAAATGGTTCACTAAATGTCTAAACTCTTCCGTCATTTTTACCAACATAGTGACACAGGAGAACTGTATTATTAGGATCTATACATGTTGCTCAGACTTCAAGCTTTCACTTAAAAAACTGACATTTCTATGATAAAGTTTTTTTTTTTGTTTTTTTTTTTAAACTTTCTATTTTTGCCACCTCCCCTGCACCGGAACCTTGCCCCGTCGGGAGACGCTCAAGTGCCACCCTCCTTACCTGGTTTTTCTGTGGTGGACCACCACAGAGCTGTGGCTATACCCCCCAGGCGGGTACGAGGTGGGGCCCGACCACCCCGATGCTTCATGTCTTGTCGGGTCCCCGTCAGTCCAGGCAGGAGGGAGCCATTAGGGTCTGCAGTGGCGCTCCATCCCCTCGGCGTTCCGGCGCTGTTTTTCCGATGTTCTATAGGTGTCACGTGAACCCCTGACATCAAGGCACGTAGCGACGACGTCTGTGACATCCTCCCCTCTCTTTGTCTCTGCACATGCTGTGCCCCAGACCTCCGCTTGGGGCCAGTCTTGCGCGAGACCTTGACCCCCTCCCTCCCTCCCTCCCTGGAGAAGATGAGCTGTCCTGAGGGCGGCTCAAGCCTCTCCCCTGCAACCCTCAGCTCCCTGAGCTGGTTCCTGAACCGGTCGCTGGCGTTGCAAGCGGAAATCCAACTGCTGCGCCGGCAGGCCGGCCTTGATAAACAGTTTAAATGTTACAACTTTAAAAAAAAAATATTTCAAATATTAAAAAATATTAGAAACAAATATTTCAGGAAATAGAAGATACTAGTGATTGTTCTGTCTAAGAATAAACACAGCACAAGTACAACACTCACAAAGGTCACAAATTACTGGCTCTCAGTCTTAGATCACAAACACGTCACAGGAGCTATATTCCTCGACCTTAGTAAAGCCTTCGACATAGTCAATCACAACATACTCTTATGCAAATTACAAGGCTTAGAGTAAGTGACACTGCACAGTTAAGGTTTTCAAACCACCTAACTGGCAGACAGCATCAAGACAAAGCACAGGGCACTTTTTCTTCCTGCAGAACATTATTAAGGGTAGTACCACAAGGGTCAGTCCTAGGACCCCTGTTATTCACGAGTCACACCAATGACCTACAGTAAATAGAAACATCAAAAAAGCCTCCATTTACCTCTTTGCTGATGACACTGTCCTACATACCTCAAGGCCCACACTACCTGAGGTATACACTGAACTCCAATCAGAATTCAACAAGTTACAAATAAACCTCCACCAGAATAAATTGCAACTGAATGCAGAAAAAAATAAAGTTATGTTCTCCCCACCTACTAATATGGCCCTGCCCACTACTCCTGCCCCTAGCATAACTACTCTTCTAGGTGACATACTTAAGGAAGAAAATAGCTTAAAATACCTTGGACTATGGAGAGATAGTACAGTGTCCTTCTCAACACATATTGAGACACTGTGTAAAAAGCTAAGAGCTAGACTAGACTTTTTGTTTTACAGAAATAAGAACTGTTTCCATAGATATCTTGAGAGAGGCTAGCACAAGTTACATTTCTCCCTTTACTGGATTACGTGGATCTGATCTATGGTCGTTGCACCTTGTCTTACTTAAACAAACTAGATGTACTCTATCATAGGCCAATAGATACATCACCGATCTGGCACTGAGAATGCACCACTGTACCCTATATGAAGCCTTAGAGGATGGACCTCGATTAACTACAAGGAGACTCAAAACCTATACATATGGGTCTTTAAAGTAGTTACAAATGGTGTCTCATTACATCACAGACCTTTTCAATGAAGTCCCACAGCAGTTACCCACTAAGGAAAAAACCACCATATCCTCTACAACATTCCGAGGTTCACTACCCATTACAGTACAATGGCAATAAGTAGCATCATTCCTACAATGTGGAACACAATGCAGACATCTCTCAAACTTACTGGCCTGGTTAGCCATACTGTATTTAAATAGCTGATTAAAATTTATATAGAGTTCTGTAAGTATAATGGCACAATTACATGACCACTCCTTTGATTACTGTACTCAATGATGTATCATGAGACATTAGCTATATGTTCTTCTCCATACCTATTCGACTGTATTCCCAAATGTTGCCCACTTACTGTGCCTTGTTACTCTAGTTTTTCCTATAACCATTTACATTATTGTTCTAGCCTGCTAAATCCTATATTGTTTCAAATGTATGTTATCTAATATTCTGCCATAATATATCTACTGGTCTATATTTACTGTCATGTAACTTACTTTGTATGCTGTCTTGTATTTTACCCTGAATGCTGTCCTACCTAGGACCTCCCTGAAAAGAGCTTGCTCAATGGAGCCTTATCCGTAAAGTAAATGAACTAAATCCATTCTTTTCAAGTTTTCTATATTTATTGGTGGGACTTTTTCTATGTATGGGGGAAAATGACTTATAAACTTATTATCTGATCATTTCTTTGTAGACATCCCTGTTTTGTTCAGACTGTATCTTATTTTTGTCTTTGTTTTTTTCTCAATAAAACATTCCCCTACTCTTCTTCGATAAGTGCCATGGAATCTTTAACTTCCACCTGGACAGTGACTAGATGTGGGCAGAAGTGACATCAATTTAAAGTCTTATCTGAAGGATGGCACGTCAACAATGCTATACCCCTCTCGTACTGCACTACAGTGTCGGTTATGGTATTATGGACTACTTGAAAAAGCTTCTGATTCCCTACACCCCTGGGCAAAAGCTCCGCTCGGCTGACGAGGGGTTGCTGGAGATTCTGAGGGTAATTGTGAAATCTTCTGGGGCCTGTGCATTTATGTTCGCGGCCTCCACCCTCTGGAATTCTCTGCCCCATCAGCTTTGGGAATGCGCGACCGTGGGGGGTTTTAAACAGGCACTTAAAACTTTTTTGTGGGGTCAGGCCTACCAGTGAACTGTTACCATCTGTAATTGTTGTTTTATATATTTATGTAATCGCTTTTATGGAATTATGTTTTATTATTGTAAAGCGCCTTGGTACTTGAAAGGCACTTAAAAATAAAGTTTATTATTATTATTATATTACTACCCCAAGTACATGGCAAGAAAGACTCTAGAAACTTCATTGGCTGAGAACATCACCTAACCACGATTACATTCCTAGCACTGCATGGTCAGGTGCGGATCTTATTACCATGGACAAAACAAACAAAAAATAATCACCTGGCACCTGCAACTATCATAACAATACACTACAACAAAAACATGCGAACTATTTTACTGATGTCATACTGAAAATCCTATATCTTACAACCTCCTTATTTAAAAAAAGTCAGTTCTCATTTACACAACTCCTTCTTTTAAAATACATCTTGTTCATAGTCTCAACCCCCAAAAATAATGCGGGTCGACATAGCAAAGCTGGACTGAGAGCCAAGGTATACAACTAAAATGTGAACTGCAACTAACAAATTCTCCATGCAACCACACTTTTCATCACTGCTCCCTCCCAAACTCAGCACAAACAAACTGCTCACTATAAACACCAAACCACATATATGCCCCCAGTTGGCACCTTCTCACATACCTCTCATTTTCTGTCTACAGTGCTGCATGAACAACAGACATCTCTTTTCTTTAAAAACAGAGATGGAACAGCATATACTGTAAAAACTACGGAACAAACGTGATTCCGCCTTGAGCGGTGTACTGTCCACATGTAATGCTGTAATGAGGGAGGAAGCTCCCTCTACAAACACAAAAAAGGCACAGACATCACTTTTTATTACCAACATACTGTAGCCAGCAATGAAAACTAACTTACAGCCACTTTCTCACAGTACAATACAAATGCACTGAACACCTGCTGGCAACACACACTACTGGGAGGCAGTATAGTGCAGTGGTTTAAGACTCTGAGCTGCAAATCTGGAGACCTGGGTTTGAATCCGACAACCTCACTTGCACACTGTGTGACCCTGAGCAAGTCACCAACTTCCCTGTGCCCCAGGTCACACCTGTAAACAAGCTTTCAGCTTAGTGTGCCACTCCTGGTTAAACAATTGAAAGAAATACAAAGCACTGAACAAGAACTTTGTATTACTGAAATACAACCAAATTCAATTAAACAGTTTTTTCTCAATTACTTAACAAAACCAAAAGCATAATCATTATTTTCTTACAGAAAATACCAACAAGCTATTTTATAAGTGCAATATGCCACTCCAGCGGGAGCATTACAGGACTTTAATGTCCTTCCCAGGGGCATAAGGAGACACAGCCTTCTGCCTCATGCCTTACTATGGCACTGGGGCATGCACTAAAAATAGAATAATGGATAGCTTACTGTGCATTACAAGGGAGTAATTCCACTGAGAGGTTCCTACGTCCCCAGAACCTTGAGATGGAATTACCCCTTATCATGCACAGTAAGTTGTTATTTTTATTTTAAATATATGGATGCGATTTTTAGTTTTTCCTATTTTGTGACTGGCGACTGGCCGCTTCAGTGAAGGACTCTCGGTCTCGGCTGACTGCCCCACTGTCTTGCTCCTGCTCTCGCCCCACCCCCACTGCACTGCACTCCACCCCACCCACCTCCACTCTCGCCCCCGCCGTAAGCACTTTGTACAACAATTGGTAGGTAGTCCTACCTTTTCCTTTTTGGACACCACACCGTAGGTTCAACCAGATAATTTATTTTCCGAGAAACAAAAAAATTTGAAGAAAATGGAGGAGGCAGTATGGTCTCACTAGCGAGAGCGAACCACCATGTTTTAAAGTTGTCCCCCCATGAAAAGCATCTAATCAGGAGGCATCTTTGTGGGTGCTTGCACTGTTTGGTGGTGGTGATAATACTATCATTCAGGTGATGGTATTATTATTGTCTAAGTGTGGTATTATCAGCGAGGGACCAATGCTATTACCAGGACTTTTTTTGAATGCTTTACAGTACTATTAAATTTAAGATCCATATATTAAAAATAGAATAATAGATAGTGTATTACGAGGCTACAATGCCATCAAGAGGTTTTGGTGCCAGGAGACCCTCAGGAGCAAAACTCGAGAGGTTCCGACTAGTCACCAGAACATTGAGATGGTATTTTTAGCCAAGAAATACACTGTCCTCTATTTGTGATTTTCTGTAATACTGTATATGACTCCAATTTTCACTTAAAAAATGTAATCTCATTACTGAAGTGCTGAAGTAATCCTGTCAGCCACCAGTCAGCTTTTACTGTATGTGACTTACAGTAAAAGCCGACTCACATGAGGAATACAGTAACATGCAAAAAAGGTGCTTTCTATTAATATTTTCATTACAACTGTAATGATAATATTACAAGATCCTGTAATACTATCATTACAGCTCTTAAAAAAGTATAATGGCAAATGTTCTGTATGTGTTTCCAACAATATTATGAAACTTAACCATGTATTACAATCCTGTAATGCACACTCTGTTGTCCTGTTTGCTTGCGTGCCCTGTGCGAAGTAAACATCTTGTTGAAAGAAGTACTTTAAGAGGCATGTCACTATCAGATCCAATGCAACTCAGGCTGCAGGAGGCTCGACAGTAACGTGCTTACAATTATCAAGGCGATGATGATGCTGCCTGGTGGTAATGGGCAGAAACATCCTGTAGTTGAAAAGAGGCAGTCGCACAAATCAGAAAGCAGCTGCCTCCTTTCACCGTACAAGATACCACCCAGCAGCCAGCTGAGCACAGTCTTCAGTTGTTCAGTTTCCCTCGGCACTGCATGCGATGTCCTCTTTTATCTCCCCCTGCCCCCCCGTATTTCTCCCCCCTCTTGCCACGCCTGAAACTGAACCTCTGATATGGAATCCTAAAGGAGCTCCTGCAAAAGCTGCATCTTCGCTGGATCAAACTTCATTGAAGAAAGAAGAATCAGTGGTTTCAAGTTTTGGCATGGAAGCAGTGAGTAACAGGCAGGCAGAAGATCTGCATCAGTCTCCTTTTCACCGAGTGTGATAGGCAGCAAAAAAGAAGAAAATCGATGGCTCAAGCAGGCTTCAGTAGTCAGTGCTTACAGCTGTGAGTTGGGACATGAAGGGAAAACAAGAAAAATGGCCCCATACAGCAGCAGTGGGTGCTCACATCAGTTGGGTTAGAGCGGGAGCAGATTCATAAAACCGGCACCTCAAGCTAAAGAAGGCTGCACACCATAACAGCAGCAGACAGGACAGTAGATGGTGCTTTTCACTCTGTAGGTGCACATTAGAGTGGCGGAAATTAAAGAGCAAAAAAGTGGCAGTACAGAAGCACACTGAAGTATGGCACAGAAGGACAAAGAGAGATGTCCCTGCTTCTCTTTTTCCCCTTTGATCGCCCATCCACTGTCATTGTGAAACCATGCATCTGACATAGATAGATAGGGTGCTGTCCAACAGTTGCTATTTAGATGTTATTTCAAACATTCACAATAATTCATGTTGCACCATCAACAGCTAAATTCACGAAAAAAAGCACAAAATTCCATCATTTTCTGAATGTCTAAATACAAGCTCTGATTAGATGTCTGGCAATTCTACAGTGTTTCCAATCGTAATAGTCATATGCATATGAGAGGTATAACAAGTGCATTTGCTGCATTTTGGTCCAGAATCTCTCCAATAACTTACTAGACTGCACATCTGTTTCAAGATTTCCAAGAACTAGCACCATTCAGTAAAGTAATGCCTGTTGGCATGGATTTGAGGTATCATTTTTGGTACCACACTCTCTAGCAGTGTGCAAACAGCAGTCAGGGATGTGGTGCAATACAGTACCAGATTTATTCAGTCTACTCCAATGCAACTAGGTTTTAAATCTGCTGAGAATCACTGACCATGAAAAAAGAGGCTGCTAAGCCATCTGTTGCTCCTGCAATCTTTTTTCCGACTTCTATGTGAATCTGATTACAATGAGTTAGATGCTGCATTTAGACAGCTAAGCTTTTTGCATCTAAACAAGTAGATTTATAAATAAAAATTAAGCAATAAGGTACGATCAGGTCCATCCGTCAAATTTGGTTCTTTCACAAAACAGTCGCCCATTACTATGGTGATACGCCTGATTTTCCTGAGTGCATACTTGTGTTGTAGCTCATTTGGAGTTTGCCTCTGTAATTACAATCATCAGCAGACCAGGAGCACATGCTTTTGTTCTGTTAATAAGTAAATGAGATAGTCATTGCAAAGTAAGAGAGATTTCACCCAGGTTCATGGGGTGAAAGAACAGCAACATGAAGCTGTGTTTTTCTTTACGCTTGCGCGAAGTAAATGATATCACTCATATTGCAATGGGTGGATCTGGTTGACTAAGCAATATTATACCTCATCACAGAATTTGTTTAAAAAAAAAAAAGAGGTCACCATTTCTTGAAGACTAACATTTTATTGCGCTGTTAGCTATATAATCTGGTTTATAACAAATGATCCCCCCAAAGCCCCATGAAGTGTCTTATGTCTCCCATACAAGTGTTTGCTATGGTGATGCTATGCAGGCCGGGAAAGATGACTGGTGCCAGACAGCTTCAGTGGGATTTTTAACAAGAAGCAGACATAATTTAATTAATGAATAACATCATTTATATATTCTTACAAAATGATTACTTAACAGACAGTGACTGCATTACGAAGGAATTATGAATGTAGATCTCTGAAATGCCACTGTTCTGTATTTGTACAACGTGATAAGGAAATAAACACTCCCTTCTATAATTACTGGGCTTGGTACATCTGACTGAACTTGGGTGCTGCTTATCTGTGAAAGAGGAGCTACCTTTGCTTCATGACCTGAAGTAATGTTTATTTTTTATGCTTATATTTGTTGTTTTCTTAAAAAAAAATCATGACTTGGAGGGGGGCTAAGATAGAGACCTTTAAATACCTCACAGGGGTGAATAAGTTACAGGAGGGGAGTATTTTTCATTAGAAGAGGTGATCAAGAACAAAACAACATGCTATGAAGCAAGGAGCAGGTTAGATTCAGGAGACATGTGAGGAAGTACTTCTTCACAAAAAGAGTGGTGAATTCCTGAAACACCCTTCCAGTGGAGGTGGTGGGAGTGAAAACAGTGGTGGGGTTCAAGAATGCATGGGATAAGCACAAAAGAATCATAGTGGAAAGGAAGGGGGGACGGAGAAAGAAAAGAGCTGTAGATCAGGCATGGTTTGTGGTAATAGTGCCGGTAGGGAGAAAAGGGCAGACTGGATGGGCCAAGCGGTCCTTTGCCGTCAAATTCTGTTTCTATGTTGGAATTTAAACAGTGACAAGATGAACAGAGAGCTAATTTGCTTAAATATTAAGTTAGATGCTGATACAAGGCATCATTTGAAACAGAGCAACAAATGCTTTATGAATGAAATGCCACTCGCAGCAGTTGTTTGTCCTATCAGTGTGGAGCTGTCTGCACAGTAACAGACTTCCTCCTATACTATGCCAACTTTATTTGCATGTGTGTGTGTGTGTGCATGTGTAACTATGTGTGTCTGTGTCTTTGCCTCACTTTCAGTGTTATATTGGGAAAATGTTTTCATGAGGCACAAATCAGGAGGGCTTAGTATTTCTTTACTACTAATATTTAGATTCAGTTTTTCCACGATCTTGAGTGACTACAAACAAGTAGGAAGTTAGACTGACAGCAGCAAACACTTGAAGACATGGGTTGAAATGTACACTATCGTGGGCATGTTCATGACCAGCAGTTTCCTAGGCAACCACAGTCAGTGCTCATAATTTAAACTTAACATGCCTTTCAGATCCTTGCTTGTGCTGCTCTCACTCTTGCTTGTAAAACTGACTGCACTTGAAAATCAATTTTACAAACACTCAGATACAACCTGCTTATTTAAACTGTGTCCTTGTGTTGGAGCTGGCCTGAGAATTTTACACCCTAAAACCACACACACAGAAACACAGCAGAATAGTCCCATTTCTCCTGACACTACGACCTTAAGTGACTATTTGGCATTTTTTGCTAGTGTTGTTTCTCCCGGTTCCACTATGCAGCAGTGACAAGAAATTTGTCGACCGTCAGCAGAGCGACGGCACAACACCGCCAACTGGTATTGTGCCGTCGCTGGGGGTACAAGTGTTTTCTGTGGGGGGCTTTGCCCCCTGCATCCCCTTCACTAAGGATTAACTCCAGTTGGAGCTAGTACAGGAAGGGGGGGCAAACATCCCAGTGGCAACAGTGTCGGAATACATGGAGACCATTACAACGAACTGCCAAAAATGTTGCTGTGATGGTCTTCATGGTATTCCCGTCGCTGTGCCATTGGTATACCGTTTCTCCCTGGCCCCTGGTTGGCTGTATCTACCAGGTAACCTGTCCTCCAAACGCCGTCCATCCCCACACCTCCACACTTTGGGCCATCACTGCTTTTACCCCCATGGTTTGCCTCCCATGGCGAGGCAGGGGAGCCCTGATCTTCCCTGCCAGGACCGGATCAAGTATTGTTTGCGCTGATGCCTTCTGGAGGTGGTGCCGCGTTCCAGCGGACAGCCATCAAGCGTGCAACCAGGGCCATTTTCCAGTTTCTCCCTTTTTTGCGGTGAGGAGATGTGTCATGACGCCAGTGGAGGGAGCGCACATGCGCACCTCCAGGTGTCTGCCTCATCAGCATGCTGCCCTCCAGCCTCCGCTAGGGGCCAGTCATATGCCGAGTATTGACACCCCCCCACCCCAGAGAAGGAGAGCAGTCCTTGGATGCTCGATCCTTCTCCTCCCTGTCGACCCCCAGCAGCCCATGCACTCCCGAACACGGGTCGCTGGTGTGATGCGAGGTGTAGCATCCAGCGCCTCAACCCTCAGCACCACCGGGCCAGCCATTACCTGGCATGTTTTTACAAAGAGACTGAATGAGTGCTACACTACACAGCTAACACAAATATAAGCAAGCAGACATTTGGCATTCACAAATTCTTTTTTTGTTGTTTTTTTTTTAATGACAAAACCTGGCCACAGCATTCTAAGAAGTTGCTAACCCATAACTGTACTTACTGTCAGGAAAAGTTGCTCTTTAGCACTGTAGGTGACCAAAGTACATGAGGAAGAGGAGGTACCGAATGCAGCCACTTCTTCTCCACTGTCCCCCTTCCACACTTTTATTTGTCCTTGGGAGTCGGTACTTATTACAAAGCCATGCTGTACAACCGCACTGATATTTGTCAAAGGTGCTTCTTGAGGAGAACTTGTCCATATATTGCTACCCTGATAAAAAAAAGTTAAGTATTAAGATAATTTCAACAACAAAAATATTTTATCAGATTTGTATTACTGGTAGACATTCACTATTAAGAAATTACTGTCTTCTTGATAGCTACCCAGGTTTTAAAAAAGGTAAAAATGTAAAGGCAAAGTTGTAGAAAATGATAGCAAAAGGTATTTAAACAATTGTGTTCTATGTAAATTAAAGCAGCAGTATCTGTTAGTCGGCAAAACATTTAGTTTTTTTATTATTATCTTTTGCCCTGGGCAGTCATCATCTGCCCATCCACATGCCTAGCCATACTCACCATCCCACAGCCACCCCACTGGGGTACACTCTGGATTGCCCCTTAGAGCAGGGCTGTGGGGTAGGAACCAACCACTCGACAGATGATGGGATTCGACCCCAGGATGCTTCTGCCCTGGGATTATGCCTAGCTTACCAGCCAGGATTCTTCCTCGATGGTGCCGTGGGTGAGTGGGGACCAGTAGCACAGGGCGCCATTTATTTATTTGATTTTATTTGAATTTTGATGACGGGTAGGCCCACTGAGACAAGACAGTCCCTTATTCAGTGGCAACCCAGGAATCTAAGCATTCACAAATGATAGAAATTAAACATAGTAGATGGACATTAAACATAGTACCAACAGTGGTACAAACAGTAATAACATTAACAAGTAGACATATTCAACAATTTGATGCAGTGAGTACATAAGACAGAGAAACATAATACACTTTAGGGCATAAACAATTTTCAGACTCGTTGGTTACACAGGGTTCAGAGAAACCTTAAAAGCATGACATAGGATTAACCTCTGCCTGTTAGGCAGGGGTTATCTCAGTTAAATGTGCCAGTGGCAAGAATTGGTCCTTGTGCTGTTTTTAAACTGCAAGAGGGATGTGCAGGACAGAGTCCTATTGGAAGATTGTTCCATTTATGTGCACTGCATGAGAAAGATCTCTTCCAACTGCTAAGCGAGTTTTAGGTATACTTAGTAATGGTTGGTGAGATGTTCTAAGGGACCTGGTGAATGGTTTCCGGGTCAATAGGTTACACAGGCTTGGAGGGAGGTGAATTAATTTGAAGGTGGTACACAGCAAGGGTAGTCCAACTTCACCTCAAAACTAGCCAATTTAGGTACCGAGCACAGCACAGGGGTGAGTTCGGGGCTGCGGCTGAGGCGCAAATCTGGCAATATGGTGATATGCTTGCCTAAGTCTGTTCAGAATAGATGGCTTCACTGGGAAAGCAAGGATGTACCATAGAGGAGACTTGGGAGTAGGGTTGCAGTAGAGATGGTCTTTCTGGATTAGGAAGTGAGGTAGGGGCAGTCGGTATCATCATCCTGATGGCCGAGATTTTCCCATTAAAGCTCCCCAGGAGGTGGGACGTGCAGTGACATGAAGGCCAATGTCCGTCCCTGCCTCCAACTGTGTAGGCACCGGACACTGGAAGCACCTCTGGCGTCTGCCAGGGATCACTCTATGCACTGGACACTCAACCCCCCTCCCCCCAGAGCAGGAGAGCAGTCCCTAGGACGCTTAACCCTCCTACCCCTGGCCAGCCCTCCGACTCCAGAGTCCGTTCCTGAACTCGGGTCGTCGGCATCGCGAGCAGAAACCCAACCGCTGTGCTGGCGGGCCGGCTGTTCAAAAACTTCTGACACCTTTAGATTTAGCATCAATACATTTTTTACTTCTTCAGATATGTTTAAAATAGCTTTCATTACCAATTTTACAATTAACGACTTGAGTAAATTGACATAGCAGCCACTGTCAATTTTTTAAAAATCTCTCCCCTTGAGGTTACTTTTTAACCCTACATCATAGATTCCTACTGTGCAGGTACAGTATTAGCATGGTGCTGGCACACGGTTTGACGGTAAACAGCACAGCACCACAACAAGATGTTTCATTTATACATGTGGGCGTGGTAAGTGAGCAGGAACATTTAAAAACTTCAAAACTACATATCCCAATTCAGGTATGAAATCAAATGACAAGAAAAATAGATACTGTACAATTATGTTTTTGCCAGAAATAGACTATTACAAAAATTATCTGATACAATTTTTTCCCCACTAACAGATCCTACTGATTTAACTAAAGTTTTCTATTCCAGATGTTACAGAAATTATTTCTCAAATTTAAAAGAAACAAGATCTATTTTATGACTGTGAAAGGAAAAAAGAACAATTACATACTTTGCTTAACAGTAGCTCTTCAGGAGAATGTCTTCCTTTATAAAATGGGCAAAGGATTTCAAGCAATCTGATTGGTTGTTAGCCGTGCATTAGAAGTGTCTAATGCACAGCTGAAACTAGAAACCCTATTTAGAATACACAGACCCATTTTATAAGTGCAATAAGCCACTCCAGGGATGTGCATTAGACAGTTCTAATGCACGGCTGGGGGACTGGACGCACTTGGCCTATGGCCTCGTGCCTCACTACGTCCCCCTAGCCATGCATTAGAACTGACTAATGCACACGCCGTTGTGTCTTATTGCTTACTTAGGCCACACTTTTGGAACAATACCCACGTAAGTGCTAGGACCATACAGAAACTTTTGTTAGCTGGGGGCCGCCCACGACAACATCAAGTGTCAGCATCTACATAAACACGGGCGGCCCCATCTCTCCTCAGTTCCCCACTGGAGAATGTGCTCAGAGGACTCTCTTCCTGTGGAACCAGGAGATTATAACAGCGCCTCTGATATTAGGAAGACGTGGGCCCTGGAGAAAGCAGCCATGAAGATTCCCAACGACAGAACTGGATGCCAAATTCCTCTACAGCTGATAAAAGGGGATCTCTAAGATCTACTGTTACGGTAAGTACGTAACTGTTCTATCTTTTTTTTTTTTTATTTGTTGTTTAACCAGGTATAGCACACTAAGCTGAAAGATTTTTTACAGGAGCGACCTGGGAGCACAAGGAGGTTAAGTGACTTGCTCAGGGTCACACAGTATGCAAGTGGAAGCTGTGGGATTCAAACCCAGGTCTAGTCTGCTGGATGTCACCAGATTTGCAGCTCAGAGCCTTAGACCACTGTGCTATACTGCCTCATTATCTCATTATCATTACCATATCTTCATTGAGGATATCTCTTTCCTTAGGCCACATTTCTGGAATGAGTCCCAAAAGCTAACTGAGATATTGGTGCAGTCTGTTCATGACAGTAGGCCCTGTAGGACAGCAAGGCCGAAGCCTGCACATCCACAAGAAACAATGTGCAAACTGTAATGTTTAGTAAATGTGTGGACAGTACTCCAGGTGGCTGCAGCACAGATGTCAGCCGCAGAGACATTTCTGATGCAAGCAACAGATGTGGCAATGTCCCCTGTGGAATCACCACAAACCACACCAGGAAGTTGCTTACCGTACTTCCTATAACAGAATGTAATACAATATGCTAGCCATTTATTTTTTTATAATTATCATTTTTATTAGTTTTAACCAAACAACAACATCGAATAAACAAATAATGAAGTGTTACACTGAAAGCGCAGGGCCATGACCCTTAGATTCAATCATTACATTCATCGCACTTTCTGTTGCGATAATAACAAGGAAGAAACACAAAACAGACTCCTCCCCCTTCCCCAACCCCTAAGATTACGAGCTATAAAAACAATAGGAAATAAGAAATTAATCAATCCGATACAAAGGCTATTTAATTTTTCGGCTTCCAAGTCATCAAAAAGAGCTCTAAAGGACCCCAGAGAGATTTATAATACTCGTGTTTACCCGGCATATAAGCAATATGTTTCTCGAGCTGTAGTGCTAGGGTACATTCCCTGTGCCACTCTATTAGTGTTGGATATGCTAGCCATTTAGACAAGCACTGTTTTTTGAAACAGGTACACACACTCTCTTTCCCAGGGGAGAATGAAACAAAAAGCTGAGAGGACTTTCTGCAGTCCTTGGTGTGAGCAAGACAGTATCTCAGTATTCTATGCACATACAAAGTGTGAAGCAATGCTTCACCTTGACTGGCATGCTCAGGATATATGAACTGGAAGGTTGATGGTTTGATTTAGTGTGAATTCAAGACACCACCTTTGGAAAAAATTAGGATTAATCATGTAAAGACACCGTCTTTATGAAAAATCAAATATGGAGGCTCACACATTAGAGCCTGTAGCTCTGAAATCCTCTGAGCAGAAGTGATTGCAACTAAAATAATGCTTTCCATGAAAGAAAGCATAAACCGCAACTCGCGGCTGGCTCAAAAGTAGCCAAAGTAAGTTTCTCAAGCATATAACTGAGGACCCACGGAGGACTGGATTACGAATAGGAGGCTTCATATGCAGAATACCTCTCAAAAAGGTACAGGAGACCTTTAATTGACCTGCTGTATGCCCATCAACAAGGGCATGGAAAGCCGATATAGCTGCCAGATATACCTTCAGTGAGAAATACTGTAGGCTGGAGTCTGACAGTGACAGCAAGTATTCCAACATTGCATTGACTGGACAGAAAAATGGGTCCATATTTTTGGAAATGGCCCACAAAGTGAAACGCTTCCACTTCATACGAACATACAAACACACAAAATTCGCCAGCAGAAAAAGGCCTTACGATCTACCAAGTCTGCTCGGTAGTGCAGCTAGCAGCCCTTATTTTACAGCTGCCCCTCCCTCGATCCCCTCTCTTAATCTGTCCCATCCCCTCTTGAAGCCCCACACTGTTCTACTGGATACCATCTCTGCTGGCAGCACATTCCATCCGGTCACCACCCTCTTCGTAAAAAGTGTCTTCTCATCTCCCTCCTGAACCTTCCCCCCTCAAGCCTCATATCATGGTCTTGGGTGTCCTTCCCCTCCCTTAGTTTGAAAGGCCCCTCCGTATAAGTCTCGTTTATCCCTGTCATGTACTTGAAGATTTCAATCATATCTCCCCTCTCCCTCCTCTCCTCCAGCAAGTACATGTTCAATTCCTTCAGACTACTCTCGTATGGTAAGTCCCCCAGCCCTTCGATCATCTTTGTCACCCTGTGTTGCACCCCCTCCAGTAGCCTAATGTTCCTATTCAGGTACGGGCGCCAGAACTGCATGCAGCACTCCAGGTGTGGCCTAACCAGCGATCTATACAATGGCAGAATTACCTCCCCCTCCTTGAGGATATACCCCTAGCAATACAACCCAGCATCCTGTTGGCCTTTGCAACCGCCTTTCTACATTGTGCTGAGTTGTTCCTTGCCCCCGTAATGAGCACCCCAGATCCTTCTCCTCCTCCGTCACCTCCACTTGCTCGCCTCCCAAATGGTATCTCCTCCTTGGGTTTTTAGCCCCCAAGTGCAGCACCTTGCATTTTTTGGCACTGAATCCCAGCTGCCAGGAGTCCAACCAGGACTCCAGTTTAGCCAGATCCTCCTGCAGCCCTTGCCAAACCCCTAGGTCATCGACCACCGCTCCCATCTTGGTGTCATCAGCAAACAGACTGATTTTGCTCTTGATGCCCACCAAAATGTCTGCAATGAATATCCCAAACAGCACTGGTTCCAACACCAAGCTCTGCGGAACTCCTCTCATCACCGCCCTTGGGGATGATAGCTCCCTCACCATCACCACTCTGTAACCAGTTCACTACCCAGCCCACCAACTTTGCTCCCGCCATTGTATCTTGTAGCTTACTTCCTAGTCTCCCATGTGGCACAGAGTCAAATGCCTTACTGAAGTCTAGATACAGGACATCCACTGCATGGCCCTGTCCAGTTACCCAATCACAGTACTCTACCAGGTTGGTCTGGCATGATCTGCCAGTGACAAAGCCATGCTGCTTACTGTCCTGTAGCCGCTGGCCTCCAGAAGGACACCAGCCTCTCCTTCAGGATTGTCTCCATCAGCTTCCCCATGATGGATGTGAGGATCACTGGTCTATAGTTCCCCAGATCACCTTTGGGGCCACTCTTATGGAGAGGTACCACTGAGGCCATCTCCATACCTGAGTCGCCCCCAGAGTGAGGTATTGACTAGGTCTGCTAAGGACTCACTAGTATCTCTGCCAGTTCCTCCAGTACCCTGGGATGAATGCTGTCCAGCACAGGTGCCTTGTCTACCCTCAGCACCCTCAATCCCTCCAGTACCCTGTCCTCTGTGATCCCCTTGTCTGTCACACTTTCTTCCTCCCTACTTGCCTGCAATCCCTCCCCTTGGGTATCTCTCACCCCCTTTTCCTTGGTAAATGCCGAGCAGTAGTAGTCATTTAGCACTTCTGCCACTTCGCCCCTCACCTCCACCCATCCCCCTTTCATCCTAATCCTTGCTATATTGTCCTTGCAGACCCTTTTCTCCCTGATGTACCTGAAGAATTCCTTCTCTCCCTCCTTAATGCTCTATGCCAGCCTGAGCTCCTTTGACGTCTTTGCTGCCCTTACAGCCCTTGTCACTTCCTTCAGGTACTCCTCCCTGTCCACTTGTACCTCCTAAAGGTGGCTCTTTTCCTCCTTTCACTTTTCCATGACTCCATTGGTCACCCAGCTAGGTTTCTTAGCCCTCGCCTTCTTACTCCTAGTCTTGACGCAGGTTTTCATTGCCTCCACTACCCCACTCTTAATGAGCACCCACCTCTGGTTGGTGTCCATACTAGGGTCCAATTTTGCACATACTCCTTTAACTATTTCCCCATCCTCCTGAAGTCAACCCTCCTGAAGTCCAACACCTGTATCAAACACTACTGGTTCCTTACCCATATCCAATATGAACCATACTGAGTGGTGGTCACTCCCGCCAGTGGCTCCTCCACTCTCAGTTCCCTCACAAACTCCCATTTGCCAGCACTAGGTCAAGTGTTCCCTAACCTGGTTGGTTCACTGACCAACTACACCAGGAAGTTGTCCTGGAAGAAGTCTAGCACTACCTGCTCCCTCCTATTAATTGTGGCATGGTACTCCAGTCCACTCCCAGTGAGTTAAAGTCCCCACTATCACCACACTCCCCTTTCCATGAGCCCTCCAGATCTGTCCGCTAGTTCCTTATCTAATTCTTCAGTCTGGGAGGGTGGCCTGTAAACGACTCCCATCCTGATAGTCCTATTCCTCGAGTCCTGGATCTGCGTCCACAGTACCTCAGTACTTACCCTCCTCCCTCTCCTCCCTCACAGACTTCAGTCCTTCCATCACATACAGCGCCACCCCCCCTTTCCCCTTTACTCTATCCTTGTGGAAAATCCTGTACCCTGGTACTGCCAGGTCCCAGTCATGGTGCTGGGTGGCCAATGTTTTGGTAATTGATGCCATGTCCACCTCCCTTTCTGCCATGAGGGTCTGAAGCTCCACAGTTTTGTTCCCCAGGCTTCTAGCATTCAAGGTGACCACCTTCCACCTGCCTTTCCCCTTCCTCCTTCCACTTCTTTTAACACCGTCCCCAGTACCTGCCCCTAATCCCTGTCCTGAGGGGTAAGCTGGTATGACTTCCCTTCCCGTGCCTCTGCTTGCCTCCTGTCCACTTGCCACCCTCCGCTCCTAGTTTAAATACCCAGACTCTTCTATATAATCATTTATCCCCTTTTTCAACACTCTCTTGCCCTCCTCTATAAAGTGGAGTCAATCATTCGAGTAGAGACTGCTGTCCGCCCAGGTCCCTCCCCACTCCCCCACCAACCCATACCCTCTGGACTGACACCAAGTTCCTAGCCATTTATTACATTTCTCTAGCCTCCCTTTTCTTGCAGTGCTTGCCCTGGGAACAGGAAGTATCTCTGAGAAGGTTACTGATCTTCCTGCTCCTTCGCATAGTGATCCTAGCTCCTCAGACCTCCTCTGTACCTCTTCTACCATCCTATTAGCCAGGTCGTTCGTCCCCAAATGCAGAATTAAATGAGGTTTCTCCCTACCCATTTTATCAAATTTCAGTACAGATTGCCCCACCCTCTCCATTGTCATACCCGGCATGGCCTCCACCCATATGTGCTATGCCTCTCCCCCTCCTACCCCACCTGACTCCCCTCAGTATTGAGTCTCCTAACATCAGGATTCCACCCCGATTTCCATTCACGTGCTCCCCATCCTCCCTTCCCCTACCCTTTGACGCCTCTTCCTCCTCTTGCACATTAGTTACCGTTTCACCCCATTACCTTATCCTTTCACCCCATTACACTTTCCCCATCCGTACTCCCTCCGTGCCTCTTTCATCATGGCTACCAACCATTACCACCAGGCTCTCCCCTTTCTCTTCTTCACCTCCCTCCAGGACTGTAAACTGATTTTACGCAGACCCAGCTCTTAGGCCTGCCTCTGCCTTTCCTGTCTTTCCATGCTAGCCCATCCCCCTTCTGCCTCCTTCACCTCCCTTCCCCCAATGCCTCCCTGTTCATTCCACCCTCCCCCCCTCCAACTGCTTCTCCTCCCTGCCATTCTGTTTCTGACCTTGACCGTGGTCTCCCCGATACAATGCTCTTGACCTGTGCCTCCCTGGTCAGAGACCCCACCTCATACCTCCTCCCCGTCAACTTACAGTGACCTCCCTCCTCGGCTTCCCTACTGCCGCCACGTGCAGTTGGGACGTGGCCTGCTGTGCCATCCACAGCTCCCTCTGCAGTCCCATAATCTCTTCTTGAAGCTTCCCTGTTTGGATGCACACTAAACATCCCCTCACTCTCCATGCCATTTTAAGAAATACTGACGCTCCACAGTTGCTACAGCCCACTACCCATCCCATTTCTCTATTCACCCACCAGCACCCCCCTCCTGTACCTGATGAAGGATCCCCCTCCTTCCCCCAAGCCTTTCCCTCTCTTCCTCCACCAAAATTGGACATATTCCCTCCTGTACCCAAATCCTTTCACCTATGCTCTTTGCTTAAGGTGGCTGAATAACCTATTACAAGCCCTTAACCCGCCTACTCCCACTATAGCCATAAAAACCTGTAGAGGCACCTTCTTACAGAAAACCTTAGAGTCTCCTGTTGCAGTTGTCTGTCCCTACAATTGTACTTTAACTCCTTACCCTGCCCTATGAGAGTCGTTAAAGCCTAATGACCAGCCTCCTTTAAATGTCCTATTTCACTCTTCCAATCAGAGCCGCTACACCCCCTGCGCAGTCCCTTTTTAAGGTCCTATCTCCCTCTGTCACATTTAGAGCTTAATGGACGTTACTACCCCAAGTCGTCCCCCACCTAAACAATGCCCACCCACGAGTGCCCTATAGGTCTACCCAAAATAAACACAATTTCCACCTAGTATATTTACAATTAACAAAACCTATCCACACAAATGCTTGTTATGCCCATATACACAAAGTAACAAAGTGTGCCAACAAAAGGCCACAATACCTTATTCCTGAAGAAATGTCCCTCTTGCCATCGAACAAATTTTCTTTCTCTACACTCTTTGATTCTCCACCCTGTACACTCCTTATTGGCCAGGCCCCACTGGACATGGATCCCGAGACCATTTAATTTGGTGGCAGTGTGGGGCAGGTGTCAGGAGAAAAAGGGAAAGTAAGGTAGAAGGTGCAGATGGGCTCCTGCCTTTAAGGCCTAGCCTCCAATTTGAGTTTGGCGCTCCAGTTCCTGATTGGCTTCTGTTTGGAGCCCTTACCTGATTGGCTTCTGCCACCGTGCGCCCAAAGTTCAGACTGCAGATCACGGCCCACCTTCCTTGCCGCCCTGCGGTCTCCCCCATGTCTCTGGCTGCCCCTGCTTACAGCCACGGTTGTGGCCAACACCCGACCCTCTGGTGAAACTTGCAGGCTCCTGATGCTGCTCCTTGCTGCCGCCCGGTGCGGCCCGATCTTCAGCGCTGTTGCAGCCCACCTTCACCCGCAGTGCCAGCCTCTCCCTTGCCTCCAGCTACCCACGCTCTATACTACGACCACGGTTGCGGCCCGATCCCGCGGATAAAAAGTAAAGTAAGGCAGAAGGTGCAGCTGGGCTCCTGCCTTTTAAGGCCCAGCTGCTGATTTGAGCTTGGCGCTCTGGTTCCCGATTGGCTCCTGTTGGGGAGACCCTTCCCTGATTGGCTCCTGCCGTCGGTACAGCCTGAACTGCAGCCGTGGATGTGGCCTGCTTTCCTTGCCGCCATTGCGGCCTCCCCCATGCCCCCGGCTACCCTCCTGCTTACAGCCACGGTCGCGGCACAACTGCCTGACCCCTCAGGTGAAACTTGCAGCTCCTGATGCCTCTCCTTGCTGCCGCTGGTGTGGCCCAATCTTCAGCCGCTGTTGCAGCCTACCTTCCTTGCCACAGGTGTGGCCTCTCCCCTCCTATACTACGGCTGCAGTTGCGGCCCGACTGCCCGACCCCGCAGACGAAAAAAGTAAAGTAAAAGTAAAAAGTAAAGTAAAAGTTAGCTACTTTTGGTGACACCCCAAACTGTGCATTAGCTATGTTTTCAGAATCCAGACATGCAGGTGCAGGGACTACAGGTTCAAAGAGTATGCATGTCTGGTGGAAGGCTTTCTGGGTGCAACCAGTACATCAGCTACTTTTGGTGACACCCCAAACCGTGCATTAGCTATGTCTTCAGGAGCCAGGCATGCAGGTGCAGGGACTACAGGTCCAGATGGAGCAGGGCCCCCTTGCACAGAAGCAAGGGTACCAGAGGCTCCACTGCTAATTGCTGCAGCAGCAGATACCATATCTGTCAAGGCCAGAGGTGCAATGAGGATGAGAGAAGCAACCTCCATCTGTAGTTTCAGTAATACTCTCTGTATTAATGGAATGGGAGGGAATGCGTACAGAAACCTCCCTTTCCAAGAAAGGGACAATGCATCTCACCAAAAAACTCCATGCCCTAGAGCAAGCAAGCAGAAACGCAGCAGTTTTGCATTGTGTGGCGATGCAAAAAGGTCCAACTCTGGATGACCTCACCTTGTGAAGACGTCATCTACCACAGAGGTGAGCAATTCCCATTCATGTATCTTGGACTGTGACCTGCTTAGCTTGTCTGCTGTTTTTGGACCCCTGGAAGATGCAAGGCTGATAACTCCAGGCCATGTTCTAGCACCCAGTACCCCACTGTCATCTCTTCCAGACACAGAGAATAGGAACGAGTCCCCCTTTGTTTGTTTACTAGCAGATGACTCAGAATCAGATACTCCTGGAAAGCCTGGAAACTGTATAGGGCAGCTCTCATCTCCTGGACATTTATGTAATTTAGCTTCCACCTGGGTCCATGTCCTTGGGTTTGATAAGGGCCCAGATGTGCTCCTCACCCAAATCCTGATGCATCCAAGGTGAGAATCTGAGTAAGAATTGGGATTAAGAATGGAACGCCCCCCAAGAGGTTGTTGCAGTCCATTACCCACATCAATGTTTTGGGTAAATGGGATGTGACAAGCACCTTTTGATCCATGTTGTCTGTCAACTGGTCCCATTGCACTCTCAATGTCTACTGTGGTATTCACACATGTAAGCGAGCCAGTGGCACAGTCACAATGGCCGCTGCCATGAGGCACAGCAAAGTCCTTGGCTGGGACACAATAACTGCTGCACACCAGTTGCGCTCAAGCCATGAGATATTCTGCCCTGTTCATAGGCCCTGCCTATGCTCTGTCCTGTCCTATGTCCAGGAATGCAACTATATACTGCAGCCTCTGGCAAGGGGACAGTACTGACTTTGGTACATTCACTGTAACCACCAGATCTTCGAACAATTGCCTTGTGCAAGACAAGGTGAGTCTGAGTTGGCTGCTGGACCTGGCTTTTCAATAGCCAATCATCCAGGTATAGGAAGACATACAGACCTTCCCTGCGAGGGCAGCTGATATCACAGCTAAGTCTTTGGTAAAGACCGAGACAGAAGACAAGCCAAGGGCAATACTCCGAACTGCAAGTGCTCCTTTCAGGAAAAATTTCAACTACTTTCTCTGATGCTGGCTGATCTTGATATAAAGTTATATATCCTTAACATCCAGGGAGCAAATCCAGTCCCCTATTTGCAACAGGGGAATCAGATTTTGCAGAGAGACCATACAGAACTTCTTGTATTCTACGTAGAGGTTTCGGTCTCACAGGTCAAGCACATGTCTGAGATCTCCTGTCCATCTGGGGACCAGGAAATATCAGTAGTAGAACCCTTTGCCTTTCTGGCATGAAAGTACAGGTTTTATGGCATGTTTGGTTAGCAAAGCTTGTACCTCTTCTTTCAACAGAAACAGATGTCCTGGGGGATAAGTTGAAAGAGACAGCAGATGCTCTGGAGCGGCTTCCAAAAACTCCAGAGCATGTCCCTTTGCAATTATCTCCTGGACCCACTTGTCTGTAGTAAGCTCCCTCCATTGTGTTAAATGAAGGGAGAAGCAAAGCCTCACCACCACCTTTTGCGGTTGAAGTTGTTTGGGAGGAGTCCAGCTTGAGTCGTGCTGAGCCAGTGGGGGCCGCACCTCCGGCTTTGGAAAGGCACCTGGGGAGGGGGAGCTGGCAAGGCTCCACCACCCTTACCTCGGTCTTGCTGATGGCAGACTTGACGGCCACTTCTAGCAGTAGGCTGGCGAAAGGATCCTTTACCTCGACCTCCATCATGTGTGAGGTACAACGATTTAACTGACCTTAAAGACGAGGAGGAGTTGTACATGCAAGGATGTTCTGCTGAGTGAGCTGTGTGTTGGAGAATGCCAGCCCTGTTCATCGGGAACTCATGGCTAACAAGTCCAGGAGGATTTGAAAAATAGAATGCTCCCATTTTCAGTTGAATAATGTATGGAGAATTTCCCCTCTCGTCCTCCTCTAAGTCTTGAAGAGCGGCCATGGTCTGCGTAAAAATATTTGTTCAGGTATCTCTCCTTAGGACATGTTTAAACTTTACTGGCGAGTCTGTGAAATAGCTCGACTCACCCACGAGGATGCAGCGTTGGAGCTTCTGGAGGATTTCAACAACCAGCAGCAGGAAAAGTCCATCAGGGAAGATGCCAAGCAAGCAGCCCTAAATTTCTAGGAAACAACGCTGGAGTTTACAGGAGGTAAACTCTTCATCTGAGAAAACCAGGTGAAGGGTATCTTTGTTTTTGAAGGGTGTAATCCTGGACTTTCTGGTATAAAGGGTAGCGTACCGAAGTCTGCCCTAAGCCCACATATTAAGGACAACTTGCAGGACTTTCAGCCATCACTATTAGAGTGACATCTTAAAAGATAAAATCATAATCTTTTTAGCCTCCAACCTGAGAGTAACAGAGGCAATAAAACGACTGGAAATTAAAAAAAGAGAGAAAAAAGCCTAGCAATACAAACATAACTACGTCTCAGTCCTCTGCTGTTCTTTTGAATTCACCAGTGTGTGTGTGTGTGTGTGTGTGTGTGTGTGTGTGTGTGTGTGTGTGTGTGTGTGTATATGATATTTTCCTTAGAAATACTAAAGAAAAGGGGGAACAGGTGCTACAAATAGGGAATATGGCTTCATCTGTTAAAACTAGAGGGGCCAAAAATCAGGAAAAGGTTGGGGGTTGTGCTGAAAAAAGGGATGAAGGAATGGAAGATATAGTAGAGAGAGAAGAGAATATTAAGGAGTGTCAGAAAACTTTCTTAAAGGAGATGAAGCAGGGGTTTAGTACATTGAACTCAGCTGTTACCACTCTCACACAAAAACTCTCAGAGGTGGTGGATAAATTTGAGAGACTGTCTCTTCGGACTACAGAGTGTGAGGAGCGTGTTGGTAAAATAGAAGACGTTATCTCTAAAATGACTAAAAACCAGCAAAATAGGAACAAGGAACTTGAAGCTCTGAAACGTAAAGTTGAGGATCTGAAATCCAGATCAAGGAGAGCTAATCTGAAAATAGGGAGCCTCCCAGAAGGCACTGAAAGATCAGATCTCTTGGGATATTGTGAAGACCTCCTCTCTAAGGTTTTAGGCCTCTTGTTTCCAGAACTAAAGGTGGAATTGGATAGGGTGCATTGGGCTTTCAGCCCTAGAGACAACCTGGGAAGACCCTGTTTCATGTATGTAAAGCCTATGCGATACCAAGATAAGGAAAAAAATTTAACAAAAGCATGCATAGAGAAAGGTCTATTCTACAGAGGGATGACATTACAGATTTTTCCAGATATACCACCTACAATCCTGGCAAGAAGACAAAGTTTTGATTCTATTAAGGATAAATTACGCAAAGATGGAATCCCTTTTGCCCTGTTCTACCCTGCAAAGCTCAGAGTTAACCTGGATGGAAAGATGTTATTCTTTCATACACCATTAGAGGTGAAAGAAGCCTTGAAAAAAAGTTCTAAATATTCAACTGAATCTCCTGACCCAGGGGGAGCTTCTTCTTCGTCTACTTTTCCTAACACTTAGCTTATTAAGACTATTTCTGGGCCAGCTTGGTGGTCTTAAAGGGAATGGGGAGATATTAAGTAAAGACAGGGAGGGGGAAGGGAGGGAGGGAAAAAATGGGAAAATCTAATATGCTTTTTCACCTAAGCTGAACCCAGAAAAAACGGAGGTGTTGGTCGTGGACCCTGATCTTAAGACAGTTGGGTCATGGGCGGGGAAATCTTCCAGTTTACAACTTGGAGGGAACCTGCTCAATGCCTTGGGCCAGGTGCAGAACCTTGGGGTGGTGTTTGACGAAGGCCTAACCCTGAAGGCTCAGATGTCAGCCGTAGTCAGATCTGCCTTTTACCATCTAAGAAATATCGCCAGGGTGAAGCTCTTGGTTCCATCCAAGGATCTTTCTACCTTGGTCCACGCCTTTGTTACCACCCATCTTGACTACTTCAACGCCCTCTACCTAGGGCTTCCAGGAGTAGATATTCACTGATTGCAGCTGGTGCAGAACGCGACAGCCAGGTTGTTGACTGGAACTCCTAGATCCAGTCACATAACACTTGTGCTGCGCGAACTGCACAGGCTGCCTATACAGTGGCAAATCACTTTCAAGGTCGCATTATTGACCTATAAAGCCCTACATGGTAAGGAACCCAAATACCTGCAAGACCTCCTGTCTCCCTACTGTCCCTCCCGTTCACTTCGATCCTCTGATGAGAGATTGCTAGAGGTTCCCAGGGTACTTTTGAAAACGGTTGGGGAAAGATCCTTTGCCTTTATGGCTCCTACCCTGTGGAATTCTCTACCTCATCAGATACGAGACAGCCTGACTGTAGAAGGGTTTAAAAACTCCCTTAAGACATATCTATTTTAAAATGCCTTTGAAGGAACTTAAAATTGTATGTGTTGTATCTATAAGCTGAATTCAGCTGCATAATTTTAACGTGTTTTATACTTGTATTGTGTGCGAGTATGGTGAAAGAGCGCTCTGAGCCATGGAAGGACGCCTTGTATGAATAAAATTGTACCTACTTACTAAGTAAAAGTTTCTAGTTGTAGGGATATTTTAAGCAGGAAGCACTTAGTAAATGGGACCCTTATTTCTCTAGGAGGATAAGAATGATGACAGGGGCACTGGTGTTGTCTCCGTTTGTAAAGTCTTCACGCACAGTAGAGGTTCGGCAACCTCATGGGGGGGGGCTGTCTGTTCATTATTAGGATGCCAGGAATGTTGGGGGATAAGCAGCAGGAATACAGTATGTTGAGAAAGGAAATCTAATGGGCTGCTTCAGACAAGTTTACTCTACCTTGTTGGGGGGGGGGCAGCTTTTTGTACAAAAGAATAAGATGGATCAAATAAGGCGTGGGTGCCAATATAAGGTCATTTCAGTCATTTCTGAGATTTAAACTAGGGGGGAAAAAGAAATGGAGAATACAGAGATATAAGGGAGAGAAAGAATCGGTGGGGTCAGAAAGGTCAAGATGGAAACATAACAGCCAAATTCTGCACACAAATAGTGGAGGCCTTGGCAGAGCTCAGTGGTTATCAAATTCTGTGGGAGGTACAAAAGGGGATTATAATTGAAATCAAAGACTAATTTAAAGATAATTTCCTGGAATCTCAATGGCTGTAGGGATAGAGTAAAGATCAGGAAGGTGGTTAAAACCACAAAAAAAAAAAGAATGCTGATTGTCTGTTTATTATAAGAAACACATTTTAATAATAAAGATGCTCCCTATTTTGACAATCTTTTTAGGGCAGTGTGGTACTATACTAATTTTTCTAATAGGGCTAGCGGGACGGCTATATTTATTAAGAAGCATCTAGACCATAGACTCAATAACTGGGTGGTGGACCAGCTAGGGTGCTTTGTTATTGCTGAAATTAGCTTTTTGGATAAAACTATTACATTAAGCATGGATTATGGTCCCAATAATGAAGACCTAAAGTTTTTTTAAACTTTTTTTTTTTTTTTAGAGCTTTCCCAATTTGACTCACCCATAGTCATTGGGGGAGACTTCAATTTAACTTTTGGTATAATAGATAGGACCCCCCCCCCCAACAAGTGAATGAAAAAAGAACTCTGGAATTAGTACAACAATTCTTCAGAGATCTGAATCTACTGGATCCATTCAGGTATGTATTCCCAAACCTAAAAAATATTCTTATTATTCTAAAACACACAAAACATATTCAAGGATAGATTTTCTGGTATCTCAGGGTCTCTGTAGGGATGTACAGCATATATCATATGAACCCATAAGGGTTTCAGATTATGCTTCCATACTTCTGGAAATCCGGGTACTGGGGCAGGCTCTGAAGAGATTCAGTGTCTGGAAGTTCGATAACACACTTTGGTTCTATCCAGGGTTCAAAGAGAAAATACAGGAAGAGATTAGATGGTTTATGCTACATAGCAACACACAGGGCCAGAATACTCAAATTATATGGGATGCCATGAAGGCATTCCTGAGGGGATGGGTGATGTCCCAGGTGGGCATTAGGAAAAAGAAACAGAATGCAGAAATAAATTATCTAGAAAGGGAATTAGCCTCAGCAGAACAAGACCATGCAAGTTCAGGTTCTGAACAATCTGAATTGAAAGTTAAGGTGTTAAGAGATAAGAGTGGAAAAGATCCTACAGGACCAAGCGAATAAAGACATGTATAGGGCCAAGGCTAAATATTAGTTTAATGGTGACATACCAGCTTAAATGTTGGCATACCAACTTCGATGTGCATCAAACAGGAATAGAATATATAGTATAAGAGAAGAGGGTAGAGATTTGCTATCTTCAGAAGAAGATATAAATTCAGCCTTCAGGTCATTTTATGAGAAGCTATATACTCCAGAGCAAGTGGGTATTGGACAAATAAGAGACTATATATCTGCATTGGAAATGCCTACAGTTTCAGAGCAATAACTGTAGTATTTAAATTGAGAAATTACTCTGGATAAGGTCTGTAAGGTTATCAGAGAGCTACCTAATGGTAAAAGCCCCGGCGGCCTCCCATTTGAACTTTACAAAAACCTCTCTCATCTCCTGGCCCCTCTAGTCTGTGATTTATACCAGGGATTCTTAGTAGAGGGCAAAGTACCACAATCCTTTACTAAAGCTGACATATGTCTTATTCCCAAAAAAGACAAACCACTAGATCAGTATGGGTCTTACAGACCACTATCTCTGCTGAATAGCGACTACAAAATCTTCATAAAAATTCTAGCAGAGAGAATGTCAAAATTATCCTGGTCTGATCCATCAGGATCAGGTGGTATTCATAGAGGTCATGAGGTTGCAACACAACACCAGGAGGACCTTTGACATCATACAGGCCTATTCAGGGACGGACACCGCACTGCTGTCATTGGACGCAGAGAAAGCCTTTGACAGGGTGCAGTGGCTATTCCTAATGGAGACCTTGAGAGGGTATGGAATTGTGGGTAATTTTGCAGACTGGGTCCGACTGATCTACACTAAGCTACACGCTAGAGTAAAAAACAATCAGTTCCTTTCTTCTTTGTTCCCCCTTTTGCGAGGGACAAGGCAGGGGTGCCCACTCTTCCCCCTGTTGTTTGCCCTGTTTCTGGAACCCTTAGCAATTAAGATTAGATCTCAGGGCCATCAGCTGGGCTTACTACTTAATGCTCAATATATTACTATAATGTTGTATGCAGATGATATATTGCTCTCCCTAGATAGTCCTAATTTGTCATATCTTATAATTAATACAATTTTAGGAGAATTTAGTGCCCTTTCTGGGTACAAGGTTAATTGGGATAAAAGTGAACTACTCTATTTGGGTAATTCAGTGGCTCTAATTGACCAGACTTTAAGAAGTAAAACAAGGGTAAAATTAATATTTGGGAGTAGTTTGGGCCCAAGATGTGAATAGGGTCATACAACTTAATGATCCACTAATACAGAAGATTAAAGCACATTTGGAGAAATGGCAAAATCTCCCCCTAGTGCTTTGGGGAAGAATTAACATATTGAAAATGATACTCTCCAGGCTTCTGTTCCTGTTTGAATCAATCCCACTTACTCTGAAGAAACAATTTTTTCAGAATTGGATAAACTTGTAGGAAATTTTTGTGGCAGGGCAACAACCCAGAGTGCCCCTACACAAATTGTGCCAGAGCAGAGAGAAGGGGGATTTAGCTGTCCAAATTTCTGGCTATACTATCTGGTGACACAATTAGAAAATGTGTATTATTGGTTTCATCCTCCTGAGGATAGCTCGACAGCAGATATCTGTTTTGAGTAAGAAAACTGAATGGCCTAAAGTTGAAAAACTCCATTGTTCTGAATACGTTGAGAATGACAAAGGGTGGTTCTGGTGCTCTGGATACAACTAAAACAGCTAACTATGCTTGGACCCAGGCCTTAAGTATAGCTACTATTCCTAAGAAGCTAAGCTGTCCCCAGTTTATAACAATAGTAGCTTTCAGAAGTCTAATATGGACGAGACATTTAAAAGCTGGTATTTCCATAAAAATGTTCAAACTATAAGATACTTTTATGACAGCATTAATTTTAATGTCTTTTGAACAGTTTCAAGTTACATACGAGATTCCAGAGAGACAAAGGTGGCAATACTTGAAAGCAAAAACGTCATATACAGAAAAAATCATTTTAAGTTACTTGCCTACCCATTAGAAGGATGTTTTGCTAATCTTGATACAAATAAACATTTAATTTCTAGATTATATTAACAACTATTAGAGGAAACTTCCTTACAACTCACTACAGTCAGATTAGCTTGGGAACGAGATCTGAACAGATCAATTCCGGTATCCAGCTGGACTGAAATAATCAATCTAGATAAGACTTAGGATAAAAATAATAGATTGCTACATGTCCATTTTAATACGCTGCATAAAACATACTTGACCCCTGTAAAACTCCACAAGTTTGATAGCTCTATTTCTGAGCTCTGCCAGAGGTGTAAGAAAGAGAAAGGAACTCTGTCCTACATGTTGGTGGGCTGTGAAAGGGTTAAAGGTTTTTGAGTCTCAGTTTGGGCCACTCTGTAGAATTGGGGGTTATGATTTTCCATTTGACCCAGGGATTGTCATATCTGGCTGTCAAATAGGGTTTCAGGATCAGCTGAAAAATCAAAAAAATGTTATGGAATACAGGTATCCTTGTGGCAAAAAAAAAATGTTGCAGTACTGGAAGGATACTGAACCTTCATTATATATATAGAGTGGATAGAAAAAATATAAACCATAGTAAAGTTGATAGAGCAACTAATCTACTAGAAGATGATTATGGAAAATATGACATAATTTGGTCTCCCTTATTGAATATTCTGGCTAATTTGTTCTAATTAAAATCTGTCCCCTTTCTGGATGCTCAGCAATGATGATGAGTCAAATCTTCATGAGTAGTGATGATGACTGACGCACACAGGTTCTGAGCCAACTCAAAAAAAAAGACCTTAAAGTTATTTTCAAGACTTGAAGACTAATCAATGCCTCTTCTACATGGTAGCAAAACAGTTTGGTGCCTCTAAAAATGCAGTCAGAACTGTTTGCTGCACATCCGTTGCAAACCCAGCTGACCTGAGCCAAGAATACCTTCTCATGCAAATACCAGTTGCAGCTGCCCTGGAAGATGCATCTGAGACATCATATGCTGAGAGCAGCAGATGTGTACCTACCCTAGTACCACCAGTATAATTTTTAAGCAATTCATTCTTGATAGTGCCCTCTGGGAGCACCTGAGCTGCAGCTTTGTCAGCTTTCCAGAGGCTATTTTGATACCTGATCATGTGAGATTGATAGTTTGTAATATGCAGGCCTAATGAGGCAGATGCATACGTTTGCCTGTCCATCACATCAATCCTCCTGGATTCCTTATCCGTGGCTGGGTACTCATATGATGTGATACCCTGGATCTATCATGGACAGATGTTATTACCATAATCCATTTAAGGCTGGTTGGCATAATAGGCTTGGCAGCAGGGGCAGGGTACCACTTCTCAGCCTTTCTGGGTAGAGTTGGTATGGTATTTGGTCTGTAACAGGCAGCAAAGGCGGCATCCTCCAAGGCAGGATAAACTGAAGGAATAACGATGGATGGAATGCAGGGACCCTCCAGGAAATCCATCAAATTCTTTTTGGTGGAATCTTTTTCTTCTAACCCAAGGAAATCTTACTGTATTCTTACATATGCAGTATGGTCTCACCATAGGACTGCCCCGGAGCTGAAATGGTTAATAGAACCTACACTAATGATAGATTGCTAGGCTCAAGCTCGGTTTTCAAACCACTGTCATTGGTAAACAACCTGCAACTGTCAGATTCTTTACTCCGCTTGCCTAGTCAGACACCTCAGAGAGTTCTCCTGCATCTTTCCTGAAGATTATTTTTCTCATATTTTTATTCAGTACTGATATTTTATTTGCATTTTTGAACCACCATCTCTGGTATACAGGTAGACTAGTTTAGATTTAGTACTATTTGGGTAAGTGTCTCAGTAACCATCCGGTTACCCAAACTGGGTGGAGATCGAGCCTTTTGTCTTATTTTTAGGTAAAAGCTTTCTTTATTTAAATTTTCCTGGTACCGACCAATTTGTTTGTGGTTTGGGATTTTAAACCGGGCTGATCATGAAAAGAAATGGCCCTACAGAGTTTCAGCACTGCATTGAGTGCAGGGAACCGTTGCAGTTCCTTCCAATATGTTTCTCCTCCTCCTTTGCCGCAGTTGCGGTTCAGAGGTTCATTTTATCCATGCAAACCATCACCCCGTCAGAGGTGTTCTCCAATTCTTAAGAGGTTTTCATGATTTGGAAGAAGAGGGTTTGTCAGTAACTGGGTCAGTGGTTTTCTCGGACATTCTTTCCTTCAGCCAAATAAGTCACCTGTCCAGTGTCGACTGTGGAACATTTCTACAAATTTCACAGTCTGCCTTCAAGTGATCAAACACGAGGCAGAACACGCAGACCAAATGTGGATCGGCCTTTGCAAATGGTTCCCTGCACTCAGTGCAGTGCTGAAACTGTAGGGCCATTTCTCTTTTTCCGAGTCTGAGACATAGTGAAAAAACTAGACTTCCCTGGTACCCAGGCCAAGAAGTCCTACTTAGGGTTCTCACTGGCCATTAGGCAGACTACTTATACAGCTTATGTGGCTAGGTTTCAAAAGAGTTTCTGGAGCACAGTTATGGAAATCTCCAAAGCTTGTCCTGCCCCTATGGCATCCGATTTGGCAGGGGGCTGCCAAGAGGGGCACTGAAGCCTCCGAGTTCCAATTTAGGATGGCAGTGGATGCCAACAACATTGCTGCCAAACCTATGGCCACTTTGGTATCTCTAAGAAAGTTTGCCTGGCTCAGGGCTACTAACCTTTACATGACACCCAGACAAAGGCTCTGAATTTCCCCTGCGAGCCCACAACCCTCTTTGGGCAGCAGACTGAAGCCTATATGAAGAAAATGGACAAATATAAAGTAGCCTACTAGAGTGCTACTGCTAAGGAGAGGGCCACTACTCCCCAGAAGCAGCAAAATAGAGGTGGTAGAGCTCAGACCCATAACAGGCCCTTCTTTCACACCCAGGCCCTCCTGACTTACCAGCCACAGAGGGGTTATTTCAGGGATGGGGCAGAAGGGGCAGTGGCAGGGCTGGCCCCAGCCAACCACACAGGCTAAGCAGACTCCCTGAGGGGGGCTGCCAGGGTTGCCTCCCCTCTTCCAGTAGGTGGTAGGCTAGCCCACTTCCTCCAGACCTGGGAATCCATCACCACAGACAAATGGGTACTGGAGGTGGTGGGCCAGAGTCTCGCCCTCAGGTTCAAAGTCATTCCCAGGCTGAGGGCAAGAATCTTCAGGCCTGCTTCACCATTAGAAGTTCAGCTACTGGAGGAGGAAGTAGTAAAACTGTTGCAGGACAAGGCAGCAGTGCCTGTCCTAAAGGAGGAAGGACTCTACTCAAGATAATTCCTCAGTAAAAAGACAGGAAGTGGCGACCCATCTTGGATCTCAGATACCTAAGCGAGCATCTGGCAAAGCCAAAATTCAAAATGGTCACTCTATCCATCATCCTACCTACCCTCAGACAAGGAGACTGGCTGGCATCAACAGACCTAAAGGATGCCTATTTCCACATCTCTATCAGGCAGTCCCACAGAAAGTACCTCAGGTTCAAGTCACCATCAGGCCACCACCAGTTCAGAGCCATGCCCTTCGGCCTTACCTCGGCACCAAGGGTGTTTGCAAAGTGCCTAGCAGTGGTTGTAGCCCACTTAAGGAGGCAAGGGGTCACAGTCTTTCCATATCTCGACGACTGGCTAGCGGTAGGTCAGTCCCCTCAGTAGGTGTCAGAGGCCTTAACCTCTGTACAGGATATTCTGCAGTCCTTGAGTTTCTTGGTAAACCTCAAGTAGTCAGTGCTAACTCCTGTTCAGCTGTTGGAAATCATAGGGGCAGATCAGGACACTACAAAGGAAAGGCATTTCTCCCTCAGGGGAGGGTAGAAACACTGGTACAGCTGGCCAGCTCTTTTCAGCTGTTTACCCCCAGGCCAGCAAGGCAGTTCCTCCAGCTACTAGGGCACATGGCTGCTGCAACAGCAACAGTGCCAAGCTCCAGGTTCCAAATGAAGGACATTCAGTTTCACCTCAGATCCTACTGGTCACAGAAAAGGAACTCTCTGTCCAAATGGATAAATGATGTGATCCCGAAATTCAGTCTCCCGACCTACACTATACTGAGACCGAATTTCAAAATCTCGACGGGGACATGTGCCCCTTGCACCTCCCCTAACTAAAATAACCAACTATGAGGAGGAGTGGACCTCGGGGTTGGTAGTAAACTTGGGGGGGGGTGCAACCCCACACCACAGAGTAGCTCAGCCAGCACCTCGCTCCACCACCCTCAAAAGGTTATGCCAGGTGGAACCATGTTCCTCAGGCGTAACCTAGCATTTCACATCGAAATGCAATTTCGCTTTCGGGCAGAAATGTCGGGCACCCCTCATTTTGGGATACTGAAGCCGGGTCCATGAATGTTGGGACCCTTAGCTTCGGTATTCTGATAGGATACCATCCAAACTGGTGCCAGTCACAAGACCTCTGCTCCTAACACTTTAGTGGGGCGGGAAAGGGAAAACCTACGAGAAGGAGTGCCCTTCCTGCAACAGTCACCTTCAGTGGTGCTAACAACAAATGCTTCTCTCCTGGGGTGGGGAGCACACCTTGGAAATCAGACTGCGCATGGGACCTGGCCTCCAAAGGAGTCCTTACTCCACATAAAACTGTTGGAGCTCAGGGCAGTACGCCTGGGCTTTCAGTCCTTCGCTCCCTAAATGCTGTAAGGCAAGGTGGTCCAAATCAGAACAGACAACACAACCACAATGTACTACATAAACAAGCAAGGAAGTACAAGGTCATCCCCTCTGTGCACAGAGGCCATGCGGATATGGAGACTGGCATATTACCTGGGCATCTCCCTTTCAGCTGTCTATCTTACAAGGAAAGACAATGCCCTAGCAGATGCCCTGAGCAGGATCAATCAGAATCACCATGAATAGGCATTGAACAGGTACGTCCTTCAGACAGTGTTCAGAAGGTGGGGCACCCCAAAAGTGGACCTCGTTGCAGCCCCAGACAATCACCAGCTGCCACAGTTCTTTTGCAGACCTCCTATAGTGGGCACAGTGCCAAAGGACGCACTGCTGCTAGACTGGACAGGGAAGTTCCTGTATGCCCCCCATTTCCCTTGTTACTCAGAGTGATAAACAAGCTCAGAGCACAGCCGGCAATCATGATCCTCATTGCCCCAGACTGGGCCAGGCAGCCATGGTACTCACTGCTTCTGACCCTGTCTGCGAGCAGACCACTCTCTCTGCCCAGGAGGCACAATCTGTTGGTGTTCTCACAGGACAGAATACTCTACCCCAACCTTCAGTCCCTTAGGCTCAAGGCCTGGCTCTTGAGGACTTACGAGTATGCTGGCCTGAGTCTTTCAGGAGGAGTCCTAGAGGTACTCAGGGCCTCCAGGAAGCCATCTACTAGAAAAATTACTATTCTAAGTGGAAGAGGTTTTCAATTTGATGCCAACAGCAGGGTGTAGACCATGATCAAGCTGGCCTTTCAGTTGTACTAGATTACCTGGTGTCCTCCATTCCCTTTGCCTCAGGCCATCTACCCTTAAGGGGCATCTGGCAGCTGTTTCTGCTTACCTCTCAACGGGTAAGGGCTCTTCACTGGCATCAAACCAGACGTTCAGAAAATTCTTTAAGGGCCTGATACATTTGCACCCCCCACACAGGGAGCCCACTCCTACATGGAACCTCAACATTTGTATTGGCCAGCTGATGCAGCCACCTTTTGAGCCCATGTCGTCATCACAGCTCAAATATGTGACATGGAAAACAGTGTTCTAGTGGTCATCACTTCAGCCAGGAGGATTAGTGAGCTTCAGGCCTTGTCCACAGAGCCTAACTACATCTCATTCCTCAGGGACATGGTAGTCCTCAGGACTAATAAGAAGTTTCTCCTCAAAGTGGTGTCTGGTTTCCATTTAAATCAGTCTATCACCTTACCAGTCTTCTTCACTGACCATTCTAGCTCTGGGGAATGTAGGCTGCATAGCCTGGATGTCAAGAGGGCCATCAGCTATTACCTGGACCATACATAGGGTCACATGCAGGATAAGACCCACTTTTTCCTAACATATGGAGAGGTCAGTAAAGGAAAGTCTGCCTCAAAGAGAACAATTGCACGCTGGATTGTTGCCTGTATCTATTTCTGATATAGCAAGGCTGGCAAGGAACCCCTGTAGGTCTCAGGGCCTACTCTACAAGGCACAGCAGCTTCCACAGCAGCTGCAAGGGACATCCTTTGTTGGAAATCTGTAAGGTAGCTACCTGGAAAACTGTTCACACATTTACCAAACACTAGAGCCTGGATACCAAAGCCAGGAGTGATGTCAGATTTGGCACAGCAGTACTGCAAGCTTGTTTCCTAAATAGGTTCTGTGCCCACCTCCAAAGGCACTGCTTGGGTAGTCTGCATATGTCAGAATACAGTAAGATTTCCTGGGATTAGAAGAAAAATTACTTACCATAGTAATCTTGTTTCTTCCAAGGAATCTTACTGTATTCTGATCTCCTACCTCCCTACTAGAACCTGGGGGCACTGCACTACAGCTGTGACTGCTATTAGAAACACCTGGGCTGTTTTTCTTAGGGACATCTGTAACTTGAGTCTTGGTGATGTCCAATTTTTCTTGTTAAAATGTGGGAGATAGGCCGGCCTGGTGGCACTGAGGGTTGAGGCGCTGGACGCCACACCTCATGCCACGCCGATGTCCCAAGTTCGTGAGCAAGCTCGGGTGTCGGGGGTTGGCAGGGAGGGAGATGGATTGAGCGCCTGCAGGGCTGCTCTTTTCTCCAGTGGGAAGGGCATGGGATTGCTCTGCACACTGGCAGCCCCTGGTGGAGACCGGGGGCACCACAGAGTGTCTGAGCTGCACGTAAGTGAGCGTGGCTGACGCAGGCAGGGTTACCGTGTGTCACAGTGTCAGACGTGCACCATGCACATGGGGGGAGGGGAGCTTCGGGCACCTACAGGAGGAGAAGGAGAGAAATACCCCTCGAGTTCGGATAGGCAACGGCCCTGCCATTGCCACCGCCACACGCCCAATGCTGCTTCTGTCACTGCCCCTGCAGTCTCCCTGGTTGCCGTCCCCGACTCGGGAACTGAGATGAACTTGAAGATGGCAGGGGAACACAGTGGCAGTAGGGCGGTTGGCAGAGCAGCGCCTGAGAGAGTTCTGAGCTGGAGGACCAGAAAGAGGAAAACAAAATGTGGAAGATAGTTTGTAGGTGGATAAGATGTTATGTTTATAGGTTAAGTTAGTTAATTAGATATTTTAGATAGCCTCTTCTTATGCACACTTTGTAAGAATCTGATGGTTGCAGGTTGTTTATCAGTGGTTTGAAAACTGAGCTTGAGCCTAGCATTCTATAATTTGTATAGGCTCTTTAACTGTTTCAGCTCTGGGGCAGTCCTATGGTGAGACCATACTGCATATGTCAGAATACAGTAAGATTCCCTTGGAAGAAACAAGTTTACTATTGAAAGTAATTTTTTTCTTCCACAGCAAAACATAAACATTTTGCATTTGCTGCATCATTTGAAAGGTATGGTCTTCAAGAGGAGATCTGGGTGTATACACTACAGAATCCTCACTGCATGGGGATACAGTGGAACTGTAACGTGGGGCATAATGCCGATCCATATCCCTCCTCCTCCTCAAAATCCTCCTCCATTATGAACCCGATTATACTCCTCCTTGTCAGCATCTCTGTTGATGAAAGGAATGGAAGATCTTGCTGGCCTCTGCTCAGGAGGTGCTTGCTGTGTATCGGTCACAGAGGTCAACAGGGTCTGCCACGCAGGAACCCTGTTGATGGTAGTGCATGCTGCATAGGCAAGCCTGGAAATATTTGCTGTATGATGTCTGAAAATGATGCCAGCACTGCCTGGACGTAAACGACGCCCTGACCAGGGGCCATGATGGCTGGAGTTGATGACGGGCCGGGACCCAGCAATGATGGTGACACACCATTCGTAGTAGGTATGGTAGTGCCTAAACCAAGCCCCAAACTTGCCATCAGGTTGATGGCCAGGGGGGCTGGCATCACTGCTGCTGGAGCAGACGATGACGATGCAGGCTGGCTACCTGCAAGCTACAGCGGCGCCTTAGAGCTCACTGGGGAAGCAGATATAGCCTTATCCTTATGTTTGTGCTATGTCCCAACGGTGACCTGTCTTTTTCACGGTCTTTTCACTTCGATGACTGCAACTCAGTCGATGGGATTGGTGACACTGTCTTCTGACTCTGGATTTTTGCATAATTGCTAGAATTTTCACCAACGAAAACTTCTCCAGTGCCTTTTTTCTGCGTCGTCTGGTTGCTTGACTGAAGCTCTAATCTTACAAGTCCTGACACTGTGAGAGAGGTCTAGACAGCAGACACACATTTTGTGTGCATTTCCCTTGCATATTTATTCTCTGCACTTACAGGACTGGAACAACATCATTGCTTTTGGTGGCATACAGAGTCGATGATATCACTAAATTATTAGTGATTACTTTATAAGAAAATAATCAATGGCTAGGCGTATTCTTTTCCACAGGAGGTCTAACAAGTACAGTCGACGGTGGCAAAAGAACTGAGGAGAGATGGAGCAACACACCTTATGTAGGCACTGATGCATGATGTCATCATGGACAGCCCCGGCTAGTAAAAGTTTCTGTGTGGTCCTAGTGCTGATGTGGTTTGGGTATAGTTTCAAAGGTGAGGCCTAAGGGAGAGAGATCCTTGAAAAGATATGTAAAAGAATCACGGGCTATGTTTACAGTCACACAAGGTAATGGCACAAAAAGCAGTGCAAACAGGCTCCTTGCTGTTTTACCACTTTTCTTGTCTACAATAACTTCACTATACTTAAAAGTATGCCTTAGTTGTAAGGGGAGCGGGTGGCAATGCTAATTAGTTGTCCAGATGTTAGTGGACAAGGAAGGAGATTGCATTTGTTAATATGCTAGATACTGACACTCACGGAGCTCTGGCTGTGGCATAGTGCCAGCTCAATGGTACTATGCCATAGCTAGCATCAGGGATGCCACCAGAACTGTACCCTTGTACTCCCATACCTTTAAGCCTGGCTCTGAGCCAAAACATTCATATTTAGTCCTCCTCCATTTGGGGATCATCCATATGGTCCAGTGCCTCACCCCACATCACTCTGGGACCCACAGCAATTTCTGACATCTAGTGACCCCCCGCAGCTGGGTTTCTGATGTGCCTCCTTCCATGTATCAGTTGATCACACAAAGATCTCTATCCCCACAATTCTATTCTACCTTAGAATCCCAGTGACACCCCTGGTGCTTGTCAGTAACTGCTCTACGGGCAGGGGATGTTGCATAACTCTAAGAAGGTTTGTGAGGGTTGCCATGCTTTGTCCATGGCCCTGCATGGTGACACTCACCCCCTTCTTAGTAAGGCTGCAATGTGTTTTGCAACCATGCAGGAAAGGCTTGTGACAACTACTGTGCATAGGGCAAACAAGGGGTATTGCGACCGCGTAGAGACAGTCCTTGCAACTGTGTTTTGGGCCTCATATCTGAAATACATTGGTTATTTCAGAGCAAAGAAGCAAGTCCATACTGCTCGTAGCTGATATAATCATACCCTTTGATCTTGTTCAGTATCAAATACTCATCTAATTTATGCTTAAATTCCCATACTGTTGCTTGCCACCACATCTGCTGGTAGGCCATTCCAAATCTTCTGTACTCTTATAGAAAACCAGTGTTTTCTTTTATTGGTCCGAATCTCTCGCTGGTTATTTGTAATGGATGTGATCTTGTGCAATACTTCTGTTCCCTGAAATCAAGACCCAGCTGATCCCATAGGTCCACATCTGAAAGTGCTTTATAGATCAAGCATATGTCCCCCCTCCCCTTAATCCCCTAAATGCTCAGATGCAAATGTTTGCCTTTGTCCTGTACATGTGGCATAGTATTTTGCGTCTGTATCTTAAACAGCCAAAAAGCAGTCAGTTCTTTACAGTTCCCACAAATACTGAATGCCAGCACTTGCTTTTCGCAATCCTGGATGGGCTATGTTGAAAAGTGATTTCTGAAAACCTGTAACAAATTGCTAAAAATCCAAGGCATTTCTCGCCTTGAGACTGTCAGAAGTTTTGTCTGACAATTCTGAAGCAGCTTTTCATCTATTTAGGTGAGACCAATATATCAAGTTGTCAAATTCCTGCTGCAGATTAGGATCACCTAAGAGATACAGCTGAAGTTATCATCTGTCCCACAGTTCTCTGTGACTCCTTTTTTTTTGGCCATTGAGCCCCTTCCTGTTCTGAAGGCCTTTCCTACTACCTTTACCACTATCAGGTGATGATTAAGTACTTTAAAATATGAAATGTGTAGTTTCTTTCACAAGGAAAAAATATTTATTAAGAAATCGGATTACAACCTTTGAGTCAGAGACTCATTTTGAAAGGCTCCACGTCAATTTACAAGACATATACAAGAGGCAGTCATTGTACAATAATACAGTTGGGTAGAGGGAGGAGGAGGACAATAGGGGATAAACAATGCATGACAAGTATAAGCTGTATACAGAGAGAAGGAGATATGATAAGAAATAACAGGGCATGAACAGGGTTGCTAGTCCTACACTGGTTGGGTAACTATACAAGTCCTTCAAGGACATGTGAATGTCAGTAAGTAGTACGATTAGGTTACTGCAAGGCCTATATGCTTAGTAGTTGATGCGAGCAGTCATATTGCCAACATTGTCATAAATAAATATGGTGAAGGGTAGTAAACCCTACCCAACTCCATTTTAACCCAGTGACGCACACTGATTTCTCTCTTAGTCTGCTTCCATTAGAACATACAGGAGTACAGTCAGGTTAAATTCCTGGGCAAGGTTTACTGCACATGACCATATTATTCTTGCATGAAAGAAGTTGATACACTTCTAATCCAGACCCTGTTTGATTTATTTTTCAAAGCCTGGGTTGACAGCATCCAGGATGGCATCTTCCCCCATTTGCCTGTTTTAGATCTGTGCAGGACAAGGAATAATACTCTGAAGCTGTGTCTTTTTGTGTGCATCTCCAAACCACATGCACTCTAAAGCCTCAAACCCAAGTCAAAGCATCATGAGATACCAATCCTTTTTGTAGAACAGATTGACAATGCTTCATCAGAACAGGCTTTTACATATTTGCTCAAGTTTAGACTTCAGAATGTTAAAGTACAGACACATTTTATCCAATTTAGACTCCTTAGTTTAGTTTCCTTATCCTAGCCAAATACCAGGTCAGCACAGGTTTATTTCTGGGAGGAACCCGCTCATGGCATCTGGTCAGGTGCATAACCTGGTGTTATATTTGACGAGGGCTTGACCCTGAGGGCACAGGTGTCAGCCGTGGTCAAATCATCCTTTTCATCTAAGGAATATAGCGGGTGAAACACTTGATTCCATCAGAGGATCTTCCTACCCTGGTCTATGCCTTTGTGTCCAATCGTCTTGATTATTGCAACGCCTTTATCTAGGGCTGCTGGGAGGATATCCGTCCGCTACAGCTGGTGCAAAACGCGGCAGCTAGGTTGTTGACTGGAAGCCCGAGGTTCAACCATATAACACCTGTAAGCCATGAATTGCACTGGCTGTCTGTACAGTGGCGGATCACTTTCAAGGCCATGTTGATGACCTATAAAGCCCTACACGGTTTGGGACCTCGCTACCTGAAAGAACTCCTGACTTCTTACTGTCCCTCCGCTCCCTCCGATCCTCTGGTGAGGATTGCTGGAGATTCCAGGGTAACCTTAAAACATCTGGTGGAAGAACATTTGCCTTTATGGCCCCTACCCTGTGGAATTCTCTACCTTGCCAGATACGCAATTGCCTGACTGTGGAGAGCTTTAAAAAAGCTTTAAAGACCTTCCTTTTTAACCAAGCATTTTTTTAGTGATTTAAATTATATTGGATTGTTTTTTGAATTTGATGTTGTTTATAGTTGTGGTTTCGATTTGTATGACTGATATTGTAAAGGCGCCCTGAGCTTTGGAAGGGCGCCTTAAAGAAATAAATATTTACTTACTTACTAGAGGAAATCGGGTATTAAGTACACTTGGAGGTAGCATACAGGAGAGCCAGTTTTCTGTTTTTTTGCTTCATTTTTTTAATCAGTATTTTCTACTCCTGACTGCTGACCTGCTCCACCTGGATTGGTCCTCCCACAGCCCCATCACCTGACACCTCTGGTACTTATCTGCTCTGACTTCTTCCCCAGCTTATTTATTTATTTACTGAAAGAATCGGAATTACAATCCTTTGAGTCACAGACTCCTTGGCAAAGGCTCTGTGTCAGTGGAGTTATCACTCATAGTGCAGCTCTTTTGAGTGACCAAACCTCCCTTAGCACAGGATCTAGCGCTGGAGGCACCCAGTCGCTAGTGTGGGGCCTGCAGGATGCAGGGCCTGTCATCCAGTCATGGTCAGTGTTTTTCCCCACGTTTTCTCCCTATGGGCTACATGCACAGCTAATGACACGCTCTGTCTCTGTGGAGATGCCTCCGGTGTCTGATTGTGGGACCCCTTCCCAGTATGTTTCCGCTGTGCTGTCACTCAGATTCTTCCAGCTGGCAGGCAACACAGGACACCTATCCCCACTCCCGTGGGAGGAGAGCTGTCCAAGGACACTGATCCTCCTCCCTGGCCAACACAGAAACATAGATGTTGTTAGCAAAAAGGACCTTTAGACTCATCCAGTCTGTCCCTTGTCCCTGCTTCTTCCATCACCACTAACCCTAGCTGGTTATAGGTATCACTCCCTCCCCATTCCTCTGCCTAATATGCCCTGTGCCTGTCCCATGCATGCTTGAAGCCCCCCAGAGTCTTTGCCCCCACTACCTCCTCTGGCAGACTGTTCCAGTCATACATCTGCTTTTGTGTGAAGAAGTATTTCCGCACATCTCTCTTAAATTTTCACCCTCTTAGCTTCACTGCAAGCCCCCTTGTTCTAGTGACCCTCCACTTGCACCTTGTTCAATTCTGTGAGGTACTTATAGGTTTCAATCATCTCCCCTCTCGCTCTTCTCTCTCCCAGGGAGAACATGCTCAGTTCCTGCAGCCTTTCCACATATTTCATGTAAACCCCTCACTATTTGGGCTGCCCTCCTCTGTACTGCCTCCACCCTTTCAATGTCCTTGCAGAGATGCAGCCTCCAGAACTGGACACAGTACTTCAGGTGGGGACTCACCAGTGAGTGGTACAATGGCAGCATCACCTCCTTCCTCCTGCTAGAAATCCCTCTCCCAAGGCAACTCAGCATCCCGCTAGCCTTTTTCACTGTTCTATCATACTGCCCAGCTACCTTGAGGTCATCAGATATGATGACCCCCTTTGTCTATTTCTTGCTTGGTGACTCTAAGTTCAATTGCCCCGATCTTATACATGGCTCCTGGGTTCTGCAGCCCTAAGTCCATAACCTTGCCCTTTCTGGTGCTGAAACCCAGTTGCCACCCCCAGACCATTCCTCTAGTTTCCTCAGATCCTTTTGCATTCTCTCTACCCCTTCCTGTCAACCCTGTTGCAGACTTTTGTATCACCTGCAAAGAGACACACCTTACCCACAAACTCCTCCTCAATATTGCTTATGAAGATATTGAAACAGACCAATCCCAGCACAGAACTCTGTAGCATCCCACTATTCACTCTCTCATTGCCAAAGAAGCTACCATTTACCACCACCCTTTGCCTCCTATGTCTAAATCAATTTAATATCCAGCTTGTCACTTTCTCCTCCACCCCTGGCTACTTAGTTTGTTAACTAGCCTCCTGTGTACCAGAGTGTCAAAAGCCTTACTGAAGTCCAGGTAGGCCACGTCCACTGCTCTCCCCGATCCACCTCCCTGGTAACCTAATCAAAGAAATCTATGACATTAATTTGACATAACCTTTCCACTGTGAAACCATGCTGCCAGTGGTTCTGCAGCCCTTTTGTCTCCAGGTGCTCAATGAGCCTTTCCTTCAGTACTGTCTTAATTAAGTTCCCCACCGCGGATGCAAGACTGACTGGTCTAGGGTCGGCCCACTGGTGCAGCAGTAGCACTACCGCTTGCGATGCCGGCGACCTGGGTTTGGGAATGAGCCTGGGGAGCTGGAGGGGCTGGCTGGGAGAAGGCTGGCGTCCCGGACCGCTAGCCTTCTCCAGGGAGGGGAACCAGGGCTCGGTGCTTGACTGACCCCGGGTGGAGGCCCGAGGAACAGCAAGCCCAGCAACTAGCAAGGGGAGCGATGTGATAGACGTCGGCACTCAGCATCTTGACGTCAGGGTGCACATCACGCACAGAACATGGGAAAAACAATTCACGCCACTCCCGGGTAGACGGAGTGCCAGACCCCGATCCCCAATGCCCCTACCTGTCCCAGTGGTACGACTTCCCGACAAGACTAAGGAATTCGGGGTGTAAGTGCCCCAATTCTTCCCCACCTGGGAGGCAAACCACAGCTACATGGGGGATGGACCGCACCAGGCTCCAGGTAAGAGGGCAGGGACTAGAAGGCCGTAGGTGACTCCTGAAGGGAGTGGAGTGCCGGAGGCAGGGGAAGCATAAATAGAAAGCAAAAAAAAAAAGCCTGACTAGCCCGTCTTTGCTAGCATCCTCCCTATTACTGCTTTTCTGCAGAGGGACCACATCGGCCCTCCTGCAGTCCTCTGGACCTTCCCCATCTTTACTGAGGTGCTAAAAAAACACTGCCAGAGGAGCAGCCAGCATCATGCTCAGATGAATCCCATCTGACCCCCCTCACCTTATTCTCCTTTAAGGCTTCCAAACCCTTCTGGACCCTCTCCACTGAAAATGGACTTGTGTTCACTCCCCACTCTCCCTGGTGCTTACTGCAGCATGCTGGTCCATCCCACTTATGCTCTATTTTGAGGACCGAGCAGAAGTAATCGTTTAGTATTTCCACTTTCTCCTGATCTTCCTCTGCACAATACCCAGCCCTACTGATTCTCACTATCCTTCCCCTTGTCTTCCTTTCCCCCACATACCCAAAGAAGGTCTTGTCCCCTTTTTTGACCTCCTTAGATATCCTCTTCTCTGTTAGTGCTTTAGCTGCCCTTACACTCCTTCCTGCCTCTCTTTGTTTTCCCAGATATACCTCCCTGTCTTCATCTTTCTGGGTCTCCTTGTACTTTCAAAATGCTGTTTTCTTCACCTTCACTGCCTTTGCCACCTCTTTAGAGAATCATAGCTGCCTCTCTCCTCTTGCCCTTGTTCACATCCTTCAAACAGCCCGGGCTACAAGACCCTCCTTAAAATTTCTCCATCGAGCCTCCACTCCTTCTCTGCCTTCCTTCCCCTTTGAGGCATTCTCTGAGGCAGTTTCCCATTTCTTTAAAATCTGCCACCCTGAAATCCTGTCCTATCCATATGCCAAACCACACAGTATGATGATCTCTTCTAACTAGGGGACTACCCACTGTGATGTCAGCAATGCTGTCTTTGTCTGTAAGTACCAGGTCCAGTACTGCCCCGTACCTAGTGGGTTCCAAAACTAGCTGCCTGAGAAATGCCCCTTGTATGGAGTAGAAGATGGCTCTGCCTCTTGATATAGTTGTGATTAGAATGCCCCTATCTACATTTGGCAGATTTTAGCCCCTCCCCCCAACCAAAACTTTCCCCTTGCTAGCCATTTTGCTAATGGCTTCACTCAGGGCTCTGTCTTGCCTCCCCCCTCAGCTTCGGAAGCCTGTACACCACCCCGTGCAAATAATGGCCCCTGACCCATAGTACCTCCAGTCTTCACTGTTCCCCTGTTGCCCCAGTATCTCAGTGGTCCTTATATCCTCCTTCACATATGAAACACACCCTCCACCTTTCCTCCCTGGCCTGTCCTTACAGAACATGGTACAGCCTGGGATGGCCACTTCCCAGTTGTGGTTGTCTGTGCACCATGATTCTATTATAGCCACCAGATCCAGGTCTGCCTCCACAGTGACTGCCTCAAGGTCAGACCGTGCGACTTGAGTCCATTCCCGAACCCAGGTGGCTAGTGCAGTGAACGGCAGCAATACCGCTGTGCAACTAGATCAGCCAGTTTATGAGGAGAGTAGCATGAAAGATCCATAAAGGATGCAAGGAGAGAGCAACTATCAAAATTGCTTACATGCAGTCAGAAATCAGTTCTGTTCTACAAAATTCTGTTCTTATGCCATACCATTCAAACCTAGGCTGATGATGTTATGATAACCTGTGCGCACATTTTCAGTTCCCATACTACAAAAAAGGGAGGGAGATTGTAATTGAATAAAACCAATAAATTCTTACCTCCTGAACAGTCCACGCTCGAAGGGTGCAGTCACTGGATGCTGTGCAGATAGTGGAATGATAGTTTCCTGGGTCAAACTGATGCTCATGTTCAGAAAGATAAACCACTCCAACTATTCTACCTTCATAACAAAAACATAACAAACAGTAATAAAATTAGAACAGGACAGAGTTCATTATATATTCTGCCAAAAGACTTCCAAGAATAAAATCAGAAATAGTTTATTGTCAAATTTGAAGCAAGGCAATCACAGACAAATCAGATGTATCCTTACTACAGACTGAATAACAGTATTTCCGATTATCTGGATATATCTGCCTTGTAGATATCTGGGATATTCTAATCTACCATTATTTTAGACTTTGTTGGCTGCGCTGGTATCTTGGACAGCCTCTGCATCCCTCAGCTACACATTTAGCCAAGAGATATAAGCATCCCTGACTTAGGATAAAAGCCTCCCATTACAGCTGAGGGTTGTGTTTTCCCTTTTTCTTTTACCTTAATATACCATGCTCCCTTTTAGCCTTTAAGTACAGCTGCAAGATTGCACTGTCTGGTCAAGAAGACAGAACATGTGACTGCCTCAGTATCCAATGCCAACATCTCTTCTTGGTTAATCAGTAGGGGTTTATTGTGCTCCTGTGCCAGGTGGTTGCACCCATTGTATTCACAAACATAAATGTATATGGAGTTAAGACATAATATTACCCACCACTGTGCCCTCTCAATGTTTTACAGGTGTAATCAGCAGTTGCCCTCCCTGAAGTCATTTGGTGTTCAAGCTTGGAACGGTGGAGGTAATAATTCTTCCATGTTTGCATTCCAGGGTTAAGTTTAGAGAGATTGCAGAAGGTCCAGCGCTCCAAACACATTGGTCTGCAAATAAAAAATATTCATTCTCAAGGTAACCAAAGACAGACAAATACATTACACAGATCTCCTCAGTATTATAAAAAAGACAATGCAAGGTCAGCGAAATGGTGCAACAGAAGTAGGCACGGCTTGAAACGTGGGTTCACATCCCAAGCCCGGGAATGCCAAGAGAGCCTACAGGAGGAGGATTTAACATCCAAACAGATATTTTCCTCTGGTGAGGGTCAGGAGAAACTTCAGCCACAAGACTATGCCCTAGGTAACCACAGCTGGCAATGCAGCTGGGGAATACTTATGCATGACTGAGAAGGACACAAGAACTGTGCATGAGAGTACCGATGTACAAGAATGCTTCTGTGTCCTCACTAGTGAATACACCAGGAGAGAAAACTGGTAAAAAGCTAATGCCGCTGCAGCACCTTACCTCTAGCTGGAAGAGCAGAATGTTAGCTTCTTTTAGTGTAACAGGAAAGTCTTAAAATGATGTTGTTTGTATCTTTTACCTATAAAATGAGCATGTCACCTCCATTACACACCTTACTTCAGTGACCCAAGAACCACGTTTCAAGCTGTGCCCACTTCTATTCATTTCGCTGACCTTGTGTGCCAGCTAAGTGTTTGGGGGATGCTGTAGCTAACGGGATTGGGCACCTCTGTCAGCACACAACGAAGCGGGAGGCAAGAGCCGAGGAGGATTGGGCACCCCCATCGGCACATAACAAACGGGAGTGGTGCATTATGTCGATGGGGAGTGGGCTCCCCTGTCGGCACATACATTGTGGCAGGGCATGCTGACAAGGGGACTGGACACCCCGAAGTCAGCATTATGGCAAGGCAGTGTGACGCCATGTTAAATTTTTTTCACCACCAGGGAAAGCACATTGGGAGGTCCGCTGCGTCTGACAAGCTTTGCTCGCATTGCAGCGGACCTTTCCTTAGATGTGCTCGCCACATTATGTATGCATGGTGTGGCGCTCGCATGCAGGCTTCCTGGGAATGAGGGACGATCTACTGATGCGCGTCTGCATTCGCCCAACACTGACTGCGCTCCAAATTCTACATATCAAGAATATGTGGCTGATATGCGCGAGCCAACATAAAAAGGCAACCAGTGGAAAAATAGTTAATCACTAAAACCAAACGCTGCTCTGAAAAGGTATTTATTTATTTAGCTTTTGTTGACCAGGTAGGTACACCAGACAAATGATATGCCTATTTTCAGGTATGACCCAGGAGAGTACAATGAAAATACAGGTTCAAACAGGAAAAACAACAACAAGTAGGGCAATGTACAGAGTCACAGGAACCAGGTGAACATAGATAGTCTTCAGTAAGCAGATATATATAAATATATAAAGATAATTAAACGTATTCATACAATGGCAAGAACAGTAACAATGAATAAATTACAATGCATGAGTGACTCTTAATCAAAGTCACATAATAGATAATTCCTGAACAAATAAATAAGCAAATCACATACATCTCAGAGTAAAAAGGAACAGTAGGCAGCATCATAAGAGCCAACATGAGGGGACCCATGGCTAGGTGAGCCCAGATAAGAGACCTGAGACTGGCTATGGCGGCATGGAACATTCACACACGGTGGCCAACTTCAAGTGTCCCCACAGGAATTCGAAGACACAACTGGGAGGGGAGGACAACATGGCAGGAAGGGAGTTCCATAGCCTCAGAGCACATGTAGTGAAATCCCTGTACCCCATTAGGGTACGGGTATGAGGACTTTGAGCACCCCAGGACCACGGGCCCTGAGGGAGTAGGAGGAGTCAGCAGGTTTGAGGAGCTGTGCCAGCCCAGGAGGGGTGCCGGTTCTGATCACCTTGCCCACGAAACAGCCCAACCCAAAGTTCATGTGATTGGTCAAGGAAAGCCAGCCAAGTTTGTCACATAATTCACAATGATGGGTGAGGCAAGAGGCAGCCAGTGCAAAGAAAAAGATGTTGCTGTAGGACATGTTCCATGGAGTAAGGTGGATCTTGCAGGTGCGAGCAAATAGGAGAAGGCCATGCAGAGCGAAGGAAGAAGCACTCCTCTGGCCAACGCCAAACGAGCAGCAGACGTCAGATTTTTCTTCGCCCTGTAGGCAAGACCCAGTTTACAGTTGACTGCTCTGCAAACATTTAGTATATGACACCCCAGCTCAAGTTGGGGGTGAAGCATCACCCCAAGGTATTTGATGGAGACTGTGGTTAGGAGGGGAGCACCGCCCATGCCACTGACACACAGAGGGGCAGGGGAGGCCTTGATCTTGGCCGATGACCCAAAAAGCATGGCCTGAGTTTTTTTAGGTTGAGGACCAGCTTGTGAGATGTTGCCCAGGACTGAATATTCTTTAAATCCTCACTCAGTCGGAGGTTGAGGACCCCAATGTCCCGTGAATGTGTAAGGATGACCAGATCATCTGCATAAAGGGTGGCACTGCAGCTGGAAGCAGTGTCTGGAAGGTTGTTGATAACTACAGAGAAGAGAAGGGGCCCCAGTACTGATCCCTGGGATACGCCAGAAGTCACCGAAGTGGTGTCAGAGAGGACCTTGTTGAATTTGGTAAGTTGCTGTCTGCCAAGAAAGGTAATTTCTAAACCAACTCAGGGCATGGGAGGACAGGCCAAGGGACCTTATCTGTGAGAAAAGTAATGCATGGTACACAAGGTCGAAGGCCTTGGATAGGTCGATGAATATGGCCTCAGAGAGTTTGCCCTGGTCCATAGACACCCTGGTGATAGAGGAGACCAGAGACAAGGGCTGATGACATACTATACCATTTTCTAAAGCCGTGCTGTGCAGGGGACAGCAGTGTTTGTGCCTGAATGTACTCTATGAGTTGTTCAGCCACAACTTTCTGTAGGAGTTTGCTAAGTACCGACAGCATAGAAATTGGCCAGAAGTTGTCCAGGACCTTAGGGTTGCTCTGCTTTGGAACAGGGACAATTCTTGCAACCTTCCAAATGTCTGGGATAACTCCAGTGGCAAGGGACAAGTTGAAGATGTGAGCCACTGGACAGGCAATAAAGAGGGCACCCAGCTTCAGAAGCTTGGGCTCCATGTTATCATGGACAGCACTAGAATGTGGGAAGAGACCAGAGAGAAGTCTCTGTGTCTCAACGACAGACACAGCCCTGAGGTAAAAAAGTGGACGGGAGGAGTGGACCTCCTGAGGGGCGGAGGCTGAGGGGCCATTGACATTCCCTCCTGCAGGAAAGAAGGAGGTGAATGCGGACAAGTCCGAGAAGTGGGAATTAAAAGCACTGACAATCGTAAGTGGATTATTACAACTTGACCCACCAATGATCATATCAGATACCCCAGAGTTGGAGGAGCCACTGACTATGTTTTTTATGTTAGGCCCCTCTTAAAGGCTTCCACCAAGGAGACCACCCTCAAAGATCTTAGGAGTGAGTTCCACCATGCCAAACTGGCAACCTCAAAATGCACAATCTCCTGATGTCTTTATCCTAGCACTGGAAACCGCTAGGGCCCACCTCAGAGAAGCAGAGAGGATGTGAGGTATGGTAGGGAGTGAGAAGGTCACTCAGATAACCTGGGTCCAGTCTGTGTAGGGCTTTATAAGGGGTTAGTAAAATCGACCTTGAAGGTAATTCGCCAGTTCACCGGCAGCCAGTGCAGATCACGCACGACCAGGGTCATGTGACAAGACCACGGAAGGCCTGTCAGTAATCAGGATGCTGCATGTAGCCAACACAGGACCCCTCCACTGACCTGAGAAACAGAGTAGTACAGTAATCATGTCTGGAAGTCACAAAAGTGTGTACAAGTGAAGGCAGTTCATCTGGTGTGATCAAGACTTTAATCCAGGTGATATTCCTGAGATGGTAAAAGCCACACTAGACTACAGATGACACTTGAGCCTCAAGTGTCAATCAATCAAACTTTATTTGAGTAAGCACATTTCTCGATTGCGACTCGATGCACTTTACATCATTTTAAAACTTTAAAAATATAATATAAACTAGTGTTGCTCAGATGGTTCCGGACAAATCCAGATCCACCAGATACCTGTCCTTTGAGGCAGGATAGTGGAACCTGCCAGATACTTCCACTATCTGCCTGTGGATCCGGCCGTCGGATCCCTGGATCCAGTGGGATCCGACCTCTTTATTCGGCCAGATCCCTGGCCGGATCCAACTTGAATAATGCCGCGATCCACTAGATCACTGGCGGATCCATGGCGGCACTATCCGAGCTACACTAATACAAACCAAAAACATACATATACATACAATATTAATTCACAGTAAAACATATTAACTAACCATAAAAGCTTGGCTAAATAAAAAGACACTGAGCTCCCATTTGAAGATGTCAACTGTTTTGACTCTCTCGGATCTGATGAGGGAGGGAGTTCCACAGGATTTGGGCACCAGAAGAAAAGGCTCGAGTCCCTGGTGCATTTAAATAAGTCCAGGGAACTACCAGAAGGCCCTCATCTGTGGCGTACAGGGAGCGGGCGAGGCAGTAGGGACAGAGGAGATCTTGCAGGTAGCCAGGCCCCTGACCATGTAGGGCTTTATAGGTCAGCAAACCAACCTTGAAGAAGATCCACCACCTAACCAGCAGCCAGTGCAGAGAGAGCAGCACAGGTGTAATATGACATGATCTAGGTAGACCGGTCAGCAACCTAGCCACTGAGTTCTGCACTAGCTGCACATGGCGCAGATCTACCCCCGCTAGCCCCAGGTTCAGGGCGTTGCAGTAATCCAGGCACGATGTCACAAAGGAGTGGACTAATGGCCATAGATCAGCCGGAGGTATCAGGTGTCTCAGCTTAGCAATGTTCCTCAGATGGTAAAATGAGGAATTGATCATTGCCAACACTTGTGGTTTTAGCATCAGGCCGCAGTCCAAAACAATGCTGAGGTTCCTCACCCAATCAGAGATGAGCAGCTGGGAGTCTCTGAGCCTAAGCCATGTGGCTCAACCAGGCTGCCCCCTCATCCTTCTAGCACCAGTACCTCAGTCTTATCCGGACTCAACCTCAACCAGTTCACCCTCATCCAGTCTTGGATGTCATCCAGGCAGGTGTTCAAAACTGAGACCATCTCCTGCTGTTCAGGTGCAAACAAAGGCAAGGCAAGGCAACGTTTATTTTAAGGGCGCCCAATCCCTGAAGCTCTAAGCGCCTGACAAGATATAACAAACAACAATTAAAATCCAGAAACGACAAGAATAAATAAAATCAAAGCTCAGTTGTTAAAATTTACTATAATAATAATAGAAGGATTGGGTGCAAATTACTCTGTAAATGCTAGGCTGAAAAGGTGGGCCTTTTGCCTCTGCTTAAAAACACAAATCGAGGGGGCCTCCCAGACTGCAGATGGAAGTGCGTTCCGCAGGGTCGGCACAGAGACACTGAAAGCTAGATCACCAGATGTCTTGAGCCGAACCCCGGGAACATCCAGGAGGCCCCTCGAAGAGGAGTGGAGGGAGTGAGCACAGGTTGCAAGTGTCAAGAGCTCTGACAGGTAGCCAGGACCCAGTTAATATAGGGCCTTATAGGTGAGCAAGCCCACCTTGAAAAGGACCCTCCACCTGACCAGCAGCCTGTGCAGAGCACGCAGGACTAGGGTCACATGACAGGACCTAGACAGGACTGTCAGCAACCGGGCCGCTGCATTCTGCACCAGCTGCAGCCTGCGGAGGGTCCCTCCCATGACCCAAAGTAAATTACATTACAGTAGTTGAGCCTAGAGGTAACAAAGGCATGTACCAGGGTCGGCAGAACAAGAGGCTTAATCCCGGTGATGTTCCATAAATGGTAAAAACCACTCTTAACCACAGAGAATACCTGATCTTCAAAGGTCAGCCTGCTGTCCAGGATCACACCTAGAGTACACACCCTCGGGGAAGCAACCAATGGAGCAGACCCCAGGAAGATACCTGTGTCTGCTACTGGTTGCAACTCACCACACCCGTGACCTGGCTCGATCACTAGCACCTCTGTCTTATCCAGGTTTAATCTCAACCAGCTGCAAGCCATCCAGTTACTGATTTTAGCCAGACAAATGTTAAGCAAGTCGACAGCACTGGATGTTCCAGGAGCAAATGACAAATACAGCTGGGTGTCATCTGCATAGCAGTGAAACTCCACGCTGTATTGCCGAATTCTTTCACCCAGGGCAGCATGTACATCATGAACAGCATCGGCGACAAGATCATGCCCTGTGGAACTCTGCATGACAAAGGCACTGGGGAGGAGGAGAAATTCCCCATCACTACTCACTGCACCCTATCAGACAGATAGGACTCAAATCATCTGATGACAGCACCGGTGAGTCCACAAAACTCACAGAGCCGATCAAGAAGCACGATGTGGTCCACAGTGTCAAATGCTGATAAGAGATCGAGAAGCATAGGAACCGACCTGCCTCCTCTATCTCTAGCCCTAGCCCTGAGTAGGTCATTATGCACCTTAACTAGAGCTGTTTCTGTGCTGTGTCTAGCCTGACAACCCGACTGAAATGGCTCACAGATATCAAAAGGACACAAGGTGATCCTCGAACTGTTGTGCCACCAATTTCTCGACAACCTTGCTCAAAAAAGGCAGGTTGAAAATTGGACGGTAATTTGCCAGGACGTCTGGGTCAAGGGAAGGTTTCTTAAGAAGGGGTCTCACCGGCACTTCTTTCAAAACCACTGGGAACACCCCTTCCACCACCAAGCACCTGGCAATACAGGTGAACACTGGGCCAACAGCCTTGGCACATCCCATTAAGAAACGCATTGGGGCTGGGTCCAGTTCGCAAAATGTGTGCTTCAGCTCTAAGATCACTCCAGATGAAAAAGTCTTCTTTGGTTGTAGACAGGCAGGATGGAGAAGCCTATCCACCGTCCGAAAAAGCTGAGCAGGTCTGTTCTCCCCTGCCGCAATTTCCCTGGACAGGAATTCTTCCTTCTTACAGGAGATTGCCTCCTGGTACTCACCGTAGTGGGCACGAAGGACCAGTTTGTCAACTTCCAGCAGGGTCTTTTGCCAGTGACACTCCAACTTCCGACCCCTGATCTTCATTGCCTTGAGATCCCCATCAAACCATGGGGATCGCAAATGAGAGGATCTGGGTCGTATACGTACTGAAGCAATGGAATCCAGTGCTTCGGACACCACCTTGTTATAGGTGGCCACCGCCTCACCAGCACCAATCGCATAAGCTGCCTCAACGCTGGATAGGTCAGCCAATGCCAAAAGTCCTTCTGGGTGTAAACCCATAAAAGGGCGGTAGCTGACCATCTCCACAAGGGAAGAATTATCAGGGGGTGCCCCAAATGTGAACCCCATGGTGCAGTGATTGGACCAAGAGACCCGATCAATCTTGAGGCTGTCAACCTCAAGACCCAGCTGGAACATCAGATCGAGTGTGTGGTCATGCCGGTGGGCCACAGAAGCAACCGTTTGTGTCAGGCTCAGTGAAGACATTAACTGGAGGAGGTCGTAACCAAACTGCGAGGATTCATTTTCGACCCAAGCATTGAAGTCCCCCAGGATTAAACATCTGGGGGACTCCAACACATGGGCGACAACGAAGTTCACTACCTCCTGCAGGAATTCTGCTCCTGCCCCCAGAGGGCGGTAAATAAGCAGAATCTTGCAACCTGCACCTACTCTTGCGCATGGCAACACACTCAAAAGACCTGGTATTACCAAATGAATGCACCGTGAAGCCCAGGTTAGTTCCAAAATCGATGGCCACTCCCCCACCCCTGCGATCCTTCCTCAGGCATTGCACCACGGAGTACCCAGTAGGAACGGTGGCCTCTAGAATTGGACATGCATGTCACCCCGCCAGGTTTCAGTAATGCAAGCCAGGTCGACAGAGGAAATCAAGTCTGCAAAAATGGTCTTGTTCCTTATCAATCTGGTATTGCAAAGCACTGCCCAAAAAGGATTAGAGAGGGCAGCTGACCCTCTAGCTACCTGCCAACTTGGTCTGGTGGGACCCCTGGGTATAGGAACCAAACACGCCTGGCATCTCCCTCTGCCCTGTTTAAACCAAGGGTGTCTCCTGTACCTTATAATTTCAATGCCCCTCACTTCCACTGCCCTCCGCCAACAACAACTCAACCGCCTCCTCATTATCCCAACCTCCCTGCAGCGCCTGGCAGCAGTACATGAAATTGGGAGGTCAGTAAAGGGGCAGAGATTGAGAAGCAGAGAGGCAGCATAGGTGATTCATGCTTGGCCAACACAACACAGCCTGGTAAACTAACAGCAAAGGACATGTAGAGTTGAGTATCATCTACATAACAGTGAAAGCTCAGCCCATAGCTCCTTATAATGTCCCCAAGTGGTAGCATGTACACCGCGAACAACATGAGGATAAAATGGAGCCCTGTGGGACCCCACATGGCAGGGACATGGGAGCTGAGGAATAAACCCCAGACGCCCCATGCTGCAACCTGCCAGTGAGATAAGATCTAAACCAATTGTGGACTGTACCATCAGATCATGAAGATCACACAGTGGTGGTGGGGAGGTAGTAACAACAACAAAAATGGAAAGGGACCTGGGGGTAGTCATATCAGATGACCTTAAGGTTGGCAAGCAATGTGAGAAGGCAGCAGGGAGGGCTGGGTGTATACCGGGATGTATAGGGAGAGGCATCACTAACAGAAAACAGGAATTTGTTATCCCTCTGTACAGTCAGTTGGTGAGACCCCATCTGGAGTACTGTGTCCAGTTCTGGAGACCCCATCTTTGCAAGGACATAGACAGGATAGAGGCAGTCCAGAGGAGGGCAACTAAAATGGTGCAGGGTCTGCAAGAGAAGCCATATGAGGAGAGACTAAAGGAGCTTAATATGTATACCCTTGAGGAAAGGAAGGAGAGGGGGGACATGACAGAAACTTTTGAGTACCTCAGTGGAATCAACAAAGTCCAAGAGGGTAGCATTTTTCAGAAAAAGAGACGTGCAAGAACAAGGGGACACAATTTAAAGATGGGGCGGGGGTAGTTCAGGGGCAATGTAAGTATTTTTTCACAGAGAGGGTGGTGGATGCATGGAACAGCCTTCCTGAGGAGGCTGTAGGGTCTAACACTGTGGGAGAATTCAAGAATACGTGGGACAGACATAAGGCAATTCTTGGGGGAAGAAATAGGCTGTTGGTTAACTAGGATCTGCAGCTTATCCTGTAGGTAAGGAAATGGGTAGACTAGGTGGGCCAAGCGGTCCTTATCTACAGTCTATGTTTCTAGTATCCCCAAGTGCATGCTGACGTTGACATTCTGTCAGTCTGGTCTGTAGGTTCAATAATTTTTCCAGTATCTGCTTTTTAAATGAGAGGTGAAACTAATAAGCTCCTCTCAGTACACTTTTAATGTGCCCACAGAATGGCTTTAGAAACATCCTCCCTGTCATTCTCAGAAAGAATATGTTAAATTTTGGACTTAATAAATTCTTGGCATTCTGGAATGTTCAGGAGGGAATTATTAGGTGCCAAACCTAGTACTTCATAGGGGCCCCTGTTCAGGGTAAGTAGAAGTAGAGCATGGTTGGACAGATATATGAGCTTGATGTCACAGGAGCGAACCAAGCCTATATGTTCCATAGATTTGTGAAACAAGTCAATGCGGGTGTGAGGGCCTGAGTAATGAGTAAACTGTCTCTGTGTAAGGTGAGGATACCGCCATACATCTATCCAGCCACTTTCCTTAATAACAGAGCGGCCCCGTTTCTGTGTTCCAGACTCCTTTGGTGGAGAAGGATTGGTAATGTCGAACCTGTCAAAAATCATGTTACTTATTTATTTTATTTTTTATTTAGTTTTTGTTGACCGGGTAAGTGCACTAGACAAATCCTGCCTATTTTCAGGCACGACCTGGGAGGATACAGATGAATGCCAACTGACCCTGAACCAGATTAAGCTGTTGGTGGTATTTTTAGTGAATGAGGGAAATTTGGCCAGGACACCAGGGAAATTTCCCTACTCTTTTCGATAAGTGCCATGGGATCTTTAACATCCACCTGAACTACCACCAGTCCAAGCAGATGGGACCTCGGTTTAACATCTCATCCGAAAGATGGCACCTCAGAAGTGCAGCACCCCTCTCATGCTGCACTACAGTGTCAGTACTGGGATATTAACCCAAAGTGCCAGATGTGGGAACTGAACCCACAGCCCTCTGATCTCCCAGTCTCAGAGGCGAGTATGCTACCTACTGAGCCACTGACACTGACAATAATTATAATCCCCTCCTACAAGAAGAAGGTCCTTTTGAGGGTGAAGTATGGTTTTAAGAAGAGACTGAATCACCGGGGAACCCGCCCAAGGCGGGATATATATAGGCTAGTCAATGTGATCTCCATCCCAAGATATTGTCCGGTTACCATTGCCAGGTGACCCTGAGGATCAACATAGGATGATGTACTCTGAAAAGGTGTTTAGGAACAAGGATAGCTGTTCCACACCGCTTCCCTTGTTTATAAGAGGAAGCCTTCACTAAAGAAAAAACATTTTTTTTGTAATTTCTGATGCTCCTGCCCAGGGAGATGTGTGTCCTGGAGCAGGAAAATAGTGGGGTGAAGTTTTTTAAAGACAGATAAGACCCTGGACCTTTTGACAGGACTATTGAGTCCACTGACGTTTTGGGAATATACCAATGTATGTGTGATAGCCATAAAACAGAGACTAAAAAAGGGTGAGACAAACCAGGAAGAGGCATCTAGTCAAGCTTCATGCCCCTAGGGCAGGGCAAGTATTGAAAAACCCAGATGTACCTCCCCAATATTTCTACTACAAAACTAGGCTGGGGTGTAGCTATGAAAAAATAAAAAGCAGCAAAAAGCCCGTAGAGCAAACAGTTATACAACCAGATAAACAGTGACATAATAATTACAGTCAAATACAACAGGAACACAGAGTTAAAGTAGGAAAACACCTGTGTCGCAAGAGGAGACCCAAGTAAGGCACTTCCAAGGTAGGAGGATGCTAGAAAGGGCTCTCTAAACACCTTTGGTGGGGGCCTCTGATGCAGGGCCTCCCCAGGGTGGAGGAAATGTTAATGTGTGTGTAGCCACCGCTGCAGGCCTCCGCAGTGCAGACATTAAAGGTGCGCAGGGCAAGGGTATAAGGAGTAAAGAGTAGAGAAGTTTGGAAATATGTCAGCAGGGGCAGGAGGGCCCAGAGCATTATAGCACTCAACATGCGTAGTGTACTGCCAATGACATGCTCCCCACTTACATAAAGCAACGATCTCCCAAACGTGGAGAGGGGAATCTAGAGGATAGGGCTCTAGTGTAATAGCGCAAAGGCAGATTCAGTATGTGCCAGGACCTGCAGCAATATACCATGGGTTTCAGTTGAGTAGGAATCCCAGGGCCCTTGCAGCACTGGATACACAGGGTAGATAACTACCATTATAAGGAGACTGCTAGCCTGCTCACTGTGCAGCGGTAGAGCTACCACTTGCGACGCCAGCAACCCGGGTTCGGGAATGGACTCGGGTTGCTGGAGGGCCAGCAAGGGGGGAGGAGGATCGAGCACCCATCAGGCTGCTCTCCTCCTCAGGGGAGGGTGGGTTGCTGTCCCACCGCTCCACCGCCACCTGGCTGACCACGGGTGGAGGTGCAGCGGGACAGCAAGAAGCCGAGTAGGACGACATTGACTGCGATCTGGAGCGACAGCGCATCTTGACGTGCTCCACCCCTTGGCTCAACCTAGCATGCTGACATCCCTGGGGCCGGCACTAGAAAAGTGGAAAAACCCTGCACCAGACACCTGAAAACGGGACCCAGCTGTCCCGAGAAAATCTATAACCGGGCTACTCAAGGGCCAGGGCGGACTTCCCGATGCACACTCATGGACTGTGGGGGGACACAGCACAGTCCCCTTTCTCCCCGCCTGGGGGCAAACAGGCAGGATGGGGGCAGGTCTACCGGTATCCTGATGGCATTACCTGGGGCGGAACTACGGAAGCGTGTGCAGACTAGGGCTCCCTCAGAAAAAGGCAGCTGGTATGGTGAATAAGGGGGCATAATATATAAGTAAATATATAAAAAAAAAAAAGGAGACTGCTGCCAAGGATGCCCACCATGTGAGTAAATTAAGGGCACATAGGGCACCTGGAAGTACACCCCCCCATAGGGATCAGGTTACTCCTGGAGCACACAATGGGGTACCATCTCTAAAATGTATACAGCACAGTGGAGAACAGTGGAGGAAGTATTCCTCCTGGCCCAATCGCCATCAGTCGAATGAAGAGGTCCCCTCCCAATCAAACAACACTTTTCCCCAACACATGGGGGTTGCATAAATGGTCTGTTAAAGTCAGGCAGTGAGGAAGGCAAACCTCAAAGTGAACAGCGGCTAAATGCACAGAAAATACATCTGTAATAGCTCCTATAAAACAAAAATATGGAGAAGGGGGCTATCTCAGCATGCCAGGGCAAAAACCCTGCGTTACCCTCTCAACCTCCTGAAAACACTGATCGTCTGGTAAACTAGGGGCAGAGAGCAGTATGGTTAAACAACTATTAAGAAGCAAATAAAACAGCTCCCCCCAACATAATTTTAGTCAAGGCAGTCTTTCCATAAAGGAGCTCTAATAGTCCCAAACTGCAGGACTGTCCATTTAACATCAATGGGATATGAAGGCCACAGCTGTTACAAAACAATAGAGAATACCCCAGCCAGAAAGGAGGAGAGAACAGTAACTGCTGCTCATCCTGGTCAGGTCTTAGTCTGGTGAACCTTTAGGAAAGAATGCTGGAGTTCCTGGATATCCTTCAAGGTGGCAGCTGAATGCTTCTTGCGTGCAGCGAGAAGAGCTTCTTTGCTGCTGCCAGTTCCACAGATGCAGATAAACTCTGGGGACTTGGATTCTTCTCCTCTGTAGGTCTTCAACTGCGGCAGCTATGGTGTCATACAAAACAGGGCCATCTGGGTAGAAAATATTTAGCCAAGCTGGAAAAGGCATCTGGAAACATAGCTGATGGGCCTGAAGGACAGCCAGAACTGGGCCATATCTTCTATGCTGTTCCATTACCTGTGGGGAATAGTTATGATCAGCATAAACTCGGGTCCATTCATAAAATACTTCAACTGCCCCAGGCCCAATAGGACTTTCTGCTTAGTGGCATAGCTCTGAAATTGTAAGACTATAGAGCGGGGCCTTTGCTGATTATTGTCCGGTGTGGGCCCAAGTGCCCGATGTGCTCTTTTGATCACAAATATGAAGTCAAGAGGAAGGTTTAATTTATTCAAAAAATACCCTCCAGAAAATGAATAATGTCACTGCTTTCTGCTTTTCACACAAGTCATACAGGCACATGTTCTTCCATCTCAGCCCTCTAAGCTGTCACATTTGGCTTCCAGCTACTTGATGTGTGCCCTGATCTCTACCATAAGCTGGTCCATGCAGTCTGCTCAGGTATCCAATGCAGATACGGCTGTCTGGTGGTCCACTGTGGTTTGCTTCAAAGACGCAACTTTGGAGCAGACGTCTGAAAATTCTACTTTGGTTTTGCTCCTAAAGGCATACAGCTCATCCAAAATAAGGTCCAGTTTTTTTGTTTTTTTTGTTAAAGTAGTTGGTCCCAGCCCTGGTTATCGCTTTTGCTGTTGCCATGTTTGAGGTACTAGCAGCTGAGCTGCTGGAGTCATCTGATTTAGTGATCTATTAGTCTGGAGGTAGTTCTTTATCAGGAGTGGCTGATCATTTCCCCATTAGATATAAACTTGCCCCGATGTGAAAATGCTCATCAAAAACTGTTTTAAATGATTATTAGGGCAGTTTGTTTTCAGGCAGGGAGCGAAGCTGTGAGTTAGTCCTCCGCCAGAAGTCCTCTCTAAACTACATTTAAATTCACAAAATCCAAAACTAATGCTCCTTGCTAGTGAAAATATGAAGAAATCACAAGTTAAAAATGTTGCTGTTTGAATTTTAAACTGAACTGCAAGAAAATAAATGACAACCTTGCAGAAGAACCAGGCTAAACCTATTAGTCACACGAACATATGGAATGCCTGCGGAAAAAAAGCCCAAAGGTCTATCAAGTCTGCTTACTGTGAGTTCATGCACATTTGCTACATGTTGCCCCCTCCCGTCCCTCTTACCTTCCTCTCAATCTCTCCCACCCTCTTTTAACTCCACCAACTGAACTGGGATTTATGTCTGGCAGTGCGTTCTATCTTGCCACCACCTCACAGTGAAGAAGGGAGTTCTAGCCTCCTTCTTGCACCCCTCAGCTAATTTGTAGTCATTTCCCTGAGTATTTTTGTTCTCATTTCTGCAAAAAACATTCCGTATGTCAACCTTGTTAATGCCTTTAAGGTATCTGAAGGTCTCGATCATATCCGCTCTCTCTCTCTCTCTCTTTTCTCCTCCAGCAAGTGTATGTTCAAGTTCACCAGCCTCTGTTCATACATTACATCATGTTGCACTTATATCATCTTGGTAGCCCTTCTTTGCACTGCCTCCATCTGAGTAATGTCCATCATGAGGTTGGGGCTACAGTACTGGGCACAGCACTTCAGATGCAGATGCAGCATGGACCTGTACAGGGGCATAATGACCTCCTTCTTCCTGCCAGTGAAGCCCTTGATATACAACCAGCATCCTGTTCCCTGCCACATTTCTCCATTACGTTGAAGACTTCAGATTTCTTGTGATTGCTATCCCAGGTAATTTTCCTCCTCTGAGACTGTGACATTCACCCCTTCACATCTGTAGTTAGCCCTGAGGTGCTTGCTCCGTAAGTGCATTACCTGTACTTTTTTTTTTCAATCAAGTGGCTGAGGCAGGCAGGGCTCCCCGTGACCCTGTCCTCTGCGGCTCCCACATCTCCTGTCTCCAAGACATACTGTTTAGCTGACTCTCATGGACTGCCCCCACTGGTGGGATTTGGAGGGGAAGGACTGTCCCCCTCCCCCCCCGAAATCCATGTCCAGTAATGGTTGTCCAAGCTCTGTGCTGGTGAAGCGGGTGGGGGTCAGAGTGCAATGTGTCATTCATGCCTGCCTCACCCCTTTTTCCACCTGAGGTTTTCTTCCCAATCCCTGTGCTGTGACACACATGCTGACATGCATGCGTATGTAGGCATGCATGCACCATGGAAGTCCCTCAGCTCCCTCCCTTTTTGTGCCACCCTGCAGGCCTGTAGTGCCCCCAGACCTCTATCTGCTGGCTAACATTTAGTGGGAACAGCTTATCTCCCTCCCTGGGAGAGGAAAGCAGTCCACAGGATGTTCAACTTCTCCCAACCCGGCCAGCCCAGCAACCTCGGATCACTCCCAATACCAGTCTCCAACGTGACAAGCAGCAGTGTTACCACCGTGCTACTGGGACAGCTCCACACCTTGAATGTTTTAGCACTGAAACACAGCTGCCAGATTCCAGATCACCTCTCCAGCGTCGCCAGGTCCTTTCTTAGGTCCCTTATGCCTTCCTCAGTGTCTACTCTTCCACAGAGCTTGTTTTCATCCATGAAAAGAGATTAACTTACCTTTGATGCTGTCCCCAGTGTTGTTAATGAATGCATTCAACAAGACTGAAGTGAACACTGACACCTGTGAGACCCCACTAGTAACCTCTCTCATCCCAGAGTGCTCAACCCTTATCACCACCTGCTGAATTCTACCACCAAGCCTGTTTGCCATCCACCTGGTTAGTTTCTCCCCTGTCCCCATGCCTGTCAGTTTTTTGATCAACCTCCTGCAGAAAGGACTGAGTTAAAGGCTTTGCTGAAATCCAGATACAGCGTATCCACCAAATGGCCCCTATTCACTACCCTAGTGCCTCAGTTGAAGAAGCTCGTTAAATCTGTTTGGCATGACCTCCATGCTATCCTGGATCCTGTTTGCCTCAAGGAACTTGACCAACCTTTCCTTTAGGATGGTTTCCATCAGCTTGCCAACAACTGATGACACACTAACTGTTCTATAGTTCCCCAGTTCATCTCTTGGTCCACTCTTCTGCAGGAGTACCACATCAGCTGTCCTCCAAACCTGTGGAGCCACCCCTGTGTCTAGGAGGGCAGCTGAACAGGCCAGCAATGCCATCTGGTCCTGGGTACTTGTCCACCTTGAAGGCTTTGAACCCCTTGAGGACTCTACTGCTTCCTCTCTCATCTCCATCGCCCACACCCTATCCCTATTTTTCCCTGTAGAAGTGGCCCATCGTTCTCATTTGTGAAGATTGAACAGAAGTATTTATTTAGTTCTTCCACCTTCTCCCTGTTTCTCCCTACCTTCTACTTTCCCCTTCTCAGCTTCACAATGGAGGCTATGCACTAATGTGGGGCCAGGTATGCACAGATTGCACGTATCTGCCCATGTAGCTCTGCAACAGCGGATAGGTGCCAGGTGCGCAGTATGCACTACCACGCACCTCTGCATGGGCACCAGTCCATGGTCCACCCCCTTGGTGTACTGCTGAGTGGTCGGGCATCCAGTTAAATGCCCATACTGGATACTGGAGTGGATCACCTGCTCACTGGGATTGCGTGGGAGGGAGAAATTGATTGTATACGGTCGAGTCCCTAAATGGCCGCCCCTAGTTTTTCCTCTCTGCCCAGAGGGCTGGGGCATCACTGTGGGGGTGGCTGTGTCCGTGGCCGTGAGACGAACTGGGGGGCAACCCATATGCAGGTCCCTGCCTGCATATCTTTGCCCCCCTCACCCAGCACTCCATGCCTTCATGAATGGCGTGGAGTTAGGGCATGCAACCAGCCAGGGGATCCAGTAAGGCAGAAACACGTGTCCCTTCCACGCATGTGTGCAGGGGTCTGCGGAACCCCCGGTGTGCAACACTGTCACTTATGACTGCCTATGCACTGCTGCTCCATGGCATGAAGGCAATCCACACAACAGGAGATAGACCCTAAGAAAAAATGACTCACCGTAGTAATGCTGCTTCTTCCAAAGGGATCCCTCACTATGCTTAGTAACTGCAATCATTTCCATGGAGTGAGCCGCCCTGAAGCTTAGAATTTTATGCTAATTAGAGAATCTTAGAATTAAATTCAAAACTCTGCTGCATGGTCATGCTCACCCTCACATTCTAACAGCTGATTTATTTCTCAAGCTAGAGTAAGCTGTGACCACTAAACTAGCTAAATAGCTACCAAAAACGTATCAAAAATATATTGAAAAGTTTTTTTTTTAAATACTTTTTCAACATGGCAGAACAATGTTAAAATGTTAATAAACATTTAAAATACTCAGATCACAGAGTATCAATCATAAAAGCACTGCAACAAGTAACGCTCTAGCAAACAGAAAAAACTGATTCTTTGTGTGAACCTTTTCCCAGGCTCTGGAAGGGGAGTTAGGGATTAGGGACTGTTAAGCACAGTGAGCAATCTCTTTGGAAGAAAATAACATTACTACGGTGAATAATTTTTTCTTCAATTCTCTTGAATGCTGGTATACCTTTCCCCACTTCACCACAGGTGACAAATAACTGAGTATTAGTGGACCTTTCACCCTTTGTGTGGTCCATGTAGTAGTTCAAAGCTCTCATAACATCCAGACTGTGGAGCTTTTGTTCTCCAGAGTTGGCTTTTGCTGTAAAGAATACTGGTACTGTAACTGATTGATTCAGATGAAATTCAGAGACCACTTTAGGAAGGAATTTTCTGTTAGTTCTTAGGACTACCTTGTCCCTGTGAAAGATGATATAGTTAGGATCTGTGCAGAGGTCTTGCGGCTCGCTCATTCTCCTAGCAGATGTCACTGCCACCAGGAAAACTGCTTTCCAGCTGACGTACTTTAGAGCAGCAGTTGCCATACACTCAGAAAGAGACTCAATCAGCTGGGCAGTACACAGATTCAGGTCCCAAGGAGGGACAGGATCTCTTACTGGAGTGTACAGATGATAAAGGCAGATCTCTAACTGGAGTGTACAGGTGATGAAGGCCTTTAAAGAACATTTTGAAAATGGACTGCAAGGCCATTGACCTGTCTGCCAGCTGAGCGTGTGGTGACACTGCTGACAGATGAATCTTGAGGGTTGAGGGCCTGAGGCCCAATGAGTATAGGTGGACTAGGTAGTCCAGAACTGAAGACAGACTCACCCATAATGGGCTGAGCTTCCTAGAGGAACACCAAAGGGACAATCTTTTCCACTTTGAGGCACAGGTTGTCCTTGTTGTTGGTTTCCTTGTAAACTTAGACACTTCCAAAACCTTTTCTGAAAGACTTAGTCCAGGGAACTCTAGCTCTTCAAGAACCATGATCTGAAATGCAGAATTCTCAGACCTGGGAATGTTATCCTGTCATGAGACAATGTCAGTTGATTGTATCTCAGGGGCAGGCTGATAGGATGTCTGCTGGAGAGGAACAGTAGCAGGGAGTACCAAATCTGCCTGGCCCAGTCTGGAGCTATGAGAATTACTGTTGCTGACTCTGTGTGTGTGTGCACGTGCGTGCTAAAGCATATTAACTAGAAATATGTAAAACACATAACTGTGTGGGTTTATAAGGTTGAATCTAACTAAAAAGGGGGGTTTAATCTCTGAGTTTTACACATGAGAAACTGCTGTCCTAAATGCTTAGAACACACACACACACATTTTTGTGTTTGTTTGCACGTGCACAAGAAACACCTTGCTTCACTAGCGAGCAGTTAATGAGCATGCCACTATGCTCAAAGAAATTGATCCGCTGCAATCAGGAAGTGCCCTGTCACAATCAGCTGTGTTTGTGGGGCAGTCCCTGACTGCAGCAGTCAATTACAGCTACACTGTCTAGTTTCATTTCATTCAATAAAACATTCGGCTCAGAATTTTTGAACTTTAGATTGATTAGGCTGCTGGTGGTTTACTGTAACAACTGGTGGGGAGCTGAAAGGAAACATGCTGCATTTCATTTGGTATAATCCTATTTTGAGTTCCCCTGTGTGCCTCCCTCCCGCCCCACACACATAATTCTCAGCTTGCTGACATCTTTGATTAGGTGAAAATTTGTTTACACTGTTGCTTAGTGCTTCTTGCTGAACTCCCTCCAAGTTTATGTTCTTAATGAGAAACTGAAATTATCCGTATCTTAGTATTATAGACTGTATCTTTTTCCTGATTTTGATTTAAAGTCACTGTTTTGTGACTTGTACGGAATCAAAAGAGGCCTTCCAGTCTGTCCTTGCCCACCTCTAGACACTTCCAGACAATGTGGAAATCATTGCCCTTGGGGACTTTAATGTTAGCTGGTTGGCTGTTACATCAGTCCCTTAAGGATGCTGCTGCCTCACACAACCTGTCTCAACTCGTGACGACAGCCACTAGACTCAACCAGAGGACCGGCACTGCCACCGCTCTTGATCTTGTACTCACCAACTGTCCACACAAATTTACTCATGTTAGGGTACTACCCGACGACTGAGCTACCATTCCCGGTGCTCTGTCACTGGTCCTACCTGGCAAAAAAAGCCTCCCCCCAAAACTATCTTCCTCCGCTGCCTCAAACCCGGCAAACTGCGGTCCCTGAAACAATGCCCATCTAATTAGGATTGGTCACCCATCTCAGCCACTATGGACATTGACGCCGCACTGGAGTGCTTCACTGACTCCTTTAATACTGCTTGTGACCGCTTTGTGCCCCTTAGTAAACAGGTGATCAAAGGTGTCGACATTCCCCTGGATGTCTCAATCCCTTTTTGACCAAATGCGTGATCATGACAATCTATGGCACACTGCCCTGGAAACAGGTAAACCATCTGATAGACAGCGCTACCAAGAGGCATGTAATAAATGCATCTGGAATATTCATAAGGCCAAAGCTGAATACAACTGAACCACACTCATGGCCACCTGGGGCTCAGGGTGCAAGTTCTGGGACTCACTTAAAGAGCTCAGCGGCAAAGCCTCTACTGCCCCCCCCCAGCTCTGTGCTAATGGGTGTATTACCACAGACCCTGTCCTGACTGCGAATACACTGAACTCCTCCTTCTTCGACCTTAGCAGTATACCCCCACCCAACTTCTCCCCTACACCCGCACCCCTTGCCACCTCCACTGTCCCCCTTCCCACTTTAAAACAATATCCCAGCGTGAAACCACCCGCTGCTCCAAAGGCCCTCAGCAAATCCAGATATTGTAGTGACTCTAGACCTTAAACTGCTTAGGTAACCCTCCAAGAAGTTCTCTACCCTACCATGCTTCTAAACCGCCCTCATCACTGGGGCACCCTCAAAATGGAAAACAGCACTCTTTCCATCCATCCTTCAGAGTGGTGACTGTACCCAGCCAGGGAACTACTGCCCCACTTCAATTCTGCCTCCTCTTCCAAAGCCCTCGAGTAAGTTGTGGCCTCACAGCTCACGGATTGCTTCTCTAAATATAACCTGTGTCCTGAGCAGCATGGTTTCCACAACCACCATAGCACCACTACAGCGCTCTGGGTTTACCAACACCCTACACACATCCCTTGATATGGGCCATATTGCTGGTGCGTTAATATAGACTCTATCCAAGGTGTTCGATACAGTGCACCACACACTTCTCCTGGATTCCCTTACACATATAGGTCTGTCACCGGAGTCTACTGGCTGGTTCACCAGCTATCTGTCCAGCAGAACTCAAAAAGTTAGGCTGGCCCACACTCACTCATCCCCCCTCCAAGTCAACTCAGGGGTCCGGCAGGGTTCGATTCTTTGCCCCCCTACTGTTTTCCTTGTTTCTCAACTCCCTGCCAAAGGCGTGCTCAGGGAACTTACTTCTGTACGCGGATGATGCCATCCTCTGCAGCTCCCATACTGACCCAGCCTCTCTCCAATGTGCTCTCCAAAAATCATTTAATGAAGCAGAATCCTGGTTCATTTAGCAAAGGCTTGTCCTGAACTATAGGAAAACAAAATCCACGGTATTCGCTCACACCCAAAATGAAAACAGCGGGCTACCGCTGCTCATACTGAACTCCCTTAACGACCCCCTTGAACAGGTTACCTCGTTCAAATATTTTGGTGTCACCCTAGATTCTGGACTCACCTACCATGACCACATCCAGAAGTTGAGCACTGCTGTTAATGTGTGTATTGGTCTACTGCACCAGTACAAGTGCTGCCTCCCACCCGAAGCCCTGCGACTGGATATCTCCTCATCAGTCCTATCACTTATAGACTATGGTATCAAAATCTATGGGGCAACAGACTCTCACATCTTAATAAAATCAGGGTGGCCCTTAACAAGGCCTGTAGACCAGCTACCAGTTGTGACAGACTCACTCACACCTGCACCCTCTACACCACCGCCAACTGGCTAAACTTTGATGGGCAGCTAAAATATCAGACATGCCTCTTCGATAAATAAAAATCACCGCTGGCCTGTTGCCACCTGCTCTTGCCCCCCCTACTTCAGTCCCCCCATCCACCTGGCACACCAGACAATCTGAGACCACCCACTTCCGGGTACCTCTCTGCAAAACCTCCATGGGTCAAAGATCCTTTTGGTACTGGGCCCCCCTCTGGCTCAACTTCCTTCCAAATTCTCTCTTCTCTGAAGCCAAGCTTGGCCAGTTCAAAACCCACCTACAAAACCTTATTACCCAAGACTCTGTCTTCAATTGTCACTAATTCCAGCCCACTCTCTCTGCATTGACAACAGACCATGCTACTGGTCCTGCCACCCTCCTTGTTATCTCATGTAGACAATGGACACCCTTTCTGTCCAGCCTACTCTTAATGTGTACTCGGGTCTCTGCCTGCACTTGACTGGTGCAAACGACCATTAGTGTTAGTATTTGATAACTTTTCTCTCTGTTATTATGTAGATGAAGAGGCAACACTGCACTTGTATACCTGCATTCTTCCTTTTAATGTCTGTATTTGCTAACTGTCATCTCTGTTGCCTGTAACTACTGATGTAAAATTGTACGTTGCAAACTCTCCTTTTGCTGTAACTGTATGTTGCTAACTGTTGTTACTGTAATTGCCACTGTACTCTGACGTGGAACCTTTGTAAAGGAATCTATGACTCGAAGGTATGTTTTCCAATATTCTCAATACATAAATAAATAAATAATTCTTTCATTGTTACTTTACTCTTTGAGACACTTTTAAGCATTTAGCCCATTTGGTCTTGATGTGTTCTTTTGCACTTTTTAGCTTCTCCTTGCCGTGTTAAATCTGTAGATTTTCAACAGCTATCTTTAAGCAATGAGGTGTTTTGTACCAAGGAATTACTATCATTCAGAGTTAAATATTGTTTCACTATTCAAAATCCCCTCATTGTTACTGATTTCAATAGCCATATCGGCTGAATTTATTTCACTCGGCTGCACTTCTAAGATATGGTTGGTAGCTTGCTTTTCAATGTTGTGTTTGCCTGCTTCAGGTTTGTTTCTTTAACTGACAATTCAGTTCAGCAGGCATGAGTTTACCACTGAGGATTTCAATATTTATACAAGACTCCCTGTGCTTGGTCTCATGTAAAGTTGGCAAAAAAAGGTGATGCTCAGCAGACACTGTAGGAGCCAACGAAATTTTATATGATAGTCTATGAAAAACTCTCCCAACATACTCCTCAGATCATAGTTACAAGTTTGACAGCTAGAGCCAATATATCAACTTTCACAAAGCTTTCCCAACACACTAGATCAGTGTAATATACTCAGTCAAAACCAGAGCTTTGAAAAGGGGTTACTGCTTTTGTGTATGTCTGTCTTCCCTCTGAATTCTAATCACAGTACCGCAACAAAAATTTCTACAGCAGGTTCATACAGTCCCAGATTCCTATACTCAAGAGATTGCCTGATTCTCCTCACTTCCCTGTGAAACAACTTTTTCACAGCAATCACACCCTAGCGGACTGGGCACCGGGTGGGACCCCAAACCAACCCACTCAGCCCCTCTACTGCTGTGTTCTTACTTAAGGGCATTTCCACTTGCTTTTGGCCTGTGTGGCGATTCAGCTTCTCAGCCGACCATGGTTTCCATTCACAGTGCTAATTAAGGCGCACACACACACACATACACACACTAAATTAAATCAGAAAACTAATAACTGCCACACTGCAGAGCAACAGTCCCAGTGCTGCACTTGGACAGCAAATGTTTTACACTTTATCAGCCGCTCCTTCATAAACACGAGAGAGGTCCGTCCATCTAACGACCGCCATCCTGACTTCCTCTCTCCCTCCGGGGCCGGGTTCAGATCATTTTAAGCGCTGAACATTTCCCAACATGGAAAAAGCTGCAGCTGTGTCCATCTGTTACATTCCCGTCCTTCAATGCAGCAGAAACACCGCTCCACACAGCCTGTGCTAGGAAACACATGAAGCGAGCACAAGTATCAGCACCAAACAATTGAGCTACAAAAACATTGTTCACGTTCAAGTATAAAACATGTATGGCGATACAGAAAAAAGCATTTACCTGAGCAACGGTGGTTAAAACACCAGTTCTAGGTGTTTTCTTAAACCAAGAATGTTTTTTTTAACCTCCACTGACATAGCTGTACTGCATAAGAAGGCAGAGCCCCTCAACAGCCAAATCCAATGGCAAATGCTGCTCCACCAACAAGGTCCAGGTCTGGTCCAAAAGGACAACAATGTGGCAGGAAAACTGTCATCAGACACTGCAGTTAATGTATACAAAACAGGATATTTTATCAAAAACAGTCCCCCCACAGATGGGCAAATCTGTAACAAGAGGAGATGGTGGTAATAAGCCACAGAGAAGGTGGACTGCGAGGTCTCCTAGCCAAAAAAAGGGTTCGCTCTGAAAATGGAGCAAAAAAAAAAATATATATATATATACAGGTATATAGAAACAAAGAGCAGCTCTGAGATAAAAAATAAGATAAGGAAGGAGAAAGTAGCTTAACAGTCTCGGCAGAAAGTAGATAGCTTCTTGCTAACGTGCTAACTTTAGGATTTTTAAACTTTTTTATCATGAAAGAGAACAACTGTATTAAAAGGAGTGAACCAAAAGATGAGAGTCACTAAGCAATGACTTACAAACTGATGCAGGATTACAAAGGGTAAACAAATTAATTTTTTTATTGACTTTCTAGAGTCTCATGCGTCTTTTGTATACTTGGAAAGTGCTGCTGCAGTCACCTCTTTCACTACGCATGCTGTAACAGTCCTACAATTCTGTGAATGGAACTTGAATGAAAGATTTCTTTGTTGGGAGTGTCACCACGTGTTAGCATATTTAAGAATTTTGAAATACCTTTTAACAATACATGATTTTATTGTGAAGTGATACGAATAGTAACCAAACTGAACTGCGGAGGCTCTTCTGTTTTGAACCCATATAACGGACTTTTATCTGTACAATATGCACTTTATGAGCCTGAGGTTTTCACTGCAAGGATCTCATAAGTAATCTGAGTTTATAACACTGGGAGAATAGCCTTTACAAATTCTGTTTTATCTTTATATAGACTTAATTTCCCAATGTGTGGGAAGGCTCTAGGTACATATTTCTACTGCTGTGGGGGAGTGTCCCACGCTGAAATATTTCTAGGCAGAGGTAGAATGAGCGATCACATTCATTTTGAAGCACCACATGGAGGCAACACCAGTCTCCATGCTGTTTGGTATGGAGGAACTAGACCAGGAGGGATGGGCACCATTTCCCCTTTGGATCAGGGTTCTATCGTCTTTAGCCAAACAATTTGTTCTGAAGAGAAGAAGAAGAATCAGCATTTATATAGCGATTTTCATACACAGTATCCCAAAGCGCTTTACAAGCAATGCTGGACTGGCAGTAAAGTGACTGAATGTGTGGTGGTGGCCATATCGCACATTATCACCCACACACAGCTGGATAATTGCATGAACCAGTTTATGGGAAGGGGAACGTTGGCCAGGACACCGGGAATGTTCCCTGCTCTTTGCGAAGAGTGCCCTGGGTTCTTTTAATTGCACCTGGACACCCACCAAGAGAACACCAGGATGGGCAGAAGTGACCTCAGTTTAATGTCTCATCCGAAGGACAGCACCCCCCAATACTACACTCGGATGCCAGTGATTTTTAGGTGCAAGTCCAATCCCGGTGTGGGACAAGAACCCATGACCTTCTGGTCCACAGGCGGATGTGCTACCAACTGAGCCACACTGACACCTGGGTATCGTGTATGATGCCTATGCCAGAGCAATGGAAAACATTGGTCATTCGAAATCTGGCCCTGGAAAGGGTGTCATATCTTCTGTAGGGTGGGGAGGAGAAATTCCTAGACTCCTGAGGACCCTTTATAAACTCCCCATCGCTGACAGAAACACAGATTCTAAAAGAGGGTGCACAATAAGGAAACAAAAGTTAATGCACTGTCTGGTACCTCCAATCTTAAAATCTCCAGCACAGCATTCAGAATACAGCACAGGCATTTTAATTACTAACTGGCCTTGTATCAGATTTTTTTTAAACTTTCAATCTTTATTTTGTTTTAGTAGGAAACTTATAAAAAATTCTAAAATTACAGACACTAATAAATAAAAGAAAAAAACATGTAATGTGCACAGTCATCATGAGTGATCAAAGAATTCATACAATGCCACTTAAGAGGGGTAGAGGGTGTAATCCATTAAGTTCAATGCTACATTGATTAGAAGGAGACTTCAAAATGAATTATGGAACAAATTCTGTATGTAAAGGCTTATATATAGAACCCACTTCTCCATTCATTTTCAAAAGCCTTTTGTGTCTTATTAACTATGGCGTGAGCCGCCCATCTTATAAAGATCTATCACTATTTGCTGCCATAAATCAAGGGTGGGGGGAGGAGAACTCCACCTTTTGGTAATGGCTTTTTGGCAGCTAAAGAGCCAGATTCAAAAATCTTTTGGAGGGAACCTCAATGGGCTCCTGAGAGTGTACACCAAAAAAGAACAAATGAGAATCCAGAATTAGGTCAGGGGATATTAGCTGATGGAGAGCCTCACTGAGTTGAGAAAAGAAAGGCTGCAGAACCACACAAGACCAGAAAACATAACTCAAGGTTGCAGAGGAGTACCCACATTGCCTCCAGCAGTCCACTCCAGCACAGGGCATGTACTTCTGGACTACTATAGGGGCTCTGAAATACCTAACAGTGAGCTTCCAGGAAAAGTCTTTCCAATTGCCTGAACTGACTCCTCTATACATATTTTTCAAATGGCTCTGCCAATAGGAAACAGACAGCTCAGTCCCTAAGTCCCTTTCCCAGGCCATTCTGATTTTATCAAGAGGCTTGCTCTGCAATTCGCATAAGCTTCTATATACTACGGAAATCAGATGCGATTGGATTGGTCTCCCATCTATGGCAGATACAATTATAAGTAGGAGGTTGGCAGGAGGGGAGTCCGCCCATTGTGGTCTTCCCAATGAATTAAGATAATTCCTGGCCTGGAAATATCTAAATCTGTCAGTATAGAGAACATTATATTTTTGGGTCAGTTCTGTTAAGGAAAGGACAGTTCCTTTGGGCATAAAATGATACACCAAATGAAGGCCCTTCCTGAACCAACTGCGATACTATAGCCCATCTTACCTGGGAAAAAGGCATCCAGGTAAGGAAGGAATAGATGGCTGATCTCCAGGGTTTGAATTCTTGATGATAGGGTTCTTTGCCAGGATTTAATCACTGATTGAGTATATGGGTTAGTTATCATGTCTGCCCTTACTGTTGGGGGAAGAGAGTAAGGTGCCATAAATGTCAGTGAATTCTTTTCCTTCATTTCACCGATTTCATCTGAAATATACGCCTGGTCCAACCAGAATAAAGGTATTCTTATTTGGCAAGCTTGGTAATATAATCTAAAATTTGGTAGGGACAGGCCCCCTACATGTCTTGGGAGCTGTAACGTTGTAAGCTTAATCCTGGGTTTCCGGTTTGCCCAGATGAAGGAGGAAATTTTTTTCTGTAGGGTTCAGAAAAACGCATCTGGTATTAGAATTGGAAGGGTTTGAGCAAGGTAAAGGAAACGAGGCAAAATTAACATCCTAATTGACTCTACACGTTGGTACATAGACAGAGGGAAAGCCCTCCATCTTTCTAGGTCCAACGAGGTCCTGGACAAAAAGGGAGTATGATTTAATGCAAACAGGTCACAATCTGGGGGGCCCATTTGAACTTCAAGGTATTGTATGCTTTTCAAGTGCCATTTGAAATTGTAACCTTGCTTCAGATTGGTCTGCGGATAAAGTTCCAGGCCAGCACCTCAGTTTTATTTTCATTGATTTTGTATCCAGAGATGGCTCCAAATTGTTTTAAAATATCCCACAGAAGGGGAGGGCAACTTAAAGGTCGGTCATATATATGAAGAGGTCATCAGCATACAATGCTAATTTATGTTTTATTGCTTGGACCTCTATCCCCAACAGGCCATCTTCCTGCCCAAGGCCTGAGCCAGGGCTCCAGGTATATTGCAAATAACAAAGGGAAAAGGGGCACCCTGTCTGGTACTCCTCGAGAGGGTGATAGGACTAGAAAGAGCCATTTATCCGATATAGGCTTGGGGATGGGAGAGTACATTGCTTTTATTAATTGGACATTAGTCTGTGGAACACCAAAGTGCTCCAACACCTCCCACAGAAAAGGCCATTCGACCGGTCAAGCGCTTCTCTGCATCTAGGGAGAGAAGAAGGAACCGGACCCACTGTCCTTCACACACTGCCATAGGTGCAGGGTCCTCTTAATGTTATCCTGTGTCTGGAGCCCTGGAACAAAACCCGCTTTGGTCTAAGTTTATTATTTTAGGTAGGAACGTTTCGAACCTTCTGGCCATTATAGAGGCAAATAGCTTGTAATCAGTATTAAGGACCGAAATGGGCCTGTAAGAAGAACAAGATGTTGTGTCTTTACCTGATTTCAGGATACTGGATATGTATGCATATTGCCAAGAGTCTGAATAGGTTCTCAAGATGCACTGCTTTGCAGGCATCCAGCAAGGCTGGAGACAGATCTGTCGGGAAAGCCTTGTAAAACTCCCCAGTATAACCATCTGGGCCCGGACTCTTATTAGCTTTGAGGGCTGCTAATACTTGCTCTAGTTCTGATAGAGAAATTGGGCTCTCTAAAATTTGCTGCTGCTTCTGAGACAACTTCGTCAAATTGAGATTTTTCAGGAAGACCTCCATTGCATGCAGCTCTCCAGAACATTCAGTGCCATACAGGCTCCTGTAGTGCCTCTGGAAGGCCTGTTCAATTTCTCGGGTTAAAACGACTATCTTCTTAGAGCCAGGGTCTCTGATTTGGGTAATGTTTGTTCTAGATCTGTGCTGCCTGAGCCTGTGAGCTAATAAACGAGTAGCTCTGTGGCCTCCTTATATTTTTGTTTGAGAAGCTGCAGCGCTTGCTCTGTGCGTATATCTAAAAATCGCTTGAATCTGTTGTTTAGTAGCTAACAGAAGAGAATACTCAACATCACCATGCAGGTGCAGGGTCTGCAAACTATTAAGTTGCTGTTGCAGGCTGTCAAGGTGCTGCTGCTGCATCTTCTGTGATGTGCAGCATATTTAATTATTTTCCTTTGAGGACTACTTTAAGAGTGTCCCATAAAACCCCCTTCTTGGTTTTCTGTCTGGTGTTATCCTCCAGAATCTGTTTTATTTTTTGATGCACCATATCCCTAAAATCCTTATTGTTCAACAGAAAGTTATTAAACCTCCATAAGGTACTGACCTTCTCCCTACTCCATGTCATATTTAAGGTGAGAATCGAGTGATCAGATAACACTGTTGGGGACTGCGTAAGCTTTGTATTTTATATAGGTGTTCTTTAGATACGCAGGTAGTAACCTATACGGGTATACACCTTATGGGGGCAGAGTAATGTGTATACTCCCTCTTATTGGGATGTAGACTACGCCAGACATCAGTCCAGTGTGCCTCAGTTAGGTATGCCTGCACAGCACGATGCGAAGGGGATCTCTTAAAGGGTCTCTTGCTAGAAGTGTCCATATGAGAGGTGATCAGATTACGGTCCCCGTCCATAATCAATACTCCCCTACTTTTTTCCATAACCTTCTGAAACAACCTTGTATCAGATTTGTCAAAGCTATGACATCATAATTTATTATAATGAAAATATCACATTTTATTGCTGTATTTTGACAATTTGTTAGAATAGTCTTTATACTTGCATAAGTTTCCAATGTATGGTCATCAGCTTTGAATGTAATGTAATACTGTTGGGACTGATATGTTTTGTATGTTTTCCTTTTTTAAATCAATAAAAAGATTATACAAAAATATAGATACATATTCTAAAGTGTTAGAACTAGAAAAACTTAAATGCTTCATATGAACTGCACACTGAATGATGGGATATCTGATAGAAGTGCTGACAGTGAAAGTAAAACACTGTACACAGATTGATTTTGACCTGTGGATTTTTCTAGAACAGGATCTTGTTGGAATGCAATTTCAAACTTTTTTCCAGATTAAGATGGTTTTACAGCAACCTATTTTTTTGTTTGCTTGCGTGTGTGCAAGAAACACCTTGCTTCACTAGCGGGCAGTTAATGAGCATGCCACTATGCTCAAAGAAACTGACTGCTGCAATCAGGGAGCGCCCCGTCACAATCAGCTGTGTTTGCTGGGCAGTCTCTGACTGCAGCCTGCAGCAGTCAAATACAGCTGCATTGTCTGGTCAGTGTCTCCTTTCAATAAATATGGCACCGGCTTCTCCGTTGGCCTCCCACAGTCCCCAGGAAGCCAAAAGACAGCCGCCGCCTTTCACAGTCCCTGGGGAAGCTGACTGGGGTGCCCAATCCCCCTGTCGGCATGCTTCCTCTCCAGTTCATTTGCCGACAGGGTAGCCCAATCCCCGCTGGCATGGATGCACCCTCCCTTCCATTTGTTGTGTGCCGAGGGGTGCCCAACCCCTCGACTGATGCACTCTTCTGCCCCCAAAGCACACTGTATGGCTGACAGAGGGCGCCCAGTCCCAGTCGGCTCCAGTCCCACCCAAACAAACTTCCAGGTGGCACGCTGGGAGCCCAACCCCAGCATGCCAAAAAGTCCCACGCCGCACTCTCCCCACACACTATATGGCCAACGGGTGCCTAATTCTGCTGGCTCCACTCCCCCGAAACAAACTTCCAGGTGGCATGCTGGGAGCCCACCCCAGTGTGCTCAAAGTCCCGCTATTCTTTTAAAAAAAAAACCTGTAAAAAAAGAAACGGTCCTCGTCAAGTCTCATGCCCCCTCCCAAACCCGCCACCTCTCTGTACCACACCTCCCCACATCCCTCACTCCATACTTACCTCCAGAGCCCGACATGATGATCTTCGTGGACCAGGAACACGCCTGCACTCTTCAAAGCCGACTGCGAACTGAAGAAATGCCAGTAAGCTGCATAATGGCATAAATGTTTTTTTTTTCAACTTGTGTGGATATCCCGGCCATTTTTTCGACTTTTGGCACCAAATTTTCAATATGGGGTTCTTGAGACCCCTCCTCATGAATTCAGCCACTGTCATGGAGATATTTGGTCCTGAAAGGTGATTTCGCGATCACTGCGTGGAATCACTTTTTGGGACCGACTAACAAAACAACAGTGTCACTGTTCATAAGGTGGGCTCTCAAAAAGCCCATGTTGCAAATTTAGTGAAAAAATTCCAAAATGACTAGTGTTACGAAAGCGCAGCGTGAGCAGTTTCCACGCACACTTGTAACTTCACAAATTTGTAATATTTTCACTCTAGATTGTCAACACTGGCATTTTTCACACCTCCTTATGAACAGTACAGCTGTCATTTTTCACATCCCGCTGAAATGTGTTTTCGCACGTCCGCGAGAATAGCACGGTCACTGTAGGAAATCAGTGTCCAGCACAGATTAATAAAATCACAGTGACACTGTTCATTAGCAGAGGTCCTAAATGCCTATGTTAAAAATTTGGTGAACAAATTCCAAAAAGACCACTTATGGACGCATGTGCAGTTTCTATGCACACTTGTAACTTTGCGAATCTCTAATATTTTCACTCCAGATTTTCCACATTGGCATTTTTCACATCTCCTTATGAGCAGTGCAGCTGTCATTTTTCACACCCTGGCCAAATGTGTTTTCGCATGTCTGGCGAGAATAGCGAGCTGCTGTGGGAAATCAGTGTTCGGGACAGATTAACAAAACCATAGTGACACTGTTCATGACCAGAGCTCCTAAAATGCCTATGTTGAAAATCTAGTGAAATAATTCCAAAAAATGACCACATTACGGGCGTGCACTGCGCATTTTCTACGCATGCTCATAACTTTGTGAATTTTTCATATTTTCACTCCAGATTTTCAACATTGCCATTTTTCCACACCTCCTCATTAACAGTACAGCTGTCATTTTTCATGTCTTGCCCAAAACGTGTTTCCGCACCTGTAGCACCAAATGGCGTAGTTGTTGTGCGAAATCACCTTTCAGGATTGAGTAATGAAATGATAATGCCACTGTTCATGAGGTGGGGTGCCAAAAAGATCATTTTGAAAATTTGGAGTGAAAAGACCAACAAATGCACGGGGCGTTAAGGCTTCCAACCATAACGCCCACCCTGTAGAGACTGACTGGTGTCAGGGGCGTGACCTGGGTTCGTCGGCCATAATACTCACAGCATTCTACCCCCACCCTGTGCCACTGACAGGCATCAAGGTGTGCCTTGAGGTCTTCAGCCCTAAAGTTCACCCCATTCTCTTATACTGCACCCATCTCAGCTTAGTTCCTTATGAAATGGGTTGAGCATAAGGGCCAAAGACTCCAAGGCACACTGCAACATCTGTCGGTGTCTGCAGGGTGGGGTGAGGTGGAATGACATAAGCGTTATGGCCGACAACCCAAAGCCTTTCAGTCTCTGCATGGTGTGAGCTGGCGTTAGTTCAATACTGCCATTCCTACTATGCATCTCTCTAACTCCTGCACTAGCAATGCCAATGCCAGCAAGCAAACATTCGGCATTGACAAATGCTTGTACATATTTCTAATGAATATGTTTTAGCATGCATCACACATGCATCGTAAAAAGTGCCACATACACGCTTTTTTTAATTGGCTTTAGTGAGACTTGTAACATCAGAGAATTTACTACATAACATTCCATTCTGTATTATTTGACTTACTAGTCTCAGGGATGCCTGCTCATCTCTGGTTGTATTTCTTAACTAATTGTTACTCTGTCACACTCAAGTGTAAAATGTTTTTTCTCTGGGCTTTTTAAAAGTGAGTTTTCTAAAAAATCTGCAATTTCTTCTTCTGAAGAACTCTGTGAGTTTGAAAGCTTGAATACTAACAGTATTAATTATAAAAATAGGCTATCAAGGTCTAGCGATCCAACTGAAAAGTGGAGAAAGCTAAATACACAGTGTCATAATACCACATTGAATCAGGGAAGGTGGTAGCAGAAAAAAGATGGCTGAGGGGAGAGCCTTAGAAGGTGCTTAAGAGAGGGGAGGAAGGGGGAAAACAGGAGAGTGGAGGGAAGCTGGTTCCAAACAGTGGGAAGCTGGTACGAGAAAGCAGCTTTTCCTGCACAAGAGTGTGGATAGGGTATGGAGAAGGTGCAACAGATACTGGAATGAAGAGCATAGTCAGACACAGCCATAGGTGAAAGAAGTGGAGATAGGTATGAGGGTAAAGAGTCATACCCAGTACTTAATGAGGATGGAGTAATGGGCTAGGCGGCGTTGTGGTGGGGGGGGCGAGGGAGGGAAAGCGTGGAGTATAATGAGCAATGGGGGGTGAGGGGGGCAAGTTAGAGGCAAAATAACATGCATTATAAAAAGTGTCTAATCTGGAACGGGATAAAGGAGGGGCTGAACCGTAGACAACATCAGCGTAGTCATACATGGGGAGTATCACTTTGGAGACGAGTTCATAGCATATAGGGAGCAGGAAACAGTTTTTATTTTGGTATAAGGCATCGAGTTTTGGGTGGAGCTTGGTATGGATAGCAAAATGAGTGGTGAAGTCCAGTTTGTTGTCAAGCCAAGCACCCAAGTATTTGAAGGCTGGGACTGCCTCAAGTTGGGTGCCATCCAGGGTAGAGAAGTTAGGGTAAGGAAGGATGGGAGCTTTGCTAGCTTTTAGCCTGTGCCGAAGGTCATGGATACTGTTTTTTTTGTGTCCATTGTGAGTTAGTTTGCCTTGAACCTGTGGAGCATATTCAGAAAACACGCTGGAGAGGGATCTCAGCAGAGGCAGTTATCTGGGTGGAGGTCTAGATTACGGTGTCATCAGCATACATGTGTATGTCTGAAGAGATACAGGCTGAGGGAAAGTCATTTAAAAGATAGAGAATAAAACTGGGCCAAGGATGGAACCTTGGGGACCCTGTCACATTGGGGAGTGGGGGGCAACAGTATGCCAGCCACCTGTACCGACTGTTGACTGCCAGTCAGGTAGGAGGAACCAGTTAACAGTAGGGGTAAAAAGATCTGCTAGGGCAACTTCTTTAGGAGGAGATGATGGGAAATGTAATTGAATGCCTTAGCCAGGTCTATAAAAAATATCTGCCGTGATCTGACATTTGTCCATTCCAAAAAGGATGTGGTCAGTAACTCGGATGAGAAAGGAAGTGGTGAAATGTTTTTCTCTGAAATTGGACTGGAAGGGGGACAGAAAGGATGTGGAGTCAAGAAAGGCAGTGAGCCAGGAGAGCACTAAGGATTTCTGTTGTTTTACAAGGGAGGGAAGTAGGAAGACTGGCCTGTAGTTCCCAGGGGAAGATGGATCTCCGCCTTTGTGGAGTGGGAGGACTTTGGCTCACTTCCAGGCTTGGGGAACAGCCGAGAGTGAGAAATATGGATTCCGGAAGTGTGCGTGTGTGTGTGTGTGGGGTGGGGGGTGACTATGGCTGGGGCAAAAAGTTGGAGGAACTTAGGATCCAGTTCATCTAAGCTGTGCTTTGAGGGATTTGGGGGTGCAAGGGCTTGAAGGACTTCTTCAGGGGCGACTGGTGGAAAGTCAAATGCATCATGGTGAGGGAGAATGGAAGCAAGTGGTATATCAGAGGCAGGCTGGTCACGCAGGGCACAGGTGGTAAAAAAGTGGTTTAAAATAGTGGCAAGTGTGGGTGGGTCGGATACCAGCATGCCGTCACTTTTGGAGGGTGGGAATTGGGCAGGATGGTCAACAAGGGAGTGCAGAACTCTCCAAATGTTGGCTGGAGGTTTGATTTATAGTACAGGGTCTTAGTAATGCAAACAGATCTGGTGCAGAATTTCGTAATAGAACTGTAGTGCTGAAGGCTGACAGCAGTGAAGGTGGACATGTAGTTTGACCATGCTAGGTCACGAGATTTGAACAGTGCAATGAGGTCAGGTGTAATCCATGGGTGGTGAAACTGCCTGACTCTTAGTTTTCTAGGGGATGCATGAGGGTTCCAGGTTCTGTTGAAAACAGAGATAAAGAGAAGAGAGGTCTTCATCAAGGTTGTGCGTGGATTTCCCTTCTGATCAGCACACAGTGTTCCCTGGGATAACGGGATGGGGGTGAATGTCTGTCCAGAGGGATGGCGTCAAACTGTATGGCATGCCCAAAACCCACGAGCTTGAGGATCCACTGGTCGGAAGGTCACTTGACTCCAGGCATCTGCGTAGAGAGAAAAGTGTCCTCTGACTAGCTCCCCTGACAAGGTGTCCAGGGGAGGAGGGCGGCCCGAATAGTCAGGCAGTGGGAGGGGAAAGGAGGGCAAAAGTAGCTGGTCTAGCCTGTCTAGAGGAGGAGGAGGCTGAGGACACCCTGGCTCCGCCCCTACAACTAAAGCCACCTCGCTGTGAGTGGGACCGGTAGCGAGGTTGTTGAGACTGATGTCCCCCATGGCCACGAAAACTAGGCTTCCGAAATCGCCCCTGCTTCGGGCGGTACATGGACTGCACGGTTCAGATGGCCTTTCCGGAGTTCCGCAGCTTGGTGATAATCTTCTCCGTGTCTTTACCGAAGAGCATGGAGCCCTTAAAGAGAGCATCCAGAATGTTTGTCTGCACATCTGGATCGAACCCAGAAACCCAAAGCCAAGCATTGCATCGGAGGCAATGCCAGTAGCGGCCCCCTTGACAAGGTGTCCAGAGTCAGGCTCAGATCCAGAACATGGGTACTCACGCCGAGCTGGTCTGCAGCAGTTTGGCAACTCTGCCCACTGAGGGCAATTGGGCATGTTTTGTACACTGTCCATTCCCTGTTCCCAAAGGGTATTCTGGAACTGGACCATGTGTGTCAGGAAGTTGAGACTCCTGATACTGCAGCTGGCAGCAGAGTACACCTTGCATCCCATGGAATCCAGCTGCTTCGACTCCCTTTCAGGCGGCTGGGTGCTCAGGTGCTTGGACCTCTGCAAACGGTCGTGAGCTGCCGAAATCACCACCGAGTCCACTGTGGGTGGTTCAGCCAAGAAGGGGTTGTCCTTAGGGGCCCGGCAGAGCCGATGAGCCTTCTTGGGCATGGCAGAGAAGGAGTGAGGGGTAGGTAGCTAACGTGACGTCCTCAAAGATGTCTACCATGGGAGGGATGACCACCAGCTTAGGGTCTTTTTGGCGGACGTATGTAGCCAACTGCAGTTGCTTGGGGTCCAGGACCTCAGTGTCCCAACCCATGTTTGCCTGGATGTGCCTCATCACCTTCATGGAAACTGGGGGGTCCGAGGGATCTGAGAGTGCCCTCCTGTCCTCTAAATCCGGTTAGATGTCTAAGTCAATACGAGAGGTGTCGGAGTTGACATATGAGTCCAAGGTTGAAGAGGATGGAGATCTGTGTTGTCTCCTCTAGCGCCTCTTGTTTGGAGAGGGAGTAACTGCTGGACCTAGTCCTCCTGTGCCTCTTGTCTTTATGTTTTTTTAGGTGCTGCAGGCTGCTTCCCTGTCTCTTGATCAGAAGGCTCCTAGTCTGGGACCAGATCAGGAACAGGGCCCCCTGGGGTATCTGGAACCAGGGTGGGCTGAGGCGTGGGAGGAGGCATACCCACTGGGAGATCACATTTGACCGTGTCTCACCAGTGGAAGAAGAGCTCCTTTACCTGCTAAAGGTTTAGTTTTGGGGAACCAAGCGCAGGAGTAGGAGGTGCACCAGAGCCAGCCCCATCATCGGGGGTGCCGGCGTCAGGTCTGAACCCCTGGTGCTGGTGTCCGTAGGCACCAGCGTCTGTCTCTGGGGCAACGACGGAGATGTGTTAGATGTCTCGTCGTTGGCCTCCGGCCAGGCGGACCGCCAACTGTTGCGGAGAGGGGGTCCCAGAGCTGACGTCAGGTGGTGCTGGAGTGACCGGCATCCTAACTACATTAACTGGCCACAGAATAGTCTTCACCAGAGGGGGAAGGAGGCTGGAGCAGCTGCGGGTGGACGTCAGTGTTGCACACGCTTGTCTCTGGAGTCTGACAGGCATGCCTTGGTGGCATGAGCCTTGGCACATTCAGACTTGTGATGTTTAGAGGACTTCTCGACCGAATGTCGGTCAGCCTCCGGGAGCAGGCGACTGTCGGAGTTCTTTGATTTTGGAGGCAAGGACGAGGCCCTGCCGCTGGAAGACCCGGAGGCCTTGCTCGACTCCTGGAGGTTGGCCTTGGAAGTGGTGGTGGCCGAGCAAGGAGGATTCTATCTGCGCCTGCCAAAGAAGCCTCTCTTGGCAGGCAGACGCACCTTCAAGGGCTGGAGGGTGGTCCCTGAGGGCTTGGTCACCACAGACCCAGTAGAGGAGGGTTTGAGGGCCGTGAGATGGGAATCATGTCCCGATGACCCGACTCAACCAGAGGACCTGGGTCTAGAATGGGACCTCTCTCTCTCTCCTGGTGCTCCTGATGTTTGTGGTGCTTCTTATGGGCGGGAGGGTGGTCTGAGTCCCAAAGGACGAAGTGTGTTCCATCGTGACCAGTTTGGACTCCACTAAAAAGACAGAAAGAAAGCTGGCTCATCAGCACAGCGGTTGGATTTCCGCTCGTGACGCCGGTGACCTGGGCTCGGGAGCAGACTCAGGTCGTCGGAGGGCTGGCTGGGGGAGATAGGCTTGAGTGTTCCACAACTGCTCGCCTTCTCCTGGGGAAGGGGGGAGGCCAAGGCTTGCAGTTTGCCTGACCTCGGGTGGAGGCCCGGGGTACTGTAAGTCCTGACTCCAGAAAGGGCCAGCCGAGAGACGTGGCGGATGTCGACACCTAGCGCCTTGATGTCATGGGACATGCACCACGCCAAGGGGAGGAAAAAGGAGGGAAACCAGTGTCGATCTCCTAGGTGATGGAGACCCAGCAGTGACACTGATTGCCCTTACTTCCTGAAGTCCCAGGTGGTCCAACACAGCAAGATTATCTGGCGTGCTGCCTGCCCGTACCCGCCTGAGGGGTACAGCCACAGGCTTGATGGGGACAACTAGGACAGAACTGAGGAGGCTGCAGTGTGGGGATAGACTGCAATATGTGTCTCCAAAAAGTGGAGACCGACACTGCGGGGGGTATAAACAGAAATATCAAAAAAAAAAAGGTGGAAAGAGATTTCTGTCACCCATGCACATCTGGAGTTAAAGAACTGGCAATGGGAACAGGCGTCGGTGTTGTGGTCAGCCCCAGGCAAAAAGGCACGCAATGGCCATCCTTAGATGGTATCTGCCACCCAAACAGCACTTGTTAATGTGCCCTTGGAGGAAGAGGATAGATGCGAAAAACACTTTAGAAAATGGTGAAGAAGGTAGAGAGCGATCGGCACTGCAAGCTGTAAACTGAAGGTGAACTAACCCTGACCGTGCGGCAGAAAAGAACTGGAGCACGGGGAACCCCTCTATATAGGGTGACGCCAGGGTAGAGCAGACGTCATGTGGGAGCATTCCCACATCGCTATTGCTAGAAGAAGAATTTGCCGACAACCGCCGCCAGGTGACATCAGTCCTACTTGTGTTACTTGCTGCAAGAGCTTCCTCTTGAAATAAGATCACCAGTTCCATAGTTTTATTATTTTATCTTGAAAACTGGCATATCAAGTCTATTTTTTTGTGTGCCACTATTTTTACCTGTTAAATACTGAGAAATAGCACAGCTTATTATATACTTAACAGTTTCCTTAACTAAATTAGCTACAGGCTTAAGTCAGTGTCAGAGAAGTTCTTCCTAGAAGTAAAGAAAACAAATGGGAAATGACTACTAGAAACCAGAATAGGACGCTCATAGAGCCTATGGCGCCACAACAGACAGACAGAAAAATACTAATTTTAAGAAGTAGTCAGTTATAACATTTTATTTCTGAATTACTGTTCTTTTTGCTCATTAGAAAGTCTTCTACGTGATAATATTGTGCTGGATATGTGGAACCGCTCTTAGTCTGGCAGCTGACATACCTATTTCTATCCCCCCCCCCACAACATCATCAGCAATGTGATCTCACTGACTGTGACATCACAGGTGACTGACCTGGCAGCCACTGAACGGCTGTTGCTAAGCAGCAGCGATGGCACAGTCAGTGAGGTCACAAGGTTGATAATGTAGTTTGGGGAGCAGAGCTAGATGCATCATCTGCCAGGCAGAGCGCTGTCCCAAACATCACACCTACAGTACCAACTGCAGGTATACAATCCTCTAATTAACCAAAGAGAAAAGAAAAAGTACCTCAGATATAAACAGTAATGGCTGACTACTTTTAAAAACTAACATTAATTTTAGGCAGTACACTAGCTCTTTAATGCAACCGGTGTAACACAGTCTGCTTTACTTTCTAATTTGGAAATGCTTGCACCTCCGACAATGTCACATTTTAAGAGAAACACTACTGTAATAAAATGCAGCCAGGCAAGTGGTGACTATATTCAGGTCCTCACTGTACTTCAGAGAATCTTTTTTTAATAAAATTATTGTACCAAAAATGTTTTTTTAGCACATCACCTGCTTCTCACAAGGATTACACCGAGTTTTGCCTGAGTAGCAGGTTGAATTTGCAGCTGCCACATTTGTGCATTCAGCCTGCTATACACACTTATAAGCAACAGAATTCACACAACTGACACATACTGCAATACAGTACATCGGTACGTCCTCTGACAGTCAGCTGTAACTTAGTCTCAGCAGTCATCTCTGTCTATCAGTGGTCAATTAGTTGTCAGTTGTCAGGCAACTGCAAAACAAATTGCACAAATCCCCGTTTACCTCTTTAGGCACAGCATTTTGCTTTCATTCCTGTGTTAATTCTGTAGTTGTTAATATTTATATTTCATAATTTGCTGTCTGTCTACGCATTGTACAGTGCTGTGGTCTTTTTTTGGAACAGCATTTTTAACTGAAGTATGATAAAAGTTTTCAGGTTTCTCACCTTTATGCAAGCTGTACTGGAAATGCTGACTCTGAGGCACTGCTCAATGCTGCACCACAGGACCCAGAAAATGTCTATTTTGACATGGATACAGTCTTCAAAGCAAGTAAAAAGAAAAAGTATGCATATGATGCTACTGACATCAATTGTAGCTATTTGTCTGCTAGTTACGAGGTGGATATAATGGAAGCTGCTTCTGTTGCTAAGGAATTGGATGCTGATACCTCACCAGCACCTAAGAAAAGCCGCACCACTTCAATATATGCCACATGTACACTTGAAACACGATTTGAGCTGGAGAAGTATGCCACAGAGACTGGGGTGATGGCTGCAGTTTGGTACCAGCAATGCAAGACATGTGAACATTAACAAGAGCAATGACCAGGGTAATATTCTGATTTCCCAGTGCACTTTCAACTGTCAGTTGTTTTAAATCAAAAAGGCAAAATCAGCCTGCTCTTTCAACAGTTGGACAGTTGTTTTAAATCAAAGAGTCAAAAGCAGCCTGACAATTTATCTGACAGTATTTTTTACAAAATTCCTACAGTCAATTCCATCTGGATTTCACTATACCTTTTAAAACCATAGTGGCCATCATTAAGTAATATGTACACCTTATGCAGGAGTTGTCCCCCAAGTATATGAGCAGCTTAAAACAGCTTACTTGACACTTGTGCCCTGTTATGGGACAGAGAAATCAACACAGAGACTGCAATTAGAATCAACTGGTTGTGTTTTCACACCAAATCACATATATCAGGGCAGCACATCAAATAATCTGAACTGAAATGCCTCTCACCTCACAGCATAGGGCACTAGGCAAATCAACACAGACAGGTTTTGTCCCCCCTTTTCTAGCATTAAATGTTCCCAGTATAGCTAAGGAGAGAAATATTTCTATCACTCATTTCTGACTGGAATGTGGAAGTAGGCATCCCTCAGTCCATTACAGCAATGGAGATTGCAATGCTGCCATTTGATGGGCTAAGGACAGCCCATGAGCCTTACATTAATCTTTGATTAAGATCCAGAAACGTTAGTCCATCCAGGAAAGCTAAGCATCAAAATTCCAAATCAGTTCAAACTGGCCGCTATTACTGTCTTCATCTGAGCATACTGCAATCACTGTCCAACTGAAGGCATCAACAGACATGCTCATAACAACCAAGTCCTGGTAACAGATCCTGCCATGTATACCATGCGCCTTCTATACCTGCTGATACCCAGCACCTGAGTAAACCCCAGCAACTAGAGGCAGGCAGGTGAGGTAGACAGGGCTAGTCACAAAGTCCCTGAAAAAGTGAATAGCAGAGCCCGCTACTCCCATCACTGACACTGGTGCAGCTTCCTCCCCCCTCCCCTGGTTACAGTGCAGTAGCACAAATGTGCTCAAGTTCCTAAACTACTTTTTGATTAGTTACTGGGGATGTTTGATGTGTCAATCATCACCCAGCTGCACTTTTAGATTGAGGGAAGTGCTGCCATGAAGACTGTTCTTTCCTGCACAGAGACTTGCGCACAACACCACATTTATCGTAGCAGCAGCAGACGCTGCCTTGCCAACCATGCACCTTTGACAGCGTGTACACTACCATCGGTGAAGAACTCTCAAAATTAACATTACCATCACATTCTTCACTTTATGCCAGCTACAGTGATCTGGTGAGTTGAAACCATAAAAGAATGTCCAGTCTCGTAATTTTGCAAAACCAACTCACTGGTTACTATGGTAACTTTTCAGTATGATGTTGGGAAGCACTTCCTTTAAAGGTTTTCATACACTTGGCCAATCACTGACTTCAAGTCACTAGTGCAGACGTCCGACCTGTCAAACAGCAGATGGACTCCTTTCAACATCATGTAGTTCTGTGTCTGAAAACATAAACAGCACTGTCAAAATATACAAATGGTTAGAAACTGCTATACAAGCAATAAGGTACCCTCAGGTTTACACTAGCCGTCTGTTAATCACCTCCTAGAGGTATGTGGCACTCAGCTGCTCCTTGTGCTAAGTTACACCCCTGGGGGATGATTAACAGATGGCTAATGTAACCCCCGGTTGAACCTTATTGCTTAAGTGACTCCAACCAATCTCCTGACTGTAGGGATGTTTTTTTTCTGTGCCCAGTGTGATTATCTTGAACTTTTCTGTCTTGATGTGTTTGTTCAGATATCTTAAATCTAAAATGGCCACCATTCCCCATTTTTCTTGTAGGTCAGGAAGTATCTTGAGATCAGACCCTTGCCCCACTGTGAGGCCAGGACCTTTTGTACTGCTTCTGCTTGCAGCCGTTTCTTTACTTCCAGTTCCAACAGAATTATTTCTGTTGGTGAGTGAGCTACAAAGTTCTTTAGTCTCTGCAGTTTGGGAAACCTCTGGAATTACAGGGACAACCCCTAACTCACTCCTTTCAGAACTCACTTGTCTGTGGTAATATTTTTTCCATTCCTGAAAGTACTGGGTCAGCCCTCCTCCAACTGGCAATGGCTGATTGGCAGTCTGGGCAACAGTTTCAGGGGTTTTGGTCTGGTTGTGCCTTATGGGATGGTGCTGTAGCATGCCCTAAACCCTCCTGCCTCTATCTCTGTAGTACCCTATCTGACTCATACTCTCAGATGGCATAGGCTCTGGGATGGTGACCCCACCCCCTGCCTTTCTTTCTATAAGGCCTGGAGGAAATGGAAGCATTTTCTTTCTCAGTGGAATTCTTAAAACTGGCTCTGTACTTGTCTACTTTTTTCCAAGTACACCTCTGTCTTATCACGAAATAGGGAATACCCCTCAAGGAGAAATCAATGGCTTTAGTCAGAGTATCCTGAGTAAGAATGGTAAGCCCTTAGCCTGGCAAACCTCCTCAGTGCCACCGCATGAGCCAAGCCTCTTGCAGCAGAATCACTAGTGTCTTCAGTCAAGTGATACTAGTATTTAGTGGCATCCAGGGCAGACTGTGTTGTGGCAGCTAGGTCCTGTGCCACCTCACCACCCATTTTATTACTCAGAGCCAGCACTGCATTCCTCATGTTCCTGGTACTGAACTGTATAGGCCAAATAAGCTGCCTGCCTGCCTGCCTTAGGAGCTGGAAGGCTGTTGTGTATATTTTTTTTGACCATAGTATTCAGGTTCCTGGAATCCTTTTCAGGTGAATGTTCAGAGAGAAGCACCTTGGGCCTTCTCACAAGCAGCTGCCTGTACCACTCCTTCATGATCAGGGTAGGCATACTGGTATTCCAGCCCTTGCCTGTCTGCCAGATATTTTTTTTTTTTTTTTTTTTTTAAAGATTTCTTATCAATGCCAGCAGCTGAATTAGGTGCTGACATGATTTTTGATGTAGCCTTTTAAAGGAACTTGTGGATGGAGACTAATAGTCTCCTTGTAGGGGCTAATCACATCATATCCATGAACTTCACTTACTACTCATCCTCGGTTTCATGAGAGGGGATGTGGAGGGTGGTCACCATTTCTTTAATGAATGAGTAAGAGGTGTAAGTAAGCAATAATTCACAACAGGGTATGGGGTTATTGGGGATTAATCAACACCTCGGGAGCGCTGTGAAGCACAAGGCCACAGGACGAATGTCCTCACAGCACCCAGGGTGTTGATTAATCCCCAACAACCCCATACCCTGGAGTGGGTTATTGCACTTTTAACATGGGTTATATGGAGAAGATGGGAAAACCCACAGAAAGGGATTTTCTCCATTTAAATGGCAAGAAAAGTAGTTTATCTTGCCACCTTGCAAAACAGTCCCTAACAAATAATGCATATAGCATTGCTATTATGCACATAGAAATGTCATACATACAGCACTGACATGATCTGTGGCATTTCTTGTACATAATGTGTAACCCCTAGATGGCGCTATCCCAGGGGCTACTACCCCTGCCTGATTTGCCACTAACAGGTTGAGGGGCCTGGATCCAATGGCGGGTGCCTCCACCCAGAGGTCAGGGTTTGCAATAGTTAAACTAACTTGGTCACAGCCCTCTGGGACACTGCAACCCCCCTTTCTTCCCACTAGTGGCCCACACAATATATCAGAATTACCTTCATAGTATACACTTACCCCCAGGTCTGGTTCCGCACTGGGACCTCCTGTGAAATGAGATACAGTGCAACAATCACAGTACAGTACTTTAACATAGACAAATACCTCAGGCAGTATAACTTTGCTGAAACAAGCAGCTCTGATTTATTTAGGGGATATAACAAGGACAGGGGAAATCAGGTTAATTAGCTTATCACTCTAATAATTCATTTCCATGGCTCTGTGCACAGGCCTATCCCTATCAGTTACTGTCCCTGGGTACCCAAGCCCTAGTGGCTAGTCCAAACCGTGGCAGCTGGTAGGGGCCCTTTCACACAGAGAAAAGGAGAATTAAACAGCAGTACAGTAATTCCATTTGGATTTAATGTGGCAATTCAACAGGGAGCGACCCTGAATTAGTACTCACGACCTCCAAATAAGATAGGGTCCTTCAATGTCAGCAGGGCTCACTTGAGGTACACAAACCTCTTCACACATCCATATAAAAGAAAGCACTATACCAGGCAGGCTGCATCTGTATCCCGATCGAATTACTGCACAATACCCGGGAGAACACACAGCAGATTCAGTTCCTGACAGACCGAGTGCAATTTTCAGCAATTCCTCCAGTCTTCTACAGGGTGAGCCTGGTTTCTACTCTTCAGAGATCCTTTGATTCTTTTCACAGGACGGTTCAGTCCTAACAAGCTGTTACACAAGCTGCAGACCGAACTCTGGGCCTTAACACGTTTTTGACTAAAACTGCACACTGAAAAAGCACAGGGCTCCTTCCTTCTTCACTGCCAAAGCTCAACTGAAACTCCAACTGACAAAACTGGGCACTTCCTTTGAGTTCCTCCCAGTTCTTGACTGGATTGGCTGTCACTCACAATAGACTGCTGCTGTTGGTCCAAAAAGGCACTGAAGTCTAAACTACATCTCCAGAGTCACTGCCCATACAATCCTCCTGTGGCTGGCTCAGATTATGAGTCAAGTTCTGATTCGTCCAAGGCACCATTTTAGAGCTAGCTTACCCCACACTGATTGGTCCAGTTCAGCAGTTCAAAACTAGAATGGGAACTAGCAGACACAGTTCTGACTGCAAAAGAAAGCAGGTTAGACAAACTGTAATTTCATTATTACTCTAAATAATTTCTGGCAAACAGTTACATCTTTCAGATAGGTTCCTTTGCACTCCTAGTGACTGCAAAAATGAAGTGAATTGGCAGCAGCTTGAGTGGTACTCAATCAAAGAAACACACAGTCCCCATACAAACTAATTATGTCTGCAAGCAGACAGCTATTAAAGAGACAGTACCAGAGGTTCTAAAAACACTCACTGATAAATGGCTTAAATGCCAAACACCATTCAGGCTTGGAGCATTCAAGCAAGCTCCTGGAAGTCTTTTGGGAACCCCCATTTGCAGGGGGGTTACAAATGTCTGCTACCTTCCCCACGATGTTAACTTTATGCCTGCCCCCCATATGCACATGCAGCTCGGAGATAACAGGAAGGTGACCCTCTCTGTCTGTCACTGTCTGTCATGGTAACTGCACAGACCAGTGACAAAAGTAGTACAAATTCTATTTGTGCCACTTCTGCTGCATGACAGAGGGAGGATGTAACACTGACAGAAAGGAGGTGCAGCAGGTGATTGGTGAACTCTGTTTTGACACTATATTCCAAATACTATGCTATGAACCACAGTTACAGCTCTCCACTCACTTATGCAGGACTGCGGGTGAGCTACTTGCAGTGCTCTCTCTCTCTCTCCCACTCTTGCTGTACATATAGATGTCTTCCACAGTATAAGGACTTCTTACTTTGTTTATATAGCTTGTCATGTAAACCTGGTGGATGTGCAATGGGGGTATCACGTTGGGTAAGCCAGGTCCAGAACACATCACTCTAAACTGTTTCACCCAAGACGGGCGGGGCACAATGTTCACAGTGGGACATGGCAGGGGAATGGATCAGCGAACTACAGGGGGACTGTCTCCTGTGGGATGGTGGTATCAGAAGCACACAGCACTTAGTGAGCAGAGGATGGGGAGCGGACTTTGTTGGGGTGGGGGCCCTCTCTTTCTTTCTCTCTCTCTCTCTGTCTCAAGTACTCGTGGGGACTGCAACGCTTTTTCTCTCCCGCACCCACAGATGACCAGGGGAAATGTCACCACATGGGCATTTACTGTACCCCTGTCAGCAGCATGAATGCAGACACACAGAAGGAACGAGAGGGAGAAGACAAATACTGCATGCTTCACTGCCTGTCTTACAAGTGAACACACACACCCACCCACAATTTTAGGCTAGCTTATTTATTTCAGTTCAAACTCTGTAGGGATCTGTGTACCACACTGGCAAACAAATTCACATAGGTAGGTTTAGTGGTAAATACTGGAAGCAAAGTATGGCCAGATTGAAACTGAACAGTTTGAATGCTCCTGGTGTACAAAGTGCAGCTGTGCTGCTACTAGGAAGCAAATAACATGCTGATTATGGCAAAATAATGGCTGCCTTTCTGCTTTTGGTCCTGCAAAACACAATGAGGCACTCTGCCCGACTCGCTCCGTGGAACCGTGGATTAAATAGGGAATTTAATCCACAGCCACGCAGAGCGACTGCACCAATCGGGTTGCTCGTTTTTTGCTAACCCATGTTATAATCCTCTGTAACTCTGAGAAGGGAACCAAACTCTTGATTAGTAGAACCATAAGGTGCTATGGGTTCACCTTCCTCCTCTTCATAATAAATATCCCCCTCCTCTACATGCAGGTGGTCTTAAACCAGAGCCGGGGAGGGGGGGCACAATAAAAAATATTCCATATCTTGAAAGGCCCAGAAAAGCAGCCAAACCTTTTTCATGTCCTCAGTTACTGTAAGGGCATCTAATTCTGTTAGACTACATTCTCCTTTTCATTCACCACAAGAGTGGCAGAGATAAGTTTTTCTTTTTGGTATTTCCTTAGCAGGCACTGGTTCCAATACTTGCCCTGAAGCTCTTTCATTTGTATTTTAGCCATCACTGGAATCAGGGTTCCCCCTTTCAGACACCCTGAAACATCTGCCACCTCTCTCTTCCATGCCTTTCTGACAGCTGAGCAGCTTTTTCTTTTTATCGGCCCCCTTCGACAGGAACTGCTGCTTATGAGGAGGAGAACCTTCTGATACTGTACATGCTTTCCAACATCAGGAAATCTCATGCGAGCCCTTATTGTGCTTTGGGTCTACAGAGGCAGATTGAGAAGTCATAATTTCTTTATTTTTAAAGCCCCCTTTTTTTTGGGTTTTGAAGCAAAACTTTTTACAAAGTTCACCATTAATAAAATCATGATCTGGACGCAGGCACTTCAAAACACAGCTCACGGCAGCCTGCCTTTGCTAGAAGCAGTAAGCAAGAAACAATTTTTAAAACCTGTTGGCCCTGTTCTCTTTTTTGACCTATCAGTTATGCCAGACACTGACAGGACCTAAAAATGCAATACTCAGTTCTCAAATAAAAAATCGGTCAAACTAGTAACATTTTAAATATAGAATGTCTGAACTGCTTTTAAATGAAAAAGAAAGCAATTAAAAGTTTTTATTCAAAAACTGTTTGGTTTCTTCAGGCAGGAACCACAATGTAAAACAACCTTCTATAGTTTCTGATAACCAACTGAGAACCGGAGTAACTGCTAAAAATATAAATTTATAAATTCTAATCTGGAATATTTGTAAAACTAACATTTAAACTGTAAAACAACAACATTTGTAATAAAATAAAGAAACTGTATGACCAGAAGCTGGAGACAACTTTGGGGCAACTCTTTTCAGCGGAGAAGGAAATCCAACATTAAGCCAGTAGGAGAAGTGTGGCCCCAGCATGAATTTCTGCCTCCGGGACAGCACACTGCTGTGGACTGATGCACTTTTGTAAGGCATCATTGATGGACTCCTACTGTTTGAATCAGTATACAAAACGGGTTACAAGCTAACAACACATGGTGTTTGAGCATGATTTTTATTATTTTTTTTGATGCATTATTTCTTCCGAGCTCCCAGCCTCTGCCTTCAGTTGTCCCCCAGCGCACCCTCCCCCGAAGGTTAGACCCCCTTCCTTGTGCACCGCACGACTTACCCTTCATGGCAGGGTGGTGGGGAGCGACTCAACCCACCCCAAATGGATCCATGCCAGTGAGGTGCCTTCTTGGAGATGGCGCACTGCGGGGACCACGTCATCCAGCTGGAGCTTTTTTCTTCTTTTCTCCCCTTGTGAAGAGGCAGAGCATGCACTGACGCCTGCGGTGACAGCGCACACGCTACCGCACGAGCTCTCACCAAGCGTCTGCCTGTCTCCTCCCCTTCAGCTATAGTAGCAGCGCACTGCCCCCCAGCAGCTGCTAGGGGACAGCGGAGAACCAACAGCTAGTGTCCCCCCACCACGGAGAAGGAAAGCAGTTCAACGGACACTCGATTCTTCTCCTCCCTGCCAACCCCCGACGACCCGTGCTCGTTCCCAAACACGGGTCGCCGGCGTGGCTTGAGGTAAGGCATCCGGCGCCTCAGCCCTCAACGCCACTGGGCCGGCTTCATGCATGATTTTTTTGGTATGCATGGATCATTAAACATCAGTGAAGTGTGAGCACTGGCTATCCAGTACCAGCCCACCCATTTTTATTACACCGTCGGGTTCCTATTCCCAATGTGCATCACTTCACACTTTTTAGCACTAAAGTTCTGCTGCTTAATCTTTGACCAGCTCTCAAATCTGCCCAGACCATATTAATTCCCTTCTTCCAGGCCAAGAAAGTATATTAATGCTGTAGTTACACTGCCACCCTGTGGTTCTCAGTGTGCACTGCATCTCTGTAGTATGTTAAGAGTGTCAACCAGAGTGAGTTTTATAATAAAGTGCATTTCTAGCTCCCTGAAGTGTGTGTGCTGGCTCACAAATCCAATAAATGTTGCAGAAGCTGACAAAAAACTGCTGTAAAAAGCTGCTGAAAATACAGAAAAGAATATGGAACACTTCAGACCACCAACATTCCTTTCCCTGGAAGGCAATTTGAGTGAGAACTGGATGAAATGGAGGCAAAAATGTGAACTGTACATGGAAGCCCGCTGATACTAAGGTAGCAATTTTACTTCACTGTGTGGGGAAGGATGCTCTCAAAGTGTACAATACCTTTGTGTTTGTGGAAGATGCTGATCAGAACGCTCTAGAAACAGTGTTAGAAATGATTAAAACATACTGCAATTCCTGAAAGAATGCTGTATTTGAAAGATATAAAATCTGGGAAAGACACCAAGCTGAGGGAGAATCAATTGCTCAGTATATAACAGAGCTATGTACCATGGAAAAAAATTGAGAACTTAAAGACCAAACAGATGGCATGATAAGAGACAAGACTGTTTTGCATTAGAGATGGGAAGCTTAAAGGGAAACGTCCACGTTCCAAATCCCTACGCCTCAGTGTGGGGCAGCACCCAATTAGCAGTTTTGCATAATAAATAAGAGGATAATGGATGGGCAACAGACAGTAACCATGCTGTAATTGCATTGAGCGGTTTTCCATGACAACTAGATGCCGCTCGAGAGGTTTGCACTTGTCACGGAAACCGCAAGATGCAATTTCAGCGCGGTTATTGTCTGTTGCCCATCCATTAGCTTTTATAATGTATGGGGTTAAATACACTATAAAATTGTATGCAGGTTACTTAACTCAGTCTCAGGTAGCTTTATTTTGAATAAATTTGGGACTGGAAGGTGGAAGATTATTTTTCCCCATTGCAATGCTCTGGCTCAGCTCTCACAACTGCTGCCAGAGGCCCCACGATAGGGGCTAAAACAATTGCCACTTAAAACAAAGTTTAGCTTACTTTTTTTCCATTTCTCCACGCTCCCTTTATAGTAGCACTCACCGCCGCAAACACTGATCTGAGCATGCGCAGTGCAGATCGCATTGCTACGGTATTGATGTGACATAATCAAGAGGGTTTAACAACCTCTTGACGTCACATCGATACCATAACAACGTGGTAAACTGTCTGAATTCAGACAGTAATAAGGGCTCTCCATATATTAGATGCATTTTTACCTTAATGTCTTCTTATTTTGTCCTTTATCTGGTTGATCCTGCCGTCCCTTCCACCGGCATACTGAACTGAAGGCATGTTCCACAACCTTCCACGGCTGTCCTAAGTCTTACAAAGAAGCCAGGGAGCAACCCTGGAAACATGTATAGTATAGTGCTATGGATGGAGCTGTTAGTAGCTCCAGTTTGAGATGTACATGTCTGGGTGCTACACTGTGACCACATATCGATCAACAGTCGAATGTTTATCTATACTTGGTCACAGTGTAGCACCCAGACATGTATATCTCAGACTGGAGCTATTAATAGCTCTATCCATATTACTGTACTACACACGCTCCTGCAACTGCTCCCTGCCTTATATGACAGACACAGGACAGCCACAGGGGCCTGTGAGTCATGCCTCTAGTGGCACGCAGTTCGATATGCCAGTGGGAGAGATGGCAGCATCAACCACATAAAGGACAAATTAAGAAGACTCTAAGGTAAAAAAATATATATTTATTATGTGAAACTGCTTAGGCCAGGGCTGTCCCACACAGGGGTATGAGGCTTTGGGACATGGACATTTTCCTTTAAAGAAGAGGCTACTGTGTGAATGTGACTTGAATCTGCATAAAGCCATCGATATCTGCCATGTGTCAGAAGTCAATAAAGCTCAAACTGAAACAATGACAAGAGGCAATCTAAAAGCAAAAATGAATATCATTTCAGCTTGTATTGAAAAGGTAGATATTTCTAAGCACAAAGGAAAACCTAAATATAATGCCAAACCTCCAAAGAACAGGAAAGGCAGCAGTGATGATAAATCCTGTAATAGGTGCAGAAGGATTCATGAGTCACACCAGTGTCTAGCCTTTGGGCAAACATGCCTCAAATGGAAATGCCAAAACCACTTTGCCAAGATCTGCCAAAGCAGAAAAATCAACTCAGTTGTGCAGGGCAATGCCTGACAGTGGCAATCTTTTTACTGGGGAGTTGATGATAAGAAGCATGCATGAGGAAGGTGAAGATGATCACACATGGTATGCAGTTATTGACATAGCGGGTACTCCTGTGACCGTTAAACTGGATACTGGGGACCAGGCAAATGTTCTATAACAAACAGTCCATAAATGTTATAACTGGCCTGATGTGGTTTCCTAGAGAAAATCAGAATGGTTTTGACTGTTTATGGTGGCTTTAAGATAAAGCCACTGGGGAGAGTCAGCCTTGAATGTAGAGCACAGACTGCAAAAGGAAGCCTTCCTTTCTATGTCACAGATGTCTCAACCATGCCACTATGGAGGAAATCCACCTGTGAAAAATTAAATTTGATTAGACTAGCAGATCAAGTCAGCACATCTATAACAAAGGAGTCTCTAGTGAGAAGACTATGCTGATGTATTTACTGGCACAAGCCTGGTGAAGAGGGGGATACAGTATAAAGGTAGATAAGAGCACACCACCAGTTATACACCCCGACCAGAAAATACCATTCAACAACAGGAAAATCTCAGAAACACCCTGGATCACTTGGTGAAAATGGAAATCACTGCAAAATGTCGACGAGCCCACAGACTGGATTACTAACTTAGTGATAATTGAAAAGAAGAATGGATTGCTAAGATTGTCCTTAGACCCCTATGAGCTGAATGTAGCTATCAAGCGGGAACATTTCCACATTCCCGCACCAGAGGAAGTCAAGAGCTGCCTGACTATTAGAACGGTGTTTACTATTCTGGATGAAAAAGATGGATACTGGCAGGTGAAACTTTATGAGCAGTCTTCATACCTCTGCACCTTCAATACACTATGGGGGCAACACAGATTCTTGCAAATGCCTTTTTTGATATTAAATTTGACAGTGAAGAGTTCCAGAAAAATAACCAGCAGATCTTTGGAAACATCACTGGTGTGCATGTCATAGCAGACGATATGATCTTAGTTGCCACGGATGACAGTGAACATGACATGATGTTATGGACAGCACGATCTCAGAACATCCAATTCCACAAAAGATAAAATTCAATTTAAAGTCAGTTAAGTAAACTACATGGGCAATGTGCTGACTGCAGAAGGACAGAGACAAGATGACTCAAAGATACAGGCGATTGGGCTGGCCGGGTGGCACGGAGGGTTGAGGCGCTGGACGCCACACCTCATTGCATGCCGGTGACCCGGGTTCGGGAATGAGCCTGGGCCGTTGGGGGTTGGCAGGGGAGAGAGAGGATCGAGCACCCATAGGACACCTCTCCTCTCTCTGGGAAGGGACCCAGGGCTCGACCGGCACAGCAGTGGCCCCCGGTGGAAGCTGGAGGCACTGTACACGCCAGGGCTGCAGTAGAGGGACAGAGCTGCGGCAGACATTGGAGGACGTCATTGCACGTCCAAGCTCTGGGGGAGGGAGGAGGGGCAACACTAAGTATAGAAAATCCCCACTCCTGGGGATAGGTGAAGGCACCTCTGCCTCCGTGCCACACTCCCAACACCACACCCTCTCCTCTCTGGCCACAGCTTACAAAGACCAGCATGCTACACTATAAGATAGAGCACCCTGCATGAATAGGGCGGCCCTTTCCCAGGGGGTTCAGATCCGGGGGCTGTGCTGGTTGGAGCAAGTGAGAGTAAAGGTCTCAGGTGGGAGGTAGAGCTTGGAAGGTAGGAGGTTGCCGGAGAGAGTTCCCTAGGAAGTGGTGCAGACACAGCAGGGAAAAAAAAAAAAAGATACAGGCGATCATGCAAATACCGAAACCAGAGTGCAAGTAACATTTACAGTGTCTCCTAGGTATGGTGAAATATCTCTCTCAGTACATGCCAAAAGAGTCTGACATCATGGCTTCTCTCAGAGCTCTGCTAAAGCAGGATGTAACACAGCAGTGGCATCCTGAACATGACCAAGCCTAGAGACAGCTGAAGGATATTCTTAGTTCAAGACCAGTCCTCATATTTTATGATGTAGAGAAGTTTGTCACAGCTCAGTCAGATGCATCACATTTTGGGCAGGGAGCCTGCTTTATGTAAGAGGATCAGCCCATTGCATATGCACCCAGAACCTCACATCAGCTGAAAGAAACTATGCTCAAATAGAAAAAGAGCTACTGTCAGTTGTTTTTGCAAGTGACAAGTTTCATATCTCTCTTTCTCTCCATATATATGTACATACATATACATATACATATATATATATATATATATATATACACACACACATACACATATATACGTACATATATATATATATACACACACACACGTACATAGATATATATATATATATATATATATATATATATATATATGTAGATCTACATCTATACAGGGAAAGAGGTGGAGGTACACACAGATCACAAGCCTCTAGAAGTAACAGTAAAGAAACCACTGTGAAACAAGCCCTTGGTTGCAACACCTGATGATGAAGCTTTAGCATTACCACCTACGCATGAAGTTATGTACCAGGGAGGTGCATGTACATAGCAGACACATTATCCAGAACAGTGACAGAAACAGAGCTACAGAGAAACTCGGGGACGATACAGTTGAGGCCAGAGAGGTGATAATACATGACATTGGGAAAAATATACCAGCAAGTCTTGAGAAACTGGAAGAGATAAGAATAGTCACAGCAACTGACCTGACATTGCAAGCCCTTGCAAAAGTCTGTGTGAAACCATTTCTGGTCCATACGAGATGAGATTCATATTAAAGAAGGTTTAGCCTGTTATGGAGACAAATTGATAATTCCAACAGAGATTACGAATGACATACTCAGTACACTACATAACAGCTACCTAGAGGTAGAGAAATGCAAGGCCAGAGCTACAGCTATAATGTACTAGCCAGGTATGGCTTGTGACACTGACAGACTGGTTGGAGAGTGTTCAATGTATGCAAAGTTTTGAAGAGACAGCCAAAACAAGCCACTTATACCCCAAGCTGTCCCTAATTTGCCATGGCAGAAGGTTGCAACAGAAATATTTGAGCTTAGGCCACATGATTACCTTATCATGATGGACTATTTTTCAAAGTATCCTGAAGTGGCGCTGATGAAAGACAAAACAGACCAGAAAAACACATGAAGTCTATTGCAGCATGTCATGGTATTCCTGCAGAGATTGCCAGTGACAACACGCAATTTGGAAGTAAGGAATTCTGGAAATTTGTACATGGCTGGGGAACCAAGCTTACAAGCTCCAGTACTACCTAACCCTAATCCAATGGTATGACAGAAAAGGCCATACCAAGCAGCTTCTCGTTAAGGCACACAGTGATGGGTGGGATCCCTATGTAGTCCCACTGGAATATAGAAATTTCCCACTGGCCGGCATGCCATATTCTCCACTCCAGTTACTAATGAGCTGGATGATGCACTCCAAGATTCCTACAACCCACAATCTGCTCAAGTCACAGGCAGTCTCAGATGCAGCTGTTCAGTTAAAGAAATGGAAGTTACAGCAAAAATACTGCCTACAACCGGGCTGCTAGAGCACTTCCTACAATCAGTCAGTGAGAAGTCCGAATCAAATGTGGACCCACATGGGAGCCTACCACAGTAACTGGAACCACCCCTCATCCATGATCATACCTTGTGACCAACACAAAGGGACGACAGTAGCAAATAAACCTTCGACATCTGCTGAAGACAGATGAACCACCTCCCACATGCACACTGTTATGACCTGTCTGACCCAGTACCACAAGCAGACAGCTGGGATGAGGCATGATCCTACTGTTTATTTGTCTGGGACTGCAGATGATTAACTAGCTGCTGAACATGTTACTACAAAGGCAAGCAATACCACCGAGGTATCAGCTAGAGGGAGGGAGGTTAGTGAGGAAGCCCTCCAGATACAAGGACTATGTGTTATGAGCCGGTGGTAAAGATCATGCTCCAGTGGTGGATGACGTGTTAGTAACCTCTGATCCCTACACTAACTAGTTATGCTTGGGACCCTTGGTGCCAGTAAAATTACTGCACAGTGCATTTTAACACAAGTATGCTGAGTAAACAGTTACTGACTGAAATCCAGTTAACATTAAAATACTTCCATATGCTCTACCTGACTGCATTATAGAGAGAGCTGAGTGTGATAATGGATGAAGTGCATGAAGCAAAGAAAGTCTTTAATAAGCCAGGAAAATGGTTAATACAATGATGTGTGTTTCCTTACTAGTTGCATTTTAAGTGGTACAAATTTCCGCCTTTTAAATTAAAATTAAAAAAGCAGACGTAACAGAAAGTATACTAATGCTGTAGTTGTAGTGCCACCCTGTGGTTCTCAGTGTGTACTGTATCTCTACAGCATGTTAAAAGTGTTAACCAGAGTGAGTTTCATAATAAAGTGCATTCTTACTGTAGCTCCCTGAAGTGTGTATGCTGATTCATGAAATCAATTATATTCCCTTCCTCTGTGTCTACCCTTGCGCAGAACTTTGTGTCGTCTCTGAAGAGGCAGATCTTACCCTTGATACCATCATCTTCTAGGAAATACACCAAATCCTCCCTGATAGAGGCTCCATAATATTCTCCACTATAAATGTCAAGCTGACTGACCTGTTGTTCCCTGGTTCATCTCTGCTCCCACTTTTGTGTAGCTGAACCCCATCCGCTGTCCTCCAGTCCCTAAGGACCTCCCATGTCGCTAATAAGTAACTGAAAATGCATGCTAGTAGCCCATTCTATAACACCTGATACCCCTTCTAGCATCCTTGAGTGCAAGACGTCAGGTCCCATAGCTTTATCTACTTTCACCCCGCTTGCTTTTCCAGCACCCTTTTCTCGGTTACCTGGCCCATTTCCTCAGAGTCTTTGCTACTTTTTTTCTTAACTCCACATTCTGGCAGTGGCCCATCTTTTTCCTTAGTAAATAGTGAACAAAAATAACAGTTCAGTATCTCTGCCTTACCCTTATTCCCTTTCTCCCACCTCTCATTGCTCTTAACTCTCACTATACCACCTTTTACACTGTGACTCTCCTGGGTGTACTGGAAGAACACCTTATCCCCTTTTTTAACACCCGCTGCCAAATGGAGTTCTGTCTCCATTTTGGCATCCCTCATTTTCCTGGTGGTTTCTATGTGTTACTTCCAGATGTGTTACCCTATCTTTCTCCCTTTGACTACCCTAACACTTAGAAAAAAAACTCTTTTTAACCCTTACCACCACCTTTACATTGGCTGTGAACCACCCTGACCCTTTTTCCTTTGCATATCTTTGGAACTGAGCTATCTTCCACTTCTAGCACTGCCTTTTTAAAAGCTACCCACTTTTCTTCTGTGCCTGCTACCTTCACTATGTCATTTATGCTTTTTTTTCAAATTTTCCCCTCATTTTGCCAAATTCCACCTTTTGGAAGTCCCATACTTTTATTCCTTTTGGCCTTTTAACTGCCCCCACCTGAACCTACAACTGTAATGTCCTGTGGTCACTGGAACTCAGTGGTTCCAGGACTGCTACGTTCTGAATCCTCTCACTGTCGGTGAGCACCAGATTCAGCAGGGCCTCCTCCCTTTTTGTGTCCTGAACTAACTGTTCTTGAAATATCTCCTGGTAGACATCCACCAGAATCTGATTCTTGGTACTACCCAACATAGGAACTTTCCAGTCAAAATCTGGCATACTTGAAATCCCCAACTACCACCACTTCTCCTAGACTGGCAACCCTCATAAGACAGTCTTCCAATTATCTGTTCATCCCTTATTTCTGGCCCAGTAACCTGCTGACCACCCTTTCCAGATGTGGTTCCCCTTCTTTGCTGTTGCTAGTACCCACAGGGTCTCCAATTCATCTGACACCCCCACCCCCGGCTATCTATTTCGGTTGCTTCAATTCCCTCATTAACATACAGCACTAACCTTCCTCCCTTACCTTTGCCTATCCTTTCGGAACAGCATGTGCTGTAGCCCAGAAGTGGTCATGTCCAGTCATGGTTCGAGGTTTCCTATGTCTCTGTTACTGCCGCCAGGTCATGCTCGCCCTCCGTGACCAGTGCCTGAAGTTCTGGCATTTTGTTACCCAGACTCCTTGTGCCGGACATATAATTTTCCAACATATTTTCCCTAATTGCCACTTTTCTCCCCCCCCACCCCAAGTTTGCGAGATCCTGCTGAGTTTATCAGTGGATGGAGGCCAGCAAGGCCTCCCTTTCTGTGACATTTTGTGTGTGCCCTGCCCTTCTGACTACCCCTTACTAGTTATGTGTAGTGCCCACCTTTCTCCCTATACCCTCCTGCCCTCCTCAATGGGGTGCAAGCCGTCCCTTTTGAACAACTTCCAACCCCTTTAAGTTGGGCCCCAGCCCTTGAAAAAATGAAATCCCTCTTCCCTGCACCACCCCTTTAGTCACGCACTGAACTGGAACATGTGTAACTGTTCATTTTGGTTCAGGTATGGCCGTGGTAGCACCCTGGAGAAGGTTATCACTCCTGCTCTCTACTTCACTACCTTTTCTAGAGCACATAAGTCTGCCTTCATCTGTTTCATGCTTCACCTGCTGAGATCATTCATGCCCACATACAAAATCAGTTCTGACCTTTCCACCCCCTCTCCCAGGAGTTCTACCACCCTGGCAACAAGTCTCTCCACTGATTCCCTAGGATAACAGCAGACCACCTCTTTACCACCAAGGATGCGATCCATTTCCCCTACAGTGCCCCTAACTATGAAGTCCCGCCACTACCAGAACATTCCTCTTGACCCCTTCGGAGTTTGACCTCCTCCCTAGTCTGCTCTCCGACAGCCTGCCTGCTGGGTATGCTTGCCCCCTCATCTCTCCTGGTGGGAGACTAGGCATCTTCTGTTGAAACAGGGTGAAACTATTGCTGGTGCACAGTCCTGGTTCCTCAGGCATGGACTTCCCTTCCCCTTCTTCCTTTCCCACTTCCACTGCAGTCCAGCCGCTGCCTTTCTCAGGTGTGAGATGGCCTATGAGGTAGATGTGGCAGAAGTGAACTATGTGTCCTAGTGTTTTCAGCTCTCAAATGGCATATATCAGCCCTTGCAGCTTCTTGCTCCACCCTCATGGCTTGAAACCTCTTACAGCTCAGACAGTGATCAAACTCCCAGAGCACTCTGCTGCTCACCTCTGTCCCACAACCCTACACTCCCCCACATCTTACCAAAGTGTGCCCACCTGCATTGTGTTTTACTGTGGTGAAGTTGGTATTATAATTGAACAATAAGGCTATCCCAGTTAGGGAGCCTCTAGTATATACTTGCATGGCTTACAATTATAAACTTGCAGGGATCAAAACTAGCACCGGCCCACTTGCCAAATGCTGGCAGATTCTGTACTGGGCTAGAAAAATTTTCCTTTAACTAGACCTGCGGGCTTGCACTGGAGAAGGTAACATTTCACTAAGTTCACCGACTGAGCCATTTGAAATAATTGTAGGGCTAGTGGCTGAAAAACTTTAATTTTGACCCCTGAATTTCCAATCTAAGGTTAAGGTGTCTCTGGGATTTACTTAGTGAGCTACTGGATCACACTGTTTTTTCCATTCGTTTAGTACGGGGGCACAGTTATGACATTGACTTTTTGTAATGATAACATAAAACTGCATTAAAGGTATGCAGAGGCAACTGTGAAAACCATGCTGGAGATGCTTGAAGCCTGGTGCCAGGAGCATCAGCTGGTGCTTAACAGTAAGAAAACTAAAGCCATGCTCGTTGGCCCAAAAAAACTTGGCCCACACAGACCGACCCTTCTATCCCTCACCACCCTAAATGGAACGGGGATAGAGGTAGTGGACAACATCAAATACCTGGGGATGTACCTAGACCAGGAGGTCTCTTTCAGGAAGCATACTGACCACCTGACAAAGGTGGTAAACCAAAACCTGGGCCTCCTCTATAGGCTAAACCCCTTTTCGAACAAGGAAACCAGGAAAGCAATTGGCAACGGGGCAATACTACCTACTCTCTTCTACGGAGTGACCATGCTCCAAACACTGAGGACAAAAGAAAAACAGCGTTTAGGGACACTGTACCACAGGGTCGGCCGGTTCACAGCTGGGGCACAACGGAGGGAGCATTACTGCAAGGTGCTCCAGGCCACTGACTGGCCAGCCCTCGAAGCCAGACTAGCTTATCCTTCCTTGTGCTTGGCTTTTAAACTTCAGCAACCTGGGGCTCCCCCAAGTCTATGGGACTTGCTAGTCCCCAAGACAAATAGAAGAGAGCTTAGGTCTACCAACCAGAAGTTACTTGAAATACCCAGGACCAAAACATCCCTGGGCCTTCGGTCTGCCAGAACAGCCCTATCCAAACTCTGGAACAATCTACCAAGTGAAGTACAGGACTGCACCTCTCCTGGGGGTTTTAAGAAAGCACTAAAATCTCACCTAGACACTGGGACAATGTGCTGCTGCCTCAACTGAGGCCGCCCGGAAGTTTTCCCCATAACAGTGGGATGGTCAGTATGAGCTCCACAATTTAAAGATAGGAGGGGGGCACAGAGTAGGATGATATACTACTTCATAGGCACTTAACCAAGCTGTTCTGTTGATCTGTCTGTTTTCTAACTAAATGTCCGTATGCCATTCTGGATTCTGTAGATGACGTATAACATGTTGCATTGATTGCCTTAAGCCCCATGTATTTGCCTCGTTCCCGTTTGCATCAAAGCATTGGTTTTCTCTTCCCTTAGATAAATGTTACGAATCCCGGGTCACCCCTGAAAAAGGACTGTTAAGGTCTCAGTGGGCCCACCCAGTTACCAAAATGTAAATAAAATGTACCCGATAGCGTCCAGTTCCGCGAGTGGACTGCAGTCAGACCAGAAGTGACACAGTGAGGGAATACAAGGTCATTCTGAAGTGCATGTACTGTAGGTCCATACAGATAAGTGCGAAGCACTGTGGCTCCATTTGTTCCGTCATATGAGTGTGTATGTGTGTGCTGTCTCGCCATAGTTTAAAAAATAAAATCAGTAAAACTGGCAATCTGCTTCACTGATATACACATGCCCAAATTCCCCCGAAATCCTGACTGCTGCCCTATCGTCCTCCACTCTCCATATCTGAATGCTGGTGTCTTATCTCAACAGGAGAGGAGCTTGGGTGACAGAGGATGCCGCGTTTTCTTCTGGATTGGAGGTACTAAACGGGGGATGGGGGAGCGGAACCACGATCGTGAGACACTGATCGAGGAAGCCGCTGGGCTCAGTGTTCCTGCAGCCCGACAGCTGTATAAATAAAATTAACAGAAATCCTAGGGGGAAAAACAGAAATATTAAATAAGAGCAACCCAGCTCAGAGAGCTTTACAAAAGAAACTTGAGAGGTGGGCAGGGCAAAACTGGGTCCTCAAAATAAAACATAGTGTTTCTGAAGATCGAGTGCTGCATAGAAAAAGACAATATACTTGTTCTACTCTTTGTGCCAGTGCTACAATGAAATTTTGCATCCAGCTGCATCTTGAAACACTATACATCAGAGCAGTCCTTGGCTTTTTTCTTTTACTTTACTGTCCAGGCTCGCTTCTGCTCCACCAACCTCAAATTTATTTTCTAAAGTGCGCCTATGATTCAGTTTTTCCAACATTAGTTATTAAATTTCTTTATACATCGATCAAGCTACAGAAACAATTGAGCGGCGCGCTCAATGGGTGCCTTGCAGAAGTGGTTTTGCGCTCCCCTCCCCTTAAACATAGAAATATTTGACATTGACAGCTAGCTTATGGATCCAGTTTGAAACAGATTGAGGTTCCCCCCACTCTGTCACTTCCGGTCTGAACAGCAAGAGATGGTGCCATGCATTTCTTGAGGCTGCTTCATTTTGAAAATGTAAAAAAAAAAATCTAAATCAATTACTTACCAGCCAAAATGGCGTACTACATTGAAAATGATGCTAGTTGTGACTGTTTACATATCTTAGCTAGACCAAACACAGTATTCAGTCCACTAGCTCCTTAAACACCTGCTTTCACCCTCAGATAAATATTCTGTGTTACCCAGTGCATCTTTCAGAGCTCCTTATAGTCCTGCAGTCTTCCTGCAGCTGCCCTAAAGATGCTCCCAAGGCAAACACTCCACACCTACTCTGTGTCACTCATTCAATGGGCCACTCCATACGACAGGATGCTTGAGTGGATTCGACGTTAATCTCCACTGAGTTCAACTAAAGCTCGGTGTAATGGAAATGAAACCTAAATGCAGACAACTGTTTCATTTCTTTCTAAGCGCAACCCACCACTTAACAGTCAAGTTCTTTAATATCAGCTCTCACATAAATACACCTCAAGTTGAAGAAAACTTTTTTTAATAGAAAGATGAACTCAACATTTCTGATTCCACTTGAGCCAAAGAAGATACTTAAGTATTTATGTTTTGATGCAAATGACAGCTATTTACAGTACACTGGATAAGAAAAGCACACACAGTATGTGACCAAGTTTTCAATGGGAACTTGGAATGGTTGATCAGGTACTGAAACTATTCATAGTACCACACTAGAAACATAGAAACACAGAATTTGACGGCAGATAAGGACCACTTGGCCCACCCAGTCTGCCCATTTCCCTACCCAATGGATAAGCTGCAGATCCTAGTTAACCAGCAGCCTACTTTTTCCTAACCCCACCCCCTAGAATTGCCTTATGACTGTCCCATGCATGCTTGAATTCCACCACTGTTTTTGACTCCACAACCTCCTCCGGAAGGCCGTTCCATGCATCAACAACCCTCTGTGAAAAAATACTCTCATATCACTCCTTGAGCCCCCTATCTTCAAATTGCCCCCTTGTTCTCGCACACCTCTTTTTCTGAAAGATGCTACCCTTGGACTTTGTTGATTCCCTTGAGGTACTTGAAAGTTTCTATCATGGCCCCTCTCTCCTTTCCTCGAGGCTCTACATATTAAGCTCCTTAAGACTCTCTTCATATGTCTTCTGGTGCTGACCCTGCACCATTTTAGTTGCCCTCCTCTGGACAGCTTCCATCCTGTCTATGTCTTTGCGGAGAACGGGTCTCCAGATCTGCACACAGTACTCAAAATGGGGTCTCACCAGCTGTCTGTACAGAGGGATAATAACTTCCTATTTTCTACTGGTGATGCCTCTCCCTATGCATCCCAGTATCCCCCTGCCCTCCTTACTGCCCTCTCACATTGCTTGCCCACCTTTAGGTCATCTGATATGACTACCCCAGGTCCCTTTCCATTTTCGTTGCTGTTAGTATCTCACCCCCCATTGTGTACTCTTCACCTGCACTTCTTAGCACTGAATCTAAGCTGCCATACATTTGACCATTCCTCTAACCTTGCCAAGTCCCTTCTCATCCTTTCTACCCCACCTTGTGCATCAACTCTGTTGCAGATCTTTGTGTCATCTGCAAAGAGACATACTTTTCCTTCCAGTCCCTCTGCAATGCCGTCATAAAAGACATTGAAGAGGACAGTCTAATACTGAACCCTGCGGTACCACTAGTAACCCCCTTTCTTCAGAGTGGACTCCATTTACTATTACCTCCTAGTCCAATTCTCCAGCCAATTCTTTTACCCAGGCTATCATCCGGGACCCACTCCCAGGCTGGCTAACTTGTATATTAATCTTTTGTGTGGGACTGTGTCAAATGCTCAAGAAGTCTAGGTAGGCCATGTCCACAGCCCCTCCTGATCTACTACTTTGGTCACCCAGTCAAAGAAATCTATTAGATTCATCTGGCATGACCTTCCGCTGTGAATCCATGCTGCCTTGGGTCCTGTGCCTCTCTGGCCTCTAGGTACTCGACAGTTCTTTCCTTCAGAAGTGATTCCATCATTTTCCCTATCAATGAGGTTAAACTAACAGGTCTGTAGTTTTCCACTTCTGCCTTGCTCCCACTTTTGTGAAGTGGAATCACATCTGCCCTCCTCCAGTCCTCAGGTACCACCCCATCCTCCTATGATTTGTTAAAGAGGGTAGTCAGCAGTGTCACTAGTTCTACCCTTAGTTCTTTTAGAATTCTGGGATGAATCCCATAAGGCCCCATTGCCTTGTCCACCTTCAGTTTTAAGAGTTCTTTCAGAACCCTTTCTTCTGTAAATGAGCTGGTATCAACTTCTGTATCCAGAGTGTTTCTATTGTTTGGTTTAGGTACCTCCCCTTCTTCCTTTGTAAATACTGAGCAAAAATATTTGTTTAGTATCTCTGCCCTTTCACCATCACCCTCTGCCCACCCTCCCTTTATTAAGCCTCACTATCCTCCCTTGGTCTTCCTATGCTCCCTGATGTACCTATAAAAGGTTTTATTCTCCTTCTTAACTGAGTTGGCTTTCTTTTCCTCGGTTTGGGCCTTTGCTGTTCTGACTGCCTTCCCAGCTTCCTTTTGCTTTAACTAATACAATTCTCTGTCCTGCTCCTTCTGTGATTCCTTGTACTTCCTGAGTGCTTTCTTTTTCTCTTGAACCTTCACTGCCACCTCCTTTGAGAACCATAGTGGTTTCTTAAATCGTTTTTTTGTTTCGTTCATTTGCTTCACACAAAGGCTTGTTACCTCTGTGAAGGAAGTTTTTATTATTCCCCACTGTTCTTCCACTCCTCCTTCCTCACTACTAGTACGCTTTTGCTCATTTTTAGATTAACTCCATGTACAAACTGCATGGAGTATAGAAACTGGGATGCAATGATGCTTGTACATTAATTTGTACCAGAGAATTAAGCAATAACATGTTCTGATGCAAAACAACTTGAATTGCATATTAAATTTGCACAGAGTTGTCAAAACAGAGACTTGTCTTCCGGCCCGGTGGCAATGAGGGTTGAGGCGCTGGATGCCACACCTTGCGCCACACCAGTGACTCAGGTTCGGGAGAGCTCGGGCCACCGGGGGATGGCAGGGGTGGGTGAGGATTAGCGCGGATGAGCTGCTCTCCTCACCCGGGGTGGGTGGATGGCCCGGCATGCCAAGCGGCTCCTGAGTGGAGACCATGGGCTGTGAGCATGCTCAGCTGCATGTAATCACGGCTCCAATGCAGGAAAGGGTTGCTGTGCACCTAGCACAGAGGTGCACACTGGGACTCAGCACATGGAAAACCCAGTCTGAGTGGGGTAGGCGATGGCAACTGCCCCCATGCCCAAAGCCGGGTCCATCTAGCCTGGCCTTCCAGGTTCCTCCACCCGGGTCCTCTCCCACGTTGGAGTCTATCTCTAAGAGCACCCAAAGAGGAGTGGTGTCCCCACCCCGGAGGGGTTAAGCTGGGGGTGCTGACTGTGGACAGAGGAGGAGGGAGAGAGGAGGCACAGGTAGGAGAACTTCAGGCAGGGCAGGAGCAGGCAGGATGCCCGAGAGGGGCCCCCCAGACCGTGACCGAAGGGAAAAAGAGATTGGGAGAAAAAAAAAAAGAGAGAGATTTGCATCCCAAATGATGCAACATACAGGACAAAGGTTCTTGTTGCCACTTGCTACGGCTGGTCTGTCCTAGTGTGTGATTATCAAATATTCTGAAACACCACTGCAGTTTTTCAGGCACTAGATGTATTGTACATTAAAAAAAACAATACTTAGCAAGTACATCCATTTCATCCATTCCATATCTGTATACATTATATACAGAATAATATATGGGTAGAAGTCAGTCATTTTTATTGTGCACACCTGAGGTGTGTGATGCCACACAAACCACAACAGTGAAGCATTAGTGGTTTATATCAGCATCACACACCGAGGGAATGTAAAGAAATTATTTTTTTAATAATTATTGGTTCTTGTCCTATGGTTCATCTTCCCTGCCCAATGTCTTGTCTGCTTATAAGTTGGATTTGTTGGGGGACTGACTTGTCTATCAATGAGTGAAATAACGACACTTCGCTTCACAGGGAAATTTGCAAAGGGGCTGCCACTTTACACAGTTCTTTACAAAGCTCTCCACAATCTGACATGCCATTTCACTAGGCGAAGACCATATGAAGTGCACAATTCACTGGAGAAGTATTCACTTCACTAGCAAAGTGCCCCTTGGTATAGTCTTGTTTCATCCAAAAAGAAAACAGAAAAACCTTTCTGCCACCATTTCTGCACCCTATTCCACCCATCTCCCCCAGGACTAATAAAAAACTCAAACCCACCACCCAGCACCCAATATAACCTTTCTCCCCACCTAGCCCCGAGAAGTCAATGTGACATGATGTGATCTTAGTTAAATATAGTAAAAGTTTCAGTGCGTGCCCAGCAATCCAAATCAACCCCTCCTCCTACCCTCATAGCAGTCTTTACCTACACCCTCATCTGCCCATCCTTGAAGGCACCAAATTCCATCCTTGCCCCATGCCAACAAGATATGATATATGAGGTATGGGAGATAGTGATTGGCAGAGACCCTCCTCTCATCACCTTGGTTGGCCCTCATCTGAATGAAAGAGAGGGTAGAAATTACTAATAATCTCTACGGACTCATTCATTTAGTTGGTAGCCAGCCGAGGTGGTCAGAGAAGGTTCTGTGCCAGTTGCTATCTCCCACACCTCACATCAGTCTCCTTTCTTGGTGGTACATGGTGAGGGTAGGATTAGGGTAGAACTGAGAAATTGGTCTAGTTGGGACTGTTACAAGGGTGGGGGAAGGCTTCATTCAAATTACTGAACTGGTGCTGAAAGTTCTACTGTATTCAACTAAGATCACATCATCTACCAGTCATCAGTTACCTCTCTGTGACTTGAGGGGTTGCTGCAAGGGTTCAGGGAGTGGAGGTTGCATTTTAAATTGTTGGGGCTGGGGGAGGACAGTGGAATGGGAGCTACATGGGTGAGGAGAAGGCTGTTCTTTTTCAGTTTTATATTTTTTTGAAGAAAAAAATACTTTTTAAACATGACAGAATAATTATGTCTCATGAATTAAACATCTAAATGAAAGACACTACTGAACATTTCAAAACCTTATAACTCGGGAACGGATTAATATTTTTTCACCAACCAATGAAAGGCACCATTAGGTAAGCCCTTTCTACCCTGAAAATCTCAGAACACAATTCCAATCTGTTTGGGCCGGAGGTGAGAACAATAAAAAAAAAAAAAAAAGGAAGAGACTTTGCCCCCCAGACCACGCATGTGCAAAATGTCAAGCAATTCTGTTGATTTAGGTGCAAAGTTAGGGGTTTAACATTAAACACCCTACTCAACCCTAACTACTGGAGTGCTACTGCTCCCCTATAACATACACAAGTAATTTACAAGTTATAGTTTTTAAACTGCAGTTTGCGCGAAGATTTTGCTGTTTCTCTTTGATTTTAACAGCTGGCTTCAGTGCTGCACTAGGCACTTTGATGTCATCAGCATTGTGAAAGCTGCTCTTTGGTTCAGTATTCCACTGTGATGACAGTAACCTTAAAATACCCATTCTGACAACAGTAACAATAATATTTTTTGTGGTTTATTGCTGACACTGTTGTCACTTGCTCAAATATCTTTTTTATCTTGTTCCAATAATCTCTACACAATTAGATTCTGTGCATGCAAACTCAAAGGTAGCTTATAGGACTACCTTTTTTATCTTGTCATTTTTACCCAACTACTGTTGTATATATTACAATATGCAATTTATCTTCAAGAATAAGAACGCAGGACCATAACTCACAAGAATTATTAAAGTTCTGTCCCCTCACAGGTGATGATAAACTGCATATTGTCAGACAGTCCATGGGCTTTTTAATTTATATAACATTAGTTTACTAGTTATGAATTTTACATCTATTTTTTGTTTAAAGATGCAACTGTTTCTCTTTGATTTCTTCTTCTGGCTTCAGTGCTGTACTAGGCAACTGTGACGTGATTAGCATTGTGAAAGTTGCTTTCTGACTGGCTCAGTTTTCAACTGTGATGATACTTACATTTATTCTATTTATATTTTTTTTATTTATTAAATCATCGGTTTACAGACATTTGAGTCATAGACTCATTTACAAAGGCACCTCGTCAAGAGAGCAATACATCACAGCAAACAAAACAGTACAGTACATAATGCTTAGATTAAAAAGCAACCAGTGTTACAGGCATTCACTGGTTGTACACGCTTGGTAATAGGTAGATCACAGTAGTCATAATATAGGTACACGAGTACCATGTCAGGTAGCAACCAGAGATATTTTATTACATTAGTCAGCAGATGTTGCATGAGACCCCAGGTATATACAGCAAAAGTAGACAGGGCAGACCCAGCCTAAGGGTGAAGGGGTAAAGGTAAGGGGCAGGTGGGGGATTATGTGCAGTTGCAGCAGCGAGTGCTTGTCAGATGGCTTCTGAGGGAGACCTTGAAAGGACCAAGCTTTGTGGAATTAGCTATATTGGCTGGGAGGGAACCGAACCAGGAGGGAGCCCGACAGCGAAAGGATCTCTGGGCCATAGAGGTCCTTACCCTGGGGGCAATAAGGGAGGTTTTGACAGTGCTGCGGGTGGAGACTGAGGGGGAGGCACGCTGCAGGGAGGTGGCGACCCTGGGGGGGAGAGCCCTAGCAGGGTCTTTTTTTACAAGAAGGCAGGCTTGGAAGTGGAGTCTTTCTTCAAGGTTGAGCAAGTTGGTGGTGGAGTACAGCAGGCACGTATGGGTGCACCTAGGGGATCCCAGCATTAGCCTGCAGGCCTTGTTTATAGAGAGTTGGATTCTTGCAAACGCAGTGTTGTCAGCTGCAGCACAGATGGGCAGCCATAGTCGATTAGTGACAGCACAGAAGAGGTGATTGCCAATCTAAGGGCCTCTTGGGGTAGATAGTCCCTATGGCAGTATAACAGTCCAATCCTGACACTGGTGGCAGCAGAAAGGGCATTGATATGGGAGTGAAAGGAGAGTGCCGAATCAAAGGTAATGCCCAGATACTTGTAGGAGGAAACCTGCTCAATGGGGTTTAATGTGCTAGGCAGTATCACGAGAGGGGCACCACTGGCTTTGCTTTGGCGATGCGAGAAGAGCATAGCTTTGGTCTTTTTTAGGTTCAGGACTAGCCTTCGTGATGCGAATCAATGCTCAGCTCTATCAAAAGCTTGTTGGAGGGTGGCCTGGAGTGTGTTGGGATCAGCGGTGAAGAGCACAGCGTCGTCCGCATAGAGGAGGATCTTACTTGGGCAGGCCAAGGGGAGGGAGTCGAGGTAGAGACTGAGGAGGAGAGGGCCTAAAATGGAGCGCTGGGGAACCCCAGAGCGGACAGGTCGTGTGTCAGATAGGGTGCTATTGATTTTTACACATTGAGTTCTGGCAGAGAGGTAGCTGGTGAACCATGCAACGGGGCCGGGGGAGAAACCAAGGCATCTGAGGGACTCAAGCAGGAGAGGATGGCAAACTGTGTCAAAGGCCTTGGAGACGTCAATGAACACGGCATTGGCAGGACTTCCAGCATCAAGAGCAGAGTGCAGGAAGTTGGAGAATTCAAGTAGCACGGCTGTGGTGCTGTGACCTGCACGAAAGCCATGCTGTTCAGGGCACAGGATATTATGCAAGGCCAGGTATTCGGCAAGCTGGTTGGCAACTACTTTTTCAAGGGCCTTAGAGAGTGGGGGGAGGATGGAGATAGATTGATGGTTACCCGGGGTCACTTGATCGACGCTCTTTAGGATAGCATCCAATGTTAGACGAAGTAGCCTAGTGTCCAGTAGGTCGGTACCAGGGTTGTTACTACAAACGGCTTTTTGCAGAAGGGGTCTAGCCTCCAGTGGGGAGATGGTACATAGGTAGAAAGGAGGTCTCTGGAGAGTGGGTAGGGGTGCTACTGGGATGGGGTCAAAGAAGTTACTGGCAGGACTGAACTCAGGTATGAGAAAGTGTGGTTTAGGCAGTCTGCAATGCCAAGGGGGTCAGAGCAGACAGTTCCATTAAAGGTGAGTTGAGAGGTGGGAGGGGAGCGGGATTTCCAATTGAGTTCCTTTACATTATCTCAAAAGTTTCTAGCCGACCCACAGGAGGAGACAAGAGTGGATTGGTAGTACTGGGCTTTTGCCTGTCGAATGGCCCAAGTACACTTATCGCGCTCAGCGTTGTACACTTGCCTATCAGCTGGCTTGCCAATTTCCATGGCAATCTGCCATAGGTTGTCTCTCATTTTAAGTTTGTCAAGGAGGAAGGGGGTAACCCAGGGCATGTTTTGCTTTTGGCGTGATTTCTAGCAAAGGGGGCAGAGAGGTCATAGGCAGTGTTAAAAGTGCGAGTGAAAAAATCCAATGCCTCATCTACGGACGGCGCAAGCCTGATTGGGGACCAATCCAGTTGTGAGAGTTACAGTTTAAGGCGATGCAGGCTGCCTGGGAGTAGGTGACGTTGCTGGGTGGTTTGTGGTGCAGGTTTGCTGTTGGCAGCGGACCAAGAGATCTGACTGAGAATGATCACTAATGAGTGAGTTGGGAGTACACTGATATCGAGCACCCTCTGAGAACGATTGGTAATGGTGATTTCAGGAGGGTGCCGAAGCCAGTAGAGGGGTTCAATCTAGTTGGGGTGGGGACAAGCTGGGACATGTCAAGGGCGGCAAAGATATCTCTGGTTTGGGAGGCCATGGCAGAGAGCCAGTTGATATTCAGGTCACCAACAATTATCTGGGTCATTTTAGGCGGTAGGGCCAGAGAGGTAGTCAGTAAGCGCCTGAATGGCAAGGTCTTGCTTTCTGGGTGGAATATAGGCAACGGTGAGAAAGAGTGGACCATTACCGGGGCTGGGGGAGAGTTTTAGTGTGAGGGCTCGCGCCCTGTTATCAAGCTTGGGTGGTGGAAGTGCATGTCCAAGGAAGGAGTCACGCATACAGACAGCACAACCACCTCCATGCTTACCCACCCAATCTTCCCTGAAAAGGGTGTAACCAGGAAGGGAGACAAAGGAGTCGGGGTGGATTTGGATAACCAGGTTTCGACGAGTGCGACAGTATCTAGTTGGTGCTGAGTAACCCAACATTGGTATGCAGCAGCCTTCTTAAGGAGGCTGCAAATATTCATAGAAAGTCCTTGAACCTGGGCAGGCTTGTTCATAAGGTTGGGCACAGGGCCAGGGTTTGGATGAATGTTACCTGATAGAAGCAACAGGAGGGTGATTAGGCGCACCAAAGCTTGGTAGTGATTGTGGCATCTCCCTTTGCGACTGGACACGGGGCCGGGTGCTAGGGTGCAAGGGGTGGGTAGAGTATGAAGGGTGAAAAGGCACTGAGGAGAAGAGACCAGGGTATAGTGGGACGTAAGAGGTAGCAGGGGTGGAAGTGTGGGGGTGCAGGGAGGGAGGCAATTGAGTGTCGGGGGGATCTGGTAGAGGTGCTGCAGATAAGAGGGGGGGTACTATGCATAGAGGGTGATGGTCCTAAATAAGGTGGGGCTGGTGTAGGAAGTAGGAGGAGGACCATAGTTAGTGTCAATGCACTTGATCCCGGATGCATTGAGGACGGTAAGTTATTTGAGCACGAGAGAGGATCACCCCTTTAAGGAGTTGCTGTAACTGACTAGTGTGAGGCCTCAGAGGCGGGGATAACTGGGAAGTGTACTTAATAAAGGGGAGGGACGGGGGTGAAAAATTGTCCAGAGAGCAGTACAGCAAGGCAGTGGCCGAGCTGTGTTTTGAAAAAGGTGCCTTGTATGCTTTCTTTCTCAATGGGGATCTGCAGCATCCAATCAGGAAGCAGCCACAGTCCCCAGGAGCCAGTCCAATTACAGGGATTGATGCTTGACAGCTCCGAGCTAGGAGCTGACCAAACGTACCTGCTTTCCTTGGTCAGGGGGTGGCGGGCTGGATGCAGACGTCTGGCCACCAGCAGGTAGCAGCACCAGGGCCACTCAGCTGAAGTGGAGAGCCTGGTTTGGGCTTGTGGCTGCTTTCCTTGGTCAGGGGGTGGCGGGCTGGATGCAGAGGTCCAGCCGCCAGCAGGTAGCAGTGCCAGGGCAACTCGGCTGAAGTGGAGAGCCTGGTTTGGGCTTGTGGCTGCTTTCCTTGGTTAGGGGGTGGCGGGCTGGATGCAGAGGTCCAACCGCCCAGCAGAATAACAACGCCAGACACTCGGCTGAAGTGGAGAGCCTGGTTTGGGCTTGTGGCTGCTTTCCTTGGTCAGGGGCTGGCGGGCTGGATGCAGAGGTCTGGCAGCCAGCAGGTAGCAGTGCCAGGGCCACTCGGCTCAACACGCTATCAACTATGACAACACTTACAGCAACATATTTTTAATACATTGCTGTTGGTGTTATCATCAGTCAAGTATCACTTTTATCTGGTCATTCTGACTCCCACTCCTGTTGCACTATATAAATTCTAACTGAATAGCCCTGGCCATGGACCAGGGCTATGCAACTGGAGTGACATTCGTGGACCTAAGGCCTATGACCTAGTCAACCATCAGCTGCTCCTAACAAAACTCAGTGACATAGGGCTCAACAGCCTCTCCCACTCTTGGCTGGCCAATTACTTGTCCAATAGGGTGCAGTGCGTCAAATGGTCTGGTGCTACGTCACCCCTATCTCCCATCACAGACAGTGTCCCCCCAAGGATCAATATTGGGTCCTCTCTTATTCTCAATTTTTATAAATAACCTACCTTCAAACTGTTGTGGGGGGGCTAATATACTGCTATATGCGATGACGCAATACTCTACAGATCCTCTAAAGATACATCTCCTCCCTCAATTCCAACCTGGAAAGAGACTTCCAGTTGTTGGAGACATGGTTCATAAATAACTTACTGGTGCTTAATATAAAAAAAAAACTAAGACCATGCTGTTCCACCACACCTCCCATGACCTATCCATCTATCCTCCTCTTGCAGTTAAGACCTCTACCAGAGTCGTGCTTGAAGGAGTAAACTCCTTCAAATACCTTGGCGTTGTCCTCGACGAACACCTATCTTTTGACACACCCACAGAAAAAGTTATCAAGTCAACTAATCAGAAACTCTGTCTCTTATACCATAGAGCCCCCTATCTCACACCACAATCCCGAAGGACTGTAGCCTCTGCAACCTTACTCCCGTGTCTCCTATATGGAGCTCCACTACTCACCACTGCTAATCCATCAATTATAAGTATACTTAGACACACATATCACAGGATAGCCCAGATTGCTGCAACCTTCCATGCTCGCACTCACCACTGTGAAGTGCTTCGTTTCCTAGGGTGGCCTTCCTTCGAAGCTAAACTGGATTTCCCTCTATTTACCATGTATAAACTCATCCACACCCCAGCCTCTCAATCTGCTCATGCGGAAGCCCATCACCAGACCCCTCCAATCCTCCCAATATCCAATGCTATGCTTACTGAAGCCTTGGCTAGCCATCAGTAGGAGATCCTTCTCATTTGCAGCACTTCAGAAATGGAACAGCCTCCCCCACACGGTTTACTTTCCTGTATGCCTCTTCATCAGTTTAAACGACTCTTCAAAAAAACATACTTTCCCCCGCCCATCTGTAACTGCTAATAATATCCTTGAGAGGTCACTGGTCTTCTCCCCTCACCTACCCTCCTCACCAACCTTCCTGGCCTAGTTAGTTACCTGTCCTTGCCTATTCTTACTGCTTCACTTACTTTGACTTCACTTTACACATTTTTGTTAATATGTAAATACATTTACCTTAACTTCCTATCACATCAATGTACCATTACTGCCCAATAACAATAATCTCTATAACGTATGTTACTCTTTTCTGTTTTGTAAACTACGTTCTTAAGTGATCCGATAACAATATATTGTAAGCTTTATTTCTGTACACAGAAATTTAATGTGAATAATCTCAGTAACATATTGTAAATTGCCTGGAATGCGTATGTTCCCCGGGTCGCCCCTGAAAAAGGGACAACTACGCCTCAGTGCGCCTAACCAGTCATCAAAACTCAAATAAATAAACTCATTACTCATAAAAATAATGAAGTAACTCAACTAGCTAAATAGCGGCTTTAACATTACATTGTAGTAGGTCACATTAGACAATACAACTGTCAAGACATTTGGATGTAAAATAATGTAACATTACTGAAATAACCTACCCTAGTCAATATATTCCAATTTAAAAACTGCAAAACAAAGAAGGGAAATTAAAATATGTGTCATACCTCCACAACGAAGCAGTTTCAGCACCTTCATTCCAGATCTGTTATAAAGAAATACACCTATGATAAATCTGTTTTTGAAATATTTTGTCATATGATTCCCAACTGATAGAATTTCTGGTCAGAAAAAAAAACATATTTTGAATAACTCTTCTTGGTAATAAAAGTAACACAGAATGTTACAGCCCAAAATAATACAGGGTTCAAGTTTCACAGCACTCATTCTGCTTTTTCAATTGAAACTTTGCTACCTGTAGTTACATCTACAGTAGGAAAAGGAGACATTTTATCCTACTTACCGTAATTTCCTTTTCTGTTAGCTCCAACATTGTCAATGGGTAATTTATACATATAGTTAATGTGCACCCCTACTAGGGGTAGTGGTACAGCTCAAAGCCGTGAACAGCACAGAACCTTGGCACATGAAGATTTCGACGAGCAAAGACTCTCCAGTTACCTAATGTCTTCACAGTGCCAAAACGATCCTATGTAAAACACAAAACCTATAAAGTGCCTAGAGTATATAATTCCCCCTTTTCAATAAAACCAACATAGTGTAAGTACATGTAATTTTGTTAATAAAAAAACATAAGTGTTAACTGATGTCTTACCTCACCTATACCAGGCTGCTCGTCTCAGTCTGATTGTTCATCTGTATTTATGATGACAAGTAGACTCTTGAAGGAAGAAAACCACGTCACTGGAAAAAGCTGTTAATGTAAGAGAGATGTACAACAGTATTAATACTAACAATAGCGAACATAACCACAGAACAGTGTAACAGAGGGGCACCAGTTAACCTGCATGCCTAGAATCCAATAGATTGCAGCCCGATTTCATGGCAGCAGAGATAGCCTAGAATTGAATATCAACAATATACACAAACCAAAATTCTCTGAAAAAAGAGAGACATCCCATATATCTATCTAACAATATTCTCCAGAGGAGCTGTGGCTCCTGGGAAAGGCCCCATTGACATGTTGGAGCAAACAGAAAAGGAAATACAGTAAGTATGAAGAAATTTCTCTTTTCAATAGTGCTCCACATTGTCAACGAGTGATTTATATATAATGATTTCTAAGAAGCAGTACCCATTTTCCCATCTGGGTGGGGAAGAATATGGTCCCATATATAACCCATACTGGTGACAAAATAATTATCTGCTAACCCACTGCCTGCAGAACATTTTGACCAAAGGCCACATCAGCAGAACTTTGAAAATCCAATTGGTAGTGCTTAGTGAATGTGTGGATGGAGGACTATGTTGCCACCTTGCACAATTCAAACACATATGCTTCCCTTCAACCCACACAGGAAGTAGCCAGAACCCTTGTGGAGTGAGCCTTGATGAGAGCCACTGCTTTCTTCTTCACTGCTGCATAGGTTGCGGTGATATAGGCCCTCAACTCCTTGGTCAAGGTGGCCTTGGAAGCTTGTTGGCCTTTCTTCAGTGCTCCAAATAGTATGAATAGCCTCGCCACTTTTTACAACTCCGTAGTTTGTTGAGGTATGGCCTGACTACCCTGTGCAAGTCTAGCCTGTGCAGCTCACACTCCTTAGCATGATCTGGCTTCGGTCATAAGGACGGCAGACAGATTTCCTGAATTACGAAACAAACTGTAGGTATTTTATGGACAATGACAGCCCCGTTCTCAGAACTACCTTTTCCTTATGCGTGGTAAAGTAAGGCACCTTGTAAGACAATGCCTGAAGATCGGCAATTCTTCTGACTGAGCAAATCACAAAAAGGAAAACACACCTTGTATGACAAAATGTCCAACAGTACTGATGACAGAGGTTTGAATGGTGCTTTACACAGAATATTCAATATCAGATTACGGTCCCATGGAGTTACCGGAGAATGAAACAGCAGTCTACTTCTGCTAACTGCTCTTAGAAGGTGAATAACCCCTTGTTTTGCCCCCAGGGGAGACACCATGGAGGTTCCAAGAGCTGCTCCCAGTGCTGAAACCTGACATCTCAGGGTACTTGGTGCGAGCCTTTTAACTACTGCCACCTGTAAAAATAAATCTAAACACTGTGGAACCATAGCTTTAGAGGGCCTGATATCTCTGTCTCTTACCTAAGCCGAAAAGGTGTTCCACACTTGACCATAAGCTACAGACGAAGAGATCTTCCTGCCGGCCCTCAGGGTATCCACCACTTTCCTGGAAAACCGCTGTTTTAACAGTCTCTTCCTTACAGGAGCCAGGCCACCAGCTGCATCACCTCCAGGCTTAAATGCAGAATGGGTCCTTGGGAAAAAGTCCCCCTCCCCAGAGTGGGAGTCCAAATGGCGCATATCGAGCTAGATTTACTAGGTCTGAGAATCATGGTCTTCTTGGCCACTCTAGTGCTATCAGAAGGAAACTTCTGTTTTTGAGTGTGTTTATGTTCCAAATGACCTTGGAGAGGAGCGTCAGAGAAGGAAATAAATATGCTCTGTAGAAATACCAGGCCAGGGACACAGCATCCACCACTGCCATCTGTGACCAGATGAAGAACCTTGGTACCTGAGCATTTGAACTCGAGTTGAATAGGTCGATCTGAGGTTGCCCGAACCTTCTGCACAAAAGATTGAACACTCCTGAATGTAACATCCATTCCCCTGGATGAAAAGTCTCTCGGCTCAATCAGCCTGGATATTTAGTTCTCCTGCCAAATGAACTGCCAAGAAAGAGAAAAGGTTCTCCTCTGCCCACAGTAGTACTTTGGTTGCTTCTGCTAGTGTCTCCTTGCTTCTTGTGCCTCCCTGATTGTTTATGTACGCCACTATGGTGGCATTGTCCGACCTTACTTTTTATGGTCTTTGAACTAACCAGATTATGAAAATGAAGATATGCAAGATGTACTGTTCTCATCCTCAGGACATTCATCTGCAGCTGCTGTTCCTGCACAGTCCAAATGCCCTGGAGCTGCACTCGGTCCAGGATTGCATCCCAGCCTAACAGCTTATCAGTCATTACAATCAATTCTGGCAGGGCTTCCAATGGGGACCCCTTGCTGAAGTTCTTTGGACTCTCCAACCAAGCCAGCGATTGTCAAAATGATCAAAGAGGTGGGTTCAAGGCTTGGTAGTCCTCCAAGGTCAGGTTCCAGGCTGCTAACACCTCATTCTGAAGGGAACACATGTGCAAATGTGTCCACAGCACTAGTTCTACTGCGGCAGTCCTCAGTTCCAAAACCTGGAGCAGCCTGTGGGCAGAGGTTGATGACTGAGATCTCAGTCGCTAAACATCTAATCTCAAGGCCCCTTTTATGGCTGCAGAGAGGAAAAGTGTTCTCCTTGTCCATCCTGAACACCACGCCCAAGAGTACTAGACTCTCTGATGGGCTGAGGGCATCCTTCTCCTGACTGACTACCCAATCGTGTGACTCCAACATCTCCAGGGTCCTGGACACAGATTTCCTTGCCATTTAGGTAGATGACACTCAGATCAGAAAATCATCCAGACAGGGATACGTGTGATGTCCCTCCTGTCTCAGTTGTGCCAGAAGACCTATGAGGACCTTCAAGAACACCCTGGGTGCTGTTGCCACTCCAAAAGGGAGTGCCCTGTACTAAAAGTGCTCCCTCTGAATTGCTAACCCGAGGAACATCTGGTGAGACTATCTAATGTGGATGTAGGGCTATGAATCCCTCAGTTCTATGGATGCTAGATAATCCCCCTTCCCCCGCAGTACAGCCATTATGATTGATTGTAGTACTCTATCTGGAAGGCTGTGTGGTGGACAAGTTTTGTTCAGATGCTTCAGGACCAGAACTAGTCTGAAAACCCCTGACTTCTTGGAGACCACAAAGTAAATTGAGTAGAACCCCTGACCTTCTGCGAGGTGGGAGGGGCATTGGTATAAGTGCCCCATCTGTCTGAGGTAAGCCAAGATTTGGCACGCCACTGGTATTGTCATAAAACTCAGTTGCGCAACCTAGTTCCAGAATTTCCAGTACCCATGCATCTGATGTTATTTGGACCCATCTCAAACAGAGGTTCTGCAATCTTTCACCAAGGGAAGGGGGCAGAGATGGGCCTGTGTACCCTCATGGTGATGAGTTACCTCCTCTATGTCCTGCACCCCATTACACCTGAGAGCAAGGGATCCTCTATTACTGTTGCCCTTAAATCCAGAATAAGCTCCCTTATTCCTGTTTTCTGAAATTTCGAAAAGGACGAAAACCACTTCGAGACTTCCTCTGGTGGCTGCCTATTCAACCCATTGGTATCGAACTAGCTTTTTGTTGTTCCTTTGACACAGGGTGCTCAGGGACCATGCTAATGTTCGCTGTACTTTTCCAATTTTAGTATACAGTATGTGCTCCCAAAGTGAGCACCGTATGGCTGTCATAATGTGAGGAGCAGTATATGCCGACATTCAAAAATTGTTCACTGTAGCATCCCGCAGAAAAAGGCGGAAGCCATGGCTACCAGCTGTAAAATGTTCACCCCTTTGGAGCTCTGGGGGAACGAAACTACCCAGAGCTGAAAACCAAGAGTTCACGGCTCTAAAAAATGATGACAGATGCATAGGAGGTGCGAAGATTGACTTAATTCAAGGCAAAGGCTGCTCTGCATGCAGCAACCAGTCTCTTATCATGCACATCAGTTAAGGCCAGAGATCCTTCAATTGGTATAGTTGTGTGTTTAACAGAATTATGCACAGTCTTATCTGACATGGAGGGTTCCCACTTCTGGGAGATCCCCTCCATAAATGGCCCGTGTCTGTCCATTCATGATTAATAATGTGGTTGCAGTGCACAAAAGTTTTGGAAAACATTTCAGTGCAGGGAGGACACAGACAGGGTCAGACTCATGCTCTTTGCCTCCATGGCTTATACCACCTTTAACTGTAATGTCCTATAAGCCTCCGTTATGATGTAGGACAGAGATTTGGCCTCAAACAGGGGAGTGATCAGAATCTTTCTCACAGGTTCCGTCCACTCACCTTCCTCCTCCTCTTCGGCCGGGTCTTCCTCTTCATCACAAAGAATAATCAGGTCAGGGTTTTCTTCATAGCCCCCACTGTCATTCAATTGATCCTCCTTATGGTCAAGATCTGCCTGCAGAGTTGCATGAGCAGTCCATCCTGCTCTAGTGCACCTGGACATGCCTGTATGGGCCCGCCCGACCTGAGGAGCCCGCCTTGGGTTCGGCTGTGTTGCTGGGGATGTCCTGCGGAACATCAGGCTCACTAGCCCATTTAAGAGCAATAAAAGGATTTGTGTAACTCCGCTTTGCCACTGCCGTGCGGTACTCCAGGTACCCCACAGCTCAGGAGTTCAATCGGGGAGGAGGGGGACCAAAATCAACGTTTTACACTGCGTTACACAATTAGGGCAATATAAGCCTACAGGTGAGGGCCTCATAACCCTCCAGCAGGTCATACATCGTTTGAAAAAAATACAGGTCTACAATAAGCCACGGTGCCATTGACTTGAGTAAAAACAAACAAAATAAGTAAACTCAGATAAGGCCTTTTGGGTGCATTAGCAATATGGGGGATTAATGCAGCTCCTCATCTCCCCCTGAGTTAAAGGAAAAGTCAGTTAGGCTTCCTGGAAAGGGTACTTCCTGTTGGAAGTACTAGGCATGAAAAAAATATACTTTATGTAATTCAATACACTCCCAGAATAAAGGGGAAAAAAAAACACTCTGTGTCTGGAAAAGGTGAAGTGCTTCTCCTAAAGAGCTGCCCAGCAATGAAGAAGGTTTGTGAATGCGCTAAACCAATGCACACTAATAGACTAACATCACGCCGCAGCATGTCACATCACCACATTGATGGAAGTGCGCAAGGAGCAAACAGGGTGCGAGATACAGGCACACAAAAGAGTAGGACATGTACCTAGCAGTTAAGGAAGATCGAGATCTGGCAAACTGCCACTAATGGCCGCCCCTGCGCAGCTTATGAAAGACGAAAAGATGCGCCCTGAAGTGCAGCAATCAAACAGAGTGCTCTAAGTGCTGGACTGTAGACCAGAAAACTGGTCATAAGGAAAAACATCATTAAATGCCCCTGAGCCTGAATAAATGGCCCGGAACACAATCAGTAGGAAAAATAAAAATAAAACAAAACTGAGGCAGCCCAGACAAAATAACTGAAGGGGGCTCACATCCAGTACACTGTAGTTCGCTCAAAAACAAGCAATCACAACTTCATACTACACTGCAGGGAAAAACACAGAGGCAGAGAGGTCCGCCATTTCAGAGAAGCACTAAGAAAAAGAAAGAGAAAGGTGTTAGTAAAGCAGGATCACCTAACTGACTAAGCACCCCCCCCCAAACCCTCCATAAAACAAAAAATACATTACTTACCTGGGCACCAAAAGTGAAAAAAAACAAGGAGACCTGAACAGAACACCCCAGTAAGGCAGGGCACATGGCCTCAATCCATGCACACCAGCAGTGGAAAATGGGGAAACATCTTTTGGCAGGTTAACCAATTTGAAAGCTGCAGCTTAATAGACATGATTTCAAAATTTAGGGGTGCTCCCTGTCACCAGGAAACCCCAACCTGCTCACAGTTATGCAATTGTGAGAAAAAAAAATCCTCTTCAGAGGGAATCTTCGGTGCTGTTCACCTCTCTGTGGTTCGACGACGACTGCAGAGCCCTTGCTCTTCGGACTCTTTATGTGCCCAGGGTTCCGTGCTGTTCACAGCTTTGGGCTGTACTACTGCCCCCAATAGGGGTGAACATTACCCATATGTATAAATTACCCATTGACAATGTGGAGCACTACAGAAATGTTTTCAACCTTTGATTCATATCTATAGCACAGACAGACAGCAATTGCCTTTTCTGACTTTGCTACCATGTTTTTAAAGGCCCTAACAAATTCTTGTTGCAAATTAAAAGAAATAACTTTTTTTAACAAATGAAAGTCTTTTTTAAAACAAGAGTTTGCTGCAAACTCAATGACTGTTTTCACACTTAATTGTAAATTCTAAAAGCAAGCTAGAATGTTAATTCCAGAAGGGGAAAGAGTTAAGACACCACTGACAAAAGTAACAGAGGGGAACTGAGCTAAGGTGTGGGGGTCCACTGGATGCCAAGAGCACAGACCACCATTCACAGGGTTCTGTGGCCACTGCACCACTGGGAATAGTGTCATATGCCTGGGACATATGTCATGAGCCAACCTGTGGGGTGGTCACTGCTCAGTATATGGTCATATAGCCTATATGAAACCACAACAACCTGGACATGTGATATTCATTAGTGTATGCTGCACTGCTGCTGCAGGGAGCACTCCACTTCCATGCAAAGAGTGGCACCCATTTGCGTATGGCAGCTTTGGTGGCTGAAAACACTGGGATCCCTGTGCACCCTCAAAAAATAGCACCCCCCACCACCACTCCCCAGACTGATGAGGTACAGTATTTACACATATTGGCATGGCCAGCAAGAAGCCAACAAAGTTATGAGGTGGGTTGAACAAGTTTAGCAGTAGCACCATACACCTGGTACCTTGCCATTGGTCAACCCCTATATACAGTTACAGCCCAGCTTGTTAATAGCCAGACAGCCAATATGCTACCATTAATACCCGGACAAGCAATTTGCACACATGAAGCAGTGCCGCCAACCAGGCTCTGACACTTTTTTGAAAATAAGTTGCCCACAGACAACCACTACCATGCATTTGGTTGCCTTGCATGCATTTCTGTTGTCCTGCAGTTTAAAAACAATTTGCCAAAAATGTCTTAGTATAATTGCCCTTGCTTGTGCCATGTTAGTAAAGTTCAGCTTTTGTGTGTAAATGTAGTTTTTAATAAGAAGCTCAGTCAGTCACTCCAATCCAGTCTGAATATTTCCCCCTCCTACTCATTTGCTGGCTGCTTCTTTTCTCTCCTGGTCAATGACTTAAAAGTATAAACTGGTTTGTGTCTTTTTATTTTGAGCTCTTACAAAAGTTGCCTGTTGGGGTAGATGGTTCACTCACAGCCCTTGGTCAAGTTCTGATATCACATATCACTGAAACTGATGCTTAGTCTTACTCAGTGAGATTGACAGCTAGGGAAAAACACATTGTAACCTGTGTGAAAGTGGATGAGGTGAGGGGAAATGCTAGAGCCTCAGCTCAAGCCTAAGCTCCATTAGTCGAAAACCTCAGCCAACTACCAGCAAAGGACAGAAGGGGGTGGCATCAGAGGGGCCTATCTTTTATTTTTCAATTATTGGACTCCCAGGGGGTGGTGCCATTTACACAGTTACAGGAGGCCCATGACCTCACCAATAGGGAATACTTTAGATATTTTCAGGTTCAAACCTTTTTGATACGTAAGGGCCCACAGAGGAGCTGCCTCCCAGACCCCTTACCTCTACTCCTGAACATGTTTATGTCCTCGCTTAAAGGCACTATATGGCAGCACATGATAGGCCTTTTGTACTGGAGGCTCAGGGAATATGTAATGGATACGACAAGAGGTATACCGGAGACTTGGAACAGGGAGCTTCCTAACCCAGTTCCATATGATATTTGGCTTAAATATACTTGTCTTTCTCTGGGGATATCTTTAGCCCCATATTGGTGTGAATTTGTATGGAAGGCTTGTAACCGTTTCTTCAACACCACAGCAAAACTGGTGAAATTCCTCCCAGGTCCAACTGGACACTGTGGGAGGCTCTGTGGAAACCCTTTGGCTAACCATGTGCATATATTTTGGCCAGGCCCAAAGGTGGGAACCTTCTGGCAGAAGATTGCTGATGCCCTTATTTAACTAGTGGGGGAGGAGGCGGTTCTCACCCTGGAGTTGGTCCTTCAATCCGTCCCCCCAGTGGGCTTTCAATTACAATGAGGTTCACTTTTATGTACTTATATCCTGGCGACCAAGAAGGCGATAACTTGCCGGTGGCGGCAACCTAGATCCCCCACCATCTACGAATGGTATAAAATTATGCTGGAGCTTTACTCATTGGAACGTTTGTTAGTCAGCTGTAACAGCAGACTGCCCAGTTCAAGATCCAGTGGCGAGCATGGGTCTTTGACATTTCGGCACGAGACCACTCGTTTGTTCCATGAGGTCGTTTGGAACATATGGGAGATATGGGGAACTGCATAGTGTCGAGTCTGGTCCCTTGCTCTGGTCACTTATGGGAGATATGAAATCATTGCCTGTCTATGAGATTACTGTCATAGATCTTCTTTACATGACTATTGGTAAAGTTTTGTTTACTATTATGTGACAAAGTTTCTGCAAGCAATAATTGTGTACAATGTTTAACTACCACTTTATGGTTTGGATTGTATGATGATCCTTATATCCCATATGGTGTGTGTACCTGTTACTTTTTATTAAGAAAAATATAGTTTAACAAAAAAAAAAAGGACACAAGGGGGAACAGGCAGAACCATCATCTTTTGAGAGTCACCCTTCTTATAGGACACAATCTTTTCCATTAGACAAAACATGGTCCGATGGGTCAGGATTCTCCCACCCCCAAATTTATGGTCACTTCCAGTTTTCCATGTCCCCAAATAAAAGAGGGGGGTCACCTGCCAATCAGAGTGAGGAAGATCACCTTGCTCAGGTGCACCTGCACATGCCTGTATGGAGCCCCCCCCCCCGACCAGAACTGCCCGCTCTGGAGCCTGATGTCTTCACAGGGACAATCTGGAGCCCACCCCTTGGATCCTCCAAAGGTCTCTACGATGAGAAGTATCAGGATGGAGTTTGTGCAATTCAGCTTAACCACTGCCAGACAATATAAAGGCCGCCCCCCCCTCCAAGGGTTCAGCTGGGGATAAAAAAATGAATTAAATATGTTACATTGTCCCATACACAGGGAAGACAATCTGACTGAATAGCAAACAGAGGTCATAGTCATCTGGCAAGTCTTAGCTTTCTTGTGATGGAATGTCTATGAGAAGCCATGGTACCACTATCAAACCCATTAACTGCTGTCAGCCGTTTCCTACTGCCTTACACATTCATACCTGCTTGTTGAGCATGTGAGATGGACTACACATGTAATGGCCAGAGCCTGCTCCCTGGGCAGCATCAGTCACAGGTCCTCTGGCAGGACCTGATGTTCGGCCTACAACACAAGTCAGCCTCCAGCATTTAAGAAAGAATGCCTCCACTACATACACGGCTCCTTTCCAAAGCAAGTCAACCTGCATCTGTGGAGTGACCTGGGTTCAGTAAGTTGACCCCTTTACTTGCTACACTCCTCCCCCCTTATGTTTCAGACGACCATGAACACAAGTGCCTGCTATCCTACTGAGAGAGGAAAAAGCACACCAATATGTTCCTCAAGGCTTCTCCGCCAAAAAGTGGGGGAGAGAACCTTTGGCCCTGCTTCAGCCACACAGAATGCCAGTGGCAAACCTCCACCCCATGTCTGCTGCAACATCAAATTACGGTTTCGGCAGGCCCGGTGATGCTAAGGGTTGAGGTGCTGTCCACCACACCTCACGCTACGCTGGTGACCCAGGTTCAGGAACAGACTCAGTGTTGTTGGGGACCAGTGCGGAGGATTGAGCGTCCCAAAGGACGCTCTCCTCCACCAGAGGTGGGTTACCGGGGGTGTCTTGCGCACCAGACGTTCCTGGGGGCTGGTGGAAGCACAGGCTTACAGGGGCAACGACGGCTCTCCGGAGCCAGGGAGGATGCTCTGGGCGTTTGGCAACAGTGTGGGTCAAGGGGAGAAAAATGGGAGAAAATCACATACAACCCCGACCCCCCCGAGCACAATGAAGCCGGGGTAGGGGTGGCGTTGAATAGCCCAGGCGGACAGCGTAGGAGGGGGTATGAAGCCTCCTCCAAAAGCCATGGGAGCCGTGCAAGTGCAAAAAAAAAAAAAAAAAAAACAATTACGGTTTCAACCTGAACATTCTGCTAAGCTGCCTCCCCTTGGTTCCTGGTACTCACCGAGCCTGCCGCACCACTCCTCTTTCAGCCTGCCAGTATTCATAGGTGAAAAAACTTCTCTGACACTTGTCTTTCTCCGAGCCATCCCACAAGAGCTTTGCCACCAATGGCTCGACATCCATGCTGTCCTGTGAGAGGAGCACCAGCTAGTGCAGCCATTCATTCGACCAGAGCGTGTGTGCACTGGAGAAGGCCCGGGTGTGTAACGTCATCACGCTCCCTAAAATGACATCAGGCACAGGCATATGGGCCCTCTGAAAATGGCCACAAAAGGAAGAGATGTTGAAAAACAAGTTGGACCATTAGCAGTAAGCCAGCCACGTGGTGGGAGATAAGAAGTGCCAAAAACATGCTAAAACAGCTCCCAGCCACCGAATGAGGGACAAACTTCATCCAGACAAGAAAAAACATCACTGCCATTCCCTCTCGAAAATGAGCTTATACCAGCTCAGTATGTCCTTCTTGGTAGAAACTGTTGAAATAAATAAAGCATGACAGCAAAAGGAACATTGTCACCCCTGCGGTAAACGAGCTGACAACAGCTACGTATTCCTTCCTGGTAAAAACTCTAGAAGCAAATAGGGAAAAAAGGTGCTAAGACGCGCCAGAGAAGAAAAACGAAAAGCCAGGTGACATTAGTGTTGACCTTGGGGGGTGCTGCTAAGATGCTTTGGGAGGATGCCTAGTTCCAGACACATAGGAGGCAGGCAGCCGAGGGGAGTGGGGAACATAACTCTACTGAAGGTTGTCATGATAGTTGGAGGGGACTGTAGACAGTGCAGGAGGAAACAAAAGAACAACAGGATTAGAAAATAAGAAAATCACCCCTTCTAACACCCCAACTGGGGATGAACATTAAATTTACTTACCTGATGCACCATGCTAAAATTTCTCATAGCCCCACAGCTTTGGAACACCCTGCTATAGCCAGTGGTACCCAGCCAGGCACTGGAATGGGAGTTTTTTGACAGGTTAATCAACTGGAAAACCCCAGCTTAACAGGCACGAAGTCTGAATTTAGGGGTGCACCATGACAAACAGGAAGACCCAATCTGTTCCAGAGTTGCACAAAACTACGTACAAAAAATGCAAAAGGTCAAATAAATAATTTTCCAGAGAACTCAGTCCAGACCATTCTTCGACCCTGACAGAGGTACAACAAGACTGAGGCGATTATGCTTCTGGAATCTGACAGTCACACAGACCAAGACTCTGCCTATTGTAGACTCTCTCTCTTTTTTTTTTTTTTAATTATTCCCTGTTTTTATATCATAATTTTTTCATAAAACATTAAAGACAAACAAATTTGTAAACAGTACAATTAATTACATTCCGTTATCCTTGTGTGGAGTCACTTTTCTATAAAAGTTTCATAGCCACAGGTCACTGCAGTTCCTTAATCAATTAGTAAGCAGAATTTTTATCAGCAGTATGTTAAACATACAGGCCTGGATATCCAGAGCAGTTGCACCCTCAGTTGTGCCAGTGCAAGTGTAAACTTGCGCCAAGGAGCCATATTCAGCGTGCGCCATTGTGCAGCACAAAATCCATCGCGCCAATGCGCAACTATAATGAATGCAAGCGCAGGTGCAGGGGGCGTTCCCATGATATCCAGTGCAGTGGCATATTCAACAGAGAAACCATGGCACAAGCGTGGAGCAAATCGAAGTTGCTCCAAGTAGACTTGTTCCTATAAATACAGGGTGTAAACACAAAGACAGCATTTGCGCTGGGGTGAGAGCAAGACACACACAGACAGAGGCAGACACAGAGGGAGAGGGACAGAGATGGCATTGGAGAAGGAGAGAGGGGCAGACAGAGATGCACGAACACACTAACAGGCACTGCACCAGGGTGGCACACAGCCATCAGCAGCCAACCGCCCAGGGGGACACTGGACAGCAAGGACCATGGACAGTGTGCCCTTCATGATGGAGGCCGTAATGAGGGGTGTGAGGGGGCAGGAGGAACAGTGACGTGGCCGAAGAAGGGACCATCGGCGGTATGCCTGACACAGGTGGTACTGTGCCTGCATCACCTTTGAGAATTACAGTGACACGGAGATTGTGGGCCAGTACTGCCTGAACAGAGCCATTCTGAGGTAGCTCTGCGAGCTGTGCAGTGAGGAGATGCAGGCACCCACCAAATGAAGCCACGTCATGTCCGTGGAGTCGAAGGTGACAGCCATCATGTGCCTGCTCGCCACGGGCACCTTCCAAAGACCAACAGGGGGCACCACAGGCATAACCCAGTCAGCCACATCCCACCTCCTCACACAGTTCCTCAACGCTCTGCTGCCACGTGCTTCGGAATACATCCATTTCCCCAGCACACAGACGGAGTGTACAGCAACCATGCAGGACTTCCACAGGGTTATACATATGCCTGGCATGACTGGGGCCATTGACTGCACCCACGTGGCCATCTGCATGCCACCTGGCCCTGAGTGTGTTGCATACATTAACCAGAAGGGAAGCCCCAGCATAAACTGCCAGGTGGTGTACGATGCCACGGGGCACATCACCAATGTCTGCTCCACACACCCTGGGAGTGCACATGATGCGTTCATCTGGCACAGCTCTGTGCTGTGCCACAGGTTTGAACGTGGGGACATCCCCACGGGCCACCTAGTGGGTGAGTATGGCACGGGCAAGGGGCAGAGCAGACCATGGGATGGGAGAGGGCAGGGTGTGCATGTTGGCGTGGGTGTCAGGGACAGGCAAGGGGCACAGCATAGTATAGCAGAGGCCTAACCATGTTATTATCATACAGGAGACAGCGCATATCCACTGAGGCTCTGGCTACTTGCCCCCTACCGGCAGCCCCTTGTCAGGGCGAGCCCCAGGATCCACGGCCTCCGGCGACCTTGCAGCCGACGGCAACCACACGCTATGTGGATCCAGCTAAGTGGAGCCCCAGGATCCACGGCCACCGGCCCTCCGGCGACCTTGCAGCCGACGGCAGCCGCACGCTAAGCGGATCCAGCTAACTGAAGCCCCTTGTCAGGGCGAGCCCCAGGATCCACGGCCACCGGACCTCCAGCGACCTTGCAGCCGACGGCAGCCGCACGCTAAGTGGATCCAGCTAAGTGAAGCCCCTTGTCAGGGCGAGACCCAGGATCCACGGCCACCGGCCCTCCGACGACCTTGCAGCTGACGGCAGCCGCACGCTAAGCGGATCCAGCTAAGTGAAGCCCCTTGTCAGGGCGAGCCCCAGGATCCACGGCCACTGGCCCTCCAGCGACCTTGCAGCCGACGGCAGCTGCATGCTAAGCGGATCCAGCTAAGTGAAGCCCCTTGTCAGGGCGAGCCCCAGGATCCACGGCCACCGGCCCTCCAGCGACCTTGCAGCCAACGGCAGCCGCACGCTAAGCGGATCCAGCTAAGTGAAGCCCCTTGTCAGGGCAAGCCCCAGGATCCACGGCCACCGGCCCTCCGGCAACCTTGCAGCCGACGGCAGCCGCATGCTAAGCGGATCCAGCTAAGTGAAGCCCCTTGTCAGGGCGAGCCCCAGGATCCACGGCCACCGGCCCTCTGGCGACCTTGCAGCCGACAGCAGCCGCACGCTAAGCGGATCCAGCTAAGTGAAGGTACGGCATCCTAAGCCAACCAATCGGAATCCAGGTGCCTTTTCAACTAAGACGCCGATTGGTCCAGTACTCGCCACAGTGTAAGCTGTTCCCCGAGGCTCTTTCCAGTCTGGTTTTGTTAGAAATGCAAATGTTTAGCTATACTCTTTAAGTCTGTCTTTTGGAAATTACTGTCCCACTGTGTTTAAGTTTGCCAAGTGATTACAGGCCTTTATGCCTTGTCAGACAGAACCCCCTTACCCACTGCCGCCCTTGGCGCCTTTTTGCAAGCTGCCCATTATTCAGCTTTCCCTCTGAGCTCTGGCTCCTTGTCCTGCACTTGTGTGGGTCCCCTATAAATTTTTGCCTCTCTCTCCTTCATTTGCAGCCCCTTGTCAGGGCGAGCCCCAGGATCCACAGCCACTGGCCCTCCGGCGACCTTGCAGCCGACGGCAGCTGCACACTAAGCGGATCCAGCTAAGTGAAGGTACGGCATCCTAAGCCAACCAATCGGAATCCAGGTGCCTTTTAAACTAAGACGCCGATTGGTCCAGTCCTCGCCACAGTGCAGGCTGTTCCCCGAAGCTCTTTCCAGTCTGGTTTTTCTACCCACCCCCTCCTCCCCCTCCCAGGCCTCATTTAAATACACTGTGGCCACGCCTCTAAGTACCACTTAGCCATCCTATGGGTTACCCCAGTTGGCAGAAAATTAACCTCTCCTTTATCTATTCACGCAGACCACAGTGAGTCATGGCACTCTCCTCCATCGTCTACCTACTACTACTTGCCTCCACTCCCAGTTTATATCAAACTAATACTTTAAAACAGGGAGCTAGTACCATGATAAACGATACCTATTATGCTCCTGGTCACTATACCCTTCACTATTCCTCATGCCCCGGTCCCTTCATTCACTTAGCACCCTTTTCTTTCTCTCTCTCCCTCCTCCAATCCCCACTGTCCCTCAAAGCACTTCCTCTCTTAGTTCCAAACTGTAACGCAAGCCTTTGCTTAAACAACACTCAGTTTTCTCATTCCAAAACAAACACTAGGCAGTCTGAAAGGAAAAAAGATATTAGGTTGCATTTCATCTCCTTAAGGAAATTGCTTCTTCTCTGTTCAGGCAATGTTGAGTTAAATCCAGGTCCTCCTACATTGATACCCTCACCGTTAGAATTTGCAGATGCTTCTGGTTTAAAAATAATGATGGTCAATATACTGAGTCTAATCAAAAAATTATCGCAGTTACAAGCCTGGGCTGCACACACTGAGCCTGATATCATCGTCACCCAATCCTGGCTTAACAAAAATATACCCGAAAACCAAATTAACATAGTGGATTTTGTTCCTTTTAGGGCGGACAGGGGTTCAAGAGGGGGCGGAGTAATCTATGCCAAATCAAAATACATGATTAGTAACATTATTATCATTTCCAAACCTAAGGAATTTGAAATTGTCTCATTAAAGCTTCATCTCCCCTCCTCTGATAATATCACCATCACAGGTGGATACAGGCCACCTACTGCCGGCACTGATATCCTTAGTGCCCTCAAAACCTTCATCACTAAAGATAACACAGAAACACTAATCCTTGGTGATTTTAATACGGATTGGCTATCATCAAAATCCTCCGACCTAAAGTCACTTTGCGACGACCTTGGATTATCCCAACTTATTAGCGAACCAACCAGGATTAATGCCCAAAATGCAGCCAACAGTTCACTGTTAGACGTTATCCTAACTACCCATCCACATAAAGTCATGGTCTCCTGCATGCACTGCATCCCTGCCAGGATCTGCGCAGTGCCCCCCTCCTGCTGCTCAGCTAACTGGCGCACCTCCATTCGCAGTGCACGCACCCCAGTGGCAAGCAGCACCTGTTGCTGAACGGACACCCACAGCAGAGGTGTGCTCAGTCAGCTGGTCGGCGTCCTGGGGCTCCTGGGTGGGATGCTGCTCGTCGTGTGGTGACCAGCCACGCTGCACAGCTCCCCTCTCTGGTGGACGCTGCACAGTGGGGTCTGCAGGGGGAATGGGCATAGCAGGTGCACCGGCGAAGCACCCTGCTTCCGGCTGCCCGGTGGCACCCGCAGCCTGCTGCCGTTGCCTGTTCGGCCGCTGTACACCACCCAGCGTCTGCATGGCCACACCACCACCACAGCCGCAGGGCACAGCTGTGGCAGCGCACACCGCTGCACCCGCAGTGGTGGCAGGAAGCTGTTCCACTGCTGGAAAAGCACTGGGCATGGTGCCTGTGTCAGCTGCCAGCAGGGGCGACACACCCACAATGTCTCCCATGCAGTCCAGGAGTTGCATGTAGTCCTCATCGGAGTCGGACCCCGCCCCGATCTGTGTCTCCACACACAGGACACCAAGGCTGGCATCCTGGAAGATCACACCCAGGGCAGGGATCGACAAATTTCAGAATGGCATGCTAGTCCACGACAACTGGCCTTGACCAAAATGGTAGTCCCACAGTTCCGAGTGGTAGTCCAATGCATTTCAATGGACATTTTCAACCAAATAACTAAAAATAAATTATGGTTTGCCACGGCTTGTATGGTACTATTATTTAATAAGATGGAAGAATGTAGCTGTAGAAGAATCTCATAAATCAGGAAAAACAATATTTTTCTATATTTAATACAGGACACGCTGGGTGGGGGACACTCCTCTCTCCCTCCTAATACTGCCCCGGCCACAAACACTACTGTTCTGTTAGGCTGATATAGGCTCCTCTTTTTTTATTTTATTTATTTTTTTATTTGTCTTTAACATTGAAGCCAGCCGGCTACAGGTCACTGGGTGGGCACGCATGAGCAGGGGCAGATCAGGTCACTGTCACAATCACCCTACTCCTAGTTTCCCACACAACACCCCTGTAGTCTCTTTACTTTTCTTTCAGCTGCCTCTTAACCTGTTCTTATTTTATTTCTGTATTCAGTTACTTCCACTTTCTTATTACTGCTTAGATGGCTGCACTGCAGTGCAAACTGCTGTGGCAATTCAGTTATGGCACATACACACACAATCCCCAAATTAGATCTCCAGGCTCCAGCCACTCCAAGCAGACTGCCCTGAAAAAATACTGTTCAATTCAAACTGCTGTGCTTTGCCCTGTTTCAGTGGATTAAGTCGGTAAGAGATATTTTTCTCTCAAATCAATGCTTGCCCCTCTCTCCTCAATGTTGTCCAACTTCAGTTCACATTAGTTAGGACAACAAATCCCCCCCCCCGATTTACTTTATTTCCAAATTTTAGCACCCAACTGACTGTACACTCAGTCTAGTCTAGGGAGAGAACCACCTCTTCAAAATGCCAAAAGGCAGAGAAACAGAAATCCTTGTTTTAATTTCTTTTTTGCATTGTTTTGGTAATTAATGCACCCCACTGACTAACTGCAATGCAGTCTCTTGAGTCTCCTTGAGTTTGTCGGTTTGTCCGACCACAAGTCGCTAACCCACCTCCCCACAAAACTAACTCATCTCACAGCCTCATGTTTTAATGTCCCTTGTTTGCTCCTCGCTCAGAAAAGAAACAGAAATATTTAAACCCCCTATATATAGTTCGTTCGTCGTAGTCAACTAGGTGCACTGCACTTAGAAAATCACTCCCGTCCCATCTTATTTTTATTTATTTATTTTTTGTTGACCTTGTGTTACAAGAACAGACAATGAAATTATGGCGCTCAGAGCCACAGTCTCCTGCTCCATCTCCGGGACCCTCCTGCCCCCGCCAGCACCGCGACCAATTCCAAGGACTGACAGGTACTCTCCCATATAGATTCGATGACTCACCTGTCAGTCCTGGATCACTCTAAGCTGTTCCGCTGCTGTGATGGGTGATGAGAGAAATCGGAGAGGTCCCTGCTTGCTACTGCATGCCGCTACAACAAGCGCTCTCAATCCTGTTCCCAATCTCTCGCCGACTTAATGCAACTATGTGAGTGCAGTCTCAGCGCCCATGTGACACAGTCACAGACCCAGCTTGACAGGCAACACCGGCGGCACCTAGTGGTGGGACATCGAAAACACACAGCAGGCAAGCAGCAATGTCTGAAATAACTTTCTGTGTTAGTTGTCCGGTGGACAAGCTGCAAATGAAAATCTGCTTGTCCAAATGTAATTTCTTGTAGCCCGGGACGTCGGGCTATGGGATTTGTCGATCCCTGACCCAGGGCCTCGTCCAACCCCAGGTCCAGGACATCTGCCTACACCATGGTGCTGAGCTGCAGCCTGTCGGGCCCCCAGATCCCGGTGGAGGTGGACAGCTGGTCCTCTGGGGCCGTACCAGTGTCCACGGATGCTGCCGGCACCCCATCATCTACACGGAGGCGTGCTGGTGCTGCAAGAGAAAAAAGGCGTGTCAGTGTTGCAATACCCACATGTGCCCCAACTACACTGCTGCTGCATGTGTCCTGCAGCATGGCATGCACGTGGGTGCGCATTCATGCACTGGACACGCATGCCAGCATGCCCGAGTACGCACTCTCCATGCCACCAGCTGTGCGTGGCTGATATACTTACCATGCAGTGACGGGCTGCCACCCATCTGGAATCCACCTCCAGGCACACCCTCTACCATGGTGCGGTGCATGGTGGCTGCCACCAACTCCTCCTAAGGTGTTAGCATTGGTGCATCTGCTGGCCCCCCTCCAGTGGCAGTCCGGGCCCCATGGATGGCTGTCTTCTCTTTAATGGGCCTCTTGTCCATCCCCACCTTCTTCCTGCACTCCTACGCTAACCGCTGGTGGCTGCCATGCAGGTTGACATTTGCTGCCACCTCCTCCCATGCGCCAGCCCTGGCCTGTGGTGTGCCCGTGGCACCACTCAATAGGGGCTCCCTGTCCAGGTAGGCCTCAAACAGGGCAGGCCCATGCTCCTCGCCCCACTCATGATCCGACATGTCGCTGCCTGTGGACATGGACAGCACAGCGTGTCAGTGGCAGCATCTCCCTGGTCCATCCCACCCTGCAGTGCTGTCAGCTCCCAGTGAGCTGCAGCGACATGCGCAACTTACCTCGAAAGGATGCAATACCAGTCCATGGCCTGTGCTGTTCCGTGGTGCTTATAAGGCACAACACATGCAAATGAGGTTTGGTACAACAGTAATGACATGCTAATGCACCCAGTGCGCCACACATTGGCTGATGAGCTCATTTGCATGTGGAGTCTGAATATCGCAATACTGCGCTGTGCACAATGGGATTGTGACAGAGCAAGTCACGACGGCGCAATGCGCATGCATGCATGGTTCTCAGGTCCACAGTGCGCATGTGAGTCATGGCATCAGTCGTGCACCATGCGCGAACAGCGCGATGCAGTGGCATTGCGCATGTTGTACATGGGCCAGCTACGGGCATGGCTGTGCATGGGGTGCCGTTCCCTATTGTGCACGTGCTCAATGCTGGTCGACCTCTGACCCTGCATAGCCACACCCATTCTGTGTATCTCTGGCACTGTGCATGCTCCCACGCGGCAGGCGCATGGTGTGGACATGTGCGCCTCCTGCTGCCATTTTCATCCCCGAGATTGTAGTAGTTAACATGGCGCAGGGACGAGTACGGCATGCCCCAAACTGGACACAGGTGGAGCTCGTAAACCTGGTAGCCTGTGTCAAGCCCCACACTCCCCCCCCCAACTCTTTGGGCAGGTGCCCCTGCAGCAAGCCAGGGTCACTGTTTGTCAGGGGATTGCTGCCAGGCTGCAGCAGAGGACCGGAGTGGCCAGGACAGAGCAGCAATGTCACCACCAGTATATGGACCTCCTGTGGTGGGACCCAGAGTGCCTGAGGAGGCTGCAGGCATGCGTCAGACAAGGGGCTGTGCCACAGCCAGGTAAGTCATCCCATGTTGCATGTGTGCCCTGGTGCTATCTTGTGGTGTTGGCTAGGCTGCCTGGCATGCCCTGCAGATGGGTACACTGTCATCATGCGCATCATGGTGTGGCATTGCCAGCCACTGCTTGTGCTGCGATGCAGCCGTGCGGGACATGTTGGGCAGGGACACACCCTGTACACAGGGGTGGTGGCAGCTGCTGTGGTTGAGTCCTGATGTGTACCTATCTTCTTTCCATTCCCAGGGCCTGAGGACCATCGCCGGGCACAGGCAGCTGCAGCAGGCCGCGGTGGGCCATGGTGGAAGCATGGTGAAACTGTCATGGTCCTTCACACTGTACATGGGGGTGGCAGGGGAATGGGTGCGGGCATGGCCGCCTGTGCCATGTGCCGTGGCAGCTGTGTGTGTCACACAGTATGTGGTGCATGCCACTGTGGTGCATCCATTGGACACGTGTGCCAGCTGTTGGTGGGGTGGGTGTGCGCCCAGCTGCTACTGTTGTTGCTGTGGAGCTGCCAGTGCACTGTGCTATGTGACTGTCATTGCGCAGTCGGGTGGCCTTTGTGCAGCAGAAACCACCTCAGTGTACTGTCACGGTGCACCAAGTTGCTGGCAGGCATTGGCCCACCCCACTGCGGGTGGCCGGTATGGGCCCTCTGGGGGGGGGGGGTGTTCCAGTGTCCACTGCGCACTGTGGGTGGCATGGTTCCTTGGGACATCGCACTGATCACCTGTCCTGTCCCTTGTTATAGGTGTCCAGCGGCGGAGACCTAGGCAGCCATTGTACAGACAACTGCTCTGGCAGCTAATCCTCATCCCCTCCACGACGATGGAGGCGTTGCTCCAGATCAGGTGCCTGCTGTTGGCAGAGAGAAAGCAGCGACTATGCCAAGGGGTGGCAGGACATGGCCGTCATTAGTTTGTCCCCAGCTTTCCCGTTTCCCCTGCTGTACCTCCCCCTACAGTCCCCCTTCCCACTGTACAGTCCTTGTTCCCTGTCCCCTTCCCTCACTTTACCTACCCTTTCCCAGCCCCTTGCTTTTGTAACTGGTTTTGTACATCAATATATATTTTTTGACTTACCTGCCTGTGTCAGTGTCTGCTTTGCAGGTGGCGTGAGGAGCCATGCTGCAGTGGCCCAGTGTCTGTCCGTGTGGTGTGCATGTGTAGGGGCGCGTGCTTTGTTTCTGTGGTTCACTGCTGTGTGCTGTGGTGTGTCCTTCCTCTCAGTCGGTGGCTGTGCCTTGGGGCGCCTATGGGGCGGCTGTCAGGGGTGTGTGGTGGGTGGGTGTGTGGTGGTGGCACACGGCCATGGTCATTGGTTAGGTACTGGCCGCACCCTATGTTGGGGCCCCTATTTGGCATTGTGCAGCCTTTCCCATGTGGTCTGCCATGCTACCTGCCTCCCAGCATGTTCAGTGCCTACTGTGTGAGCCTCCTGTGTGGTGTTTGTGTGTGTGCTTGGCTGCATGGTCCTGGGTGTGGCCTGCTAAGGTCTGGGGGGGGCATGGCCAGCAGCCTGCGGTGGGGGGGCTCCCTTGGTGGCCCTCCACTGGCACTTCCTGTTGCCTGCTATCTGTGCCACTGTTGTGTTCTAGCGACAGGTGTCTGGGTGCCTGTGTGCGCCCTGCTGCGCCCTGCTGGTGGAGGCCTCCTGTGGCCTGTCACTGTGCTTCCCTGGCTCTGTCTCTGGGTCTGTTCTCTGTGCCGTGCTCCCCTCTGTTGCTCTGCGCCCACAGTTGCGCTGGAGCATCTCTTTCTGTGCCATGGCACACCTCTGTTTGCGCCATGGCTCAACTGTGCCATATTCAGCCGGGTTTGGCCAGCAAAACCTCTGAATATGGCTCCTGTTGCGCCATGGCACATTGTATTTGCACTGCGCCGGCCTTTGGCGCATTTTTGAATATCTGGGCCACAGAAAACAAACATAAAACAGTAAACACTACAATTAAAAAAAGAGGAAAACTTGGTCAGTTGTTTCATGCTATATCCTTAAGTGCATTTGGAGTGGCTGTTCCTCTTTAAGCAGTTTCTGACTCCAGTGCAAATTAATTTCCTGTTTCAACTTAGTGCGATTGGGGTGGGTTAAAGTTTCCTCATGTTTCTTGCTGCACATTCAGGTACATTAAAAAATGGTTCCCATATTTTACAAAAGGCCTCAAGCACATCTACAGCATAATAGGGTACGCACTCATTTGCTGCCTTCCCATTTTTTTCTACTTAACTTTGGGGAGGGGGTGTCTACTTGTCTCCATTTAGAAAGAATGAGGTATTTTGCTTCTATTATTTTCCCTCTGCTTAATTTTAATAAGGTTTTTGACACAGTCATTTATCTCAATATTTTATCCGATTCCCGACCAACTGAACCCTGAGCTCTTAGAAGAGCTTTTTGAAACAGGTTGTTACTGCTGGCCTTGGACGGATTTTTTTATCCCAACCATTAAGCCCATAAAAGAGTTGTTTGAAATAGGTACTGAACTGGTCTGGCATTGTTATTCCCAACCTGATCTGCATTTAAAGAGCTTTTTGAAACAATATTTTAAGTCTCCTGCTCACTCTAACAGCATGCCAGAACCCACTATTGATCAGCGCCTGCGATCTACTCCGGCATGCTCCGAGTTTCTCCACCACACAATGACTGGGAGAAGGTGGAAGAAAAGTAAGTACATACTCACCGATTGGATCTGGCTCTCCAGCCACCAGGCTCCGGCCCCCTTCTGTCGTTCCCAGTGGCTGAAATTGCTGTCTGCCACATCTGGGTGAGTCAGAGGTGATTTCTGTAGCCTGAACTTGTGATCAGTGACTCTTGCTACCCACAAACTCACCTCCTCAGACATACAGCCCCCAAACCCCCTTTTGCCTGCTGACACTAGGAAGTGAAGGGTTTATTTTCAGGAGCGGCCATCATTGTTGGCAGTCACACTTGCATGGTACTTCACCAGGAAGTATATGCAGACTGCAATTTAAAGTCTGAATACCTGGTTGTCCTGCAAGCAGCTACTGCTTGCCAGACTGGCAGTTTTCATTGCCCTGGGTTGCAAGGCAGTCAGATTCTTCCTAGCCTGCTACTCTCATAGGGGAGAATTCATTTTCTGTAGACAGCAATGCCAATTTTTGTATAGCAGCTTAACTGATTGGCAGGAGAGGGACCTTTATGTTCCGCAGAATAGCACATAGTGCAAGCACAGCTTCCTATATGATTTGCCAGCCCTCCAATCAGTCACTGACATACAGTAGATAAAAGAGAGAGACTGTACAAGAGGTATTGCTCTAATGAAAATAAAAGTGGCAAGGCCAAGAGTTATCCAGAAAGAGCATTAGCAACAAAGCCAGGTTTCAAAGAAATACAAACTCACACATACCCCAATAATGCAAAGTATCATGAAAATTCAGGCTGTTTCTGCCTTAAGCAGGAATGCATGGTACCAAAGGGCCACTCACACAATCTGAAAAGCCTGAGAACAGAAGACACAGACACCTGTTTTGTCAAAGTCAGCACTTATCAGTGTACCTCTTCTCTGTAGCTCACCCCAGTAAAGAGAGTAGCCATGGATGTGGTATTGATCCCAGTAATGGAAATAAAGGTGGCAGTTGTGTATGCTGTTATTAGGGCTGCAAGTTCAGTTCAACCTCAGTACCAAAAATGTTGAACCCCAGCTGTGTTTGCATTGGTGAGAACACCAACAAACTTTCTGCCGTTTCGTGTAAACTTTGCTCTGCTCAGTTTATTTTAAAAAACACTCTGGCTTTTTTGTAATGGCCCTTCCACTGAGGGCTTCTAGGTGGTGCTGTAAGGCATGCAATGGGGGAGCGATGCTCAAGCCTGTGGCAAGGCAGCTTCCCCAGCCCACTCCCCACATCCTGTGCTCTCCACTTTGGTGGACACAGTCACACACACCCCCTCCCCCACTAATGCAACCCGACCCATCCCCAAATGGGACATCGGAGGCAGCCCTGCCGGTCTGGTGCCAAAAGTGCCATTTTGCTATCCTGGCACAAAGGCCATAGCAGGTTGCCATTGATGCCATTCGGCAGTGATCTAGTGATAATGATTGGTTCCCCCCCCCCCCATCTGACCTCATCATCGTTGGGACATGGGAGGGAGAACCGGAGCAGCAATGTGAAGGTATTACCTGATAAAGGAGGAAGCATGCAGATGCATCATCATCCTCCAACTTACCAAGCAAGCAGCAGTTTATAAGTGACAGACCTAAGGCAGGGTGGGGGTCCTTCTGCTGCAGCTTGGGTAGCTACTGCTATGTTGTAGCAGAGGCCGGGAATGCTGGTCATGACACCCCCCACCCCAGCTGGCTGGCAGCAGTTTAACTAAAGCAGCATAACTTATTTCTGGATTTTAAAGGCAGGAAGGATGCTAAGTGATACGCACTTTTCTCTCCCAAATAAATACTCAGAGTTGATGTGGTTGCACCATTTTTTTAATTATAAATCATTTCTATGTTCAAAATGTCAATTTGTTTCTGATATTTTTGTGGCAATTGTCAATACCACAGGTTTTCTGCTGGCAGGGGAAGGCCAAGGGCTGGGGGTGATGGACCAAGGCCATTGTGGAGGGGCAGGGGGTGAGGGCTGGGGAGTTTGTAAAAAAAATAAAAATAATTGCCAGCACATTGCTGCCATGTTCCCACTCCCTACCTGTCCAGACCAGCATGTCAGTCTGAATCCCAAAGTGACCCAGTATGTTGGAGGGAGGAAGAGTGTGGTATCCAGTGTTCAACCCTGGTTTCTGTATGCCATGCTTGTTGATCAGTGAAAGCAGTTTGAGGCAGGACTTGCATCAAAGGTGTCCCTTGCAGCTGGACACCCTGATGCAAATCCCACCCCAGACTACACTGTTATCACACACACACACACAGACACACAATCATCTAGTTTTACATTTATTTCTAGCAAGTTTACCTTATTCAATCGCATGGCAAGTGGAAACAGTGGTCTTGTGCTGGATAACACGCTTTCTACTCCTCGACACCCCCCCCCCCACATATCAGATGTCATCAGTAAGGTTGTAAGTTTGTAACAGAAACAAGTGTTACAAACACCATTTTACACTGCCACTCCCAACACAGACATCGCATTCGCACCATCTGCCCGCTCGTACAGCACATGTGTGAAGACTTTTTAGAGGGTGACGCAATGACCATCCATCCGGACCATCCCTAGAATGAACTTAATTCGGGTGAGGAGGTGACAGGCAGCAGGTAAAAAAATAACTGCACTGCTTTTACTGATAGACAGAGGTGAAGCCCTTCTATTGAGAGAGATTATAAAAAAAAAATTACAGTCCAAAAGAAATCATTTCATTTGAATCAAAGGAGTACAGAAACAGCAATGATATGAGCCATTTTAAAAGGAAAGGACTGCAGAAACAGCATGTAAATGTAAAGAACTGCAGTGCTTGGACAGATGGGGGAGAGCAAGCCCTATGAGCGAGGGTACAAACATTAATGGAGAAACATTTAAAGCAAAGGAGTGCAAAAACAGCATAATTTGTTGCTAAATCTGTGTTGTGCGTTTAAATGACTATAATTACTGGGTGCCGTTTTTTCCAATGGCAAAATCCATGTATTAAACACCGTAATTCCTGAATAGGTATTACGGCATTTACGTGGTTTCTTCCCCAGCAAATGCGCTTGAGACAATACAGAAACACAGCTCGAGCTTCACAGTGCCCGTTTTTCCTCACAAACCACTGATCAGAAAAACTCACCTGCAGTTCTCTGTTTGCATTACAAATTAAAGCGTTTTATCAGCACAAGATAAGACTCCATTGTCTTCTTTTTTTATTTCAAATCTCAACAGGAAAAAATGGAACTCTTCAATTATATATAACAACATATGGGGTGCAGTGTGTTTCACTCAAACTTAGCACACACCCTCGTTGTTGGATGGCTATCATATGTGCCATCCAACTACTCGAGTGTGTGTTAAATTCTCGTAACACACTGCACCCCATACTTTATCCTATATTTAATGTATGTAACTTGAATTTAATACTGCGCTAAAGTACTCAAAAAATTAATGGTAATATCACTCCGAAAGTGATAATACAACACTTCAAAACTGATAATACTATCGTTCAGGTCTGTAATAGTATTGTTTGGGATCTGAGCGATAGTATTATCACAGAAGCTCAAAAGCGCACGTGCTGCTCTTTCTGCCCAAGCAGAAGACTTCAAAAAATATGGCGGACAGTTTGTCGCTAAGCAAGAGTGTTTCTCGTCGGGAATATTTAGTCGTTTTTTTTTCCCCTTCAAATCGGAAAAAGGGAAATATATGCTCAATCCTGCATTCCTGAACATAGAAAAGGTAGGATCTGTCCATCAAACAAAAAAAAGTCTCCAACCACGGCCTGTTCATGTGACGGGGGGGTGCACTGAGACACAGAAACGTTGCGGTGCTCAGCCTGCACAGAGAAACTCCATCTCAAAGCACAAAAAAGAAAATAACCTTGCATCCATACATTAAAAAAGCTAATGGATAGGTCACTGGGCATTACTGGTGACATACCATCTCGAGGTTCTGAACACAGGAACTTTTCGAGCTTCGCTCTCGAGGTTCCTACGTGTCCAGAACCTCACAATGGTATTACTAACCGGTAATGCCCAGTGACCTATCCATTATTCTCTTTTTAATAATATGCTAGGTATGTTATAGGTCAGTTAAAAAGTGCCCATGACTTTGCTATGACATTAGCAAATTTGATTTGATTTTGATTTATATAGGAGCAGTAGACTGGAATACAATCCCTTTTACAGATACTACCCGTGTCCATAAAAATACATTATACATACACAAATTATACATTAGCACACACATTTCATTAACTTACAACATACAATACACGAAAAAACATATAAATAGGAATAAAAATTCCACGTTTATGGGATGAGATCATTTTAAAAACAATCACAGACAGACAAGGTAATAAAATGTGATTTTAGAGCTGCTACAAATAAATCATAACTTGTATTTCTGATTTCTAAAGGAATATCATTCCCAATTGTAGGTGCAACGTAAGCAAAAGATTGCTGCCCACTTAAAGTGCGTCTACATGGGACTTTTAACAAAGTGTAATCACATGCTGATCTGGTTTGAACTTCATTCCGTGGTGCCAATAGTTGTCCTTTCGGACTAATAGATATGCCAGATTGCTGTATTTCAAATATAAATTTAGCCATAGCAAACTTGTGTGACTGTTTGACAGTTAACCACCCCAAAGCACTGATAATATCACAATGTTGTGTGATATCATTTGGCCCCAACTACCCAGTGAATTACCCCAAAATTGCCCTTGACCAACCCATGAATTTTGTCACTTTTTCTGTGACAAACTTACATCCTTAGCTGTCAGGCTAGCCTTGTTTGGACAATTAGGGCAAGGGAAATGGAGGAAGGGGGCACAAACAGCTGTGCCCACTGAAGACTGGGCCAATGGATTTTTTTTTTAATAGTCCAGCAGCCATTCCAAGAAGCAGAAGGCAGTCACAGGAGGTCACTGGCTGAAAGTTGATTCCCCTCTACCAGATGCAGAGGTGGAGAGGAAGATGACTGAGGCACACAATGTGGCTGCGCTGTGCCTCCAAAGACTTTATTCTGGTAAGGGAACATGCAAATGAAGGGGGTGGGGCAGTGATTTATAATTAAGGCTGTATTATTTTCACGGGGCTCACGGATTTCACGATTACTGTGAATCGGATGTCCCCCGTGAAAAATCCCCAGATTACCGATGGTACCTAATCCTCATTAGAATTTGTAAAGTCTCCCTCCCCCTGCCATGCCAATCTGTGTAATTTTAAATAAAAACATAAATGTTGCATTAAAAATTAATGTAAAGCAGTATAGCAGTCTGCCTGCTGATCCGCATCTAATCTCACACTCATTCTCTACTTGCAGTGCACTCACATCCATCCTAACTGCTATTCAAATCAGAGACAGGCAAGTTTAAAGAAAAAAAAGAACAGAAAACCCTTTTTCCATTCTCCTGCTCTCATACAGCCTCGCTATGTGGAGCAATGAGCAGCACTAGCCACATTAATGAACTACTGGTCTTCTGAGTTGCGACTTGCGGCTGCAAACAAAAAATGCAAACACTGCAGTCCTTGGTGCAGGGGAAGGGCAGCCGAATTCAAACTGCATCTACAGCAGTGAACAAATGAGACTTCATTTGATAGGAGGGGTGGGAGGCAGCGAAACAATGTCAAAAAGAAAGTCAGTTTCAAGTCCATTTCTTGTCTCTACCCTAAGCTGCAACTTGCAGCTGCAGGTCCAATTTGTGTTTAAAAAAACAGCACATTTAACCCCTCTTACCAGGACCGTGAAATGCCGTGAAATAAGCCTATTTTACTGTAAAAATAATACAGCCTTATTTATGATGTGCTGTGTGGGTTGGACCGGGTAGAACTTTTTTAGGTTCTACCCACAGTAAGGTAAACACTGAGGTACAGTGCTCAACAGAGGGCAGGACAGGGGTAAATGGAAAAATAGACAAGAGCAAAAAGAGCAGGCATGGGGGAAAAAAGGATAAAGCCAACATTAAATGGAGGGCAATGAGTACCAATGCCCGTAGTCTGGGAAACAAGCTTCCTGAGCTAGTAGCCTTGATGGAAGATGAAAAATTGGATATTGTGACAGTCACAGAAACATGGTACACGGGGAACCATGACTGGGATGTCAACATACCGGGGTACACAGTCTACAGAAGGGACAGGAAGGGGAAAAGAGGAGGTGGAGTAGCTCTATACATAAGGGAAGGGATCAAAGCTACAGAACTAAAAAGTAAAGGGGGAGGACAAGAGGCACTCTGGGTCACCTTGGAGACAGGGAATGGCATCACAATCCGCACAGGGGTTGTATACAGACCCCCGTCTTGAGATGGGGAGGAAATGGACAAGAAAATGATAAAGGACATTCTCAAAATGGCTGAAAAAGGGGAGATACTGTTGATGGGGGACCTGAATATGCCAGATGTTAACTGGATGACATGTACTGCAGCCACATCCAAGAGCAGGGTCATAATCGATGCCCTGCAGGGGCCAGGCCTTAGACAGCTAGTGTTGGAATCCACTCGGGAGGGAGCAATACTAGATCTGGTACTCTCAAATGGAGAGAGGATCACAAATTTAGAAGTCAGTAGACATTTGGGAACAAGCAACCACTGCACAGTGTGCTTCACAATAAGCACAACCATGGAGACAAGCCATACAAAAACAAGCATACTGGACTTTAGAAGGGCTGACTTTGGCAAAATGGGTAAACACCTGAGGAATACACTAGCAAATGGCCAAAAAGGAGGGGTAGAAGAACAATGGAGAAAAATCAAAACTGCCATCATAGAGGCAACAAGCCTTTGTGTGAAACAGATAAAGAAAACACGGTGAAGTAAAAAACCCACTATGGTTCTCAAAAGAGGTGGCAGGGAAGGTTAAGGAGAAAAAGGCTGCATTCAAAAAGTATAAGGCATCACAGACGGAGCACGACAGGGAACTGTATCAATTAAAGCAGAAAGAAGTGGGGAAGGCAGTCAGAATAGCAAAAGCCCAAACTGAGGAAAAAACAGCCAATTCAGTTAAGAAGGGGGATAAAACCTTTTATAGGTAAATTAGGGAGCATAGAAAGGTTAAGGGAGGAATAGTGACGATTACTAAGGGGAAGGGGAGGTGGGCAGAGGGAGACAGTGAAAAGGCAGAGCTATTGAATGAATATCTTTGCTCAGTATTCACAAAAGAAGATGAGGAGGAGTTACCTAAACCTAAAAGAAGCACTCTGGGTAGGGGGGTTGACACCAGTCCATTTACAGAAGAAAGAGTCCTGAAAGAACTCCTAAAACTCAAGGTGGACAAAGCAATGGGGCCTGATGGGATTCACCCCAGAATCCTAAAAGAACTAAGGGAGGACCTAATGACACCACTGACCACACTTTTTAACAAATCATGGGAGGATGGGGTGGTACCTGAGGAGGGCAGATGTGATTCCACTTCACAAAAGTGGGAGCAAGGCAGAAGCAGGAAACTACAGACCTGTAAGTTTGACCTCAGTGGTAGGGAAAATGATGGAATCACTTCTAAAAGAAAGAATTGTTGAGTACCTAGAGACCAGCGGGGCACAGGACCCAAAGCAGCATGGATTTACAGCAGGAAGGTCATGTCAGACGAATCTAATAGATTTATTTGACTGGGTGACCAAAGTAATAGACCAGGGAGGGGCTGTGGATATGGCCTACCTAGACTTTAGCAAAGCATTTGACACAGTCCCACACAAAGATTAATAATCAAGTTAGCCAGCCTGGGAGTGGGTCCCAGGGTGGTAGCCTGGGTTGCAAACTGGCTGCACAACAGGACACAGAAGGTAATAGTGAGTGGAACACATTTGAAGAAAGGGGTCACTAGTGAGCACCTCAGGGCTCAGTACTGGGTCCAGTCCTCTTTAACATCTTTATAGGTGACATTGCAGAGGGTCTGAGGAAAAGTATGCTTTTGCAGATGACACAAAGATCTGTAACAGAGTTGGTACACAGAGGGGTAGGAAGGATGAGAAGGGACTTGGCAATGTTGGAGGAATGGTCAGACATATGGCAACTCAGATTCAATGCCAAAAAGTGCAAAGTAATGCACCTGAAACAAAAACCAGGAGAAGAGTACACAATAGCTGAGAGGTACTAACAACAAAAATGGAGCAGGACTTGGGGGTAGTCATATCAGATGATTCTAAAGGTTGGGCAATATGAGGAGTCAGTAAGGAGAGCCAAGGGGATACTGGGATGCATAGGAAGGGGATCTCAAGTAAGAAAAGGGAAGTGGTTATCCCTCTGTACAGACAGTTGGTGAGACCCTATCTGGAGTACTGTGTGCAGTTTTGGAGACCTCATCTACACAAGGACATAGACAGGATGGAAGCAGTCCAGAGGAGGGCATCTAAGATGGTGCAGGGTCTGCATCAGAAATCATATGAAGAGAGACTGAGAGAGCTTAATATGTATACCCTTGATGAAAGGAGGGACAGGGGGGACATGATAGAAACGTTCAAGTACCTCAAGGGAATCAACAAAGTCCAGGAGGGTAGCATCTTTCAGAAAAGAGATGTGTAAGAACAAGGGGGGCAATTTAAAGCTACAGGGGACGGCTCAGGGGTAATGTGAGGAAATCTTTTTACAGAGAGTGGTGGATGCGTGGAACTGCCTTCCTGGGGAGGTTGTTGGGGCTAAAACAGTGGAGGAATTCAAACATGCATGGGACAGACACAAGGCAACTGTAGTGGGGGGTGACAGGAAGTAGGTTGTTGGTTAACTAGAATCTGCAGCTTATCCAGTAGGTAGGGAAATGGGCAGACTGGGTGGGCCAAGTGGTCCTTATCTGCCGTCAACGTCTATGTTTCTAACGTTGAAATCTTTTGGAAACTGCCTCAGTCTTAGCCATTTATAGCTGCAGTTTGTGGTTTAGTCACCTGAAAGGAAAAAAACTAGTTTGGCCGCATAGCATCACAGTGTTATGCATAATTCTTTCAAGTATCATGGTTTGTCTGAGGTATGCACTGCTTTAAAGTTTAAAACGAGAGACATCCGAATTCAAATTGATTTTTTTTATACTGGAAAGTATTATATATCATTTCAACCTGGAATGCCGTGAAATTTCAACATCATCAGCCATTACAGAAAAAGGATGGGGGGGGGGGAGGCGCTACGCTTGCACTGCATCAGCTTAGTTAAAGAAACGTGCAACAACCAAACGGAAAGAGTTCAAGCAAAATGTCCCGGTTGTTAGAGGTTTAAATAATTGTCTAATTTTACATTTAATTCTAGCACGTTTACCTTATTCATTCGCTTGGTGCTGTTAACCAGTCTTTAAGACAGTGACATAAATGTTGAACAGAAGTTTTAGGACATTTTTTTTTTAATAATTTTATTCAGTTACCTTATTTACTAAAGCAACTCTGAGCAAGTCTTCTGCATCCAGGTAAGAAAAGATGCAGATGAGGCAATCCAGAGTCAGTTCAGGATAAACGGGGGTCAGTGAGTCGCTGTCCATGACTGATTTTTCCAAAGCAACGAGTCACTTTCTTCTTTACTACTTAGTTCAACAACAGTTCACTATCTGTTTCATTCATCCAACTTCAGAAACCAATATCTCAACATTCAAGAGCAGAATGGCGAGATCACTTCCGGGTTCCTTCAGTTAGCTATAGTGTTTCGAAAGGGACAAATTAAACTGAACCTACGATTACGCAATCGGACCTGCACGCAATTAAGTACGCCCCCCCTCCCCCCGCGGTCCCTCCCCCAGAAGCCTAGATCTGCCCCCTCACCAGGGGGGCCTTCGCCTATTGGGCCAACCGTTTCAGGAGCACCGGGGCCGCTGTTTGTCTGTGACGTGATGGCCCAATTCCTGCCCACACACACGCCCCGATTGCGGGCCGTGTGCAACGAACCTTGTAAGGGCTTTCAAAACTGTCAGTTTTCGGAGCACGCTCTATTGACGTTACGTTAGCTAGACACTTTTTGTTGCGAGAAAAATGTGTACGGTGATCAGGCAGTTATTGTTTCTTGCACCATTTGCTGTATGCTATTGATAGGATCAGGGGTAGGAATCACTATGATTTACAGGGACACTGTCAACCTGTTTCTCATCATAGTATTTATAGTTAAAAACTTACATTATATGATTGCTTACCTTCTCTAAAATTCATGAATATTGCTGTTTGTTTTGTCTGTCTCCTTGGTTAGTAGAACTGAAATGCATGGTAATGTATATTTACTTACTATTATTTTATTGAAGTTTCAGAATTACAATCCTTTGAGTCAGTGACTCTTTTGCAGAGGCTCCACATCAATACAAAACAGACACAGCACTTAAGACAATTTTGTACATAGCTCACTAAGCAGGACATCACATTAAGACAATTAATACACGATTACCGTACAGAATAATTTACATTGTTTAGATTTGTTTCACTAGGGTAGCTATGGATCTTAGGTCATCGAGTTGAAGAGTGACTGGATACTGTTTCTGTTAGCCCACCCAGGCGTAGGGTCAGTACTCTACTTCCCGGCGGGTGTGCAGGCCTAGATTTGGGTCATGAGCGACACTTGTTTTCTATCAGTGTAACCCCCTTGTTACCCAGAGTTACTGGAATCCCAGTAAGACCTAGTGGTAGGCAGGGAAGGCAGCTTGTGAAACTCCAGTTAAATGGGCTTCACACTGTCTCACTCTGTTCTCAGTCTCAGCTGAGACTGAGGGATGACATCACCAATAGAACTTTCGCAGCTGCATAAGCCACATTGGAATCTGCAGCAAAGGGAGTTAGAACGTTGGGAGTTTTAAAAGTGAGAGTCTGCAGTTTGGCTTGAAGGAGTGAAGTTTTTACTCAAGTGGTGTAGACCGCTGTTTTTGGGTCTCAGTGCCCCCTCCCTTTGGGGGGGTGTAAAGATTCCCAGCAGATTCCTGGGGCAATCCCCTTAATTCTGCTATTGTAAGGAAAACTGCCTGTTTAGTCCAAGATTTATTTTGGAAGATGGAAGATTTGTGAGTCGCCTGTGGGGCCCCTGCAACTTAAGGGTGAGTGCTCTGGCTAAAAGGGCATATGTTTTCTTCACCCTGGGACTTGGGTGAAAATCTAGAGATTGAACTACATATTGGGAAACCTAGAGAAATAGGCCAAGCAAGTAACAGTAGTGTCAAATCCCTGAGTCTTGTGAGATGCAAATAATATGTAGAGGAGATGTGACAGACGTCTACCCTTAACCTACATTTAGGAGTCCAGCAAAGGAATTGTTCAGTTTTCCAGAGAAATGGCCGGGTATGGGCTGTGGCAGCTGGAAGTGTGTGGCCCCCCATCTTTAGTGACCAGGTCCACCTCTACGGATTTCTTCTGTGGTTTCTACTTTGCCTCAGGCACTTGGCCAGTGGTGGGGGAAGTACCCAGACGTGGGGTTGATTGTAAGGAAAATTCTCTCTAAGAGTCGCAGACTCTAGTGTGGTGTGGGGAGCCACGACAGGATAATTGGTTCATTCTTCCAATGGACAGCGAATGGGATAATTGGTTCATTCTTCCAGTGGACTGCGGATCAAGTGGCTGACGGGGGAGCCGGGCCAGTGGGGAAAACCCAAGTGTGTACAAGTCGGGCTGTGTACCCAAAGTTGCGTGCAAGTCCGGGCTGTGTGCCTGGTGGGTTCAGAGCCTGAGGGCTGGAAATGGTGATAAAGTGTTCTGTAGTCTCTAATCTGCATTACTAGGAAATGTAGCCCCATGGGGTCCGTCTATGCTTTGTTTGTTCAGCTAGTTTGTGAATAAAAGCCACACTGAAGAATCCATTCCTGGTTCTGGACATTACAGTTATTGCTTCCTGTGTTCGGATTACTTGGGTGCCCTGTTCAGAGTAGCCAAACCTAGGTTCCCCTGTGCCGAGTAACCTCATCCTCCCCGAACCCAGGTCCCCACAGGTACTGCTGTCAGCTTCAACAGCATGCCACCTGTCGCTTTGGCAAAAGGCATGGGTGAGGGGTTACAAAATGGAGGTCTGCTTGGATTTTGTTCTGGGAGGAAGGTGCTCGGTGCTGGGGGCTAGCGCTTATTGTCTGGCAGTGGGTAGCCCAGAAAGCTGAGGTACCTCCCCTAGTGTGTGTTGCTGTGTGCTGTGAATTTTGTGCTGCTGTTTAAAAATGGCAACTGTTTACCAAGGAGCTGTAAAGCCAAAGAGTGTGCCCTTGTCCTGCATCAAATAGTTTACAGCATTTTGCCTGCTTTAAAATAAACTGTGGTAAAGAAAAGTGTGGAAGACTAGGGGTAGCAACAGGAAAATTGTGCCCTGGACGTTGGAGATGCTTTTAAAATAAACTGTTGTGAAGAAAAGTGTGGAAGACTAGGGGTAGCAACAGGAAAATTGTGCCTTGGACGTTGGAAGTGCTTTTTGAAAGAATTGAGAGACTGCAGGTTTAATGGCTATGTTAAATGGCTGAAATGGGCTCCCGCTGTGGAGTCATTTTGGTAAAGAAAAAGAAGTTGCATTCTGCAGTTTAAATTTGCCTGCTCGACGATCACCGTGAGGAGAAGAGCCCTCGCGAGGAAGAAGAGGCTCATTTGCATGGTGTCATGTGGTTGGTCAGGCTGCAATCAGTCCGGCCCCTCAGCCAGCTCTACAGAGACTGCCCCAGCATTTGAGAGGGAGTGTGAGTGGAGTGTGTGTACTGGCAGTGGAGGAGCATCGCGGAGTGAAAAAATCGCTGTAAACTTTCAAAAATTAGACTTTCTTGTTTAAAATCGGGCTCAACCCGCTAATCGATCGTCCGAATTGCAAGTTTGGTGGTTGATAAGACGATCGGTAGGACTGCCTGCCCATTTCTGTTCTGAGGCCTCCAAGAACTGGCTGCAGGCCCTTTTTCCCATCGCAGCAAACTGCTACTGATAACAGTAAGTAACCACCTTAAAACTGCTCAAACAGTGATTTTCAGCCCTATGCCATATAAATGTGTGTGCAGCAGTGTAGTTGCTTTGCAAGTAACAACTGTGTAAAGTCCTGCCAGCAAGTGCAAGTCTGTTAAGCCATTGACTGTGTGCATAGTAATGAATTTGGCCTCAGTTTAAAGTTTGCAGCCAGAGAGAGACTGTGGGTTGTAGCAAAGTGCAGCACTAGAAATACAGGCAATCCTGTGCTAAAAACCTGAAGCTTTAAGGGACTGTAATAAAAGAAATGTTACCAGCATGTAAAAAGTCCATGGAAAATCCTGTAAATGTGTTTAAAGCCAGAACAGAGCAAGTTGTGCAGTTTGAGCAAAAGTTAGTAGTTTGTGTAATTCGGGTGCACAGTGGCTTGACCCAGATTCTGAATGTTGATGCACAGGAGTGCTGCCGCCGCCATTACAGGGTGGGGAAATAAAGTAAACACAGCAGCAGAGGAGCCATTTTACAACTAAAGAGTGTGTTCAGTAAAGTTGGGACTTTCAGTTACAGTGAACTTTTGTTTGTTTTTCTGCAGTTATGGCCTCAGGACCAGCTCGTTAACCGGATCATGCCCGGGTTGCAGTAACAGTAGCAGTAAATAGACAGGGATATTGAAAAGTGGTGCTATGGAGGGCAACTGCATCCTCATGTGGTGATTCCTAATTTTCCAGTGCATGTATGCCAAATATGCTTGAGAGCTGGAAGGGGCGTCTTCATGATTCCTCACTGTGCTGGATGCCTAGAAAAATATGGCTTGTATAAAGCGCCTCCAATTCATTTGGCTCCCACATGGACAAAAATTTAGGAATCTGCAGTTAGCAGCACACAGCACCAGGTGGAACCTGTGGAGGAAGGCCCCTCGGGGGAGTGTGGCACAAAGCTAGAGGGTGCAGAGTTAGAGACAGATCCAGAAGTTGAAGTTTCGGATGCTGGATCCCAGAAAGAAAGTTTGGATAAAGCATCAATAGACCCTGGGGCCCTAGCCCAAGTCTCTTAGACAAAGATGAGATGTGGGAGGCCTTTGAGTGGGAGTTGTCGACCTCCGCGCCTAATGATGAGTGGATAGTCTCAGGAGTGAGAACGACTGCTCAGTCCTGGGCTCAGATCCTCAGTGAAGAGGAAGATGAGGGGGAACCTATGTGGCCTTGTGAAAAAGGAACGAGTACACAGCCTCAAGATCTTGCCTCGGAGGAATGTATGGAAGAAAGTGGTAATGCCACTGCCCTGGCTTTACAGGAGGCAGAAGTCAGGGATCCGTTTCTAATTTCTTTAAGGATGCGTAGCTGTCAGAACCAGAACTGGCCACCCCCAAGCCAGGCAAGCGGTCACAGATTGACCAAAGCAAGTAAAGAGAAGAGACTGGTTCGTAGAAAGGCGAATGAGATCTATGGTATGACCTTTCCTACATTTCCTCGGAAAGTCTGGGAGGAGATTGAGAACTGCAGGAAATCCTGGATCTGGGATGAAGCAATGAAAAGTGTGCATCCTGGGGCCAACAAACATGTAAAGAACAGACTGTTCCATGAAAAAGTATACCCAGTGGAAGAGAGGCAGGACACTGTTTATAGACAGAGTGAGAATAGTGGACGGAGAGGGACGAGAAATCTCCCACTGTGTGAATTATGTGCGCCCAGATGGGGTAATAATTCAAGCTCCTGAGCACCGGTACTATTGGCCTCAGTGCAAGGACCTCTCAGCAAATGTGCCCGTGCCTACAAAATGGAGAGTCGAGCAGTGGTATTCAGTACTGCCACACCAGAATGTGAAGTGCCTTTATTGATCCGCCAATATGGACATCCAGTTCTCAGGTGCCCCACATTCATCAGTCTACAGTGTACTGGCCTTTCCAGAAACCATTAACTGGCCCACCAGATGACTTCTGATCCAGAGAGGACACCAGCCCAGCTGTATCCTGTTCCTCGCCTGGTAATCGGATGACGTCTGACCAGCTGTTTTCTTTTTTGTTCCTGTTCTAAGGTTCCGTCTCCAGAGATGACATCAACCCAGCAGTTCCCAGATGTGCTCTCCTGTGGTTCCTGGAAGATGTCCTCCCAGCTATATTGGAAGAAATGCTGCCAGGGAGAGTCTTCGTCAGAGGTGCAGGTTGGTGCTGAATCTCGTACTACAAGTGGCTGGTAAGTCCGAACTTTTCTATCTTTATGACATTGCAGTACACACCCTACACTAACAGACTTTAAAATGTGTGAACTGTCCGCAAAGACTCTCCCCTTCGGGTCTTTGGCCTGTTAGAACTGTGCTTCACGGGGCTCCGGCCCAGGAGAGACTCTTTATTGGACTAGCCTTCGGGCCTTGTGGTCACTAGTTGGGATTTTAGGGCACTCCATCCCCCAAAATGTGTATTGTAAATAATGTTGTTGTTTTCTAATGTAAATACTGTGTTTCTACCTTTTCCTAAAAAAATCTTTTTGGGATTCTGCAGTGTTTTGATGGTAGGGGTTTAGGTAGACTGTGTATGCAGATTAGGAGCGTGTGTTGTCTTTCTTTTTCTTACAGGTGTTCCTGGGAAGACAGAAGAGAAGACAAGAAGAGAAGGAGGAGGGGCTCATCAGAGTTCTTCATCAGTGCTTTAGTGTGTTAGAAATTTAAAGTACTGTGGTGTTATTGTTGTTATGGTTACTGTATTAACCCTTTCCTTCCACAGGTGTGGTTGTGGGAGTAGGGAGGAGGCAGTAATGTGGTATTTTAATGGTGTGTGGTTGCAGGTTGCCCGAGGTCGGGGAGGTCCCCGGGTTGTTTTTGTTTTGGAGTATTAGGTTAAAGGCAGATAGGTTTTCTCTAGAGGGTTAGGGAAGATAGACAGGCTGTGGCCCTGACCTGCAGTAGGGACTGCAGTGCTGATCCATCAGGGCTATGCTCTGGATGGTTCTACCAGAGCCACTACGTGTCCATAGTAAGTGGATAGTGTAGAGGTTGACATGTCAGCTAAAGGCCTCTAGGCCCTTAGTGTTGCCTGCCTGTGCTTGCACATGGTAGGAGGGAGCCTGATCACCCCCTCCGTAGGTAGCACATAGGGTGGGATGACTTAAGGCCGGGTAAATAATGACTGCGGACAGTCATTTTCCTGGTCAAGGGTGAGTGTAACCCTCTTGTTACCCAGGGTTACTAGAATCCCAGTAAGACCTAGTGGTAGGCAGGGAAGGCAGCTTGTGAAACTCCAGTTAAATGGGTTTCACACTGTCTCACTCTGTTCTCAGTCTCAGCTGAGACTGAGGGATGACATCACCAATAGAACTTTCGCAGCTGCATAAGCCACATTGGAATCTGCAGCAAAGGGAGTTAGATAGAACGTTGGGAGTTTTAAAAGTGAGAGTCTGCAGTTTGGCTTGAAGGAGTGAAGTTTGTACTCAGGTGGTGGAGACCGCTGTTTTCGGGTCTCAGTGCCCCCTCCCTCGGGGGGGTGTAAAGATTCCCACCAGATTCCTGGGGCAATCCCCTTAATTCTGCTATTTTAAGGAAAACTGCCTGTTTAGTCCAAGATTTATTTTGGAAGATGGAAGATTTGTGAGTCGCCTGTAGGGCCCTGCAACTTAAGGGTGAGTGTCTGCTCTGGCTAAAAGGGCATATGTTTTCTTCACCCTGGGACTTGTGTGAAAATCTAGGGATTGAACTACGTATTGGGAAGCCTAGAGAAATGGGCCAAGCAAGTAACAGTAGTGTCAAATCCCTAAGTCTTGTGAGATGCAAATAATATGTAGAGGAGATGTGACAGACGTGTACCCTTAATCTACATTTGGGAGTCCAGCAAAGGAATTGTTCAGCTTTCCAGAGAAATGGCCGGGTATGGGCTGTGGGAGCTGGAGGTGGGTGGCCCCCCCATCTTTAGTAACCAGGTCCACCTCTACGGATTTCTTCTGTGGTTTCTATTTTGCCTCAGGCACTTGGCCAGTGATGGGGGAAGTACTCAGACGTGGGGTTGAGTGTAAGGAAAATTCTCTTTAAGAGTCGCAGACTCTAGTGTGGTGTGGGGAGCCACAACAGGATAATTGGTTCATTCTTCCAGTGGACCACGGATGGGCTAATTGGTTCATTCTTCCAATGGACCGCGGATCAAGTGGCCGGTGGGGGAGCCGGGCCAGTGGGGAAAACCCAAGTGTGTACAAGTCGGGCTGTGTACCCAAAGCTGCGTGCAAGTCTGGGCTGTGTGCCTGGTGGGTTCAGAGCCTGAGGGCTGGAAATGGTGATAAAGTGTTCTGTAGTCTCTAATCTGCATTACCAGGAAATGTAGCCCCATGGGGGTCTGTCTATGCTTTGTTTATTCAGCTAGTATGTGAATAAAAGCCACACTGAAGAATTCCATTCCTGGTTCTGGACATTACAGTTATTGCTTCCTGTGTTCGGATTTACTTGGATGCCCCTGTTCAGAGTAGCCAAACCTAGGCTCCCCTGTGCCGAGTAACCTCATCCTCCCCGAACTCAGGTCCCCACCAGGTACTGCTGTCAGCTTCAACAGCATGCCACCTGTCGTTTTGGCAAAAAGGCATGGATGAGGGGTTACATCAGAATCAGAAATGTGGGAGGGATGTTTGTAACAGCCACATGATTCCGAGTCGAGGAGCAGTCTCTTAATGGCCATTTTAAATAGGCCAAGGCTAGGGGCCAGGGTGATGGAGGAGGAAGGTCATTAAGCCAGCGGGGGCTGCGTAGCGAGAGGACCTTGCCTAGTGAGAATCCTACAGTGGGGGACTAAGAGGGGTGCTATCTTGGTGTCTGGGGGTGCTCCTGTGTGGGAAGGTTGGATGAGGGGGTGAAGGCCATGGGTGCAAGATCCATAAGGATCTTTTTGGCTTGAGAGGCAGGTGGTACCTTAGTCTCCCCTCTGTGTTGTCAGCTTAGTTTGCTCGCTTGTAGAGTTCGCACGTATGTGTTAATGTATCACAGCTTGTGACTAGTCGGCAGGCTTTGTTGAGGGCTAGATTGATGCTGTTTAGGGCTGTGTGGTCGGCTGTGCCATATATAATTATCCCATAATCGACCAGAGATAGGACTGAGCTGGTAACTGCCAGCCGTAGGGCCTTGGGGGGGGAGGCAGTGTTTGTGTCTGTAGAGAATGCTAAGCTGGGTGTTTACTGAGGAGGAGAGGTGGTTAATGTGGTAGGTGAGGGATGAGTTCAGAGTGATGCCTAGGTATTTGAAGTCAGGGATCTGTTCAATACGGATGCCTTGGGAATTAGAGATGGATAGCTGGGCATTCCTGTTGGGGTTTTGACGGTGAGCAAAGATCATTAATTTAGTTTTGTTGTAGTTTAGTATTAGTTGATGTTCGGAAAACCATTTATAAACAACCTTGTTTTGTTTACAACCCTGGATCTGTTCTTACTGCATACATCCTGAGCATTACAAACACACCCAAACAGTGCAGTTACTCATGATTCATTAGGCTACTTTCCTCCCACTGCATCATGAGTGGCTAAACTGTGTTGTGGGTGTTCCCAAGTCCAGGAAGGATGCAGCTGGAGCTGATTAAGAAATGTAAACAAACCTGTTTTGTGTGGTAACACCAGTATGGTGGACAGTCTGTTTTTCACTTTTTTAAAGAAAAAAAAGAGTCAGAATCAAACTACCAGCAACATAAGCAATCTTTACAGAATGTTGGCAGTCATAAAATGTGATTTTGAAACTAGGGTCACTTTGAGACCTAAGGGGCTTGACAGTGCCCATTTAAATGAGGGTGTGCTCCATTTTGTACTGGATATGCTTCTACAGTGCATCTTATAGTTTTGTGCACTCAGTGGTGACCAAGTCTACCGGCCTAGAGATGGCAGTGTGATCTAGTGGTTGGTAAAGCTGGAGCACTGAACTGTGAAGCAGATTCGAGTCTCACCACTGTTTTAAGCATATCGTTTAGTATTATTGTTGGTTTTCTCCTACTTTTTAACTTTAATAAAAAAAAAAAAGTTTAGTATTATTAGTGTTGGCTTTCTCCCACTTATTTATTTTGCTACCTTGCTGATCTATGTCACAAGTGATATATAGAGAATATAGTATGGGTCGGGTGTGTAATGAGAAGTTTACACACACCTGAGGGGTTAGATGCTACATAAAACCCGAGAGCGAAGCTCGAGGGGTTTATTAAAAGCATCTAACCCCAAGTATGTGTAAACTTTCTGAGTTACACACCGACCCACTTACTGACTATATAATTGCTGGAGTTTGCCTTTTTCACCTCAGCAATTATGTAAAATGAATGCAGGCTGCTGCGCGGCCCACCCGGTTCGATTTGAGCGTCCGGTCTGTGACTCACGATGCCATTTTCAATTAATGTAAAACTTTTTTTTGGGGGGGGGTGAGCAGTAGAAACAGGTTCTCTTTAGCATTGCAGATTCTATTTAGAAATTAAACTTACTGCCGAGTCTGATTCTAAGTGGCGGTTCAGTCTTCTGGGGGAAAGCGGCAGCGAGCGTTCTGAAGGGAAAAGCAGCAGTGGGGGCATGTGCAAAGCAAGGGAAACCGTGCACGTGTTTGCCGTTATAAATGCTCCTTTATAATGGCAAATTATGCCACAGTTTCCCTATGGGAAAAAGGCTAAGCCAGTTATGGTGTAACCCCCCTGCAACTGGGGGTTCCCAAAAGTCGTCTAGGAGCTGGCTAAGTGCTCCCCACCTGAACAGTGTTCGGCATTTAAGCCGTTTAACTGTGAGTGCTTTTAGAGCCTCTGGTACTGTCTCTTTAAGAGCTGCCTGCTCACAGGCTAATTTAGCTAAAATGGGGGGACTGTGTGTTTAATGCTCGACTTCCGCCCGAGCTGTGATCTAATCACTCCGTTTCTGCAGTCGCTAAGAGCGCAAAGGGAGCCTAATAGTAAGATGTAATTGTTTGCCAGACATCAGTTAGAGTATTAATGAAAATGCAGTTTGTCTAACCTGCCTTTCGTGCAGCTGGGACTTTGTGTGTTCTGCCCCTCCATTTTGGACCTAAACTGTTGAGCTGGGCCAATTGGGTTAGGGGAACCCTAAAATGGAGACTGCTTGGAGCCAGCCACAACTTGGACTGTCACCTGGAGCCTGCTACCAAAGGAGAATATATGGTAGGTGCCTCTGGGAATTGTAGTTTGGACCTTGGCACCTTTTTACACCAACAGAGGGAGCCCTGATGTGATTGACAGCCAAATCCACCAACAGAGCTGGTTTGAATCCAAAGGAGTTGCCCTGAACTATTGCTGGGAGATCTGATACGAGTTGACTGTGTAGAGAGAGGGAGTTTTGTTTGCTGGGGCATATAGTTCACGCGGGAGGCCCTGTAATCGGCCTGCAACTGTTAAGAGTGAGTGAGTTGGGCTGAACCCGAAGGCAGAAGTGTGCAGAACCAGGCTTGCTCGTTGAAGACCGAAGGTTTGCTGAAGAGCGATCAGCCTGTCGGGGACTGCTGTTGTTGTGTGTGCTTCCAGGTAACTTGCAGTGTTTGCGATCAGGATTGAGAAGCAGCTGCCTAGTATAGTAATTTCCTTTGCATATGAATGTGTTTAGTGCGGGTGGGGAATCGCAATTCCATTTCCCCCGTTGCTGTGAGTTGTGAGCTATAGCTGGAAGCTGAACTCAATTTAATCAGACTGAATCCACCTGTTATCCAAAACAGTGAGCTCTGTCACAAGGGTCTCATCTCCATGCCCTGCTTTCTGGCAATCCAGAACAACCATTTCCTTCAGGTTCTCTGTGTGGGGTATTGTGGGTACAAATAAGGGAAACTCCCTGCACATTTCATTTAATCCAAGTGTGTCAACTGATTTCTGTGTGCTTTTCTTTCTGTGGACTGAGCCATTCGGCTCCGGATTACAATTGTGTGTTGTGCATATATTTTCTTCCCACAGGGTCCCATCCAGCTGTACTAGCTAGCCTACCCTGGGCAACAGACCTGGCTAGCCCCCATCCTGGGTACCCAGAGTGTGACTTTTTGGACCCTATATGTGTGCACAGTACTGTGAATCAAATATCTCCAAACCAAATCAGCCTGATTTCCCCATCCTTGTTACTGCTTCTTTAAAAAATCAGATTTGTTGTTACTGAACTATATTCAGTCTGTGGTGTCAATATATGTGAAATAAGCATTGCATTGTGGCTGTGTGTATTATCTAACCTTGTCTTACAGGGGGTCCTCAGAGACGTGTTGCAAGGATTAGTCCTGAGGGTAAGTGGTTCCTGTATGTGTAAGAAGTGTGTATATGTGGGGTATTTGGTAGGTAACTCCGACGTGCTGCTTGGGTCACTAGTGGGAACAAAGTGGGGGTCACAGTGTCCCAGAGGGCTGTACCCAACTTAGTTTAACCACTGCTAACCCTGACCTCTGGGTGGAGGCACCTACCATTGGACCTAGGCCCCTTAACCTGTCGCTAGCCAGTCAGGCAGGGGTAGTAGCCCCTGGGATAGTGCCACCTAGGGGTTACATCTTGGAGGCATTGCTGGGATCAGCGTCCTCTAGTGGCCACCTAAGAAGATTACCCAGCTATGTTTAATTTAAGGAAAAAAATGGAGGGGAATACCACGCCCAAGTTAAAAATTGACCCCCATAAGTTGGTGGTGCATAAATTGATGGGATGGTGCTAAGCTGAGGAGATAGACCCCGAAAAGGCTATTTTGTTGCTGGACATTCCCTTCGGGACTGGCAATGCTGACATTATATCCATGGTAGAGTCTGTTAAGTGCTTGGGCAAGGTAGAGGTAAAGGGATGAGACGCTGACTTATTTGTCCAAACTTTGATAGTGCTACTCTCGTGTAGTTACCCCATAGACCCTGAAGAGGTACCACCTATGATTCTGCCCGAAGGAGCTCAGAAGGGATGGAGGGTTGTTCATGTTCATAGTGGTCTGGCCTCCCCGAGTGGGTCCACTGTGTCCGATGGGTTTAAAGAGAAGCTGCTTAAGCTGTTAGCCTCAGAAGGGAAAACTGCCCAGGAGGCAGTGAAAGTGTTAGACTTGTCTGGGGACCACATGCCTGTACACTCCCCGATTTCCTGTCCTGTGTCCCCCAAGAGCTCCATAATAGCTACCTCCCCTATAGTAATTCCCCCCATACAGCTGGATTCCTATTGAAGGCTCAGACTTTTCTCCAGTACTGTCCCAGTGCCTTCAGGGGAAGATGAAATAGAGACCTGGATGAACTATGCTACCCCCTTAGTGCAGGAATGGCAATGTTCTGAGTGGGAAAAGAGGAAGCGCTTAATGGAAAGCTTGAGAGGTCCTGCCCTGGAGGTCATTCGGTTGCTACGCGCCACTAGCCCGGAGGCTACTGCAGCAGAATACCTCTCTGCCTTAGAGGGGGTGTTTGGCAGCACAAAATCAGGGGATGATTTATTGTGGAAATTCAAATCGGCTAAACAGTGGCAAAATGAAAAGTTGTCTGCCTTTGTCACTAGGATAGAGAGGGCTCTGCAGAGGGCCCACAGAAAAGGGGGAGTGCCTGCCCAAGAGTTGAACCGGGTCCGATTAGACCACATCCTGAAGTCAGCCATGTTTTCAAGCGTAATGATTCTAAAGCTCTAGTTGCAAGATAGGAGGGCAAGCCCTCCCGAGTACTGCCATTTAATGAAAGAAATCCATGAGACTGAGACTGTTGAAGAGGGCTGGGAGCCCTGTGCTGGGGTTGTGAACCCATGTCCGACCCCTGAAAGGAGTGATTCAGAGGAGGCCCAACAGTTGAGAGAATTGATTAAAGAATTGACTGAGGTAGCCAGAGAATCCGATCAGTATCAAGCTCTCTCTGAGCCCACAAGTGGAGTGGGAGTGCATGCTGTTTCCCCAGAGACCCGGACTGAGGGTAACTTGCTAGCAGACATATGAGAATTGAGAGCAATGGTGGGGGAGCTACAAAGGACTGCCCTGACCCCCAACCATATTGGAAATTCAGAAGGTCAAGGGTGTAGGTCTCCTGTCCAGGAATAGTCTCGGCGAGCCCCAGAAGTGTCCCAACAGAAAAGGGGCTCCCGCCCCCAGAGCCTCTAAAGAAACCAAGTTTTGCTACCATTGTGGGGTGGATGGGCATTTCCAATCAACTTGCCGCTTGCCAGAAAACTTTAGAAAAGTTACCCATAGGTTGTTGGCCTTGCATCACAATGCTATGGCCCGGCCACCAGGGGGAGCTGCGCGGAAAAGTTATGCTATTAGGGCCATTGCCCAGGCGTCACCTAGGTCCGCATCGCCAGAATGGTCTGAAGTAGTTTGTCCTTCCATGGAAACCACTGTAAAGGTGAGAGCTGTATTAGACAGTGGCTCCCAAGTGACAATTATGTTTCAGGATTGGTATCAGAAGCATTTGCCTGATGTGCCCCTGTTACCCATAGGTTGTTGGCCTTGCATCACAATGCTATGGCCCGGCCACCAGGGGGAGCTGCACGGAAAGAAGACTTGGTTTGCTGGCCAAGGCACCTAGCTTCACCTGAGCTCTTTCCTTCTAAGACTGCTTGAAAGGCAGAGTAGAGAAACTTACCAGAGCAAGGGAGAAGGATTAAGACTTAGTTTGGCTAAGCAGATTTACTGTGTGGTGGTGTTTTTATTTTCTACTCACAGGGATTGCTACTGTTTGTTGCTAACATTTCATTGCTTTATTTTTCTCTGATTCAGATTGTTGTTGCTGGTATACCTTCTTCTGCATTATTACAAGGTGTGCCTACAGGTGTGCTAACAGATTACTGCTGTAATCTTCTGATTCAAATTGTCTTTGCAAGGTATATCTTCTGTTACTGCTTTATTTTCTCTGGAGCAAAGTGTTTCTTACAGGGTATATCTTCTCTGAAATTACTGTATTATAGGTGGAGCTTACATTTTTGTGACTTTTTTATCATTGGGCTAAGCAAAATTACTGTTTGACACTGTGTTTTATTTTATTCTTGTTTGTTGAAAAGGTTTGTTGTCTCAGAGGTGTTTCAGTCTCCTCCTCACATTGAAGGAGCTAATTGCTTTTCCTCCCACAGCTCTTCCAAAGGATTAGGTGTGTATGTGGGGGTGGAGCTGGCAAACTGTCAGTAATTTCCAACAGAAAGAAGGGTTAAAAAGTCAGGTTAGTTGATATCTTGGAGGTAGAAGACTTGGTTTGCTGGCCAAGGCACCTAGCTTCACCTGAGCTCTTTCCTTCTAAGACTGCTTGAAAGGCAGAGTAGAAAATTTACCAGAGCAAGGGAGAAGGATTAAGACTTAGTTTGGCTAAGCAGATTTACTGTGGTGGTGTTTGATTTTCCATCACAGGGATTGCTACTGTTTGTTGCTAACATTTCATTGCTTTATTTTTCTCTGATTCAAATTGTTGTTGCTGGTATACCTTCTTCTGCATTATTACAAGGTGTGCCTACAGGTGTGTGCTAACAGATTACTGCTGTAATCTTCTGGTTCAAGTTGTCTTTGCAAGGTATATCTTCTGTTACTGCTTTATTTTTCTCTGGAGCAAAGTGTTTCTTACAGGGTATATCTTCTCTGAAATTACTGTATTACAGGTGGAGCTTACATTTTTGTGACTTTTTTATCATTGGGCTAAGCAAAATTACTGTTTGACACTGTGTTTTATTTTATTCTTGTTTGTTGGAAAGGTTTGTTGTCTCAGATGTGTTTCAGTCTCCTTCTCACATTGAAGGAGCTAATTGCTTTTCCTCCCACAGCTCTTCCAAAGGATTAGGTGTGTATGTAGGGGGTGGAGCTGGCAAACTGTCAGTAATTTCCAACAGAAAGAAGGGTTAAAAAGTCAGGTTAGTTGATATCTTGGAGGTAGAAGACTTGGTTTGCTGGCTAAGGCACCTAGCTTCACCTGAGCTCTTTCCTTCTAAGACTGCTTGAAAGGCAGAGTAGAAACTTACCAGAGCAAGGGAGAAGGATTAAGACTTAGTTTGGCTAAACAGATTTACTGTGTGGTGGTGTTTTTATTTTCTACTCACAGGGATTGCTACTGTTTGTTGCTAACATTTCATTGCTTTATTTTTTCTCTGATTCAAATGTTGTTGCTGGTATACCTTCTTCTGCATTATTACAAGGTGTGCCTACAGGTGTGTGCTAACAGATTACTGCTGTAATCTTCTGGTTCAAATTGTCTTTTACAAGGTATATCTTCTGTTACTGCTTTATTTTCTCTGGAGCAAAGTGTTTCTTACAGGGTATATCTTCTCTGAAATTACTGTATTACAGGTGGAGCTTACATTTTTGTGACTTTTTTATCATTGGGCTAAGCAAAATTACTGTTTGACACTGTGTTTTATTTTATTCTTGTTTGTCGAAAAGGTTTGTTGTCTCAGAGGTGTTTCAGTCTCCTTCTCACATTGAAGGAGCTAATTGCTTTTCCTCCCACAGCTCTTCCAAAGGATTAGGTGTGTATGTGGGGGTGGAGCTGGCAAACTGTCAGTAATTTCCAACAGAAAGAAGGGTTAAAAAGTCAGGTTAGTTTATATCTTGGAGGTAGAAGACTTGGTTTGCTGGCCAAGGCACCTAGCTTCACCTGAGCTCTTTCCTTCTAAGACTGCTTGAAAGGCAGAGTAGAGAAACTTACCAGAGCAAGGGAGAAGGATTAAGACTTAGTTTGGCTAAGCAGATTTACTGTGTGGTGGTGGTGTTTTTATTTTCTACTCACAGGGATTGCTACTGTTTGTTGCTAACATTTCATTGCTTTATTTTTTCTCTGATTCAAATTGTTGTTGCTGGTATACCTTCTTCTGCATTATTACAAGGTGTGCCTACAGGTAAGTGCTAACAGATTACTGCTGTAATCTTCTAGTTCAAGTGTCTTTTGCAAGGTATATCTTCTGTTACTGCTTTATTTTTCTCTGGAGCAAAGTGTTTCTTATAGGAGTATATCTTCTCTGAAATTACTGTATTACAGGTGGAGCTTCATTTTGTGACTTTTTTTCATTGGGCTAAGCAAATTACTGTTTGACACTGTGTTTTATTTTATTCTTGTTTGTTGAAAGGTTTGTTGTCTCAGAGGGTGTTTCAGTCTCCTTCTCACATTGAAGGAGCTAATTGCTTTCCTCCACAGCTCTTCCAAGGATTAGGTGTGTATGTGGAAGTGGAGCTAGCAAACTGTCAGTAATTTCCAACAGAAAGAAGGGTTAAAGTCAGGTTAGTTGATACCTTGGAGGTAGAAGACTTGGTTTGCTGGCCAAGGCACCTAGCTTCACCTGAGCTCTTTCCTTCTAAGACTGCTTGAAGGCAGAGTAGAGAAACTTACCAGAGCAAGGGAGAAGGATTAAGACTTAGTTTGGCTAAGCAGATTTACTGTGGTGTGTTTTGATTTTCTACTCACAGGGATTGCTACTGTTTGTTGCTAACATTTCATTGCTTTATTTTTCTCTGATTCAAATTGTTGTTGCTGGTATACCTTCTTCTGCATTATTACAAGGTGTGCTACTGGTGTGTGCTAACAGATTACTGCTGTAATCTTCTGGTTCAAATGTCTTTGCAAGGTATATCTTCAATTACTGCTTTATTTTCTCTCGAACAAAGTGTTTCTTACAGGTATATCTTCTCTGAAATTACTGTATTACAGGTGGAGCTTACATTTTGTGACGTTTTATCATTGGGCTAAGCAAAATTACTGTTTGACACTGTGTTTTATTTTATTCTTGTTTGTTGAAAAGGTTTGTTGTCTCAGAGGTGTTTCAGTCTCCTCTCACATTGAAGGAGCTAATTGCTTTCCTCCACAGCTCTTCCAAGGATTAGGTGTGTATGTGGGGGTGGAGCTGGCAAACTGTCAGTAATTTCCAACAGAAAGAAGGGTTAAAAGTCAGGTTAGTTGATACCTTGGAGGTAGAAGACTTGGTTTGCTGGCCAAGGCACCTAGCTTCACCTGAGCTCTTTCCTTCTAAGACTGCTTAAAAGGCAGAGTAGAGAAACTTACCAGAGCAAGGAGAAGGATTAAGACTTAGTTTGGCTAAGCAGATTTACTGTGTGGTGGTGGTGTTTTATTTTCTACTCACAGGGATTGCTACTGTTTGTTGCTAACATTTCATTGTTTTTTTTTTTCTGATTCAAATTGTTGTTGCTGGTATACCTCTTCTGCATTATTACAAGGTGTGCCTACAGGTGTGAGCTAACGGATTACTGCTGTAATCTTCTGGTTCAAATTGTCTTTTGCAAGGTATATCTTCTGTTACTGCTTTATTTTTTCTCTGGAGCAAAGTGTTTCTTACAGGGTATATCTTCTGAAATTACTGTATTACAGGTGGAGCTTACATTTTTGTGACTTTTTTATCATTGGGCTAAGCAAAATTACTGTTTGACACTGTGTTTTATTTTATTCTTGTTTGTTGAAAAGGTTTGTTGTCTCAGAGGTGTTTCAGTCTCCTTCTCATTGAAGGAGCTAATTGCTTTTCCTCCCACAGCTCTTCCAAGGATTAGGATTGTATGTGTAGTGGGGGTATGGAAACTGTCAGTAATTTCCAACAGAAAGAAGGGTTAAAAAGTCAGGTTAGTTGATACCTTGGAGGTAGAAGACTTGGTTTTGCTGGCCAGGCACCTAGCTTCACCTGAGCTCTTTCCTTCTAAGACTGCTTAAAAGGCAGAGTAGAGAAACTTACCAGAGCAAGGAGAAGGATTAAGACTTAGTTTGGCTAAGCAGATTTACTGTGTGGTGGTGGTGTTTTTATTTTCTACTCACAGGGATTGCTACTGTTTGTTGCTAACATTTCATTGCTTTATTTTTCTCTGATTCAAATTGTTGTTGCTGGTATACCTTCTTCTGCATTACAAGGTGTGCCTACAGGTGTGTCTAACAGATTACTGCTGTAATCTTCTGGTTCAAATTGTCTTTTCAAGGTATATCTTCTGTTACTGCTTTATTTTCTCTGGAGCAAAGTGTTTCTTACAGGTATATCTTCTCTGAATTACTGTATTACAGTGGAGCTTACATTTTTGTGACTTTTATCATTGGGCTAAACAAAATTACTGTTTGACACTGTTTTATGTTATTCTTGTTTGTTGAAAAGGTTTGTTGTCTCAGAGGGTTTCAGTCTCCTTCTCACATTGAAGGAGCTAATTGCTTTTCCTCACTGCTCTTCAAGGATTGGGGTGTGTGCTTGGGGGGTGGAGCTAGAAACTGTCAGTAATTTCCAACAGAAAAGAAGAGGTTAAAAGGTTAGTTGATACCTTGGAGGTAGAAGACTTGGTTTGCTGGTCAGGCACCTAGCTTCACCTGAGCTCTTTCCTTCTAAGACTGCTTGAAAGGCAGAGTAGAGAAACTTACCAGAGCAAGGCAGAAGGATTAAGACTTAGTTTGGCTAAGCAGATTTACTGTGTGGTGGTGTTTTTGATTTTCTACTACAGGGATTGCTACTGTTTGTTGCTAATATTTCATTGCTTTATTTTTCCTGATTCAAATTGTTGTTGCTGGTATACCTTCTTCTGCATTATTACAAGGTGTGCCTACGGTGTGTGCTAACAGATTACTGCTGTAATCTTCTGGTTCAAATTGTCTTTTGCAAGGTATATCTTCTGTTACTGCTTTATTTTTCTCTGAGCAAAGTGTTTCTTACAGGGTATATCTTCTCTGAAATTACTGTATTACAGGTGGAGCTTACATTTTGTGACTTTTTATCATTGGGTTAAGCAAAATTACTGTTTGACACTGTGTTTTATTTATTCTTGTTTGTCGAAAGGTTTGTTGTCTCAGAGGTGTTTCAGTCTCCTTCTCATTGAAGGAGCTAATTGCTTTCTCCCACAGCTCTTCCAAAGGATTAGGTGTATGGGGTGGAGCTGGCAAACTGTCAGTAATTTCAACATGAAAGAAGGGTTAAAAAGTCAGGTTAGTTGATATCTTGGAGGTAGAAGACTTGGTTTGCTGGCCAAGGCACCTAGCTTCACCTGAGCTCTTTCCTTCTAAGACTGCTTGAAAGGCAGAGTAGAAACTTACAGAGTAAGGGAGAAGGATTAAGACTTAGTTTTACAAGCAGATTTACTGTGTGGTGGTTTTTTTATTTTCACTCACAGGGATTGCTACTGTTTGTTGCAACATTTCATTGCTTTATTTTCTCTGATTCAAATTGTTGTTGCTGGTATACCTTCTTCTGCATTATTACAAGGTGTGCCTACAGGTAATGCTAACAGATTACTGCTGTAATCTTCTGGTTCAAATTGTCTTTTGCAAGGTATATCTTCTGTTACTGCTTTATTTTTTCTGGAGCAAAGTGTTTCTTAGGGTATATCTTTCTGAAATTACTGTACTACAGGTGGAGCTTACATTTTGTGATTTTTTATCATTGGGCTAAGCAAAATTACTGTTTGACACTGTGTTTTATTTTATTCTTGTTTGTTGAAAAGGTTTGTTGTCTCAGAGGTGTTTCAGTCCTCCTCACATTGAAGGAGCTAATTGCTTTTCCTCCCACAGCTCTTCCAAAGGATTAGGTGTGTATGGGGGTGAGCTGTAAACTGTCAGTAATTTCCAACAGAAGAAGGGTTAAAAAGTCAGGTTAGTTGATATCTTGGAGGTAGAAGACTTGGTTTGTTGGCCAAGGCACCCTAGCTTCACCTCGAGCTCTTTCCTTCTAAGACTGCTTGAAAGGCAGAGTAGAGAACTTACCAGAGTAAGGGAGAAGGATTAAGACTTAGTTTGGCTACGTAGATTTACTGTGTGGTGGTGTTTTGATTTTCTACCACAGGGATTGCTACTGTTTGTTGCTAACATTTCATTGCTTTATTTTTTCTCTGATTCAAATTGTTGTTGCTGGTATACCTTCTTCTGCATTATTACAAGGTGTGCCTACAGGTGTGCTAACAGATTACTGCTGTAATCTTCTGGTTCAAATTGTCTTTGCAAGGTATATCTTCTGTTACTGCTTTATTTTTCTCTGGAGCAAAGTGTTTCTTACAGGGTATATCTTCTCTGAAATTACTGTATTACAGGTGGAGCTTACATTTTGTGACTTTTTTATCATTGGGCTAAGCAAATTACTGTTTGACACTGTGTTTTATTTTATTCTTGTTTGTTGAAAAGGTTTGTTGTCTCAGAGGTGTTTCAGTCTCCTCCTCACATTGAAGGAGCTAATTGCTTTTCCTCCCACAGCTCTTCCAAAGGATTAGGTGTGTATGTGGGGGGTGGAGCTGGCAAACTGTCAGTAATTTCCAACAGAAAGAAGGGTTAAAAAGTCAGGTTAGTTGATACCTTGGAGGTAGAAGACTTGGTTTGCTGGCCAAGGCACCTAGCTTCACCTGAGCTCTTTCCTTCTAAGACTTTTTTGCAAGGTATATCTTCTGTTACTGCTTTATTTTTCTCTGGAGCAAAGTGTTTCTTACAGGGTATATCTTCTCTGAAATTATTACAGGTGCTGCTTTACCGGTTTTACAGTTTTATCTAACATTAGGATAAGCTTACAGGGTTACTGCATTTGTTGTTGACTGATTGTTTCTGCTCTTACCTCCTTGTTCTTTCGCTGTGGTTCTTCTTTTTAGGCAGGAAGGGCCCAGCCACCACCCATCCCCAACCACCCCACGCTACACTCCTTTTATAGGGTACCACAGTTGTGACATTTCCTGTGGCAGAGCAGGAAGGCGGATCAGTGGGCCTACAGGTGATCTCATTTACAGGCACTAGTAATTTAACTTGTTATAATAAGTTAAACAAAGCACAATTAAACCATTACTTGCATTTGTTTCTCCTTTTTTTCTAATTACTCTGACTAGGTTACAAACCCAGCAACTTATTTGGAATGGATTTCATTAACTGCAGGTACTGTGGAACAATTTCAGAAGGACAGTCTTACAGGATTTAGGACACTGTCTACATGCTGGACCTTTGAGATCTTAGGGCTCAGCTCCGGGCATGGGCAGAGATTGCACGCCTCAAATTTCATATTGAAGAGGAAATACATTATAAGAACCACCGCCATTTCCCCAGCATCCAACAGAAAAACCCTCAACCGCAGAGGTATTTGGTCCAGGAGGTTGGCAGGTGGTTAGAGGAGCAAATCAGGTGCCCCATCACTCTCTGCTCTCCATCACATTGCCTCCAAAACCATATAAACACTACAAAGCGGTATCTGCCTCTATCTCTGAAATCAAATAAAGAGGCAGAAGACACTGCAGAGCAGGACACTGCGGCACAGGAGCTAGCACAACAAAACTCACCCAAATCAGGAACCAAAACTAAACAAGCACAAAGGAAATCAAAAACTTCTGATCATAGGAGACTCCATGATTCGGGAGTTGATACCCATCTCCAGCTAGGGTGATGGTCAGATGTCTCCAGGTACATCAGCATGGAGAACACTGACCGCATTGCTAAATTGTTCACAAAGCAGGAGAAAACATTGATGTCCTAGTACATATAGGGACTAATGATCTCTCCAACCGGTCAGTTGTGGAGACCAAGAACACCTGACTAGGCTGGGTGACAAACTATCATCTATTTCGTCCGGCATCTCCTTCTCTGAGATCCTGCTGTCTGGGAGAGGGGAGCAGATGGACGGAAGGTCGAGAAGGGGAGATAGGGGAGCTAAACACTGGCCTCAAGGACTGGTGCCAGGAAAAGGACACAGATTTGTAGGAACTGGCAACAGTTCTGGGTGCGAAGTTCTTCAAATTTGATGGACTGCATCTGACTAAAGAGGGAGTCAGTGCATTGGGGCAGAAGTTTGACGTCTTTGCAGAATATTTAAACTAGCAAATGGGGAGAGGGGTGCAGCACCCCATACATCGAATGGGAAGAACACCCCATCCCCCTCAGCTAGTGGTCAAACAGGAATTCAGCGTGTTTGCCGTTCATTTGCATCACCAGGTAAGAAAAAAGGTTTGTCTCCCCATACGATGCAGGGGTAATGCCAAACTTCACCCAACAACTCAACACACCAAAATCTGGCCAATGGAAAATCATGTACATTAAATGCTCACAGCCTGGGAAATTAAGATCCCAGACCTGCAGGCAATAATGTCAGAGGCTAAACTGGACATAGTAGCAATTAGTGAGACGTGGTTTACCAGTAACCACACTTGGGAGACTTCAGTACCTGGCTATGTATTGTTCAGAAGAGACCGAGGTGCAAAAGGGGGAGGAGTGGCCCTGTATGTTAATGAAAATATCAAAGCTAGAAATTCAGAATACACATAAGGAGCCAGAAGAACTGTGGGTCACCCTGGAAAACAGGAATGGGACAGCTATAAGAACTGGGGTTGTCTACAGGCCCCAGACCAGAGGGAGGACATAGACACATTACTGTTAGAAGATATACAAACATGACAGCTAAAGGGAGGTTCTGATAATGGGAGACTTCAACATGCCAGATACAGATTGGTCAATACCAGCAGGAACATCTGCCAGAACTAGACTCATAGTGGATTCCCTGCGGGGGGCCTCAAACAACTGGTACAGCAACCCACACAAGAGACAGGGCTATCCTAGATCTAGTACTGACTAACAAGAAGGATCACAGATCTCCAGGTAGAAGGTCACCTGGGGGCCAGTGATCATCACATGGTATGGTTCAATTTGGCTACTACATCTAAATCATCCCATTCCAAGGCAAAAATATGGGACTTCAGAGGAGCGACTTTGATAAGATGGCCAACAGAGTTAAGCTAGCCCTGGCAAAAGAAACACAGGTGAGGGTACAGGCAAGTGGGCAAGCATTAAGGATGCAATGCTTGAAGCAACATCCCATTGTGTTAGACAGAAAAGGAAGTGCAAAGAAGAAGGAACCACTTTGGTTCTCAAATACAGTAGCAGAAAGGTCAGAGCTAAAAGGCTGGCCTTCAGGAAATATAAGGGAACACAGCGGGATGAAGATAGGAGGCATGCCAAACTGCCCTAAGGGAAGCAGAGTGAGCAGTAAGGCAGGCAAAGTCCCAAACTGAGGAAACACTAGCACGAACAGTAAAAGAAGGTGACAAGACTTTATATAGATACATTAGTGAAAGGAGAAAGTCCAGAGGGGTATTGCTAAGCTTAATGGAGAAAAGGGAGCATGTGAGGAGGAGGAGGACCTGTAAAGGCATCTATCCTAAATAGATACTTTTGCTCAGTATTTACTGAAGAGAAGGTAGGGCAGGGCCCACAGCTCAGCATCATGGACACAGGGGAGGAGGTGAGCACTACTCCCTTCACAAAAGAAAGGGTCCTACAAGGCTTACTAAGCTCAGGGTGGATAAGGCAGTGGGACCTGATGGCATACCTCCCAGGGTACTTAAGGAGCTAAAGGAGGAACTAGCAGAGCCATTAGCAGAATTGTTTAGTGAGTCTCTGAGCACAGGAGAGGTCCCAGAAGACTGGAGAAAGGCTCATGTGATCCCGCCCACAAGAGTGGTAGGGAGGAGCGGGGAACTACAGACGGTCAGTCTTACCTCAGTAGTGGGCAAGATTATGGAGGCACTCCTTAAGGAAAGGATAGCAACACCTGGAATCCATAGGGCACAGGATCCAAGACAGCATGGGTTTACAAAGGAAGGTCCTGTCAAACTAATCTCATAGATTTCTTTGACTGGGTAACCAGAGTGGTGGACCAAGGGGAGCAGTTGATGTCGCCTACCTTGACTTCAGCAAAGCTTTTGACACTGTTCCACATAGAGATTGACTTAATAAGCCGGGTAGGCTCGGGTGGGTCAAAGTTGGTCAACTGGGTGGCAAACTGGTTGACTGGCAGAAAACAGAGAGTGGTGGTAAATGGTATACAGTCAGAAGAGATGCAAGTCACAAGTGGGTACCTCGGGATCAGTCCTGGGGCCAGTCCTGTTCAACATCTTCATTAGTGACCTTGCAGATGGACTAGAGGGTAAGGCTTGTCTGTTTGCAGATGACACAAGATCTGCAACAGAGTAGATGAGCCAGATGGGGTGGGCAGAATGAGAAGAGATCTGGATAAACTAGCAGAATGGTCAGAAGAGTGGCAACTGGGATTTAATGCAAAGAAGTGCAAAATCATGCACATGGGAAGAGAGAAACCCTGAAGCCACTTATAGGCTGGGAGGAGTTGCTAGCAGTCACAAAGGAAGAAAGAGACTTGGGCATCATCATCACTGATGACCTAAAATCATCCAAGCAGACCTCTAAAGCAGTAGGTAGGGCTAGGGGGTGTTAGGTGTATTAGTAGGGGTATCACAAGTCGTAAGAGGAGGTAATAATCCCTCTGTACAAGACATTGGTTAGGCCCCATCTGGAGTACTGCGTGCAGTATTGGAGGCCACACCTTCACAAGGACATTAACTCAAATTGAGGCAGTCCAGAGAAGGCAACCAAAATGGTGCAGGGACTGCATCAGAAGACATATGAGGACAGATTAACGGAGCTCAATATGTATACCCTTGAGCAAAGGAGGGAGAGAGTGATATGATCGAGGCATTCAAACACCTTAAGGGCATAAACAAGGTGAAAAGAGTCTAACATGTTTAAATATAAGAAAGATAGCAGGACAAGAGGACACAGCATGAGATTAGAGGAGGCCGATTAAGGGGAATGGAGGAAATTATTTTCACAGAAAGGGTGGTGGATGCATGGAATGGCTTACCACAAGAAGTGGTGGCTATGAATACAGTGCAGGGCTTCAAACAGGCATGGGATAGGCATAAGGGAGCAATACAAATGACTATGAATAGATAGGTCACTGACAGAGCAAAGGCCGATGGCACATTTATAAGGTAGAAAAGGAAATGGGCAGACTGGATGGGCCTTGCGGTCCTTATCTGCCGTCAACTTCTATGTTTCTATGTAACCATTGGAAGGGCTGCATGTCTGGGGTCTAATTGAGAAGGCCTACCCATACTCCGGCTATATCCGAATTTGGTTGTCTTTCCCCACTTTTGTGACTGTAGTGGCAGAGCAAGTAGAGCCGCTGTTCTTAGTGTGCCCCCCTACTGGACTGTATGATGGGGTTCCTCTACTAATTGGGATGAATGCACTTATGTTTGGATGGTTGGCACAACTGTGTTATGAAAAACAGGGTTCAAGAACTGGTAGAGCTTTAAGAGTCCCAGCCTTGATCAAGAAGGCCTATGAGGCACAGAGAGATGCTAAAAAAGTAGAACCAGAGGAGCCAGTTGGAATTGTCTGGAAGAAGGACCCTGAGTCTTGATCCTGGTGCCAAATGCCCAGTGTACCCTCCAGGGGGAGGTCCGTATCAGAAAGGATGTCAAGAATAAAATACTTATGCTGGATGCACCAGGCGATGGAACATTGCCGGAAGGACTACTGGTAAAGCCTAGTATTTTGCCTGCCAGAGCCCGTGCTTATGCCAGAAGGGTAATGGTCCAAGTTCATAATGTGTCTGATAGAGAAATTCAAGTAAATAGAGGTTGCACCCTGGCTAATGTACATTGTGCAGATTCTGCAGTGATACCCAGTAACAAGAGTTCGGGGAAGAGTGACAGAGTGACACCTGACCTGTTCGATTTCGGTGACTCCCCTTTGCCAACTGAATGAAAAGTGAGGATCGGTGAGAAGCTTGCCCAGAGAGACCAAATATTTTCCTTAAAGGAATGGGACGTGGGATGTGTGCAAGGAGCTGAGCACCATATCCAGTTGCATGATGAAAGGCCATTTCGTGAGAGGTCTCGATGCCTGGCCCCTGCTGATATAGATGATGTGCGCCGGCATCTGCAAGAGATGCTTGCTGGTGTAATACAGGAATCCAGAAGCCGATATGCTTCACCTATCGTGGTGGTGAGGAAAAAGAATGGGACAGTAAGGATGTGCGTGGATTATCGCACCTTGAACCGGCAGACTATCCCTGATCAGTATACAATGCCCCGCATTCAGGATGCCTTGGACTGCCTGAACGGTAGCAAGTGGTTCTCAGTGTTGGATCTTCCCAGAGGGTACTACCAGATCCCTGTGGCCTCAAAAGACCGTGAAAAGACAGCCTTTATCTGCCCGCTTGGTTTCTATGAGTTCATGAGGATGCCTCAAGGGATTTCAGGTGCCCCAGCTACTTTTCAATGACTGATGGAGCGTGCTGTGGGAGACATTAACTTATTGGGGTGCCTGGTATACCTAGATGATGTTATTGTGTTTGGCAGCTCACTGGAGGAGCACGAGAGCAGACTGTTCAATGTGCTGGACTGACTGGAAGACTTTGGCCTTAAACTATCCATCGATAAATATCAGTTCTTCCAAACCTCTGTAAAGTATGTGGGACACATAGTGTCCACCGAGGGAATAGAAACAGACCCAAGTAAAGTTGAGGCCTTGACCACCTGGCCACAGCCCCACAATCTAAAAGAATTGCAAAGATTCTTGGGATTCTTTGGCTACTATCGCTGATTCATCAAGGACTATTCAAGAGTGATTCGTCCTCTAGTCAATCACTCAAGGTTACCCTCCTACCCACAAAAAAATATAAGAGGTTGGTTTCTCCTGAGATTGAGAGAGTGTATTTCCGTCCCAATGAGGTTTTCGGGGCAAGATGGACTCCTGATTGTGAATCTGCTTTTCATGAGATCATTTATCAACTTACCCACACTCCTGTCCTTGCTTATGCAGACCCAGCAAAATCCTATGTCCTACACACTGATGCTAGCCTGCAAGATTTGGGGGCTGTGTTGTACCAGAAGCACGAGAATGGCCTGAGACCAGTGGCCTTTGCCAGCAGAAGTCTGACCCCATGTGAAAAGAACTATCCTGTACACAAATTAGAGTTTCTAGCTTTAAAATGGGCCATTGTTGACCAATTCCACAAGTACTTGTACGGGGCTAAGATACTGGTAAAAACTGATAATAATCCTTTGACCTACGTACAGACTTCAACCAAGTTGGATGCTACTGGCCATAGGTGGCTTTCCGCATTAGCTACATATGATTACACTGTTGAATACAGAGCAGGCCTGAACCACGTAGATGCTAATGCTCTCTCCCAGAGACCTGTTTCCTGGAATGACTGGGTCAGACTATCAGAACCTGATATTCGAGCACTCTGCCAGAAGTTTGACAGGGAGGAACAAATGTCCACGGACGCAGTGGACTGTCTGGTGGATTGTTTGGGGCCCTCTGAGAATTGCATACCTGCTGCTTATTGCCACTTTACTGCATTAGACATTGGTGCACTGCCTCAGTTGGACAATGACAGTATTCAGCAGGCTCAGTCCCAAGATCCTATGATTAAATCAGCTCTAGAAGCCCTCTACACGGGGAAAGATGTATCCAAGTTACGCTCCACTGATTTGAGAACTGCACTGTTATACAAGGAAGGTCCTAAGTTGAAAATGATTAATCAACTGTTATACTGAGAGACAGTAGACAGAGGGGGACAAATAGACAAACAGCAGCTAATTTTGCCCACTGCCTTCTGAGACTTGGTACTGAGGTCCCTACACAACCACATGGCACACCTTGGTATAGACAGAACACATGACTTGGTGAGATCCAGATTCTTTTGACCTAAAATGGGGACTGATGTTGAACAACACATTTGATCTTGTAGTCGTTGCTTACAGAGGAAAGCTTTGCCCCAGAAGGCTGCCCCTCTTGTTTACATCACCACCAGCACCCCCATGGAGCTGGTCTGTATTGACTTTCTAAGTTTGGAGCCATATCAAAGAAATAGTAGTAATGTGCTGGTGGTCACTGACCATTTTACGTGATATGTTCAAGCTTTCCCCACCAAGGACCAGAAGGCATCCACTGTGGCAAAAGTACTTGTAGAAACCTTTTTGTTCACTATGGGGCTCCACAAAGAATCCATTCTGACCAAGGGAGAGACTTTGAGAGTCATTAGATCAAAGAGTTGCTTTCTCTGTGGGGAGTGCAAAAGTCCCGAACCACCCCTTACCACCCCAAGGGGGACCCACAGCCTGAATGTTTTAACTGCACTCTGTTGGACATGCTGGGCACCCTCCACCCAAAAGACAAGCCAAGATGGAGCCAGCAAATTAGCACCTTGGTGCATGCCTACAAGTGCACAAAAAGTGATGCCACTGGGTTCTCCCCCTACCACCTGATGTTTGGAAGAAAAGCCCAGCTCCTAGTATATGTTTGTTTCGGAGTTTCTCCTGATGGGGTTCGAGCTGATAATTATTTACAGTATGTGCAAAAGCTAAAGGCCCAGCTGAATAATACGTACCAACTGGCTCAAACCACGGCTGCCAAAAGAAATCTGGCCAACAAAGAAAGGTATGATAAAAAAGTGAAAGCACAAGAACTCCAGGAGGGAGATCATGTATTGCTAAGAAATCTGGGGCTGCATGGCGAACACAAGATTGCTGACAGGTGGCATCATCTCCCTCACATTGTAGTAGGCAAACTGGATGACCTGCCTGTGTACAAAGTAAGGCCTGAAAATAATTCAAAAGGTGTCAAGACAATGCATCAAAATCATTTGCTGCCCATTGGCCAAATATTAATTGAGTCTGAGCCCCCAGAAATTGCTTCCCCTGGACCAGTAACTAGAGCTGCTGCTAAGCAAAAGTAGAGAAAGTTTGCATCCACAGATGCTGAGTTACCGTTTCCTCCACAGCAGATCCCAGTTGAAAATGACTGTCAGTCTACTTCAGAGGAAAGTGAGTGTAACTTTGGGTACTACCCTTCATATGAACTGAGTCAATTGTTTCAAGGCAATCCCCTAGTCAATTGTGAAGATGAATCTGGGCCTTCTGGACTGTCTAAGCTACCAGCTTCGCTCTTGGAGCCAATGCTCCCAGAAAGTGAGGTGTTGAGTGTTAAGTTGGATGACATGGAATCCCTGTGCATGGTGGAACTGAATGAGCTCTCAGAGGGAGAAGATGATGAACTGGGACAGACTGGTGAAATACCAGAGCCAGAGGAGTATTTCAAGTGCCCTGATGGCCCACTGGCAGTGCCGGAGAGTTCTCCCTGCGAAACAAGTGTTGTGACCCCTGAAATTGTAAATACTGGAGCTGACAGTGCCCCAAGTTCTAACCCTGCTACCCCGAAAGAAACTCCCCAGGCAAGTGAAGATCATGTGGAAAATAAGAACAAAAATGCAGAGATTGTAACAGTTCCCCCTAGAAGGACTGGTCGAGCTGTAAAGCCTGTACTATGCCTCAGCTACGATTTTCCTGGGAGGCCTGTGGATCTGCCTGTCAATGTGGTTCATAAGTGAGTGTATAAGTCCCCGAGCTCATTGCCCAAACTGACCATAGGTGTTAACTCCAGATTACTTGTCTTGTCATCTAGGTATGGTGCCCCTGCCCCATATAGTCACGAGGTAGCTGACAGGGAAGGGCCCCCTCTCTCCAGGTTTCATGTGCAGGAAGTAATGACCTGATTTCAAGATGTATTGTATGTTAATGTTGGGTAACCAGTAGTAAACTGTGAATTACAGGATAAGTGTATATATCAATGGTTTAATATGATGATCTGCTTAAAGTACTGTAAGTGTACCTACTTGACACGGATGCCAAGTTTTTTCAGGCCTGGAAGGGTGTAACCCCCCTGCAACTGGGGGTTCCCAAAAGTCTTCTAGGAGCTGGCTAAGTGCTCCTTCCTGAATGGTGTTTGGCATTTAAGCTGTTTAACTGTGAGTGCTTTCAGAGCCTCTGGTACGGTCTCTTTAAGAGCTGCCTGCTCGCAGGCTAATTTAGCTAAAATGGAGGGGACTGTGTGTTTAATGCTCGACTCCCACCCGAGCTGTGGTCTAGTCGCTAAGAGCACAGAGGGAGCCTAATAGTAAGATGTAATTGTTTGCCAGACATCAGTTAGAGTATTAATGAAAATGCAGTTTGTCTAACCTGCCTTTCTTGCAGCTGGGACTTTGTGTCTTCTGCCCGTCCATTTTGGACCTAAACTGTTGAGTTGGGCCAGTTGAGTTAGGGGAACCCTAAAATGGAGACTACTTGGAGCCAACCACAACTTGGACTGTCACCTGGAGCCTGCTACCAAAGGAGAATGTATGGTAGGTGCCTCTGGGAATTGTAGTTTGGACCTTGGCACCTTTTTACACCAACAGAGGGAGCCCTGATGTGATTGACAGCTGAATCCACCAACAGAGCTGGTTTGAATCCAAAGGAATTGCCCTGAACTGTTGCTGGGAGATCAGATGTGAGTTGACTGTGTGGAGAGAAGGAGCTTTGTTTGCTGCGGCATATAGTTCGCACGGAAGTGTGTGGGAGGTCCTGTAGTCGGCCTGCAGCCATTAGATTGAGTGAGTTGGACTGAACCCGAAGTTGAAAGAAAAGGCAGAAGTGTGCAGAACCAGGCTTGCCTGTTGAAGACCGAAGGTTTGCTGAAAAGCGATCGGCCTGTCGGGGACTGCTGTTGTTGTGTGTGCTCCTGGGTAACTTGCAGTGTTTGTGATCAGGATCGAGAAGCAGCTGCCTGGTATGGTAATTTCCTTTACATATGAATGTGTCTAGTGCGGGTGGGGAATCGCGATTCCATTTCCCTGTTGCTGTGAGTTGTGAGCTGAAGCTGGAAGCTGAACTCAATTTAATCGGATTGAATCCACCTGTTATCCAAAGCAGTGAGCTCTGTCATGAGGGTCTCGTCTCCATGCCCTGCTTTCTGGCAATCCAGAACAACCATTTCCTTCAGGTTCTCTGTGTGGGGTATCGTGAGTACAAATCAGGGAAACTTCCTGCACCTTTCATTTAATCCAAGTGTGTCAACTGATTTCTGTGTGCTTTTCTTTCTGTGGACTGAACCATCCGGCTCCGGATTACAATTGTGTGTTGTGCATGTATTTTCCTCCCACTTGGCCCCATCCAGCTGCACCAGCCGGCCTACCCTGGGCAACAGACCTGGCTAGCCTCCCCCATCCTGGGTACCCAGAGTGTGACTTTTTGGTCCCTATATGTGTGCACAGTACTGTGAATCAAATATATCTAAACCAAATCGGTCTGATTTCCCCCTCCTTGTTATTGCTCCTTTAATAAATCATATTTGTTGTTATTGAACTATATTCAGTCTTAGGTGTCAGTATATGTGAAATAAGCATTGCATTGTGGCTGTGTGTATTATCTAACCTTGTCTTACAGGGGGTCTTCAGAGATGTGTTGCAAGGATTAGTCCTGTGGGTAAGGGGTTACTGTATGTGTGAGAAGTGTGTATACGTGGGGTATTGGGGAGGTAACTCCCAACGTGCTGCGTGGGTCACTAGTGGGAATAAAGGGGGGTCACAGTGTCCCAGAGGGCTGTACCCGAGTTAGTTTAATCTCTACTAACCCTGACCTCTGGGTGGAGGCACCCACCAATGGACCTAGGCCCCTGAACCTGTCGCTAGCCACTCAGGTGGGGTAGTAGCCCTTGGGATAGCGCCACCTAGGGGTTACATTATATAGAGAATAATGCATATGTAGGTGTGTGTGATATAGATTCATAGAAGTGTGATGGCAGAAAAGGACCGACAAGGCCCACTGAGTGTACCCATTTGTCCAGCTATCTGCTTGGACCTGCGCCCTCCACCCTCAACACCCCCCTGTGGTTGTCCCATGCCCTTTTGAATCCCTCCACTGTGTCTTCTCCAACAACCACCTCCGGGAGTCTGTTCCACTTATCTACCACTCTCTCTGTGAAATAGTACATCCTGATGTTACCCTGAACTGCCCCCCACCTGCAGGCCATGCCCTCGTCCTCTGATTTTCCTTCATCTGGAAGATGCTTTCACCAGCACCCTGTTTATACCCTTAAGGTACTTGAAGGTCTCGATCATGTCCCCCCTCTCCCTCCTCTGTTCCAGGGATTACATGTTTAGATCCCTCCACCTTTCTTCATAGGATAGGTGGCTCAACGCTTTTACCATCTTTGTTGCTTTCCTCTGAACTTGCTGCAGCCTCCCCACATCTTTTTTGAGGTATGGCCTCCAAAACTGGACTCCATATTCCAAATGCGGTCTAACCAGATGGGTGTACAAGGGTACTATGACCTCCCTATTTCTACTGGTGATCCCCCTTCCCATGCATCCCAGAATTTCACCACCCTTAGCCACTGCTCTCCCGCACTGCCTTTCCACCTTCATGTCCCACAATATAGTGATGCCCAGGTCCCTTTCTTGTTCTGTTACCTCCAGATCTGTGCCCCCCATGTAATACCCTGCCCTCCGGTTCCTGTAACCAAGATGCATGACTTTGCACTTTTCTGTGTTGAATGAAAGTTGCCACCTCTTTGACCATGCCGTAAGCATCCCCAAATCTCTCTGCATTTTTTTCTACCCATTCCTGAGTGTGTACCCAAGTGCAGATTTTAATATCATCCGCAAACAGACTCACACTGCCTTCAATGCCCTCCACAATGTTCCGTACAAATATATTGAATAGTACGGGCCCCATCATTGATCCCTGAGGGACCCCACTTGTGACCTTGCCCTCTCCGGATGCCACCCCATTTATTATGACCCTCTGCCTCTTGTCCCCCAGCCAGCTTCCCATCCATTTAACCAGCCTCTGACCTAGCCCCAGGCCTGACATTTTATACAGCAGTCTCCTGTGGGGCACGGAGTCAAAAGCCTTCTTGAAATCCAGATAAACCACAGCCACCACCCTCGCTTGATCCAGCTCCTTTGTGACCACGTCAAAAAACTCTGTCAAATTTGTTTGACAGGCTCTGCCCCTTGTAAAACCATGTTACTTTGGATCCATCAGGCCACTTTCCTCGAGGTAGCTGGTGATCCTGCCTTTTATTAGTTTCTCCATGAGCTTGCCTACCACCGATGTCAAGCTCACGGGCCTATAATTTCCCACTTCCTCCTTCCCTTCTCCCTTATGCAGTGGGACCACATTTGCCTGGCTCCTGTCTTCTGGCACCACCCCAGTCTCCAAGGACTGATTGAAGAGTGCAGTCAATGGCACTGCCAATATCTCCTTTAGTTCCCTTAACACCCTTGGGTGCACCCCATCCGGACCCATTGCCTTGTCCATCTTCATGCAGTCTAGTTCTCCCAAAATTTCCATCAGGAATGGCCTCATATCCTCTTCCCCTCCCCTGCTGTTACTTTTCCTGCCCTGTTGCCTTCACAATCTTCCTCCCTAGTGAACAGTGAGCAAAAATAGCTGTTTAGCAGGTCCACTTTCTCTCTGTCCCCTTGTAGCAACTCCCCTTCATTTGTTTTAACTGGAGTAGTCCCTGCCTAGTCGTCGTCTTTTCATTTATGTACTGAAAGAAAGTCTTATCCCCTTTTTTGACCCCTCTAGCTATGCGCTCCTCTGTCTGTGCTTTTGCCCTCCTTACCTCTACCCCGACTTCTGTCTGGCTCACCTGGTATTTTCCCCAGTCCACTTCTGCTTGTGTTTCCTTGAACTTTCTGAAGGCCTTCCTTTTTGCCTTTGCCTTTTTTGCTACCTTCCTAGTGTACCACAGAGGCTTCCTCCTCCTCTTATTTTTACTTGCTTTCTTGGCACAGGTGTCAGTGGCCTCTACAATAGCTTCACTTATCTTCCCCCACATTAGCTCTACCTCTGTCAACTCCTCAACCCCTTCCAAGGCCCTCTCCACCATTTCCCCCACTCTCACGAAGTTTGCCCTCTTGAAATCCACCACCCTCAACCTAGACCGGTGAACCTCCACAGTGTTCCATATTGTAAACCTGACTGTGTTGTGGTCACTCGTACCAAGATGTTCCCCCACTGATACATCTCCTACCCTATCCCCATTTGTCAGGACTAGATCAAGAGTAGTTTTTGCCCTGGTTTGCTCCCTGACCAGTTGATTCAGGAGGGCCATTTGCAGGGAGTCCATTATTTCCCTGTTGCCGGTTGAAGCAGCAGAAAGGGTGTCTCAATCTACGTCCTGTAGGTTCAGGTCCCCCATCAGTACCACTTCCCTCCCTTGCTGCCATTCTCACAAACTCATCAGCCATGCTTCTATCCACTGATTCCTGCTGTGCCAGGGGCCTGTAAACCACCCCAATATGCACTGTCTCCCCTTTCCCTACTGCCAAGACCCAGAGTCCTTTGACCTCTCCCCACCTACCCTGCAATTCTGATACCCTGCTACTCTCCTTTATGTAGAGTGCACCCCCCCTCTTTTTCCATCGTGTCCCCCCTGAGCAATTTGTACCATGGTATCTCATTTCCCATCCCTGCTCCTGGTGGCACCATGTTTCTGTTACCCCCGCAATGTCAAGGCCCTCCTCCACCATTTTTGCTGTTAGATCTGGGATCTTCCTACCCAGACTTCTGGCATTTGCACACATGACCCTCCACCCCCCTCTTTCCTCCTGCCCTATATATTTTGCCTCCTTAACCTTTAGCTGTGTGGGTATGGCTTTTTGCTCCTCTCTTGCCTTATCAACAGGGCTTCCCCCTGCTCTTCTCCCCCCCCCCCAGGTTTAGTTTAAATGGCAGCGTTTGTTAACATAAATGGTCCAGTTTGTATTTGAGCACTGCTTTCCCTCCCTATTTGGGTGCAGCCTATCTGGGGCATATAGGCTATTGTCGCTCCATGTTGAACGCCAATCTCCTATCACTCCAGACCGCTGCTGAGCACACCAACCTACAAGCCAACTATTGAACTCCACTACACTTTGCCTCACCTCCATGCTGGCCATTGGTACTGGCAACACCTCAGAGAAAGACAGGGATTTAAAGTCCAAGCTGCTGCAGAACCTAGCCAGTGCCATAAACCTTGTCTGCACCTCCATCACACTACTCCTTGCAAGGTCATTCGTGCCTACGTGGAAGATCAGATGAGTTTTCTCATCTATTTCCCTCCCCTTCGAGGGGATCCAGTGCATGACTTTGGCTGCCGTCATGCTTGGCAGGCACTCCACCCATATTTTATCCCCTCTGTCCCGTCTCCCTCATGTAACCAGGGGTGTAGCCAGGGTTTCAGATTTGTACACCAGCCTGCCATACTGCTACCCTCTCCCCCACTGTTGTCCATGTCTGCCCCCCCCCCAATAATTTGAGTCCAAGGTTCCAGGCTCCAATAAGATGATTCCCACACTAGACCTGCTGTCTGTCTGCACTACTAGTGTGGTGCTCGCTGCCTGCTGATAAATGCCACTGACTGCACCATGAGTCCAAAACCACGGCAGAAATTTCTTTTCTCTCCTGCAGGTAGGCAGATTTGCTTCACTTGCCACGCCCATGAAGCCTTCATTCTTTTAGCTGGTTCTGAGTCTGTTCTTCCGTCTGCTGCTCCTCAGTTCTTTTATTGCTTCTCTCGCTCCCAGTACAATTGAACTAATAGCATGGCTTCTGACTTTGCTGTGGCATTTAAACTTGCTGCCCAAGTCTTACCACACCCCCTACCAGATGCCACAGCCAATCACTATACAGGCAGACCATGTGGACCTAATTGAGACCTTCAGCTTCAACGTCTGCAGTCCACTCTGCCGCCCCCCTCCAAAAACAAAGCTGAAAGAGAAAAGAAAAAGCCTGCGAAACCAAACAAAGGAATTTAAATGTGGTGGACTAGAGAGGGCAGAGCAGTGCTGGCCAGCTTGTTTGCTACCCCCTGCTACTAAACTTGGTACGCCATGGCTTACTTGGGGTATCAGTAGCTACACCCTTGCATGTAACTCCTTTTATAATAGAGTCCCCCACTATTAAGACCCTATCCCCTTTCTCCTCTTGGGCGCCTCTTGCTGCTGCTGTTCTCCTTCTCTTTCCCAAGTTTTCCCCATCCTTACCCTTGTTATCTCCCCCCCCCCCGAAACTTCTTAAGACCTCCTCCCCCATCCTCCTCTTGCTCATTTCCCTGGTCCCCTTTCTAGTTCTCAGGTTTTTCAGTGCAGCTCTTTTCCCCTTCTGAATTTTTTTGAGCCCTCCTCTCCTCATCTTGTTCATCTCTCTGCCCCAAAACCTGGTTTCCGGGCTCTTCTGTGGTACTACCCTCCCTTGTGCCTTGCTCATTTGGATCAACCCCCCCCCCCCCAAGATTTCTCCTCTGTTCTTTGTACTCTGAGCTTCATTTTTGGTCCATGCCCCATTTCCCTATCCCTTCCTGCCGAAGCCGCCATCCCCTTCGTCCCTGCTTCCTGCATGGCTTGTTCCCATGCAGGTTCCTTCCTTCCTTCCCTGTCCCACTCTTGCAGCCCCAATCTGTGCCTTCTTGCGGAGTCCGAGTCTGGGGCCCCCACTCCCCCCTGCTACAGACTGACCCATACCATTACTATCTCTCCTTCCCTCTTGGGTCTCCCTTGACAACCACATACTCCTGCCTGATTTTATGGACACTCCCCCTGCCAGGATGCCCCTGTTCCCCCAGAGTACCTCCATTTACTCTCCTTTTGCCCGAGGTTTCAGTGCCTAGTGTAGTTTTGTAGGCATCCCCGTGCCCCCTACTTTTCCACTCCCCTTGCTGTCTCCGAATTTCTTCCATCTCCTCCCTGAGTTTTGCCAGCTGGTGGCACACTGGGCAACCCCCAAACTTCCAAGCCCAGTCGAGTACCATGGCTGCCCCACACCCTGCGCACCCAACCACCCTCCCAAAGATGCCTGCTGTCGTGACTTGAGGTCCCTTCCTCATCATATCCTGTACCTTTGGTCAAGCCCCCACATTTAACTTTCAATACCTCTCAGCTAGCAATTTCATACATACAACATGTAACCTACAGTTTGCCCCAGCTTTCAAATTCAGAAGTTCCCGAATGATCAGTGCTTCAGTGCCCTCACTCTGATCAGGGCTACTCTAGTTTACCTGTACACTTAGCAGTTACAGTGCCAACACCAATGGTCTGCACCTCTGCAGCCACAGATCCCACTCCCCGGTCAGATCTGCCCTAGCACATGTACCCTTGCCTGATCAGAGCACTATTTGTTAAAAAATGTATACCTGCCTGATCAAAGCATTACTAGGTTAAAATCCTCAAAAGTCAGACCATTCCTCCCCCTTGGCTCTTCCCCCAGCATCCATTTAATAGAGGCAGAGGTGGGTGGTGTGGGACGAAGTTACAGCCCCTCTTTGTGATGATCTAAAAGCAAAGCAGCTGGGCCTGCCTTTATAACCCAGCCGCGAGTTCAAAACTTTGCGCCCTTGCTCCCGATTCTTTCAGTGCTCCTCACTGAAACACCTGGCCTGCAGCCACCAGGAAAGTCTGCTCCTGTGCCCCTCTTGCTGCCTCTGGCTCCTCCCACATCTGAAGCTCTCCTCAGCTACAAGCCCTGGCCTGCCTCCAATTAGCCGCCAGGAAATAGCCTGCTCTGATGCCACTCTGAATCTTCCTGCACCTGACGCGATTACAGCTCCCCTTTGTAGTGGTCAGTTATTTACACACCCAAGGTGTGTGATAATATATAAACCTCGAAAGCAAAGCTCAAGAGGTTCATACAGTATATTGTCACACACCAAGGGTGTTTAAAAAAAAAAAAAAAAAACTGCAGTTCACATACTTACATGTGTGTCATTTTTTATAATAATTGGTGCTAAGTAAACACAGCTTAGAGTCTTAGCATTACCTGCTGCCTGCGTTGCTGATTCGACCTCTGTATGGGCTCCATAGCATGCTGGTTGTTATTATGACAAGGTGAAGGTTCAATGACTTCTTCATTGTTTAAAGTTTAAAAAAAAAACTGTGAATGGTTCAATTTTCTGTGTTGCTAAGTACCTTAGCGTGGTACACATAACCTAGCATGAAACAGTAAAAGCTATATCAACTCACAGGTTGATATGACTTTGCCATATCATCTCGCAGGTTGATATAAGTTTTTACAAGTCTCAAAAAAGAGTTGATATAGGGGTCCTCTGTTATTATTATAAGTTTGTTACATCACAGTTTGCTTTGGAGTAGTACTGCGATACATGATCTCACATGGAAACAAGCTTGGGCTCAATGTCTATTCTGATGTTCACCAAATTTTAAATAAATAACATATATAAAATAAAGTATGGGGTGGTGTGTGTAACAAGAAGTTCACACACACCCGAGGTGTTAGATGCTACATAAATCCAGAGAATGAAATTCGAGGGGTTTGTGAAAGCATCTGACACCGAGGGTGTGTTTAAACTTCGAGTTTAAACACCACTCCATATTTTATTTTATATAATTGCTGAGTTTTCCTTTTCTGCCACAGCAATTATATAAAATAAAAAACACATTCCTGTACGGCTGCGGTCTGGTCAGGTTTGAGTGCGCAGTCCACAGTCACCTTTATCCATTTAAAAGGTTTTTATTTATTTATTTATTTTGGTTGGCAGCCAAAATGTAGTTTTTTACTTCTTGATTTTGTTTTGTGCAGTCACTTTCCGCCGAGTCCTAGTGATGGTTCAGTCTCTGGGGGAACACAAGGCGGCTAGCGTTTGGAAAGGAAGAGCTGCAGCAGGTGCACGCGCACAGCAAGGGAAACTGGACATGTGTTTGCCCTTATAAACATTCCTTTATAATGGTTAATTACACACGGTTTCCCTATGGGAAAAAGGAAGACCCAGTTATGTAAGGATTAACCCATGACAATTGGCAACTATGCACAACCAGTGTGTTCTGCCACAGAGGGGTTCTGATTCTCTCTCCGACCTCAAGAGCTTCCGTGAGAATCAGAACCCCAAGGTGGCATAAAGTTGCTCATCCTGTATTTGTTATAGTGTATAGTACTATGTGAAATGTGCCCACGGTGGTTCTTTTACTTTCAGAATTAAACTAACTTGTGCAGTCTCTAGAGGTTTCAGAATGCTCTTATACCACATAAGGGTACAATTAGCAATAAGCCACTCTGAGGATGTGGGTTATCAGGGGATTTACCATGGCTGGTGAAGATTTACCCACTCAGCTGCGCCTCATGGGCAAACCACTCCAGCCGTGGTAAATCCCCTGATAACCCACACCCCCTCGTGGCTTATTGCTTAATTGTAGCCTTCTGTGGCATATCAGGGGATTTACCATGGCTGGAGTGGTTTGCCTATGAGGCATAGCTGAGTGGATAAATCCTCGCCAGCCATGGTACAGTAAATGCCCCGATAACCCCATCCTCCGAGTGGCTTACTGTGATTATACCAAGGTAAATTTTTTTACTATAATCAAATACAAATATTAAAGAGGTTGCTTTGTTTTTTTCTTATTTTTATTCTATTTATTCCTGTGCTGCAGATGATTTGTTGGATAGTCTCATCCATAGCCGTTGATTATCAAAGGATTTACACCGGTGGTAAACTGCCAGTCTAATGATTTCATTGGCTATTCACTTATGTCCATGGTATAATCATGTTTAATGACCTTTGAACTATGGAACAGCATTTTCAAAGGGGTGGAATTCTATACAGAACAATGCTCTGCTATGCAGTATAAATTAGTAACACATACACTATGATGGCAGCAAATCCTGACGAAAGACTTTGATACCGACTTCATGAAAATGTTGTCGAAGTGTCCTGCAAAACCTAGTAAATGAGAACTTTTATGGTGAGTTGTAATAGCTGATTAAATTATATACTTGTGTTAATGCCTGCTGAAAGTTGAGAACAAGGATCAAACCTGTATCCCATGTAAAGTAGCATAATGTGCTCCTAACAATGCCACCAGACTGGCCACTTAACAAAAAACAGCACCCAGCCTCCTAATTAAGCCATGGAGGACCTGACTTTTTTTTTTATTTTTTATTATTTCTTTATTCAATTTTTCCCTTATCGCCCATCCCTACCCACTCATCCTTGGCATGGACGTGTGTGTGTGGAGGCATGCGCATGCCATGCACTACGGGATGCCTCACCCTAATAGCTGCCCCGTCGACCCACCTATACCACCACCAGACCTCCACCTGGCGGTGATGGGACTACAGGAAGGGACAGCGTCTTCTCCAGGAGAGGAGAGCTGTGTGACGTGAGGTAAGGCTAGATGTCTCAACCCTCAGCGCCACTGGGCCAACTAGGGGGACCTGATTTTTAAGAGCAACTCTTTAGGCATTCCTTAAAGAGAAATTATAAAATGTGTACTAGAAATCCTGCGTCCTAACTGGCTGAAACTTGTTTTTACCCATTGGATTGGGGCACCACAGCCAGTGTGTAAAAACATGCCCCTACCACCCTGGATGCAGTGCACAAAATATCCTTGTGCCACTTTTTTGTGGCTGGTAGCCACTTTTCTGCTCTGCATAACTATTACATGTCCCACAGCTTGCTTGCCCACCCACCTTCAGGAGTCCACTCCCTTACTAACATGCTACCAACCTACTTAAAAACATTTAATCCATGCGTCTGATGCTTGCCTGCCCACCTGCCGACTTGCTCTTACTCCCCACCAGAGCACCTGCCTGCCAACATGCTCGCTTATAACTGGATCTCACTCACAGTATGGCATCCAATCATTCGCTGCAGTTGAAAATACTGTACATTTAAAACTCCCCATACCATGCACTCACAGACAGCCTGGGCTCTTCACAAAGAAATCTCTTCCACACACTATAATCAAAAACACAAATCGTGAAGTGCATCCATTCTTACAACAGACACTGAACTAAACACACTAGTGCCCTCTGGTGATGGCACACCAGTGGAAGGTCTACTTTACACAAAAATTGCAGATTTATTTTTTGTTCATTTATTTAAAAATCTCCACATGCAACCCATTTTATAAATGCAAAGAGACACTCCAGAGTGGTGATTGTGGTGTCACAACTGCACTGCTAGGGGCTGAAGGCACTCTGCCTGTGGCCTCTTGCCTTACTACACCACTGGGCTTGCACTTGACTTGTGACGCCACAACCAACATCCTCTGGTATCTTATTGCTTACATTATTGTAGAGTATTGGACTGTTCCCAGAGTAGAAATGAAGGGCACTTGGTGTTATGGTGTACTTTTTTTTCCAACCACGTACAGTACCACTTTAGTTTTTAGATGAAGTCTATATTTAGTAAATACCCTCATGTTAATTGCACATGTAATACCAGTGCCTTTGTATCCATGGCTGTTGCAACTAAGGAATGAGAATACCACTATATTGCAGCCATTTTAGAATAGTATTCAGTGAAACCAGTGTATAACTTAGAGCTATTGACTGAGCCTCAAAAGGTTCCATTATAATGAATGGTAATGTACCCATGGCACCCTAGGATAGTCAACTGGGGCAAAAGGCACATCAGCAGCTGAAATCTTTCAGTGCCTTATACAATAAATCTATTTTCTCTCTTTGTGTACAAGATGAAGATCAATTAGACAGTGCTATAGGAAAGGATATACTGAGTGTACTAATGTTTTTGGAGATAAAGGTACACACATTTTGCTTGTTAGTAATATAGTATCATGATGATAGAAGGGTCGTAGAGTTCATTTTGTTATCTCCTCATGCCGTATAGCAGTGACTACCCAATCTGAGTCTACACATGTCCATGCTTATAAACCCTAATTTTACCCCAATTCATGCTGTGTAATCATCAGTACTATTCTCCAGCAGAACTTTATTCCTGCTTTGGAAGCCTGAACAGTGCTAGCTTCCACAATCTCACCAGGTAGACTTTTCCATATGCTGACTATCCTCTGTGCAAAGTAAGACTTTCTAATGTTGCCCTGTATCCTGTATTCCTCAGTTTCAGTGCAAATCCTCAAGTTCAGCTTTTACTCACCAACTCAATGCTTTGTGCACTGTATAATCCATCCTGTCCCCTTTAGTATTTGGACCACTGTAATCATGTCTCCTCTCAGCTGATTTCTTCTCTAGGCTAAATAAGTTGAGTTGATGGCAGTCTTCTCTTTCCACAGTACATTTATTTATTTATTTATTTAAGAGTTTAACCAGGAGGGCACACTGAGCAGAATACTGCTCGATTCCAGGTGCGTCCTGGGGGGTAGGAGAGGGGAGAGTATGGTACAATACACTAAAATGCAATACAGTAAAACAGTGGCAGTTAGAGCAGACCCAGTGGTGCTGAGGGTTGAGGTGCTGGATGCCACACCGGCAACCCAGATTCGGGAACAAGCCCGGGCCACTGGAGGTCGGCAGGGGAGGGAGAGGATTGAGCATCCGGAAGACAGCTGTCCTCTCCTTTCCTCTCCTCTCCCAGGAGGGACTGGGGTCCTTGGCTTGGAGCCTGACTGCCCTCTGGCAGAGGCCTGAGGTGCAGCACGTTCCCTGCCCTACATCAGAGGGGAAAGATGCATGGCGAACATCGGCAGGTATGCCTTGATGTCAGAGACACACGCCATGCATGGAACACTGGAAAAAATGCCCCCTAGGCTTCTGGAAGATGGAGCACTGTAGCGCAGACCCACAAGTCCACCTGCCTGCCCCAGCCTGGTGCCCTGACAAATGGACATGGTTCAGGGGTGTAGGTCCCCATCTCTGTCCCCACCCAGGTGGCAGTCTGAGGCTACATGTACGGACTACCGTGGGTCCAGGTAAGGTGAGGCGGGGCAGATTGGTGACTCCCGAGGTGGCGGAGTCTAGGGGCAGAGGAGGAGTATAAATAGAAAGTAAAAAGAAAAAAACAGTGGTAGTTAGACACCAATAATAAACAAATAAGCAAGTACAGCCTGTACAGATTTAGGCGCAGTACATACAACAAGGAGCATAAGATCAGTGCAAGTGTACAGTGCAATACATATGAGCAAAAACAGTACTGAGCCATAACTACAGTCAGAGGAGGAGGAATTGGGGCAGCCAGTCAGTCTGACTTTGATTTGTGTGTTGGAAGCTGAGAACCTTGCTATACTGCAAAGAACAAACTAGAACTCCATTTAGGAGCTGGAAACCTGGTAAGGCATAATACTTGTAAAGAAGGGGAGCTACGCTTTCTACAAAAAGTTTCATTTTTTTTTCCTTATTGGCATTAAGCAGAGAATTGCAGGATTCCATTAAAAGTGTAGTAATTTTATAACCAGAGGGAGTGAGATACAACTGAATTTGCTTGATTGTTGGGGTTGAGACCTAGGATTTGGAAGGATATTTTTGCAACATTTTAAGTGTCCTGCTGGCTGAGGAGTGAGTTAATTTTTATCCCTGGACTCAGTAGAGTGGTTTGTGCAGGAGCCGTGGTCTAGTAAATTGTGGTGTTAGTTGAATTACTATAAAGGGCAATATTCACCAGGGTGGTGGAGCAGTTGTGTATTTGATTGTTTCTAACAGTCACCAGTGGCTGTGGACTACCCACCCCCAACCCCCCCAGGTGTGGCATTTCCTTTATAGCCACAGTTCTGACATCACTTCCTCAACAGGTCTTGGGGCAGAACTGTCATATCCTTAATAACCCAGCACAGTGCAAAAAGGGTAGATACACACCACAAATAGTAATAAAAAAAATATATATATATATTTTATATTATAAGGGAGCGGGACATGTGGGGAGTGGTGCAATGCACTGGCTGTGGGGCAGCAGTTTTCCGGGAGACATTCTGGAAACTGCGTTGCTGTCCTATTTGCAGGCAACTGTCAGCTCTCAGGGAGGAGGTTGCCCACCTCTAGGCTGAACTAGCAAGGACTAAGGAGGCCTCCCCCTTCCAGAGAGCACCACTGCCACTACCACTGCCTCAGAGGTTGCCAAGTATGAAGAGCAGTTGGACCACAGTGGGTTCTGGGAGGGTGCCGGTGGTGGACCAGAGGCGAAGCCCCCTAGTTGTACCTCTACACAAATCATATGCCATTCTGGCAGAGCAAGGTTCCTGTACGATGGCACCCTCAGTGGAGAACCAGAAGAATGCTGAGGACATCCACAAGGGAGACCCACAAAAGGGTGACAAGGGACACCACAGGGGAAGGAAACAGCTTCTGATAGGGGACTCTGTTGTTAGGGGGGTAAACCTGGGAAAGGGAGAGGAGAAGGAAGTAAGGTGCCTGCCTGGTGCCATGGCTTGGAGGTACAGGAAGCTAATCCTCAGGATTGCAGAAGCAGCATCACAGGAGAGGGAACTATATATCATAGTCCCCCTTGGGACAAATGACCTAGTTAGGCATGGGATCAGTGCAGTGCAGAATGAATTTGTGGAGTTGGGGAGGGGCCTCAGATGGGTAGCAAGCATGGTAATCTTCTCAGAGGTGCTACCAGTCCATGGCAGGAGTGAGGCTAGGGTACTGCACACCATGCAGTTTAATGAATGGTTGCAAAATTGGTGCAGAGCACAGGACTTTGGCTTCATTGGGGACTGGAGGGCCACCTGGAGAGATAAAGGTCTATACTGGCATGATGGCCTGCATCTGTCCACGAAGGGAACCAAGCTCCTAGGTGATAGGTTTAAATGCTTCCTTGGCAAGCTTTTAAACTAGCCAAGGGGGGGGAGGCGCTGATAAAAGGCAGGAAATTTCAAGCCTCCCCCCACAAAACATGGCAGGTAGTAAGGTAAACACTGAGGTACAGAGCTCAACACAGGACAGGGGTAAATAGAAAAATAGACAAGGACAATAAGAGCAGGGATGGGGGAAAAAAGGATAAAGCCAACATTAAATGGAGGGCAATGAGTACCAATGCCCGTAGTCTGGGAAACAAGCTTCCTGAGCTAGTAGCCCTGATGGAAGATGAACAATTGGATATTGTGGCAGTCACGGAAACATGGTACACCGAGAACCATGACTGGGATGTCAACATACCAGGGTACACAATCTACAGAAGGGGCAGGGAAGGTAAAAGAGGAGGTGGAGTAGCTCTATACATAAGGGAAGGGATCAAAGCTACAGAACTAAAAAGTAAAGGGGGAGGACAAAAGGCACTCTGGGTCACCTTGGAGACAGGGAATGGCATCACAATCCGCACAGGGGTTGTATACAGACCCCCGTCTCAAGGGGAGGAAATGGACAACAAAATGATAGAGGATATTCTCAAAATGGCTGAAAAAGGGGAGATACTGTTGATGGGGGACCTAAATATGCCAGATGTTAACTGGATAACATGTACTGCAGCCACATCCAAGAGCAGGGTCATTCTCGATGCCCTGCAGGGGGCAGGCCTTAGACAGCTAGTGTTGGAACCCAGTCGAGAGGGAGCAATACTAGACCTGGTACTCTCAAATGGAGAGAGGATCACAAATTTAGAAGTCAGTAGACATCTGGGAACAAGTGACCACTGCACATTGTGCTTCACAATGAGCACAACCATGGAGATAAGCCATACAAAAACAAGGATACTGGACTTTAGAAGGGCTGACTTTGGCAAAATGGGTGAATACCTGAAAAATGCACTAGCAAATAACCAAAAAGGAGGGGTGGAAGAACAATGGAGAAAAATCAGAACTGTCATCATAGAGGCAACAAGCCTTTGTGTGAAACAAATAAAGAAAAGAAAGCGGAGTAAAAAACCACTATGGTTCTCAAAAGAGGTGGCAGGGAAGGTTAAGGATTAAAAGGCTGCATTCAAAAAGTATAAGGAATCACAGAAGGAGCATGACAGGGAACTGTATCAATTCAAGCAGAAAGAAGTGGGGAAAGCCGTCAGACTAGCAAAGGCCCAAACCGAGGAAATAATAGGCAACTCAGTTAAAAAGGGGGATAAAACCTTTTATAGGTACATTAGGAGCATAGAAAGGTTAAGGGAGGGATAGTGAATATTAATAAAGGAGAGGGGAGGTGGGCAGAGGGAGACAGTGAAAAGGCAGAGCTATTGAATGAATATCTTTGCTCAGTATTCACAAAAGAAGATGAGGAGGAGTTACCTAAACCAGACAATAGAAGCACTCTGGGTAGGGGAGTTGACACCAGTCCATTCACAGAAGAAAGAGTCCTGAAAGAACTCCTAAAACTCAAGGTGGACAAAGCAATGGGGCCTGATGGGATTCACCCCAGAATCCTAAAAGAACTAAGGGAGGCCCTAGTGACACCACTGACCACACTTTCTAACAGATCATGACAGGATGGGGTGGTACCTGAGGACTGGGGGAGGGCAGATGTGTTTCCCCTTCACAAAAGTGGGAGCAAGGCAGAAGCAGGAAACTACAGACCTGTAAGTTTGACTTCAGTGGTAGAGAAAATGATGGAATCACTTCTGAAAGAAAGAATTGTTGAGTACCTAGAGGCCAGCAGGGCACAGGACCCAAAGCAACATGGATTTACAGCAGGAAGGTCATGTCAGATGAATCTAATTGATCTCTTTGACTGGGTGACCAAAATAATAGACAAGGGAGGGGCTGTGGATGTGACCTACCTAGACTTTAGCAAGGCATTTGACACAGTCCCGCACAAAATATTAATAATCAAGTTAGCCAGCCTGGGAGTGGGTCCCAGGGTGGTAGCCTGGGTTGCAAACTGACTGCACAACAGGACACAGAAGGTAATAGTGAACGGAACACATTCCAAAGAAAGGGGGGTTACTAGTGGAGTACCTCAGGGCTCAGTACTGGGTCCAGTCCTCTTTAACATCTTTATAGGTGACATTGCAGAGGGTCTGGAGGAAAGGTATGCCCTTTGCAGATGACACAAAGATCTGTAACAGAGTTGATACACAAGTGGGGGTAGAAAAGATGAGAAGGGACTTGGCAAGGTTGGAGGAATGGTCAGACATATGGCAACTAGATTTAATGCAAAGAAGTGCAAGTAATGCACCTGGGAAACAAAAACCCAGGAGAAGAGTACACAATAGCAGGGGAGGTACTAACAACAACAAAAATGGAAAGGGACCTGGGGGTAGTCATATCAGACGACCTAAAGGTGGGTAAGCAATGTGAAAAGTCTGTAAGGAGAGCCAGGGAGATACTGGAATGCATAGGAAGGGGCATCACAAGTAGAAAAAGGGAAGTGGTTATCCCTCTGTACAGACAGTTGGTGAGACGCCATCTGGAGTACTGTGTGCAGTTTTGGAGACCTCATCTACTCAAGGACATAGACAGGATGGAAGCAGTCCAGAGGAGGGCAACTAAAATGGTGCAGGGTCTGCAGCAGAAACCATATGAAGAGAGACTGAGAGAGCTTAATATGTATACTCTTGATGAAAGGAGGGATGGGGGGACATGATAGAAACATTTAAGTACCTCAAGGGAATCAACAAAGTCCAGGAGGGTAGCATCTTTCAGAAAAAGAGATGTGTAAGAACAAGGGGGCACAATTTAAAGCTAGAGGGGGGACGGCTCAGGGGTAATGTGAGGAAATGTTTTTTCAATGGAGAGAGTGGTGGATACATGGAACAGCCTTCCTGAGGAGGTCGTTGGATCTAAAACAGTGGGGGAATTCAAACATGCATGGGACAGACACAAGGCAGTTATAGTGGGGGGTTGCAGGAAGTAGGCTGTTGGTTAACTAGAATCTGCAGCTTATCCAGTAGGTAGGGAAATAGGCAGACTGGGTGGGCCAAGTGGTCCTTATCTGCCGTCAAAGTCTATGTTTCTATGTTTAGCTTTTAGTTAGTCGCATGTGCAAGTGGAGGAGAAGTGATCAGAGAGGCGAGCATAGAGATACCGGGCAGAAGGGACATGCTGAATGTCTGTCAGGAGGGAGTTCCACAGCTTAGGCATGCGGTAATCGAAGGCTGACTGGCCTGTGTATGTGGACATGTGCGGGACTGATAAGAGTCTAGTATCATTGCGCCTGAGTGAGTAAGCTGGCAGAGGAGGCAGTATAGCGCTGTGGTTTAAGGTTCTGAGCTGCAAACCTGGAGACCTGGGTTTGAATCCCACAGCCCCCACTTGCATACTGTGTGACCCTGAGCAAGTCACTTAACTTCCATGTGCTCCCAGGTCACACCTGTAAACAAGCTTTCAGCTTAGTGTGCTTCTCCTGGTAAAACCAAACCAAAAAAAAAAAGTGCAGAGGAGAGGTAGGGGGACAGGGACAGGGACCAGAACTTGGCTGTGAAATGAATGCAGTGTGTAAGGCGGTAGTTCTGCAGTGAGGGGAAGCCCAGTGACTGATAGAGGGCACAATGATGGGTGGAGTAGGGACAGTCAAGGGCGGAAACGACAGAAGGCGTGGAAGATTGAGTTCAGTTTGGCCAGGGTGAACTTGGGGGCGACCCTGTAGACTACATCACCTTAGCTTATAACTGGCAGAATCATTTTTTGTACCACAGCATGGCAAGGCGGCAGTGGGATGCATCCACGATTGTATGTATTTGTTATGCCATTTTGTGTGGCAGATCAAGCTAGAGGATCTGTTTTAATGGGCCCCTATATATTCTCTTTACAACAGAGGACTTTCTACCCCCAAATGTATCATAAAAGGGGTGGAACTAGTACTTCTGCCCCAATTTTGTGGAGCCCAGGCATGAGGAAGCCAAGGCTGGGGGGATCTAATCCTTTTATTTTAAAACAAACCTGCAGTATTGTCCTTAGTAAGGTTAATAAGTATGCAGCAGATACAACTTATTCATGTTTTATACATAGACAGTAGCAGTAATAAATGGTTGTCAGGGGTTAGACTTTTGGGGATGTGAAATTCAGATATGTTTGTAAGGTAATGTTTGCTAATAAGAATATATATATATATATATATATATATATATATATATATGTATATGTATATGTATATATATCACAAACTGAGGAAAAGATAGCCAACTCTGTTAAGAAGGGGGATAAAACCTTTTATAGGTACATTACGGAGCGAACAAAGACCAAGGAAGGGATACAGAGACTTAATAAAGGGAAGGGAATGTGGGAAGAGGGTGACAGTGAAAAAGCAGGAATACTGAATGAATATTTCTGCTCAGTATTCACAGTGGATGAGGAGAGGGAGGTACCTAAACCAAACAAGGGAGAAACTCTGAATAGGGGGGTCGATACCAGTCCATTCACAGAAGAAAGGATGTCGAAAGAACTCTTGAAACTGAGGATGGACAAAGCAATGGGGCCTGATGGGATTCACCCAAGAATACTAAAAGAACTAAGGGTAGAACTAGTAACACTACTGACTATTCTCTTTAACTAATCATGGGAGGATTGAGTAGCACCTGAGGACTGGAGGAGTGCAAATGTGATTCCACTTCACAAAAGTGGGATCAGGGCAGAGGCAGGAAACTATAGACCAATTAGTTTGACTTCAGTGGTAGGGAAAATGATGGAATCACTTCTGAAGGAAAGAATTGTTGAGTACCTAGAGGACAGTGGGGCAGAGGACCCAAGGCAGCATGGTTTCACAGCAGGAAGATCGTGTCAGATGAACCTAATAGATTTCTTTGACTGGGTGACCAAAGTAGTAGACCAGGGAGGGGCTGTGGATATGGCCTACCTAGATTTTAGCAAGGCATTCGGCACAGTCTCACACAAAAGATTACTATATAAGTTAGCAAGCCTTGGAGTGGGTCCCAAGGTTGTAACCTGGATAAAAAAACTGGCTGGACAACAGGACGCAAAGGGTAATAGTAAACAGAGTCCACAGTGAAGAAAGGAGGGTTACTAGCAGGGTACCGCAGGGTTTGGTACTGGGACCGGTCCTCTTTAATATCTTTATAAGTGACATTGGAGAGCACCTGGAAGGAAAGGTATGTCTCTTTGTAGATGACACAAAGATCTGCAACAGGGTTGATACACAAGGTGGGGTGGAAAGAATGAAAAGGGACTTGTCAAGGTTGGAGGAATGGTCAAATATGTGGCAGCTCATATTCAGTGCAAAGAAGTGCAAGGTAATGCATCTGGGAAGCAAAAACCCAGGGAAGAGTATACAATGGGGGGTGAGTTAATAACAATAAAAATTGAAAAAGACCTAGGAGTAATTATATCAGATGACCAAAAGGTAGGCAAGCAATGTGAGAAGGCAGTAAGGAGGGCTGGGGGGATACTGGGATGCATGGGGAGAGGCATCAACAGTAGAAAACAGGAAGTTGTTATCCCTCTCTACAGACAGTTAGTGAGACCCCATCTGGAGTACCGCATGCAATTCTGGAGATCTCATCTCTGCAAAGACATAGACAGAGTGGAGGCTGTTCAGAGGAGGGCAACCAAAATGGTGCAAGGTCTGCACCAGAAGACATACGAGAAGAGACTAAAGCAGCTTAATGTGAATACCCTTGAGGAAAGGAGGGAGAGGGGGGACATGATAGAAACTTTCAAGTATCTCAAGGGAATTAAGATACAACAGGGTAGTGTCTTTCAGACGAAGATGATGTGCAATAACAAGGGGGCACAATTTGAAGATAGAGTGGGGATGACTCAGAGGTAATGTTAGAAAGTATTTTTTCACAGAGAGAGTTGTGGATGCATGGAACAGCCTTCCTGAAGAGGTTATGGAGTCAGGAACAGTGGGAGAATTCAAGAATGCACGGGACAGGCATAAGGCAATTCTAGTGGGGGGTTGGAGGAAGTAAGCTGTTGATTAACTAGAATCTGCAGCTTTTCCATCAGGTAGGGAAATGGGCAGACTGGATGGGCCAAGCGGTCCTTAGCTGCCGTCAAATTCTGTTTTGTAATTAAAGTGTTATGTATTGATATTATATGTTCTAGTTAAAGAAAAAAATACCTTTATTGATAACACATGCAACATTAACTGTTAAATACAACTGTTTGGGCCCTTAAATTCAAAATGAATCACGTGGTTCCTAGGATTAAATAAGACCTATTTCTGAGCCTACTTGAAAATATTTAGCTGGGCCCCAGTAGTATATTATCATTCATGTGCACTCTTCTTTAACCCAATTTAAACAGTCATTCTTTCTCAATTCTCATGTGCCACTCATTTTCAAGAGGATAATTCTGAAACTCATTTTTGTGTGCCCTCCACAGACTCGCTGGCTAACACTCAGATCCTTTCCCCAGGTTTATCTTATTTCAAAAGAACACTTGCTTGTGGTGCTCCCTCCTTGCGCAGTGCAGGTGACAAATCAGAACTGACAAACACACAAATTCAGTGCACACACAGGACTGTAATGGTTTCAGTAAAGATTTATTTCGACCTCAGAATGTTGAAAAGCACAGCTGGCTGTAACACCCCAGTGCTTTGACTCACACAGGAGTCATCATCAGGGATCAAAGTATAGTCAGAGTGTGCCCACTCTTTTGGACATTATACCCACTTTTTTAAATTGCCACTATGCCCCCGCTTTCAGAGAGTTTGCCTGAATGGATTAGTGTCAGTTCATATGCAAATGGTTCTTGCAAGGATGCCACCTCATGAATCTTTCTAGTAGTAATGTCCATAATTCCTCTTCATGATGCTTCTCTGAAATCCCCCTTCACTAGATGTCACTGTGTCACATGATATTGTGTACACATGGCAAGTCTGTTTTACACAATATGCTGATTACAGGCATGTGGCATGCCTTCTACCCACATGTACAGTATTACGTATGTTGCGTGTATGTGACAGCTCCATTGAGCCTATTATGTGTGTGTATCATACATGAACAATAGGCGATGTAATTAATAATAATAATCTTCATTTGTATGGTGCCTTTCAAAAAACCAAGGCGCCTTAACAATAATTAAAATCACAATATCAACAAAGAACATCTCAACAAAAAACAAAGTAATCACACTGATATCATCCTTTAATCACCAAAAGCTTCGTTCCACAAGTAAGTTTTTAGTGCTTGTTTAAAGCCCTCAGTGGTCGTTCACTCACGTAACCGGGGTAGAGAATTTCAAAGGATGGGGGCAGCAAACATAAATGTTCTCACTCTAGAAGATTTCAGGCATACCCTTGGAATCTCTAGCAACTCCTTGTCAGCTGAGCAGAGCAATCGTCCAGGGCAGTGAGGAACCATGAGCTCTTTCAGATAGTCTGGGCCCAGTCTGTGTAGGGCTTTAAAAGTCAGAAGACTTACTTTAAAGGTGATCTGGCGCTGAACTGGCAGCCAGTGTAGGCTGTGCAGCACGGGCGAAATATGACAAGACCGAGAGGATCCCATCAAAAGCCTTGCTGCTGCATTCTGCACTAGCTGCAGGCGACAGATTTCCACTCCTGGTAGCCCTAGGTACAGGGAGTTGCAGTTGTCCAAATGCGAGGTCACAAAGACGTGGATCAGAGTAGGAAGGTCGCCGGATGGAACAAGGTGCTTAATCCTGGAGATATTCTTCAGATGGTAAAACGAGGATTTGATGACAGCTGACACCTGAGAATGTGGGGTCAGCCGTTCGTCAAAATTTACCCCCGGGTTCCGCACCCGTTCAGAGGTCAAGAGTGGTACACCCACAAGGTAAAGACCAGTAAAACCCCCACTCAACCCCTCTGTCCGGTGACCCAGATCCACAACCAATACATCAGTCTTATCAAAGTTCTACTTTAACCAACTGGCATCCATCCACTCCTGGATTTCAGTGAGGCAGCTATTAAAGACTGAGACAGCTCTATCCTGGTTGGGCGCAAAAGAAAGGTAGAGCTGGGTATCATCTACATAACCATGAAACCTCAGCCCATACGTTCTTACAATGTTTCCGAGGGGCAGCATATACACTATGAACAACATGGGGGACAGCACTGAACCCAGAGGGAGGGACACCACATGATAGGGGAACTGGGTCCAAGGAAAAAACCCCGGACACCAGCCTCTGAGATCTTCTCATGAGGAATGATGTAAACCACCCGAGGACTGTACCCGACAGTCCGCAGATGAACCTCAGACGATCAAGCAGGACCCCATGGTCCACAGTGTCAAAAGCTGATGAGAGATCTAGCAGGCGATCATTGAGCACCCGAACCAGCACTGTCTCAGTACTATGCTTCTTTCGAAATCAGGACTGGAGGGGTTCATAGATGTCCTGGATGGTCAAATGGTCCTCCAGCTGCATGGCCACTACTTTCTCGATCACCTTCCCCACAAAGGGAAGGTTAGAGATTGGTCTGTAGTTTGCAGGGCAGTCTGGGTCCAAAGAAGCTTTCTTCAAGAGTGTTGTCACCACTGCCTCTTTCAGTGAGCTTGGAAACTCACCTGTCTCCAAGGAGCATCAAACTGTCTGAGCTAGGACCAGACCGATAACATCAATACAACCCAAAATAAGGGAAGTAGGTCCCGGATCTAAACTACAGCATGTAGGGTGCACACTCTGTATGATCCGCATGACATCCATGAAAGCCAGTCAGACAAAGGTACTCCAGGAAGACTGAGGATGAGTGATCCCGCACTGAACCACAGCAACACCCGTACAGTGTGCTGGATGGAAAGCCGATCTGATGTCAGCCACCTTATTTGCAAAAAATCAAGCAAGTTTATCACACTCTTCTTGTGAAAAAGCTTTCCGGACTTTTAGACAGGCTGGGCTGCACAGTCTGTCCACAGTTTGGAACAGCTGAGCTGGTCGATTTTGAGCAGCCACAATCTCCCTGGACAGGAACTCTGCCTTCTTATGGGAGATTGCAGATTGATAGACTTGATAATGGTCCATCAGTCTAAAGTGGTCAGCATCAAGAGCGGATTTCCACCAGCAACACTCTAACCTTTGTCCTAGTTGCCACATCTCCCTCAGAGTCCCATCAAACCATGGAGATCGAGGGAAAAAGGAGAGAGGATGGACACAGACAGGAGCAATGACATCTAGAGCCACCGCAATGGCCGAATTATAAGCCACCATGAGGGCGTCTGGATCACTGTTTGCCTCTGAGAGGGACGAGAGATCCAGCACCTCCATTAGGCCTTGAGAATTTATATCTCACAAAGGGCGATACCGAGTCATCTCCACAGGGGTAGGCCTACATGGGGGGGGTGCTAAAACTGAACCCCTCGGTGTAGTGATCAGACCATCCAACTGGTTCCACTGCCAAGTTGGAGGCCTCAATCCCCAGAAGGAAGACTTAAGTCAAGAGAGTGACCATGATTATGAGTAGCAGTGGTAACTACCTGTGTAAGGCTCAGAGATGTCATCAACTGGAGGAAGTGCTGACCAAATTGCGAGAATTCATTGTCAACCCAAGTGCTGAAGTCGCCCAGGACCATCAGCCTAGGCAACTCAAATGCCATGTCGACAACGAAGTCCGCAACTTCCTGAAGGAATCGTATCTCATCTCCTGGTGGACAGTAGATGAGGACGATCCTACAGCCTACACCGGGTACTACGGTACACTCAAATTACTTAGTCTCCCCAGCTGGTACATTCATGAGATTAAGTTCGGTCTTAAAACAGACTGCTACCCCCCCGATCCAGTCTCAGGCGGTGTGTCAACAAGTACCCAGTGGAATTGCAGCCTCAAAAATGGGGCCAGAGTTCTTATCCAGCCAGGTCTCAGTGATGCAAGCCAGGTCCACTGATTCAACAAGATATGCAATAATTGCAGTCTTGTTTTTAATGGACCTAGCATTGCATAACACTGCCCGAGTTGGGAGAACCTCTCGGGGCCACCCAGACCATCTGCCTACCATCATTTGTAGTGCCCTTGGGTATGGAAACAAGACATGGCAAGCCATGTTCTGGGTTCCATTTCACCCCAGGGCATCTCCTGGATCTCACTACCCCAATGCGGTGGCCCCCTCATTCATCCTGTACTGTTCACACCCACACACCCTCCTCCGACCCCTCCGCACAACACCCAGCACCTTACAGCACAGGTATGTTGTAAATTGAAGTGGGGGGGAAGGGGCGGAGAGCATGAAGGGCGGAGGACAAGTAGCACACGACCGTAGGGGCACGACTCCCAACACATTTTGGAATTCCAGACAACACTCTTCAAACTATCCAACTGAATCACAAAACCAAAACTAAAATAATAAAAAATAAACTAAAAACATACAGAATCCTATTAAAAGTAATAAATATCTTTAAATTCGCTCCCCCAAACAAAAAACATAAAACTCCTCTCTCTAACAGCACATACCTGCAATCTAAAACTCTAGAACAAAAGCAATAACTCAAAATAAACAATGCACAATAATAAATGTATCAAATAAACACAGTTGGTACAGACAGGCAGGGTAGATTTATAATGCATTAAAACCATTTAGGAAAGAATTTCAGATGTCCAAGTCCCAAAGGTCCTCTCACCACCAGCAGGAATGGACAATCCTCTCGGAATCTCACACCTCCCAAAGCAGATAGACGGAATAGTCTCAAAAATCTTTCCAAAAATAAAACAGAGTAATCCCCAGTCCTCAGGTACTCTCACTACTAGAGTCTGGGAGATTGCTATTCGACACTCTTACTGTCGACAAGTAAATAAAATAAAAAACAGTCTGACCGTAACTCAGGAGAAAAGGAGTAGGATTCCAAGGTTCCTCTAGCAGGCCTCTTTGGGATCAGTCACAACTTTGAGACCAGGGCAACCCAGACAAAACTGAGCTGGCAGATGACCTCTGGCTGTAGCAGCTACCATGGAGTTCCCCGGTAGAACCCACCAACTGATGGGCCCCCCAGGGACCCTAGGGATCAACTTTCACCACCAACTCCCTGGTGGATAACAGCATAAATCCCCATGCTGCCACAGACCTCCACACAACCCACCAGACAGATCAGGCAGCTCACCTGGTCCCAAATTGAGTTGCTGCCATCCCTAAATCCACCGAATAATCCAACAGCAGTTCATCCACAACCAAATCTGTTGAGTCTTCAGCTTCACAGCCCATATAAATGCACAGACCAACAGTACAATGAGCCAGTCAGTGAAAACCAAAAAACAGACTTGTTTCCCAATCCCAGGGGCGTTCGCCAACTCAGCCCTGCCCTCGACAAAAGAACCCCTTAGTCCATATGCACAAATGCCTTCCATCAAACAGAAGGCCGATCAATGGCGGGTTGAGCCCCTCTCGCTATAACGAATGTCCTCACACACTCACAAGCTCCGCTCCTTACTCCAAAATAAAGATCACGATATACCACTGAGAGCAGTGCTGCAGTATAAGAGATTACAGACTGATGCAAATCATGCAAGTTGTCAATAAGGAATATGGTATATTATATACTTACATTTAACGAGAAAGAATAATATTAAAGCCTGATTTGCATTACAGAGTATCAGCCTAATATAACCCACCCCAAATTATGTAAGTAATAAGACATGATGAGGTGTGGGTTATGGCCTGAGAAGTGCACACCCCTGGTGTATAATAAGTCACAAGGCATACCAGAGTGTCTTTATCAACTGGGAAGTGCTCTTATCACTTACTTAGTACCTGTACCAAGTAGTCCCTGGTGTGCACACCAGTTATCAGGACCCTAGGTACAAAGACTGCTCAGTCAGTGAGCACCAGCGACAGATTGATAATGGGTGGATGAATGAGGGGTGAGCCATTGGCTGCTAGGGACTGCTTGGCACAGGGTAGGACAATAGAGGGGATGCCATTGGATGTAGTGGACTGCTTGGCATGGGGTATTATGATGGACAAGAGTGCAGAAATTGATTTACATGCAGTCATGTTGGTGTAGTAGGGTCACCAGCCACACTCAAAAGGATGCCCAGTCACTGTCCAAGTGTAGTTGCTTGTGGAATTTAATAAGCTACTTCAAGCATGGTGTAAATACAAAATATCAAAGATACAGGTATCCACAATGAATAGGGGAGCTACATGTGCTGAAGCTGTAAACCATTGCCATGAAGAAGGACCTTGCCTACAGTATTCAAGGCAATGATAGACAGCTAGACCCTGGCCCCTGATGAAGCTTATTTGAGTAATGTGCCACAGCATTTGGGACGACTAGCTGAAAGGACTTTGGCACATGAGAGCACATATTCATTGTGGTACCTGTGTCTTTGATATTTTGCATTTATAATGTGAATTTGTTCCTGTTCAGTATATGTGGGGTTGAAAGAAATGCAAATCACCAAGAAAATTTAGGCTGGTTCTGCTTTAAGCAGAAATGCATGCTGCCAAATGGACTCTCACACACTCTGCAAAGGGTGCAAACAGAAGACACAGACACATGTTTCATCCTACTGAGGACTCATCAGTGTGCCTCATCTGTATCACACCGGTGGGAAAATGAACCAGCCCTAAACTGGTCTTACAGGTCTGGGTCATGGTCGACCCAAAATAAGAAAGCGAGCTAAAAGACAAAGAACCTCAGTGTAAAAGCACTGAAAAGTGCATTGACAACAAAGCCAAGTTTTAAACAAATGCAGAATCACATGTACCCTCGTAATGCAAAGCATCATGGGATGCATATGTAAATCATCATATGCAGGCCTCTCACAAAATCTGCAAAGTGTGCAAACAGAAGACACAGACACATGTTTCATCCTACACAGGATTCATCAGTGTGCCTCATCTGTATCACACCCCCAGAGGAAATGAACCAGCCCTAAGTTAGTCTTATGGGTTTGGGTCATGGTGGGCCCAATAATAATGTCAGTGGCTCCGTAGGTAGCACACTCGCCTCTGAGGCCGGGAGATCAGAGGGCTGTGGGTTCAGTTCCCACATCTGGCACTTGAGTTAATAGCCCAGTACTGACACTGTAGTGCAGCATGAGAGGGGTGCTGCACTTCTGAGGTGCCATCTTTCGGATGAGATGTTAAACCTTGGTCCCATCTGCCTGGATTGGTGGTAGTTCAGGTGGATGTTAAAGATCCCATGGCACTTATCGAAAAGAGTATGGGAATTTCCCCGGTGTCCTGGCCAAATTTCCCTCATTCACTAAAAATACCACCAACAGCTTAATCTGGTTCAAGGTCAGTTGGCATTCATCTGTATCCCCCTCCCCCGGGTCATGCCTGAAAATAGGCAGGATTTGTCTAGTGCATTTACCCGGTCAACAAAAACTAAATAAAATAAAATAAATAAAAATCATGACACTTTAGGCTGATTCTACTTTAGGCAGAAATGCATGGTGCCAAAGGGCCTCTCACACAATCTGCAAAGTGTGCAAACAGAAGACACAGACACATGCTTCATCCTACACAGGATTCATCAGTGTGCCTTGTCTGTATCACACCCCCAGAGGAAATTAACCAGCCCTAAGTTAGTCTTATGGGTTTGGGTCATGGTGGGCCCAAAATAAGAACGCAATGTAAAAGGCAAAGAACCTCAGTGCAAAAGCATTGAGGCAAGGATTACCCAAAACAGCACTGGCAGCAAAGCCAAGATTCAAAGAAGTACAAAATCACACATACCCCATAATGCAAAGCATCCTGGGATGTATATGCAAATCCTATGAACATTTAGGCTGGTTCTGCTTTAAGCAGGAATGCATGGTGCCAAAGAGCTTCTCACACAATCTGCAAAGAGTGTAAACAGAAGACAGACACATGTTTCGCCCTACGCAGGACTTATCAGTATGCCTTGTCTGTATCACACCTCAGGGGAAATAAACCAGCCACAGGTTGGTCTTATGGGGTTTGGGTCATGGTGGACATGTGGGGTTGGGTGCCCTGACATGCACTGGACCACTATGAGATATGCAGAGTAAGCTTTGTTTGTTTTACTGAAGGACAGGAATGCAACTGTATGCCAGATATTGCTTGGCATGGGGCAGGGTGAGGAAAGTGTTGCAAATGGACTGAAAGCTGGCATAGAAGTACTGGTTTGAAACTTTTGTCTATGCCCCAAATTTATTTTCAACAGAAACACCTCCTTTACTGGTACACCTGATACTAAAAAGGATATTGGTAATTTTGCACCCACTGGTTATGTAGGGTGGCAGTTTAGCATCATGGTAGTGCACAGAGCTTTGAACCAGGAGAACTTTGTCTGAATCTCACAAATTGCATTCCTATGTCCCTGACAAAATCTTTTAACTTTCTGTATGTAATCTCAGTATAATCTCTCTAATGATTCTATCTCTGTGACTCCTGCTTGTAGCCCTATTCCTTCCTCCAGTCCTGGACAGTAAAGCACTTTGGGATACAGTTTGTATGAAAAAGATTGTATTTCTGTAGCGCTTCACATTGTCAATGGGAAGTCATTACTACTGGGTATAGTGCACCCCTACCAGGGGTATGGCACAGCCCAAGCTTTTGAATGTTGGGCATATGAGGATTCCAAGCAGCAGTAACTCCCTAGTTAAGATTTTCCATTCTCAGTGGAAACAGCTTATCTACCTTCTCTCAAGACTTTTCAATATTTTCACTTATGGCTGCAATTCTGCATAGCAGGTTGGTGCTACCTTATTCCTGGGAGAACCCCTAAATTAAAAACGTGCCTGTTAAGCTGTGCCTTTCAGATTGACTAAGCTGCCTCACCCATTTCCGTTCGTGGACTGGGGGCCATATCTGCCTTGCTCTAGAGTGTTCTAATGTCTCAGATAAAAAAAAAAAAAAAGATGTGCAACAGGTATGTACATTGTATTTTATTTTTGGGGTAGCGTAGGTCTCCTGGGGGCTTCCCCTTGGATTCCTGCATAGGTTTCAAACCCCCGCAGTTTTCAGGTTGTATTGCTATTGTTTTAACAAAAACAAAACAAAAGAAAACAGATACCAGTGTTTGTATTATTTTGCACTGTTTTGTTGGTGTTCAGAAGGCTTGAGTACTTTCTTTTACCTCAGCTTTCTGAACATTTGCACTACTGCCATTAAACTGTGGCGGCTGGGAGCATGCTTCTTCGGTTGAGTTTTCAGGTGCTTGCCTTTGTGCACCAACGGGTGCCACAGGTGCATCTACCTTTTGATGCAAATTGCATCTAATTTTTGTCGCAACTGCTTGAGAGTGCTTGCAAGCTGCATGGTGAACGCACACAAGTGCGCAGTGACGCACACTGCGATTTTCTGTATTATGCAGTTCCGTTACCGAGCATGCAAGGTCACATACACATGTGTTTAGTGTGCTAACGTCTCATAGGATCTCTCAGTACATGTTACTTTTTCTACTTCTATGGAGTTCATAATTATAAACAGGATTGTCATTTGGCACCATGGCATATTGGAGACCGTTAATTATGAAAAGGTATAAGACCTGCAAAAGGGTGATGAAATGCTCCCCTATGGGTTTCCATTGTCCTCATTTTGTTGCTCAGCACAATATTTCTCTAATGGTTCCTCATCTGGTTCTCCAAGCTGGGAAGGGGGGCACCTGGATCTTTAGTTGGCAATGGCAAAGCAGAATTGCAAAAATCACTTTTATTGCTCCTTGGTGAGCTTTTGAGCCCCAGTGTCCCACAGGACAATCCAGACACACCTGACCCCAAACCAGTCCCCTCAGGTCAACGGGAGCCCACACAGGCACATCCAGGTGCGTCGCAGCTAGAAGAGCCTGCAGAGACAATTGTACGGGCAGACCCTGGCCATGACTACATAATGGATCAGGATGAGGCTTTTTGGGGATCGTAAGGAAACTCCTGAGCTTATAAAAATTGCTTACTGATGAAGAGGATGTCCCCTAGGAGGAGGAAGAAGTGTGGACAGAACCCAGGTCAAGGATTCTTATACCTCCCCTGTTTAACAACAGGTCTTGTCTTTTTTAATAGCTGAGATATGTAGATCCTTACAACTCAAGGAGGAACGGTCCATAGAGACAGCAGATGTTAATTCAATTCTGTCTGTGTCCTTCCCTGCTCCAAAATGTTTTCCAAGTTTTATTCACTGTTACCAGATTATTGAACATGAATGGGCAGGTGTGGATCAGAGAAAGTATCTTCCAAAACCGAAGACACAGCCCTTTCCCTTTTTAGAGAAAAATACTGCAGGTGGGAAGCCCCTCTGCTGGTGGACAAGGCTGTGTATAATTCAGTCAAGCACACAATCATTCCTTTTGAGGGATGCTGCATGTAGAAAGACCTTTTTTTCAAACGGTGCAAACCTTTCTAACTACTATGCTTCCTTTATTGTTGCCAGAGCCTTAAACTTGTGGAGCACTAACCTGGGCGGCTTCATACTACCAGATTCAGAAGGGGCGAGCATTTTGCAATTGGTTTCCATGGCCTCCACCTTTCTCAGTGATTCTGCAGTGGAGAACTTGCACATGTCAGCCCATTTGGCCTACCATTTTGTGTCGGCCATGCTGGTTGTATGACGTAGGCACTGGGCTGCTGATAAGGCTTCAAAGTCTAGGCTTTTCAATGTACCCTTTGAGGGAGATCTGTTTTTGGTTCCAGCTTGGATGCTATTTTAAAGAATCTCCAGGGCAAAAAGGTCCATCTTCCAGAGTCAAAACAACAACATAAAACTACCTCAGCTCAGAGGGGTCAAGGTAACGGCTGGCACAGGCAGTTTCATGGAGGTTTTCGTCCCTTTCAGAACTTCGGTAACAAGAGAAATAGAGGAGCCTACTCAGGTAATAAGGGTTACAGTAATAGAGGCCCTGGCCAGACATTGTGCAGGAGGCCCAAGCTGAAAGCTTGGTACCTCACAATGAGGGTATGTGGGCCCATCCCTGCCCCCCTCCCTTGGCAGAAGACTACAGAACCTTCACTCAAGATTGGCCCAAACAACATCAGACACGTGGGTTCTGGAAATTCTAGCGCTAGGCTATGCAATACAGCTCTCAACAATTCTCTCAAGGGGACAGTTTTACTGTCTCCAGTCTCCAAGGATGCTGGAAAGAGACAGGTGGTGTCAGAGACTCTGAATCATCTAATTCATATTGGAGCAACAATTCCTGTCCCACAAAGTGAGCAAGGTCAGGGATTCTACTCAATCTATTGTAGTTCCCAAAGAGATGGGGAATTTCAGGCCCATTTTGGATCTGAAGCATCTGAACAGGTTCGTGCACCACATGATGGTTCAAGATGGAGTTCCTGAGGACAATCATTCATGTTGTTCAGCCAGGGGACTTCCTAGTGTCAACAGATCTGATGGTTGCCTGCTGTCACATTCCCATCCTTCAGTCTCACCAGAAATATTGCAGGTTCTTGATACTGGGCTGGCATTCCCAGTAAAAATTCCTGAATTTAGGTTTTAAAATGATTTAATTTAAGTAAGTAAAAACTGAAATCAAAAGGCTTAAGACTAAGAAATCATATGGCCTCAATGGTATTGAGGCTAGATTTCTAAAAGACGCAGCAGATTATATTGTCCCAACATAAATTAATTTGTTTAATTGGTGTTTAAGGGAGGGCAAATATCCATCAAAGTGGAAAATTGCAAAAATAATTCCCATATAAAAGGGGGGTTGGTCACTGAGTCATCAAACTATCGCCCAGTAGCATTATTATCAGTGGTCTCAAAAATATGTGCAAGGTTGGTACAAAAACAGCTGTCAGACTATCTAGAAGGTTATGGGCTGTTGTCCAAATACCAGTCGGGCTTTAGAAAGGGATACTTCATAGACACTGTACTCACCTACCTGGTCAATATAATTGCTTCATCATTGGAGGATGACCTGGTGGTGGGCACAGTGTTCATGAATTTATCAAAAGCATTTGGTACGGTAGAACACAGTATTTTGAGAGATATGTTATTGGACATAGGGATTTCTGAAGAAGCAACTGATTGGTTTGGGTCTTATTAAGTAACAGAAAACAGTTGTAGTGGGAAATGAATAGTCAGGTATGATGGCAGTTGTAAGGGGTGCCCCACAAGGAATGATCCTGGGCCCCACACTGTTTTTAATATATGTAAACCAAGTTACAGACATTATTTGCAATACAAAAACACGTCTATATGCAGACAATACAGTAATAGTGACCATGGACTCTTCTAGAAATCAAATTATCCAAAAACTACAAACCGACTTTGTAAACATGTACAGGTGGTTTGGGTACTCTAGACTAGTCTTAAACAGTATAAAAAAATCTAAGGCCATGTTGTTAAGTAAAAACACCTTTAAAGGTGAGCCAATAAATTTTAACATTGAAATTAAAACATCAAATGGTGAAATTCATGAACTGGTTACGGAGTACAAATACCTTGGTAAGTGAATAAATCAAAACCTAAACTTTCAATATCATATTTCAAAAATGACTAAAAACCTAAAAAAAAGACTGGGTGCCTTTAGATGGTCAGGTCATTCTACAAATGTTGACCTCAGTGGTAGGGAAAATGATGGAATCACTTCTGAAGGAAAGAATTGTTGAGTGCCTAGAGGCCAGTGGGGCACAGGACACAAGGCAGCATGTATTCATAGTGGGAAGGTCGTGTCAGATGAATCTAATAGATTTATTTAACTAGGTGACCAAAGTAATAGACCGGGGAGGGGCTGTGAACATGGCCTACCTAGATTTTAGCAAGGCATTTGATACAGTCCCATACAAAAGATTAATACACAAGTTAGCCAGCTTTGGAGTGGGTCCCAAGGTGGTAGCCTGGATAAAAAACTGGCTGGACAACAGGATGCAAAGGATAGCAGTAAACGGAGTCCACAGTGAAGAAAGGAGGGTTACTAGTGGGGTACCACAGGGTTCAGTACTGGGACTGGTCCTTTTTAATGTCTTTATAAGTGACATTGCAGAAGAACTGGAAGGAAAAGTATAGCTCTTTGCAGACGACACAAAGATCTGCAACAGGGTTGATACAAAAGATGGAGTGGAAAGGATGAAAAGGGACTTGGCAAGGTTGGAGGAATGGTCAAATGTATGGCAGCTTAGATTCAATGCAAAGAAGTGCAAGGTAATGCACCTGGGAAACAAAACCCAGGGGAAGAGTACACAATGGGGGGTGAGATACTGACAACAGTAAAAATGGAAAGGGACCTGGGGGTAATTATATCAGATGACCTAAAGGTGGGCAAGCAATGTGAGAAGGCAGTAAGGAAGGCTGGGGAGATACTGGGATGCATAGGGAGAGGCATCAACAGTAGAAAACAGGAAGCTGTTATCCCTCTGTACAGACAGTTGGTAAGACCCCATCTGGAAGTACTGTATACAGATCTGGAGACCCCATCTCCGCAAAGACATAGAATGGAGGCTGTCCAGAGGAGGGCAACCAAAGTGGTGCAGGGTCTGCACCAGAAGACATACAAAGAAAGACTAAAGGAGCTTAATATGTATACCCTTGAGGAAAGAAGGGAGAGGGGGGACATGATAGAAACTTTCAAGTACCTCAAGGGAATCAACAAAGTTCAAGAGGGTAGTATCTTTCAGAAAAAGAGATGTGCAAGAAGAAGGGGGCATAATCTGAAGATAGAGGGGGGGACGGCTCAGAGGTAATGTGAAGAAAATTTTTTCATGGAGAGGGTTGTGGATGCATGGAACAGCCTTCCTGAGGAGGTCATGGAGCCAAGAACAGTGGGGGAATTCAAGAATGCATGGGACAGATATAAGGCAGTCCTAATGGGGGGTAGGAGGAAGTAGGCTGTTGGTTTACTAGGATCTACAGCTTATCATTTAGGTAGGAAAATGGGCAGACTAGGTGGGTCAAGTGGTCCTTATCTGCTATCAAATTCTATGTTTCTATGCAGAATAATATTGTAAATCAACTACTAGTTACAGTATTGCATTATGGAAGTCGTGTACAGTTTGGTGGCTAAAAATCATCTTAAAAAAGTTAACATTCTATACAGCCAAATGGCCTGATTTGTCCTCTGTTGCAATTACAAAATACATAGATACATAGACAGTGTCGGCAGATAAGGGCCTATGGCCCACCCAGTCTGCCCATTTGAGCTTGTAAGTTCAGTTTATGTTTTCCTAGAAGTCTGTTGCCCCTTACCCCTGACCTCCAGAATTCCTTTATGTCTATCCCATGCCTACTTAAATCCCGTGATTGTTTCATCCCCCACCACTTCCTCTGGCAGGGTGTTCCACTTGTCCACCACCCGTTCTGTGAAGAAATTCTTCCTCACGTTTCCTCCGAATCGTCCTCCCTCCAACTTCATCCCATGCCCTCTAGTCCTGGAACATCTTTTCGCTTAAAATAGTACATTCCTGCACCCTGTTCCTCCCTGTAAGATACTTGTATGTCTCTATCATATCCCCTCTCTCCCTCCTCTCCTCCAGGGAATACATGTTCAGTTCCTTCAACCTGTCTTCATAGGACTTGTGATGCAATCCATGCACCATCTTTGTTGCCCACAACTTGCACCACTGTAAAATGTACGAAGCTTTGAATTGGCTACCACTTGAACAAAAACGAAAGATAACACGGGCAAATCAAATGTATAACATTGTAAATGATTCTAAACCACTGTACTTATCAGAGAAGGTAGAGAAAGTTGAACAAAAGTACAATTTAAGAAATAAGAACACTAGGAAATTGAGGATACCTTGAACTAAAAATAAGTTTGGGGAGATGACCTTTTCCTATGTGGCATTAAATATATGGCAAAGATCAGTGATCAAGTTAAAACTGTTTGTAACCCCCTTGTTCCTAGGGGTTACTAGAATCCCGTTAGAACCAGTGGCAGGCAGGGAAAGGCAGCTTGTGAAATGCCAGGTAAATGGATTTCACAGGGTCACACTCTGTTTTTCAATCTCAGCTGAGCTGGAGTGATGATGTAATCATGGAACTGTCGCAGCAGCATAAGCCACACTCGAGCTAGCTGCAAGGGAGATAGCTTTAGAATGTTCTATCAGTCTGTAGAGTGGAGTTCCAGGAGGAGGCTGCAATTTGTAGCAGCCCCTCAGTTTTAGCTCTGACAGAGAGCTACCACTGGTTTGGGGTAGTTTGTTCTCACCCTAGAAGAAGAACATAGAAGACAGAGATTGAAGTGGTGGAAACCGTTCCGAGTGGGTTTTCCTTTGCCCCATCCCAGGAGTGATGGGGGCTATCTTCAGGGTTCATGGGCAATCCCCTCACCCAATCTGCCTAGTGAAGCTGCCTGTGACAACTTCAGAAACTGTGAGTACTTTGATGTTCAGCCCAGGAGGGGCACCTGCATTCCTTATGGTGAATTTTCTCTGACAAAGGGACCCTGTCACCAAGACTGTTTTCTGTTTTAAAAGTGTCTGCCTACTGTGGAGTCTAGAGAAAGAGACTGTCCAAGTACAGAGCTTTTAGTTGTGTCTGTTCTTAAAAGTATCTGCCTACATTGGAGTTTAGAGAAAGAGATTGTCCAAGTACAGAACTTTTAGTCATGTAGTATGTTAAGTGTGAAAAACATTTCAGGATAACATCTACAAGTTTTCTGTGAGGGTGTTATTAACCAGATGAATGGCCAAGTATAAATCTGGAAGCAAAAGGTGGGAGGCCCCCCCCCCCAATCTGGAGTAACCAGTTTACCTCTCTGGGTTCAGTTTGGGCACCAGTTTAGTTTTCATTCGGTACATTTGGGCAGTGCCTGATGGAAATAGTTACCCAGATGTGGATTGGATTTTCTCTGAACCTGTATGTGCTCTTTGGTGGTTGAAGGTGCCACCAGTAATTCCTCATGAAATATGGGAAAGTCTCCTAGTACTGGCCGTGTATGCCTAGTCAAGGGAAGTGTACCAGTCTCTGGCCATGTGTGCCAATCTCCCAATTCAGAACCAGAGAGTTCGCTGTGTAATTCAGAACCAGAGTGTTCGCTGTTCAAGTCACAATCTGAGGGTTCACTGTGTTTGTTCTCTGTACTTCAGTAATCTGCATTATCAGTAGGAGTAGCCCAGTGGGGGCCATCTCTGCTTTGTGATTATTCTCTGTGTATGTGAATAAAAGCCACAATCTAGAATCCCAAACGGGTTTGGAGAGTACTGTTATTGCTTCCACTGTGCCTGGATTTACTTGGGTGCCCCATCCAGAAGTGAATACCTAGCATAATTGTGAGCAAATGTTTCTCCCAGGGACCTAGGTTGATGGCCATGGTCAAGACCACTGTTTTTGGTTTTTACCGGAAAACCTGGTCAAATTCCGGAATTAGGGCTGCCTGAACACTGGTAAAAACAAAGATTTCATGGAATCTGCCATTTTATACTAGATCAGTAATTCTACAAAACTTGTATTTTTTTTTTTTATAATTGCTTCCTGAACTATTTTCAATTTGCTTTATTAATGCTCTGTATGTTAAGCCTTCTTTTATTCTGATTATTTATACACATACTAAAAGAATGACAGCAGAATCCCGGTAAAATCCAGAAATTAATAAAACAATCACCGGTGCAATTCCGGAATCTGAAGTATTGAAAATGGAATTTCAATGTTTTAATCACCGTAAATCAGTGGCCTTGGCCATGGTAAATGGTCCCACGAGGTGTGATCCAGGTAGTTGCCACTCTTGGTTTGCCTGTCTGCGTATAGCAGGTTCAGATGTAGATGTACTATAAACTGTTTGTTTGTAGTAACAACACCCATCCTTCTCTTTGGCACCACGTGGTGAGAGGAGCAGCCCTGCTAGTTAAACAAGTGGGGGCCAGTGGGAGGTGGTTACAAAATAGAGGCACCGCTGTTGATGTGTTTTGAATTTGGGAGAAAACAAGAGATGTTTGCTCAGGTTGTGGCTAGCGTTTTGTCTGTCTTGCAGTTGGTAGCCCAAAATCAGAAGCTTTGCGCATAAGGGATTTGCCCAGAGAAGTGCCATCCATATGTGTCGCTGTGTGCCTGCTGTTCTTGTGCTGCTGTGATTGTGCCAATGTTTACCAAGGAGCTGTAAGTCCAGATTGTGTGTGCCCCTTGTCCTGCATCAAAAATAGAATGTTTACCAGCTTTAATTTTCAAGTTGTGACAGGAAAAAGTATTGTGAACTGTGGGAAACAAAGAGACTATTGTGCCCTAAAAGTTTCAAATGCTTGCTGTGTGAACTGGGGGAGTCGCTAGAGAAATAGCCAAGAAAAATGGTTCAGAATGGTGCTTCTGCCTTGAAGTTACAGTTGAAAGAAAAAAAGTTTTCAGTTTAAATTTTGCTTGCTCAACGATTGCCATGAAGGAGAAGAGTACGAGAAGAGAGAGAGGCTTATTTGCATGGTGTCACGTGATTGAGACTGCAATCAGTCCTTCCCCCTAGCCAGTGTCAGAGTGCTGCCCAGTGTTTGAGAGGGAGAGAGTGAGTGGTGTGCGAGCTGGCTAGCCGGTAGGATCGTCGCGGTGACTGTGAACATTCTAAAAGTTAAAACAACAGACTTTCCTGTGCTAAATCGGGCTCAAACCATATTCCGATTGACTTGGGAGAAAGCATGGTGTTCGTAGGGACAATCAGCAGGATAGCCAGACCACTTCAACCCAGAGGCCTTCCAGGATTGGCTTTAGGCCGAGAATTTTCCATTGGAGCAAGCCAGCTGCTGATTCAGTGAGTACCATTCAGCAAAACTGAGCCCAAACTGTGTTGTGACTTTCAAAAGCCAGCTGGATCTGTGCATAAACAGTATGATTGTTTTGCAAAGGACTGTAAAGTAATCAAAACCCAGCAAGAATTCTGAGCAATAGATTGTGAGCATGTATTATGGATTCAGCAACAGTGTAATTTTCTGAGCAACTAGAGAGACTGTAAGTTGTATGAGAGGCTGCAACAAGCATGCAATCCTGTTCAAGAAATATTGTGGCTTTAGTGACTTTAAGCAAGTAAAACTGATTGAAAGTTAATGATAAAGTCCTAGAAAATCATATAGATCTGCTGAGGAAGAAAAGCAGTGCGTTCAGTGCAGTGTGAGTAAAATTTATTAGTATGCAGTAAATCGGATGCGCAGTGGCTTGAGTCAGATGCAGATTGTTCATGTGCCAGGAGTGCTGCCTCCGCCATTACAGGGTGGAGCAGTAATGTAAGCACAGCAGCAGGGAGCCATTTTGTGAGACTGTTCAAAGTAAAGTGAACTCAGTAATAACAGTGAACTTTTGTGTGTTTATCTACAGTCATGGCTTCGGGACCATCCCGCTACCTGGATCATGCCCGGGCTATGATAGTTGAAGAGGTTACCTAGCTTAAAGAAATAGAACAATGTTTCTACGGTGGAAGTTTACCTCCTCATGTTGCGATTCCTGTATACCCTCTGAGAGTATGTATAATGTGCCTCAAGGCTGGAAGGGACGTGTTCATGATTCCCCACTGTTCAGGGTGTTTAGAGAAGCAAGGTCTGTCCAAGACACCGGAGATTCATTTGGCTCCCACTTGGACAAAGCTTCAAGATCCTGTAAGTAGCAGTGCACAGCACCAGGTTGAACGTGCTGGGGGAGGCCCAGCAGAGTGTGGCACAAAGGAAGAGGGTGTAGATGTACTGCCGGAGCAGAGTTCTTGTGATGTATCTATGCCTGTGTCGCAGATGGACAGTGTGGAGGGTGAATCAGTGGATCCATAGAGAGAGGTTCCTAGTCCTAGCCTTGTGTGAGAGGATGAGATTCAAGAATCCTTAGATTGGGAGGTGTCTACCTCTGCGCCCAGTGAAGAGTGGATTTTCTCGGGAGTGAGGATGACTGCTCACTCCTGGGCCCAGATCCTAAGTGAGGAAGAGGAGGAGAACACTATATACCTTTACGTTGAAGGTCCTAGTCCACAGCCTCAGGCTCTTGCCTCGGAGGAACCAGAAGAAGTTGGTGACTCCACAACCCTGCCCTCAGTAGGGGTCAGGGACAAGTTCTACATAACTTTGAGTATGTAACACTGGCAGAACCAGAACTGGCCACCTCCCAAGCCAGGATGGGGGTCACAGACTGATGAAGAGTAGTAAGGTGGAAAGACTGGTTTGTAGGAAGGCAAATGAGATCTATGGAATGTCTTTTCCTACCTTTCCTTGGAGTGTCTGGGAGGAGACTGAAAAACAGGAGGGCCTTCCTAGTGGAAGATGCAACCAAAGACCTGCATCCAGGTGCAACTCGATATTTCAGAGACAAAGTGATACGAGACAAACTCAAGTTTTGGAAGTTGGGCAGGACACTGTTGATGGACACTGTACGTTCTGTGGATGACAAAGGAAATGAGACTTTCCATAATGTGAATTATGAGTGCCCAGATGGGGTAATGATTCTTGCACCTGACTCATTGTGGTACTACTCTCAGTGTTACCTTCATCCTGTGAATGTGCCCATGCCTAGCTTCAGGGAAGCAGAGCAGTGGCAGCCAGTGCTACCATCCAACCATTGCCGTACCCATGTTGTTCCACCAGTCTGGTGTTCCAGGATCCAAGGTGTGTCCAAATTCATCAGCCTTACAGTGTGCCTTTCCAGTTCGATTGCCTGGCCTTCCAGATGACATCAGTCTGGATGGCATCAGCCCAGCTGTTTTCCTGTTTCATCGCCTGGTATTTTCAGATGACATCAACCCAGCTGTTCCATTCCTGTTCCAAAGTTCCATCTCCTAGATGACATCAGCTCGAGATGACATCAACCCAGCAGTTTTCAGATGTCTGTCTTGTTTTCTGAAAGATTTCTTCCCAGCTGTATCTGAAAAATGCCAACAGGGAGAGTCATTGGCTGGAGATCCAGGTGATGTCCATTTTTTTTGTTCTTCAAGGGACTGGTAAGTCCAGACTTTTCTTACTTTACTGACATTGCAATGCACATCCTACACCTGGCAGACTACAGACTGTTGAACTATCCACAAAGACTCTCCCCTTTGGGATTATAGTACTTCGAGAACTGTACTTCACCGGGCTCTGGCCCAAGAGAGACTCTTTCATGGACTTTGCCTTCAGGCACTGTTTGTCACTAGGTGGACATTTAGGGCATTCCTTCCCAAAAGGTGTATTGTACATAATGTTGATATTTTCTACAGTTGTTTTACTTTTCTACTTTTTCTAAAAAAAATATTTTTTTGGATTCTCCAGTGTTTTGATGGTAAGGGTTATTGTTGTACTGTGTTTTTGCAGATTTTGATGTGTTTTGTTTCTTTTTCTCTTTCAGGTGGCTCCCGGTGAAGAAAGAAAAGAAGACAAGAAGAGGATTGGAGGGACTCACCAGAGTTCCTCTGTGCTTTTAAAGTGTTTTTTTTTTTTAAAGTACAGTGTAGTTGTTAACGTGTTAATCTTTTTTCCTTCCACGGGTGTATTTGTGGGGGAGTGTGGGAGTGTAATGCTTATGTATACTGTTAACTCTGTGTTTGATTTGCAGGTGTCCTGGGCTGGGGGGGAGGTCCTCCCTTGGGGTAAGTTTTTGTGTAGATAGGTTTTCCCTAGAGGGCTAGGGGGATATACAGGTTGTGGTTCTGATCTGCAGTAGGGGCCGCAGTGCTGGTCTATTAGGGCTATGCTCTGGACAGTTCTTCCAGAGCCACTGGTTATCCATAGTAAGATCATAGCGTAGGGACTGATGCGTCAGCCAATAACTTCTAGGCCCTTAGTGTTGTCTGCCTGCACCTGGCACATGGTAGGGGAGAAGGTAGGGCTACCTCCCCGTAGTCAACACATAGGGTAGGATGGCCTGGTGCCAGATAGGGAATGACTGGGGACAGTCATTTTCCTGGCTGAGGGTGGGTGTAACCCCCTTGTTCCCAGGGGTTACTAGAATCCCATTAGAACCACTGGTAGGCAGGGAAAGGCAGCTTGTGAAATGCCAGATAAATGGATTTCACAGGGTCACACTCTGTTTTTCAATCTCAGCTGAGCTGGAGTGATGATGTAATCATGGAACTGTCGCAGCAGCATAAGACACACTTGAGCTACCTGCAAGGGAGATAGCTTTAGAATGTTCGATCAGTCTGTAGAGTGGAGTTCCAGGAGGAGGCTGCAACCTGTAGCAGCCCCTCAGTTTTAGCTCTAACAGAGAGCTACCACTGGTTTGGGGTAGTTTGTCCTCACCCTAGAAGAACATAGAAGACAGAGATTGAAGTGGTGGAAACTGTTCCAAGTGGGTTTTCCTTTGCCCCATCCCAGGAGTGATGGGGGCGATCTTCAGGGTTCAGGGGCAATCCTTTCCACCCAGTCTGTCTAATGAAGTTGCCTGTGACAACTTCAGAAACTATGAGTACTTTGATGTTCAGCCTAGGAGAGGCACCCGCATTCCTTGTGGTGAATTTTCTCTGACAAAGGGACCCTGTCACCAAGACTGTTTTCTGTTTTAAAAGTGTCTGCCTACTATGGAGTCTAGAAAAAGAGACTGTCCAAGTACAGAACTTTTAGTCCAGTCTGTTTTTAAAAGTGTCTGCCTACATTGGAGTCTAGAGAAAGAGGCTGGCCAGGTACAGAACTTTTAGTCATGAAGTATGTTAGTGTAAAAAACATTTCAAGGTAGCATCTACAAGTTTTTTGTGAGGGTGTTGTTAACCAGATGAATGGCTGAGTATAAACTTGGAAGCAAAAGGTGGGAGGCCCCCCCATCTGGAGTAACCAGTTTACCGCTCCGGGTTCAGTTTGGGCACCAGTTCAATTTTCTTTCATTGCATTTGGCCAGTGCCTGATGGAAATAGTTACCTAGATGTGGGTTGTATTTTCTGAGACTGTATGTGCTCTTCAGTGGTCAAGGGTGCTACCAGTAATTCCTCATAAAATATGGGAAAGTCTCCTAGTACTGACCATGTGTGCCTAGTCAAGGGAAGTGTACCAGTAACTGGCCATGTGTGCCAATCTCCTAATTAAGAACCAGAGAGTTTGCTGTGTAATTCAGAACCAGAGTGTTCACTGTTCAAGTCACAACCTGAGGTTTCGCTGTGTGTATTCTCTGTACCTCAGTAATCTGCATTACTAATAGGAGTAGCCCAATGGGGGTCCATCTTCGCATTGGGATTATTCTCTGTGTATGTGAATAAAAGCCACACTCTAGAATCCCAACCTGGTTTGGACAGTACTGTTATTGCTTCCACTGTGTCTGGATTTACTTGGGTTCCCCTGACCAGAAGTACAAACCTAGCATAATTGTGAGCAAACATTTTCTCCCAGGGTCTAGGTTGATGGCCATGGTAAGTGGTCCCACCAGGTGAGAGCCAGGTAGTAGACACACTTGGTTTGCCTGGCTGTATATGGCAGGCTCAGATGTAGATGTACTGTAAATTGTTTGTAGTGACAACCCCCATCCCTCTCTTTGGCGCCATGTGGTGAGAGGAGCAGCCCTGCTAGTTAAATAAGGGGGGCCTGTGAGAGGTGGCTACATGTTAAATCTTCAAAAGGTTTTACTACACTATTAAAAAAGGAGCTATCCTGTAGATGCATGTGCAATGGTTGAAAGATTAAAACCTTTTTAAATCACACATGTATTTAAACCAAACACAATATAGTTAAGTTATCAAATTGATTGTTGCACTTTGAAATATCTAGACAGTAAATGTTAAATGACTGCTACTAGTGCATAGTAGTATCCTAGTATATTCTGAGAAATTGTTAGTTTACCTGTCTAGTATATTTTATGCTCAAGTCTTTTTAATAACTATTTGTAATTGATCTTTAAAACAGGAGCACCTTGAGGGCTTTGGTCCTAATGGTGTGTAATGTACCGATATTGTTCCTTATATGAAAATAGAGATTTTTACTACTACTAGTATAGGGCACTTCCCTTCAGCCTTACGACAGCTCCCAGGGTCTTCTCGAAGGTCTAATAGTCCTGGTGGCTCAACTTCGAAAGGAAGGGCATCATGTCTATTCTTATCTGGATGATCTGCTTATTCATGTACTGGCATTGTCCTTGACAAGGAAGTTGGTGCTCAGGTCTCTGGAGATGCTCGAATCCCACAGCTGAGTTGTGAACCCGGAGAAAAGCTCTCTCGAACCATCTCAGAGATTCGAGCTCCTGGGGGCAGTCTTCAACACAAAACAAAGGAAGGTTTTTCTATCATCATCCCGGAAGGAGACTCTCTTGAAGAAAGTTCAGTGGCTCAGGGCTCAGCCATCAGCCTCAGCACTCAGCGTTCTATACATCCTAGGTCTCATGGCAGCAGCAACAGATCTCATCCCCTGGGCTCGTTTTCACATATGAGCTCTGCAAATGGGATTGCTGATGGCTGGGGATCCTACGTTGGAAGATTATCAAGTCAGAATCTCCCTTTCCCCTCAGCTATATTACTCCCTGAGTTGGTGAGTGAGTGTAGAAAATTCTGAGCAAAGGGGTCCCATTGGAATTTCCCCTAGAACTTATTCTAGCAACGGATGCCAGTCTGCACAGTTAGGGACCACCCTGGAACAACTACCCATTCAGGGGACTTGATCAGTCCAGGAACATCTCCATATAAATGGTCTGGCAATGAGGGCTGTCCACCTAGTTCTTCTTCAATTTCAAAATCTGCTGCAGTCAAAAGTGATGAAAGTAAGGTCAGACAGCACCGTCACAGTAGTGTACATAAGCAATCAAGGAGACACCAAGAGCAGGGAGATGCTAAAAAGAAGCCTCCAATCATCTCAGGTGGGCAGAGGAGAATCCTCTCTCCCTGTGTCAGCAGTCCACCTAGCAGGGGAGTTGAACATTCAAGCAGACTGTCTAAGCCATGAAAATGTTCACCCGGGGGAGTGGAGGTTGAACCCAGAGGTGTTTGACTTCCAATGCAAGAGGTTCAGACGGCCTCAGATCTACCTGTTTGCTTCCAGCTACAGTGCCCAGACTCCAAGGTTTTTCAGCTGTTATCTGTGTCTGCAAGTGGTGGCAGTGGATGCTCTGTCCCAGGTGTGGTCCTTCAACAGAGCATGTGCATTTCTGCCACTGCCTCTTCTCCCCAGAGTCATACAAAATATGAGACACTCAGTGGTTTCTTCTAATAGCTCCATAGTGGCCAAGAAGACTGTGGTTCTCATATCTAGTGAACATAGCTCAGCAAGCAATTTTTCCCATCCAGTGCAGGGAGACCTTCTATCTCAGGATCCCATTCTGCACCCAAACCCAGGGGCGATGTAGCTTGCAGCCTGGCTCCTGAAAGGAGGAGACTCATAAAACAGCTTTACCAGGAAAGTAGTGGATACTGTAATGGCTGCAAGGTAATCTTCTACCTTCACAGCCTATACTCATGTATGGTCCACCTTTTCAGCATGGGCCAGGCAGAAGCAGCTTCGCTCTTCCAAGGCTTCAATTCCACAGACCTTGGACTTCTTGCAGGAAGGTGTGGAGAAGGGTTTGGCCCTGAGCACTTTGAGAGGCCAGGTCTCCACCCTCAGAGCTTCTTTTGGCATCCCTCTGGGGACTAATAGAGAGGTCATCCATTTTCAACATGTGGTTAGCAAGAGCTGACCTGTCTTTCAATCCTTGGTTCCTCCATGGGATCCAAATATGGTTTTGAATGTTCTTTGCAAGGAGTCTGCTGAATTGCTGTCATCCATTCCGCTGAATATCATGTCTTACAAGGTGTGTTTTCTGGTGGCTGTGTGCTCAATCAGGAGGATTGGTGAGCTTCAGGCCTTATCACACAAAGAACCATACCTTATTATGCATGAGGACAAGGAGGTGCTCAGAACAGTCCCATCTTTTATTCCAAAAGTGCCTGCAGCCTTCCATGTGAACCAGGAAATATATCTTCCATCTTTCTGTCCACAACCATCTTACCGGAAGGAGAAGGAGGTACACAAGTTAGATTTGTAATGGGCTGTTAGGACATACCTTAATTCTAATCCTAATTCTATTTCTAGAACTCTAAAATGGGTTGCTGTGTTTGAGAAGAGCTCTAAAAGCTAAGGGCTTTTTACTATATTTTTCAGTTTAAAAATTGCTTTGTTGTATGTGAATTTAGGTGATTGTGAAAGATAACCCTGTAGGCTCCAGGAAGATATAAAATGTGTGTGGTAGATGTTGGTTGGAAGTCAGAAGGATCAGCACATTTGTTTAGTGTGATATTTCAACTCTGATGTGGTTAATTTTAATACTTTAGTTTAAACCATTTCTGTGTGTGCCTTTGGTGGTGTCTGATATTGAGGACATAAGTGTCATTTGTGGGTATTCTGTCTGTTTTGGTAGGTACTTTATTTTCTCTGTTAAACAACTGAGTATACCTATTGCCTAATACTTTACAGTACATTACATCTTTGTGTGCTGTCTGTAATTTTTTTCTTCTTTCTCCAATCTTTTAGAGCTGTTTAATTACTGTGGCAGCCTATCAGTGGTGTGGTACTGTGTTCTTACTTGTAGTTTGAGGTGCTTTTTGGGCTGCTGATTTCTACTGTTTTAAAAGATTACATTTTGTTATCTATTTTTAAAGAGCTACAGCACATCAGCTTGGTATGTTGTCATCTGTTTGTTGTTGCGACGATGGTGTAGATTATTGAGTATACCTAGGAAGCTTGCCGTAAAAGCTTCCTGAATACAGTGCTGATCTGGTCATGTGCCTTATTGATGTTTCAGTTTATTTAAGTTGGGGGACTTTGCCTGCACACCACCCTTGATTTTTCTTTTTACAGGGTGGTGTGGGGGTGAACCCCAACCCAAATAAACTAATAAAAAGTAAAGGAATGGGTCAAAGTTACCAGATAGCATAACTTGATCTCTACACTAATAGCATATGTCCTATGTGTACCCAATGTACTACACTATCAGTGTTGTTGCTAAGTAGCAGATGTTTTTGCTTTGTGTTCTGGTTCAGTGGTAGAATCTGTAGTAGTAGAAGGGTTTGTAAGCCTTAATAAGTAATTGTTGATTTGGATAAGATATAATACAAGTGAAACAGAAATGTATATATTTTTTATATATTTATGTAAGGTTAAGAGAGTAAGGGAAGTGTAGGAAGTACACCATATATTTTGTTTTGAGTGGTAAGAAATGATTTCCATCAGCTGATAATAATACACCGAAATGTTAGGAGGAAGAGAATCAGAATAGTTTAACAATTTATTTCTGGATAGCAGTAGATGAAGAAATAGAGGAGGGGCAGTGCTTAACAGACTATACCAAGCAAGGACTATACAATAGCTTGCTAAATTAGGGGCAGAAGTGAGGGATTATAAAAATATTTAAATTGAGTGGAGGAGTTCAAGAAGGTGGGGTGTGGCTCTGATTTTTGGGACAGAATGGGCTACTTAGGATGCTGGGGAGGGCAAGGCAGTGAGTTTTCTTGGGGGAGAAGGGGGCCACGCTGGGAGAGCAGGGGGATGGAGGGGGCTTCAAGATGGCAGAGACAGGGGTATTCTTGGAAATGAAGGGGATCTAGGGGAGAGTGCTTGGGCAGGATAGTGGGGTGCAACAGATGTGGGGCAGGGGTGTTTATGGATACTTTGTGGAGAATGTGGTGTTGCCCAAAATGTATTAGACTGGTGCAACTGGAGGTGGAGATCAGCTCACTGAGGGAGGAAATGGTAAGAGTGGAAGGTGAAGGGAGGAGGATGTGAGGGCTGTAGAAAAGAGTCAGTGCATTGGGGGCAGCTGGGGTCATGGGGTCATGGGGCAGACTAGTAGGGGAAGGGCAGGAAAGGCATACAAGCAGGTTAGGGGAGACAGGGAGGAAGCAGTCAGGGATCAGGAGGTGAGGGGGGATATGCTTGGCAAGAAGTAACAGCTGGGGAAGGGGGCCTCAAGAAAAGCCTCATAACTCAGCAGTAGGGGGAAGGAATTCACAGGATGTGAAGGGTATTACAGTGTCCAACAGGTACTCTCCTCTAGCAGGTGATCTTGGGGAAGGAGTGCTAATAAAACCAATGGGAGCAACAGGCATGGCACAGGAAAAGGGAGTAAACAGAAGGGAAGAGAGAGTTGAGAACATACATGGAGAAGGGATTCTGAGTTTGCAGTAGGAGGGAGGCAGCGCAAGGGAAGATAAGGGAGAAGAGGAAGCTGAAAGGAGGCCAAAAGGTAAAAGAAAGGCTCAAGTTAGTATGTGCCTTGAGGGCAAAATGGAGGAGGTGGATGAGAGGGTTACCATACTCAATGGAAAAATTTGAGGGATCACTGGCAGCAGTAGAATAAGGGGGGATGGGATGGAGGTAAGAGTGGCAAGTGGGAGTAGATAAGCAGGTAACACCAGTGGAGAGAGCATGGAGGGAGTAACTTTGGGGGACAGGACTCAAAGGAGATGAGGGGATTAGGGTGATAAAAGAGACGCCTGGAACTAGGAGAAAGGGAAAAGTAATAATTAATTAGCATAAGTTAAATGGGGGCAGGGTCATACTCACTGGGGATTTGATTTTAAGAGGAATTAAATGGGGTGGCAGGTGTAGTGCTGTTTGAGTGGAGTGTTTGCCGGGTATGACAGCATCAAAGGTAATTTATCACATTCGATCATGGGGAAAACCTCAGGATGAGAAATCACACTTGATTTTCCATCTGGAGACAAATGATTTGGATGGAAACAGCCTAATGGAAGTGCAGTGAGATTCACAGAGCTGGCTAGGTTTTGTAGCAACCTGTGCTTCCAATCTATAGCATTTTCGGAGGTGTTGCCTGTGCCTAAAGCGAGCACTGAAAGGAAACAAAGGATCATGGAGTTCAATCAATGGCTAAGAGGCTGGTGCAGGCAGAGGGGGTATGGGTTAGTGGGGACAACATGGAATGATAAAAGCCTATATGCCCAGGACAGAATACACCTAAACGGGGAGGGAAATGCAGTACTGAGTATCAAATGTATGGAATTCATAAAGCAAACATGTGATTTAAACTAAATCGGGGGGGTAGGGAAAATGACATACAAGTTGAAATGCCAAAAGATAAGAGTGTCGGGGGGGTGTTCAGCCCCTCCCAAGGAAAATGCTGAATTGTTAAGCAATAACATGCCTAGAGGTAAGGGGGGGGAGGGTAATTGGTGGAAGGGGATTTTCCACAAATGCCAGAAGACAGTGAAATAAGATGGTAGATTTGGAAGCATTAAGGGAGGAGGAGGGTTTTGATATTGTAACAGTAATGGAGACCTAGTGGTCCGAGCATCAAGACTAGGAGGTGGGGTCCTAAGGTACAAGTTGTTCAGGAGGGATAGGATAGGCAGGAAGGGGAGAGGAGTGGCACTATACATTAGGGAGGAGCAGGGTGAAGTGGAAAAGCTTGTGGGTCACACTGGAGAGGAAGGGTGGGACAGCATTAAGACTAGGGGTGATATACAGACCCCCTACACAGAGTGAGGAACAGGACATACAGATGCTGTGGGAGGTTCAAAGAATTGCCCAGAAGGGGGAGATTCTACTGGTGGGAGACCTGAATCTCCCAGATATAGACTGGGCTATCTCATCAGCTAGGTCAACTAGGAGTGGGGAGATCCTAGGGACACTTCAGGGTGCCTTCCTGCATCAGCTGGTTAGGGAGCCCACAAGGGAGGGTAACATACTTGATGTGGTCCTTACCAACGGAGACAGTGTGGAGGGAGTGGAGGTAGGGGCCAGCTTGAGAGATAGTGATCACAGCACCATGGGCATCAAGGTCAGAGCAGGATATGAGACTCGTTATACCATCACAAAGGTACTAGATTCAGGGGGGCAGATTTTCCCAGGATGAGGGAGATTTTCCGGGAGGTAGTGAGAGGGTGGGAGGTGATGGGGGGAGGGGCGGAGGATCTATTGGAAAAGATCAAGGGGGGGCTTCTTAAAGCAGCAGAGGGATGTGTAAGAAGGATAAGGAAGAATAAGAGAAGGAGGAGGCCACTGTGGTTCAATAGGGAAGTGAGGGAGGCAATCAAGGAGAAAAAAGGGCATTCAGGGAATATAAGAGGATGCCGGGAAAGTTGGATAGGGAAACTTACAAGGAGAAGCTGAAGGTGGTAGGGCAAAGGGTTAGGATGGCTAAAGCAGAAACTGAGGAGAGAATTATTAGGCAGGCCAAAAGGGAGGACAATGTTTTTTCGATACATTGGGGAAAGCAGGAAGGTAAGACGGGATAGAAAGGATTAAGGGGAGGGGGATTGCAGATGGAAGGGGATTTTGAGAAAGCTGAATTGCTGAATGATTATTTCAGCTCGGTGTTTACGATGGAGGGGGATGGAAAGGGACCAGAGCTAAGGGAAAGGGGGAAGGGGGGTTGATCCTAGCCCAATCAGTGTGGATGAGGTAAAGGAGGAATTAGGTAAGTTGAGGGTGGACAAGGCCATGGACCAGATGGTCTTCACCCTAGGGTGCTCAAGGAATTAAGGAAGGTACTGGTGGAACCACTGGCGGGGTTGTTTAACTTGTCCCTGGATACAGGGTGGGTACCGGAGGACTAGAAGAAGGCCGACATGCCAATTCATAAAAGTGACAGCAGAGAGGAAGATTGCAGTTATCGTCCATCAGTCTAGATGGTTAGATATTTGCAAGAGGGGGAGGCTGCAAGACATTCAGCAGCATGGCTTCACTCAGTGTCGATAATGTCAGACAAATTTGATTGAATTCTTCGATGAGGTGACGAGGGTGGTTGATCAGGGTGGGGCAATGGACATGGCCTACCTGGATTTCGGGAAGGCCTTTGACACAATGCCCCACAGAAGGCTGGTTAATAAGTTGGGGAGTCTAGGGGTGGGGCAGAAAATAATAAGATGGGTGGACAGCTGGCTGACAAGGAGAAGCCAGGGGGTGGTGGTCAATGGGGTGCACTCAGGGGAGACTGGGGTGTCAAGCGGGTCCCTCAGGGGTCGGTGCTAGGGCCCATTCTGTTTAACATCTACATTGGCGACATAGCAGAGGGGCTTCACGGAAAGGTCTGCCTTTTCGCAGATGACACAAAACTCAATAACAGGATGAGCACCGGTGGGGGGGGTATAGGCAATAAAGAATGATATAAGGATATTGGAAGAGTGGTTGGAAACATGGCAGGTGAAATTCAATGCCAGGAAATGTAAAGTGATGCACTTGGGGAGGAATAATCCAAATGCCACATATACACGGTTGGGGGATGGCAGCAACCAGGCAGAAGGATCTAGGGATTATAATCATAAATGACCTTAAGGTGAAGAAACAGTGCAGCAAAGCAGTGGGCAAGGCTAAAAGAATGCTGACATGCATAGGGAGAGGGATAACCAGCAGAAGGAGGGAGGTGCTGATGCCATTTTACAACTCCATGGTGAGGCCACACCTGGAGTATGGGGTACAGTTCTGGAGGCCCTATCTAAGAAAGGACATAGATGGCATGGAAAGGGTGCAGATAAGGGCCACTAAAATGGTGCATGGGCTAAGAGGAATAGCATATGTGGAAAGGTTGAGGGAACTGGGTTTGTATCCTGTGGAGATAAGGGAAAGAGGGGACATGATTAAAACATTCAAGTATGTGAAGGGGATCAATAAAGTGGGGAAGAGCTTATTTACAGGGACGATAGATACAAGAACTAAGGGGCTTGGATTGAAGGTAGAGAGGGGAAGGTTAAGGGGAAATGTTAGGAAGTATAACTTCACAGAGAGAGTGGTTAAGCCCTGGAGTAGACTGCCGGAGGAGGTGGTGATTGTCAGTGCGGTGGAGGGTTTCAAGAGGGTCTGGGAGAAACACAGAGGGTTGTCAGGGGGGAGGACAAGGGGAATCTTGAGGGGGGAGTGACAGGTAAAAGGAAGGAATGGGCAGACTTGATGGACCAGGAAGGCCCTTTTCTGCTGTCACATGTCTATGAATGTATGACACTCAAACAGCTGGCTGTGTTCCAGAAATTGGATAGCCCATTTGCTCTTTTCGGGGCAGACAAACGGGGTCAAAAAGCCTCAAAGGCCACCCTAGATTGGTGGGCGAGGGCCTGCATTGCTAAGGCCTATGTTGCAGGAAACAAGAGGCCTCTGGCCCTTATCAAAGCTCACTCCACCAGGGCTATGGCTACTTCCTGGAGGGAGAGAGGTGAAGCATCTGTTTTAGAGCTGTGCAAGGCAGCCACATGGTCTTCCATCCTCACTTTCACCAAACACAACAAACTGGATGTTCAAAGCTCTGCTGATGCAGTCTTTTGTCGCAGGGTATTACTGGCAGCAGTTCGTAGGTAATCTATTACAGTATTATTTTTTCTGACATATGGGATAATATTCTCCCCCCTCCCAGTTGTTCTAGGTACTGCTTCTTAGAACCCAATGGTTATGACTTCCCATTGACAATGTGGAATGCTACAGAAAGAAATTTACTTCATACTTACCATAATTTCCTCTTTTGTTAGCTCCAACATTGTTAATGGGACCCACCCAGGAGCCTGCTCCCGTGGGAGAATATTATCCAGTATGCCAGTAGGGAATGTCCGTTATTTTATGAAAAAACTCTTTTTGACTTTTGGGCATACTTTTATTTTATTCTGCTGCAGTTTTCTTAAAAAAAAAAAAAAAAATGTTTCCATTGGACTGCTACCATGCATCTGAACAGGTTCAGTTGTACACTCTATGGGTGTTTTCCTTGTGATAGGTAGCTCTCACATCATGCAATTTTTATTTGCCAGAGTTAATCGTTATATTTTTCATCAATTTCTAAGTTGCAGAGGATTTTGATGGAATGGAATGAGTAGGTTTAGCCACCCACCTAACAGAAAGAAACTCAGTCTGAACAAACCAAAAGCCAGTGATGAGGCATGCCTTTTTTCAAAATTCATCAGCAAGAAAAGACAGTTTCTGTTTAACAATTAGAAGGTAGAGTGCATTCAGGTTTTCAGTTTTCAGTTTTTATGTTTTATCATTTATAAAATGGACATTATGGTAGTTAAGTTTGTTGAGGCACTATGAGATCAGTAGTGACTTGGGAGTTGCTGCTGCTTGGAATCCTCATATGCCCAATATTCTAAAGCTTGGGCTATGCCATTCTCCTGGTAGGGGTGCACTATACCCAGTGGTTATGACTGCCCATTGACAATGTTAGAGCTAACGGAAAAGGAAATGATGGTAAGTATGAAGTACATTTTTTCTTTTTTTCACAGTAAGAATTCTAATATTTAATAGTATAAGATGGTCACGTGATGTACCAGCAGGTGTGACAGCTCGGGAGAGCTGCTCCACCAGACCTAGCTTATTAAATTAATTATTTAGTGGCAACTCCACTATATTTTTGGTTGTTTGTGTGACCATGGTCTTCTCCTACTTTCAGTGGACTCCTTCAGTTGCAAAAATGTCCTTGGAAATGCAGATGGACGAATCTTTGGCTGCCCAAGTTGAAACCCCTCAGCCGCTGCCTGCTAGACACCTGGTACCTAAGCAGCTCCACACAGAGCTTTCACCTGAATCTCCTGATGGAACACCCCTCCTCTCCTGCAGAGCTGCGTACCATAGACCTCTTCCTTAGGGAGCTGGGAAGTGTTAAAGAGGCAATATTTGAGCTTGTCAGTGACGTTAAATCCCTCCACCCAGCCTTCGAAGAACTGACTAAGCGCATGGGAGACTCTGAGGCATGGGTCAGTTCTGTGGAGGATTACCAAGTACACATGGAACCCAAGCTCATAGCCCTCAAGGAAAAAAATGACTCATTTGGAGAAACAAATCGAGGAGGAGGAGGAATGCATCTGGTGGAATAATCTGGTCCTTGTGGGATTGCTGGAAGGTGCAGAGAGACTAGATTCTATGCAATTTGAACAGAAGTTTTTACAGAAAATTGTTAGACCCTTGCTGTTTGGCTTCTCTTATATTATAGAAAGGGCCTACCAGTCATTGCACCCACGTTCCGAGGAGGGAGACAAGCTGTGACCCATAACCTTCGGGCTCCTAAACATTTTGGAAAAGCAGCATATCCTATCTAAAGTATGGGAGATTAAAGAGCTGCTATGGGAGGGTAAAAAACTCTACCTCTTCCAAGATTTTACCCTGTATGTACATCACAAGTAGGCTGAACACAGAGAGATTCAATCAAAGTTGCAGGCTAAATACATACATTATAGGATTCTGTACCCAACCAAACTGATTATTGCTACAAAAAACAGACAAAAGCAGTTTATCTCCATCGAGCAAGCAAGACAAGAACTGCCTGCCATTTTTCTTAACCTATTTCCCCAACAGCGTAGAGATGGGAGGCCTGCATCCTGAAGACAGCAAGTGAAGGAAATGCATGGTGCCTATGCAATAATTCCTGAGTGAGCAAGTCTTTGGATATTTTATGTTAAAGAGCTAAGTATCAGAGACATACTTTGCACTATGGTTTCTAAATTTCCTTATATTGCGATCTGACTTAGTTTCACTTCTGTTGCAGTGGTGGCTGGTATGTGGGCTGGGATGGCTTTCGAAATTATGCTTTTGTTTAGGGGAGTGGAGAATAGAGTTATTGAATTTAATGATAATCGACTTTAAAATACCAATGGTACCTTGGAGCTCTTACAATTACTGTTTTGTGAAGGCATCCTTGGTGGTTTTTGGGGGTTTGCAAGTCGGGAACTGCTGTCCATCTGTGGGCGCCATTTTGGGTGTACTTCTGTCATGGAGTCCAGGTGACCTGCACTTTCCTGTACTATGCACACCAAGAGACCTGCCTTTTTAAATAGGTGGCAGTGAGCTTTGGCAGGCTCCTGGAGATCTCCCATTGGATTACCACTCGTGGGGTTAAGAAGTCCCCCTGCATACCTTAGCAGTGTCCTTCTTAAGAGGATCCTTGGAAGGCATTGCAGAAATTGTGTGCTTAAGTATATTTTCCTTCAACTGTTTACAAGATTGCTGTGGTTATGTAAGTTAAGTATTATTGTGAGAGCCATTATGAAGTCCATGCACCCGTGAGTGGGGAAAGGTGTTGACCCACGCAGCACTTAGATTGTTTGAGTGTTTGCTCTTCCGTATAAGGGTTCCTTCCCATTATTTTATCATGTTGTGGGGGCGAAAGGCCTGAGGGGAGGCTGTACCAATCTTACTGTTTGATAGATTGGGTTATAATCCACAGATCTTCATGAAGACTATTAGTATAGTTTCCAAAATAATCCATTTTTTCTTTTGTACTTTAGGTGTCTGGCTGGAGGTTGTTTTCCTGACTGCATCAGTCAAGCAGGCAAGGAGTATGGTCATCTGGACCTGGTTTGGTTTGATGAGATTGATGCTAATTGTTACTATTGTAAGAGTGTTAATGATTGTTAATGTTGTTTATAGTAATTGTTTTGTATATAATGTTTATGTGGGGCATTTGTTGGTGGGGGGGGCAGAGACAAAATGACCATTGTTTATATATTGGGCAACCTTGTGGGGGAGTCAAGCTGTGAATACTGTGAAAAGTCTGATTAGTTATGGCAAATGATCTAAGGATAACCTCCTGGAATGTAAAGGGGGGACAGTCAAGGGGAAAGCAGCATGCTGTTCTTAAACACCTCAAGAGGCTTAGTACTATGGTAGCATGTTTACAGGAGACCCACCTGAAAAAGAGCAACTCTTAGTTCTTCAGAGGGAGTGGGTGGGCTAAATGTTTGGGGCAGGTGACAGTACTAAACAAAGAAGGGTTGTGATTCTAATTGCACACCATGTACCTTTTCAGTTAATACAAGAGACAGGAGATCCCAGGGGTCGATACATTTTTATACACTCCTGTTTAATTTATATTTATAGCCGCTGGCCGTAAAACTCAAACAATCAGATCAGGTTAAAGAAATTAAGATAGGGAACCATGAATTTAAATTATCCCTATATGCAGATGATAGTTTATTTACATGTTTCAGATCCTGTTGCTTCTATCCCTGCTGCATTTGCAATAATCAAATCTTTTAGCTCTTTTTCCTCTTATAGACTTAACAACAACAAAACTAGTGTGCTACCCCTGAATCATCAGATATTAGGGCAAAACATATGCACCTTGGGCTTGCAATGGGAACCCAAAGCACTGACGTGATTGGGCATTAGGGTCTATAGATGTTGTTTTGAACTTAAAAGCTAAACCTAGACCCTCTGGTACGCCAGCTCGATCAAGACTTGTTATGATGGTGATCCCTGCCCCTCTCCCTCTGGGGATGTGTTAATGTCATTAAAATGAATATTCTACCCTGGATATTATATCCCTGAGCATGTTAAACTTGGTGCTTCCTCTTAAGTTTTTACAGACCCTCATTGCTAAATTTCTTTGGAAAGGTAAAGAGAATTAGGCAGAGTTATCTTAAGCTAACAGAAGAGGTAGGAGGCTTACATCCCCCTAATTAATCTTCTGTTATTTTGCCTCACACAGTAGTAAGTATTTGCACTGACTTGGCATTCAAGAGAATGCTGTGAGGACGGGGTATAGACCGCAATGGCTAGTAACTAAGGAAATATTATGCCAAAAATGCAAGGTAGATCCCAAAGCATTATTATACCTCCCCATATCTAAAGTGCCATGACCTTTCCACGCTGCCCCTATAATGTGATCAGTCCACGTGCACAAACAAATACCAATCAACCTGTGGTTGGATCCCTCACAATCATTATTTTTTAACCTGAATCTCCAGATAGGAGGTAAAGGGTTACTTCCTGTAGTACGCTGAGGTCTAGTCTGAGCTCTTGAGTGAACCAACTACTCATGGGAGAATCCTTTATTTCTTTCCACTCATTCCAAGTACAAACTTCAGTGCCAGTCTCTTTTGCCTTTAAATTTTTACAGCTTCAGCACTGTGTGTTACAATCTTTGGGCCCTCCAACACGGGATAAAGGAGGAGGCTCATAGCTGAACATATTATACGAGCGGCTAGAGGGCCTCATGCTATCTCTGGCTTGTATACTGTATTCCAACAGATAAATCCGCAGAAGCTGGTGGATAAATGTGATTATTGGGCCAATCAACTTAGCTTGGTGCTTGATGATGAACAGTGGAGGCGTGTTTGGATAGACATATATAAATATATCAAGCAAGATAGGCTTCACCTCCCACACCTTCAGACTTTACATAATATGTACCATACTCCCAAGCATCTTTTTAATATGGGGTTGGTGGAAAATGATTTGTGTACTAGGTGCCACTGGATCCTAGGCACTCTGTATCACATTCTTTAGACATGATAAAATTAAGCCTTTCTGGTCTGCCGTATGGGAGAGGCTTGATCCCCTCTTAGGGTTACAAGACACATTCACACCAGAAATCTGCTTGCTGGGGTTATTTACAGACCAAGTTATTGGTCCCAGGAAACGGTATATAGCCCTTGTAGCAGCAGTTGCTATATTAATTATGTGTCATTGGAAAGATGAAGTAGTCTCTACCTTCTCAGAGTGGCATGAGGAAATTCTCTTTGCCTTCAAGGCTGAGAAAACAGTTGCTGCCCTGAATAATCTAAATGGGAGCCTTTACAGACTTTACTATTTTTACGATGAGGGTTGTGGTGTGGGGTATCTGATGGCATCTAGGGGAATAACCTCCTATAAATGAAGGGATCCTTTATTGGTAGCACTGTATCATGTATCATATGTCCCTAAGTTGATGTTTGATGTAATGGTTATTTCTCCTAGGGATAAGGTTCTACAATACACTATGGCCATTCCAGTGCGGGAGTACTTTTGTTTGTTATTGTTGTAATGTTTTGTTTAGTGTGTGGTAGTTGCATGTTGAGTCTTGTGTTTGTTATTGCATCATACACCTCAATAAAGTATATTAAATTTCCCCCCAAAATAAACATAAAACAACATACCAATGGTAACAAAGTATTGGGATTCAAAGCACTCATTAACATAGAAACATAGATTTTGACAGCAGATAAGGACCGCTTGGCCCACCTAGTTTGCCCATTTCCTGACCTACAGGATAAGCTGCAGATCCTAGTTAACCAAGAGTCTATTTCTTCTTACACTCCACAAGAATTGCCTCATGTCTGTCCCATGTATTCTTGAATTCTCTCACAGTTTTAGACCCCACAACTTCCTCAGGAAGGCTGTTCCATGTGTCAACAACCCTCTCTGTGAAAAAATACTTCCTCACATTACCTCTGAGCCGCCCCCCCTATCTTCAAATTGTGCCCCCTTGTTCTTGCACATCTCTTTTTCTGAAAGATGCTACCCTCTTGGACTTTGTTGATTCCCTTGAGGTACTTGAAAGTTTCTATCATGTCCCTCTCTGCCTTCTTTCCTCAAGGGTATACATATTAAGCTCCTTTAGTCTCTCCTCGTATGGCTTCTCTTGCAGACCCTGCACCATTTTAGTTGCCCTCCTCTGGACTGCCTCTATCCTGTCTATGTCCTTGCAGAGATGGGGTCTCCAGAACTGGACGCAGTACTCCAGATAGGGTCTCACCAACTGTCTGTACAGAGGGATAACAACTTCCTGTTTTCTGCTGGTGATGCCTCTCCCTATACATCCCAGTATACCCTCAGCCCTCCCTACTGCCTTCTCACATTGCTTGCTAACCTTAAGGTAATCTGATATGACTAACCCCAGGTCCCTTTCCATTTTTGTTGTTGTTACTACCTCCCCTCATTGTGTAATCTTCCCCTGGGTTTTTGTTTCCCAGGTGCATTATTTTACACTTCTTTGCATTGAATCCAAGCTGCCATACTTCTGACCATTCCTCCAACCTTGCCTTACATAAAACAAGTCAGATACTCTAAAAATAATGGGAAAAATATCTTGCACCATACAATAAATATTATTCTATCACTAAAATACAATGAAAAAATGATAAACTTTCTGTTTAATCCACAATAGCAAAACAGAATTGTTTCCACCCCTTCCTTTCCTATTTTAAGTTATATATTTAGTCATGTCTTCCTTGACCAAGCTATATGACCCAGTATGAAAATAACCTGAATCCACATTCTTGGGTGAATATATTGGGATCCAGTGATATGCCTGACAGTGCCAAATTGTACTGCTGAAAATGTGTTTGAAAACCTCAATGAGATCCACAGCTGGTGGCCACTTTCCTTGGGCCATTTCCAAATTTCAGTCTTGAACTATTCAGAACTAGTGGTACATGTTGAAGCAGAATTAGAAGCTAAAATTTCTGTTTGAACCACAGCACTCCTGAGGCTCTTAGCTGACACCCATTTGTAAGGCTACCATGATTGGCTGGCCGTAGCAGGACCACATCTGCCATTGGCTACCTGCTCGCCGGAGCCAGTTCACGGCTGAAAAATCTCTGCTCAACTTGGAAACCCTGTCTTTTTTCCTCTCTAGCCTCTGTTATCCTGTATTTTCTCCTGCTCGCCCTTCACGCCCCGCTACTCTTTAAATACACCTCCTCCCCCCATGGCCCACCTATCTGTGCTGCAAACAAGTCTCTTCCTTAAAGGGACCTCCTCTCACAGTAAAGAGGACAGACACTTAAACAAGGACATGCTGGGCACACACTCGCAATGCAGTACGTTGGCCCTCCTACTTCTGGGGCTGTGTGGGTGGCTGTTTGTGCTTGTCTGTGTCTGTAGGTTAGTTTTTGTTCATTTACATGTTTTTCTGCTGGGAATACCTGTGCCATTCTTGCACGCAACACTGGTGAAAGTCTCCTGGACTGAATTGCTGCAAATCGCCATCACTAGGTATCAGCTTTTTAATTTTAAATCAACTTTCTTGAAGCCTCCCCAAGGAAGCCTATGCCTTACAACTAGTCTTACAAACATGGTGATGCTGGGTCCTGCAACTAAATCAACATTTTCAACATTCTCATCTGACCACTCTTAAAGCAACTGCACTTGTGGACTTTAAAGAACAAAGGAATTTTAACACATTTTGAGACTGAATCAACATTTTTGTCTGACCTTTCCAAAGGTATTGTACTTGTTCTGAGGACTTTGAAGATCAAAGGAAACATACAGACAAAAGGATTTCACACATTGCATATGCCTACTGTCTGACCTACTCCCAAGGTATTGTACTTATCTCTGAGGACTTTGAAGAACAAAGGAAACATATAGACAAAAGGATTTCACACATTGCATATGCCCAGGCCACAGTTTATCACCTTTCAGGAATTTTAACATATTATGTGATCCTGGATCTCAACAGTTAATTTCCTGTGGATGAAATTAACCTTCAGCATTTTTCCTTTGCTATCTCCTGGTGTGCTTGTTAGACCACCCAAGTGCCACCACCTCTGCTCTACCATGGATTACTCTATCCTCCTAGTTCTTTTATTCGCTGTGGGTGCTACAGGCCCACGATGCCAAGCTGGACCACTACCACCCCTGCGAGAACCTGCTTTTGACAAAAATGGACTATATGGCACCCCAATGCCAACTGTGCCGAAGGAGCTCCAGCTTTCCACCACCTGCATCCCACCTGCTAGCCTGGAGCACCCGACACCTGCCACGGTTATCAACATTACCATTTTCATGCCCATAAAGATCACCCTGGTGAACGCTTGCCTCCCCCACTGCAAGAGCAGGAGGCGCAAGATACGCTCCACCATTTGCATAAACCTCTCAGCCAAGAAAATAATATTCATGCTTCTTCTTCTATCGGGTAATGTCCATGCCAATCCTGGCCCACCACCAGTATCAAACGCAGGGGGAAACACGAGTAAAGGCCTGAAAGTAGCTGCACTGAACATCTGCAGCCTCACAGCAAAGTTTGACCTACTCCAAGGGTGGATGTCCGACCATGTACCTGACATTCTGTGTCTGACAGAGACCTGGCTGTCAAGCAGGATAAAAGACAATGAAGTGATGCTTCCAGGATATCAAACATTCAGGAAAGACAGGTGTGGCAAAAGAGGTGGAGGAGTCCTTATCTATGCCAGGGATTACCTATGCTGATCGGTCCTCCCTGTTACCAGGGTCGAGGATGATCATGAACTACTAGCAATAAAAGCAAAGGTCGGACGGCACAGCAAATCTCTAATCTTAGCGTCGGTTTATCTTCCACCCACTAAAGCCAGGGATGGCCTCCCAAAAATACTGGATACAATTGCTACCCTTTCTCAGGGCACAGAGCTTCTCATAACAGGTGACTTTAACATCAACTGGGAGGGCAGAGAATCCACGCCTTTCAATGACATGGTCGCTACTTCCAATCTGACCCAACTTGTAGACAGCCCAACAAGGCGGAACCACAAAACAGGAAGAGACACCCTCCTCGATTGGCTCCTCTTGAGTTACCCTTCTCAGATCTCTGAACTTAAGGTCCTGCCTGACACCTTAAGTGATCACTCCCCAGTCACTTTCACATGGTCAAACAAATTGAGCAAGCCCCCGCCTATCATAATTAATAGTAGGGTCTTGGGAAGGGCAAGCTTGGGTCCCTCCCTCTGCCCTCTCCCAGTATGACTGGTCCCCATCGATCATGCGCCACATAATTCCAGGCCTTAAGTTTCTTTATAGAGGGCTTCAACAAGATTTCATGATATCTTTGCACCACTGAGGAAAAGAAAATTCGGGTCAAGTTAATGGTTGGATCACAGGGATCTCCTCGCCCAGATGAAGGAAAGGGACAATCTCTGGGAAAAAGCCAGGTCCTCTCACAGCAAACACAACTTCCAATGCTACAGAGCTGCAAGAAACCACTGCACCAACCTTATCCGCCAAGCAAAGGCCAACTTCCACAAGCTTAAAAAAACTTGGGGCAATGGGAAGAATTTTTGGGATAACATCCAAAACCTTCTTGGGAAGGATGAGAAGAAGATCCCCCACTCGCTCAACATTGACAACATCACGATTACTGACCCTCAGCACATCGCGGATTCTCTCAACACAGCGTTTACTGACCTGACTGGAGTGCTACCCCCTGACTACCTGCACCCTGCTGGGGAACAAACCAACTGCACACCTCAAGAGGGCTCAGTCCCTGTCTTCTACTTCAAAAAAGTGTCAGTGAAGGAGGCTTACAAATACATAAAAAAAAAATACTAGACAAGACCAGAATGGGGAGTGATGGAATCAGTATGAAACTCCTATCCCTAACACTGGATGTCATCATCGTGCCAGTTACAAAACTATTTAACAAATCACTGGCTCTTGCACAGTTCCCCGGGATCTGGAAACAGGCTCTCATGACGCCTGTGCACAAGAATGGTGATATGACATGCACCGCCAATTACAGGCCGATATCCATCCTCTCTCCCTTATCTAAAGCCCTGGAAAAGATTGTGGCCACCCAACTCACAGATTACCTCAACAAATACAACCTGTTATGTCCAAATCAACATGGCTTCAGGCAGAATCATAGTACCTCCACAGCTTTGCTGGACTACACTGACTACTTGCACAAGGCACTAGATGAAGGAAAGCTGGTGGGGTCAGTCTTCATAGACCTCACCAAAGCCTTCAACACTGTCAATCACTCTCTCCTCCTGACTCAACTACAGAACCTGGGGGTTGCAACAATGCTGTCTGCTGGTTCAAGGACTACCTAACACACAGAAGCCAACGTGTAATAATGAGGCACACAGTATCTAGCTCCAACGAGGTATCTTTAGGGGTCCCACAGGGGTCAATACTGGGGCCCTTACTATTCAGCCTCTTCCTAAATAATCTTCCTGAAGCCTGTGACACTAAACTGATACTTTACACAGATGACGCCTGTGCTTCTCACCAGCAGTTCATCAATAGTTGCCCTCCACTCCCAGCTGCAGGCATCCTTCTACAAGCTGGAAGACTGGTTCTGTAGCCATAAACTTCTATTAAACTACAAAAAACCAAGGTGATGCTCACAGCCAGCCCACAGCACAAAAAGAAGCTCCCTTCCCTCACCATCTCCAATAAAGTCAGTGAGCTGCTGGAACAAGTTCAGACCTTCAAGTACCTGGGGGTCACAGTTGATGACTGCCTCAGCTTCACCCAACACATCGACACAGTGGTAAAGGCAGTGAACACCAAGCTGGGTGTACTATATAGGCATAAAAAGTATCTCACTCCAGAGGCCCTCCGTCTCTCAGTCTCCAGCTCCATCCTTTCTACCATCGACTATGGATTGGTGGTCTATGGTGCAGCAACAGACACTGCACTAAAAAGGATTCACATTGCACTCAACGAGGCATGTAGGCTTACAATGACTGCAGATCAAAATACCCACACCTGCTCCTTATACAAGGAGACCAATTGGCTGCCACTAAAGAACAGGATTATATTCCAAACATGTCTCCTTGGAAAAAAGGCACTAATGGGTAAAACCGCCCCATGCATTTCTAGCATCCTAACACCAAGTGCTACCAGCTATACCACCAGAGGCAGGATGAGGGGGGCCCTATCAACACCTTTCCGTCGAACTGTGCAGGGACAGCGTGCTTTCAGCTTTAGGGCCCCCAATGGCTCAATGAAATCCCAGTGCACATTCTAAACTCCCAATGCATCTCTAATTCAAAATGGCCTAAGGCAACACTTTTTACTAGGACAGTTTGTGACTGCCACTAGGACTCTTAACACCCATAATGCCCACTCACCCACACCTCCTTCCCTTCCTTTTACACCCACTCTTCCCTATTGCCCTATCCTCTGTCTTCCTCTCCCCTGTGCCTTTTCTCCCACTGGATCAACCTTAAAACCAACATACCACCACTACCTCCCAACCTCCTAGACAAAGCCACTCTTCTGGCTGCCCACCCCCTGCCTCCCTCCCCTCACCTTGACCTCCTGACTCTCACACTAGGTGTCACACCTGTTTATCTCCGTCGCTACATATAAACACTGTCCTTTACCCTAGTTGAATGCTCTTGATGCTGTACTATCACCATTAGTACTATGAATGACATTGTATCCTTACTGTAAACTAGCTACCTACTATTCGAGTATTGTATGTAAACTGTTTTTTATTGCTGTCATTGTCACTGTTTGACATGGAACCTTTGTAAAAGAGCTCTGAGCTCAAAGGTATGATCCAAATCCCTAAATAAATAAAAAATAAATAAATACTTCTACTGTCCTCACTGGGTGGGGTACATGTGGAAACGACTGAGGATAATATCCCAGGAGATATACTTATACTTTGTTGTGAATACACACAGATCTGCCACAGTGGATTACCAGGCTGCCAACTCTGCTAACCCTTGCCTTACTTGCCCTCTCTCTAGCACACACCATCAAACTCCAATCACACCTGAGCTTATTGTGGCTCTGATGGGCACTTACCCTTCTGCCAAAGGTTTCTCAAATCCTGGACTTACAAACCACAGACAAATTCATTCCATTAGAGCCTGGTGAATGTGCTACATCCTCAGGATGACACTCACCCTCCTGCTATTGTCTGGGAATGTCCACCCAAACCCTGGCCCTGTTATATCTTATAACCTTTCAGAACACAGGCTGATAAAAATAGCTTCTATCAACATTGGCAGTCTCCTGCCTAAACTGTCCCAACTACAGGCCTGGGCTACAATACACAAGCCAGACATTATCTCACTTACTGAAACATGGCTCTCACATAAGATTCCAGACTCAGCAATTTCTCTAGAAGGTTATACCGCCTTCTGCCTGGACAGACTGGCCAAGTGAGGGGGTGGGTGCCTAGTTTATTTGAGCAGTAACATCCTCAGACAGGCCATGCCCTATAACACTAACGTCAAAGAAGAACAAATATTGTCAATGAAACTCTCCATTGGCCAACAAGGTAAAACACTGCTACTGACTAAAGTATACATTCCCCTGGAAAACAAAGTCAGGGCATCAAACTGTTTTGCGACCACTACAAAAAGGTAAAGCATGGCTGGGAACGGGTTATTTTAGGGGACTTCAATACTGACTGGATAGCACAGGATTTAGTAGCAGCACGAGATAAAATACATGGTCTATACCTCATACAGATGGTAAACTAGACCACTAGAATGAACTACTGCACTGGAACCAGCTGTCTTATTGACTAGCTCCTCACTACTTCCCCTGAGCATATCAAAAACGTCACTGTTCTACTGACACCCTAAGCAACCACTCCCCCATAGTCTGCTCCTGGACCAACAAGTGTCAAAAAGACCCTCCTCAGATCACCAAAAAATGATCATTGAAAAAAGGGCAACTGTATTACTTTAAAAGTACCTGAAAGACGCAGATTGGACTCCACTAGATGAGTGTGATGACACAAATAAAGCCCTGGATCACTTCATCAATATCTTCACTAAAGCCTGTGATCTTCTTTGCTCCTTACTGAACCTTCAAAATTAAAGGGGTTATAAACCCTTGGCTCAACGGCCATCTCATAGAGCTTATGGGACATAGGGACAACCTCTGGCACAAGGCAAGAGCGACCGGTAATCAGGTGGACTATGTGGCATACAAGACTGCTAGAAATAAATGCACCTGATTAGTTAGGGATGCTAAGGCCACATACTACCAAGAGCAACTAGCAAAAACCTGGGGGAATGGGAGGGACTTTTGGAATAATATAAAAACCCTTGCAGGGAAAGAATCAAGGGCACCACCAGATGTAATTGTTACCCCCTCTGGTCCACTTCAACACCCAAAATACCTAGCAAATGCCTTTAATCAAGCATTCACTGACCTAAGCTCAGTCCTTCCCCTGGAGTACCTTGACCCTAACAGAAAACCCTCCAGCCCCAATCCCCCACCTACCATTAACACCAACCAGCCACTTTTCTATTTCAAGCAGATCACCCGGTCCCAAACTATTAAGCATATCAAAAGGGTCTTAGGCAAAACCAGTGTGGGCAGTGACTCAGTAGACATGAAGCTAGTTGTGCTTGCATTAGAAGAACTTGCCAATCCCCTTACTAAGTTGGTTAATATATCCCTTAGGACCAGTTTATTTCCTGATAAGTGGAAATCTGCTCTTGTCACTCCAGTTTTCAAACGTGGCGACAGAACCAATCTGGCTAACTACGGCCCAGTCTCCATCTTTCCACCTCTCGCTAAAGCTCTAGAGAGAATTATGTCAAACCAACTCACGGAATACCTGAACAAATATAATCTACTATGCCCCCAGCAGCATGGATTCCAAAAGTCTCACAGTACTATCACTGCTCTCACTGACTTCACGGCCCACATTTATGATGCCCTCGACTCTGGAAAGACAGTTGGGTCTATTTTTGTAGATTTAACCAAAGCATTTGACACTGTCAGTCACCAGATCCTGCTTGATAAACTGTTGTTTCTAGGCCTATCCCTTGATTCAGTCTCCTGGTTCTCTAGCTACCTCACACATTGGAATCGGTGTTAGGATAAAGGGAGAATCCTCTGAACCACGAAACATAACACTGGGGGTTCCCCAAGGATAAATTTTAGGGCCCCTACTGTTCAGCTTGTTTATTAACTCACTCCTTAGTGCTTGTCCTGCAAAAATGCTACTTTACGCAGATGATGCAGTGATCTCCGTTTCTGGGAACCATCTCCCTGAAATAACTACTGCTCTTCAAGACAATTTTTCCAAACTTGAGTCTTGGTTCTCATGTAACAGGCTCCTCCTAAACTACAAGAAAACCAAATCTATGCATTTCACTTGTCTGCACTCTTAAAAAAAAAAAATACTGATCCTCTGATCTTCCATAGCCATAAAGGTGACGCCATTGAACAAGTCTCTACTTTCAAATATCTTGGCATTGACCTTGATGATGTCTTCTCTTTCACCCCCCCCCATATTGATCAGTATCAAACTGGGAACCCTATGCCGACACAGGAAAACCATGACACCGGAGGCATTGAACCTGGCCACTTGGAGTTCTGTACTATCAATTATTGACTATAGCCTAATTATTTATGGAGCTGCCACTGATACCATGCTAAATCAAGTAAAACTACTCAACTAGGTTTGCCAGCTTGTGCTAGGTGCAGACCATCTTACATATACATGCAGTCTTTATTCCTCTACTGATTGGCTCCCTCTTCACCTCAGGGCCCAGTATCAAGCATGTCTAACTGGCAAGAAAGCACTTCTAGGGCTAGCACCTGAAACTACAATGGCCCTATATCCAACACTATCATACCTCCAAAACCACCAGAAGTTCGGCTAAGGGCATGTTACGTGTCCCTTTTAAGAGAACCACACTTGCCCAGCGGTCACTCTCATATCACGGTCCTTCCTGGATGAATCACCTGCCCCCTTCTCTCTTACAGTGTGAAAAAATAGGCCTCTTTAAAAAAGACCTCTATGACCATCTGGCCAAATCTAACCCCTATTATTGCTATACTTAAGATTTGCTTTCCTCTTTAACCCCTTGCTTTTCCCACCTTCCTAACTCCTCTCTTTCCTCCCCCTTACTCCTTAAATCCCTTCATACCCTTGTTCTAAATCCTCACTGCCCAGCTCCTTGTTTTTATCCATTCCCCCCTTGCCCCCCAACTACTACTATGCCCTACTCCTGCCTTCTTCCCCCTTTTCTCTCCTCTATACCACCTTTGCTGACAAAGCCATGCTGGCTGCTACCTGCCACCCTCCACCAAATCCCCTCCTACCTTTCTCTTCCTTCTGACAAAGCCTCTCTAGCTACCACTCCCCTCACTTACTGCACTTAGTTAGAGGATTATTTGACAGTAGCCACTTCTTGATTTTGTTCTACTTCACTTTTACCTCGAGTACCTGACTTTTCTTTTCTATAGTTTATCTCTATTGTAAGTTGCCTCAGCCATTTGCTGATACAACCTTTTCCAATATGTATCACCATGGCTGCATACCTTGACAAAATTGCCGTGTAGTTTGTTCTCTGTATTGTACTGTTTGTGTTCTAATTGACATGGAACATTTGTAAAATAGCCGGTGAGGCTCAAAGGTTGTAATTCTGAAACAGAAATAAATAAATAAATAAAAGGTAATATGATTACACCTGCAAGCACTTTATGTGGGAATTCTAGATTTTTTTTACAAGACTGCTGCAGTGTTTTTGTTGCCTGAACCAATCAACCACAAAAGAGGATACATACAAATATTGTTGATTTTATTGGCTGGTCCTCTGTTTATAAACTGGGTTATAAATGTCCTGCTTTCTGATTGTCTAAATAAGTTCTGAGAGCCATACGTATATCCTCCAGAAATGCACAGGCTGGATCGTGTTCAGGCACTGGGATTTGGAATTTGGACAAATCATGTACAGAATTCATGACCCGCTTCACACATCCCTGATTGCCATCACAAACATGGCTGCTACCTTTACCCACTGAAAACTTCAACAAGGCCTGAAGAAAGTAAAACTCATTGCAAAAAACTGTGTTAATGTACCAGTCAGGGTTCAACTAAAAGCAACAAAAGTACAGAAATGTGTTGTTAGGGTTTCCAATCCTAACTCCCCTCCAAAGCAGCAAAAGGACAATACCACACAAGTAACCACAGACAACCTGCTCAGGTAAGACAGACAACATACAACTGTTTCCAGATTGCAGAAATGCAGTACCACAGATCGACCTTCATGGATTTGTATCTGCAGCATGCATACTGCAAGACATACACACTCACTTGTCATTTCAGATACAAATCCATGGTACTCAAATCACAACACTGCTTCTGTGTACAGAAGCACAGGCCTCTGCAGCCACAGAAACAAATCCACAATACCCAAATTACCCAAGTATTTTATTATCTGCAGAAGCACATGTCCCTATGGGGCCAGCACTTCCGTAGCCACAGGTACTCATGCACACAGTAAGACATATGCACACTTGATGGGCCTGCACTTTTGCAGCCACAGGTGTAAGATATACAAAAATATACACACTGACCTCTAGCTGCAGAAGTGTAGATGCCATAAAATCCACAATACCAAAATTGAAACAGTACTTCTGCCTGCAGAAGCACAGGCCCTTCAGGAACCTGTACCTCTTCAGCCACAGGTGTAAGACAACCACATCGACTTCTGGCTTCAGAAGGGCAGGCCCATCTGGAGCCTGCATTTATGTAGATGAAAGTGCTGTCACAATGTGGGTATAATGGTTTCAGCAGCAGATCTATAAATTTTTCAAGGGTAGCAGTTTTTTGTTAATCAGATGCATATAGAAAAGCATGCACTAACAGAAAGTGCTATCTAGTGAGGCATCTCATACGTTGTGTATAAGTACAGCACAGCCAGTCATGATGCAACACAGTAACTTGCAATAAATGACATGTCACAAAATATTGCAGTAAAAAGGGCTTAATTGTCATTGAATTACACTGTTCTCTGCAGAATTTTTGTGATATACTGCAGCATTACTGCATTGCATCTTGGCTGGTGCTACTGTACCTCTGGCTGCAGAGGCACAGGCCCCATGGGGACTTCTGTCTACAGAAGAGCAGGCCCCCAAGTGTCTGCACTTCTACAGTCATATATACTTATGCATGCACCATGACATACACACACAGGGCCTGACTGGTTCATGAGATGGGGTCATAAAAAGACTGTGTTGAAACTTTGGGGCCAAAATAGTGAAAAATAACAGAGATATGAAGGAGGGGCCTTGGGTGTCTGTATCTGTAGCCACACAGAAGCATAGGGCCTGTGCTTGTGCAGCCATAGATTCAAATCCACGAAGGTAGCAAATCTGTGCTACTACTTTTGTGTAATCTGGAAACAGTTGTATGTTGTTTGCCTTGCCTAATGATGGCTGTCTGTGGTTGCTTGTGTGGTGTTGTCTTTTTGCTGCTTTGGGGGGGTGGGAAGTTAGGGTTAGAAACCCTAATACCATGATTCACTACTTTTGTTGCTTTAAGCTGAACCCTAACTGGTGCATTAGAAAAGGTTTTTTTTACATTTTTTTTTCTTTTGAGATAGTGGAATTCTATCCTTGTTCATGCAGGTTCCTTTGGGATCTGCTTAAACAGATCTGTTTGGCTATAGATACAGATGTGCAGGGCCCTCCTTGCCTTGTGCCAACTGAGTAGTCTGGCTGCAGAAGCACAGGGCCCTCTGGGCCCCTTCAATTTCATGTGGCAACAAATTCAGACACACAGGGCCCAAATGTGGAGTTGATCAGGCTGTGGGAGCACAGGGCCCAGAGAAGTCCATCTGGCAGTGGAAGCACAGGGCTCGTCTTCTGTGCAGCTACAGATGCAGATGCACAGAGTCCTTTGAGCCCTTCACCAAATGTGGAGTCAATCAGGCTGCAGAAGCATAGGGCCTTCTGAGCCTCCAGGCCCTGGGTTTCTGTATGGCTGAGAAACAAAAAATTCACTCCACACAAGCAGCCTGTGCCTAGTAAAGAAACGTAACTTAAAACAAAAAAAAAAATACCAGCACCAAGCTTCAAGTTACTCACTGAAAATTTTATTTCATAAGCAAAGTAGTTTAAAAACTTAACGTACAAGGACATAAACGGTATTACCTTAGCAGTGGTCATCCATGTAACCCACTGAGAACCTGACCGTTTTCACCAAGAGGCTTTCTCAAAGGGTTCCAGATGCAAAGGGGAGGCCCATACTTGAAGTACAAGTACATAAAGTGCAAGAATCATTTTTTATATTGAGGTTCATACTGAGGTATAAGGAGCTACGGGGGGCAAATGGCCCATGGGTGCTCCTTTCCAATTACCTATAATAGGACAGAACATTCCCATACAATATATAAGAATCTAATCTATTTTTGAATTGGGTTATGTCCTTGCTGGCTATGATATCCTGCGGTAATTTATTCCATGGGTTGATTATTATTTGTGTGTGTATAATGCTTTTCTTCTACTTGTACGAAAATGATTTGGTCTTAGCTGTAGCGGGTGCCCTCTAGTTCCTTTCTGATCATTTTTAAATTCCAGATTTAGTTCACTAAACAGATAATCATCTTGTATTATATTGCAGCATAGTAGTAAATTACCCCGTATTCTTCTGGTCTCTAGGGACATTAGATTCATTTCCCTTTGCCTGACATGATAGGGGGTTGTTTTCATGTTATATATCATTTTGGTGGCCTGTCTCTGTGCTCTCTCAATCCTGCCTACTGCTCCCGTGGAAATGGGGCTCCACATGGGGCTCCCATAGTCCAGGATTGGCCTAACATGTCCTGTACAATGGCATTCTCACTTTCTCACTTCTACTCTTAAAGTTTCCTTTAATAGTCCAAATTAGCCTCTTAGTGTTTGATATCTGTGCCTCACAGTGAGATGAGTGTGTCAAGTTTTGATTTATTATTATTATTACCAGGTCCTTTTCTTCTGTTGATTCTCTGAGAGGGGATCCATCCACGAAGTATGTATTTTTATGTGGTTGGTTACTTAGGTGAACGACACAACACTTGTCTCGATTGAAACTCATACCCCAACTTTTTGTGCATGTTAGAATATTGTTTAGGCTATTCTGTAGTCCTGTTTTGTCCTCATTAGTGTTAACCACCTTAGCCAATTTAGTGTCATTTGCATATTTGCTAATCCAACTTGTCTCATACTTCCCCATGTCTGTGATGAATATTTGAAACAGCAGAGGTGCCAATACTGAGCCCTGTGGCACCCCACTAGTAACACCCCTAGGACCAGAACAATCTCCTCTTATGCTTACTCTCAGGGTCCTATCACTGAGCCAATTTTGTGTCCACTGCACTATTCTTCTGTCTACTTTTAGCTTTATTAGCTTCTCACGTTGAAGGAGCTAATTGCTTTCCTCCCACAGCTCTTCCAGTGGTTTAGGTGTGTATCTGGGAGTGGAGCTGGCAAACTGTCAGCAACTTCCAACAGAAAGAAGGGTTAAAAGGTCAGGTTAGTTGACATCTTGGAGGTGGAAGGCTAGATTTTCTGGCCACGGCACCTAGCTTCACCTGAGCACTTTCCATCTAGCTTGCTTGAAAGGACAGAACTAAGAACCTTACCAGAGTAAAGGAAAGGATAAAGACTTTTGGCCAGGCAGATTTACTGTGTGTTGTTGTTTTTATTTTGTACTCACAGGGATTGTTACTGTTTGCTAACATTTAATTGCTTTATTTTTCTCTGATTCAAATTGCTGTTGCTGGGTATACCTTATGCTGCATAATTACAAGGTGTGCCTACAGGTGTGTGCTAACAGATTACTGCTGTAATCTTCTGATTCAAATTGTCTTTTGCAAGGTATATCTTCTGTTACTGCTTTATTTTTCTCTGTAGCAAAGTGTTTCTTACAGGGTATATCTTCTGTGAAATTATTACAGGTGGTGCTTTAATTTTTGTGACTTTTTATCACTAGGCTAACCAAAATTACTGTTTGCCCCTATTTTATTTATTTCGTTTTTGCTGAATAGGTGTTTTTGTCTCAGAGATGTTGCAGTCTCCTTCTCACATTGAAGACAGGGAGAGTGAAAAGGCAGCCAGAGGTTCCTCGAATCAAGGAAGTTATTTTCTAGACTACACTGAACTGAATTATTACTTTTTGGACCTGTGTAAGTAACTAGTATTGATTTCTGTTTTTGGGGTGGACTTTTCTTAGTTTTAACTTTAATTTGCCTGGGTGGAACTGTAGCTGGGAGATATTTGCAGTCAGTTGTGGCTAGACCTGTTACTTAGCCTTTGTGAAATAGGTGTCTGAAAGGAAGGAAGGCACTCCTTGGGGTGGAGGGTAAGAGTTGTAGGTGACTGTTTCTGGACAGCATAGGGTTACTCCCACCCACCCTTCCCTCATCCCACCCACCCCAAGCACATAACTTTCTTTATAGCAGGGTCTCTGACATCACTTCCTCAAAACTGCTAACAACATACACCTGTTCATATCCTTAAAGGCACAGCACACTGAATAGGGGGTAGAGACACTCACAAGCTTGCACACACTAAAACAAGAACAAAAACCAAAAAAGCACCTGTAACAGGAAGGGACACAGACATGTGGGGAGTGATGCAATGCACTGGCTGTGGAGCACCAGTGTTCTGGGAGACATTCTGGAAACTGCATTGTTGCCCTATTTGCAGGCACCTCTCTGGTCTGAGGGAGGAGGAGGTTGTTCGTCTCCATGCTGACCTGGCAAGGATTCAGGAAACCTGCTCCCCCACCCAGGGACCACCCAGACCACTGCCAGTACCTCAGAAATTGCCAAGAAAGAGGAGTGGTTGGACCACAGTGGGCTCAGGGAGGGCAAGGGTGGTGGAACAGAGGCACATCTCTCCAGTTGTGCCTCTCCACAACTCATTTGCCACTCTGGTGAAGCATGGTTCCTCTATGGAGGCACCTGCAGTGGAGACAAAGGAGGATGCTGGGAACCTCCACAATGGAGATCCACAGGAGGGTGGCCCAGAACCCCACAGGGGAAGGAAACAACCCTGGTGGGGACTCAGTTGTTAGGGGTTAGAACTGGGGAGGGAAGGGAAAAAAGGTAAGGTGCCTGCCCGGTGACAAGGCTTGGAGGGGCAGGAAACAAATCCTCAGGATCGTGGGAGCAGCAGCAAGGGGGAGGGAGCCGGATGTCATTATCTACCTAGGGACGAATGACCTGGCTGAGAATGGGATCAGAGCAGTGCAACAGGAGTTTGTGGAGTTGGGAAGGGGCCTTAGACAAGTAGCACACACGGTAACTTTCTCAGAAGTGCTACCAGGCTAGGGCACTCCACTCCATGGGATTCAATGACTGGTTGAAAAGCTGGTGCAGAGCTCAGGGATTTGGCTTCATTGGGGACTGGGGCTCCACCTGGAGGGATGCAGGCCTATAAAGGTGTGATGGTCTGCATCTGTCCTGGAGGGGAACCAGGATCCTAGGTGATAGGTTTAAATGCTTCAGTGGCAAGGATTTAAACTAGCCAAGGGGGGAGGCACTGAAGAGGAGAAGGGAAATCTTAGCCCCCCCAAAAATCAGGGTAATAAGTGAGGTAAACACCAAAATAGAGCAGTCAATAGAGAAGGGCAGGGTAAATGGAGAAAGACAAAGGTAGAAGGGACAGGGATGGGGCAAAAAGAAATAAAGCCATAAAAAAATGGAGGGTAATGAGTATCAATGCCCGCAGTCTAGGTAAAAAGCTCCCTGAAATGGTGGCCTTGATGGAAGAGGGATGCCTGGATATTGTGGTAGTCACAGAAACATGGTACACAGAGAACCATGACTGGGATGTCAACATACCAGGGTACACAATCTACAGGAGGGACAGGGAGGGAAGACGAGGAGGAGGAGGAGGAGGAGTAGCTCTTTATGTAAGGGAAGGGATAAAAGCAACAGAACTAAAGGGTAAACAGGGAGGAGAGGAGGCACTTTGGGTCACCCTGGAGACTGGAAATGGCACCACAGTCCGCACAGGGGTTGTTTACAGACCCTGTCTCAGGGGGAGGAAATGGACAAGGAAATGATAGAAGGCATCCTTGGGATGGCAGAGAAAGGGGAGCTATTGTTGATGGGAGACCTGAATATGCCAGATGTTGACTGGAGCACCTTTGCTGCAGCCACATCCAAGACCAGGGCCATTCTTAATGCCCTACAGGGGGCATGCCTCAGGCAGCTAGTATTGGAAACCACTCAGGAGGGAGCAATCTTAGACCTGGTACTCTCAAATGGGGACGGAGAAAGAATCTCAGATTTAGAAGTGGGTAGCCATCTGGGAACAAGCGACCACCAAACAGTGTGGTTCATGATAAACACAGCCATACAATCAAGCCATACAAAAGCAAAGAGTATTGGACTTTAGGAGGGCTGACTTTGAGAAAATGAGAGAGTGCCTCAGAAAAGCACTAGCAAACAGGCAAGAAGGAGGTGTGGGGGAACAATGGGGGGGTAATCAAAACAGCCATCACAGAGGCCACAAGCCTTTGTGTAAAGCAAATCAACAAAACACAACGAAGGAAAAAAACGCTATGGTTCTCAAAACAGGTGGCAGGGAAGGTTAAGGAGAAAAGGATAGCATTCAGGAAATATAAGGAAACACAGAAGGAGCAGGACAGAGAACTTTATCAGTTAAAGCAGAAAGAGGCTGGGAAGGCAGTCAGAATCGCAATGGCCCAAACCGAGGAAAGGATAGCCAACTCTGTTAAGAAGGGGGATAAGACCTTTTATAGGTACATTAGGGAGCGAAGAAAGACCAAAGGAGGAATACTGAGGCTTAATAAAGGGAAGGGAATGTGGGTAGAGTATGACAGTGAAAAGCAGGGATACTGAACAAATATTTCTGCTCAGTATTCACAAAGGAAGAGTAGGGGGAGGTACCTAAACCAAACAAGAGAAACACTCTGAAGACGGGTGTCGATACCAGTCCATTAACAGAAGAAAGGGTTCTGAAAGAACTCTTAAAACTGAAAGTGGATAAAGCAATGGGACCTGATGGGATTCACCCCAGAATTTTAAAAGAACTAAGGGAAGCACTAGTAACACCACTGACTACCCTTTTTAATAAATCATGGGAGGATGGGGTGGTACCTGAGGACTGGAGGAGGGTGGATGTGATTCCTCTTCACAAAAGTGGGAGCAGGACAGAGGCAAGAAACTACAGACCTATCAGTTTGACCTCAGTGGTAGGGAAAATGATGGAATCACTTCTGAAGGAAAGACCTGTTGAGTACCAAGAGGCCAGTGAGGCACAGGACCCAAGGCAGCATGGATTCACAGTGGGAAGGTTATGTCAGACATATCTAATTGATTTCTTTGACTGGGTGACCAAAGCAGTAGACAAGGGAGGGGCTGTGGACATGGCCTACCTAGACTTTAGGAAGGCATTTGACACAGTCCCGCACAAAAGATTAATAAATAAATTAGCCAGCCTGGGAGTAGGTCCTAGGGTGGTAGCTTGGGTAAAACACTGGTTGGACAACAGGACACAGCTGATAATAGTAAATGGAGTCCACAGCGAAGAAAAGAGGGTTACTAGTGGGGTACCGCAGGGTTCAGTACTGGGGCCGGTCCTTTTTAATGCCTTTATAAGTGACATTGCAGAGGGACTGGAAGGGAAAGTATGTCTCTTTGCAGATGACACAAAGATCTGCAACAGGGATGATACACAAGGTGGGGTGGAAAGGATGAAAAGGGACTTGGCAAGGTTGGAGGAATGGTCAAATGTATGGCAGCTCAGATTCAATGCAAAAAAGTGCAAAGTAATGCACCTGGGAAACAAAAACCCAGGAGAAGAGTACACAATGGGGGGTGAGATACTGACAACGACAGAAATGGAAAGGGACCTGGGGATAGTCATATCAGATGACCTAAAGGTGGGCCAGCAATGTGAGAAGGCTGTAAGGAAGGCTGGGGGATACTGGGATGCATAGGGAGAGGCATCACCAGTAGAAAACAGGAAGCTGTTGACCCTCTGTACAGACAGTTGGTAAGACCACATCTGGAGTACTGTGTACAGTTCTGGAGACCCCATCTCTGCAAAGACATAGACAGGGTGGAGGCTGTCCAGAGGAGGGCAACCAAAATGATGCAGGGTCTGCATCAGAAGACATATAAAGAAAGACTAAAGGCACTAAAGATGAATAGCCTTGAGGAAAGGGGGGGGCATAATAGAAACTTTCAAATACCTCAAGGGAGTCAACATAATCCAAGAGGTAGCATCTTTCAGAAAAAGAGATGTGCAAGAACAAGGGGTACAATTTGAAGATGTGGGACGGCTCAGAGGTAATGTGAGGAAGTATTTTTTCACAGAGGGGGTTGTGGATACATGGAACAGCCTTCCTGAGGAGGTCGTACAGTCAAGAACAGTGGGGGAATTCAAGAATGCATGGGACAGACATAAGGCAATTCTAGTTGGGGGGGTAGGAGGAAGTAGGCTATTGGTTCACTAGGATCTGCAGCTTATCCGTTAGGTAGGAAAATGGGCAGACTAGGTGGGCCAAGCGGTCCTTATCTGCCGTCCAATTCTCTGTTTCTGTGTTTCATAGAATGCCCTCATATTATCCTTATTTTTATTTTTTGCTAAGCTGTGTTCAAGATTGTTTGTTTTTATTTTTTTGTTTGCATTCCTTTTGTATGTTCCTGTATTTACCCAAATGTTCCTCTTTGGTGTTTTTTAAATATGCGTTATATAGTTTCCATTTCTTGTTAAGTAACTTTTTTAAACTATTAGTGAGCCATTTCGGTTTGATACCCCTATTGTAATATTTCTTGGTCTTTTTTATATGTTCATCACATATTTTTAATATTTGAGTTTTGAATATTTCCCACATCTTTAGTTGTTTTATTTCTGAATAGGGAGTCCCATTCTAATTTGTTTAGTTCTTCTCTAATTTGAGTCAAATCTGCAGAGTTGTAGTTATATACTTCCCTTATTTATTGGTAAGCATTCCTGAAATGAGAAATACATACTTTAATGAGCACTGTCTCCAAGGGGTAAATCAATTTCACAGTCTGTGCTGTATACTTTGTTGCTGCTTAATGCAATATCTAAAGTGTTTGTTCCCTGAGTGGGTAGATATATGTGTTGTTTTAGGCCTAGTTGTTTAGTTAATTGTATAAATTCTTTACTCTGTTGCTTAGTGGCAGACACAGATACCCAGTTAATGTAATTGAAAGGAAGGCCACCTAGGAACATTACTTCCCCCAACTCACATGCTCTCTCTAGTTCCTTGCATATTGCCTTAAAAATCTAATTACATGCAGTCGGTGGTCTGTTGCATATGCCCATTATGATATATTTACCACTCTTATAAATAAGTTTTATCCATAAAGTCTCAGTAGTACTATCCGCCTGTTTGATTTTTTCCGATATTTATTGCCATTACCATCTCTGGTATATATACTGCTGTTACTCCTCCCTTCTTCCCAGTCCTGTCACATCTTAAGACCTGATATCCCGGTATGTTTTTTCACCCCAGTTATCATCCGTTGCCCACCATGTCTCTGTTATAAAAACCATAGCAGCATTCCCATTGGGTTTTAATATTGTTTGTAGTTCCTCTATCTTATTATTTAGGCTCCTAGCATTGCTAAGATAGCAACAGATTTTTTTATGTTCTTGATTGTAATTACATTTTGTCCTTCTTTGTTGATTAGTTTTGCTTTTATTGGGTGACCCTCTCCCCTCTGCTCTCGGTTTAAAGTCTCCAGGGGTAGTTCTTTATTAATAAGCTGGGCTAGTGTTTTGGTACCTTTTGTGCTTGGGTGTAATCCATTTTTGCCATATAACTGTTTTTTTCTCAAAGAAGGTTCCCCACGAGTTGATGAAAGTGATTCCATTTAGGGTACATCTGTTTTTTTAGTCAAGTATTTATGCATTTGATAGTTTTATTTTTTTCACTATGTCCTATTAATAATGGTAGTATTCCAGAGATCACAGCCCGATGACCCTTACTTTTTACTATATCTCCAAGTTCCATTATTTCTTCTACAATGTCTTTCTCGTGGTCCCTGCCGACATTATTTATGCCGATATGTACTATCACTGTCTACTTTTCATCTCCGTTACTCATCACTTTTGGGAGAATTACTTTTAAATCTTTTACTTTAGCTCCTGGCAGACAATTCACTTCCCGATACATTTTGTCATTCCTGCATATTATACTATCGGTCCTTTTCAGTATTGAGTCTCCTATTACTAGGACATTTTTTTTATTCTTTCTTCTTCACTGTTCTCATTAGAGGTTAGGGGTCATATCTATTACATAAAATTATGTTCTCATTACCCATTGCCCTTCTCCCCTTTTTTTATGAGTGTCGTTACCATTGTCCAGTCTACATTGTCTGTTTCCTGTGTTTCTATACAGTACTTGTTGTTTCTGTTTTTATATCACTCACTTTACTGTCATTGTTTTGCATTTCAGTGTCCCTTTTTCTCTTATCCTTTGGTGCGTTGTTTACCATGGTTAGAGTATTTTCTTGTACTTGCTCTATTAAGGTTTGAAGCTGATTTTAATAAATGCCCCATTTCAATAATTTAGGACAGACATATGCGATGTCATTTTGTTCTGTTATGTTAGTAGAGTGCATTAAGCAATTGCGACATTTTATTAATGTGCCTTCATTACAGAGAATACCAATGAAATCCTCTGAGGGGTTATATTCTTCCATGTTTCCTTGTTTTGAGCAATAGCCAGTCAGTAGTACGATGGGTAGTTTGCAACTTTTGGACTAGTACTTACATGCACTACTGTTGTAATTTGGCTATAGTGTCTGCCCTTAGTCCCCCTTTCCCTACAGAACATGCAAGACACATGCTGATGCACTTGTCTCTGTGCACATCTCCATGCACTCACCCTACTTGAACTCACCCCTCTCACTCTGGTGATCGTTTAAATGGTAACAGACCCAGAAGTCATGTGACCACCCGATGCAGCATTTACTTTAGCCCCCAAAATGCAAATTACATTATATTTGTGTGCAAACTCACTTAGTATGTGTTATCACTGCTGTTTACTGCTGCCCAAATACAAAATAAAGCTCCAATTCCTGTTTGTCGTCCGTGAGACACCACGGACTAAACTCCACCTCCTTCCTGTTTCCTCCTTCCTGTCTAGTCTCTGTAGTACCCAGTCACTGCTTAGAATGGTAATATAAATGAAAGAAGATATAAATAAATAAATGCTGTCCCATAGCTTATTCGCTGTCCCACAGCCTCCATAAGTTGCATCAGTTAGGAATCTCTTTGAAGAGTGCAGTGTAATAATTTAAACAGACAAAGCATCATACTCAGAAGGAGCAGGCCAACATGGTATCCCGTGACATAGGTGACTGTGATTGGGCACCTACAAAAATGGTGATTCAGTCACAGCGCCTGTCATCGGGGCTACCCAGCAGGGAGGGCGACCGGATGGGGTTCGCTATATGGCGACAGGATATTACTACATGCATATGTGGCATGGGGGGAGCAAGCATGCTCAGTGAAGGGTGGGAGGGAGGGAGGGATTGTGAGAAGTGGTGCCAGCAAGTTGCAGAGCTGCTCCCATAGTGTGGTGGGTGGGTTCAGGGCTGGCCTGCACAGGGTGCTAGGTTCGGGTCTGGGCGCAGGTACCTTTTGTTGCGCCTAGCCCAAAATTTTTTTGGGGGGGGATTTTGCACCCCCCCAACATGCACCCTCCTGGAGTTGAGAATCCTTCAGTAGGGGGGTGCAGGGGTGAAGCCCCCCATATTAACAAGTAAATCATAAGTCCCCAGCACCCTTTTGCTGTGTGCTGAGGAGTACATCACCAAAATTTATTTTTGGTGATGTGCATTTGCCCTAACAGTGAACGCTAGTCTGCGATTGCTGTTATTACATAAATCTGGCTAACACTTAAATGCCAATACATGTACCTAAGTGAATTCATATCAGGAATGTCAATACATATACAGTGACATGGTATGCAGTCTCGAGTATTAATATACAAAGCTAGTGGCATGCCCCCCGCCCCTCTTGTGGCTGGCAGTCTATTTGTCCATTTAACTTCCCTGTTAACTCTGAGATGTTTTAACCTGAAAAAGAGAAAGAAAGAAAAAGAGAGAGTGAGCCAGAAATATAAAAAAAAATAGATATATAAATATACAGTATTATATTTTCTTAATTAGGGGCATCACATCTATTTTATCATTCAACCCTGGTGGGTATTGTCCACCCAACTGAACAATCCACAGTGCTGTTCATCTCAGAGTTAAAGTTTCAAGGTCCCCTCCCCATATTCCCAATTTGACTCTTTCCACACCACAAAATTTAAAGTTATGGTTCTCTGGGACGGGTTGGATGTTAAAATGTAATGCATGTGCATTACTTTCTTCCTCCTTTTGTATTGCCCTCGTGTGTTCCCCTACATGGATTTTAAAAGCCCGAGATGTTGTGCCTACATAAAAAGCTCCACAACTGCAATATGCAAGGTACACAATGTAATTTGTATCGCAGTTGATGAAATGCCTGATTGCAAATTTTTTCCGGGCATTAGTGTTGGTAAAGTTATTAACCTTGTCCATTACTGGACAATATTTGAATTGGCCATATTTAAAATTGCCGTTAGGTAAATTTGGTAGCCATATGTTTGGTCTCACAGTGCCGGGTTGTAGGCAATGAGTGAGGCTGTCAGCCAAATACTGGCTCTCATGTATATAATACGGGTTGGGCTTGGGCAACAATTTTGAAGTACCGAATCAAGCCAAATGATATTCTAATTCCTAACCACAATGTACTTTATGGCTCTTGATTGGTGATCATATGTGTTAACCAGACTAAGAGGTTGTGCTTCATTTCTGGTTTTACCATGTACTGCCAGGAGACTTTCTCCATTGGCGGTGTCTATGTAAGCTTCTGCCTGATCTAAAATGTCAGGTCTATACCACTTTTCCTAGAACCTGTTTCTCATTTGCCTTTTCTGTTCTCAATAGTCCACCTTCTCACTCACTGCAGTTCTTTTTACCCTAAGGCATTAGGATATCAGATTGTTTTTCATCATATGATATGGGTGGCAGCTGGTGGTCTAAGAGAGTATTCCTATCACAGGGTTTTATTTAACTCCAAAAATTGATTAGCGTTTTGCTCATAAAAGTGCCAAGCATTGCACTTGCCTCATTGTGTTTAACAAACATAACACTGCCAGGAAACCTATATAAATATTTTCTGTACTGTTAGCATTGTCCCAAGAAAAAAACTGCTAATCAATTATTTAAAACCCTGCTATCAGTCTCTTTGCAGTACACATCAGTTTTCACCATGCTGTCCTTCTTTTTGCTGATAGTAAGATTGAGAAAATTGACCTCTTTCAGACTGACATGAGTTGTAAACACCAGGTTGAAGTTCGTGCTCTCCAAGAACCCAACAAGCTCATCCAGAGTGCCCTTGCTGCCCCTCCATACCAACAGTATGTCATCTGTAAGGTGCCTCCAGAAGTCTACACTATGGTAGTGAGGATGGGCCTCGGGGCTATAGGTTGTTTCCATTTCCCAATACCCAAGGTGCAGGTTCACATAAATAGGAGTAAAAGCTCCCCAGTAGTGGTACCCTTAGACTGCAGATAGAACATATATTGAAACAGGAAGGTATTGTGATTCAGAACCAGTCAGGCACATTCGCATACTAACACCACCAATCCTGGATCGAAGTCTGTGCCTGGCTTCGACAATGTCTCAGGGCCCTCACCTCTTTGGAGAAACTAGTTAGGTTCTTGGCAGGTTACATTAACCACCACTGCTAAGGTAATACCTTTTGTATCCTTGTATACTAAGGTTTTAAACTTTTTTGCTTGTGAAATAGTTTTCAGTGTGTATCCTGAAGTCTGGTGCTGGTTTTTTTTTTATTCTTACTTCTGCATGGCTACAGATACAGATGCACAGGGCCCAAAGTGAGGAGTTTATTTGGGTGCAGAATCATAGGGCCCTGCATCTCTGCACCAAGTGAGGAATCCATTTAGCAGCAAACATGCAGGGCCCCTTGGTCCCTGTGCTTACCTGTGGCTACAGATACAGATATGCAAGGCCTTTCCTTCATAACTTTGTTGTTTTTCAATCTTTTGACCTCATGTTAGCAACGATGTTATTTCATTACCCCACCTCATGAACCAGTCAAGTGCAATTGTTCAAATCCTACCCAAAAGATGATTTCACAGAACCACTTCAAAATCACCTTCCAGTCTGGATTTAAAACAATTCACCTTCCTGGTTAATAAGAAGTGATAAAATAAAAAAGGCCATGTTGACAATTTTGGGTAAAAATCTTTTAAAAAGACATTGTTATAAACAGACATTTTTTGTGTATAGAAAGTTCTTTCATGAGTAGATTTTCTTATTTGGTATGGTCTCATGAAAGAAGAGCATAAAACAAGACATTGCTTCTTTTATCAGAATCACTTCTTCTTCTGTGAGCCCCTACTAAGGTTTCCACGTAGGATTTTGAGGATATTCCCAAACCATATTTTGGGTTAATTTTTCCAAAACAAACTCCAGACTCAAGCTAAACAGGTCCCTTCTAGCTGGATTTGTGTGTCTATTCCCCCCCAGGGCATCATTTGTATGGGTTTTCAATTTTTTTTTAAAATGAGAAACATGATGGTGGCAATGTGAAAGAAGAATTTTTATCATGAAAGAAGAATTTCGGCTCATAGCTCTCCAATATAGATATAACCTGTCACAGATTTAGTATTACTTTTACTTACACTATATAAACTCTTAACTCACAATCACTCGCTCCTCTATATTATAAGCAGCAAGGAACATTTTAGACTATAATTCTGATACAATAGTCGGGTATGTAAAGATACCATTTTGTTCTTTCTAATTGCTGATACAGCCTTTTAAAAAATTGGCCAATCTAGAGACACAGTATTCATCCTCTGTTATCAGAAGTATAGTCAGCATTTCCATACACTGTAAATCAATATACTGGAACAATCGTCTTAAAAAGTAATTCCTTATGCTTTCATACAAAGTACATTCCATAGCAATATGTCTTAGATTATCTAGCTCCCCTTTCACACAGTTACATAATTTATCTTTGGGATTACAAGGCTTTTATACAGTGAAGTTATAGCCTTACTGGGGAAGGTCTCAAATATGTATGAATAACTTCCTCTTTAGAGGATCTGTGATAGTGTGGAGATAAGATCTAAAATTATGTCTGGCATCATTACCAATCAGGAAATAATAGAAAACTCCAGCACTACCCACAGAAAGAACACCAGAACAAGATAGAAAATACGAGTCAAAAAAATTATTAACGAATTGTGCAACAGCCTGTTACCAGGGAACACACAGCAGGACCCACTACCTCCAACACAGTTTCACCCTTAAGCGTCATCAACCAAGGTGAGTATCGTGAATTCATAATATTTTCTAGCTTCCTATGGCCTGCATACCCTTTATTGTCTTGCAGATATAGCTCTAATATAAAACTAATAGTGATAGTCTTTCTACTGTACTCTTTCAAATATATCAGGTTGTAATCATGCAGTATTTTTTTTTTTTTAGTTTTGTCCACTACACCAATTGTGGACATCTTTTATTCCTATAAAACTTTTTCTTCAAGGCAATGCTTTGGAATCTTTTCTTCCCACGTATTTAATAAGGTTAACCAAAAATTAATTTTACTGATCTGGGCCAAACGTCAAACAACAGAGCACCCTCATTCAGCTCTAAGATATATTGTAGGGACTTACTTGGGGACCATCAAAAGAGAGCATAAGAATTGATTCACTGGTTTATTCAAGATTTCATTAAGTTTATCTGCCCAAACCTTTGCCCCATATAAGGCCTGAGCATTGTATTTAGCAGTTGTGGCCCATACGGTGGGAGCTACTGAATATCCTCTAAATCTAAAATTGAATCTCTTGAGGACAAGGATGGTTTCTTTGGTTTAAGCTCCACATTTTTAGATGTTCAGCGCAAAGACAATTAGCAGCAAACATCACATCCAAATAGACATTCAAGTGCCATACCTAGAGTCTCCTTTCCTTTATCTGTTTATGACAATGTTTATTGGATCCACATGTCATCTCTTTTCTTTTATTAGGATTGATTTTCAGTATTAATTCATCTGATTTTATTTGGCCAGTGTAGCCAGTTTCTTCTGCAGACCATGTTGTGATAGCATGAACACCACCAGGTCATTTTGCATTTGTTAAAACCGGAGAGTTTATTTGTCCAGTTTTTGAAGAGTCAGAGACTGGATCATCTAGGTTTACATGCAATTAATTTATATATAATAACTGGTCAGCAATATTTTCCATTGTCTGACTGAGTTATAATTTGCCATTATAATCCGCTGGTTATAAAGGCAAACACCTGCTATGTCAGTGAAACAAGAGCTGCATCCTGATTGGCTCTTTACTCCTCCTGGGTGGGCTTACTAGTTACAGAAACATGGTGACTCCTCCATTCTGCTTAGCAAGGAGCCACCACACCGAGAGTGCGTGTAAATATTTTTTTCCCCGCCTCCCATGCTTCGCTGGCCCCCACTCCTTCAGGCTCTACAAGTTCCCCCCAGCCACACTGCCCTTACCCAGCCCTCCTCTGGTCCTCAGATTGCAGCTGATCCCAGGATATCCCGGCATATCCCTTCGCCGGGTGGGTCCTCCTCCTCTGAGGGGGAAGGGCACCGGGGAGAGGGGATGTCCCCAGCACACACTACTTAGGGCCTGGGGATGCTGCTGATGAACAGGAGGCCCTGGGAAGGTACTGGAGGCACTCGGGGAATGGACAGCCATCATCCGGCGGCCAGCGAGCAATTTTCCATTTTTCTATTGGGGGGGCAGTGTAGTGATGTCTTGGCATACCCCGATGTCTGCTTCTCCCACAGTTAACTTTGGGCCGTGCTTCCTGTGATACTCCCAGCCTCCACTAGGAGCCAGCAGGTGCCAGACCAGTCCCCTACCCTCCCCCAGAGAAGGACAGCTGCCTGTAGGATGCTCGATCCTAACCCCCTGGCCGGCCCTCCAGTGACCCAGGCTCATTCCTGAACCCGGGTCGCTGGCATCGCAAGTGGAAATCCAACCACTGTGCCAGCGGGCTGGCCTAATATTTTTGTTTTAAACACTTTTCTCCCTTATTTAAAGTGTATCACGATGTATCTGGTTGATCCCACCATTCAAAAGCTGCACTGGGATTTCAGAGCTGCACCGGAGAAAAACTGCCACCAGGAATGGCTCAGACATGTTTCAGAGGTAAGCGCCATCGGGAGGGGACAAACCAGAACCCAAATAAATAAAAAAATGCTGCAAAAAAATAAAATAAAAAACTTTACAAATTGAAAGACTGTCAGTAAGTGAGATAGAAGTGTGTGTGTGTGTGTGTGTATATGTATGTATACATGTGTATGCACATATGTGTGTGTGTGGGTATGACTGTAAGAAACTAATAAAATTAATGTGGCAAAACATTTCTGAACAGCAATTATAAAAAAAAAAGATGGGGAAGTCTGCTAAAATTTGAATTTAATGGTTGCCCTCGGTGTGGGATGCTTTAATAAATCCTGCAGGCTTCGCCCTAGGGGTTTATGTAGCATCCCACACCTCAGGCTGCCATTAAGTTCTCATTAAGTACACTTCCTTATCTATTATTCTATATATTATTGTGCCGCGGTAGTGCCACTACAGTTAGGGTTGAGTAGGCAGTTTAATGTTAAACCCCAAATCTTGCACTTTAATAACCTTGCAACCATTTAACGGATTTGCAAGAAATTTGGTATGCACAGACCTGTGGCATAGATCTCTTGACAAGCCAAGTTTCATTGTGATTAGATATGCAGATTTTGTGCAGCACATAGTGAAAAAAGTGTAAAAATAGCTTCTTTTGCCAATTTTTGCAATTTTTTTCCTCATCATTTTCACTGTTTGGAATTGTGGCCTGAAATTTTCAAGGTAGAAAGAGCTTACCTCAAAGAACAATCCATCATTGGTTTGGTGAAACCATATAAATCTGTTCCAAAGTTATTCAATTTTTATATTTCAAGTTCTGCGCATACTCAATTCAGTCTTTCAGATAGCTGCACAGCTTCAAACTAAGATTTGGGCTCATGAACAGGGATTTTGACAGCTCACGAACAAGGATTCATTAAATTCCTGTTCATATGAAAAAATTCCCTGTTTGTGAGACACCATCTTGTTTTCAATTTTCTTCAAAAACGAAACCTTGTAACTTGCTCCAGGGATGTCTTCTGTACACACTAAAGTATGGGTTTTGTTCAGGGTGACACCCTCTATAACCCCATGGCTTTGGTTCCATTTACTTTAGTAAAAAATCAGCCATTTTTATGTTTGAAAATCCTAGTTCATGACTCACTTCTGTTCCCTGTTCGTGAGGTGTAAAAATCCCTGTTCGCGAGCTGATCGATGTCTGTGAGCTGTCAAAATCCTTGTTCGTATGGAGATGACCAAATGGCCCTATGTCATGAATAGGGATTGGCTCACAAACAGGGATTTTGACACCTCATGAACAGGGATTCGGCTCATGAACAGGAATTTTGACAGCTCACGAACAGGGATTCTATGAGCTGTCAGAATCCTTGTTTATGAGAAATCCTTTTTCATGAACTGTCAAAATCCTTGCTTGTGAGGGGACAACCAGATGGCCCTAAAAATCCCTGTTCGTGAACTGTCGAAATCATTGTTCATGAGATATCAGAATCCCTGTTTGTGAGCCAATCTCTGTTCATGAGCTGTCAAAATCCTTGTTCGTGAGGGGATGACCAAATGGCCCTACCTCACAAACAGGGATTGGCTCATGAACAGGGATTTTGACAGCCCACAAACAGGGATTTAGGTCACGAACAGGGATTTTTAAAGGTTGCTTTTTCTTTGTCACTTCACTGCAAAGAAACGGTTGGGTCTTTTGGCTTGAAATTTGCAGGGTAGAGATGTGACTTATGCTGGTTTGGTGTAGAAATCTGCATCAGTTACATAGTTATTGCATTCTGAATTGAGAAATTTCCCTTAGGATAACATTGTGGCAAACTCGGCACCTTTCAGCGCCTGAATCTCAAAACGTTTCGAGATACAGATTTTTTGCTAAGTGCAGCTTACTAAGCACGTGTGCAGGTTACCAGTGCATAATTACAACTGCAGTGGAATCTTTTCCAAAGTTGCTATAGTTACTGAGATATTGCACCATTTGAAGCACAAGGCTTTCTTGGAATGTGGCTAGGGCTGCGCTGCATCTCTACAATTATCCCACTTATGGATACCATTATACAGTAATCAGACTGCTAGGCCATCCATTATGCAGTACTGGGAGTGCATGGGCCCTAGGGAGATGACAGTTCATTACAATTTCTGTGCACTTATGGATTGACAGACCCTGTGCTCCCAAAAACTGATACCAAACCATATAACGGTAAGATTACACTTTCTTAAAAAGTAAGTAAATTCATTGCAAAAAACTTCATTAATGCATCAGTTAGGGTTGAAGTGACAAAAGTAGGGAAATGAGGTGTCAGGTTGACACCCTAACACCCCCCCCCCCTACCACCCCACCTCCACAGACCAAAAGCTGATGGGGTGTGCCTTGGAGCCATCAGGACTAACTCTCACCCCATTCTCCTATACTGTACCATGTCAGCTTGCTTACTCATGGAGTAGGGTGAGAGGGTCAACTCCAAGGCACACCCCATCACCTTTTGTTCTGTGGTAGGTTGGGGGGTGTAAGGGTGTCAACCCTAATGCCTCATTTCCCTACTTTTGTTGCTTCAACCCTAACTGATGCATTAATTAAGTTGTTTTTTGCAATTATCTATCTATATATATACACACACACACACACACACACACACACACACACACACACACACACAAAATAGTGTGGTGGTCAGAATGCAGCCCTGCCCCGTGCCTGTATTGGAAGGGAATCTCCCTGACAGCTGCCCTCTGGTCTCTACCCATGCCCTGTCCCATGTTTCAGTATAGAGATCTCTAATGTTTGTTAAGGTTTACTTGAAACCCCAGTTAAACATGATATTCCAAAGTGTATTCCATACAACCAAGTCAAAATCTGAACTGCAGTATAGTCTAAGAATGCCTCATATAAATTGAGGATTTTAAACCAATATATTTGTCCCATAGATTATAGAAGGTATAACAATTATCTATATCAGAAATCAGACTGGAATAGTGACAGGCCTCTCAGATTCTCTGTTTGTAACAGTAACTTACTAAGAAGAACTTTGGGGAAGATTTGTAGCATTATATCCAACAAACCTATGGGTCTGAACATTAAAGGGCCACTTCTATCCCTTTTTTGTTATAAATTGGAACTGTTTCTACACCTCTCCAAGAATCATAAACATATTTTCCCTTTATACTGTTATTGCAAAATGTTTTCAAGATGGGACTACATACTTCTAAACACTTGTATACCTCAACAAAGATGCCATCTGGCACTTTCTTACATTTTAATTCCTGAATGGCCCTAGAAACTTTGCTAACAAAGAATACTTCAAAAGAGTATCTGTCCATGGTAAGATTCAGGGGCTTTTGCAACCCTATTAAGTACATCTCTTCATAAAAACTGTTCTTGAAATGTGAGAACCACTTTTCTGTTGAAATGTTGTTATGTTGTTAATAATTTCATGACTATAATTAATAAAGCCCTTGGCTACCAGAAGCCAGATGCATTTTATGTCATTCTTCTCTACCACCTGTAAAATGTTATTCCATTGTTCATTGTAATATTCCTTTTTCCTACAAATTGTTTATATAATTTTCCGTGCTGATTTAGAGAGCCACAATTTTCTTTACGTGCAATTTAGTTATCTTCACCGTTGCCTGTAACTCCTTTTTCTCCTGTCTACAGTCTTTATTAAGCCTGTTTCTACTATATTTATTTTCTAGGTTGTTATATTTAATTAAGGTTTAATAAATGCAAAAACATCATTACATAAATCAACATATTCACTCAGTATGGTACATTCTGTGATTGTTTTTAGTGAAAGTAATAACCTGGTTGCAACTTTACTTTCTAACACAATATTCCACTTAAACATTTCTGGTTAATAACGCTTCTAAAAAGTAACTATATTTCTGTATTTTTCACCTTTAGGGGACCGAGTTTGTTATTTTTGACAAGAATAACTGGCATATGATCACTTTCTCCTCTGTTTTAATATACCGACATAATCACACTCACTTAATTCCATCACTCAGTATCCCCATCCCATAGAAAGAGATCAATAACAGATGCACCAACATGCGAAAAGTATTTAAATTTGCACTTACTATTGCCTTTTAATCTCCCATTTGGAGGGAAATGCAAATTCCTCTAGGATCTCTATTCATTGTAGTCCTGAATTATTTACTTTTTCATCCTTTGAGGTTTTTTTCAGAAAATGGGTTCGCATAACACCCAATTCTTCACAATATCATAATAGAGGCTGTCAGAATTCCCAGTCCTGGCAGTCATATCACCCGTCAGTAGTAAAAATGCATTTGTAAAACTGTTCTAAAAAAAATGGTAACAGTATATCTTAATTTCTACTACACAGTAGCTTTATAATGCTTTTAATTCTGTGGTGGAATATAACAATTATTATTAAATTTCCTTAAATATCTTAACGATAACAGCGAGAGAAAAATGATCTTCCCCAGTATTTGGCACTGTAACCTAGGATTTATTTTAATAAGAGTAACAAGACCCCCTATCCTTCTTCACATTTTCTCAATCTTACTTCTTGATTTCTGGAACACCTCACATCTATTTATCATAGAATCATAGAAATGTGATGGCAGAAAAGGACCTTTTTGGCCCATTGAGTCTGCCCTTTACCTCCCCCTCCCTACTTGCCCTCTTCTCCCAGAGATTCCCTCCCCCACTTGCCCCCCCAGGTCAACCTCTTGTGTCTGTCCCATGTCCTCTTGACTACCTCCACCATTTTGACCCACACCACCTCCTCCTCCGGCAGACTGTTCCAAGGCTCCACCACCCTCTCTGTGAAGAATCGCCCCCTCAGATTGCCCTTAAACCTTCCTCCCTATAACCTTAGTCTGTGGCCCCTAGTTTTAGCTCCTTCTTTCCTTGTGAATATGCTTCCTAACTTATTGATTCCCTTCAAGTACTTCAACATTTCTGTCCTGCCCCCCCCTCTTTCTGGTCTATCCTGGTTTTGCGCATGCCAGGTTTCCTGTAAACAGACTATATGAAACTTAGCAATGAACTGCATCCAATCAGAGTTTAGTACTTTATCATTCCCTGCTATATTCCAAGTTAGGCATGTTAAACATGATTTCTCAAGATCCTCCAAGGATAGGACTTTCTGATTTTAGCTTTAGGCTAATTTTTAAGTATTAGAAGAGCCTAAGTGCATTCAACTATACACGCATCTTTTAGTTAGTCATCTACTTCCATTGCTACCAGAGGGACGGATCTATTTTGAACATGTATTAAAGAGCAACTGTCACTTTTTTGTGCTCCAGGTAGATAACTCGTACAGTATGTGTAGTTGCCAGCCCTAGGAACTTTTATAGCTATAAATTACTATTTTCTGCTCAATGATTTTAAAAATATTTCCCTTTTAAAACCCAGCTCATAACTTCCATGTACAAGCCAGGCATTTTCTGAGTGCTGCAGCCCCGCCCCTGAAAACAGCATAACTATAATGAGAGGTTGGGAACAGGGCTGCAGCTCTGTCAATGGAGAGTATAATGGAATTGGGGAAGGGGGCTGCCTAAATGTTCTAAGACTATCTTTGCTGGCATGTTTATATGTATGGCGCTTATATACATAGTATGTATTAGCCTCATACATGTAAACATCACAGCAAAGATAATCTTAGTGCATTTAGGCAGCCCACCTCCCCCAGTTCCATTACATTCTCCATTGACAGTGCTGCAGCCCTGTTCCCAACCTCACATCATAATTATGCTGTTTTCAGGGTCGGGGCTGCAGTGCTCAGGGACCACCTGGCTCATACATGGAAGTTATAAGCCGGGTTTTACAAGGGAAATATTTTTAAAACCATGGAGCAGAAAATAGTAATTCATAGCTGAAAAGGCTCATACAGTAGACAACTACACAGTATAAGTTACCTAGCCTGATCATGTCAGCTGCTCTTTAAATTGTCTTAATGAGCAACTGTGTGTCCTCTTGGACTTTCCTCTTGATAGTTTATGTGTGCTACTATTATTGTTTATATTGCCTAGGTTTGCAATATTAATCTCTCATGCATCCAACACTGTCACTTTTTCTAAAACTGTTTCAGCTAGATCTTTGCTTTTTATAACGATGACTATTTGTTCGTCATCCAACAGACCAGGTCTTCTAGTAGCTGTTATGAAGCCTTCCCCATCTGCATTTGCAGAAAATGTTTTGGCATGTTGCAGATGGCTGCTGTTATTTGAAATCTGTTCTCTTTGTAATCAGTTTTTTTAGGTGAAACAAACTCGGCACAGTGGGAATATCACCCTTAGTATCGTGGCCATTTCCTTTATTCCAAAATTTTGGGCAGTTGACATATTCAACTTTTAGACCTAATTTATCCAGTTGAGCACTATTAATTCAAATATAGTTAGCTATTCTATGTGCAATGCAAACTATGTGAGTGCATTTATTTCCTTGTTCATCACACCATTGACATATATTATACCAGTATAGTTAGGGTTGATAAAGATGTTTTAATGTTAAAGGGCAATTTTTGTAGCTTCATAACTTTGTTATGGTTCAAATGATATGCATGAAATCTGGCATGAATAATAGCCATGGGTGGGTCTCTGTATGTGGCAAATCATGTCTGAATACCTTTTGTGGTTTCTGAGATACAGAGTGTTGAACATACAGGTTTGGGGCTTTTTGGCACTTTTTTTGCCCACCTGTATCTCAGAAATGGTTTTAAGTTGTGGTTTGAAATTTTCAGGGTAGAAAGTATTTGCCTCATAGATGTGCTCTTTGAGGGTTTGTTGAAAAAATATTACTCTGTTCAAAAGTTATGACATTTCTAATTTCCCATTATTTCTTATGGGAAAAAAATAGATGTCCTGGAGAACAAGGGATTATATGTCGCTGGTGAAGTGCAACATGGGATTGTATGTCGCAAAACTGAATCCCTTTTTGCAAAGTCAATCATTTAAGGGGGCCGTGGTGTGTTTTCTTTGATACAAACATTTCTGCTGACATCAGGATGCCCAATCTCTGCGTCAGCGGTAGGAATAACCCCCCCCCCTTGCCTCTGTGGAACACTGGGTAGTCCACCCCCAGTGTCTGACATGATTTTTCTTTAAATGGTTCTGTCAACATCGGGGTGCCTATTTCCCATATCAGCATTTCAAATCCACCCCCTTCTGCTGACTCACCACTGTGGTACACTGGGGAGCCCATGCCCAGTGTACCAAAATCTTTATAGCTTTGCCAACATCATGGTGCCCAATCCCCATGTTGGCACTACCCCCACACTATGTAGGACACTGGGTAGCCTGCTCCCAGTGTCCTCAGTTACATGTGCCTGTCCCCAGTACTGTGGGATACTGGGGAGTCCACCCCCAGTATCTCGTGAAATGTTAATACCTGCAATAAAAAGAAAACTGTCCCTGACATCTTTTTAATTTTTTTTATACCTGGAAATAAGAAAAAAGTCCCTCATCATCTCTCCCCATCCCCATCCCCACCCTTCCTCTGTGAACCCACCTTCCCTTACCCCCCCTTACCCCATACTTACCTCCAGAGGTCAGTGGCTGCAATCTTCTCTGGACCTCAACATGTCTTCACTCTTCAAAGCTGAACCACGAACTGAAGAATCAAGGTAAGTGCCCTATAATGGCTGTCTATGGCATTTTCAACTTATTTTGATATCTTGGGCATTTTTTACAATTTTTGCACCAAATTTTCAACATGGGCATTTTGAGACCCCACATCATGAACACTGTCACTGTCATCTTGTTAATCGGACTCATAGGGTGATTTTGTGGTCGCTGCATGGAATCATCTTTGAGGACCAATTAACACAATGTCAGTGCAAGTGTTCATGAGGGGAGGTCCTAAAAAGCCCATATTGAAAATTTGGTGTAAAAATTCCAAAAAATGAACTTACCAGTTAAGCAGTATTGTGCAGTTTCTACGCTAACTTACTTTGACAATTTTTATATTTTCACTCCATTTTCAACATTGGCATTTTTCACATCTCCTCATGAACAGTGCAGCTGTCATTTTTCACATCCTACCCAAAATGTGTTTTCACACCTGTGGCACATAATGGTGTGCTCGCTGTGCGAAATCAACTTTTGGGATGGATTAACAAAATCACACTGTCAGTATTCATGAGGGGAGGTCCCAAAAAGCCCATGTTGAAAAATTGGTAAAATAATTCCAACAAATGACTGCATTATGAGCGTGCATTGAGCAGTTTCTACGCATGTTCGTAACATCACCAATTTTTCATATTTTCACTCCAGATGTTCAACATTTCCATTTTTCACACCTCCTCATGAGCAGTATGCAGCTGTCATTTTTCACATCCTGCCCAAAATATGTTTTCGCACCTGTGGCACAGAATGGCATGGTCACTGTGCGAAATCAACTTTTGGGACTGATTAATGAAATGACAGTGACAGTGTGGTCTCCAAAAGGCCATGTTGAAAATTTGATGAAAACATTCCTGGAAATGTCCGAGTTACTTGTGTCGGCTGAATTTATTATACTATTATACTATCTCAAAAAGAAGGTGCCTTGCAGTCATCAGGACTAATGCCCCACCGCCACCCTGCATAGACTGACAGGTGTCGGGGTGTGTGACTTGGACTCATCAGCCCTAATGCTCACCCCATTCCATAAGTAAATAAGCCAAGATGGGCACACTGTAGGAGAAGGGGGTGATCGTTAGGCTGACTCCAAATCTCCCCCCGACACCTGTCAGTCTCTACTGGGTGGGGGTGTGAGCATTGGGTCTGATGAGCGCAAGGCACCTTCCAACACCTGTCAGTCTCAGCAGGGTGGGAGTGGGGTGTTAGGGTTGGTAACACCCTAACAGCATATTTCAGTGCTTTAATAGGCAATACCAACCCTAACTAATGCATTAACAGAATTTTTTTGCAAGGAATACATATTTATATGTAATAGATAATCCACTACAGGGCATGCGGTTGTGCTCTGATATATGCCACTGACTGTAGAGCGAGAAGATCGAGTGAGTCGATGGCTTCAGAAGAGCAGACACAAACCAGAATGAGCACTGCTATAGCAACAGTCCCTCACGCTTGCGTCTGCTCTTCTGATGCTGCTGACTCGCTCGCTCTCCTCGCTCTCCTCACTCTACAGTAGGCAGCTTCTTTTACACTAATTTCACTGACTTTAACATAAAAAGCAGGCTTTATATAGGTTTTTTAGCAGAACATCCCTCATTTAAAAAGCTTGTCAGCATGTCTTTTACTGCAGTGAACCCTGCTCAGTCATGCTACATTGCTATGCAAGTGAAAGTGATTTAATCAACTGGGGGCTTCTTTCACAAAAAAAGAAACTCACTTATTTTAACATAAAAAATGGACTTTACATACTTTTTAAGCAAAAACCAGCCTTATTTAAAAAGTTTGCCAGCATGTCCTTTACTGCAGTGAACATCGCACAGTCACACTACATTAGTACATCAAAGTGAAAGTAATTTAAGGGAACACAGTCTGAAAAATGGCAGGATCAACCAGATAAAGTTTTTTTGTTTTGTTAATTTTGACCTATAAAAAGTATATCAGCATCAACCTGTCAGTTGGATTTAGTGTTGTATAGCTATATTGATTTACCTGTGGTTGTGGGTGGCAAGTTGTGTGCCAGCTGTGTTTGAGTGGTAGCTAGTCTGTGCCAGGTGTGGAGTGATCTCAGTGGTGGTGAGAAGGTTCTCAGGGCTGGAAAGTAGGTTAGGCATGCATCTTCATACTGGGAGATGTGTAGTCATTGTGGAATAAAGGAATAATGCACTGTCATGTCACATGTTATGTCCAATCAGGACACTGGATTGTCAGTGATTTTTTTCTTACCCATTTTATAAATATATCATATTCTTTTCAAAAAACTCTGTTAATGCAACAGTTAGGGTTGCTTCTACAGCGACAAAAGTGAGGACATTTGACGCTAGGGTTTTCAACTCTAACTCCGAATCCCCCCCCCCCACACACACACACACAGCACACATACAAGCAGGGGAGACGGTACAAGACAACACAACCAATCAGAAACAGACACAATAAGGTAATAGAAAGAACATGCAACTTTATAAACATACCACAAGAAGCATCCATCATCATGTTTCAGCAACTGTATCACTTCTGCTGCCAACCTAGTGTCTTGGGGGTACACCCACATGCTGTGCAGCCATGTAAGATGGCCACTGCATGAACTATATACACCTACATGCAGATAGTACATGAGTACCCATAACTCATGGCAGGACTGCATCATGAGTTGGATAATGTTGTTTCATCCCTCCATTGAGATAGAACAACACTGTATATGTCGTGCTGGAACTGCATGGTCCCATGTACCCTGCCCTCCCATCCCTGCATCAGCATAGTACAACACTGTCTATGTATCACTCTGTCCATATGTCACAGTGTGACCCCATGGTTGTCCAACTACTGCACTCACATCACCCCATGAAGATATAAGAACAACATAATCTATATGTCACAATGACAATACAGGGTGGTTTCTATCCTGCATTCCCATTCCTCCATTGACATACTACAACACAATACATAAGTCACACCACCTATATGTTACAATGAGAACAGTGCAACATATGGATAGCATGACATGGATTGTGTTGTAGTATTTCAATAGAAGTATGATAGTGTACTGTCCAAAGGACCCTGTGTTTTCACTCTGACATATGGACAATGTGACATATGGGTAGTGTTGTGGAATGTTGATGTAGGACTGAGAGGATAGGGTTCTACACTGGCATATGAATAGTGTGTTCTATGGATTCCGACAGCCTCGACTGCTAAAGTAGTGACCAGACTCCAGCAGGACTTCAACGAAGTTCAGCGCTGGTTTCACTCAAATCAGCTTTTTCTCAATGCCAAGAAAACTATCTCCATGACTTTTGGCACCAGGTAGAGACTTTCAAGGCAACCCCACCCCCCCTTCCACACCCTTGATGGAACTCCTATTGAAACATGCTCCACCTTCAGGTATCTTGGGGTCTGTGTTGACCAGCACCTTGACTTCTCTGCACACACTGATGCCATACACAGAAAGGTCCACCCCAAGCTTGGTGCACTATATCAAAACTGGGCTGCATCCCATTGCTGGCAAGGTGTGCCATAGTGCAGAGGATGATTCTCTCCATCTTCGACTATGGGGATGTAGTCTACAGTGCTGCTCCAAAGTCCACCCTGGCCAGACTGGACCCCCTCTTCCATTCCTTCTGTCACTTTGTTCTTGGCTGTTCTAGCACTCATCACTGTGTCCTGTACCAGAACCTAGATCTTCCCTCATTGCAGGGCCAGTGTCTAGCCCATTGTTCAAGCTTCATGGCCAAGTACTGGTTGCAGTCCCTCCCCATGGTTCTGTCAGCCCCCCCCAGGGCTATGCACTGAGAAATAAAGACTCGCGTCTACTGGCCATCCCTCGCATGTCAACCTTGGCAAGCCAGTCAGCTTTCAGTTTATGCCTGCCCAGCCTCTGGAATGCTCTCACAATGGACATCCAGCATGCCACACCTGGTAGGCACCTTAACTCCCTACTTAAAACAAACTTCCACCCTATCTGCAGGTGCACCTCTGGGAACTCACCAACTGATAGTCCTCAAATCCCTGCATCAGGGTAATTACCACTGGCACACACCACTCTCAAATTTCACTGTTCCATCCACTTACCTGACAATGGAACCTCCCAGAAGTCTCATGTCATCTGGTCTCATACTCCTCCCATCGTAAAAGCTCACCATATGAACTATGTACCTTGTACGTATTAACATACTGAAGCAATGGCTATGTACCTGCTTGTGAATTTGCACTCTACCATACTAATGTTTCTCTTATGCATCATGTAAATTTTCATTGCTGCTTATGTATATGTTTGCATGCTCTCTCATTCTCTTATGTATATCATGTATTTGACCTTACTGTGTATGTTTGTATGCTCTCCTATTTCCTCCTACCTCCAGGGCGCATCTGGAATCGAGCGGTAGTCTGCTCAGCATGCCTCCCTGGTAAAACACTTAAATAAATAAATACTATGTGAATGTACAGATGAGACTGTATGGTCCAAAAGATAGTGCACTCCCAGACCCATATTGACCTGATAGAACAGTGCCAATATATTATGTTGGGAACACCATTTCTCCATCTAGATACTACAGCAGATTGTATAGATGAGGTTTGAAGTGTGGGGTTATTCAGCATTCAGTCACATGCCTACGTGCAGATAGTAGAAGAGTGTACATACTTAACAGCAGAACCACATGCTATTTCACATCCTACGGTTACATCCCTCCATCGATACTGAAGAACACTGTGTATATCTCACAGTCACACTGTGGGCTACTTTAAACCCTGAGCTCCTATACCTTCACAGATAGACATATGTATCTATCTGTATAAATACAGTAGAGTATGGTCCCATACTTCGATTCATTAAGTTATGAGTAGGCACAGCAAAATAGTATGAAATAGTCATAACCATCCCATATTGAATAGCTTTTATTTGAACTATTCTACATAGCCTTCTTAACACCTCACCGCATGTTTGCACAGCATGTGGGTGCACCCCCCAAGACACTGGGATGGCAGCAGAAGTGATACAGTTGCTGAAACATGATGATGGATGCCTCTTGCGGTATGTTTACAAAGTTGTATGTTCTTTCTGTTACCTTATACTGTCTGTTTCTGATTGGTTGTGTTGTCTTGTACCGTTCCCTGCTTGTATGTGTGTGTGTTTTTGTGTGTGTGTGGGGGGGGGATTCTGAGTTAGGATTGAAAACCCTAACATCAAATTTCTTAGCTTTTGTTGCTGCAGAAGCAACCCTAACTATTGCATTAACAGAGTTTTTGCAAAGAATTTCCTTCCTTTTTGAGACGTTGTAATGAAGTGAACACATATGCAACTTTTAAAGCATAATGTTTTACAGTGGGAGCATAAGCCCTCTGCACCCAGCACTGTACAATGCCCTAGAAATGTACCATACATTACTGGTAACTAGTATACAAGCCTTTGTTTTACATATAAAGCTATGCCTCCTACACACATGTATGTGTAATACCATTTCATTATATTCATTTATACTTCTTTACAAACCTAGACAATATGTGAATCATATACAGTAAACAAGAAACCCAACAGACACAGAAAATGTTATTAAAAAATGTATTTATCATTAATTGCCAATTCTGTTTTAAAGCAGGCTGAATTGCACAATCAGTCTCATAACATTACTGTGTAATTTATTACAGAAGTATATAAAAAGTTTTAGAAAAATGATATGAGACTGACAATGCCAATGTTCCTGGGGTAGGCAAAAACCAAATGCAGTAAACAACTAACAAGCTATGGACACCAAAGCAGCATATACTAAGACTGCCGCTGTAGTGCATTACTATGCTGTAATATTTTAACATTAATTGCATCTGGAAACATTCCTCACCCAACTCCTTAGTAAAAGCGATAAAAAAAAAATCAGGAACATACCTTGAACTGAGATTGAGCAGAGTGTGTGATTTACAATGCTTCTGCATAAATTACAAATAATTAATATCTCATTATGTATAACAGACCTTTCAAATAAATTAATGCAATAATCAAACAAATAATATTATTATTCAGTTAAATATTTGTTATTAGCAACTGATTATTCACAATGTTTGCTAAGAATTATTCATACAAAAATATGAATTACAAACAGTAACAATTAAAATGTCTAACAATGGTAGATGATTACTAAATATGCTACATATGCATCCTTCCATAACATATCAGAAAACATGCTATTCAGACAGTGCAGTAATGAAATGTAACACGCTCTAATGTTTAAGCTATGCACAACACAAAAAGAACACAGTTATGCAAGTACTATATAACTGTCACAATTCAAAAATGTTTAATATTATAGTTTTTACAGAAAACAGTCCTGAGAGTTTACAGAGGTGCACATAGTTCTAGCCAATGTTGTAACCTTTTTACACACACACATACACAATATTAACAGTAACTATTTACTACAACTCTTCTGTGATAGGCATACATAGCAATGTGCTGCTCTCACTACGTAAAGCTGACAGCAAAAATGCCACTTCAAGTGGACTCTAGACAGGTGTTAGTGAGAGATAACCTGTATACAGTGTATATAAAATATCAGGTATGTCCTTACTGTACTTGAAAAAGTATAGCACAACAATATATGTGCAAACACATGTAAAGCTGCATTGGCAGCATTCTAGCAAAATCTCTCCTCGTGCATCACCAGACAGATGTGAAGCATGTACATAGTGTACACAATGAACAAGATGTATTGCTAATCAACAAACATAGCTATGTTTCTCAATGTTTTAAATGTACACTGCATTGATATACAATGGTGTGACAGCAGTCAGAGCACATTCTATGTCACATAGTGCAGCAATGCAGAAATGAACAGATTAGTACAACAAAACTGCATAGGCATGAACTGTCAATATACAGTTAATAAGACTGCTCCACAGCCCAAGCAAGTGTTGTATGTTATGTGACTATACACACAGCCCACACCGATTGATGCCTGCTTAGGCTGTATTTAAGCAAAACTCACAACACCTATGTTAACTGTTGGCATCATAAGCATCTACATGTACTTAACTGTTTCTGCTACTTTTCATAAACTGATATGAAAAGAGCTGCATATGTACAGGGAAGGTTGCATAGAACACTGTTATGAGTACTAAAGTATGTCAAACAAAGAGAAAACACATTTCTGTCTACTACTTTTCTGCCTGGTAAAGGTTATTGTAAGTTTTGAGAACCAGGATATAAGCATCTTTTAGATTCTGAAATAATCTCTGTTTAAAAGTGCTGATGTAGTCATTGCATTCCATCCAGCCATTGCTGTACCTCAGCCATGTCACATAATGTCCTGAATGCATAGATGCTCCATGGTGGAAGATCACAGCGTGAGTATCAAAGCATGCTCCCATGAATTGTACTCTTCCAGCTTCAGAATCAGCGATCAGTGTGTCAACTCATAGTCCATTTGCATCAAATCTCTACAAGACTAGAAGATACTGAGAAGAGGTTCTAAGTCATATGGACTGAAGACACTCTCCTCCACACCAGGTACACCTCCAGCCACACTGCATTGCTGAGCAGTTGTCTGAACTTCACAGAACGTGCCTGTGGAACATACAATGAAATCCACAGCATGTTTTCTGTTATTTCTTTGTGTGACTGTCGACAAGACTGGCAAGTGTACTTTGTCACATAGGTGACAGTAAAGTACTGTCACATTGAAATGTGATCTGATTCCAAGCTGTTAATGATAGCCATCATAAACTCAATCACATCTTGCTGGATGTTACTGGAGAATGTTTGATGGCCATCATATCCACACAACACAAGTTGTAAGGGTGTCAGAGTCTGTATGCTATTGTCATGCTTCTCACTATCATTCACAGTCTTCTTTAAAGACTGAGACAGTTCTGTGTCATGCAAAGATTTGATAGTGGCAACAAAGTGAGGCATGTGGAGAAATGCTTGCATTGCTGAGTTTGCATAGCAGTTTACTCCAGTGCTGTTGTCAAATGCTGGGACAACAGTCATAACAAGTGTCTTCTTTTGTGGAGGAGAGCTTGTCTGTTTTTGAGCTGTGGATTCCTTCTTTGTGCTGTCTGAATTCAATGCTGCTCTATCTGTCCGGTACCTCTTTTTCATTCCAGAAACTGTGATTGTAGCATTGCAGTCTCTTAAGTGCATGGGTAGCAGTATAAGAGGCAATGTTGGCTGGTACAGAGTATGCAGTCTGTTGTACTCAGCGATCCATTGTCTGTCAGCACATATTTTATGTGATGCTGTGCAGAATATATGCATAACTCATGCCATCTTTAAAGATGCCAGTGCATATGTCGACCATTGCTGAGTCCAAACTTAAGCCTTGCAACTTGTTTATGGATACAGCATATGCAACACACACAGGAAACTGTTTCCTAATTACATATATGTCTTTCACAATCTGGAACTTTACAGCTGTCCTGAAAATAGGTAATGACTGTTTAATGTGAAACTTAACAACTAATGCCTCTGTGAATGTCTTCTGTACATTGTACTGGAGGTCAAATATGTGTCCCATTGTACCATTCACAATACCATGCTGTACATCAAGGTTGCGGCGTAGCATGATGGTGCACGCAGTTAGAACTGTTTCTAATCCAGCTGTATGAGACACATCAGACTTTAGTTCAGACAGTTGTTCAGTCAGCTTTGCTACCAGATTGTGACTCAAGACCGCACCATCAACGGTGTCAACTGCATGCAGAGAAATGATTTCCTGACCTTGTCTCTGCAACATAATAGTGTTAAATTCAGCACACTGCTTGAGATGAGGTATGAGATACACATTGTGAGCCAAGTCTGAGTACACATTACTGAAAATATCACATGCTGCAGTAAGAGACGTGCACTCATTACTGATATGGTGTGTGTTCAACAGAGAAACATTGTGTTGTGACAAAGAGCCAATGCAAGCATGATCTAACAGTACCTTGTAAGCAAGATCACAACTCTGCCTCATGTTTTCATATAGCTCAATGTAAAGGAACAGTTTCCAAAGACTGATTCCTCCAATGCATCCTATTATACTTTTTGCTTGCTTTAGTCAGTCAGCATTGTAAAGACATGCTCTCCATTCACAGGTGCAAGTTGCAGAAGGTCCCCAAACACAACAAACACTCTTCCCCCCCAAAATGGCTCACTGTGGTCAGTTCCAAGTATCTTCTGGAGATGTAGATGGATACATGCAAGCATGACATTTGAGACCATGCTTATCTCATCAGTGATCAGAAGTTTCATCTTAACAAACATTAGTTGCAGCTCAGTTGCCACCTCACTGGAAAGTTTGGTACTCTCCTGTTTTCCCATGTTCCACAGGTAGCATAAACAACCAGTGTAGAGTTACATAGCCAATGTTGTATGCAGCCAAGCCTGTAGGAGCACTTACAGCTATAGACATCATTATTGCCAGTGCCAGTGGAACCACTAACAAACATAAGCAATGGTTCATAGTTTCCCCATGTACATTGTTTCTTCTCATAAAGGATGCAATGTCTCACCTCTTTAGTAACAACATCATAAGCAGCAAACTGCTGCCTATTCAGCTGGTCTATCAGTACACTAGGATTCTTTGTCACCTGAGAAGCATGTTCCATGGCACTCTCGACTTCACTCATCAGAACCACAGGATCATTCATTGGGAGAGGAGCTCCAAGAGTGCCCTCTCCTTCAGGATCTATGTTTTCCTTAGAATTCCCTGGGGTACCATCCTCAAGCTGTTTCTTAGCTTGCTCCATCTGCTTCTTCTCTAATTCCAGTCTACAAATGTATGTTTTGGACTGTTCGAGTCTTGAAGGTCTCATATGAAAGGTAGGACTGGTCTTCATATGTTTCACAGTCTCCTTTAAGTGTGGTCTCATCCCCTCCATGGCTCAAAGAGGAACATTAGAGGAAAGTAGTAATGTTCCTTACTGTCAGTTGCAGAGAGACTGAATTTACAGTGGTCAATCAGCCAGGGTTTGTTCCTTTTAGCAAGGCACATATCAAAGCCTCTGACCTTGTAAATCTCTTATGTTTCATCAGGTGCTATGTAAGTCTTGTAGTCATACCACTTTACAACATGGTACGGGCATATGGCACCCACCACACTAGCCTGGTTTGGGTATCATGTGTCAATCAGGTTGTTCTTCAAAATGTTCTTTGATGATGGGCAGTGCATAGTCAGTTCTTCAATCTCATAAGACTTCAAAACACACTTTAATTTTTCTTTGTAGTTAACACTGAGAAATTGTACAGTGTCAGACTTGCCGTACAAGTGTGTGTTCCGATCAAATGATCACTGACCTCATATACTTTGCACTCCCTGTGAGACAGTGTCTTTAATCCCAGTATCCAGAGCTGTGAGCTCAGTAATCTGCTGGAAGTTGCAATATCTTTCCAAAGCTCAAGCAACCTGGTCTGCTCATGTTTCATAATGTATGATGTGATGTACTGAACAAGAGACCGAGAGTTATCTGCCACAAACTGCACTTCAATATCTGCCAGCCACATCAGCAGAAGAGTAGGGTTGTAATAATTGATGAACACCTCATTCTCCTGTCTGGGTAACTCATAGACTCTTTTAGTGGACTTTGCCTTGAGATGGTGACGCATTGCTGAGAACAAGTCATTCATATGTCCTTGCTGGCAGACATGCTTAGGGAAACCAAATCAACACCTGGTGTACCACTCATTATGACTCTTGACTGGTTGGCTACAGTACTTCCCACAAAGATGCTGCTGAAACTTTGCACCAGCTTTCACAGTGTTGGACTTTCATACTTGTCAGGGATGTGGTAAGTGATGCAACACTGAATGAAGTTCAGCACTTCAGCTGCTTCATTCTCACCAATATGAGGAGCATCTTTAATCCACAACAACATATGGATGTGTGGTGCACCTCGTACCTGGTATTCTGTCCTCCAAAAGTAGTGCTCAACTAATCCAAGAGGAGGATTGTCCTTTGGCAATATGAATATCAATATCTCATGGAAATGATGGTGAAAATGTCAAGACACAGAAAGTGGATCAAGTGAGCACATCTCTCCAATTGTCATTGATGAAATACCATCAACGTCACCATTGGCCCACCTCAACAGTTCAACTAACTCATCCCAGCTGTACTCAGCACAGCTCAGAGTAACAAACTAAGTGGCTGCACCATACTCACACAGCATAGTCGCGGCCTCCGAGTGTCTACGATACCAGTATTCTTTTGTGCCATGCAAACGTGAGAGTATAGATGTCAAATTCACCTGTAGCATTTCATCCTTTTCACTCAATTTTTGCAGAAACTCAACCACTGTAATTCCATCTAGTGGAGAAGTCAACAGCATTGTATGTGCAATGGATGCAGAGAGGATAGTAAGCTCACTCTCCCACAGCAGGTGGAACAAGTGTTGTATGTTCCGATGGAATCTGCCATCCTTGTCTAAGACTCTCAATATACGATACACAGCACCTTGAATATGCACCTCACGTGCATCCGGACAGCCACCTGTACCTTGAGGGAATAAATCTGGAAAGTAACGTGCTTCCAGTTTTTACTCCCATATGCTAACAGGACTACCTTCAACCTGTTTCATCTGGTACAGGTCAATGTTATCAATAATTGGATCTCTGCCTTGTAGAGGGTGAATTGTGTACTCCCTCATACACATCTTCATGAGTTGTAACATCAACCTTCTCAATCATTGGCTTCCTAGTGTCCACCAGTCCAAACTGAGCACTCATATCTGAGAGTTCATGTATGTCAGGGTCAGTATAGGAAGGATTATTGCTCTTCGGATAGTGTAGAGCACTTTTCACTTTCTGCACATTGACAACATCTTGCCAAATGACCTTGAACTTTGTTGGGACACCGTTTACTAGTATAAAAATACTATTTTCCTTTGAGATTGTCTCCACATTCTCTTTCAGAGGCAGTGGTAAATACATGACATTCCCTTTCAGAGACTTCACAAGCTCTTTCTTTTGCACTTTTCATGTTTTTGTATTCAAGTGCAGAATAGTCTGAAATGGTTTCATCGTTTCTATGAGTATCCATTCAAACATATTCAGTGCAGCAATCTCAGTAGGTGTAACATCTGCCTCCATATTGTTCAAAACAGACCTTGGTGGAAGAGTGTCATGTTTCACCTTTGTCAAACAGTAGTGACACATGGTAATCACTGGGTCCAGGTCAAAGTCTTGCTTTACTAGTAGGCAGGCCAACAGTCATGCCCACATGTCATTAAAATATTTAATCTTTTACAGATCAACAGCAACAGCCTGTAGCCTGTAAAGTAGTCTCTGACATGAGATACACACAGAGTCAAACTTCTCTCTCTTAGCTAGTTCATATTTGGCAATGGGTTTCCCAAATGTCTTTAGTATGTCGGATTCCTGAAGAGTGAGAGTACATGATACAGTAGCAGAAGTGTCATCACATGGTGCACAATAGTGTTTACTCTTACATTGCACATTCTGCATCACAATTTTTGCAGCTTCCATATCTCCTGCTTTCAGTGACTCATCAAGCTGTTTGTATACTGACACAGCTTTTCTCACCTGGTTTATTTTATGCACAAAACTGAGCATTGCAGGGTTGTGTACAGCAAGCATGGGCATATGATGAAATACACTGTCGCACACACTGCTAGCTAAGCAAGCCAAGGAATGCCCCAGCAATCCTTTATGCTTGCGAATTTCACAAAGATCAATCTTATATAATAAGTTGTATTTCTGTTTCTTCTTTATGGCAAGAAAGTGATTCATGAACTGTGCAATAACATCAAAGGATGCTTGCCTGAGATTACAAGTCTCATCACATCTCCATGATGCAGAACTTTTCCTCGGCGTCTCAGTGGTTGAGTGTGTGTCATCATCTGCCTCACTTACTTCATCACTGTGTGTCACACTCAACACATTACAAGCCTTACCACCCTCGTCAACAGAAATAAGATCCTTAGAAACTGCATGATAAGACTCCTGCCAAAAAAAAGGCCTCTGAGTGTTATTTATGTAGTCATATGCCTTGAAAGACTTCACAAAAGTTGTCTCTGTTCAGAGTGCCAACATTTTGCAGCCTATTATGAAGAGACTTCTCTACAGCTCTGAACCATTCAATCTGCTTTATTATTTGTGTCCACAAACTTGATTGGACAGCAAGTGCCAGATTCTCAAATCTACGAATCCTAAGACGTAGTTTCATAAAGACAAGTTGACTCTTGAGTCATTTGCCTTGATGTCTCATCATGGCAGAAATAATCTGATCAACTTTAGCCTTTGAAGCTAATTTTCAGAAAAATTTAAACTTGCTAAGATGGCTACTAATACAGAAGTGTGTTTCTGTTTACGGGGTGCATTGGCAATGTTTGCCACCCAACCAGCTCTCCTGTGCTGCACACTACCAACATCATGATCAGGATCTGGGCACTTTGCAGTTGTTCCTGAACAACTAACTGAGCCAGGCATCTCACAAGCAGCAGGCATCCTTTTCCTGTGAACAGACCTTACAGTGACCTTATCTTTCCTTGTGACATTTTACTGCCTACATTACTCTTCATCAACTTAACATTACTACAGTACTTATCACTCCTACATTTATTCTGTTGTCTATGTCTTGTAGGCATTCTGTCTACAAAGAAACACAGGTTTCAAGCAATATAATGATACAGGATCACACACCTATAAAAGAAAAAAGCAACAGTCAGTTTCCTATAACTATTCATTTGCTATGAAACATTTAAAACAAATGGCAGTAAAATAAAGTATCAGTATACACATTAAATTCCTATGATGATTCAACAAACCAAATAAACAATGTAATTTTGTAATCTCTATGTTAATTAAAATCATATGAAACAAACATTTGACTTATAAACTCGTAACCTTGCAATCACTAAAAACATTTTGCTTCAATAAAAATTCTCAACAAATGTATATGCTGGAAAAACGAAAACCATGCTTTTGAACCAATTTTTTTTTTTCAAGGAAATTTCTGATCTTTGTAATGATATGCAATTCAACTGAATGGTGTTTCATGAAAAAAACACATTGGCACAAAAGTTTTTGAGGTACAAGAAAGCACTCATTAAAGTCTATGATGTTGACGAGGTACCAAAAAAAGTAACTGCGAAAGTTTTCAAGCTTCCTGAACAAGCCCCATTGAAATACACCATGTTTTTGAGGTTAAAAAAATTATTGCAAAAGTTTGTGAGGTAGATGAACAAGAAATGTTTAAAAACACTATGTTGTCGAGGACAAAAAATATAACCATAAAAATTTTCAAGCTCCATGAACCAGCCCTATAGAAATATACTATGTATTCGAGATAGCAAAAATCTAACTGCAAAAGTTTTCGAGGTCCATGAAGACGCCCCATTGAAATACACTATGTTGTTGAGGCTGAAAAATGTAACTGTGAAACTTTTTGAGGTCCGTGAATGAGCCCTATTGAAGTACACTATGTTGTCGAGGCCAAAAAACATCTAGCCACGAAAGTTTTTGAGGTCCATGAATGAGCTCCATTGAAATACACTATGTTGTCGAGGCCGAAAAATGTAACCATGAAAGTTTTTGAGGTCTGTGAATGAGCCCTATTGAAACACAATATGTTGTCGAGGCCAAAAAATGTAACTGCAAAAGTTTTCGAGCTCTGTGAACAAGCCCCATTGAAATACACTATGTTATCGAGGTAACAAAAATCTAACCGTTAAAAGTTTTCGAGGTCCATGAATGAGCCCCATAGAAATACACTACCTTGCCAAAGCTGAGAAATGTAACAGTGAAAGTTTTCGACCTCTGTGAACCAGCCCTATAAAAATACACTATGTTATCGAGGTAAAAAAATCTAACCATGAAAGTTTTCAAGGTCCGTGAATGAGTCCCTTTGAAACACACTGTGTTGTTGAGGCCTCAAAATTTAACCCTCAAAAGTTTTTGAGCTCCGTGAGCGAGCCCCATTGAAATACAAAATCACACATACCCCCATAATGCAAAACACCACAAAATAGTATGCTGGTTCAACTTTAAGCAGCAATGCATGGTGCTGAAATGCCTCTCATACAGTCTGAAAAGGGTGCCAACAGAAGACACAGACATATGTTTCATCCTACCAAGACTCATCAGTGTGCCTCGTCTGTATGACACCCCAGTAAAATGAACCAAGTACCCTAAGCTGGTCTATCTGGGTTGGGTTGTGGTGAGCCCAATAAAAACAAAAAACAAGCTAAAAGACAAAGAACTTTAGTGCACAAGCACTGAGGCAAGGGTTACCCCAAAGAGCACCGGCCAGGAAGCCAAGTTTCAAAGAAATACAAAATCACACATACCCCTATAATGCTCTATTGAAATACACTATGTTGTTGAGGCTGAAAAATGTAACCGTGAAAGTTGTTGAGCTTCGTGAATGAGCCCCATTGAAATACACTATGTTATCAAGGTAACAAAAATCTAACCGCAAAAATTTTCGAGGTCCATGAAGAGCTCCATTGAAATATACTATATTGTCAAGGCCGAACAATGTAACCAGAAAAGTTTTCGAGCTTCTCCTATACATAAGATTGCAATTTGTATGTGATCCAAAAGTTGTTGCTGCACAAACCTTTTGTTGTTGAGCTAATCTGAACTTTTATCTTTGCTTCCCATAATGCTTTGCAGCCAGGAAGTGGGTAAAATTGCTTGCTAAAAACACTAGTGACCACAAAATGATGCACAAGTCATCAATCAAAGTTGCACACCTCAAATATATTGTCAAAAGCACACAGATTCAACATACTCATTAAGAAATCGGTGATAATGAGACTAAATTATTAACTAACTTCACTAAGAGCGGCCATGTTTTTTTCCTGAAAAACAAAACACCCACATACCACATCTAACCAATCAGAGTGGTGAAACAATATTGACAGTCCACACTAGCAAATGACACCACACCACTAAGTTATGCAACTTTAAAATGTTTAAAGTTATTTTTTTATGCACTACAGGATATACTTTAACACAGCCAATCACAGTATAACAAAAGTCAAAAAGAAAGGAATAGCTCCATTTTGAGAAAACTGCAAAGATCCAGTGCATTACCACTAAGTACATCACCTCAAAATCAATTATAAAACCTGACTTTTAGATATTGTTTCCTGCTAAAAATAGTGTTGCTTAACAGCTACAGTAATTTCTTCCTACATAGCTCAGTATAAGTCTCACCATGTACAATCATTTATTTAATAGTTAGTTTTAACAGTTTAAGACAGAGCTTGAGACAGTACTCACCACCACAAATGTCAGCTGAAAAGGGATGGAGACCACAGCAAGCACGTGTATATTTAGCAAGCTAACAACAAATCAGAATGACTCTTCTGCTGTGTTCTTTCAGATCATCCAATCAGAAAATTATTAATTCCCACCAAAATATACTGGCCTGGATATTCAAAGGGGTTGCGCATGATGCAACAGAGTTGCGCTGGGTGCAACCCTGCACTACACCCCGGTGGGATATTGAAAAGGCTGCCAGGTGCAGCGCAGATCCCGTTGCGCCATGGTGCAATGGTAATGTGTGTGGCGCAGATGCAGGGGCATGCCCATGCATGCTCGCGCATCCGATATTCATCCCGGTTGTGCAGCGCATATGCTGGCACAACCCTGCATTGCACCACATAGGGGGATTCACAGTTGAGCCTGTGACTAGGAGGAACAACTCCCAGCCACCCACAGGTGGACTACTGTATGGCAGGGTGCAACATAGCAGCCGCCAGCTGTGGGTGGCCACCTGCCCACCCAGAACACCATCCACAAGCACCCATATCACCCTGGTAGTCTAGTGGTACCCCCCTCACTCCTGTTTGCCCGATCATGGGAAAATGGTCTTGTAGATCCCCTGGTAGTTTAGCGATGCCGCCCCTCCCATCACCGCAATCGCCGGTATCTTGGCGGAAATAAATTCCCTGGTGGGCTACTGGTTACCCCTCCCTCCAATTACCGCAATTGCCGTACGGTCATATGCACGACATACCCTGGTGGGCTAGTGGTACCCCCCACCCCTAGCCCTGATCACTGGTAGAAAGACATAGTACATGCCCTGGTGATCCAGTGGCACCCTCACACTCCCACCAACACAGGATCCCTTGCCCACCCCGCTCCTCTGTCATTGGCAGGCGGCTGCAACCCACCCGCATACCACCCGGACGTCCACTGAATGACAGCGTGCAGTATGCCTTTCAAGCCCATTGGCCAATCAGAAGTCAGCATTCTTTGACCCCTTTCGTAATGGTGTGTAAGATAGGGGGAGTGGAGAGGGGGTTAGAGGTGAAGGTACTTGTGGGGGGAGAGGCAACAATAGTGATATACGCACATTAGAGGTATGTTTGTGTGTCCTGGAGGGGTGGGAGGAGGGGGTGGTTGTGGTCTCTAGTGGGTGTGGGGCTGGACAGGGAGAAATAATGTTACGGGTGTCTGGGGTGGGGAAGGAGGGGGGACATAGTAGAGGGAGACTGTAGAAAAGGGTGGGGAGAGATTGGGAGGAGTAAATGGTAGTGCCATGGCCCCAAGAGGGGTATGCATTTGTGTGTGGTGTTGGAGGGAAAGCACATGGTACTGGTGTGTGTGTGGGGGTGGAGAAATAATCATACTGGTGTGTGGGGTGGGGTAGGGGAATCAATGTATCGGGTCGAACAAGAGAGAGAGGGTAGGGAGGGAATGGTAGTGCAATGTCCTGGGGTGAGAGGGGGCTAGGGATGGTATGTAATGGTATGAGACAGGGAATGGGTGTGGAGGGGGCTGAAGGGACAGTAGCAGTATTGGCACAAGATGGATGTGACTGTGTGGGGGTGTGATAGTGGTGTATAGGGTGTGTGCTGGGTAAAGGAGGGTGAGAGGGTGAGACATAATGCTACTGGTGCTTAGGGGGTTCAGATGTGGGGATGGAGTATTTTGTGGTATGGGGTGTGTAATAGTAGGCGAGATGGAAGGTGGGTGGGGGAGCAGGGGAAGGCAGGAAATCCTAGTGGGGGAGGTAATGGTACTGGTATGTGTGGTGGGGCGTAGGGGCAGAAAGGGGGCTATAGAGTGGTAGGACAGTGGGGAAAAGGACAAAGCAGTGGTAGTGGCATAGACCCAGAAGGGGTCTGTGTGTGTCAGTGTGGGTGTCTGTGTGTGTGTGTGTGTGTGTGGTGGGTGGGGTGGGGGGAAGGGAGTGCAACTGGTGTATACAGTATGTGCTGCAAAAGAAGGAGGGTGGGGGACAGTGATAGATAATAGGCTGTATGCTGGAGAGGGGGAGAGGGTGAGACGTAATGCTACTGCTGTGTAGGGGTGTAGATGTGGTAATGGGGTAGGTAGTGGTAGTACAGAGAGAAGGGGAAGGGGAACAAGGGAATGGCACTGACATGGGCCCAGGAGGTGTGTGTGTGTGTGTATGTCAGGGAGAGAGGCAGTAAGGGCATATGGAATACTAGGAGAGATGGAAGGTGGGGTGGGGGAGCACAGGGAGGGCAGGGAATACTAGTGGCATGTGCCCAGCAGGGTTGTGTGTGTGTGGGGGGGGGGTGGGGGTTGTCCCAATCAATTTCCCTTTCTTCTTTCAAAAACTATTATTTAACTCATTAGTGGTTTGTGTTTGTGGGAGTGCGAGCCCTTCAAGCCCTGTGCTCCCTTAGCATTATCTATTTTTTCTGATGTAATTGTATGTGTCTCTCATAGCACAACTCCTCCAGGACATGTACTCCCACTTCAACATAACAACAAAGCCAAACAATAAACTTGTAGGCCTGAAAAGGAACTCTTACAACACTAATTTCTCTATATCTCAGCAACTAGGTAAAAAATTCCACTGCAGGTGTAATCTATGACTTCAAAACTAGCTTTTTTGGCTTAGTTCACCTTAAGGTGATCTAAGCTGTGGGTAGTGAAAAATCCATATCTCGCTTCATTTTTGAGATACAGGTGCTGAAAGGCTCCACAGGGATCACAGTGTTACCCTATGGGAAATTTCACAACTTTGGAACACTGTAACTATGGGCCCATTGAATGTTTTGTGACCAAACCACCAAAAGGCACATCTGTTGGACCAGGGCTTGATACCCTGCAAATTTCAGGGCAAAAGCACAATCCCCACCTTGGCACAATGAAGTGACAAAGAAAACAACACATAAGAAAATGTTTTCAAGCAGTGTTTCTTCGACAACTTATATGTATTTGCGGCACTCCTATCTCTATAATGGGTGTGTTGTAGTGCACAAAAAATGTTACTGCACAACCTTATTTTCTGTCCGAGATCATGATTGCGCACACAAAAAATGTATTCATGGCAACAAAATGGCAAAATGGTGAACCAAGTTTAAAAACCACGTTTCCAGACTCCATGCTGAAAAACCAATACCAGAGTCATGTTCCCCAGGTACCGATTAGGCAAGCACAACTGTTGGTGTTTATCAAAGCCCATTAGTTTTTGAGTTACGACGTTTTTTTTATCTCTCGCTAACTAAACAAGATGGCAGCGACACGAAAACAAATTCATGGAGCATGACAAAAAAAATGTGTGCGCAAAAGTTTTCACAGTGCACATATAAATTTTCCCATAGGCTATAATGGGACATGAAAAACTTGAATAATTTTTGAACAGATTAATATTTTTTCACCAACTCTTCAAAAGGCACCAGTTCAACCCAGGCCACATATAGACATGCAAATTTAAATAAACTCAGATGCATTCTTCAGTCCATTATGGCCAACTGAAAAATGTACAAAAGTTGACCGTTTTTTATGTTTTGGTTACTCTACAGTTCTGCAACCATACAGTCGACCAGAATGAAATGTTCCAGATCCAGAGATTAGTGTCAATATTGCACAACAATAATAGCGCTCGTCATTTAAGCGCATACATATTATCGCTTTCAAAAAAAGCATGCTATCATTATAGCATCAGCCAACACCACGTTTTTAAACATTTGCTTTTCAGTCTTCTGTTAAAATCTGTGTTATCAGTAGGCAGTGTCGTATGAGTAGCTGTCCTCTGTGTTTTGGGGACTTCTAATGATGATGTGCACATTTTGTCTTGCTACCCAAATCTTCCCCTAGAAACAGTCCCACTTTTAGTTCCCAATACTCCATTTTTCAGCCCAGACAGCAGCACAAATGAATCGATGACATCAGGAAGCAAAAGGTAATGCAAAGAAATCATTTTATTAATGCAGTGTTGGAACATATGTAAGCACTGGCAAAAGTGTGAGATGTAAGGCAAAGTTCGGATCAGAAATGTAGTTTGAACAGATGGGTTGATTCTCTTGTATTTTGCTCCAGAATGCTTGGCACATATGAAAGAAACATCCACGTATATGTGCTGACGGAAGTGCATGTTTGAATGCTTTGATTGCAGCAAGTTCATAATCGAGGATAATAGTTTCTGGTCGCAAGGTAGAAGTTCTGTGAAGACATGATTGTAAGATGCAGTTCTGTTTGCCATCAAGATGTAAATCAAGGGGACTACAGTATTATTAAGTATTGCATGTGTTGTGTAAGTTGTTGAAATATTGAAGTACAACACCTGAATGTCCCATCAGCAAACCAGTGGTTGCTGTTTTTTAAGTGCTCCAAGTCCTGAGTGGTACTAAAAATTGATATTCTGTCTGGGACTGGCCCAGAATCAAAAAGAAGGAATTTTTCTTTTTTAATAGTGACATACAAGTCAGGACTTAACTCAAGGAAGGAAGTATTACTGGGTTCTGGTGGTGGACATGCAGCTGCCCTGCGTGTTTGTTGCACAGTCATTTTAATCAGTGACATAGCTGGTAGTTGAGAAGCAATGGAGGGACACAGCTCTGTCACAGCTCCTGAAATAATTTGTTGAGTAGTTTTACTACTGGTTGCTGCCTGCTCCTTCATACCGGCTACTGCTTCCTTCACTGCAACAAAAGCAGGATCGGGGACTGTAATAGGGTGTGGGATAACAGATGGACACAACAATCTGGTATAACGTTCAGTGCACCATTGGCAAGGCACAATGTTTTTTGTTCCAAAACCAACAAAAAGGAAATAAAGTAAAAGTCTCAATCTGTGAGCAAAATAAAGGCTATATAAAGTAAATAACATTCGGTACCATTGTGGCAAACTTAAGCATTCAGTTTCCACTTGTGTGATAAGGTCTTATCAGCCCTTCTCACTCCCTGGTCAGAAAACACTGACCCTATCTGGCCAAATGCTGAACAGGTTAACCCTTTTATACCCACCCACAAAGTCATGAGTCTACAGCATCATCATGTTCATATGAGTTTGTTTTTAGAGCTCCATTTAATTTATATAATATAGGGAGCTCATATTAATATTCACTATCAGGCCTGAGCAAACAGAATATATTTTTAGTTATGGAGAACTTTAATTTCAAACGGGAAACATTTAGTTCAGGTCTAAGGTAAGGTAAGGCATTGCAGTACAAAGGTAGACACAAGAGGCTGCTGCCGCCCTATAATGCAAGCACACAGCAACTAGGCAAACAGAGCACACACCCTGCTTGCAGGAGTCTGCAGAACTTTGCTTCTTTTGGGAGTAAGTTTTAACTTAGTTTGCTTTCTTTCTCAACTCTGTCTGGTTATTTATTATTTTAATACAATAATGCCTTGTTACCAAGCAAAGGAGACTAGCTGAGGTTTGTTTTTAAAACTTGGGGAGGGGGATTCACCAGTGCCAAAATTTGCACTTCCTAGTGAGAAAAGCTTAATTATGTAGCTCCAGTCAGAACAGCTGAGGAACAGGGAAGTAGCTAAAAAAACTCCTGAAGGATTTTTTCCCCTTCGAAATGCAGCCTGTACATCTCCCTTTTAAAGTATTTATATTTTAAAATGATAGAGTGATTTCTGTTGCATTTTAACCAGTATTCTTTGGGAGAAACACATTTATTTAGCCCCTTCCTGCTGGCTTGTGTTTCAGCTAACAACCTGAGTGTTACTCTCACACTGTAATGGGTCTGTAACTCAGGATTGCCTCTCCCATTTCATTTCAGCAGGGGAATAGCATTATTTTATTTAAACAACCCACTGCTAAATCAGCAGGAGCACATATTTGCTGGTTGCTATGTGCTTTTACCTATGCACATGATAAATACCTATTTGAGGTTTGTTTGGTGTAAAGCCCAAAATATCAAAAAGCTGAACACACTTAAAGGATTCTTTCTCAAGTCCCATTTCTGATAATATAGCACTAAATGTAGCTGCTTCAAAACTTTTAGCTACGGGTTAAATACCAGTCTGATTTTTAAATTACCACACTTGTTAGTACAGTGAGGTGGCTTCTAACATTCAGATATTTAACTGCCAGGTGATTATACAATGCCAGGCCCTTTTCTATCATCATGTTTTGACTGCACCTATCCTTATTTTTGGACCACAGGAAAATTGAAAAACAGTGGAGACAGAAAAGCTTTTAGATGGGGGGGGGGGGCTCAGTGGTGGCCAACCATCTGAACTAATAGTATAAAGGACAGTATAAAGACAGGACAGAACTGTTGCAACAGTAGTTTTTAAAGAGTGAGAAGGTCCAACTCAAGGAGCAGGCTTAGTTTAACCAGTAGAAGTCTACTAACTCCTTTTGAGAGGTTTTGTAACACACAGTACCATTCTATATTTCCCCTGTAAGGGCTCTGTGCCTAGCCTGTGCATTTCCAAGTGTTTCACTTAATTTAGGCACTTTAAACACTTTAATTCCTCTGCACTCATAAAGTTCATAGCTGCCCATTTATGTGAGCAACAAACATTAACCAGAACTTCTCTCTTGGGGGGGGGGCAGAACAGAAGAATTCAGCCTTCTACCCAGGGGCCACCCTCTTACACAGACACGATTGTGTTCACCTAGTATCTTCAACACAATCTCCCCATTTAAGTGTAACCATGCTGTGTAGTGTGCCTTGTCATATTCAAGGCATTTGTAATATGCCTTATTTGGTGTTGCTCATTCTCGGCGATATAGAAAGCCATGTAACAGAGTGAGCTCTCCACCCTTCTGGCTTCTTACAAATCGCACTGACTCTGATTCAGATCCACAGGTAGACATGATTGACAACCTGAGGGGGATCAAACCTATGGACCATTTATGCCTTAACATTTTACTATGCCATGTATTATAGTAATGTCACCACTAGATGGCACAGCTTGCAGTGCTATATAAACATCGCGCTTATACGTACTGTGCAATAATTTCAATGCACTGAAAAGTACACACTATATTGGATTGCGCTATTACGGTCGTGCTGTTTTGACCATATACCGCTGGCAGCGATGCATGCAAAATTTCACACAAATCAGACAAACTTATTAATGGCAAAGCTATTAAAGTGCAAACTTTGAGTTTTAACATAGAAGTGACTGTGCAACCCTAACTATAGGCAGGCATTATATATATATATATATATATATATATATAGAGCAAAAATTTCAGTTTATGCATCAGTTAGGGTTGTTCCACAGTGCCAGTGAGAAAGTTGATGTTAGGTTTGAAACCCCTTGCACCCCCCACCGCCCCAACCGGCATCGGGTGTGTGTGTTGGGATCGTCTTAACTCTCACCTCACTCCATGTGTAAACAAGCTGAGGTGGTGAAGTATAGGAGAATGGGATGAGAGTTAGGACCGATGACCCCAACGCACACCCTGAAGCTGGTTGGGGCAGGGTAGGGGGTGCAAGGGGGGGTTTCAACCCTAACATCGAATTTCCTCGCTTTTTTAACTGTGGCACAACCATAACTGATGCATTAAACAGATTTTTTTGCCTCTAATTTCCCTTCTTTTTGAGAATGAGGATGATAAATAGTGAATGGAATGCAGTGATGTCTTGTTACATAGTAACAGGAACTGCAAAGCAAATGCAAGTGGCAACAGTTACGCACATGGTAAAGCAAACGTAAATAGTAAAGCAAACATTAATAGAAATGCAAGCGTAAAGTGACGTTGGAGCGAACAGTGACGCAAACAGACACAGACGCATGTACGAAAACACAACTAGTAATGCGCACAGTGATGGCACCAGTATTGTAAATGCAAATGTTAAGTGTTACAGCAACAAGAATGCCAAAGGTAATAGAAACGAAAACAGAAGCGCGCACGTAAACACGAACCATAATGCGCATGGTCATGGTACCACAATTGTGAATGCAAATGGTAACGTTAACATGAACAATAATGCCAAAGGAAACAGAAACGTAAACAGGAATGCAAACGCATACAGAAACGCAAACCGTAATGCGCACGGTCACGTTACCAGAGTTGTAAATACAAATGGTAATGGTAACAGCAACAAAAATGCCAAAGGAAACATAAACACAAAAGAAAATGCAAGCACATATGGAAACACAAACCGTAATGTGCACGGGCACAGTAACGCAATAGGAAACACAAATGGTAACAGTTACAGCAACGAAGATGCAAAACGAAAGAGAAACACAAATGCAAATGAAAGGGCTGGTGTAAATGCAAATAACAATGCACACGGTGACACAAACTGAAATGCAAAGACAAACAGTAGTGGAAACGCAAATGGTAACAGTAACGCAAATGCAAGCACAAACGAGAACGCAAAGGGTAACGCACACTGCGGTGTACACGGGAACGGTAATGCAAATGGGTATGTAAATGCTAGTGGAAACAGTAACTGTAACAATAACAGAAGCGCATACACTGTTTTTTCCCCAACAGCTGCATAGAGAAACACAGTGTGCACAAAGAATGTATGCATAATAATGGGCATCGGAGCCGAAAATGAGGTGTTGGAATACTAAATTGCTTATATCTCAGTAACCGCACGACGTAAGGAAAAAAAAATCCACTTGATTCATGATTCTCCTGGCTATGTTTTCGCTGAATTTTGTCATGACGAAAATTTCATATCTCGCACCGTTTTTGAGATACGAGCTCCGCGAAAGGTGCGGTGTACGCCACTATGTTAGTCTATGGGAAAAAAAGCCAACTTCGAAGTACCGTAACTTTGAAGCCATGCAATATTTTTTCACCAAACCACCAAAAGGCACATCTGTGAGATGTTGGTTGCCTTCCCTCCAAATTTCAGATCAAAAGACCAAACCGTTCTATTGCAGCAGGGTGGCAAAGAACTGCTGTCACTTTGGCCATAGTCTGAAAAAGTAGCGTCGTGATTTGCGAAAGCTTTCGTACAGATTTGCAAAAGTGTAGTGAGTGCTACACTACTTTGCGACACTACTTTTTCCAGAAATTTGAAAAACATTTCTAGGGTGTTTAACCCCAAAATAGACGTGCCTAGCATCCTCAGGGTCTGACTAGATAAACATAAAAAAGAATTGTGTCCCTAGATGGTCCCAATTTTAAATGCCAAGCATTTTTCTGATTACCAACTGAAAACAAAATGGCGGATTTGCAACACTACTAGGGCCATTTGCTACAGTAAAAAGTGCATTTGCGAAAGTGTCGAACTTTTTGTTAACTTTTCCCATTGACTTATAATGGGAACTTGTTTTTTGAATAACTTTTGAACTGTTTAATATTTTTTCATGAAATCTTCAAAAGGCACATCAGGAATCTCAGCCACACGTTCCCTGAAGTTTTCAGACTGGTTGCACAAACCTTGCGACCTGTAGGCGCACGCAAATAAGTCAACAAAAACTGTAAACGTGCGCGCAGATCTCACTTAATAACTCTGCAGCCATATATCTGACCACTATGAAAGTTGGCAGTTCCCAAGATGTATGGTTTTTGATCATGCATTCCACATTTCAGGCAAATCTGTTGAACAGTGACAAAGTTATTAAGGTTCAAAGTTTGACCTTTTAACCTTGAAAAGGCTACTCTACCATAATATATATATATAAAATAGTGGCACAGTAGTGCCACTATAGTTAAGGTTAAGTAGGCAGTTTAATGTTAAACCCCAATTTTTGCACTTTTTTTGATAAAATATTTTTATTTAAATAACCAAGAAACAGCATTACATTTATGCAACATTACAAATGCTGAGTGCATTTGAACAGTAGCAAATATATCTCTCAACAGTGAAAGGAAGCACTTGGAATTGTATACTACATTGTTTCGCAGTTGTATGTGGTAAAACAGTACCTTATATTGCAAACCATCATCTGTGCTTTCCTAGCCATAATCAACTGGAATCATAATCATAACTGGAATGCAGGGGCTCACTGCTCATGGTGAAGAGAGCACTGCTCTCCCTCCCAACACTAGGAGAGCTAAACCAGGAACACCCTGCACTCCATAGCCCCCTGAAGGGGGCTTCAAACACTAGAGAAGGATGGGCCAAAGTCATTAGCAGTTAGCTGAATTTTTTCCAACTTTAAGCATAATTTCAGGTTTTGGGCCCATTGTTGGATAGTGGGGGAGTTAGGGAACATCCAGTTTTGGGCTGTAGTGTTTTTTTTTGCTGTGACTGGAGCAATGGGCCATAAAGGAGACACGCACTCCCCCACCCGGGGAAAGAGGGGATCTGGAAGGTGTATATCCCATCACCCTTGACATAATGTGATGGACCTCATACCAGAATGGGGTGATCTTGGTGCATGTCAGCACTAGGTGCAGCAAGTCTGCTTACTTGGCAGCACACTGGAGGCAAGTGCCAGGATTTTCAGGTTTCATTCTATGAAGTCGAACCAGGCTAATGTATGCTCTGTGCATCAAGCTAAGCTGAATCTGCCTCAGTTTATTGCTGTGGGAGCAAGTCTGGAAGTGTCTCAATGCCAGGCACCACATAGGAGCATCAATATCTACGTCCAAATCTCTCTCCCACTTCTTACAAATATCCTCTCCTGATCGGTCATCCCTCCCCAATAATGTACGGTAGTAAGTAGTAAGCTGCCAGGTTGAGGACTATACAGCTCCTCTTCAAAAGGGAATGGGTCAGCTCAACCACATGAAATGTCCATACATACCCCCAATATCTTTCTCACCCTCTGATATACAAAATAATCCCCTATGGATAGTTCCCACTCCCTCACTACCTCTACAAACTCAAGTACTCTGCCTCTTCTATAGAGCTGCATTACAGATTTTAGGCCTCTGTAGTCCCAAGAGTTAAGTCTTTGAAGTAGACTCACAGAGCATGAACCCCTGTCCCTCATCGCAGAAATAAGGCTGGTCCAAGGGGAAGACACTGGGGGGTGACCCAAGTGTTTGTGAGCCACCACCCATATCCTGATTGTGTTTTCAGTGAATGGATCCATCACCCCATGCATCTTGTAGGTTGACAAAACTCCCGATAGGTAATCAAGGAATAGATTTCCTCACAGTCCATCCTTTTCAGTATCAAACCAGGGAGGTTTAACAGCCTTCCCCGCCCACTGGGAGGAAAGCCAGCTGTGTGGCCCAATAGTAGAATTGAAAATGTGGGAGGCCTATTCCACCCATTGCAGCCAACATTTGTAGGATCATTATTTTAATACGAGAGGATTTCCCCCTCCACAGGAACTTATGTATAATAGAGTTCAGAAGTTTAAAGTGGGCCAGAGGAACCCAGATCAGGAGGGATTGGTACAGATATAGGCATCTACAGTAGGCAGCACTGACATTTTTATGGTGTTAATGTGGCTAATTAGGGACAGGGAAGAGACTGCCATCGCTCACATTTCTTGGCTAATTTGTGGAGTAAGGGCCTAAAGTTTTTGGCATAGCACTGGATGTGCTTGGTAGGTATGTAAATACCTAGGTATTTAATTTGGTTGACCATTAATAAACCCCCCCCAGGTTAGAAACTAGCTGTGCTCTGTCACATTTGCCAGTGGGCAGCAGCTTGCTTTTTGTCCAGTTAATTTTGTGCCCAGAAAGGGAGCCATACTCCCTCAAAAGTGCATGCACTACTGGCAGGTCCTGACCAGGACTCTCCAGATACAGAAGGAGTTCATCAGCAAAGAGGGAAACCTTATGTTCACATCCCCCCTGAAAACCACGTATTCCAGGGTGTCCCCTTATTGCTGCCTCTAGTAGCTCCAGGGTCGGGATGTACAATAAAGGGGAGAGTGGGCATCCATGCCGCGTACCCCTCCCCAATGGCAAGGGGGCAGTCAGCCCTTAGTAATCACTATTTGGGCTGAGAGAGAGGTGTACATCACCTCTATCCACCTCGTTAGTTGGGGACCAGACCCCACATATCCAGGGGTTCAGTTAATTCATTTTTAATGGGAGTCAAATACTTCCATGAGTCAAAATGTGGAAGTAATTTGAATTTTGTGGAAGTCAAAATACAGTACTTTTCAGATCTCACAATTTGAAAGCCAATATTCTAGGAAGGATCAATTTATGGATGTTCATACAAACATTAGTGGTAAAATACAATTTATTTTAGAAAACTACATCATTTCTTAGCTTCTGTGCATTCGGTTTTGGAAACTGTCCAGTTTTGTTTTGTACATTTGAAAGTCAATGCTTCCTTCCCCTTTATTTTGGAAATTTTTGCCTTATTTTTTGGAGTCACATCCTCACAAAATGGACTTAACTGAAACCCTGCATACGTCTAAGGGTCTCCAGCATGTACCCCCATTCCATGCGGTCAAATGCTTTCTCCACATCCAGGCCAAGGACCGCCGCTCCATGATGTATATCGGTTTTAGACCAGTGGTGGATGATATTGATGGTTCTATGAATATTATGTTTACCCTGCTGCCCCTTGACAAACCCTGGCTGATCACAGTGGATCAAGGATGGCAGGTAAGGTTTGATCCTTGTAGCAATTATTTTAGCAAGGATCTTGTAATCTAAAGTAAGTAGTGAAATGGGTCTATATGAGGCACATACTGTTGGGTCCTTGCCCGGTTTGGGGTGAACAGTAATAGTGGCAAACCATGTGGAGGGAAGCATCACCCCCCTCTCTAGACTCACCAACAGCATATCCAAAAGGTTCTCATCCAGGATAATGTTGAATGTTTTAAAGAAATCGAAGGGTAGCCTCCCCCACTCTGATAGGTTTGATAGCTCCAAGGATTTCCTCCCTGCTCAAGGGAGCATCCATTGAGGATGAATGCAACTGACTTAGTACCTTAAGTTGGGTTTTACCAAATACATCTTCCATCTGATGTGTAGTGGGAGAGACCTCTAAGGGTGTACAGGGATCTATAAAAAGATGCAAATTTCTCAGCCACCCCTACAGAGTCAGAGGTCAAAGAGCCGTATCGCTTATGAATTTGTACAGTAGTTTGTTCCCCCTCTTTCCCATGGAGCTGCCAAGCTAGACACTCCCCCCCCCCAATCCCCATCAAAGCAGGCACCTGCCTATGACAGGAGGATGGAATGTTCCACCTGGGCACTACTTAAAGGCTGAAGCAGTACTTGAGCTTTTGTACCACCCTGAATAGGCAGGGTCTGGGCCTTTGTTTATGCATCTCCTTGCAAGCAGCTATTTTCACTCTGAGCTTATTCAGCTCACCCTCAGTCATTTGTGTCTTGTGTGCTGACTAGGCAATAACCTGCCCCCAAATAAATGCTTTCAAAGCCTCCCATCTACAACAGTGAGGGGTGTCTCCCCTCCCGGTGTGATGAAGGAACTCTCAAATGAGGTTAGACATGTAGGATATAAAGTCCAGGTCCTTCAACAGCAGAGAGTTCAACCTCCATGACTGACATACGGAGGAAGAGCTGATGGCCATTAGTGTAATTTTCAGCGAGGCATGGTCAGAAATCAAAATTGGTGAGTATTCAATGGATTGGATATTGGACAGCAAGGACGCATTGACCAGCAGTCGGTTCAGTCTGGCATACGATTGGTGGGTGCATGAATAGAAGCCGTATTCTCGCCCAGAAGGATATGTGTGCCTCCATGTGTCAATCAAATTATCGCAGCCTCCACTTCACCCACTTTTACATTCTTGGAGACAGGAATGGGAGCTGGGTTGGACCTATAGAGTCACATCCAGAACACAACTGCAGTCACCTCCCACCACCCAGTGACCTGGCAATGATGCGATATCAATGGCCAGTTGCTGGAAGAAACTGAGGACTCATTGTTAGGCTGGACTTCCCTTCACTATAGAAGGAATAGAAATGCCGCCCTATGGGCCTTCAGAGTGGTGACCAGCAAGCCCCCCTCATATGTCTCAGATTGTATTCCTCGGAGTGTGTTAGGCACCTATGCTCTAAGGAGCTATTCCCTAATTGCCCTCCAAGTTCCAAGGGTCAAAACGCGTTTTGGCAAAGCTGCTCTAAGCTTCTCTTTACCCACATTGTGGAATGGTTTACAAAGGAACTTGAAGCTGAGCTGCCCTGTTAGCCTGAATATCTTCAAGGTGCTCTACGATCGCTACATGAAAGCACCTTGCAAATGTTTTCCTCACCGCTAGCCCACTAATTCCGCAAGTCTCCCTTTCCATCCTGACACTTGCCATGTTTCTACCCCTGGCTCTCACTCTTTCCCTATTAACTCTTCCTGCTGCACCCACCCTTTCCTGTCCGCTCCAGCCTGGCTAAAGTCCCACCCCATCCATAGTAGTGTCCCAATTATCTACCCCTCCTCTGTCATTATCATAATGAACAAGTACATGAGAGCCGTCATCACGTTTTGTTGTTTTAGTCCAATTTTTCCCCCAGTTGTCGGTAATATATCCCTCCTCTTCTTTACCTCTCTAACCTGCCACCCCATACACAGCCTCTTTCCTCTATATGTGTCGTTGCCAGCTGCCTCACTCAAAAGATCTCTCCTTATAACCCCTGTATGCCTATGGTTGATTGTACATCTGCTGACTTCTTCAACTGTAAAATAATGCTGTTGTTTTTTTTTATTTATTTCAACCTTGTACTGTATTGTATACACTGTATATACTTTTTCTTCCTCATATATTATTGCTTTTTGTATACCTGCTTCTGTACTGTACTTTGATGTATTCATGACCAGGTCCACCTTGCAAATGAGCCTTGCTCAATGGTGCCCACTTTGATAAATAAAGATCTTGATTGATTGATTGATTGAGGTCCTCAACATTCAGAGCATACACTGACCCCCCAGAAAGCTCCCCCATACCCTCAAGGTATACCCTAGTAAGGACATATCTTCCTGCAACATCCACCCGTGTGCTCAATATCCTAACCTGGACCCTACAAAGAAATCAGATAGCCACCCCACGTGCCTTAGAAGAAAAAGAAGAGGTGATCCATTCCCCTCCATACTATCCCTAGTTTTCTTTGCCTCGTTATTGGACATGTGGGTCTTTTGCATCAACAAGACCCCTACCATGGACCTCTTAAACTCTGCAGCCATGCGCTTTCTTTTAATTACATTTTTAAGCCCATTAACATTCCATGTTACAAGCTGTATATTATCATCCATTAGGGTACTGAAACAACAGACCATTAAAAAAGTCACATAGCTTCCAACACATTTATACTGCTCCAGCACTGTAATTACTATGAACATAGAGCTGAACATACATAACAGTGAAGAATTGATTTTTACCCCATTTTAACCACCTCCCATCTCCCCACCCACAACCCCCCACCCAATTCCCCACATAATTTTGAACTTTGTCCCGAAGTGAACTGATGGGACATAGTGAACAACTGTTGAGCAACACTTTTAATAGAAAAGAATAATATACTAGAAGAGACTAGTATTTATCCCCCCTCCCCCTTGATGTACTGAGCTATACATTGCTTAGTGAGAATCCCTTCAAACTTGTGGCAGAGAATTTATTGATTTATGGGCACATGAATTTGACACGTGTTGTGCCCATATACTAAAACTATGCTGTGTCAGGTGGAGTGGGAGGATCCCCTTGCACACTTCCCACCACCTGATTTAGTGATGAGGAGAGTTTTATTTAGATAAGCTGGGGCAACCCCCCAATTCCACTCGACCAGGACCCGCACCCAGACCCTCCTTCTTTCTACAGCAGGTATCTATCACCGAGACCCAGAGGCTGCTCGCTAGCCTCTCCCCCCATACCGGCCCAGGGCATGATAACCTCGAGCCAAAACTGCTCAGGCTAGGTGCCCACCTCCTAGCCTGGCCAATGATACATATCTTTAATGCCTCTCTCACCACTGGTGTCATCCCAGATATCTGGAAAATAGCCAAGATCATCCCTGTCCTCAAACAAGGAAACCCGAAAGATCCCCTGAACTATCAGCCGATTGCTATTCTCTCGGCCGCATCAAAACTCCTAGCGAAAGTTGTGGCCTCTCAGTTAACTGAGTACCTACAGGAGTACAATCTCCTCTCCCCCGGCCCAACACAGGTTTAGCAAGGGGCACAGCACAGCTACCGCCCTCACTGTAGTCACCTCGCAGAACTGCAACTGACCAGGGCAACCTCACTGGTGTGATTTTCGTGGACTTATCCAAGGCCTTTGACAGGGTAGATCACTCTCCCTCCTCAGTGCCACTCTGCTGTCCCTCAGACTCTCAAACCCCGCTCATGCCTGGTTCCACAATTACCTCACTGGTAGGAAGCAATACATAAACTTCAACAGGACCCTCTCCATCCTCACCACTGTCCAATGTGGGTTCCCCCAGGGGTCTGTCCTCGGCCCGACGCTCTTCTCCCTTTTCATCAATGAACTACCATCTATCATCACCCATGGGCTTGCAACCCTGTATGCCGATGACCTCGTCATATTGGATAGCACGCGAGACATCAGCACCATCAATTCCCAACTAAACTCTGACTTCAAGTGGATCCAAGCCTGGCTGTGCGAGCATAAGCTTGTCATCAACCTCAAAAAAACCCAGGCTATGCTCTTCGGGTCCCTGAAGAGAACAAAATCTTGCCCTGCCCCCCTTCTAATCCACAGGGCTGACGGCCTGCCCGTGCAGATAGCTGCTGATGTCAAGTACCTTGGCGTTACCCTAGACCCCCAGCTGGACCTTTCCCTGCACATCAGAAACATCTGCAAGGCTACAAATGTCAAACTTGGACTCATATACAGAGCCAAAAACTGCCTCACCCTGGCCGCTCGGATGGCCCTAGCCAGGGGTGTTCTCTTCCCCTCCCTCTGTTATGGGCTAGTGACCTTCGACCCTGTGCCAAAATCCAACCTCTCAAAATGGGATACGGCTTACAACAGCATCTGCTGCTTCGCACTCTCTGCCCTTCCCCTGACACACCACTGTAACCTCTATATTCGCCTTGAGTGGCTCCCCCCTGAGAAGCATCACACCTTCGTAGTAGGGAACTTCATCGACAACATCGTTAGAACAGCCACCCCCTCTACCCTCGCTCTGTCCTTCTTCCCCGGCAACTCTTCCCACCACCTTAGGTCAAGGGCGGCACTAAATTTCGTGGTTCCCAGAACACGTACCCTTGCGGGCGATCGAGCATTCACCAACTATGCCCCCAAACTATGGAACTCGTTCCCTGCCCTTACTCGGTCCACCCCTTCCCATCCAGGGTTTAAAACATCACTATGGGCATTCCTGAAGGGCTCCTCCATCTGTCCTTGCACACCGTAGCCCCTTGAACTATCCTCTCACGGGGGGGGTTGTGCACTCCAGGCCCACCGCACTTACTCTCCTGGTCACTGGACTAGATTTAGGATAATATAATGCTATTTTTGTTAGTACCTGCAACGCCACTGTATGTAAATCTGACTCACTCACTATATGTATATGCTCTATCTTAACTCTCCTGGACTGTCTGTAACCTTCCCTGGGTGGGTGTCTTTTTTTACTGGTCGCCTTTTTTTCACTATATGACATGTAATACTCTTTGTGTTCAATACCAATCTGTCACTGTACCTGTTATCCAAGCTTGTAACCCTCCCGGGTTGCACCTGAAAATAGGCACTTGGCTGTCTAGTGTGACTTACCTGGTCAACAAAAGCAAATAAATAAATAACCCACTACCTTCCTTGAAGTCCCCCCACAGCCAGAGTCACCAGGACAAACAGAGCAGCTGGCACTGACTTTTTGTCTAGGCTTCACGCACAACAGGCAAGATTCCCTATGCTGCCTCCCTCCCTCCCACCCTGGTTTGATGAGCCTTAGACCCTACGGCATGCAAATAGGCTCCACTGCCATAAATGAGGCAGGCAACAAGGACACTGGAAACTGGGATGGGGCGGACCTCAGACATAACTACCATGGTTCGAATCCCAACACCCTCTCCTGGATAAAGCTCGATCTCTCCAACTGACCTAACCCCCATAAATGGATTGAGTTTTCTTCACTTCAATGCCTGCAGCCTCCTAAAAAAGTTCTCTTCAATACAGGCCTGGGTTGCACACACCCTACCGGACTGTCTGGTTATATCTGAAACATGGCTCAAATCTGCAACAAAAGATAGTGAAATAAACCTTCCCAACTATCAGCTCTTCAGATCTGACCGTCTATCCAGGGGCGTGTGGGTAGCCATCTATGTCAAAGCAAATATCTCTTCATCCTGCCTCAATTCTACATCTCAACCAAAGGAATTCAATGCTTGTCTATTAAAATAACCCTTCCCGACACATCTTCCTTTCAACTGGTTGGTTGCTATAGGCCCCCTCTGCAGGTCTCAAACTCCTATCCCATTTAGGATCCATACTTAATCTGGGTCCTGAAGACACCATCATCTTAGGAGACATGAACTTAAATTGGCTGACTAATGCATCTGCACCCTGGTAACCTTCTCAGACACCTATGGTTTCTCTCAATTAATCAAAGAACCAACAAGGATCAACCCAAAGAATACTCTCAACAGCACACTCCTGGATATTATATTGGTAAATAAACCTCATCATTATCCCTATGCAGGAGTACTTCTCAGTGACATAAGTGACCACTGTCCCATAGCTGCCATTAGATCAACAATCAAGCCACCCAATCCTGCAAAATTCCTCCCACTAAGGTCAAAAAGAACTTAATATTACAGGATATCTCCATGATCTGTGCCACACCACACGTTGGCAAGAATTCTATCTCACAGCCTCAATAGAGTCAGCTCTTCAAATCTTAAATGATATAATCATAAGTGCCCTCAATTCACATGCACCCTCACCAGTGTCAGAACCAAACTCAAATCCTGTCGCTGGTTCTCTGCCGACCTTAAATCAAGACTGCTTGCCAGAGACAAACTCTGGAAAAGGGCAAGAAAGACAAAGGACCCAAATGACTGGCTCCAATTCAGAAAAGCCAGAAACTCCTGCACAAAACAAGTAAGAAAAGCCAAGGCAACCTTCTACACAGCTGAACTAGATGCTCCTATAACAACCCTTCCAGGTTCTGGGTACCATAAAGGGCATCCTAGGTCAAACCTCTACCCTGTCTTACCATCCAAAATTCAATTAAATAATATTGAAATCACCGACAAGCAAAATATCTTGAATGCCTTCAATGACCATTTCACTACAGCTGGCCTGGCTTTCACTCTCCTGCAAACCTATTAAGATCATCTCTAAACCTACAATCTACTGAGAATCAAAAGGTTGCTTCCACATTCTCATTCAAACCAATATTGTTCAAAGATGTAGAAGACCTCCTACTCCAACTAGATACCACCAAAAGCGCAGGTGCAGACTCCTGGATCCCTACTTTCTAAAAGTAGCACTGTATGCCTTAACCGCCCACCCATCTCTTCAATCTATCACTTGTCACTGGTACTATCCCCTCAATATGGAAAACAGCTCAAGTGTTTCCACTACTTAAGGCAGGTGATCCCATGGACCTCAATAATTATAGGCCCATCTCCATCTTACCAATACTATCCAAGATGCTTGAGAAGCTGGTAAACCTCAGTTAACTGCCTACCTTGATACCAACAATCTCCTAAATCCAGCTCAATCTGGGTTTAGATCTATGCATAGCACCATCTCTGCTCTAGCAAAAGTCACAAATGACTGGCAGACTGCCCTAGACAAAGAATAATACCTGTGCTGTGTTTCTGGATCTAAGCAAAGCCTTTGACACTGTGGATCATGATCTCCTAATCACCTCACTAAACTCCATAGGCCTTGACTCACTCTCCATTAAATGGTTCAGATGCTATCTCTCTGAAGGCTACAACTGGTAAAGAATGATGGTGATCTATCTACCCCTAAGCCACTCCTAAGAGGTGTACCACAAGGCTCCATCCTGGTCCCATCCTTTTGCCATCTACATCAACAATATTGACTCCAATCTCTCTTTCTAATATCCACCTTTTTGCAGATGACACTGTACTTTATGTGAGCGATCCCTCACCATCAAAAGCCTGTGAGCTCCTACAGTCTCAATTCTCCCTCCTCCAGCATAACCTATTAAAAAAGAAATTATTACTAAATGCTAAGAAAACCAAAGCTATGTTCTTTGCCCACAAGAACTGTTCTTCCACTATCCCATCATTCACCCTCCCACAACTCTACCATCCTTGGTGAAAATCTGGAATATGTTGACAAATTCAAATACCTAGGAGTATGGATAGACAATAAACTAGACTATACTACCCACGTTGAAGAGCTCCTGAAAAAGCTAAGACAAAGACTTGGTCTATTCTATAGAATCAAACACTACCTGACCAAAGATTCCAAACAAAGATTAATCCTTGCATCATTCATGTCCCTCATTGATTATGCTGACTTCCTCTATGGTCATTGCTCCTCTCCCATCTAAACAAACTAGACACCCTGTATCATAGAGCTATTAGATTCATTACTGACCTTCCCTCTAGCACCCATCATTGCTCTCTCTACAATGCAGTCAGCTGGACATCCCTGCAACATAGAAGAAGAAAATGCTGCTATCTGGATCTACAAAGCCTGACAAACAAACCCTTCCCACATCTCAGATTGCTTCAACCAGATCACATCCAGGTCTCTACACCTTGAGGATCAACAAACTGATCCTGCTGAAGATTCCTATCACCTGCACCCGATATGGAAGAGCTGCAATCAGTTATTCCCTGGCACTTATCTGGAATTCTATCCAAAAGACCCTGAAAATGGAAACACTGATCCCCCTTACATCCTTCAAAAAGCTGTACACCAGCCTAATCCCTGATTCTTGCAATTGCTTCCACAAGGCCTAGTCCTCCCACATCCCCACCCCCCACACCTCTCACTCCCTCACCCCCTTCTAAATCTCCTCCCTATTCTTCTATCATTGCTCTGGTCCTTTCCACATCAAACCTCAAACATATATGCCCACCCATGTACCATTATCCAAGCCTTATCCCCACCAGACTGTTTGTTTCTCACCTTTAATAGGTTTTTGGTTTACTGTCCTTTGCCTTGTATATATGTAAATAATTGTACATCTATCTCACTCATAAATGTTTGTATTTGTGCTATTTCAATATCATGTTTTTGTATACACTCTGTAACCTTTTTTGTTATGACCACTCAGGTCCATCTTGTAAATGAGCTATGCTCAATGATGTTCGCCTGAATAAATAAAGATTTTGATTGATTGATTGATTGATAATTTGAGATGAATGTTAGAGCAGGGTTACAGCAGAAACCTCAGGGCTGGACATTAACAGTCCCCCTCTCCACTACCACCCCTTCTCCTCTCTCAGCTGATGGACCAGTATTGTAGGAGGACAATGAGTATTGGGAGCTGCCAGTCTCCCATATAATAGAAAACCAGGTAATAGAGCTGACATCTGGGGGGGGCACGGCTCCCTGTGACTCGAGGCATACTCTGCTCTCATGCCACCAATGTCTAGTTCAGGCTTTCAGTGCCTCAAAGCCCTAAGGGCAACCAGACCCTGCATATTTCCCCAGTTAAGCCGATGCACACGGGCTGAGTACATATTTCAATAAGCAACTCAGAGGGATGCAGGAATGGCAAATAACTTATTTGTTAATTATAGGCAAACAAACTCAACACCAGTAGCACAGTGAAGATCATTAGAAAACCTGCCCCAAGCCCCATAGGGTCAACACATTTAAACAGTTAACTTCAAAGAGCCTCTGGAGAAGAACAATCATTCATGCAGCTATGGCCTCCATGACCAGACACCATGCATCAGAGAGGCCAATATAATTTATCACTGACATTGACAGAGTGTCCCTACAGGAGAAGGCCACCAAAGTTACATATGGTACACAGCATAGCAGCAGCCACCAAAGGTAGCCAAAATGTCTTCCCAAGTATAAGAACAGATAGGAATGCCCCTGTCATCACTCACTCCCTGTGGCTAGCATACCAGTCATTGAGGGAGAGAGAGAGAAGCTACTCGAAGCCATGAGAGGGCTGCACAGATCCAATGGCCACTCCATTTAAGCTCCCACCATTACCCATGTCCCAAGACATGGTCAGGGACCCACAATAAACAGTATACCACAGAGAGCAGCTGGGGAAGAACTCTCATTCAGCCACAGCCCACTTCAGACAAGTGACCTGCATCAAAGGGGCCATTGTTGCTTGATACTGAAATTAACAAGGAAATTGACAAGAGCAGTTCTCCCCAAATACAAACATTTGTGATCATGGTGACAGCTTCCAGTCTAGGCTGGAAAGGCTTTCCAGCCTTACGAGAGGGCAGAAACTCCCCAGCTACCACTGTCCCCTCGAGGCAGGCAATCAAGTTGTGAGAAGGGAATGGGAAGCCGCTCAGAGTCACGAGGGGAGGCAGGTTACAAAATGGCTGCTTGGTGAACATGCCCACCAATACTCATGTCCCTAGACATTGTTGGGAATGTGGATCAAAAACCACACAGTTATTCCATCTGACTCTGATGTAGTGGACCTGGAACAAAAACACCACCGTAAAACCCAGAATAAACAATCAGCTTTGAAGCCAACAAACAAAACAAAAAAATAACAGTAGAGTGGTAAAGTCAAGGCAGTACATTACAGGATGCATTTTTGTCTGTGGCCTGGCAGAGTACCCCCACTGCATTACAGGCATTCCTGTCCCCAATCCATGAAGAGTCAAATACTACAGGTGGAAAATCGGTAGTCAAATTCTGTATTGAATACAGAAAATCCTTGGCTGCCACACAGAGGGAAACATTCACAGGGATTGGCCCCAGCTCCAAGGCAACTGTGATACAGCACCAAATGGAGACAGCCCTCTACCATAATCTCATTTGTTTTGCTGGGGCGGTGGATTGGGTCATGGTTCAACCCCCTTGGGCCACTGATTCTTCAATAACAAAGTGTTCTGCATCTAAGTAATTAGTAAAATAACCAGAGGGCTTAATTTTGCCGGCTACGTGAAGGCAAAGCTCCAGTTCATGTTATACAGCTGAGACTTGATGTGATTAAATTTCTGCTGCCTGAGTTGGAGGTCTCTACTGTAGTCCTGAAATATTAGGACCTTCCCCTTATCGACTGATATCAGACCCTGTGTCTTTGCCGTGCATAGCATCGCCTCCTTGTCCATGAACCTGAGGTATTTAGGTAGACAGTGACTATGTCAGTCACCTGGCTTTGGAGGGGAGCCCATCCTGTGAGCTCTCTCAGTTTCATATTTGAGGGTGCTGGGGTCCAGTTTCAAATTCTTTACCAGCCACTGCTGTAGCCCCTGTTCAGGATGTTTGCCCTTGATGCCTTCTGGGAGACCCATTACATGGAGATTTGATATCTGGGATCTGTTCTCTTGATTGTTGATTCTCTCTTTGAGCTCCTCCACTGCATCCTTGAAAATGCTGCGATCTCATGAAACTGACACAACCATGTCCTCAAGTTCACTAACCCACTTCTTGAGCTCATCAGTGTGGGTGGATTGGGCAGCAGAAGTCTCTGAGAGATTTGTAACTACCCCTTGGATATGCGCTATTTGCGCCATAATGTTCACAAAGCTGTCCTTCATCTCTGATTGCATATTGGTTAATGTAGCCGGGATGCCCGCCAGTGCCCTCTCCAAGTCAGACATTCCACTCTCCGGTTCCGTGGTTGCCAGGACCTGCTGTCTGGTGCGGACCTCGTGTTGTTGGCGCTGTTCTTTCTGTGGTTCCACTGGATCGAAGTTGAGTTTTAACTGCTTACTTTCAAGCTTGCCAGCTGCCATTTACACCTCTCTATAAACTGATATTTTGTCCGATGTTTTTCTCTCCTTAAATTGGACAATTGGGCAAGATTAAAATTTGTGCCCAGAGGAGCCAGCTAAAGCATGTCTGCCCCCCAATTTTTGCACTTTAATAACTTCACAACCATTCAACAGATTTACATGAAAGTTTGCATGCATGATCCCGTGGGGGTAGATCTCTTGATCTGCAAAGTTTCATTCTAGTCAGATGTGTGGATTCTGAGATGTGAATAGTGCAAAACATTAAAGAATCACCTTTTTTGCCATTGCCTAGTGCCCAGACAGTTTGGAATTTTGGTCTGAAATTTTCAGGGTAGAAAGGACTTGGTCCACAAAACTGCCTTTCACTGGTTTGCTGAAAAAAAATATTAATCCATTCCCAAGTTCTTAAACTTTAAAAATTTGAGTTCTGAGCATGCTCTTGTCAGCACTTCAAAATAGCTGTATGAGGTTTTCATATAGGAATCCTTTTTCATGAGGTTTTTCATATGCCACCATTTTGTCTCAGTTTAAAAAAATATATTTGAAAACTCACAAAAATGGTGTGGTAGATACAGATCAACACATGTAGCTTGCTTATCAGGACCCCTTTAGCTGGATTCTGCACTACACTGTTGGAGAAATACCCTTAATTTTTTTTTTAACATTATAAATCTTTTATAGTGACTCAAGATATGAAAAAATATTATTTTTTCATATCATGAGTCATGACAAAGGATCCTTTTTCATAAAGGGGAAAATTATTTTTGTTTTGTTGGCATGTTTTCCCCAGTGTCTAGTAGCACCTCCCACTCTCCAATTACCGTCCCCGTAATAACACTATTTTTCCCTGGTATCTAGTGGTGACCCCACCCTCTGATTGCCCTCCTCATATCTTTTTTTTTATATTATATAGTTTATATTTCTCCCTGTTTTCTAAAGATTCCCTCCACCATCCGATCACCGCCTCCATAATTATTTATTTCCCTGGCATCTACTGGCACCCCCCACCCTTCCATCACCATCCCCGTAATATTTGTTTTGGTCCTTGGTGTCCAGTGGCAATCCTCACCCTCTTATCGCCATCCCCATAATATTTTATTTTGTCCCTGGTGTCCAGTGGCACCCCTCCACCCTCCGATCCTGTCTCCTCTTCATGTATCTGTAATAAATGAAACAGTCCCTCAATGTCTTTTTTTTTGTTTGTTAAACCTGTAAAAAAAGGTCCCTTACCGATCTGCACCACCCCCACCCCAACCTCCCACTGAGCACCCACTCCACACTCCCCACACACCCTCACTCACCTGAACAGGTCCCAGTGTGAAGATCCACTTTCCCATTGAAGACATGTCTTGCTGCTGGAACTTCTGACTGCTATATGAGAAGCTAAGGTAAGTGCAGTTCAATGTATTTCAAAGGGGTTTTCAACTTTGGTGCATAGCTTTGTCATTTTTATATATTTTGACCCCAGAGTTTCAACTTGGCCTTTTCGAGACCCCTCTTCATGAACACTGTCACTGGAATTATGCAAATCTGGCCCGAAAGGTGATTTTGCTGTACTTGGCGAAATCACCTTTCGGTCACAATTTGAAAATTTTCACGACCTTTGTTCATGAGGTAGGGTCATAAGAAGGGTACATTGAAAATTTGGGCTCAAAATATACAACAATAGCACAATTATGTGCATACATTAAAATTTTGCTACGCATGCTTGTAACTTTGGTAATTTTAAATATTTTGACCCCAAACTTTAAGCATAGCCTTTTTATTACACTGCCTCATGAATGTGACAGCGGTCATTCTTTAAATACCATCAAAGCTCTCTTTTCACACATGTGGCAAGGATGACGTTGCAGTGGCACGGGGTCACATTTTGCCAGGGATTTTGAAAGGTTCAGTAATGTGTACATGAGGTGGGGTGATAAGAAGGCTATGCTGACAATTTGGTTGTTGTCTTACAAGTGGCAGCACAGGGCCCTCTGGGACCTGCACTTCAACAGCAACATATATGTAAGCATCTAAGGAAGGATGGGAGCATGGCCTTGGAGACCCACAGGGAAATAAGGATACAATTATACTATCTAAAAAAGTAAGGAAATTCATTGCAAAAAACTTCATTAATGCCTTGGGGTTCTCAAGCCTAACACTCAGCCCATTCTCATACACTGTACACATCTCAGCTTCTTTACTGATGGAATGGGGTGAGCATTAGGCTTGAGAACCCCAAGGCACACCTCATGCCTGGTTTGCTGCCTGCAGAGTGGGTGGGGTGTTAGTTAGAAACCCTAATGCCACATTTCCCTACTTTTTTCACCTTAACCCTAACTAGTGCATTAATGAAGTTTTTGAATGAAACATATATATATATATATATATATATATATATAGAAAACCTTCATTAATGCATTTTAGGGTTCCAGTGACATTTCTAGAAATGTGGGTTAGGCTTAATTTAACACCTCACCCCCACACTACACAGAGCAACAGGTGTGGGGAGTGTGCCTCGGGGTTGTCAGCTCTAATGCTCACCCCATTCCATGAGTAAATAAGCTGAGAAGAGTACAGTATAAGAGAATGGGTGAGTGTTAGAGCTCACAACCCCAAGACACCCCCCCACACCTGTTACTGTGTGCAGGGTGGGGGGGTGTGTTAGGGTTGGAAACTACACCGCATTTCGAAGCTTTTGTCACTGGAACCTTAACTGATGCATTAACAATGTTTTTGCCAAGACTTTCCTTACTTTTTGAGACAGTATAATCGTAGCCTGATTTGCTTGAGAGATTGTAATTGTATCCTTATTTCCCTGTGGGAGCACAGGGCCCTCTGGGCCCTGCACTCCCATCAGTCCATAATCATATCCGTATTTGCATCATGGATGGATGGGAGTGCAGGGCCCTGCACTCCCACCCATCCATAATTCTTGAGATAGTGTAGTGCGTATCCTTATTTACCCTGCACTGCCATTCCGTAGTGAGCAGCACCAAAAAACACCTCACATTGCAATGTTATCCTATAGAAAATACAGCAACATGTGAAACCTCTGTAACTAGACACCAAATTAATATATTTTCATGAAACAAGCAAAATGCACATCAGTGGCACAAGGCCTTTGTACCTTGAAAATTTCAGAGCAAAATTGAAAACTGTTTTTTCACTGCCTAGTTACAAAGAAATGTTTGTGTACACCTCACATTACAGTATTATCCTATGGGATATGAACCAAAATTTAAAGCCGCAGAACTCCACAGCAAAGTAATATATTTTCACCAAAACCAGCACAAGGCACATCTGTGAGGCAAACCCTTTGTACCCTGAAAATTTCAGACCAAAATCAACAACCGTTTGTGAACTGTGGAGTGACAAAGAAACCACTGTCTTGCAGAATTGCGGGAAAAAATCCTTTTCTGTGGTTCTTTTTGGCAATTTGTGGAAAAAGAAAATCCTTGATGGTGGAAAGCACACATCAGAGGGTTCATATTTTCAAATACAGTAGCAGTCTCTGTCAGAGGGAACAGAGGAAAAAAGGAACAATTCTCAGCCATCGGATAAGCATGATAAATATGGCAGATACCAGGGTATCCAAAAGGGGTAACCCTGAGTCCAGTGATGGCAACAATTCAAATTAAAACACCTCAGAGCAGGCACTGAAAACAGTGTCTGACAATAAAAAAAACAAAAAGAAAAGAATGTTCATACCACTCCTGCTGAAAAGGAAAAAAGCAGGCTTTAGACCAAGGACACATGCCCTCAACAGAGGACATAACAAAAATGTATATAACCCTAGGTGGCTCTATCCCAAGGGCTACTACCTCTGCCTGCTCATTAGTAGCAGGTTAAGGGCTGGATTATGAAAACAGGTGCCTCCACCCGAGGTCAGTTGTTAGTGGTCAAGCTAACCTGGGCACAGGCCTCCAGACACTGTAACCTCCTCTTTCTTCTAGTGGCTCAAACAATATAGCACAATAATTACTTTCACAATGACCCTTATTCACCAGGCAATTACCCACACTGTTTGCACTTACCACCAGGGCTGGTTCCTCTAGCTTGACCCTGGGGACCCCCTGTAAAACAAGGTTGAGCACAGCAAATAGCAACAGTACAATACTTTTGGCACATACTGGAACCACAGTCAGGTTAAATGCAAACAAAGTTGAATCTGATTTGTTCAGGGGGGACTTGAACAAGAGAGGGGCATAATCAGATTGATTTGCTTAAAAGCTATATTAATCAGACAGTTATGCATGCAGTTCAGAGTCCCTACACAGTCACACACTCTGGATACTCAGGTAGGAAAATGGTGGGCTAGCCAAGAACATTGCAGCTGATTGGGGCCCTGTGATGGAAGAAAGCAACATGCACAACACACACTTTTTGTAATCCGGAGCCAGAGGGCTCAGTTTGTGAAAGAAAAGGCAACAAGACAATCAGATGACAACACTTTTAGATTTAAGCTGTTGTTGCAGGGAGCTACCCTGATGTTTACTCATGATATCCAATACTGGACACAGGCAGGATGTAATCGAGACTGCAGGCTGTTGAACTGGAGTGCCCGGAGAAGCAGGGTCCACACGAATCACCGAGGTGTCATTCCTGTTCAAGGCGTTGAGCAGGGGCTGATCCCCGGCCATTCTCTCGTCGATGACTTTCTCTTTGTAGCAGGTATTCTGGCTGGGCCAGTGTAGCAGGGCCCAGGCAAATGGAAATGGATAAGGATTCAGTCCGTGGAGCTGGATACAGCCTCCAGCAAGCAAAACACAGTTCAGACACACAGTGGGGAAACAAATCATGACCCACTATAAGCACACAGCACATTAACATGTAAGGAGATTCCACTGTACCAGGCAAATGGCTCTTCAGTCGCAATTACGGAGTCTCTGCACAATGCGGGAGTTCAGAGGTAGCTGGAAGTCCTGACAGGCCGATCGCATTCAGCAAATCTTCGGTCTTCTTCACGTTAAAGCCTGGTCTCAATTCAGTGGCTTAATTCGCTCTCCAGATTCAGATTCAGTCCGAAAAAAGCACAAGTTCCCTCTCAGGAACAGCAGGCAGGCATGCAGGCCAAACTCGGGCCTTTCCACAGTTCTCCCACACGAATCCACTATGGATTGCTGCTTGAAATATCTCGAGCTGTTACTTCTTCACTTCCCAACTTAGATCTAACTGAAACTGCAATCAGTGTGGGACTTTCCCCAAGATCCAAAAGGTTCGGCTGGCTGATCTGTCTGTCAGTCACAACAACGGCTCCCCCTCCAGGTTATTTTAAATGCCAAAAGCCCAAAACTACAATTCCTACAAGTTTTGGCCCCACCAAGCCCCTGTAGGCAGGCTCCATTTTAGAGTCCCAAATTTACTGATTGGCCTATTCTGCAGTCCAGGACCAAGATGATGGAAACAAACAGAACTGTCCATGCTGCAAAGAAGGCAGGTTAGAACAAACTGCAATATTATTACTACTCTAACAAATGATCAGCAAACAAGTACATCTTCTAACAGAGCTCCCTCTCAGATTAATTATGACTGCAATCCAGGCAGCTCTTAAAGAGACAGTGCACAGAGGCTATACAGGACTCTCTGGCAATACATTTAAACTGCTAAAACGCAGAACACCAGCCCGGCAGTGAGCATTTAGGCAAGCTCAAGGAAGACTTTCCAGGAACGCCCATTTGTAGGGGGGTTATATGTAATTTACGAGCTGGCCCGCCAGCACAGCGGTAGTACTTCCGTTTGCAACGTCAATGATCGAGGTTCAGGAACGAGCCTGGGATGTCAGAAGGCTGGCTGGGGGGAGGAGGTTCAAGCATCCCAAAGACTGCTCACCTCCTCCAGGGGGTACTTGATCTGGTGCATGCCTGGCCTCTGGTGGAAGCCGGAGGCATTGCATGCCCAAGCCACACTCGAGGGGGGAGACGTGACAGACGTTGGCACACGTGCCTTGACATCATGTGCACCTCACATCTCAGGGTGGCATACAATGGAAAAATCTTGGCCCCAGTGTGACAGTGGTAAGACAGCCAGGGACGGTTCTTGCCCTCTGGCACTTGGACCCTAGTCGAGGACCCTGCCAAAATCACAGAGGTATGGTACGGGGATGGGGTTGAAACCAGGGGGCCCCTACCCAACATGTCCCCACCTGGGGGGTAAACCACAGCTCTGTGGGGAGTCCTCCCAGTGGTCTGGGTGCAGGAGGGATCTGCTCAGTGACAGTGCCGGTGATCAAGGGGGCATAAAGTACAATTTCAAAAAAAAAAAGTCATTTTCCAGGCCTTCCAGGTCATGTGAAATTTTATAAATATGCCGGCACCCCCCCCCAGGCTCAAACTCAAGCCTACCTCCCTGTAGAGGAGGAGGAAAAAATATAGTCTGAAGATGAGGAGGAAGGAGACCCTATTGAACCAGATGGTTCACCTGAGCAGGAATTTGGCTCTTGTCCAAGGTCTTTTGTCAGGCAAATGGTGAGCACCCTCAACATTCCTTCTCAGGAAACGGAGGAAGATGAGGAGGAAGCAGAATTTTTATATATGACGGGGCTAGCTCCAACAAGGAAGTTGCTGGTCCCCACACACAAATTATTACCAAAATAACCCTCAAAATTCATGTCTGCACCAACTTTAGCTGCAGTCATAGATACAAAGATTGAGAAAAAGTATCAGGGGCAGATAGATACAGAGATGCATAGAATTTGTTGGCAGATAAGGACCTCTTGGCCCACCCAGTCTTCCCTAGCAATCTCTACCTATTTTGAGGGCTGTTGCCCAAACTAAACTCTGGAGCACCTCTCTCTTGTCTCCAGGATACCCATGTCTGTCCCACTCATTCGTAAATCCTCTGACTGTTTTAGCCCCAACCTCCTCCTCTGGGAGGCTATTCCATGCATCCACCACCCTCTCTGTGAAAAAGTACTTTCTCACATAACTCCTGAGCCGTCCTCCCCTCCAACTTCATACTGTGCCCCCTTGTCTTAGAGCATCTCTTACCTTGGGAGATGCACCCCTGCTATACTCTGTTTATATCAATGAGGTATTTATTTATTTCAGATTAGGATTAATACCTTTGAACCATGGGCTCGTTTACAAAGGCTCCAAGTCAGAAGAAAATACATGACATGACAGATAATTAGTGGGTACAGACAAGTGAAAACACTAATTAACATCAGGGTTATAAGTGCGGTTACATCACATACAGGGATACAAGGACAGCAAGTAATAGTACAAGTCTACATTTGCAGAATAACCTTCAAAAGCAATACTACAAGACTGTAATCCAAAGCTTAGTAGATATCAAGGAGTAACCAGAGGCGAGAGCCTTGGGCTGCTGGGTGGAGAGGGCATTATGTGCAGCCAGGCATGGCTCTGTCTGTTGAGAAGTGGAGGGGATGAGGTAGGGGAGGGGAAGGAAGGGAAGAGCAGGAGAGAGGAAGGTCTAAGTGCTACGGCAGGAGGAGTAGGGGTAGGGAAAGAGACGTGGGGTGGTATGAGGGAGAGATGAGGGGAGGAAGTGAGGAGCAGTCAGTAGGAGCAAGGTACAGGGGAGATGAGGAAAGATGATGGGGTTAGGTAGGATGGGGGCAGAACAGATTGCTGGCAGGCATTGTATACTAGCAATAGCATTGACAGTCATTTTTGTTGGTAAGATGAGACCGTAGCCTTGTTTCAAATTGGCTAAACCTAGTACATTCGACTAGGGCATCAGGCAGGTCATTGAGCCACTTGGGCCCACAGTAGGAGAAGGATCTCTGAGCCAGGGTAGTTTGCTTAAAGGGTACTAGCAGCCTTCCCTCAGTTATACTTCTAGTGCTAATGGAGGGTTGTGCGTTTTCAAAGCGGGCAGATATAGACTCAGGTGTGAGACTCAGCAAAGCTGTTTTATGAATCCTGAGATGGAGAGGGAGCCAGCTGGTTTCCTTGTATAGTACACACGAATGCGTCTGATGGCGAGCACCAAGAACCAGTCAGCAAGCCTTGTTAAGAAGGGTTTTGACCCTCTTTAGCGCTGTGTCAGAGCCAGCCTGTAGATGATGAGTCCGTAATCCACTAAGGAAAGTACTTAGCAGCATGTGACAAGTTTTAGGGCATCCGGCGTCATGGAAGTTTGGTGTCAGTAGAGAATACCAAGTTTGATATTAGTGGATTTTATGAATGGAGAAGGTGAGGGTGTCATCCAGGTGAATCCCTAGGTATTTAAATGTGTTGACTTGATCGAGTGTTCCTCCTTTGCAGCTAAGTATCTTCAGGGGGACCCCGCTTATCTTGCTCTGTGGTGTGTTGAAGGGCATGTACTTGGTCTTTTGTATAATTGAGCGTTAGTTTATTACTAAAGAACCAAGATTCCAGTACTTGGAAGTTATCCTGTAGTTCAGAATTAATGGCGTTCACCTCTTTGCCTTGGACAGAGATGATGACATCATCTGCATAAAGCACAATGTGTGCAGGGCAGGCGGTGGGTAGGGTGTTTATGAAGAGGAGAGGGCCTAAGATAGACCCTTGGGGGGACTCCTAGATTCACCTCCTGGGGCTCAGAGATAGCATTGCCGATTCTAACACATTGTATCCTATTTGAATGTCTCTATCATGTCCCCCCTCTCCCTCCTTACCTCTAGGGAATACATATTTAATTCCTTTAGTCTTTCCGCACAGGTCTTCCCATGCAGTCCCTGCACCATTTTGGTAGCCCTCCCCTGTACCACCTCCACCCTGTCCAAGTCCTTTCTCAGGTGGGGCCTCCAGAACTGGATGCAGTACTAGTGGTTAGGCCTCACCAGTGTCCCATACAGGGGCAAAATTACCTCCCTCCTTCTACCGATGATACCCCTCCCTATGCATCCAAGCATTCGGCTAGCCTTTCCTTCTGCCTCATCACATTGTCTAGCCTCTTTTAGGTCATCCAAGATGATAACTCCCAGGTCTCTTTCCTGCTTCATGACTGTCAGTTCCTCCCCTCCTAGTTCGTATGTTGCCTCTGAGTCCTCGTGCCCTATGTGCACGATCTTGTACTTTTTTGGATTAAATCCCAGTTGCCACACTCCAGACCATTCCTCCAGTTGTCCTATCTCATCCTTTCAACCCCCCCCCCGGTGTGTCCACCCTATTGCATACCTTCATGTCATCCATGAATAGGCATACCTTTCCACCCAGCCCCTCTGCAGTGTCCTCAATAAAGACATTGAAGAAGACCGGCCCCAATACCAACCCCAGCAGCACCCCACTCATCACATCACCTTCTCCATAGTGTTTCCTGTTTACCACTACCCTTTGGCCAGTTCTCCAATCCTTTTAGTATTTTAGAACCCACCCCTAGGCTGCAGTATGTTTATTAGTCTTCTATGAGGGGCGGAGTAGAAGGTCTTTCTGAAGTCCAGATAGACCACGTCCACTGTCCCGCCCTGGTCCACCACCTTAGTCTCCCACTCTAAAAGCTCAATTAGATTTGTCTGGAAGGACCGCCTTCTGGGGAATCCATAATGTCCCAGGTCCAGCATGCCATTCATATCAAGGTATTCAACTAGCCTTTCTTTCTGCAGTGTCTCCATTACCTTGTCCACTACTAAAGTCAAGCTGACCGGCATGTAATTTCCAAACTCTTCCCTATCATCAACTTTATGGAGTGGGATCACATCAGCTGTCTTCCAGTCACCTGGTACCTCCTCTGTCTCTAGCAATAGTTGAACAGTGCTGTGAGAGGTGCAGCCAAAACCTCTCAGAGTTCCTACATCACCCTGGGGTGCTGTGCGTTTGCCCTTAACTTCTTTAGCTCATTCAGGACTCCTTCCTCCGTAAAGGGACTGGTGTCCACATCCCTACCCTTTGTGCCCTTCTCCTGCATCTCCGGCTCTGTCCCCGCCCCTTCCTCCATGAATACTTAGCAGAAGCACTTGTTTAGTATATCCCCCTTATTACAGTCCTTTTCTACATGTATCTCCTTCTTCCCCTATCCTGCAAAACAAGACCAAATGTGTCTCAGGACTACACATTGGAGCTGATACTGAAAGGCAAAACTGTAGAATAGAAAGTACAGCTGCACATCAAAAACCACTGTGAAACTCCATTGTTGGGAAACTATAAAATACATTGTTTAATAAAACAACAGGTAGCACCCCTCGATAAAAAACTGATACTTTTTTGTGTTTGTTTGTATTCCAGAAGAGGATCAAATACTGCTGGCAGGACAAGATAAAAATTAAATTCAAGCAGTTGTCCTGTATGTTGGCCCAAAAATGTCAGTCTTGACATAGCAGGAGCTTGTTAGTGGTTCTCTCCTGTGGCTACTGGGGGGGGGGCTCTGGTTGGCTTGCTTGCCCTCATGAGCCCTTGCAGGTCTCAACAGTAGAATGGGTCAAAAGTGCTGACCCTTGAATTACGTCAACAATACAGGCAGCGCTATTTTCCCTCTTGACTAAGGTGCCACAGGATTGGCTGAGGTAGGAGCATTCCAAAAATTCAAATGAAACTGATGTTTCATTTTTTTTTGTGTATTCCAGCAGAGGATCAGTTATTGATGGCAGGACAAGATAAAAATTAAATTTGAGCAGTTGTCCTGTATGCTGTCCCAGCAATTTCAGTCCCAACTTGGAAGGAGCTTGTTAGTGGTTCTCTCTGGCGGCCGTTTTGGGGGGGGGCTCTGCCTGACTTGCTTTCCCTCACGACCCCTTGCAGGTTTCAGCAGTAGAATGGGTCAAAAAAACCAACCCTTGAAACAAATCAAAGATGCAGGCAGTGCTATTTCCCGTCTTGACTAAGGTGCCAAAGGATTGGCTGGGGCAGGAGTATGCCAAAAATTCAAATGAAACTGATACTTTTTTTTTGTTTGTATTCCAGAAGAGGATCAAGTATTGCTTGCTGGACAAGATAAAAATTAAATTAGAGCAGTTTTCCTGTATGTTGGTCCAAAAATTTCAGTCCCGACTTGGAAGGAGCGTGCTAGCAGTTCTCTTTGGCAGCCATTGGGGGTAGAGGGCTCCAGCTGGCTTGATTGCCCTCACAACCCATTGCAGGTCTCAGCAGTAGAATGGGTTGAAAACGCCGACTCTTGAATTAAATCAAAGATGCAGGCAGCGCTGTTTCCCCTCTTGACTGAGGTACCACAGGATTAGCTGGGGCAGAAGCACACCAAAACTGATGGGGGGAAGAATACCTGTATGTCCACCCTGATCATCAAGGTGTAGTCCAAATGGCTGCCTGTGAGAGGGCTGAGGTCCCCTTCTCTGCACATCCCCTCCAAGAAAGACTCCATAAAATTGGATACTATGGCCAAGAAAGTTTATACATCAGCTTCCCTGCTCAGCAGGTAGACAGATTACTCAGCTCACATAGCCCAGTATCAGAAGGCACTGTGGAATACGGTGATGGCACTGACTGATAAGGCTGATAGTGAGTTGGCACAGGACCTGACTGCCTTAACAAAGTCAGCCCTGGATACAACCAAATATCACTTCCACACTGCAGTGGACATTAATGACACTGCCTTAAGAGTCCTAGCTCATTATGTGTTATTGAAGCAATTCTCTTGGTTAAGGTTAACCATCCTTTCGTAGGACACCCAGACCAAGGTCATGGATTTCCAATTCAAAGAAGATTCTTTTTTTGGTGACAAAAGACTGATATACATGAAAAAAGTAGATGAGTACAAAACCACTTAAAAAACAACACTAAAAAAGAAAAGACCTCCACTTAAAACAGGCCTTATGGTAGAGGAGGTAGGGGCAGGGACTACTTCCCAAGAGCCTGTGCTCCCTATGCCCACTATGAGTATCAACCCCAATGTGGTTACTACAGGGGCAGAGGTAGATAGGGCTCCAAGAGTACTGCAGCAGCACCAGCACCAGCCCCGAAGCCGCAGTCAAAATGAAACCCCTGACAGTTCTGCCCAGGTCGCCCATCCATTGCCAGTGAGGGGGAAGGCTGGTCCACTACTTCCAGGAATGGGTAAACATTATGACAAACAAGTCGGTCCTGAGGGTTGTGGACCGGGGTTCTTCTTGCAGTTCAGAAATTTTCCAAACTTCAGAAACAAAAAAGTTTTCCAGCAAACTCTCCCACAGAAAGAATTTTGCTGGAACTGGAAGTAACCAAACTGCTACAAGCAAAAGCAATGGAAAAGGTTCTTGCCTCCCAGAAACATAGAAACATAGAATTTGATGGCAGATAAGGACTGCTTGGCCCACCTAGTCTGCCCATTTTTCCTACCTGCTGTAACACCATGGACCCTACTTGATCTCTGTCACCCCATTTTCCTTACCACTAAGGTTCCCTTTTGCTTGTCCCATGCCTTCTTGAATCCCATTACAGTTTTTGCACCCGGCACCTCTGCTGGGAGGCTGTTCCAGGCATTCACCACTCTTTCTGTGAAGAAGTACTTCCTCACATCTCCCCTGAGTCTGCCCCTCCTCCAGCTTCATAGCATGATCCCTTGTTCTGGAGCATCTTTTTCCTCTGAAAAAGACTTCCCTCCAGAATCTTGTTTATACCTGTAAGGTACTTAAAAGTCTCAATCATATCCCCCCTTTCCATGCTTTCCTCCAGGGTGCATATATTAAGTTTGTTCAGTCTCTCCACATAGGGATTTTGATGCAGACTCTGTGCCATTTTAGTTGCCCTTCTCTGGACTGCCTCTACTCTGTTTATGTCCTTTCAGAGATGTGGCCTCCAGAGCTGGACACAGTACTCCAGGTGAGGTCTCACCAGTGATCTATACAGCGGCATCACCACCTCCCTCTTTCTGCTGGAGATACCCCTGGCTCTCTCCACAGCCTTGTTACATTGTTTGACCTTTTGGTCATCAGATATGATTACCCCCCCAAGTCTCTTTCTTGTTTGGTCATTGCAAGTACCACTCCCCTCATTTTCTACTCTGCCCCCAGGTTTCTGCACCCCAAGTGCATGAATTTGCACTTCTTCACATTAAAACTTAGTTGCCACACTCTTGACTGTTCCTCAAGCTTCCTTAGATCCCTGTTCATCCTTTCTACCCCTCCTGGAGTGTCTACCCTATTGCAGATCTTAGTGTCATCTGCAGAAATGCGTACCTTCCCTTCTAGCCCCTCTACAATGTCACCAATAAAGACATCAGAGAGGACCGGTCCCAGTACTGTTCCCTGTGGCACCCCACTGGTTATCTTTCCTTCCTCGGCGTGGACTCCATTTACCACTACCCTCTGCCACCTATCCCCCAACCAGTTTCTTACGCAGTTTTCTACCTTTATCCCCACTCCTAGGGTGGCCAGCTTGTTTATGAGTCTCCTATGTAGAATGGAGCTGAAGACCTTACTGACATCTAGGTCGGCCACATCCACTGTGCCACCAGGATTTACTTCTTTGATCACCCAGTCAAAGTAATCTATCAGATTTGTTTGATATGACCTCCCCCCAGTGAATCCATGCTGCCTCAGATCTTGCAAGCCACTGAATTCAAGACGCTCCATAACCCTTTGCTTCAGTAATGATTCTATTAATTTCTCCACCACCAAAGTCAGGCTGACTGGCCTGTAATTGCCAGCTTCCTCCCTGCTACTACTTTTGTGAAGTGGGATTACAACTGCCCCTCTCCAGTCCTCTGGTACCACTCCAGTCTCTAGTGAGTGGCTGAACAGGACTGTCAGTGGTGCAGCCAGCACCTCTCTAAGCTCCCTTAATATCCTTGGATGATTCCTCTCTGGCTCCATTGCCTTGTCCACTTTCAGATTTGCGAGTGCCTTCAGGACTTTCTCCTCTATAAATGGACTAGTGTCCACCTCCCTCTCTTTGATGCCCCTGAAACCTATCTGTGGTCCCTCTTCTTCCCTTTCCTCCATGAACATTGAACAAAAATATTTGTTCAGCATATCTGCCTTTTAATTGTTCTTTTCAATGCACTCCACCCCCCCTTCTCTCCTCAGCCTTACAATCCCTCCCTTGGGCATTCTTCTTTCACTTACATACCTGAAAAAGGTCTTGTCCTCTTTTTTCACTGTTTGGGCTATTTTCTTCTCCATTTGCATCTTTGTGCTCCTGACTACTTTCCCTGCCTCCCTCTGCTTCTCCTGATACACCGCCCTACCATCCTGCCTCTGTGTCTCCTTATACCTCCAGAATACTAACTTTTTTGCCCTTACCTTCTCAGCCTCCTCTTTTGAGAACCATAGTGGCCTCCTTTTCCTCTTTCTTTTGCTTACCTGTCTAATGTAGAGGTTTGTTGCCTTCCCTATCCCTGTTTTTATTTTCGCCCACTGTACCTCCACCCCACCCAAGCCCCCCCCTGTAGGGCATTACTGAAGCTTCCCACATCTTTGCAAAATTGGCCCTCCTGAAGTCCAGGGCCCTCGCCTTTGTGTGGTTTGCTTCTGCCATGGTTCTTATATTAAATAACACTGTCCTATGATCATTGGTCTCCAGGTAGCCACCCACCATAATGTCTGCAATACTGTCCCTGTTGGTAAGTACAAGGTCCAATATTACTCCGTCATTAGTTGGCTCCTTTACTAGCTGCCTGAGGAATGTACCCTGCAGGGAGTCTAGTATGTCCCTGCTCCTAACTGAACCTGCAGCTGGGATGCTCCAATCTACATCCAGCAGATTGAAGTCCCCACCAGCAGCACCTCCCCCTTGTTAGCCATCTTTTGAATGGCTTCCATCAGAACCCCAGAACCTTATCCATCCCCCATGCTGGAGGTCTGTAGACCACCCCAGTGTGAATAGTGGCTCCCTTTCCAGTCTCTAGGTTGACCAACAGTACCTCTGCCTCTTCCTGTGTTCCCTGTAAGTCCGTTGCTTTTATACAGTGAAGCAAAGGCTGTTCTCAAGGTACTTTCTGACCCAAAAGAAAAGTGGGGAGTGGCAACACATTTTAGACCTCAGATACCAGAACAAACACATCTGAAAAGTAAAGATCAAGATGGTCGCACTGAGCACAGTGATCCTATCCTTACAATCAGGACATTGGCTAGGGTCACTGGACCTGAAAGATGCCTACTTTCACATTCAATCCAGACCTATGTACAGAAAATATCTCAGATTCAGGTGATGAAACTGCCAGTACCAGCCTGTAGCCCTTCCCTTCAGCCTCATTTCAGCACCAAGAATCTTTACAAAGTGTTTAGCCACTATGGCAGCAAATCTGAGAAGGCAAGGTGGGTTTCCATACCTGGATGACTGGTTAGTCTCAGGGAAAACAAAACAAGAATAAGATGCTTTATTCAGAAGTTATAAAATGGGTAGGCTAAACCAGCCAATCAGAGATCTAGTTGATCATGCATGAAATATGTTCCATGCATGGCTAAAAAAAAGGATGTCAATAAAAAGGCAAATATCATGAAGCATTAGAACGTTGGCATTTAAAAATGCCGCCATTGTTTTTTTCCTCGTTAAGAGTTCGGGACAGCATGTAACTGACAACAATGTCTAGAAACCAAAATACTGTGAAATCCAGAACCCACTACAAATATTACATCCTGCCACAGAACTAGATGTGCTTCCTGCTATGTACAGGTTCATCAGCTGCATCACTTTCTGCAGCCTGGGGACTCAGCTAATCGCTCGCAATGTTTATTTCACATGCCCGTGAAATGGAACAAAAAAATCTTGCCTCTATTTCTTTCTGGCTCTCTCTGCATTTGTACTGGGTAGAACAGTGCCAAGGAAACAAGGTGGTTGATGTGATCCATGTTGCCTTGCTTGCCTGCGCTGTCACTTATTTGCCCTGTAAGGACCAGGGAAATGGAGTTTGTGATTTACGTGCAGGGGTGTGTGTGATGTGATCCATGTTGCCTTGCTTGCCTGCCCTGTCACTTATTTGCTGTGTAGGATCCCTGTTGCACCGCATTTGGTCCCAGCATTCCTGTGTGTGGCTCTTGTTTCAGCAACCCATTTGTGTATCTGTCACAGTTAAGTACTTGTCCATCACCTCCTCTCTCCAGCTTCTCTCACTCTCCACTAGTGTACCCCTCTCCATGCAAATTAGCTACTAAATAGTAACCCAAAATGCAGGCGGAAGGACTACTTTATCATAGATTTGCAGAACAACATATTATTTCTCCATATAATCATTATTTTTATAAATGCAAAAAGTAAAATAAAAATAGTAGACTATTTTATAAGCGCAATAAGACACTCCAAGTGTGTGCATGTAACAGATTTTACCACACGCCAGAGGCTAAAGGCACTCGGCCAAGGTCTCGTGCCTTATTAAGCCCCTGGCTGTGCGGTAAAATCTGTTCCATGCACACCCTGTTGTGTCTTATTGCTTAAGTAAAAAGCACCCTGAAAAAACTGCAGTTCTTAACAAATCTACAGAAGTCCCAGACAGAACCTATTCAGGTTCTGCACTTCATAGGTGTAGAACTGGAAACCCTGCAGGGGAAAGCCTGCCTCCCTCAGGGGAGGGTAGCAACTCTGATTGCCACAGCAAAATCCTTTACAGTGGGCCAGCCAACCTGCAAGGTGTTTTCTACAACTACTGGGCCACTTCGCACTTCCACTGCTGTTATCCCGTGGGCAAAGTTTCAGATGATGGACATTCAGTACCACTTAAATGACCAGTGGTCTCAAAGATGGGACTCCCACTCAGAACCAGTGCCAGTAACAAAAGCACTGGTCAGGGCACTATAGCAGTGGAAGGAAGAAGGTAACCTCAGAGAGGGCATTCCTTCTTCCAGCAATCCCCAAGAAAGTGTCCTCACAACAGACATTTCACTCCTAGGGTGGGGCACCTATCTGGAGGACCTCACAGTAAGTGGCATCTGGAGCCTGCAGGAGATACAGGAACACCACAGGAGACCCAGGAACACATCAGTCTCCTGTAACTCAGGGGAGTATTTCTGGCAATACAAGCCTTCTCTTCCTAGCTGCAGGTCAGTCTGTCCAGATCAGAACAGACAACACTGTAACAGTACAGTAAACAAGTAGGGAGGTACAAGATCCTCAAAACTGTGTACAGAGGCAATGAGGACCTGGGACCTGACTTAGTCCCTAGATGCAAAGATCTCTGCAGTACACTTGCCAGGTAAAGACAATGTCCTGGCAGACTTCTTAACCAGAATTAGCCAGGGAATACATGAATGGACTCTGAACCAGCAGGTTCTGGCAAACGTTTTCAGAAGGTGGGGCATTCCAGAAATTGAACTGTTTGTCTCCTGGGAGAACAATCAGCTCTCCAAAGGTTTGTTGCATTCCACCAGCCAAGGACACAGTCCTAGAGGATGTCCTAGCCCTGAGGTGGATGGTGAGTTTTCTGTATGCCTTCCCATTTCCACTCATACTGAGAGTGCTCCTGAAGCTCAAGGGACAGCCTGAAACAGTGATCCTAATTGCCCCAGATTGGGCTAGGCAGACCTGGTACACAGTACTCCTGGTACTGTCCATCAAGGATCTTATCAACCTCCCAGTGAGTTACAACATGCATACCCTATCTCAGGGCAGGATAACATTCTTAGACCCCAGGAGGGCATGGCTCTTGAACAGCTAGAATACTGAGGGTTGAATCTATCAGAGGAGGTCCTGAGGGTGCTTAAAGTTTCTAGGAGACCAGCAACCAGGAAAGCATACTCATCTAAGAGAGGAGAGTCATACTGGTGCACTCCCAGAAAGATAGTCCTAATGCAGGTAGGATTGCGCACAGTCTTGGACAACCTAGTGGACTTGCAGTCTCTGGGCCTGAGGCCATCAACACTAAAGGTGCATGTAGCAGCAGTGTCTGCCTACACATCAGCAGGCAAGGACAAGTCACTGGCCTCTGAATCTATTTTTAAAATGTTTTTTAAAAGGTCTCAGCCACCTATACACACCTGTGAGGGACCCCGACCCTCCATGGGACCTTAATATCTGCCTTGCCCAGCTGATGGAGGCCCCTTTGAGCCTTTGGCTACTGATGACCTAAAATATGTCAAACCATTTTCCTGGTTGCCATGATATCTGCAAGGAGGGTAAGTGAGCTACAAGCCCTCTGCACAGAACCAAGCTACATAATCTTCCACATGGACAAAGTAATCCTTAGAACCAATAGGAAATTCCTACCTAAGGTGGTATCAGAATTCTACGTGAACCAGTCAGTTGCCCTTCCTATACTCTACACTGAATTTTCCAGCCCAGGTAAGCAGAAATTGTACAGCCTGGATCTGAAACAAGCATAGTGCATCTACCACGACTAGGCAAAGAATGTCATAGCACTTGTCACTCAGCATTTTGTTATCTATGGTGAGGTTGGGAAAAGTAAACCAGCAACCAAGAGGACTATCTCTCACTGGGTAGTCTCTTGCACACAGCTCTGTTATGGAAAAAGCTGGCAAAATACTCCCCAGAGGCCTAAGGGCACATTCCACAAGGGGTACATCTACCTCTGTGGCATCCACAAGGGGTATCCCACTATTGTATATTTGGAAAGCAGCCACCTGGAAAACAGTGCACACCTTCACAAAGCACTATTGTCTGGACATACAGTTCCAAAGGTGCACCAGCTTTGGAACTGTTGTCTTGCAGAACCTTTTTCCTAAATAGGACTCCCAAGGTACTGGCTGTAGAGTCTGCTAAGTGTAAATGCTAAGTGAGGAATTCCTGAGTTTACAAGAAAAAATTACTCACCATAGTAATGTTGTTTCTTATTAGGGATCACTCACTATGTTTACAATCCCTAACCCTGCCTCCCTTTCCAGAACCTGAAAAGAGGTTCACATAATAACCAGTTCTTTTAATTGAGGTTGCTTGAGCATTACTGTTGCATTTCCTTGACAGTTGTAAAATGTGCTTGGTTAAATATTTTTTCACTTGTTTTAAATATTTTTCTACATGATATCTATCTGAAATGTATTTGGTGTTTTACAAAAAGAGATTCCAGCCATATTGGTCCTTGCAAAACAGGGGAAGATGGAAGGTTTGATCCCTTTTATTGGACCAACAAGTGTCTTGTACAAAGATGGAATTATACACAAGCTTTTGGGGCCACACAGGTCCCTTCTTCAAGTGAATAGCAAAACACCTGAAGAAGGGACCTGTGTGGCCCCAAAAGCTTGGGTATAATTCCATCTTTCCACAAGACACTTGTTGGTCCAATAAAAGGTATCAAACCTTCCATCTTCTCCTGTTTGGTGTTTTACAAAAGTCTATTAAGAAATTGTTAGATATGTTTGGTAGACATTTAGCTAGTTTTAGTAGTCACAGCTCCCTCTTGCTATGGAAACAAATATGCCATTGAAGGTTAGAGTAGAGCATGACCAAGTACAGAGTTTAAACCTTCATTCTGAATTCCCCAATTAGCATAATGTTTTATCTCCAGGGCATCACTCTTACCTGGGATAATGATGCTAAGTGTAAATATAATAAGGGATCCCTGAGAAGAAACAACATTACTATGGTGAGTAAGTATTTCTTCCTGGCTGCTAATTTCTGGAATAACTTTCTCCTGAACCTTCTGTAAAGCAGCTTTCAAAGGGACTCTAAATATTTGCTTAAGCTTCATTTGAAGACTATGTCTAGGCGCTAATGTGCTAGTTCCTGATGTTTTCTCAACATACTTCTGTTTACTCAGTACTTATTTTATGCTATTGTAGTTGTATATTACTGTGATTGTCTTTTGTTCTGGTTTGCTGCCCCCAGGTCACCCTTGTAAATGGGCACTGGTTGCCCAAGGGTCCTCGTGGTTAATAAACACATAAATAACAAATAAAAGTATTATATTACCTTCTTATTTTTCTGCCCTGAATGCATCACCCTCCATTTCTCAGCATAGAAATTCATCTGCCATTTTGTAGCCCATTTCCCAAACCTATCCAGACTGTCTACATTGCATTTATCAACTTTTGTGGTATAACTGCTCTTCCCATCTTAGTCTCATTAGCAAATTTGTTAATCCAGCATGCAGAACCCACCTCCAAGTCGCATATAAATATTATAAACAATGTAGGTCCCAGGACTGGCCCCAGTAGAAGCCCAGTGGTCACCTGTTTCTGTGTTGATAAGTTGCCATTTACTATTACTCTTTGTTTCCTTTTCTGCAATCAGTTATAAACCTATTTCATCACACCCTCAGTTATGCATAACTTCCTTAGTTTATGAACTAGTCTCCTGTGTGACACTGTATAAAATACATTACTGATATCCAGAAACAAAACATCTACATTTCTTGTGTTTAGTTCCTCCTTAACATTTTCCAAAAATGCAATGGGGGTTGGGGGGTTTGTGTGACATGATTATTTCTTATGATTGTTTCCAGCAGCTTCCCCCATATTGAAATCAAGTTGCCTGGCCTCTGATTTCCCAGTTTGGTCATGGAGCCTTTTTTTATTATTTTTTTTTATGTTGATTGCACTCATGCACAAGAAACATGTTGCGGCAGCTTTCTCCACAGGCAGGTTGTAGAGGTGCGGTGCTGTTGTGCCCAATGCCCCCGCAGCCTGCAAAGGCTTGTCCCTCATCCTCCAATGCCGTGGCACATTGCTGCTGACAGTAGTTCAGCCAGCGTGCCACAACCGACTAAAAAATCAGCCGCTGCAATCGGGGGCCGCCTCATCATTGCAGCGTCAGCCATCCGCTGCAATGAGGGAGTGACCCGTCATTGCAGGGCGGGATGTAGGATCCCTGATATTGTTTGTAAACATGGCAACAGCTTGCCGCCGTATTCACAAACAATATTTACCCCCCCACCATGTTTATTTGCCGATGGGGGAGCCCACTCCCCGTCAGCATAATGTAACTGCCCCCTGTTTTATTGTCTGCCGACGGGGTGCCCAATCCCTGTCGGCAGAAAGGAATCCCCTTTTGTTGTTTGCTGATGAGGGTGAGCAATCCCCGTCGGCTACAGCTGCCCCCAAAGCAAAACTCCAGTGGCATGCTGGGGCCCACCCCAGCATCGCTACCCTGTAAAGTTAAAAATGGTCCCACAATTTTTTACCTGAAAAAAGGAAGCGGGTCCCTCATAGTCTCCTGACCCCCTCCACAACCTGCACCCACCCTGCGCACCCTGCCTCCCCACCCCTTCACCCCATACTTACCTCGAACTCGGTAGCGATGATCTTCAGGGGAGGGAACACGTCTGCACTCTTCACACCCGACCTCGAACTGAGGAAATGCCGGTAAGCTGTATAATGTAATAAATAGTTGTTGTTTTTTTCAACTTTAGTGCATATCTCAGGCATTTTTGGGAATTTTGTCACCAAATTTTCAACATGGGGTTTTTGGGACCCCCCTCATGAATTCTTGAACTGTCATGGCATTAATCAACCCTGAAAGGTGGTTTCACGGTCACTGCACAGAATCACCCTTCGGGGCCGATTAACAAAATGACAGTGTCAGTGTTCATGAGGTGGGCTCTCAAAAAGCCTATGTTGCAAATTTGGTGAGCGTGCATTGCGCAGTTGTTACGCACGCTCGTAACTTCATGAATTTGAAATATTTTCATGCCAGATTTTCAACATTGGCATTTTGTCATACCTCCTTGTCAGCAGTACAGCTTCATTGTTCACATCCTGGCTGAAATGTGTTTTCACACTTCCGGCGCACAATAGCATGATTGCTGTGGGAAATCAGTGTTCAGGACAGATTAAGAAAATGACAGTGACACTGTTCATGAGTAGAGGTCCTAAAATGTCTATGTTGAAAATTTGGTAACGATACTCCATAAAATGACTGTGTTACGAGCGTGTATTGCACAGTTGGCACGCACGCTCATAACTTCGCGAATTTATAATATTTTCACTCCAGATTTTCAACAATGCCATTTTCCAAGACCTACTTATGAAAGTACAGCTGTCATTTTCCCCATCCTGACTGAAATGTGTTTCGCACTTCCGGCACAGAATAGAGCGGTCACTGTGGGAAGTCACTGTTCGGGACAGATTAAGAAAATGACAATGATGCTGTTCATGAGCGGAGGTCCTAAAATGCCTATGTTGAAAATTTGGTGATGATAGCCCATCAATTGACAGTGTTATAAGTGTGCGTTGTGCACTTTCCATGCACCCTTGTAGCTTCGCAGATTTGTAATATTGCCACACCAGATTTTCAACAGTGGCATTTTTTCACACCTCCTCATAAGCAGTACAGCTGTCCTTTTTCACATCCTGACTGAAATGTGTTTTCACAGTTCCAGCGCAGAATAACATGGTCACTGTGAGAAATCAGTGTTCGGGACAGATTAAGAAAATGACAGTGGCACTGTTCATGAGCAGAGGTCTTAAATCCCTATGTTGAAAATTTGGTGACAAAACTCCATAACATGACTGTGTTACAAGCGTGCATTGAACTGTTTCCATGCACCCTTGTAACTTCACAAATTTGTAATATTGGCACGTCACATTTTCAACAGTGGCATTTTTTCACACCTCCTTATGAACACTACAGCTGTCATTTTTCACATCCTGGCTAAAATATGTTTTTGCACTCCTGCCGGAGAATAGCACGGTCACTCTGGGAAATCAGTGTTTGGGACAGATTAAGATCCACTGAATGAGAGGGGGGAGTGACTGAGTGCAGCTGAGCTCTGTCGAGACTGCTGCGGGTTTGTTTGTGGGCAGACAAAGGCCCCAACACAAGAGCCCAGTACAAAAGGGCAGCCTGCAGCACTGGGAGAAACAGAATGAGAGAGTGACTGAGGGAGGGGGAGTGAGCGAACTCACCGAAGTGCTGTCAGGACTGCTGCGGATTTCTTTGTGGGCAGAAAAAGGTGTCAGTGCAGGCAGGGGCCCAGTACAAAAGCCAGCCTGCAGCAGTGGGAGAAACAGTACGAGCGAGTGAGACAGGGGGACTTAGTGAGCTCAACGGAGCTGTATCATGAGACTGTGCCTGTTTAGCTACAAAGAAGTTGAAGACGTAATTCTTAGCCTTGACACCAAGAAAAGTGCAGGGGACGATGGCCTTGAATCATTTTTGTTGCGGTTAGGCTATGCCCAGGTCACAGCCCCCATCCTTCACATCTTCAACCTCTCTATTACCACAGCCACTGTTCCATCCTGCTGGAAATCTGCTCATGTTCTTCCTCTTTTCAAGTCAGGAGATCCTTGTGACTTAAACAACTACTGTTCTATCTCTATCTTGCCCGTTCTCTCCAAAGTGCTGGAAAAACTTATATACAACCAACTAAAAAATCACCTTGAAGTGCACTCACTCCTAAACCCGGCCCAATCTGGCTTCAGGTCAAAGCACAGTACCATCTCAGCCTTGGCTAAAGTCTCTAATGACTGAATCCATGCTATGGACACTAAAAATGTTACTGGTGCAGTCTTTCTAGACCTCAGTAAGGCCTTTGATACTGTAAATACAAAATCACACATGCCCACACAATGCAAAGCATCATGGGCTGCATATGCAAATCACCACAGAATGTTATGCTGGTTCAACTTTAAGCAGAATTGCATGGTGCCGAATGGCCTCTCACACAGTTTGCAAAGGGTGCTAACAGATGACATAGACACGTGTTTCGTCCTATCAGGACTCATCAGTATGTCTCATTTGTTTGACACCCCAGTGGAATGAACCAGCTACCCTAAGACAGTCTCTCTGGGTTATGTTGTGGTGAACCCATTAAAATAAAAAACTATTTAAAAGACAAAGAACCAATGTGCACAAACACTGAGGCAAGGGTTACCCCAAAGGGCATTTGGCTGGGAAGCCAAGTTTCAAGAAAATACAAAATCACACATGCCCACACAATGCAAAGCATCATGGGCTGCATATGCAAATCACCACAGAATGTTATGCTGGTTCAACTTTAAGCAGAATTGCATGGTGCTGAAAGGCTTCTCATACAGTTTGCAAAGGGTGCTAACAGATGACATAGACACGTGTTTCGTCCTACCAGGACTCATCAGTATGCGTCGTCTGTTTGACACCCCAGTGGAATGAACCAGCTACCCTAAGACAGTCTGTAGACCATCACCTCCTAATCACCTGTCTTGCCTACATAGGTGCCACTCTACTTACCTTACAGTGGTTTAATGGTTATCTCACGGGGAGGATACAAAAAGTCAAAGCTGATGGCCTACTATCTGCCCCCCTTCCAATTGCCAGAGGAGTCCCTCAAGGCTCCATCCTAGGACCAGTCCTTTTTTCCCTGTACATCAACAACCTTGACTCCCATATAAAAAACTCTAGCATACATTACTTTGTGGACGATATGGTTTTGTATGCATCAGGCTCGTCCTTAACTAAAGTCAGGGAAGCACTCCAAGCATACTTTATCCAGTTAGAAAGCAACCTTATCAATGCCAAGCTTCTCTTAAATGCCAAAAAAAAACAAGACAATGATTTTCTCAAGACTTGCCTTGTCTGGTGCCCTACCTACCCCATCTAAAAACTTCATAGTTACCTCCCTAGGTGAACCCTTGGAAGTCGTACCTAAATTTAAATATCTATGTATGTGGATAGACAACAAGCTTTCCTTCAATGACCACATCGAGGATCTATCAAAGAGGCTTAAAGCACGCTTGGGTTTCTTCTTTAGAAATAGGACCCTCTTTTCTCTCGTGACCTGCAAAAGACTTGTCCAAGCAACATTCCTTCCCTTGCTTGACTACGGAGACATTATCTTTATCTCCTCCCCAACCTTGAGCCTATCTAAACTGGACGTACTCTATCACTGTGCTCTTCACTTCATTACTAACTCTGCGTTCAGGACCCACCACTGTGATCTTTATGCAGCAGTTGGGTGTACCTCTCTTGCCACCAGACGCATCCTGCATGCTGGTATTTGGACCCTCAAATTACTACTCCACAAACTGCCTATTTAATGTCTCTCATACACATCTTGCATTGCGCCTACTCCCTAAGGAAATCTGACCTTATCCTACTAGATGTTCCCAGGACACGTACCACAGCTGGCCAAAGAGCTGTCTCATACGCTCTTCCAAACATTTGGAACCAACTACAAGCCATGCTTAAGCTAACCAGCATCGTATCAATTAACTCCTACAAAACACTAGCTATCTCTAAATTAAAAGACATGTGTAGGTGCTACTAGGCCCCAACGCCAAGTCAACTTCCTAGGTACCAACTGGCCCTCTACTTATTAAGCTGAAATGTGTTGCATAATTTAGGGCAAGGTTAAAGCTGGAATGTACTGCATATATAGCATAAGGACTTCTATTGTGTATACCTCTTGTATTATATATTTTTTCTTTGTTGTTCTACATTTTATATCTCCTGTCTATGTAATTGCGAACTGTATGTGTATGTGCCTCATGACCTCCTTGTGAATGAGCTCGCTCAACGGAGTCCTTCCAGCAATAAACTTGAACTTGAACTATCAGGACTGCTGCAGATTTCTTTGTGGGCAGAAAAAGGCGCCAATCCAGGCAGGAGCCCCGTACAAAAGGGCAGCTTGCAGTGCCAGAACAAACAGAATGAGCGCATGAGAGAGGGAGACTGAGCAACCTCAATGGAGCTCTGTCGGGACAGCTGTAGATTTCTTTGTGGACAGACATAGGTGCCATTGCAGCCAGGAGCCCCATACAAAAGTGTAGTCTGCAGTGCCAAGAGAAACAGAACAAGCGAGTGACAGAGTGGTAGTGAGCGAGCTCAACGGAGCGCTATTGTGACTGCTGCAGATTTCTTTGTGGTCAGAAATGTGGCAACACAGGCAGGAGCCCATTACAAAACGCCAGCTTGCAGCACCGGCAGAAACGGAATGCGTGAGTGACAGAGGGGGAGTGAGTGAGCTCAATGCTGCTGTGTCGGGACTCCTTCAGATTTCTTTCTGGCCAGAAAAAGCCGCCAATGCAGGCAGGAGCCCAGTACAAAAGGGCAGCCTGCAGCGCCAGGAGACACAGAATGAGCAAGTGAGGGAGGGGGAGTCAGTGAGCTCAACGGAGCTCTGTTAGGACTGCTGCAGATTTGTTTGTGGGCAGAAAAAGGCAGCAATGCACGCAGGGGCCCAGTACAAAAGGACAGCCTGCAGTGGCAGGAAAACCAGAATGAGCAATTGAGTGAGCTCAGCGGAGCTGTATTGTAACTGCTGCAAGTTTCTTTGTGGGCATAAGAAGGCAGCAATGCAGGCAGGAGCCCAGTCAAAAAGGGCAGCCTGCAGCGCCGGCAGGAACTGAATGAGTGAGTGAGAGAAGGGGAGTGAACGAGCTCAACGGAGCTTTGTTGGGACTGCTGCAGATTTCTTTGTGCCCAAAAAAAGGCACCAACAGAGGCAGAAGAACAGTATAAAAGGGCAGCCTGCAGCGCCAGGAGAACCAGAATGAGTGAGTGAGACAGGGGAGTGAGCGACCTCAACGGAGCTCTATCGGGACAGCTGTGGATTTCTTTGTGGGTAGAAAAAGTCACCAACACAGGCAGGAGCCCAGTACAAAAGGGCAGCCTGCAGCGCCAGGAGAAACAGAATAAGCAAGTGAGAGAGGGGGAGTGAGCCACCTCAATGGAGCTCTGTCGGGACAGCTGCGTATTTCTTCCTCGGCAGAACAAGGTGCCAACACAGGCTGCAGTCCAGTACAAAAGAGCAGCCTGCAGCACCGGGACAAACAGACTGAACCAGTGACAGAGGGCCACTGAGCGAGCTCAACAGACCAATGCAATCAACATTCGGCATTGACAAATGCTTGTTTAAATATTGACACAGCATGGGCTGCTTTCCAGACATCAAGCACATACACAGTTCTGATGGGCTTTTTACTGTAATTGCCAGTGGTATGGATAATTCCTTAGCCTGCTCCTTCATGATTTTTGGATGCATTCCATCAGGCCCAATTGCCTTGTTCATATTTACTATTTTTAGCATTTTCTCAATTTCGTCAATTGTTACATACACTGTATGCCTTGCAATGTATTCTTCTGTTCCTCTTGAATAATATTTCACTGTCTGCTATCCCTCTATTACTTTCCTTTATCAACACTGATGCAAAATATGCATAGTAGTTATTCTGCCATCTGCTCATGATTCATAATTATGTTGCCTTTTACTTGCTTTCTTAGTTGAGTGGAAGTTCTGTGTGTTTTACATCTCTGAAGAGTTTTTGTTTCCTTTGGAATTGGCCTCAAGTGCTGTTGTATTTGTCTGTCAGCATCATCACTTCTCCAGTTCTTTTGAGGTTGTCCCTGACCTGCAACTCATAGACTTTGACTTTGACGGCAGATAAGGACCGCTAGGCCCATCTAGTCTGCCCACTTCCCTACCTACAGGATAGGCCGCAGATCCTATTTAACCAACAGCCTATATCTTCCTGCCCCCCACAAGAATTGCCTTATGTCTGTCCCATGCATTCTTGAATTCTCCCACAGTTTTAGACTCCACAACTTCAAGCTAGCAAATGGCAAGGGCACTGCATCCATTATGTCACATGGGTTCCACTACCACAACAAAATGGGTGTTCACACCCTGCACAACTGGACTCCAATTCCAGTAAATGAATGGGTTCTCAAATGGCAGGGCTTTGTGCCTTCCAACTAACAAGACTCTTCCTTTAACAAACAACAAGAATGCTAAATGATAAGGATCCCTTCAATATCAAGGAACTTCTTAACAGTTGGGATTCATGTCCCTCATTATGGTTCCATTTCTCACTCACTGCTTCAATCCTTCCTCATTAATTTCTCACTAGCCTGCCACTAGCAACTGTTCTGTTGCTCTCCTTGATGGGACACATTGGTTGTGTGTCCTCAATGGACCTTAAGCTTGAGCCATGTCCCTTATGCCCCTACCAGGGTGGAGACCCTGCAACAGGGGTTCTTTTAGTCATATGATTTTTATTGAGTTCTTTTTTGTACCATTCTTAATTGCCTTGGCCTTTTTAACATTTAATTCAGGCAGTTACCCATGATGGGGCATTCATCCCCACATCCCTCTGTTTTAATTATATGTTTTCTTGCATTATTCCCTTTGATTTCACCCCATTATCTCATACTTCCTTTATTAAGCTACAGAAGAGTGGGCTTGGGGATGCCTTTACTTTTCCCCCACCCTGGTCTGACATTCCATCTGTGGGCTATTTAAATCTTCCCGCTTTAGAGATGCATTAAATTATATTCCCTCAGCTCCTTTTCCTTTAGCCCTAGGTGGCTACATTGGCAAAAAATAATCCTAACTATCCTTTTTTCCTGACATATTATTGGTTTATCTTTTCCCTACTATTAGCTGCAGGTAATACAGAAACAAATCCTGGCCCTCCCATTCATAATTTAAATATTTTTCATTCTAATGTTCAAAGCCTACTACCCAAAAGAGACCTGTTGGTAAGCTGGTCTGTTTCTTTGCAGCCTTCCATACTTGCTATAACTGAGACATGTTTGGATTCATCTGTCCATGGTTTTGACATCAGCACCCCCAAGTTATTCAGTTTCTAGATCAGACAAAAATAGACATGGTGGTGATTCTGCTTTATTTATTCACTCCTCCATACCATGTTCATTTTCATTTGTTAAAAATGACACCTTAGGAGGCTTGATTAATGCTGCGTTAGTTTCAATAAAAGTATCTGGAAAATAAATTTTAGTTGACAGCATGTATTGCCCCCCCCCCAAAAAAAAAAACTTAAAACAACTACATTTCCACAACTGTATTCATTAATGTATTCTATGGGTGAGTTTCAACATTCTATCAAAATGGTCTATTTTAATGTAAACTGGCCCTCCAGTAGGGGACTTAGATTGAAGTCCACCTTGGCCCCCCTTGGATTGAATCAGCTGATTAAAGATCCTACCTGTTATGATTCAGCTTGAAACATTTTCACTATTTTAGATTTTGGTTTGTTTCCCCTGACCTCCCAATTAGTTATTCTGGCTGTCAGGGATATTTATTTAGCAATCATTCTCTCACCTTTTGTACTATAAATCATTTCCCTCCCAAATTCAATCCTATCACTGTTAGGTTTCATTGTTTTAAGCATTTCAGGTTGGAAGCTTTTCAATCTGGCCTGCTTATAATGAATTGGGGGATTTGTTCTCCTTCCAATATGTAGATGCTGTATGGGATTATTTCCTTAAACGGTTTAATTTGCTTTCCAATCAATGCACCTTTTTTTTTTTTTTTTTTAGAAAAAAAGGGTTAAAGAGCTAGTGTAGCCAAAACAGGCAGAGAGGAGAATAATACAAATTTTAAGTAGTAGTCAGTTGTAACTTTTTATTTCTGAAGTATTTTTCTTTTTCCTTTTGTTCATCAGAAAGTCTTCTATGTGATAATATTGTGCTGGATGTGTGGAACAGCTCTTAGCCTGTCAGCTGACATATCTAATGCTACTGCACCACACTACATAATCAGCATTATGATCTCACTGACAGTGACATCACAGTGAATGACCTGGAAGTCACTCACTTGCTGTTGCTAAGTAGCAGTGATGTCATAGTCAGTGTGGTCACAATCCTGATGATGTAGTGTGGGGCAGAAGAGCAAGATATGTCAACTGCCAGGCAACAGCGGTTCCACACATTATATCTACTAACATAAGGTAAACAATCTTTTAATAAAACAAAGGGAAAATAAAAAGTACCTCAGATATAAAAGGTAATGGTTGGCTGCTTTTAAAATCTAGTATTTGTTTTGTGCAGTACACTAGCTCTTTGACTCTAAACATGTTCCCTGGGTGACTCATTTTATCATCTCCCAGCTGAAGTTCTGAGACAAACTTTACCAAAATGGCCAAGAAACTAGACACCCCAGAGGCCTGAGAGATTTTTTGTAAATGTTGAAATTATTGTGTCTCTAGTATAAGGAAATCCAAACACTGGGCAGTGTCCTCCCACCATACTTCTTCGAGAACACCACTGAAGACACTGAACAGCGGGCAGATGATTCACTCCCTGCACCACCTCCTTTCTACTTCGAAGAGGTCCCGCTGTATATGGTCAGGAAATACCTAGTAAAAGTACTAGGCAAGTCTAAGCATAGCGGTGTTTCCTTGGACCTCAAATTAGTTGCCCTTACCACTGAAGAAATACTGGTACCCACTGCAAAGATTCTAAACCTCTTACTGAAACTGGGACAATTCCCCCCAATCTAGAAGTCAGCCTTTCTTACCCCTGTTCACAAAAGTGGGGACTGCACTATACACACAAACTATTGACTTATCTCTATACTTCCACCTCTGTGTAAGGCACTCGAGCGCATAGTTGCGGATAAGCTGGTGGAGTATATGTAAGCAATAAGACACAATGGGGTGTGCATTAGTCAGTTCTAATGCACGGCTAGGGGGATGTAGTGAGGCACGAGGCCACAGGCTGAGTGCGTCCAGTCCCCTAGCTGTGCATTAGAACTGTCTAATGCACATCCCCGGAGTGGCTTATTGCGCTTATAAAATGGGCCTGTGTATTCTAAATGGGGGTTCTAGTTTTAGCTGTGCATTAGACACATCTAATGCACAGCTAACAACCAATCAGATTGCTTGAAATCCTTTACCCATTTTATAAGGAAAAAATACTCTATCCAGTGCCCCCAGCAGCATGGATTCAGAAAGTGAAATAGCACTACCATAGCACTGCTACAATTCACTGGTTTTATTCACCAATCTCTGGCTCAAGGTAGTTTGGTGGGTGCGGCCTTCATAGACCTCACAAAGGCCTTTGATACAGTGAACAGAGGAGGGTAACCAAAATGGTGCAGGGTCTGCACCAGAAGACATATGAAGAAAGACTAAAGGAGCTTAAGATGTATAGCCTTGAGGAAAGGAGGGAGAGGGGGGACATGATAGAAACTTTCAAATACCTCAAGGGAATCAACAAAGTCCAAGAGGGTAGCATCTTTCAGAAAAAAGAGGTGTGCAAGAACAAGGGTGCACAATTTGAAGATAGAGGTGGGAGGGCTCAGAGGTAATGTGAGGAAGTATTTATTCACAGTGAGGGTTGTAGATGCATGGAACAGCCTTCCTGAGAAGGTTGTAGAGTCAAAAACAGTGGGGGAATTCAAGAATGCATGGGACAGACATAAGGCAATTCTAGTGGGAGATAGGAGGACGTAGGCTATTGGTTAACTAGGATCTGTAGCTTATCCGTTAGGTAGGAAAATGAGCAGACTAGGTGGGCCAAGCGGTCCTTATCTTCCATCAAATTCTATGTTTCTATATTTCTATGAACCATGCTCTACTTCTCAAGCAACTGTCCTCCATTGGCCTCTTGGCAGATAATGTGTCCTGATTCAAATGTTATCTTGTAGGCCGCTCCCAGTGGATAATGATAGCTAATGTTGCCTCTGACCATCAACATGTCTACTCTGGAGTACCACAGGGCTCCATACTGGGTCCATTTCTCTTCAGCATCTTTCTTAACAATCTCCCTCGCTCCTGTTACCAGCAGATCCTCCTCTATATGGATGACGCGGTCATATACACTAGCAACACTGAACCTGAACCACTGGAACAACAACTTCAACTCATATTTGAGGAAGTGGAGGACTGGTTCAGGAAACACAAGCTGATTCTGAACTACAAAAAAACGAAAATCATGTTGTACAGCGGTGCTCACAGCAAACACAGATCCAGTGCCCTAATCATCAGAAACTCCTCTGGCATCCCACTTGAACAAATTCAACATTTCAAGTATCTAGGGGTAAAAGTGGATAGCTCACTATCATATGCCTAGCATGTTGAGAATGTTGCCAGGTCTGCCAGTATCAAGATAGGGTTACTCCATAGACATAAACATAATCTAATGCCTGAAGCCCTTAGACTAGCTGTCTATAACTTCGTAGTATCCATTGTTGACTATGGTCTGGTTATCTACAGCTCAGCTTCCACCACTACCCTCCACAGAATATCAATGGCACTCAATAAAGCATGCTGACTTCTTACTGGAGCAACATGCCCCACCCACATGTGTGAACTGTATGCACAAACAGGTTGGCTTCAGCTAAATGGGAGGATTCACTATCAAACCTGCTTGCTAACTGAAAAGGCACTTCTTGGGCTCCTGCCTTCTGGTGTTACAAACTTACTCAACCCTTCTTGCAGCTCCCAGCACATGTGTAGCTCAGTCAAGCAACTCTTCTCTGTCTCAAGATGCCGGACCATATAGAGCACCTATATGGTTTAATGCACTGCACAGAGATATCTCTTCTTTACCAAAATTGGGACCATTTAAAGGCACTCTTCATCAACATCTTACAGTTAATAGTTCCTGTGACTGTTTCAACTGACATGGCACTACCTCAGCAGTATTAACACATCCTAGTGTACCTACTGTACTTCTCTCCCTTTCTCTGCGAGTGACCACTTTCACCCTAACCACTCTGCCCTATTTCCTGCCTCCTTCCCCAATCCTTCTTTCACCTCACCCGTCTCACCCTCCACCTTCTTTTCACTGTTTATCTTCACTTACCTGAACTATTGTTCAACCAAAACTACCTATACCTATTTGACAAAGCACCCTGGGCTGCCTCCTTTTATTAGGTTGTTTTTAATTTCCTACCAATTCATAGTTTTAATTTTAGTTGCAATGTTAATGTCATTTTAAATATTGTCTTGTCAAAATTGTATGTAATACCATCCATTGTATGTCTGTCACCCTTCCCACTGACGTGGAACCTTTGTAATAGAGCTGTTTTGTGCTCAAAGGTATTGTAATCCGAGAATGAATAAATAAAATAAATAAATAAAAATCCTCCTTTTTGTGTTGGCTTGCTGCGCCTGCGCGCAAGTCAACATCTTGCAGTAGTGCAGCTTTGGAGGCGTGGCTGCTGTTGGGCGAATGCAGGGCACGCATCAGTAGGTACGTCCCTCATTCCCCAATCAGCCTGCATGCCGGCAGCCACACCATGCATGCTAATGTGGCAAGCACATCTAAGAAAAGGTCCGCTGCAATCCGAACAAAGCTCATCAGATGCAGTGGCCCCTTCCTGCGCGCTCGCCACATTAGCAGCATGGCAGGCGGCCGCCCAGCAGCCAACTTCGGGGGTGCCCAATCCCCCAGCTGGCTTACTGTGGCCACACACATTTGCTGACGGGGGAGCCCACTCCCCATCAGCATACAGCAGCCCCCCCATTTCCTACATGCTGAGGGAGGTGCCCAATCCCCCTCAGTTCTTGTCTCCCCCCGCTTTCATTGTGTGCTGACGGGGAGCCCATTCGCCGCATAAATCATCCCCCGCATTTCTTATATCCCAGGGGGTGCCCAATCCCCTGCTCTTGCCTCCTCCCCAGCTGTCATTGTTGCCAACGGGTGCCCAATCTCTATCGGCATAAATTAACTCCCCATTGTCTGCCGTGAGGGTACCCCAATCCCCGTCAGCTGCAGCAACCCTCCCCAAAACATTTAGGTGGCATGCTGAGCCCACCCCAACATGCCAAGTCCCCTGAAAAAAAACTGTCCACGATGTTAGTTTTTCCCTCCCTATAACATAAAAGCGGTCCCTTGTAGTCTCCTGCTTCGCACCCACACCCACCACCATGCATCTTGCCTCCCACCCCCCTTACCCCATACTTACCTCCGAGTCCAGTGCAATGATCTTTGGTGGACTGGGAACACGTCTGCACTCTTCAAAGCCGACCGCGAACTGAGGAAATGCCGGTAAGCTGTATAATGGAATGAATAGGGTTTTTTCAACTTTGCTGCATATCTTGGGCATTTGTTGGAATTTTGGCACCAAATTTTGAACATGGGGTTTTTGGGGCCCCTCCTCATGAATTCTATCACTGTCATGGTGTTAATCGGCCTCGAAAGGTGATTTCGCAGTCACTGTGAAAAATCACCTTTTGGGACCCATTAATGAAATGACAGTGCCAGTGTTCGTGAGGTGGCCTCTCAAAAAGCCTATGTTCCAAATTTGGTGGAAAAAATCCAACAAATGCCTGTTTTACAAGTGTGCGTTGCGCAGTTGTTACACAGGCTTGTAACTTCATGAATTCACAATATTTTAACACCAGATTTTCTGCATTGCCATTTTTGTACACCTCCTTGTGAACAGTACAGCTGTCATTTTCCACATCCTGCCCGAAATGTGTTTCCGCACTACTGGCGCACAATAGCGCAGTCGCTGTGGGAAATCAGTGTTTGGGCCAGATTATGAAAATGACAGTGACACAGTTCATGAGCAGAGGTCCTAAAATGCCTATGTTGACAATTTGGTGATGATACGCCATAAAATGACTGTATTCTGGCGTGCATTGGCAGATTACGCGCTGCGCTCATACCGTCGTGCATTTGTGATATTTTCACTCTGGATTTTTCACCATTGTCATTTTCCATACCTCTTGATGAAAAGTACAGCCGTCATTTCATATATCCTGCCCAAAATGTGTTTACGCACTTCTGGCACAGAATAGCGTGGTCGCTGTGCGAAATCACTTCATGGGACACTTTGAGGAAATAACAGTGACACTGTATATGAGCAGAGGTGCTAAAATGCCTATGTTGAAAATTTGGTGCCGAATGCTCATAAAATGGCAGTGTTGCAAGTGTGTGTTGCATATTTCCCACACACCCTTGTAACTTTGCAAATTTGCTATATTTACATGCCACATTTTCAACACTGGCATTTTTTTACACCTCCTTATGAACCGTACAGCTGTCATTTTTCACATCCTGCCCAAAATGTTTTCCCGCACTGCACTACTAAACACCCAAAGGGACACCCCAATGACTGTCAGTCTCTGCAGGGTGGGGGTGGGTTGGCATCAGTTCAATACTTCACTGTCATGCCTATTATGCATCTCTCTAATGCCTGCACTACCATTGCCAATGCCAGCAAGACAACATTTGGCATTGACAAATGCTTGTTTAAAGCTAATTTGGCTAATGTGAGAAATAATTCCAAGAAAGTCTGGCACATAGTTGACTCTGTTAGGTGGGTACCTTCTGTATCCTCCACTACAAATGTATCTTATGGTGGTTCCACTGCATATTCCAATATTTCTGGTTTGTTTAATATCTCTTTTTCTGAGGCTCCTGCTCTGTTAGGCTTTTCTCCTACTAGATTGTTTTCTGATTCTCTAGAAACTTCCCCTCACACAAGGCCTAAATTCTATTTCAAACACTTAAATCTGAAGAAGTATTTAAACTGTTGTCCTCACTGAGAGAGAATACTACTAAGGGAATTGATAATCTAGACATTTTTTTACTAAAGTTCTGTGCTGATATCTTAGCCCCTCAATTGACTCATATTTTTAACTTATCCATTACTACCCAAACCTCTCCTTCAGAATCGAAGCATTCCTTGGTTATCCCCTTGCATAAAGGTGGGGACAAAACTTTAGCAGAGAATTATCATCCTGTTTCCCTGTTATTTCTAAACTTATGGAAAAAATTGTCGGCTGTCAGATTTCTGCCTATCTGGCCACTTATCAAGTTCTTTCTAATTTTCAGTCAGGCTTTAGGCCAAATCATTCCACCCAAACAGCACTGATCGATTTTCACAATTCTGTCACCAGGGTTTTGGACAAAGATTATCTTGTTGCTTCTGTTTTTATTGATCTGTCCAAGGCCTTTGATGTGATCAACAACTCATTGCTCTTAACTTGTTAACATTAGTAGAAAAATCATAAGAAAGTAATCACCTGGTGTTCCTCCTACTTACACAGGAGAACTCGATCTGTGCTCTGGAAAAGTTGTCTTTCCTCTTCTCTTTCTATTTCTACTGGGGTTCATCAAGGGTCTATACTCAGTCCTATTCTTTTTAATTGCTTTGTAGATTCTCTATCTTCTGTTGTGGACCATTGCTCAGTCCGACTCTTTGCTAATGACACGGTTCTTTTCTATGCTTACAAGAATCCTTCTTTTCTTTCCTCAACTCTTCAGGGTAACTTAGACAAAATCATGGATTGGTTTTCGAACAACCTTTTACTTTTAAATAGCAAAAAGTCTCAAATCATGCTGTTTGGGCCTCAGTCCACTGTGTATTTGGCAAATTCCTCCTTTTCCATCACTTTAAACAATAAATAACCCATTTGAACTTGCAAGTGAATTTAAATATATTGGTCTTACTTTTGATTCTTCCTTAACTTTTATTGACAAAACCATTTCTAAAGGTCATCAATATCCAGGTCTCTTAACGTGCCAGGCATTGTTTGGCTAGTACGGATTGCAAAAGTATTATTGCTCAAGCCATACTCCCTATATTAGACTATGCTGATACCATTTACCATCATGCTAACACTTCAATCCTTCTTTCCCTGAATTCTGTTTATTATTACCAATTTCTACAGTTCATTTTAAAGGTTAAATGGAGTGAACACCACTGTACCCCACTGTTTCAATTAAACTGGTTGTCACCTTCTTCCAGACACACTTTCCACTGGTTATCCCTTATTTATAAGACCATGAACAAGTAGACCCCCACTGAGTTATCAGAAAGGCTTATAGTTTCCACTTACAGTTACATTTTCAGAGACGTACCTCAACGTGGTCTTTATTTACCTAAGTTTCAAACTCACTTTGGGAAAGCATGTTTTTCCCATGCCACTGCTCCTTCATGGAATAACCTCCCTCCTCAGCTGAGAAATTTGTCAACCCTTGAGATATTCAAGCATGGCCTGAAAAGGACAGGAACAATCCATATGAAATTGTTTTAAATGATTGTGCTCATGCCTGTACATGCATTTTGTTCTTTTTTAAACTGACCTGGGATGTTCTGTAAATGAGACTTGTTTCTCATGGAACCTATCCTGTAATTTATGCAACTTTTATTAAATACATTTTAATGTGGCCATGCCAGTGGTACTTTACATACAGTGGTAATTCAGAACATGAGCGAGAAAGAGAGCCAAGATAAGTTATTCTGTGGCTGTACTTTAGTCTTCTTTCTCTTCTTGAGAATTCATTGATATCTCCACTCTTCCTTTACCTATCAGGGTTGAATTCTTCATGCATCTGCAGTGGTGGAGTCCTTCTGGATCAGAATTCCTTTAGTTGCAGGGCCACGCTCTGCAGCACCTTCCCGAGGGTGGCGGTCTTAATCCTGAGATAGGTTAGGAGTACAGAACACTGACAATTTTTTTTTTTTAAATAATAATTTTTATTAGTACTTTTAACCTTTAACAATTTTCACAATTCTGTCACCAGGGTTTTGGACAAAGGTTATCTTGTTGCTTCTGTTTTTATTGATCTCTCCAAGGCCTTTGATGTGATCAACAACTCATTGCTCTTAACTTGTTTACGTTCTTATGATTTTTCTATTAATGTTATCACCTGGTGTTCCTCCTACTTACACAGGAGAACTCAATCTGTGCTCTGGAATAGTTGTCTTTCTTCTTCTCTTTCTATTTCTACTGAGGAGGGATGTTGGCCAGTAACCCCCACAATCTACTGGGTTTTTACTTGGTTTAAGAATTAGAGATATATGAGCTTCTCTCCAAGTGTCCGGAGCTGCCCTAGGTTCATGAGCTGAATTACAGACCTTAGTTAATAAGGGTGTGAGTTCATAGGCAAACTGTTTAAAAAATTCTGCCGAAAATCCATCTGGTCCTGGGGATTTTCTGCTTGGTAAAGATCTAATCACTGAAAGGACCTCCGCTTATGAAAATGGACGCTCAGTGGCAGCCTTCTGGTCCTCTGTTAATGCGGGGAGTTCAACCCGATCAAGAAATCAAGTTATGTCTTGTGTATGGGCATTGCCCCTTTCTTCCTGGTATAGCTTCGCATAGTAGGAAGTGAATTCTTTAACATCATGACTCTACTTCATACAATTCAGGTACATCACCATGCAAGAAATGAAAGATACATTATTTTGAGAACAGATATCAGAAATACATTTGCTGAAATTATTCAGTATTATTACTGTAGTACTATAGCTCATACCATATTCATTGTTAAAATCATATTATACCATGCTACTCTGAATGTGCTCTCAGCTCATACATTTCTATTGAAATGTTTTTATCGGAGTATTAAACAAGTATCTAATCAAATTATGTATTACACCAAAATGTACACATGAAACCTAAATAAGTAACTAATAGTCATGAAAAGAAAAGGACAGGAAAGGTAGAAAGCTAAGAGAGAAAAAAGACAGATAGGACCAGAAGAAAGATGGAAAGAAAAGAAAGGAAACAGAGAAAGGAAGAGAAGAGAAGAAAAGGCCTTAGGTTGGGGGTTGGGGGAGAGCCACTCCCTGAGGGGGAACGGTCACAGGGCAGGAGTGGGGGGCCTCTATTCCTTGTCGGACCGCACTCCCAGCAGCTTCATGTCCAACATATACAGATGGGACCAAAATCATCAGCCCTAGCTCATTACACTTAGTGTGAGCTCAGCTTACGGGGGCCATCCAGGCAGTATAGTTTCAGTGTCAAACCATCTCAGCTAAAATCAGTAATATATCTTTATGTTCTTTAATGGCCTTATAATGCAAAAAGAGCAACTGTCTTGCTTTGTACTTATCTAAACTTGTTCTCAATTTGGCAGTAAGATGTTCCATTTGTAATATTTTTAAGCAAATTGAGTACCATAGGTTTTCTGAGGGCACAGTAGGGGAGAACCAACACTTGATAATAGCCTTCAAGGCTGCTGCTAGCAATATTTGGAACAAGAAGATTTGAGATTTAGTCAATAATACCAGGGGTATGAGGCAAAATAACCAGATTTCTGGAAGTTCTGGAAGTTAAGAATCAAAAATCTGTTTGAAAACCAATTGTATTTAGTTCTAGTAAGGCTGAATCTTATCACACATCCAGAAGATATGTATATGTGAGCCCACCTAAACACATTGTCTTCAACACAGATTGGTGTTCGAAGTCTTTAGGTGTTGTGTGATGGTAGGGGTCAGGAAAAACCTGACCACTTGAATTCCCTCAACCATAGGGCAGCCAAAGTCTTATGTACCCCCACCCAGATGGAGGCCCAGTCCTCCTCACTTAATCTAATATTAGCCTCCTTCTCCCATTTGACTGCAAGGTCCGGGGGACAGGAGGAGTCATGAGTCTCCAGAGTCTGTACCAGCTTAGAGACCAAGCCTCTATCAACACCTTGTGCAACAAAAATTCTCAATGAGTCTAACAAGCGGTCAGTTACCAGATCCTCTTGTGTGTGTAACCCTTTTTCAAAAAAGTAGTGCCGAATTTGTAGGTATCGAAAGAAATTCTGTCTAGGTGGATCATATTCTGTACTTAATTGCTGAAAGGATTTCAAAGAACCCATTACCAAAAAATGTTCCACCCTAATGAGGCCTCTTCTATACCTTCTGGAGAAACCCATCTCCAGATGAAATGGGGCAAAGTCTAAGCATGCTCAGAGAGGGGCAGAGGGGCCAATTCTCAGTGGTAGTTTTAGTTTACCAGAGATAGCCAACCAGACCTTTTTTATAACTCCTGTCCAAGGGTTGTTAAAGCATACTCTGGAGAGCCCCCCTCCCCATCCATACAGAGCATATCTGCAACCCGCAACAATGGGGTTGTAGTTCTTTCCAAGGAAGTCCACGGGGGAGGGTTCTCCCTCACATGGAATTTTGCCACTGCACTGAGCTGAGCTGCCCAGTAATATTTCTGAAAGTTTGGTATACCCAGACCTCCCTGAGTCTTGGCCTTCAATAAAGTAGACCATTTAATCCATGGTGGTGGTTTCTCCATATAAAACATGAAAGTGGCTGACTTTAACCCCTTCCAAAAAGAGCTGGGGGTTTCAATGGGAGAGCTGAGAAGAGGAAGCGAAATCTGAGCAACACATTCATGCATGTACATTCCAATCTACCAGATAAAGAGGGAAGAGATTCCATCTGTGGTAATCCTCTTGTACTACCTGCAACAACTTAAGATAATTAACATCATAAATTCTGGACATACCCCTAGGTATTTGCATATCGAGATATTGAAAGCTCTTTGTCACCCATCTGTAATTACCATACCTAAAAGGAGGGGGATGGCCATTCATCTGGATTGGGAACATTTCAGTCTTTGCCTCATTGACTTTAAAACCAGAAATCACACCGAACTCCCTCAACAGGTTTTCCACTAGAGGAATAGAGTGTTCCAGGTCAGAGACATATAGTAGTGTATCGTCTCTGTAAAGGGAAATTCGGATTTCCGACCCTTCCTCCCCAATCCCCCTGTAATCCCGATGCTGCTGGGTGCACACCACCAATGGCTCCATACTCAGAGCAAAAAGAAGGGGAGAGAGCAGGCACCCCTGCCTTGTCCCTCTCTCTATCCTAAATGATTCTGAGGTTACACCATTAACATTTACACAGGCTTTTGGATTACTATATAGGTTAACTATCCATTTGAGAAACTTTTCTCCAATGCCAAATTTCTTAAGAGTGCCCTCCAAATAGAGCCAATCTAGCCTATCAAAGACATTTTCTATGTCTAATGCAATACCTGCACAGATATTTTCTGGGGGAAGGGAGCTGGCCAGTGAGATAGTATTTAGCAGTAAATGAAAATTGTCATGAATGTGGTGCCCTGAAATAAAACTGGTCTGGTCCGGGTGAACCAAAGAGGGGATAAAAGATTGCAGTCTATTACTAATCAGTTTGGTAAAAATCTTAGCATCCTGATTGAGGAGGGATATTGGACGGTAACCATCACAATCTACTGGGTTTTAACCCGGTTTAAGAATTAGAGATATATGAGCTTCTCTCCAAGTGTCCGGAGCTGCCCTGGGTTCATGAGCTGAATTACAGACCTTAGTTAATAAGGGTATGAGTTCAGAGGCAAACTGTTTAAAAAATTATGCCGAAACTCCATCTGGTCCTAGGGATTTTCTGCTTGGTAAAGATCTAATCACTGAAAGGACCTCCGCTTATGAAAATGGACGCTCAGTGGCAGCCTTCTGGTTCTCTGTTAATGTGGGGGAGTTCGACCCATTCAAGAAATCGAGTTATGTCTTGTGTATGGGCATTGCCCCTTTCTTCCTGGTATAACTTCACATAATAGGAAGTGAATTCTTTGGCTATCTCTCTGGGTTGGGTGACCAGTCTCGGAGGATCCATTACTGAATTAATTTTGGTAATATATCCGTCAGCCTGTTGCTTCTAAAGCCTGAGGGCCAACAATTTTCGCGCTCTCTCCACTCCTTCATAATACTTTTGATTTGTAAATCGCAATGAATTTAAAGCCCGGTGGGTCAGCAATTGGTCCAATGCCTCCCTTGCAGTTCTTAGCTTGGCCCATGCTGCTTTATCTTGAGATGTTTTATGCTGTTCCAGTAGGGTAGAGATTTCTTCTAGACTTTTGAATATGTTAGCTTGGTGTTGTTTATTCAGGTAAGCTGAATAACTAATAAACTTTCCTCGAAGCACAGCTTTCAGTCCATCCCAGATGTACTTCAGGGCTGAGTCCATCTCCCTGTTTTCCCTTACATAATGACCAATGGCATCTTTAATAGTTTGTTGAAAAGTCCCCTCATTAATCAATCCTGGGTCGTATCTCCAATCCCCTCTGCCCCTCTCCTGATCTCAACAAATCTGTGCCTGAACCATCGAATGGTCAGAGAAGGTGACTGGCTTAATAGCCACTGTTTTAAAATAATGAATCCCTTGTTTCCGGTATAAATTTGATCCAGTCTGGAGTATGTCTGAGAGGCTGGAGCAAAAAAGGTGTAATCTCGGGTGGTGGGATACATCCACCTCCATACATCCAGCATTCCCCGTTTCTCTGTCAGGGTCCGAAGATGTCTGGAGGTATTGGTGGGCCCTCCCCTATGTGGTGGGTTCTTGTCCAATATACAATTTTCCACTACATTCCAGTCCCCTAACAAGCATAATTCTGCAGGAGGTAACTGGGCTATACGATCAAACAATGAAGTGAAAAAGGGACTGGATGAAGGGGTAGGTGCTTACACTGAGACTATGTTAATAGGTCTGCCCCTCAATTCCCCGGAAAGGATAACCGATCGGCCATTACCCTCTGTCTGAACTCTTGTTACCTGAAATGGTAAGCCCCTTTTAATCAATATAGCAGTTCCAGCCCTGGCTGACGTGAGATGGGAGTCTGCATAGACTGCACCAACCCACATCCGGCGTAGCTTCTCATGTTCACCTTGGGATAGTTTGGTTTCCTGTAAGCATCCAATATCTCATCCCACCCTTCATAACTCCTGCAGAATTTTGGCATGTTTCACCACATTGTTGATGCCCTTTACAATTATTGTACAGATATTAAGTGTACCCATTATGACATTTTAATTTAAACTTCATTCCCCAATTTCACTCTCCCCCCGAGCCCCTCCCTTAGCCTATATAGAGTAAAGAAAAAGAATCCTTACAGTAGGTAGAACAGAATAAGTGTAACCAATTTACCCTGTTTAAAACTACAGGGAAAACATGTGAACCAACATGAAAATGACCCACGGACATAAGTTGCCCTGTGAGCAATTAACAAGTAACTCAGAGAGCCCTGTGAGTGGCTCCCCCAGCCATACAGTGATGGGGAGTGAGTGGGTTGTCTCTCGAAAGCCGAGAGAAAGAGAAGAGTAAAGCACTATCTGTGCTGAGAGAGCATCTCCAACCTACACTGAAGATTTTAACCCTCCTCCTCTACGATTCAATCAAAATCTAGGCGGTGTGACCATGAGTCCCTTCACCAGGTCAAATCAGTCATGTAAACCATATAATACAAGCCATCCATATAAAGCGTGTCAAATGACGTATAAAATGAGCCTCAAACCCTTAGCTTTTATCCCAGATCCTATGTCCAAGACCATGAACAAAATAACATGCAGGTCGAATAGCTTCTGCAATTTGTACATCTAAACTTCTATGTACATGTAATAACCCATCCCAGTCAGGCTGCAGGAGTGCTTATCCAGCTGTATAGTAATGCCAACAAGTGTTCTTATAAAACAATCGAGCATCTCTGTTCACCCAGGCTCAGGGTTTTGAGCAATGAGGTGCCCCATTTTAAATGAACGTGCTGATAATAAAATGTACAATCAAAATGGAAACATAACAGAAATGAGAATCCATAAGAAAGTTGACAATGTCCCCTACAGTCCATTGATCTTGTAGCCGTTTGGTAAATCATTACTACGAGCCACCTTGCAAACATGGGACTCGTCTTAGCAAACAACAAGCCATAAAGAAGGAAAAAAATACTTGCAAATGAGTCAAAGCACCAACGTCTTCTGATAAACAAAAATTCCTGTTAGTGCTGAACTGGGGAGAACGTTCGGCTTTTAATGCTGGCTGTGTGCAGAGGGAAGACATAGCATGAAGGACTATCATGATGGTGTCACTGCAGAATCCCTCCCTGTGAAACTGTGCTCTGAAGACTCATTTCCTTCCACCACCACACATAGCACCAGTCCAAGGAATACCACAGAAGGAGCCTCTGCAGCGCCATCAGCGGGTCAACTTCCAAAGCCACCAAGTGATCCTCTAGCAGTCAATGGGGACCATGATCTGGTAGCAGGTAAAAGAACAAAAAAGAAAACCCCTCTCTCTGGGGAAATTTCATTTGTTGGCATGTTTAGGTAACAACCACTTTGTGATATCCACATTCAGATGGAGTAAGGTATCCACACGTCACCTGCCTGGTTTCCTCGCTCCTGGGGCTAACTGCCGTAACCTCTCTTCAATCTCCTGGTTGGCCATCTCCTCACTAATATCCAGTAACAGAATATTCCGAGCAGTCAGTTTAGGTGATGCCTGCTGGAGGGATTCGAATACTTGAATCCCCTCAGAGTCTTGTAGCCAAAGCCTTGCTGGATACTGCAAAAATGCCTTAAAGTCCTTTTCTCTGAGGGCTTTAACTACTGTTAGAACCCACTTCTGCTTCACCATCATGTGTGGTGGAAGCCTTGATCTATATAAACCTGCTGGCCGTCGATGTGGAGATTTTTCTTATCCCAGGCAAGCTTTAGGATTTTTTGCTTTGTGATATACTCCAGAAATCGAACAAGAATTGCTCATGCTGGAGCTCCAGGTTTGGGCTTAGGCGATATTGTACGATGTGCCTGTTCAATTTCCAATGAAAAGTCCTCTGGCAGTTCCAATTCCTGATGCAGCCAGGAGTCTATGAAAGCAGCCATGTCGGCCTGTTCGGAGCCCTCAGCTACACCCGAGATATGAATGTTCTGTCTCTGTGCACTTGCCCCCACATCCTCCGCACAGAGGGTAAGCTCTTTCTCCTGCAAATGTAGATAGGCCAATGAATGCCCATAGCCAGTATGTTCATTTTGCATCAAGTCCAGGTGTATCTCTACTGCAGTGGTCTGGGCCTCGAGCTTTTTGAAATCTATCTGCAGGCCAGAGATCTTTGTGTCAGTCCTGTGTAAGATCTTCAACATGTGGTTCCCATCCGTTTTAGTGAACGTGGAGGCAGAATTTGAATCTGAGCCAAAGTCCTCCGCATCAGCAGAGACTGTTTGCATTGAGGAATGTGACATGGCAGGGCTTACAGGCCGTGTAGTCAGTTGTCTCATAGAGGAGTGGTTTGGGGTACCCACTTCTTTTTTTCAATTTTCCCATCTCCGAAGTGCTTCACCAACTTAAAAGGAACGTACTGGGGTGAGGCTTTCGGTTGGATGGCAGGGGATACAGCGTTTGTAGCAACTTGGTAGGGGAGAGTAGCGAGGCTAAGCCACCATTCGGGTCGCACCAGAACCGGAAGTCCCCAACACTGACAAATTTTGTTTGAAGAACTGCATTGTTTCATTTTGTTCATTCACCTGAGTGTATGTGCAGACCTTTGGGGCATCCTTGTTTCACTTTCTCATTCAAGTTTTATGGGGCCTTTAGTACAGTTGTTTTGATTTAATAATGATAATATCAATAAACCAGGAAGGATAGCAACGTAAGGCCTTAGATTCCCAAAGGTGTCCTTACACAAGGGTTTTTTCCTGTCTTCTGTGCCAAAGGTCATACAACTCCCACTGCTGAGTTGAGCCTGAATGATGTAGTTATAGATCATTTACGCACCATTACCTCTACTATATGAAAATATCATTCCCACATTCCCTGTGGTACCTGTAATATAAGGGGACTGAGTCCTTGAGGCACCTCTAGGGATGAAACCCTTACTGTGCTGAGGTTCCTTTTGTCACATGACTAAGCTCTGTGACACCTTGCAAGGGTGGTGAGTTCCAGTTGTGGGGGAAAAGTGTGAATGGCCAAATCCTACACTGCACAAGCATGCCAGCATACACACACATAATTCCTTGATCTAGTGAGTTGAAAGGGAATTGCCCAGTGTTCAATGTCATGGCATGTAACACATGAGTGAACACAAACTGAGTGTTATTTGTTGCACATACTCACAGCATCCATTCAGACAATAGTATGTTTCTAACCCCAGGAATCGCTTATCTTGATTAAACAAATGCAGTCAGCCTTCAGTGTTGTACTGCCACGGAGAGACAGAATTTATGCAAATTATGGAACTCTAATTGGCTCATACCAATTTCAGATTGCTGCCCCTAGTAACTGCTGCACTCTGAGTGTTTCAGGGTTTTGAACTGGACTAATGGAATGTTGATTGTCTTTAACAGAGAGAGATTGACTGACTGGGTCGGACTGGCAGTGCTGAGCTGAATGCTACTACACTGTGGAGGAGTAAGGGGAGCAGGCTTCCATTCAATGCAAAATTAAAGGTATGCCATCTATGTTATGAATGAAAGCTTACAAGTAAATCTTGTGCAAAAGCATTGCTGCTGTCCCTCCAGTTAAGGCGTGCTTTGTTTCCTTTAGGAGGAAAGCAGAGGAAGGCAGCTGGATGAGGGAGGCTGAGGAACCCTTCGGAAAAGTTCAAACTTTTGACCAGATGGCAGGGAAACTTCAGCCGATAGCTTATACCAGTCTCTATGGATCTACATTATGGGAACAGAAGAGAATGGACTTGGTATTTCTTGAACATTTGGTGATCTTTACAGGGAGATTTTTATTGAGAAAATACTAACCCAAACTTTGGACATTGAACACCACAATTTAGGATAACCTTGGCAGTTTCTGCCTAGTTATTTTAGGGGTCAGCTTAACGCATTGATGTTCACTGTGCAAGCTATTAGTCTGTTATTTTTGTGTTTGGTGCTTGGTTCTGTTTTGTAAAAACTTACCTGTTTTACTAGTTTTATTAGTTATTTGCTCTGTGGATTGGTTTATCATTTGTTTTAATTTTTTGGGTGGTACTCTGATAGTCCTTGATTAGTAACTGACTAAAATGTCCCTTGTATTACCTTCAATATTCCTGACAAGCGATGCGAGGAACAATAATTATTATCTAATAATTAAATAAATGTTCCCATAGATCACTAATCAATTAGAAACCAAGCAAAACATTAGGCAGGAACCAAACTGAGGTGTTGCAGCGGTTAGATCATATACCTACAATCATTGACAGGAAATTAGCCAGGTGTTCGCTGTTGCTCAGCAAGAAAGTGGATGCTTGGATAGCTAAACAGTTAACAGGCGAGTGTTTGATTGTTTAAGTAGTTGAATGATCAAATTGAGATCATCCCAAAGCTGGAGTCAGAGTACTTACAAGCCCTGACTACTATAGATTAACATATATCGGTAATTAATGTGGTCCAACTGCCAGTTTTATCAACTGCGCATGCGTGGCGTTGTTTAGAACCAAAGCGCAGTAGCAGCAGCAACTTCGCGCCATTTCTTCATCTGATATTAACATAGCCCTAGATTTTTAGCTTGATTTTAGGGCCATCAATTTTTACATCTGAGCTAACTGAGCTGTGAACTGAGCTAACCAAAAGTCAGTTTATCTTGCACTTTCTGCTGATACCTTATGATCTTGAGCGGCCATTAGGCATCAAATTATTGCCCAGGAGAATAGCCACTCATATGCTGTAACCCTGTCTGGCAAATTGCCAATGATTTGGTCTATTCAGCTGCATCAAAGGTTTCTTCAACATCAAAACCCCTCTATCTGTGTTTTGATCTAAACAAGTAAGCTACAGTACCTGGTCTCACTAGTTGATTAAAGTAATATTGTTATTGCTCTATAGCTTTTATTTTTATACCTTGCTTTAGAGTTATAATTGTCCTTCTGTTTTTAGAAATTTGAGCAGTATCTTTTTAGTACTTTTTAAAATAAGGCCAGTTCTGTTTAGGTGATTTTTATTGTATTTGAATTTCAGTGGACATCAATCCTGTCTTCATCTTTATAATTCCTGCATTTCACACTTTGGATTCTCCAAATAGAGTTCAATTAAATAAACTCCTGGTCCTGTATGAATGCACCAATATAAAGTCTGGAGAAGACCATTACTTCTTGACAATATCTGCTAAAGTTCTAGATTAGAGACACTCTTTTGCTGTTCTTGAAGCCTTAAAGTTTATAGCTTGCTTTAATAACTTATTAACTTGGCCTGCAGGACTTTTACTTTTGATTTATAACTTGAAATGACTTTTTTTCCTAAAGTTTACTTCTGATGTTTTCTGAAATGTTTGTGAATATAACTATATCCTGGTTTTTGAAATTATTCTGAAGCTGAGTTATGAACTCTTAATGATTAATAGCCCAGGTTATGGCTACTATCCATCTAAAAGGGGTCTTAGCATCTAGAGACATCTAGTACAAGAACTGTGCTGTTTCTAACATAGATGATGGTTTATACACGTAGTGGTAAGCTAGTTACCCCTGAAGTGATTTTAAAGCTGGGGGTTAAAAGGAATAAGAATGGGAAAAGTAAAAGAAGTAGAGACCAAATAACCCAGGAGAACCAGTCAGCTCAAGAAGTACAAGGAATAAACCCTTCCCTAATCTGTTTAAGAGAAATCAATTCAAATAGTAATAAAACCAGAAGTAAAAAATTAAATCAAATGAAGATGACTGATTTTATTAAACAGTCTACACCTACGATTAATATGCTTTCTTCCCTGCATTCAGTAAACCAAGTTAAAGAAATAAACAAGGACTTATCCCAAACAAGACTTTCAGAATCCCCTAATATATCATTCCAAATAGCAAAATTATCTTCCCTTGATCTCCATGATATGGAAGTCATGGGTGGAAATAGTATCTTAATAACACCTGTATTACCCTCTGAGTCTTTGGAATATACAAGATATTCTGATATAGCTACTATTTCAATTCTATCTTCTATAGAAGAAGAGGAAGCTTTTTTGACACTTACCAGAGATAATCTAAGTATGGTTAGCAAAGATTTAAATCAAACAATAAAGGGTCTTAAGAATTTAGTGGTCAGCCAAAATTCCAGACAGGAGGCCTCTGTAGTAGACCACTCGTTGGAAAATTTAAGTACTCCAGTCTCACAGTCTCTGATATTTTCTCCAGAGACTTTGGACATGCCCACCTTTCCTAAAAATGTGCGGCATATCTCATGTGAGATGGAGATAATTCATAATTCAGAGTTTTTTGAAAATAAGGGAATTTTTACATCCTCCTCCCCACTGTCTAAGCAGGCTCTAGAGATCATCAAAAACCCATACTATGCTAATATCACGCTTCTTGAGAACTTATGGGTTATCAAGGAAGAAATAGCAAATCTTAGAGCTGAAGTATTTTACAACAAAACACTATTAGAACAAATACAAAGTGGCCTATGTAATAACAACCCTGAATTAAGTCCTACATTGAATATTATCCTAAAAGAGGTAGTATCCAAAGAAAACAAGGCCCTACAGGTAAATCTCCCGCTTCCCTTTTCAAGAGCAATAGATTCTCCAGAGTGCCAGGAAAACACAGGTAGACAGCTTCAAAATAAAGCTAAAATTAAGCAGACACCTAAACTAAAACAAAAAAGCAGAAAGAAGTGTGCTAAAAAGGAACTTCCTGTAAAAAAATCAGGAAATTGCGGAACAGAATTTACAGAAAAGCTAACATGTTAGTGGTTATTATAATAAAAGCAAATTTGCTGAGGAGGAGAGTGAAATTTGATCGATTAATAAAAGATCTGTACAGGAGGCAGATAGTAGGAATCTGGACAGGCAGGCAGGAAACAATATCAAATGAGATGATGCAGAATTATTCCCAATATTTCATTGGTATCACAACAGAACCTGGTTAATGATGGGGAGTCCAAGGTCCCTATAGGTCCCATGGAATTTAGTCCTAAGATCACAGAGGGGACTCATAACAACACATCTGAATACCTAATTGAGCTTTATGGTATCAGACAGATATTTCAGGAAACCGGATAAGCTAACTGACTGGATGGCTAAATTATTACATATATCTTGTCCTGTGGAAGAGTTTAAAGTTTTTTGATCTCCAAACCCAGATTATTATCTTTGTGTTTTGGTTTATTGTGGTAGTTTGGAACTGGCTGAATCACTTTGGCAAAAGGAAATGGACTTAAGAATGAAAAGAATCCATATTCTTCCCCCTTATGAGGTTCCAATATCAGTGGAGCAGTCACCCTATGCTTCTCATATGCATAACCCTCCCCAATTGGACACAAATAAAGTACTGGAGGTCATTTCTGACTATGAAAGTTCAAGACTTCAAGCCTGGGAAAACAAAACACTAACTTTGTTTGGCTGGAAGGTGCCACCTAAGAGCACAATAGGTAATGCAAAGCATGAGTTTGCTGCTTTTTTATAGCTAAATCTTGGATTTCCCAATGTATAGGAGTAGCATAGAATGGTTTAAAATCCATAATCCATAATCATGATTCTAATACCCCACAATTAGATATTACTGTTACCAATTCTAGATTTGTTAAGGCAATCCAAGAGAAAACTTCTATCTTAGACATGCTAGGTCTCTATATGGTACATTCTACAGCCTGGAGTGAGCCCCATGGGGAGAGAAATTACCAATTTGAGATTGAGGCTAGAAATACTTTTGAACCCTTGCAGGATTTACCACAAAATTGACAAATATTGCCTCAGCCATTGTTAATCAACCAAGGGGAGGATACCCCATTACTGGTCCTTTCCTGGAATATAGATGGACTAACTCTTAAACTAGCTGATCCAGAATGTAGGACAATCTTGGAGACATATGATTTATTATGTCTCCAGGAGACATGGTGTGGGCAACAAATAACTCCACTCATTCCGGGGTTTGCTGGCTACTTTACATCAGTCACTCACCCAGGTAAGCATGGTCGCTATAAGGCAGATTTAGCAATTTATGATAAAATAGCATTACATTTAAAAATTACACAGATACCATGTAACCTAAACAAGGATTTTTCCAATCTTGATTGAGAGAGATGATTGTAAGATCTTATTGCTTAATGTCTATATCCCACCGTACTCCAGGAAGGATTTAGGACTTCATGATTGGGGAAGGTTTGCAGATTTTCTAGATGAAATCACTAACAAATATATTATGTATCCATTTGTAGTTATGGGGGACTTCAGTGCAAGAATGACCCATAAAAGTATAGATGAACGTGAGCGATGGTTTTTCCTCTCCTACAGACTTCACTCAATTGTAATTTGAGAATCAAAAGGCATTCAAAGGATAAGAAATCAGATTAACAAGGAAGGGCCCTAATTCAGGTTATGTCTGACATGAATCTTTGCCTAATGAATGGGAGAGCTGTGGGTGATTTAGAGAGAGCCTATACATTTACTGGCCCTTTGGGCTTATCTACTATGAACCTGCTTTGAACCAATTTAAAGGCTGCAGAGAAAATTAAATAATTTAAAATTCCCCAGAGTCTAATCATTCACCATTATTTTTGGAATATGATATGGTCTCTAGGCGTAGTAATTCCCCTATAGATGCTGCTGTTGTACTGGGTTGTGAAATTGGGAATACTCACAGGTTAAAATGGATACCTATGTTCATTGATAGAAATACTGGAGACTGGTAAACTTAAAGATTGGAGAGCCAGTATCATAGAGCCAGACACTAAACTTGAACAAAGTGCTCTCCTAACCTTAATATTAAATTATATAAAGCCTTTTCTATACAAAACAACTAGACCAACTAGGGCAAGATCTTGGTTAAACAATATTTGTAAAAATGAGAAAAAACAGTTAAATAAATTGGTTCGCTTAGTTAAATAGACTTCAAATAAAAGTAATACTAGACAATTAAACAATGCTAGGAAAAATTATAAAGTGGTCCTCCAGAATGAAGGAAGTAAATTTCAGATAAAAAATTGGGAAAAATTGAGACAGTCAATTCATGAAAGGGACAGCAAAAAGTTTTGGCTCTTTGTGAGTCAAGATATCAACAATCTATTGTTGGTATAGAAGTTTTTGTTACATCTAACACATGGACAACCTATTTTGAGTCCTTGTTCTATTCTCCTAATGAATAATCTGGAGAGAAATATGAACTACTCCAGTATTATTCTAAGCCAATTTATATAACTGAAGAATAAATATTTATTGCCTTATCATGATTAAAAGATAATAAGGTCCCTGGTCCAGATCATATAGTGGCAGAGCTATATAAATACCATTTTGAATGGTGGATTCCATTGTTGCATGTTTTCATTTATAAGATACTACAGGGTTTGGATGTTCCACTGAGTTGGAAAGGTAGCATTATATGCCCAATATATACAAAAAAAAAGGGTAGCCCAATGGACCCCTCAATGTATAGACCTATAAGTCTTATTGATACCTTGCAAAAAGTATTTTGTCGTATCCTACTGGACAGACTCCAGGCGTAGGCTGAGAAATCAAGCATTATGAGTGAATACCAAAATGGCTTTAGACCCCACAGATCACTGTTATGCTCTAACACATATGATCTGGAAATATGTTAAGGTAAAAAAATCATGCCTATATTGTTGTTCCATGGATCTAAAGTCTGCCTTTGACCTAGTTAGTCACACCGTTCTATGGGAGAAGCTACAGTCCTATGAAATGGACCCTGTCCTCTTGGATATGTTAATTAGGCTACACAAAGACACCTGGCAAAAGGTTAAAATTAATCATAAGGGAGATCTTACTCCCAAGATCAAAACTAACATTGGTGTCAGACAAGGTTGTCTTTGGGCCCCTTTACTATTTAATCTATATAGTAATACAATTATAACCCAGATGAAACATCCTGATTTTTATTCCCTTGCTATTAGAAATAAGAAAATTTCATTGTTGGCCTTTGCTGACAACCTTGTACTTTTATTAACGTCATTTCTGGGTTTGCAGTGGAAAGTAACTTTATTTTCTAGACACTGTAGTAATAACAAACTAGTTATTAATACTAGTAAAACCCAAATGATGATTGTCGGCACCAGGCAAAGGAGAACACCTACACTCTTTATTAATAAATCTAAAATTGAGACAGTAAAGATGTATTCATATTTAGGTGTGAACTTTCTCAATCAACTCGCTGGAATATCCACCTAGATAATGTAAAACATAATGCAACTACTGCCTTCAATGCCTTTAAGAGATTCGCAGCCCAGATGGGAAATGGATCTGTGAGAGGCCTCTTGAGGGCCATGGAGGCCAAGGTGTGCTCAAGTTTACTTTATGCCTCAGAAATATGGGCAATGGTAGCCCCCAAGCAACTTAAAGTACAATTAAACAAATTCTTTAGGTATTTTCTTAAAATACCACAGTCGGTGCCAGCCTCAGTAACAAGAGCAGAATTGGGTCAGCTTCCTATTGAAGCCTATATTGTGGAAAGGAGAATTTTGTTTCTACTTAAATTGTTCCTTTGTCCAGATCAGAGAATCCCGAGAATGTGTCTAGAGGAAGAGACAGAATATATGTCCCTAGGCTATAAATTCCCAAGTATAGATTGTATAGCAACATGCTTACTGTATATCCATTGGGGTCAGGCCACCTGCTATATCAAATTCATTCCCTTCCTTTTAATGCCATGAAGTTTCAGGTGAAGGAGAGAGTTAGGAATGTTTTTAACAGTAAGGACATGGAATAGATTCAATCTTATAAAAACTTCATGTGGCTTAAAGATCATGTGCAATGGTTTTTGCATATTTTTAATAAAAGCTTTAAAAGCTGAAATTCAGGTCCTTGTGTCATGATTAGTGTTTCCTGAAAATGTCATGCTGTTTGGTTTTGTGGTTTTCTTTAAATCAGCATTTGTTAACTTGCTCTACAGTGGCTGAAAACAGTGGAGTTATTTCTGTCCTCTCAGTCAAACTTAGAGTGCAATGACATAATTTTGGAGTAGCTTACTGTTTCAGATTCCCAATCAGAGCAGCACTCTGTAGAGTTTATGGTTTGCTGAGCTCTCCAGGTTCCTTACAAACCCAGTCTCTGGTTTGTGTTTAGAGAGAGATCAGCTTAATATATACCATTCTCTTCCTTTACAAAGCTGATCATTCAGTTATAATGCTGAACTGAAGTAGTGGAAATCTTTTTCTGTGAGAAATCAACTTGTCTGTATCACAGCTCTGTTCTTTCTAATCAAACCTCAATTTTTTTCTAACTATATAACACAGGGCTGTTTAATGAATATAAAATAAATCTAAATTTTGTTCATTCACAGAACGAGTTTGTTTTTGATTTAGCCTTCATAAATGCAATCATGTAAGAATTTTTTTTTTCATGTCAGATTGACAAACAAGTGTTTGTCGCACTCCGCTATGGTATTTCAAGCACATGTACTGTCAGAACTCACAAATTTAAGCTCCTTGGTGGTTTCTGTGTGAAAATACATCATGTACGTGTACAACTAGAACCACTATGTGGCATCCTGATGCACTGTGCTTCTGCCCCACAGTTGAGGCAGCTGCAGTCTACTGCCACCAGTCCCCTGCCCCACAAGTGCCCTGTCTTCTGCTCCAGATTCCAGGCTGCTGCACCCTGCTGCCCACTGTCTTCTCCCACACAGTCATGGATTGTGCACCCTGCTGCCTCCATCCCCTGCCTAAAGAATCAGGACTACTGCACCCTGCTGCTCCCTGCCCAAACAATTGGGGTTGCTGCACCCTGCTGCCCTATCTCCCACACCCTCACAGCTAGGGAAGCTGCACCTATTGTCCCCTGTTTCTGTCTCCACAGTCAAAGGTGCTGTGCTGCACTAGGCCCTAAAGTGCTATGTTCCCTGCCTCTATGGGCAGGGCTGCTGCACCACATGTACCCCATCTCACAGTCAGGGCTGCTGTACCCTGATGCCCCATATGTCCTGCCTCACAGTCGAGGCTTCTGCACCATACTGTTTCCTATAACCATAGACAGGGTTGCTGCACCCTGCTCCTTTCTGCACAGTTGTGGTTGCTGTGGCCTGCTATGCCCTAGAGCCCCATGCCTCTGCAGTTAGGGTTGCTGCACCATGCTACCACTTGCCCCAAGATTCAGGGCATTTGCTTCACCCTGTTGCATGCCTCCACAGTTGAGGCAGTTGCACCCTGCTGTCCCCCTGCCACCAGAGTCAGATCCTTTGCTACACTCTGCTGAGATAGGAACAGGGGGCAACATGTGCAGTGTCCCTGACTGTGAGGGTGAGAGAGAGAGAGAGAGGGGGGGAGGGTAGCAGCAACCCCAACTGTTTGGGAAGGGTGCAGCACAAGAGTAAGGGCATTTGCTGCACCTTGTCCCCTGCCTGTGGAGGCAAGGGGCCATGTGGTGCAGCAGGACACAATGGTGGCAGAGGACAAAGGACAGCATGGTGCAGAAGCCTTGACTGTGGGGCAGGACACAGGTGGGTATCAGGATACAGCAGCCCTGACAGTGGTACAGGGAGTACATTGTACAGCAGCCCAGCCCATTTGGGGAATGGAAATGTGTAGCAGGGCTCAGCAGCCCCAAATGTGGGTGCAGGTGGTATGAGACTCTAGGGTGTAGCACAGCACAGCAGCCCTGACTGTGGAGACACGAACAGGGGGCAACAGGGTGCCGTGGCCCTGACTGTGAGCATGGGGACAGAGGGCAGCAGGGTGTAGCAGCCCTGAATGTTTGGGTGGGAGATAGGGGTGGAATCAGGATACAGCAGCCCAAACTGTGGGACAGGGTGCAGCAGCCATGCCTGTCTGGGACAAGGGATGTGGGCAGCAGGGTATAGCAAAGGATCAGACTCTGGTGGCAGGGGAAAGCAGGGTGCAACTGCCTCAACTGTGGAGGCATGCAACAGGGCACAGCAAATGCCCTGCATCTTGTGGCAAGTGGCAACATGGTGCAGCAACCCAAACTGCAGCGGCATGGGGAATTACAGTAGAGCACAGCAGGCCATGGCAACCCCAACTGTGTGGAAAGGAGCAAGGTGCAGTAGCCTTGTCTCTGTGACAAGGGATAGAGGACAGCATGATGCAGAAGTTTCAACTGTGGTACAGAACACAGGGGGCATCAGGGTATAGCATCCCTGACTATGAGATGGGGTACAGATGGTGTAGCAGCCCTGCCCATTTGGGGCAATGGGAGTGGGTAGCAGGGTGTAGCAAAAGCCCCACCTCTGGTGGATAGGGCAGCATGGTACAGCAGTCCCAGCTGTGGAGGCAGGGGACTTGGCACACTAGGACTTAGCACGGCACAGCAGCCCTGACTGTGGAGACAGGAACAGGGGTCAACAGGTGCAGCTTTCCTAACTGTGAGGGTGAGGGAGAGAGGGCAGCAGGGTGCATCATCCCCAACTGTCTAGGCATGGAGTGGCAGGGTGCAGGGTGCATTCTTTAGGCAGGGGATGGAGGCAGCAGGGTGCACAATCCATGACTGTGTGGGAGAAGACAGTGGGCAGCAGGGTGCAGCAGCCTGGAATCTGAGTAATAGTGTTTTCTAATGTTACCCCTGAACTGTCCTCTCTCCACCTGCAGGCCATGCCCCCTTGTCCTCTGACTTCCTTTCATCTTGAAGATGCTCCCCCCGGCACCCTGTTTATACCCTTAAGGTACTTGAAGGTCTTGATCATGTCCCTCCACTCCCTCCTCTGCTCCAGGGAGTACATATTCAAATCTCTCAACCTTTCTTCATAGGATAGGTGGTGTAACCCTTTCACCATTTTTGTCACTCTCCTCTGAACCCTCTCTATCCTGCCCACATCCTTCCTGAGGTATGGCCTCCAGAACTGGACCCCGTACTTCCTCACTCAAAAGAAAAATGGGAACTGGTGACCCATCCAGGATTTGCGACTTCTAAACAAACATGTCTTGAAACCAAAGTTCAAAATGGTCACTCTGGCCATGATAATCCCCACACTGCAGAAAGGGAATTGGCTGGCATCCTTGGATCTCAAAGATGCTTACTTCCACATATCAGTATGCCCAAGCCACAGAAAGTACTTAAAGTTCAGGCTCCCCTTAGGTGACTACCAATTCTCAGCCATGCCTTTCAGCCTGACTTTACCCCCCAGGGCATTTACAAAGTGCCTAGCAGTAGTAGTGGCTCACTTAAGAAGGCAGGGAGTAACAGTGTTCCCTTACTTGGATGACTGGCTAGTCATAGGTTGGTCCCTGAAACATGCCAAGGACTTTCTGGCTCTCACAAGGCACACACTATTCACTAGGATTTCTGATAAATGTACTAAAGTCAATAATGGCGCCAGTACAGCTTCTGGACTTCATTGGTGCAGAGCTGGACACCTGCCAGGGAAGGGCCTTCCTTCCACAGGACAGGGTACACAGCATCTTGCAGTTAGCAGAGTCATTTCAGTTGAACAGACCACGGACTGCACAGGAGTTTTTGTGGCTGCTGGGCCACATGGCAGCTTCCATAGCAGTGGTCCCAGGGTCCAGGTTTCAGATGAAGGGCATACAGTTCCACTTGAGGGCTCACTGGTCCCAGAGAAGAGATTCCCTGGCCAAACTGGTACCAGATTCGGACACCCTTCTGCAGGCCCTGCAGTAGTGGCTGGATCCAGAAAACCTCAGGGAAGGGATTCCCTTCCAAAAAGAGCATCCATCAGTGGTGCTCACCACAGATGTCTCTCTACTGGGGTAGGGGGCACACATGTTGGACCTAACCACCAGTGGAACATGGTCACCTCAAGAATCTCTCCTGCACATAAATCTCCTAGAGCTCAGGGCACTATACCTGGCTCTACAGAGCTTTGCTTCTCACTTAAAAGGAAAGGTGGTACAGGTCAGGACAGACAATACCACCACCATGTACTGCATAAACATGCAAGGGGTAACCAGGTCCACCCCACTGTGCAGAGAAGCAATGAAAGAGTGGGGCCTGGCCTACTCACTGCAAGTGTCTCTGTCGGCCATCCACCTTCCAGGAAAGGACAATGTCGTGGCAGACTCTCCCTCAGCAGAATCAGTCAGAACCATCACGAATGGTCCCTCAATGCACAAGTGCTCCAGTCAGTATTCAGAAGTTGGGGCACACCAGAGATAGAGCTCTTCACTTCCACCGACAATCACCAGTTGCCACAGTTCTGTTGCAGATCCCCCAACAGGGGCACAGTCCCAGTGGATGCCTTAACACTGGATTGGTCAGGCAGATTCCTGTATGCCTTCCCTCCTTTTCCCCTGTTGCTCAGAACTCAGATAAAACTCTGGTCACAGCCAGCAACAATGATCCTAGTGGCTCCAGATTGGGCGCGGCAGCCATGGTACTCACTACTGCTGACTCTATCTGCCTCACAGCCAATCCACCTGCCCCAGAGGCACAATCTCTTGACATATTCTCAGGGCAGGATCCAGTATCCCAATCTCAGAGTCCTGCGACTGAAAGCATGGCTCTTGAAGACATACACTTTGCAAACTTGAATCTCTCTGAAGAGGTCTTAACTGTGCTTAGGGGTTCCAGGAAGCCATTTACCAAGAAAACATATTCTTCAAAGTGGAAAAGATTTTCCATTTGGTGCAAGGGAAGAGATATTGATCCTTCTGTGACCAGTCTTTCTGTCCTGCTGGACTCTCTGGCTCACCTACATTCTCTGGGCTTCAGGCCTTCCACATTGAAGGTCCATTTGTCTGCAGTCTCAGCTGGTAAGGATAGGTCTATGGCCTCTTACCCTGTTTTCAAGAAATTCTTCAAAGGCCTCAGCCGCTGTCACCCTCCCCTCAAGGAGCCGATCTCGGCCTGGAATCTCAATATTTGTATTGCCAAGCCCATGGAGCCCCCCTTTGAACCTATGGCAACTGCAGACATGAAGTACAGTTTGTCACATGGAAAACTGTCTTCCTGGCTGCCATCACTTCAGCCAGAAGAATCAGTGAATTGCAGGCCCTGTGCACTGACCAGGAATACATATTAGTCCACAGGGGCAAAGTTGTACTCAGAACTAACAGGAAGTTCCTTCCTAAGGTTGTCTCAGATTTTCATTTGAACAAGACTATTACTCTGCCTGTATTCTTCACTGAGAATGCCAGCTCATCTGAGCAGAAACTGCATAGCCTAGATGTCAAGAGGGCCGTCAGCCGCTACCTTGACAGAACCAAGTCTCATAGGCCTGAGCATACTCAACTGTTCCTCACTTAAGGGGAAGTGGACAAGGGTAAGCCTGCATCAAAATGAACTATTGTACGCTGGATCATGGCTTGGATACAGTTCTGTTACAGTAAAGTGTGTAAACAAGCTCCCCTGGGTCTCAGGGCACATTCTACCAGGGGTACAGCTGCAGCAGTGGCATCTGCAAGGGACATCCCACTGTTGGAAATCTGCAAAGCAACTACATGGAAAACTGTACACACTTATACCAAACACTATAGTTTGGACATACAGTCCAGAAGCGATGCCAGATTTGGCATAGCAGTGCTGCAGAACCTGTTCCCCAAATAGGTTCTCTGCCCAACCTCCAAAGGTACTGCTTGGTAGTCTGCATTTGTTTAATCATAATGAGTGACTCCTGGGGTTAGAAGAAAAAAGCACTCACCATAGTAATCTTGTTTCTTCCAGGGGATCACTCATTATGATTAAAGCTCCCACCATGCCTCCCCTACTTAAGAGAGTGTCCTAGTTCTGCATCCCTGCTGGCCTTATGGACAGGTTGTTCACAGCTGATGTTACAATTCTTTTACCAGTTGCAATCTGTTGTTGTCCCTTTTGAGAGATTTTGATGTTTTATTTATTTATTTGCTTTTGTTAACCGGGTAAGCACACTAGACAACCAAGTGCCTATTTTCAGGTGCAGCCCGGGAGATTACAAGGTACATACATGAACATCAGGCAAAACAAGTGAAGGTTACATTTAAGAGCATAAGCACACAGGGTCAATACAAGTAACAACAATGGTTTACAATGCAGGCAGCAGGTAGAATAATAGAATGGTACTCTTATGAAAGGCAGCGATCATCATTCCGGGCAAAGGTTGCAGGTAGACAGAGAGGAGACAAATTGGGATAGAGGGGGCCCAGAGCAAAAATAAGGAAATTGTACAGTAACAACGCTCTCCCTGTTGGGCAGGTGGGCCTAAGTGGTCCAATCCTTCTAGTAAGCTGCCACCCTGCTCCCACCCTGCCTCCCCTACTTGAACCTATTAAAGAGAATGTCCTAGTTCTGCAAGCTCAGGTAGTGGATAAAGTGTAGAGGGCCACTGCCTTTGATAGATTATTTAGGTAGTGTCTCAGTTAGTTGGAGTGGCATAGGTTGAGGGTGTTCGTCTAGTGCAGAGGCAGGTGGAGGCTGTTTTGAGAAGGCCCCAGAGGGGTAAACTATGGGGTTTAAAAAAAGGGAGGGCTTTTAATCTTTAGTAATAGATAGCTAGAGGGTCTTTACCCTGTTAGGCTTCGTAAGAATCTGAAGCACTCATGGTGCAGCAGTTACTAGTGGCAGCAGTTTGAAATTGGCATGAGCCAATTAGAATTCCATAATTTGCATAAATTCTGTCTCTGTAGCAGTACAACACTGAAGGCTGACTGCATTTGTTTAATCATAATGAATGATCCCCTGTAAGAAACAAGATTACTATGGTGAGTAATTTTTTCTTGTTGCTCTACCTTCCTCCCTTCCCCTCCCCTCCTCCAGTGGCTTCATCTGTTTCCTTGTAGTAATAAAATGTATGCTTTCTGTAAGGCATTCTCAGTCTAAGGGGACCAAGTCCCTATGGCACCAATAGGGCCACAACCCTCAACAGGTTGTGGGTTCCTCTAGTCACATGGCCAAGCTGTGTGGCACCTTGCAAGGATGGTGGTCCAGATTATAGGATCTTGAGCATGAATGGCCAAAACATGTTGCACAATCATTGCTGCATACATATTCAGAGCTGTCAGATTACCCAGTTTTAATTTTTATGTTGGTGTGCTTGTGCAGCCAACATCTTGCAGCAGTGGAGATTTGGAGGCGTAGTCGCTGTTGGGCGAATGCAGGGCACGCACCAGTAGGTGCGTCCCACATTCCTCAATCAGCCAGCAGCAGGGGCTGACACCCTGCCTGGCTAATGAGGCAAAGAGATCTATCAGAAGGTCCACTGCAATGAGAGCGAAGCTCTCATGCAGCATGACCACAGCATGCCTCTCCCTACGTGCAGGCAACATGGTGGCAGTGACTGTCGCTGTTGCCTGTCAACCCCCCTTCCTTTATTGTGTGCCAACAGGGGTGCCTAATCTCCATCGGCATCATGTAACACCCCCCATCCTTTGATTGCGAAGGGGGTGCCCAATCCCCCCTCGGCATCATGCGCCCCCCCCAACAGTTTCTCTTTGCGGTGGGGTGCCCAGTCCCCGTCGACATGTATCCTCCCTCCCTCCTTGAATTTTGCCAATGGGGGCCCTCCCCATCAGCATAATGTGGTCCCCTTCCATTTGGATAGCGAGGGGTGCCCAATCCCCTCGGCTCCTGCAGCTCCCCTCCTTTCCTTGTTTGTGGCAGGAGTGCCCAATCCCCCATCATCTAAACCACCCACACACACACACACACACACACACACACATGCAAACATCTATTAAAAATGAAAATGGTCCCCTGATGTGTTTTATTTTTTTCCCCCTGTAAAGAAGGAAATGGTCCCTTGGAGCTCTACCAGGCCCCCTCCACAACCCGCACCCACCGCTGTGCACCTTCCTCCCCACCCCCTCACCCCATACTTACCTCCAGAGCCTGAATGCGGCGATCTTGATGGACGGGAACACGTCTGCACTCTTCAAAGTCGATTAGAACTGAGGAAATGCGGTAAGCTGTATAATGGAATGAATAGGGTTTTCAACTTTGCTGAATATCTCAGGCATTTTGGAATTTTGGCACCAAATTTTCAACATGGGTTTTGGGAACCTCCTCATGAATTCTATCACTGTCATGGTGTTAATCGGCCTCGAAAGGTGATTTTGCAGTCACTGTTTGGAATCACCCTTTGTGACTGATTAATGAAATGACAGTGCCAGTGTTCATGAGGTGGCCTCTCAAAAAGCCTATGTTGCAAATTTGGTGGAAAAAATCCAAAGAAATGACTGTTTTACGAGCGTGCGTTGCACAGTTGCTATGCAGGCTCATAACTATGCGAATTTGCAATATTTTCATGCCAGATTTTCAACCTTGTCATTTTTGTACACCTCCTTGTGAACAGTACAGCTGCCATTTTCCACATCCTGCCCGAAGTGTGTTTCCGCACTTCCGGCGCACAATAGCGCGGTCGCTGTGGAAAATCAGTGTTCGGGCCAGATTATGAAAATGACAGTGACACAGTTCATGAGCAGAGGTCCTAAAATGCCTATGTTGAAAATTTGATGATGATACTCCATAAAATGACTGTGTTATGAGCGTGCATTGGCACATTGCATGCATGTTTGTAATGTCGTGCATTTGTAATATTTTCACTCTAGATTTTCACACCTCTTGATGAACAGTACAGCTGTCATTTCACATATGCTGCCCAAAATGTGTTTTCGCACTTCCGGCGCAGACTAGCGCGGTCGCTGTGCGAAATCACTTTTTGGGACAGTTTGAGGAAATAACAGTGACACTGTACATGAGCAGAGGTGCTAAAATGCCTATGTTGAAAATTTGGTGCCGAACGCCCATAAAATGACTGTGTTCCAAGCATGCATTGCACATTTCCCACTCACCCTTGTAACTTCACAAATTTGCTATATTTACATGCTACATTTTCAACACTGGCATTTTTTTACACCTCCTTATGAACTGTACAGCTGTCATTTTTCACATCCTGCCCAAAATGTTTTCCCACACTGCACTACCAAAGCCAATGCCAGCGTGACAACATTCGGCATTGACAAATGCTTGTTTTTTTTATTTCTGTTTCATGATTCTGCAACAATGACTGCGCCACTGTGTATAGTTTCAACAGGTGCTGAAGAAATGCTAATTATCAGCTGGCCTCTTTTCTGTTCCATGTCCCCTTGTAGCCTAAGTCTCCTCTGTCTAAAATCATGATATACCCACTAAGGATTAAATGAATCAAAGCACTACTTTATGTAAACTGCACTTCAGATGCTAATCTTAATTTTGTAAAACAAAATCCACAGCAGTCAGGGAACCCCTTTTATGAACTACATATTAATGTGAATGGAACAGCACTGAGAATTCAGAATTAATGGTTAGGCTAGCTGTAAAGGGACAATTGGGACAATTTAAAAATAGAGGCAAAAGGGGTTTCAGCACAGAACTGTGAGAGCTAGAAGATACTAGTGTACACTATCCCAACAAGAACCAACATGTTTGTAATTTTAATGTTTATTAATATGTACAGGATTTAAGCTCAACACCTGGGGGTGTTGGAAAAAAAACCAGGTGCCTATCCTGCTTTTTAAAAAATGTTCTGGGAAATAAGACACTTAATAAAATGCTGTTCACCCATCCCTTTCCCTGCAGCCCCAATCCCACCAAATGCTAAGTGTCTGAACACAGAAGCCAGATACTAAGCTGAAATGGATTGTACTGGAATGGCATCCTCCATCCTGTATCATTTGTACCTTTGCATTCCTGCTCTTTAAAGGGTTTCAAGTAACATGCATAGTGACATAGCAGTTTAAGGTAGGATAGGACTCAGGGTCCACTGTGTGTGTCTTGACCTCCCCCTCCCCAAATATTCTTTGCAAATAAGTACTCAGTTATAGATATTTTCCTACTCACTTTACTACTCATTGTACACTGTTATTCCCTTGATAAGCAGACATTTGTCCAGGCTTATCCTAAAGGGATATACTGCCTTCATGTCCACTGTACCCATTAGTAGGCTGTTCCATAACTTAATAATTTCCTCTTGTCAATACTTTTGAGTGTGCAGAGCATTGAGATCATGTCCCCTTTCAACCTTCTTTTCTCCAAGGAAAATGTGTTAAGGACCACCAACCTCTCCTCATGGCTCTTGTTCCTCGACAACCCTGTTTATTTTGGCGACCTTGCCTGCGATGCACCCTCTTGACCGTCTCAATGTCCCTTTTGTACTGAGCAGCACACTATACTACAGATGGGGTCTGCCCAGGGCCATATAAAGTGGCAGGATTTCTTCACGTCCCGTACTGGTCACCCTGCTTTAATGCACCCCAGCATTCTGCTGGCCCTCTTGACAGCAGCAGTGCAATGCTTGTTATGCTTCAGCCCTTGTCTCTTATGACTTCAAGGCCTTTTTCGTTCTACAGCCCTAAAAGGGGAGCTGCCCATGGCATGTAGGCCCCACATCTCTTTTCCTCTCCATGTGTAGTACCTTGCATTTGGCTACACTGAATTTGAGATTCTAGGAGCATGACCAATTTGCTTCTAGTATAGCAGTCTGGTACGGGCTCGTCTATGTTAAATTCAGACTCTTATTTGGTATAGTTTGAACTCCTCTTCTGGCACTCAGACAATTGGAAATTGCAACTCTGGCTTTATTGTGCAGACTTTTGCTGAGTCCTGTCAAACCTTGGGCTTGCTTTGGAATTAAAACATAAAAAGCTGCCTTGCTGGCAATGCAATAACTTAATAACAATTACGGGAGGTGTCCCTTACGGCATAAGAGTGGAATCCTTTTCAAGTTTGGACACGAAGATGATTGTTCAGACTTGTGTAGGATGACACTCTTATACCATAGGGGGCATAAGCCACAAGCTTTATTAACTTTGTGTAGTGCAACTACTTTACATTTATTGAAGACAAAGGAACAGATTTGCCAGTGTATTTAATTTTGAAATTAATGAGCTGTTGCGCATAACTGTGGAGGATGGAACAGTCAAACAGACTGCACAAAAGGACAAAGTTACAATACTGAAACCAAATTGTGGGGACTCTAATAGTTTGCTATGCATGCCTGTCACTGTATTTTTCTTTTATTTTATTAAATTCTTTCTGCACGGATATCAGTCAGAATGTACTGTAGCAGCTAAAGGGACACAGCTGGCATTTCTGGGGGAAAAGGCATGGGGCCTGATTTTCAGTTGTTCTGGGACTAAGTCCCGCTCTGCAGACAATGCTGCATTACAAAATCTCTGCACCTGTAGAGATTCCTATCTTTAGTCTGTGTTTTGCATGAGCAGCAGGTGCAGCAGCAGGAGATGCTACACCTGGTCCAACCAGGTGTATCATTTTGGCACAACTGCAACAAAAAACAGCCTCAAACTGACATGAATCATGGAGCTGGTCGTAAACTGGGTCCAGCTTTGAAAATATGGTCCCTGTGGGAAAAACTGCAGCTCCACAAGTGAAGCCCCACTTGTGGCAGTTTTTCACTACACCTGCGCTGCTTTCTGGGGGGTTGAAAATCTGGTCCCAGATTCCTATCGGAGCAGATATCCTGACTCTGATGGTAGTTTACTATGTGTGCTGTTCATTATCATGGCAGGACCCCTGGACCATTTATGGCTTGAGCTTAGAAGGTGTCTTTTGATGTCGGGAAGCTGTTAGATAAACCAAACATTCCCGTTGGGTTCATGTCTTGGGACAGAAAATAGATGTATTTGTCCAAAAGGCCCAGATCAAACCATTTTTTTTATGAGGATCCAACTCAAGATGTGAAGACTGCTGAATCTATGATGTTAGAGTAACATACTGGAGGATGTGTCTTGGGGGGAAACTAGAGGATCTTGAGGTCTAGTAGAGCCTGAAGGAGACAGTCACATTTGAGACTCTGAACAAACTACCATGTAAGAGTTTGAGTCTGCCCTGATTCATCTAAGTATCTTGTATTGTGTGAGCAGTGTCTCTGGAGGGACTCAGACCTGGAGATACCCCAAATGAGTGTCAATGCTGAGTTGTGTCAGCTACCGATTAACCTTGAAGGCATCTGGAGGATTCCAGAAAGCTGGTAACAGTCACAGGCTAGTCAGGGAGAGACTAGTTTGTCACAAGGTCATAGTAATTCCTGCCATTTGACACTGAAACAACGTCAGTGCGCCCAGGACAGGGAAGGTGGGTGCGACTCTGGCGACCTCTGTGGTGGGTCAGTAAGCTTGCCCCTCTATAGGGGCATATCAGTAGCATGCAATGACATCATGGAGGTGGGTGGGGCTAAAATGGGAAAAAATGCAGCTGGCATATAAAGCCTGGCCCATTCCCTGGTCCTCATTGTCACTTAGGCTTGGCAATCTGGATGTGCGCTCCAGGTGGGGGAGGACAAACCTTCCCCACCTGGCCCCACCATAGGGGCAATCCATGGTGGATTCAGCCAGTAAGTCCTATGGGAGGTATGTACCGACAGGGATTGGTCTGGGTTAATGGCTGATCATCTTCACAGGCATAAAATATTTGTGGAAAAACAAACAAAACACAGACTTTGTTGGCAGAAAAGGACTGCTTGGCCCACCCAGTCTTTCCAGATATTTTCTTCCTTATCTGTCTCTGCAGACCCTTTCTCCTCTCTGGTGACCCTCCCACCTCCCTTCCTCTTTTCTAATATACCCTATGTCTATCCCACAGATGCTTGAAGCCCCTCGCTGTTTTAGTCACCACCACTTCAGCTGGCAGTCTGTTCCAGGTGTCTACCACCCTTTCAGTCAAGAAATATTTCCTCACATCTCTCTTGAACTCCCCCCTCCGAGCTTCATCACATGACCCTGGTTCTGGTGCTTTATTCATTTGAAAGAGACTCCATCTGTACCCTGTTCACCCGTGTAAGGTACTTGTAGGTCTCTGTAATGCACCTCACTCTCTCCTCTCTTTCAGGGTGTACACAATGAGATCCCTCAGTCTCTCCTCATAGGGCTTCTCATGCAAACACTGCACCATTTTAGTTGCACTCTTCTGGGCTGCCTCCACCCTCTCTATGTCCTTTCTGACTTTCTGTCCTTTTGATTGTCTAATTCACCTAAAGTGATTTATAGTATGGACACTATTGTAATCCATGAAAAAAAATTCCAGCCCCAACAAAAAAAAAAGGAAAATTTATTTTTTATAGTTAAAGGGAGAATTCTAACTCCCCCATCTGAACTTTTCTGATCTTTATCAGTGATTGATTCTATCTCTCAGTGATTGATTCTATCTACATTACAGTGAAGCATTTGTGTTATGCCAGAAACGGGCATACTTGCAACATAAAAGCAAACAATATGAGAGTTGGAAAAGTTCAAACTTACCCAGTGAGAAACAAAATAAAGCTTTATCTGCTGTGTATGTTAGTCTCACACCATTTATGTATAGATGGAGCCAAAGAGACCCCTGGCAGACTTCCAAGCAGAACAGACTAATGATATCACTTTTGTGGTGTTACTAAACAGAAGATGGCTCCCTCTTGAGGATTTTAATTGTTATTTAACCACTTTAATGTAATTCTTTTGAACCGTACATAAATTTCACTTTAGTTGTCACTTCTGGGTGGCACTCTTTGATCTGTAATGCAATTTTACAAAATGTAATTTTTCTGAGACAGAATGTTAAGTGTCTCGTTTTATAGTAGTCATCACTGTCACTGAAGTAAATCTGTCTTTTTAGTCCACAGGACCATATATTATCCTTTGTTTTTTCTTTTTTTTTGAAGGGGAAGTATTATGGATTCTTCTTCATTTTTTGCATTATGTTTCTTTTTTAGTGGATGGTCTTCTAAGTATGTATGTATGTATGTATTTGTAGTTTGTTAACCAGGTGGGCCCATTGAGACTTGGATATGTTTTTTTAGGGGTGATCCAGAGTTAATCACATACAGCTTTAGAAAATGGGCTTGAAAAATAAAGCATCCTGATTGGCTGAAAGCCATGGTCAGGTATGTATTTATATTTCATTAGAAAATGGGCTTAAGAATTTAAGACATCTGATTGGCTGGCAGGGGTACATTAACTTACAGTGAGAGCCCTGTAAGTAAAAAGTCCCAGCCATGCCAGCCCTGCCAGCCTCATTACTAATATCCCAGTGTCAACCCTGCTTGTTAATTGGCCCAAACCTGCAAACGCAATTTAAAATCGCCACCATTTTTTTTCCTCACTAAGCCAGAAATTGAGCTCTCCATCAGTAGTACCAGACTGTGGAAGGGTAACTTGTTCCCCCTTTTTGTCAGTGTCTCACTCTTCCTCCCAGGTGTAGCCTCATATAAGTTTTTTTATAAAAGTTTTCCCTTTCTAAAAGAAAGCCATCCGGGAAACCATCAGTGCGATCGGCTTCATGTAAATTGCTACCGGCAGCATGCTTTTCATAAGGCAGCTGCGCACCTGTCTAAGCCATGAACCCAAAAGTATAGCCTATTTAACAGTAGCAGCTACTAGCGACAGTTTGATTGGCTCCATGACTAGTCTGCCCTTTTAATCCAAGCACCTTTTACTCTTGATTGCACAGTAGTAGTTCAGTCCCGAAATGCATTATTCTTGCTACCAGCACTGTCAGCCCCGACATCTACACAGCTGCTGTCTGCACAACCAATGTACATCTCTGCCTCAGAGATCTGATAACAAAATGTAACACCTGACATCAGTTATGTGTTAAACTTAAAAAAAAAAAAAAAAAAGATTTACACCTGGCGTGCCACTTCATATTTATCTACTTCCTGCATTTGCTTTGCAAGGTCACATGCCTAACTGCCGTATCTCCCAACCACGATAAAAAAAACAGTCTTGCAAGAAAGACAGGCAACTGTTATTATAAACTTAAAAATGATGGCAAGAGACTGCTGCTGGGGAGTGTAATAAAACTCCATGTCTTGGTTTTGTGGAGAGTCTTCTGCGGGGGGGGATAAATAAAGTAGAGTAGCTCTGTTTGGGGAGAGGGGACAGGATACAGAACAGCACAAAACAGACAGGGGACTACTTTACAACACAGAGCTAAACTGCATTCCTAATGTTCTCCTTTTTTATGTTTCTCTTAATTTTTTTAATTCCCATATAAAAATGCCACACAGATCATTTTCTAAGCACAATAATACCCTCCAGGGTGGACGGTATGGGCAATACCGTACCTTCCAGGGGCTATAAGTGTTACATGTAGTGCAGCTTTAAGAAATGTTAGACAGTATAGCTTTAAGAAATCTACTTCCTGTGAGTCTTCCTGTCTGTGTATGTTGAGATAAGCAGTTTCCTCTTGTATGTCTGTGCTGAATAGAAGTAAACAGAGAAGGCCTACATTTCTGTGGTGCATGTTTTTTTCTTTCTGCCAAGACCCTAATGTGTTTAAGGTACTAATGTTCGGCCACCAAATACAACAAAGGGGCAACAAGGATGGTGAAAATTTTCAGAACTACAGCTTTCTGAATTACACCATTTTGTGACTTTCTGCATTGAAGGCAAGTAAACAATTTGGAACTGTACAGTATTATGGAAACTTCGGCTAGCTTTGAGATTTTTACAGGAACGGACTGGGATACATGGTCCAGATGGTTTGATCAGTGGTTATTACTTAATCCTGCCATAAAATCTGCAAATGTTGAGCTACAGGAAATACTTATTCGAGCTGCTTTTTGTACTTTCTTGGGAAGTGAAAACTTCAAACTTTTATGCAGTCTGTGTGCACTGGACCGGCTGAAGGATTTGTCATATCAAAAGCTAAAGGCTAAATTGAATGCACAATACAGTTTAACAACTTTCCCAAGGGCTGAGTGTTATAAATTCTGCAGTTACCAGCAGAAACCAGGTCAGTCATTACAATCTTATTTGGTTGAGATCAAACGCTTAGCTCTCACGTGTGAGTGGAGCAGGGAGCATCTTGAATCTAATTTAGCTGATACATTTGTTATGGGGTTGAATAATGAGCATCATATTGAGCAATTACTTTCTGTAGGTGTCAAGAAGTCTGCTGATGAACTTTTACATTTGGCACAAATGTATGAGGCTGAAGAAAATTAAGCACATGCTAAGACGGACACTAAAATGAGGTACAAGTACAGTAGCATCCACAGACACTGCCAGCTATTTCCTGAAATTTCTGTGATATTTCCAGAAATATCTCATGCTTTCTCCATTTCCACAGTAGGGGCAGCAGAGAGAAACTCTTTTGAAATTTTGCGAAATATCTGGAAATAGCTGGCAATGTCTGTGGCTACTACTGTAACTGCAGTAAACCCCAAACTGAAACAGCTCAAACTGAAGTCTAAACCACTGTTTTCAAAGAAAGATTCAACCACTCCACCCAAACTGCATGGCCAATACAAATGTGCATCATGTGGGTCTTCTCAGCATAACAGGGACCAGTGCAAATTCAGAGAAGTTCAGTATCATGCATGTAAACGTCAGGGTCATATTGCTAAGGGTTGCAGAAGCAGGAGAACTGCGGTGGTCAGTTCGGAGAGCACAGACAGTGCAGTGGTTCCTATTGCACCACAAATGCAGACTAAAGATGTTCCTCCTTTCTATGTGTTACTTCAATTGCCACAACTGAGGTGTTAGTTGCATTTAATGGCAGACGCAGCTTCCGCAGTTACTTTTATTAACCATCAAACCATTGTCTCCTTGTAATAAGTTGCTGCGTGAATTTGAAGGGTAACCAATTCAGCTACTGGGCTTGTTTACCACTTTGGTACACAGGACTGATTCTCTTAGTACACCTTTAACTTTTCTGGTTTCAAAAAAGGGTGTCAACATTTTGGGCAGAGATGCTCAGGTTCTTCTAAACATTCATATTGATCCAGCAGATTATGGCCTATTTGCTGCTGTCCAGGTACCACAAAGCAGTAATCCGCCAAAGCTTGGGTAGATTTTAGACTTGTATCCAGAGCTGTGGAAAGGCCTGGGATGTTGCACAACAGCTAAAGCCAAGCTAGTTACAAAGCTTAATGCCGTCCCTAAGTTTTGTAAACCACGGAAACTTCCTTTTGCATTTAAACCGGTGGTTGGGGCAGAATTGGACAGACTGGAAAAAGCAGGTGTGCTGGAAAAGGTTTCAAGTTCAGATTGGGCCACTCCAATTGTGATGGTATCTAAACTAGGTGGTAAGGTTTGAATATGCGAAGATTTTAAGGTGACATTTAATCCAGTACTTAGCACAGATGTATTTCCTTTACCCTTACCAGAGGAACTTTTTCATAGACTGAATGGTGGTGTGGGGTTCTCTGAACTGGACCTCGCTGATGCATACCTTCAAGTGGGACTGGATACGGACTCTCAGAAACTGTTAGTGATTAGTACACACCAAGGACTGTACAAGTACAAGCGGTTATGTTTTGGCCTTAGTTCTGCGCCTGCTATTTTTCAAAAAGTGATTAAGCAAACGGTGGGTAATATACCAGGTGTTGCTTGTTATTTGGATGACATAATTGTCTTGGGCAAGACAGAAGCAGAACATTTACTTAACTTACAAAGGACTTTAGCAAGATTACAACAGAATGGATTCAGACTCAGGAGAGAAAAATGCCAATTTTGTCAACTAAGTGTCATGTACTTAGGTCACACTATTGACAAAGATGGAATTCGTCTGAATGATGAAAAGGTGGAAGGCATTGCGCACATGCCTTAACCGCAGAATGTTTCAGAGTTACACTCATTTTTGGGTATGGTACGCTACTGTGACCGTTTCATACCTGGCTTAGCCATTATATGTGCTATCCTGAATGAACTGTTACATAAAGGTACTCCGTGGAAGTGGATCATGGGCCACAGTAAGGCAGTTCAAGCCATCAAATTCTCTCTAATCGATGTGAATAATTTAACTCATTATGACCTTAACTTGCCTATCACATTGGCCTGTGATACTAGTCCTGTGGGTATAGGAGCTGTCCTTTTCCATACAGATTCAGAAGGAGTGGAGAAGCTGATAGTCCATGCTTCATGCAAACTCGTTGCAGCTGAAAGGAATTATGCCCAGATTAAGAGAGAGGCATTAGCAGTTGTGTTCGGAGTTCATAAATTTCACCAATACTTGCTAGGTTGCAAGTTTCACCTGAAGATGGATCACAAGCCACTAGTGACAAGTTTCAGTCCAGAAAAAGGAATTCCAGAAACAGCTGCTAGCCAACTTCAATGATGGGCATTAATTTTGTCTGCCTAGAATTTCAAGGTTACATACCGGGCAACAGACCAGCATGAAAATGCGGATGCCTTGTTGAGGTTACCAATATCTAGAGAAATGGAGTTTGATATGGGCCTTAAAGAGGAGCCATTATGGGTATACATGGGAGACAGTATAGCGCGGTGGTTTAAGTATCTGAGCTGCAAATCTGGTGACATCCAGCAGACCAGACCTGGGTTTGAATCCCACAGCTTCCACTTGCAGACTGTGTGACCCTGAGCAAGTCACTTAACTTCCCTGTGCTCCCAGGTGGCACCTGTCAAAAAGCTTTCAGCTTAGTATGCTAGTCCTGGTTAAACAACTGGGGCCAGATAGTTTTCCAGTGCAATTCAAAATATTTATTTATTTGCTTTTGTTAACCGGGTAAGCACGCTAGACAGCCAAGTGCCTATTTTCAGGTGCGACCCGGGAGATTACAAGGTACATTCATGAACATCAGACAAAACAAATAAATGTTACATTTTAAGTGCATCAAGCAACAAGATCAATACAAGAAACAACAGGGGTTTACATAGCCGGCAGCAGGTAGAAATAGCAGTATGGTACTCTCATGATAAACAAGTATGATACTCTCATGATGAACATTGATCGTCATGCCGAGCAGTAACACTGTTAAGCTTGCAGGTAGACAGAGGAGAAACACATTGGTATAGAGGAAGCCCAGAGCAAAATACAGATAGAGCAGTAACTGTGCACACACTGCTTGAGCAGCTTGGTCTAAGTGGACTACTCCTACTAGTAAAACTGCAAGCTCGGTAGTGGATAAGGTGGTGAGGTCCACTGCCTTTGACTGATAAGTTAGGTAGTGACTCAGCCAGTCGGAGAGACCTAGGTTGAGGAGGTTCATCTAGAGCAGAGGCAGGTGGAGGCTGATTTGAGAAAGCCCCAGAGGGAGGTTTTAAAGCTGTGGTGGGGGGGAGGAGCGAGTGCTTGATGGAATGGAGTTCCACAACCTGGGTTCGTACATAGCGAAGGCCCGGTCGCCCATTGTCATCTGGACCAGGAGGGCAAGAGAGTCGCTGGATCTCACATGGTAGAAGGTGGTAGCCGGAATGAGGGATTCAGCGAGGACTAAAGGGGTGGCAGATCTGACATCATTGTCTATGAAGCTGCCCATGACATAGGAGTGGTGCATTTCTGGTGGGAGCCACTCAACTCGGGAGTAGAGCTCACAGCGATGGGTGAGGTGGGGAGCTGAGAGCGCAGAGCGACATATGCTGTTGTACGCTGTGTCCCATTTAGCGAGACTAGTTTTCGCAATGTGGGCGAAGGTGACAAGTCCATAGCAGAGCGTGGGTAGAAGGACTCTCCTGACTAGGGCCTGCCAGGCAGCTGGGGTGAGGCAGTTCTTCAATCTGTTTGCAAGGCCCAACTTGCAGTTTGAGGCCTTACATGTATTGCGTATGTACAGATTTAGATCCAGTTGTGGGTCAAGTGTCACCCCCAGGTATTTGACAGCATCTGCAATTTGTAGTGGGGACCCATCAGCATTCAGCACCTGAGATCTTGAGCGAGTCTGGGACAGCTTTTGTCTTGGCTGTTGAGCCAAAGAGCATTGCCTGTGTCTTCTGCAGGTTAATCACAAGCTTGTGGTCCTTTAGCCAGGTTTCGATTTGGTCGAAGTCGGAGTTTAGCTTGGCATTGATGGTGGAGATGTCCCGGGAACTGGTCATGATGACTAGGTCATTTGCGTACAGAGTTGAGCACCCATGTGCCAGGGCCAAGGGTAGCTCGTTTACGAAGAGGGAGAACAGGAGAGTTTACCTGAGCAGGCTCAGACAGGGCCTTGTTGAACTTGGTGTACTGTTGTCTGCCGGAAAGGTAATTACTGACCCAGGCAAGGGCAGGGGGGGAGAAGCCAAGGGACAGGAGAGAGGTGCACAGTAGTGTGTAGTCAACCCGGTCGAAGGCTTTAGAGAGATCCATGAAGATGGCCCCGGTCAGTTTGCCTTGGTCAGCAGCAGACCTGATCATAGAAGTAACAACTGCTAGGGCAGTGGAGGTGCTGTGCCCTTTTCTGAACCCATGCTGTGCAGGAGAGAGTAGGTTGTGGGTCTGCAGGTAGTGGGTGAGCTGTGAGGTGACTACCTTTTCAAGAAATGTGCTGATCGCTGACAGGATCGCTATCGGGTGGTAGTTCCTTGGGTCTCTAGGGTCACCTTGTTTGGGGACAGGGATGACTTTGGCCGTTTTCCAGATGTCCGGGATTATGTCCGAGGTTAGTGATGCATTGAACATGTGGGCAATGGTTCGGACTAGAAAGGATGCCCCTAGCTTGAGTAGTTTGGGCTCAAGGCAGTCGTGCCCAGCACCAATATGGGGGTGAGAGGCCAGTAAGGAGCTTCTGGGTCTCCTTGACAGAGGTGACCCTGAGGTAAAAGGATGGGTAGGGGTTTTTCCCACTGGATGGGTGGGCCTGATCCTTAGGATCAAGTGGCTGGTTGGGGGAGAGGTGGCAGGTTAGTGAACAGGGAGTTAAAGGCATTGTCAATTGTGAGGTAGTTATTGCAGTTTACCCCGCCAATGTGCATATCAGTAGCCTGAGCTCTGGCAGACCCTCCAACCATGTTCTTAATGTTCTGCCAGAAACTCCTTGAGTTTCTGGCTGTGGAGAGTAAGGCAGATTGGCAGAACTTACTTTTTGCAGAGCGGATGGCTCTTTCGCATGAGTTCCTAAGCTGCCTATACTCAAAGAGGTCTGTACTGGAGAGCGAGTTCTTGTATCTCGCCCAGCATTTATCCCTTTGTTTCATAAGAGAAAAGAGGCCTCCATGGAGCTATTTTGTGACAGTGCCTCTCACCCTCCTTTCTGTGAGAGGAGCATGTTTGTTTTGAAGTGGGGTGAAGACAGTCAGGAAGTTGTCAAGGGACCTTGAGGGGTCATTTGTGGCAGTAACCTGAAACCAGTCAGTGTGACACAGGTCCTCAAGGTAGTCATCAACGTTGAGTTTGGAGTAGTCTCTCATTTAGATCACCTTGCAGGGGATTTTGGGAGGGGAGAAGCCCCATATACAGTTGGTGGGTGAGTGATCTGATATAGCATCAGGAAGAATACCACTGGAGACAATTTTCTCCAGTCTGTTGCTCAGCACCAAATCAATGAGGGAACCCTTGTCTCCACGTGAGGAGAGCCTTGTGGGTTCAGAGATGAGTTGGCTGAGGGCAAGGCCTGCCAACAGGGGCTCGTATTGCTGGACACTGTGGCCTACCCAATTGAGGTTGAAGTCACCTAGGACTAGTAGCTCATTCGAGCCAACCATGGGGCTAAGGCAGTCGAGGAGGGAGGAGAGCCCTGGCACTCCACCCTTTGGGGGGATTGTAGGCACAGTTCAGATGTACCTTTTTGGTGTTGCCTAGCAGGAGGCGGGCATGCAGGAACTCACAAGAATGGGATGGGGGTGGCGTGTGTCCCAAGACGGATACATTTAAGTGCATCTTATAGTACAGGAGTACCCCATCCCCTCTCTTGTTCCTTGCCCTGTCTTGCCTAATAAGGTTATTGCCCGGTAGGGCACATACCGAGTCTGGAGTATGTGGCTTCAGCCAGGTCTCCGTGGCCCCCCATAATGTCAGGGTTATAAAGTGCCACCCATGCTGTAAGCTCAGCAAGGTTGGGTAGCAGGCTGCGTATGTTTACATGCACCAATCTCAGACTTTTGGCAGATATCCAGGTTGGGGGAGGTTTTGGAGAGGGACTGGCAGTCAGCTGACTGAGAGTTTGGGCTGGGGCCCCAGCCAGACCATGAAGCATGGAGCTGCCATTTTGAGGCAGCATCCTGTCAGACCTCTGGGAGGGAGGTAGAAGTCGGGGTGAAGAAGTCCTGTGGAGCTCACAAGGCACGGGGGTTATGAGGTAAGCTCCCTTGGGCAGTTTACTCAGGGCAGCAGTGCAGGCACAGGCACCTCAGGAGGGTTATCTTAGTGGGTAAGAGGTTTCAGTGCATTGGGACAGGAAACCCTAGCAGATAGACTTAGCTCTAGCTCTACCATAGGTAGGTTGCTGCTTCAGGTTGCTGCTTCAGGCTACAGGAACTTGCAGTGCAAGCCCATGCGAAATAATTGAACTCTAATTTTGGTGGCCCTAATCGCAAGCAGTTCCTAGTTCAAGAAAAAATGCTAATCATGCTAAGGTAACACAGACAGTGATTAGTACTAGCAATATCAATTATACTATTTTTAGTCAAGATAGTGCTTAAATTACTAGCTAACTTAGTAAGGAGTAGGATATGGGCTCCCACATGCATGTTTGTTAGAGTACTATATGTGCAACCAGCAAGCATGATGCTATGCCAACCAGGGAGGAGAATGCCTTGTCTGTTGGGAGGAGTTAGTGAGCATTAAAGGGGAGGAGGGAACAGGGTGGGCAGGCGGGAGAAAACTTACCCATAGCAAGCAACTCGAACGTCCCGATGTGAGACTCCTCCTACTTAGTCCCCAAACATTCGTTTTGTTTTTGTTTTGTTTTTTAAACAGAAATTCAGTCCCGAAGTGTGCCTAGGGGAAGTCTGCCCAACCACAGCAACCAGCCGGCACCTCAGAAACCCCAGGTGATTCCAAGCAGTCTGTAGTAGGAGGGGGGAAACACTCTGGAAGGGTCTTCATCACCTCCCGTTTGATCCTTCATGGCAGTCAAGGAGTGAGCCGCGGGGCTCAGTGGCCAGCCATTTGAACTAGCTGGGTGAGCATCAAGGTGGGCAGGGATCCAATCAGGCGCTGGTGTACTACTTTGAAATTGGTGTCAGAAAGCTCCTCCACCGCAAATGCTGGAGTGTACAAGACTTCCCTGCAGCAAGCAGCTCCAACGTCCCGATGCAAGATTCCTCCTACCTAGTCCCCAAAAAGACTCTACTGTTGTGTGTGCAATGGAGCTACAACAGTTAGATCAGCTTCCATACTGTTGTGTGTGCAATGGAGCTACAACAGTTAGATCAGCTTCCAGAACTAGTCAAGGACATTGCAAAAATGACTAGTCAAGATGTAATTTTGGAACAAGTGTATCAGTATACGCTTGAGGATTAGCCGCAAGACACTAGGTGTTCCACTGTACTACAACCCTACTACACAAAGAGACAGCAGTTGTCCATTGTGGAGGGGTGTCTTCTGTGGGGATTGCATGTCATAGTACCCCAATGTTATCACTCAAATGTGTTGACTCTTTTGCATGCGGGCCATCCAGGCATTGCTAAAATGAAATCCCTAGCCAGACTTCACGTATGGTGGCCTTTCCATTGACAGAGACATATACCAGGTTGTGCAAAGGTGTGAAGGTTGTGCTGTATTGATGGAAAATCCAGCAAGAACTCCAGTTTACCATTGGGAACAACCTGAAAAACCCTGGCAAGGGTTGCATATTGATTTCGCAGGACCTTGTTTAAATTCCATGTGGTTACTCTTAACTGATGCTTATAGTAAATGGCCAGAAGTTCATCAAATGTCTTCGACAACTACTGAGAGTACCAATAAAGTGTTGAAATCTATCTTTGCTACCTATGGTTTTCCGCAAGTGATTGTCTTGGATAACAGACCACAGTTCACATCTGTTGAATTCCAAGCATTTTGCCAGCAACATGGTATTCATCATATTTTCTCACCTCCTTACCATCCAAGTTCAAATGGTGAAGTAGAACGCCTGGTTCAGACTTTAAAAAGAGTATGGACAAAGCTAATCTTACCACTCTGACAGCAATACAAATAGCCCTTCTGGACTTTCTTGTGATGTATCGAACAATACCACATTGTGTCACGGGAATATCCCCTGCAGAATTGTTGTTTGGATGTCAGATTTGAACTCAATTGGACCTTCTTCACCCTCTAGGCTGTAAGTCAGTAACTGAAATGCTTCCTAAGACCAGATCCTTCAAACCCAATGATCTTGTGTGGGTCAGGATGTATGCAGGCCCGAAGAGATGGATAGAAGGCATGGTAGAAAAAAAGTCTGTAAATGTTGTCGATAATGTTCGACTGACTAACCAGAGGAGAGTGAAAAAACATGGACCAATTATGTACTAGAATTGAGCTAGAACAAAAAAGGGATACCCAGAGTTGGGGTAGTTATGCAGCATTATTTCTTCCAGAAGAAGAACAGGAAGAGACAGTGGAACCACAGCAATTGAGACAAGATGTGGTTGATGCTAATAAGATTCCAGTGCAACAGCCTCCAGTCCTACTATGACAGTCAGGACATATAAGACATCCACCAAGGAGAATGGACTTGTAGAGATACAGTCTAATGACATAGACTAACTAAAAGGGACATTGCAGTAATAACTTTAATAGTTTCACATTGCTTCTGAATTATGATTTATCTACTTTCTAGCTTAGTCAGGAGGTATTGTTATGTGTAGTGCAGCTTTAAGAAATGGTAGTACAGTGTTAAGAAATCTACTTCCTGTGAGTCTTCCTGTCTGTGTGTATTGAGATAAGCAGTTTCCTCTTGTATGTCTGTGCTGAATAGAAGTAAACAGAGAAGGCCTAAATTTCTGTGGTGCATGTTTTTTCTTCCTGCCAAGACGCTGATGTGTTTAAGGTACTTATTTTTGGCCAGCAAATACAACAATAAGGCCCTCCACCTGTGGAGTCGGGTCTCATTACGTCCCAGGGTGGTCCGGTATTGCCCAATACCACCCACCCTGTCAGGTATTATAGAGCCCAGTGAAAAACAAGTGCCAGTTCAGGGTGGCCAATTACATAGGGTATCCTTGGGCACCCTGAATTTTCAACTTGATCAGCCATCATTTTATCCTTCACTTAGCGGGTGACCAGCCCCCACCACTCTGTATGCAAGTGGCACCTCCCAGTCTGTTTCATTTCCATTTACTAAATCTCTAACCCTAACAGAAAACACTGCATACTGTCGCAAAACCAGCTTACATTTTCCTTCATTCTGTTGCAGACCTCAACTCCATCTCTGTCACACACATCCTCAATGCCACTCGAGCTACAAACACACAGAAGCGTGCTACCAGCAAAAGGGCTGTCTCTCTTTAAATGGAATTATTGTCACCGATGTGAAATTGTAAGAGCGGTGCTGGTTAAAATCAAAAGACAATAAATACATAATTTAAATCACTGCCTTCCCACACCATACTTGTAGGTCTCCACTTCCTGGTTTTAGGAAGCAACGTCATGTGCCTGACAGCCATAGCAACAACAACAACAACAAAAACGTCTTGCAGGAAGGGGAGAGAATTGTTTTTTAAGATCAGAAACAAAGTCCATAGACTACTTGGGGGAAAGTTTTCAAGAAGCTCCTTCTTTGCTTCTGTAGGTGGTGGTCGCATGGAGTGATAAGTAGAACAGAATGGCTCGGGGCAACAGGAGATGGAACAGCATAGAAACATAGGGACTACTTTTCCAATACAAAGGTTTTTTTCCTAGTCTTTCTATTCATTTTAAACTCATTTCTTCTCTTATTTTATTTCTTAATCAAAATTTACACAGATGCCCATTTTCTAAGGGCAATAATACCCTCCAGGGTGGTCTGTATTGGGATATACTGGACCTTCCAGGGGCTATAAAGCCCTCCACCTGTGATGTTTGGCCTCATTATGCCCCTGGGTTGTCTGGTATATCCCAATACTGCCCACTCTGTTGGGTATTATTACTTACATTATGTTGCCAGGAAAATTCTGAGAATAGCAGTTGCACATGCATTGTCAAACATAATGGTACAATGTAAAATTACATACAAGGGACAATATGGCATACGAAGAAGTACATTCAGCTTATTCAACATTAGATAACGTTGCCAAGTACATACACAGCAGAGTTTAATTCCTACCATGTGAGGACTTATTAGCAGTTACAGGCTGAGATCTCTCAGTCTTTTCTCTATTTAGCTTTACTATTATTTGTCACAGTACAAACAAAGAAAAGTATGCACTGGGCTGGAGGTGCTCATGATAAACCGTTAATATTAAGGACAGAAAAATCGAGCACTGGCTACCTCGTTGACAAAACATTCCACTCTCGAGACATTTATTTGTGCATTCCATACAAAAAGTTAATTTTTTGGTGTTGAACCTCAGATGCCACTACTATCACTGTATTTAACATTGCATTTGCTTTTTTGCTGGTCTTTTGGTGAATCTTTTTTAGTCATGTTATTTGTATTCTTTTGCCCTTAAGTAGATATATGTAACATTTTGAATGGGTCAGTATTCCCACTTACTACTTTTCTGTTTGCATTTACCCAGTATTTGATTGCATTTTTAACAGAGTGCATGAAAACTGTGATGGTTTGCATAAGATGTCTTTTTCTAAGTTTTTTTTAAATGCAACATTTTTTTTCTTGTTTGGGCTGAGACCCTTTACAACTTTAGTAGTACTATGTCTTCTGTTGGTACCCTTTTCAAACTGTGTGAGAGGCCTTTCGGCACCATTCATTTCTGCTTAAAAGTTGAACCAGCATAATATTATGTGGTTTGCATATGCAGCCCATGATGCTTTGCATTGTGGGGTCATGTGTGATTTTATATTTCTTTGAAACTAGGCTTCCCAACCAAATGCCCTTTGGGATAACCATTGCCTCAGTGTTTACACACCGGAGATTCTTTGTCTTTTAAATAGTTTTTTGTTTTAATTGGGTTCACCACAACATAATCCATGGAGACTATCTAAGGATAGCTGGTTCATTCCACTGGGGTGTCAAACAGACGAGGCATACTAATGAGTCCTGGTAGGACGAAACACGTGTCTATGTTTTCTGTTGGCACCCTTTGCAAACTGTGTGAGAGACCTTTCGGCACCATGCATTTCTGCTTAAAGTTGAACCAGCATTGTATTATGTGGTGATTTGCATATTCAGCCCATGATGCTTTTTACTGTGGGGGGCATGTGTGATTTTGTACTGTAGTAGTATTCCTAAATGCCAAATAGACTGTCTCCATGACCTTTAGCACTAGGCAGAGACTCTCTAGGCTCCACACTTTACTGTCTTTCCATACCCTTGATGGGACCTTGTGGTTTGGTTATATCAACACCTTAACTTCTCTGACCACATTGATGGAAACCTGAAAAAAGTGTGCCCCAAGCTTGGTACCTTATTCAGGAACTGTAGTTGCATCCCTCCTGCAGAGTGACATGAACTAGTCCAGAAGATGTTCCTCCCCAATTTCAACTATTGTGATGTAGTCTATGGTGCCACTCCTTTATCCTCCCTAACCAGATTGGACACTCTATTTAACTCCTTCTGTCAATTTGCCCTTGATGCTCCATCACACACACATCACTGTGACCTCTACCACACCATTTCCCTTCTCCCCTGCTTGCCAACAGGCACCTCACTCAGTGTGTCAAACTCACTTCTAAATTTTGGTTAGGAGAACTTCCCTCCTACCTCTCATGTTTGCTCTCTACCCCCCTCCCCCCTCCCATTCCATCAGATTCTCTGTCACTTGCACTTTGTTGGTCCCCCTTCGTACCACTCTCATTGGTCAGTCAGGCTTTACCCATCATTTCCCGCAAATCTGGAACCCCCCCAAATACGGCACTCTTCCTCCTCCCACTCCCTTGCCTCTACCTTACATTACTTTCTCTCATCTAACTGCTCCTGCTTTAACCCTCCTTAACTGTCCTCCTATGCCTCTGCTCTTCTGCATGACTCACATCACCTATTAAACCTTCCCCCCCAGCCTGTGTCTCAGCATGCTCTCCTCCCCCCTTCACCACTATGTACTATGTTCCTCAGATATGCCAATTGTAATTAAATGCATATTTCACAGGTATGATATATTTAATTGTATGTTATGTTATAAATGTGACTGAATGATTATTTATATATTTTTTTAACTGTCTTGTTACAAATGTAATTGAATGTTTAATTTCTTGTATGTTTTAAATGTTAAACTGTATGTCTAATTCTTCATCCAATAGTACACCCCCGGTCGCACCGGGAGATGAGCAACTTGTTGTTCAGCGTGCCTTCCTGGTGAAATATTTCAATAAATAAATACAAATATGTTTTAACTAGAATAGGATGTTGTCCTTCCCTTATGTATGACTTACAATGTTATGTACTGTGTTTTATTTTTTTTGTGGTTGTATTTTCTGTTAGGCGTTAAGGAATTTCCAAGGCCCCTCTTTTTTCTTTTTTTTCTTTCTTTTTTTTATTCGCAGTGGCATCTGTATTTTCTGCTGGTCAGGCCTCTCCAAAACAAACAAACAAAAAAAAAACAAATTTACACCCCAATGCTCTGATGAATTATAGGCCTGTTTTAAACCTTCCCTTTCTAGACAAGGTAGTTGAAAAGGTAGTTTCAGTGCAGCTACAGATTCCTTGGAAAACTGTGACATCAATGAGCTTAGTAGTCTGACTACAGGTCCCCACCATAGCACCAAGAATGCCCTTGTGAAGGTGTTCAGTGACCTTAATGGTGAGACAGGGGACTTTGTTTCTTTCTGGTCCTGCTTGATCACTCATTGGCATTTGACACAGTGGACCATGGGATATTCTTGGAATGCCTGTGCACAGTGTAGGTGTCACTGGATTGCTCTGAGTCCTACTTCACTGGCAGGATGCAGCAGGTAGTTTTAGGTAGTTATATCTTAGGGATTCCTGAACAAGCTCGGGGTGGGTGAAGCACAGAGGCTTTTTGGGCAGCCAACTAGGGGGATGGAGGAATGTTTGCTGTATTTTTATTTTTTACATAATCTTTTTATTAGTTTATCTTATTCAGACCAAAGCAAAAACAATAGCTCTCATCTCAGCAGACACATAACATTCTTCTCCTAAATCTTACAGGCCTTTCCTTTTTTACATCCATTATACTCTTCCAATTAATTTCAGTATCATTATTATAGACCTTATACATCAGTCTCAGATCAGATACATGCCATTATTATTTAATTTTTAAATATTACATCATTAAGAAAAAAGAAAAGTAAAGGGAAAAAGAAAAAAAAAAAGGAAGAAAAAGGGAACTCCCCCCCTCCAAGTCCTTCCACCCTTATATATAACCCTCCCCCTTCCCCCGTTCCGCCAACCCCAGTTAATCGAGAATTCACTCCATCCACTATGCTCATCAATACATTCATCTATAGCATCTGATACATTGCTCCAGTAGTTTCCTTTTTTCTTTTATTACCCCTTAGACACAGCTTCTCCTAAAAAAAAGAGCTCATCCATCACTCCATGGGCCCCCCTTTACTACATTATAGCATTCTATTATTGACCCCTCTACTTTTGTTCCCCATAGCTTATTTTATCCTCACCTTAATACTTCCTGCTCTGTGGGGTTCATAGTGTGCCAATAAGGTGCCCACATGTTCATGAACTGATTTTCCCGCCCCTTAGCTTTATATGTCAAACTTTCAAGCTGCAGTGCATCCCATGCTAGGTTCCTCCATTGCCTAACTGTGGGTTTATCTCCCAATACCCATGTATTTAAGATACATTGCTTTGCCAATACCAAAACTATTCTCACCCATCTTTCCAGCACCTCCCACCCTTCCTGGTGCATACCATCTATGCCAAATAACATTAAGAGTGGCTCTGCTCTGATATGCTGCCCTTTCATATTTGTCAACTCTTTCACCACCTCCTCTCAAAAGGATTGGAGCATCAGGCATGTCCAGAATGAGTGCATATAGGTACCCAATGCTGACCCACACCTCTGACAAACAGCCGATATTGCTGGGTTATATCTATTAACTGCAACTGGTAGAGTATGCAACCTATGCACAAATTTGTAAGCTGCCTCCTTATATTTGTTACATAGTAGAAGCCCCTGATGTGTCCCTTTCATTAAAGTCCACCGTTCCTCTGACAATGCATTTCCCAGGTCTCTCTTCCACAGGTACTTATTTTTAATTGTCATGTCTGGCCATTGGAGCTGCAGGAGGGATATAGCCTTCCTTATAATACCTAAGGGCATCTGTCTGATTTGCTGCAGCATTTCCTCAAGAACATCGATCTTGGCTCTGGGCAATCTCTGTTTCTCAATATCTTGGATATATTTCCTCACCTGGAAATATCTGAACAGATGGTGGGCCGGAAAACCCAGTCCTTCTCTAAGCTCATTGAATGGGCAGACCCCCCCCCCAGTTTTCCTGATATCATTAAGACACATTAGCCCTCTTTCCTCCCAAATCTGAAATGAAGGATCTCCTACCCCCGGAATAAAGAATGGGTTCTCAACTAGTGGTAATATAAAAGATTCCCCTTTTTGGTGCCCCATCACCTTCTTCATTCGTTCCCAGCTGTCAATTACACCATTCACTAAAATACTTGAATCCCTTTTTTCTCACAGCACCCTTCTACCTCCTTCAGCTAACAAAGAAGAGATCCGAACCCCATATCCTTTCTCCTCCAGGTCCATCCAACTGGCCTCTTTTGGCCTATACACCCAATCCTTGGTGATCCTCATTTGTGCAGCCCAAAAATATAGCTTCATATCTAGGTAATTTAGCCCTCCCCTAGCTTGATCAGCTTTCAATTTATTTAGGCTAGCCCTGGGCTTCTTCCCTTGCCAGATAAACCTAGAACAATCTTTTTCAAATACTTTTATATCTTTTCCTGTTAGCCCTATGGGCAACATCTGCAGTGAGTATGAGACTCTGGGAAGAATGTTCATCTTAAGTAAATTAATACATCCTAGCCATGATATAGGCAGATTCCTCCATCTACCCAGGTCTTCTCTCACTGGTCTCAATAGTGGGCTATAGTTTAATCTATATAGTGATCTAAGATCCCTTCCTATCTTGATCCCCAAGCAGGTAAAATATGTACCCACCCTCTGCAGACCGCATGTATTCCCCCCACCTCTTCACCCAGGAACATAATTTAAGACTTTCCCAGATTCAGTTTTTTATCCAGAGAATACAGCAAATTGTGATATAACTTCCAGCAAAGCCGGCATGGACTGGGGAAGCCTCGTCACATATAACATCATGTCATCAGCAGACAGTGTGATTTTATGCTGTCTCCCACTTTTCCCTTTCATCCCTTGTATTCTTGGGTCTTCCCTGATGGCTGTAGCTAGTGGCTCTACCGCCATTGCAAATAACAAAGGGGAGAGAGGGCATCCTTGCCTTGTCCCTCTATGCAGTGTAAACTGTTCTGTTTAGTTCCAATTGACCAGCACTGCAGCCTTAGGTGTCCGCTACAGCACTCTTACCATTCTAATAAAACTTTCCCCTAAATAGACATACACGCTAGGCCCAAGCCACCAGACACTCCTCCCGGCCTACCTTCCATACGGGGCTCTTCCGATGCCTTCCCCTGCTTCTTCAGCCTTTCTCCTTCATACCTCCATGACTCCAGCATGGATTCTTCCAAAAACATTCCCATTCAGCCACCGACACAGGCTGGTTTAGCTGCAAGTCCCTCAAATTCACAAATTTTAACACTAAATGTTAATAACACAACTTGAACAAGGGATAACACCCCCAACCAAAGAAAATGTCAGTGTCTCAAGTCTCTCTTACTCCTCCGAGCATGTCGCCACTATCCTCAGCCTACTTTCTTCTTAAGCTCATTTATAAAAGTATTCGCCTTCTCCACCTCCCAGAATGAATATACTGCTCCTTCATGCATTATCTTGAGGATCGCTGGATAAATCATATAGTGAATACAAAATCACACATGCCCACACAATGCAAAGCATCATGGGCTACATATGCAAATCACCACAGAATATTATGCTGGTTCAACTTTAAGCAGAATTGTATGGTGCCGAAAGGCCTCTCACACAGTTTGCAAAGGGTGTTAATAGATGACATAGACACGTGTTTCATCCTACCAGGACTCATCAGTATGCCTCATCTGTTTGACACCCCAGTGGAATGAACCAGTTACCCTGAGACAGTCTGTCTAGGTTATGTTGTGGTGAACCCATTAAAATAAAAAACTATTTGAAAGACAAAGAACCTCTGTGCGCAAACACTGAAGCAAGGGTTACCCCAAAGGGCATTTGGCTGGGAAGCCAAGTTTCAAGAAAATACAAAATCACACATGCCCACACAATGCATAGCATCATGGGCTGCATATGCAAATCACCACAGAATATTATGCTGGTTCAACTTTAAGCAGAATTGTATGGTGCCGAAAGGCCTCTCACACAGTTTGCAAAGGGTGCTAACAGAAGACATAGACACGTGTTTCATCCTACCAGGACTCATCAGTATGCCTCATCTGTTTGACACCCCAGTGGAATGAACCAGCTACCCTAAGACATATAGTGTCATATAGTGCTCCACTTGCATCTCTCTCAGCTGAGCCGTCGCAGCACCAAATACTCGCCTTTTCTTAAGAAGCCTATTCCAATAATCTTGTGTGACATGAATTCTCACCCCATCTATTTCAACAGGCTGGTTTACTTTAAAGGCTTTAATCACTGTTTCCCTGTCTTGGAAGTTTTGGTACCAGATTACAATACTTCTAGGGGGTTGGCCCAGGCCTGGCTTTGGCAATACGGCTCTGTGTGCCCTTTCAATCTTATGCCTTCCCCCTTTAGGCTGCAGTTTCAATATTTTTGATGCAAAATTTCATTATGTCTGGCCCTTCCTTCCCTTTGGAGAGCCCTCGTAAGCGCAGGTTGGTACGCCTGCAATAGTTTTCTTGGTAGTCGAGGGCCTCTCTCAAATCCTCCAACTCCCTCTCCAAGGCGACGGTTTTCTCCGGCAACGGCTGCACCAGGTCCTCCACTCTAGATGTGAGGTCCTACACCTCCGTTAATCTTTCCCCGTGTGCTGTGGTTCTCTCCGCTATTTCTTGCAGCTTCGCTTCTATCTGGTTCTCCAGCTTTTCAAAGCGGGGATTCAATGCTACCAGAACCTGTGTTGTCACCTCCCACCCCAATACAGCGAGTTCTGCCACCGAGAAAGATATTGGGCCTGTACCTTCTGATGTGGGCCCAGCCGGCTGTTTCTTTGAGTTCTTACCAGCATTTCTAGCAGGTTTTCTGGTTGCATTAGAGAGGTAATCGTCCATCATTGTGCAATGCAGGACACTTCTATGGCAATATCTGATTCTATTCACCTTAATTTTATTGAAAAAATGGTTTATTTAGGTCTCCGGAGTGCGGAGCTTGAGGAGAATGTGTCTTACTTCTTAGCTGCTCATTAGCGCCTCCCTCTGCATTTTTTTTAAACAAATGTTATTGATTGTAACACAATATAAACATACAACAAGGAATCATCATAGATACATATGAAGCCTGGCTGGGGCAATCCCCTCAGAAATACGTGGCTAATAAGTATTTTTTAATTATACAATGCTATAATAAAAACATTTAAAACATTCCAAGTGATTAAAGCATAGTGAACCCTTATAAATTAATTTATGTTATGTCATAAACCTGACATTCAACTCTGTATACCTATGTTTTAAGAATGGAAAACATGAAACATCTATTCCTGGAAAACATGCAATAATTTAGGCACTGTACCAGGTTTCTATATTTGTTTATAACTCAACCTAATTCCTAGGTTGCTGGAACATGTTGTTAAGCAGTGATGATACAGTTATTTACTATTTAACAGCTGCTAGTTTGTCAGGCTATCCTGTACATTAATCAACATATATGATATGCATGCAACCCAACTATTCTATTAGTGCATAGGAAAATCACTGCATATCTGTGAGGTATAGTACTGCCATGTCCAATTTGCTGATATTTCGCTGAGGAGCACCTAGTTAGGCCCTGTCTACTGTCTGCTAACGAGGTCTAGCCCATATTTATGTTGGTCCCCGAGTGTCTACCCTATTGCAGACTTTTGTGTTATCAGCAAAAAGACATACCTTCCCTTCTAGCCCCTCTGCAATTTTGATAATAAAAACATTAAAGAGGACTGGTCTTAGTACTGATCCTTGTGGTACCCCACTGGTCACCCTTACTTCCTCAGAGTGAACTCTGTTTACCACCACCCTCTGCCACCTATCCCCCAACCAGTTCCTTACCCAGTTTACCATTTTTGTACTCAGACCCAGGCTGCACAGCTTGTTTATGAGTCTCCTATGAGGAATGGTGTTGAAGACCTTACTGAGATCTAGGTAGGCCACATCCACCCGCTCCACCCTGATAATAATTCCCTGGTTACCCAATCAAAGAAATCTATCACAACAGTTTGACATGACCTCTGCCCAGTGAATCCATGCTACCTCAGATCTTGAAAGCTGCTGGATTCAAGATATTCCACAATATTTTCCTTCTGTAGTGATTCCATTAATTTCCCCACCACCGAAGACAGTCTGACTGGCCTATAATTACCAGCCTTCTTCCTGCTACCACTTTTGTGAAGTGGGACTACATCTGCCCTCCTCCAGTCCTCTGGAACCACTCCCATCTCCAGTAAGTGGTTGAACAGGACTGTCAGATGTGCAGCCAGATCATCTCTGAGCTCCTTCAATATCCTTGGATGTATCCTGTCTGGCCCCATGGCCTTGTACACTTTCAGATTTGCAGTTCCTTCAGGACTCTCTCCTCTGTAAATGGGCTAGTGTTCACCTCCCTTCCTTTGATGGCCCTGTTACTTATCTGTGGTCCTTCACCTTCCCTTCCCTTCCCTCTGTGAACACTGAACAGAAATATTTGTTCAGGATGTCTGCTTTTTCCTGGTCCCCCTCCACACACTTCCCATCTTTCCTCCAGTCCTTATCCTTACATTCCCTGTCCTGGTCTTTCTCCTTTTGCTTACATACTTGAAAAATGTCTTGTCCCCTTTCTTTACTGCCTGGACTATTTTCTCCTCCATTTGTGCCTTTGTGCTACTGACTGCTTTCCCAGCCTCCCCCTGCTTCTCCTGATACCTCTCCCTGTCCTCCTTACTTTGGGTCTCCTTATACTTTCTGAATGCTAACTTATTTGCCCTTAACTTCCTAGCTACCTCTTTTGAAAAATATAACAGTCGCTTTTTCCTCTTGCCTTTGCTTACTTGCTTGATGCAGAGGTTTGTTGCCTGCACTATGGCCCCTTTTAGTTTCGCCCAGTGTTTCTCCACTCCACCTAAGTCCCCCCACCCTCCCCGCCAGGGCATCCCTGAGGCATTCCCCTGTCTTTGTAAAGTTGTCCCTCCTGAAGTCCAGGACCCTTGCCTTTGTGTGGTTTGATTGTATCACAGTACTTATATTGAACCACACCATACGGTGATCACTGGTCTCCAGGTGGCCACCCATCATGACGTCTGCAACACTGTCCCCATTAGTGAGTACAAGGTCCACTATTGCTCCCTCATGAGTGGAATGTCTTACTAGTTTACAAAATGAAGATGGGGGAGGGCCTTGAAAAATTCAAAATGATTTTTCTTTAGTTTAATTTCTTATTTTATTGTGTAAAGTCCCCTACGTTTTACCCATAAAATGGGCTTGTTCATGGGGAATATGTACTTGTAAATACTGTATTCTTTGTTTTTCTGTAAATTAATGAAAACAAACTATTATTAAATTGTACTCATGTAAACTTATAATATGCTTAAGTGGTAACTTCAAAATGTTAGCAATTCCTCATACCTTAGTAAAAATGCTGACTGTTACTATAGCGGTAATATACTTTGAAAAACCTCTACTGTCAGCAATAACATTCAATTTTCTGAAAAACATATAAGACAAAATGAATGAATGAAAAAAGCACTGTGGCAGTCACTTGTTACTCACAGTTTGTAAAAACATGTGCTCCTTTATAACTAAAAGCGCACGTCCTACCTTTACCAGTTTGCTCTGTTAGGTGCAGGAGAAAATGTGCTTTTAAGCGCTGAACTGATTTCTGTGGAAAGTCATGATAAATAAGGTTTTTGTAACTCTCTTTAAAGTATAAAATGCAGAAGGCAATTTTGATTAGTAAAATGGATTCTAATTACTTACTTAAAGTTCTTTCCACCATGTCTACCCCTCTGCACCTTGAAGATGGCTGCTTGTGTTTGTTACAGCTCCAGGAGTGCTTCTATACCTCTTGTGCCCATTTTGCTCTAATCCCGCGATAGGACGTCTCAACATGATGACGTCATGATCGCGCTACTGCGCATGCACAAACAGACTGCTGTAGCAGTCTAGTAGCTGGCTCCACCATAGAGCCATGGATTTTGAGCTAATTGGGCACTAAAAGACTGCCACTGTGGCTTGTGCACTTTCTTTGTCCATTACATACCAGCTGTTATGTAAATTGGATAATGTGACTACTTAGCAACTATACATTATAAATTAAAAAAATAAAAATTAACATATGTATGTAAAGTTAAACTGAAATAGCATATATATCAGGAAAATCAACTGTAATGCCTGTAGCCTTCATTATCAGGGGAAAACATAGGATTTCTTGGAGCAAGGACATTATTTAACATGTTTCTTAAAAGGAGTATGTGGTTTTATGCACCATTAACAAGCCTTATAATGAAATAAATTCTTATGTGAAATTATAAATTGCAAAAGATCATTAGGACAATCTTTCATATTACTGCAAAAGAAATTTATAAAATCCTTCATGTTTACAACATGAGGTCCAAAAATGTGACTTCAAAGACTTGTGACAATTTTCTTTGTACTATGTACTGAACCTTTCATAATGGGAGGTCATGGGGTCAACTTTTATCAGAATGTCTCATTCAAGAGTTTTGAATGCATTTCACTATATCTTTTGTATAACCTATATACATGAATATAAATCTTAAATCAACAAGATAGTATTTAAATGGGTAAAGAGTGCTATCATGTATATAATTATGTAAGCCCAAAAAGTCAAAAGGTCAACTATTGAAATAGCACTTAATGAAAGTTTTGTTAAGTAATACATTAGTTAGAACCATTATAAAGTTCTAGAACTTTGTAATAATAACCTATGTCAAAAGTTCAAATGATTATCTTTTTGAGATTTTTTTTTATAAAATATTAAAGTTGATCTTTTGCTATAAAGGGTCAACTAAACAAACCTTACTAGATGTCCAATTTTAAATTCTATTCAAAAAACCTTACATAATGTATTGTAATTTGTTATAATATTAGACACTACACCCTCTACCATATTTACTGGGTTAGAAATTTCGAACAATTATTATATAGCAATAAATCAAAAGGTTGTCCTATGAAGTTACAATGCAAACAAAACTTTTTAATAGAATTCATCTTTGCTTATACTCTGTGGACTCCACTTATATATATGTATGAGACACTATCATAGAAATCCATCTGTACAAAAAGTGTCTCTGTCTACACACAACACTACGTCATGTCTTTCTATATTTAAATACAGGCTTGCCAATTGGTTTCAACATTCATCCCTATATTTCTATCCAATGTGTGCATATAAAAAATCCATCTCATTTCAGCCCTCAATAAGGACTCCCTTAAGTTCCCTCCTCTGGGGGGGATAAATATTTTTTCTAGACCCCTGAGGAACACCGAGGGAGTCCAGGATGTTTCTGCTCCTAGCTGAAGCTGCAGCTGGGATGCTCCAATCCACATCCAGCAGATTGAAATATCCCACCAACAGCACCTGCCTCTTAGTCACCATCTTTTGGATGGCTTCCACCAGAACCTCATCCATCCTCCCCCCTTATGCTAGAGGTCTGTAGATCATGCCAGTGAGAATGGTGGCTCCATTCCCTGTCTCTAGGGTGACCCACAGTGCCTCTTCCCTTCACTTTATTCCCTGTATCTCTGCTGCATTCATGCCATCCTTTACATAAAGAACTACTCCTCCCCCTTTCTTTCCCTCCCTGTCCTTTCTGAACAGAGTATAGCCTGGTATGGCTATATCTCAGTCATGGTTCTTACTGTACCATGATTCCGTGATGGCGACAATGTCTAAGTCAGCCTCTGCTATAGTGGCAACTAGCTCTGTGATTGTATGTCCAAGACTTCGAGCATTTGTGCACATGGCCTTCCAAATTCTGATATCACCCTTCATGTTAGCCCCATTTTTCCCTTTTGTGTACTTTCCTTACCTCCCCTGCCTTCATTCCCATCCCTCTTCATTTGTACCATTCTGCTTTTCCTGTTACTAGGAATCCTTGGGGATTTCCCTCCCTTAGCGTTCTCCCTACTGACTACTTCAGCTTGCGGGGGTGGACCGTATAGGTTTCCCTGCTTCCTTCCTCCACCCCCCTTGGCTAGTTTAAATGCTCAACAATGTATAATTTAACCCATTCACTGAGGACTGTGGTTCCCCTCCGAGGTGGATGCAGGCCATCTCCCCTGTATTATTATTATTATTATTTCAGAACACACCTTTGAGCCAAGGCTCTTTTACAAAGGTTCCATGTTGGGGAAACAATACAGAACAAAGTGAGGACAATAACAAGTACAGTAGTTTCAAGAAACCATAGGTTTTGTCGGGTACATTAACGCTTTTATATGGAATTACTGTAATATGTGCAATGATTCACAGTATGTATGTTAAGTTACAGTAATTTGTATATATTATTCAAGAACATATGTACAATAAAAAAACACAGTTGTAATGTGGTTTACTAGAATAAATTAGAAACTGCTAGGAGAGATGGTAGATACATGTAGAGGAAGCTATGGGGAGAGAATGTAGATGATAGTGGGGAAATAAAAAAGGAGGAGATAGGAGAGTGGGGGGGTAAAGGTGGGAGGGACTTAGAGGGGGGAATTAGAGGGAAGGAAAGTAAATTTAGTTAGGAGAAACATTCACAGGAGGCCATTGTGACAAGGTGCTGATGCATGTAGCACTTGAAAGTGCCCAGGGTAGTGTCATTGGTAACAGCAGGTGGAAGCGAGTTGTACCAGGATGAGGCTCTGTATGTAAAGGAGCGTTGTTCTTGGGTAGTGTGGCAGCATGGAACAGAAAAAGTAAGATATTCAGAGCTCCTGGTTAGGTGGGGACCGCAGCTGGGGCCAGTAAGGACTGAAACCTTGAGGGTAGGAGATTTAAGGTAATCTTTTTTGCTAGCATACAGGTCTGATACTTGAGTCTGCCGGGGAGTTGGAGCCAGTTTGCTTGCTTGTAGATGTCACATGTATGTGAGAGGTGTGGAGCAGAGGTCAGTAGACGACATGCCTAGTTAAGGGCAATGGCTATTTGTTGAAGTGTGGTGTCAGTGGCACAGCGGTAGATCACAAGTCCATAGTCGATTATTGATATAACAGAGCTCTGAATGGCAATGCTTAGGGCTTCATTGGTGAGGCAGCTCCTATATCTAAAGAGAAGTCCTATGGCAGTGTTCACAATCTTGGCAATGCTCTCAATGTGTTCAGAGTAAGACAAAGTGCTGTTGAGGGTAATATATTGTATAGGCCTTTATTCCTCCAGGTGGGACCCCATTCTCCAATGTAGTGAAACATTCCTCTCTGCACCACTCCTTCAGCTATTGGTTAAAGTCCCTGGTACAGATTACCCATTCTTCCCCCCTGTCATAGACAGGCAACACATCAGAAAAGACCACTGAGCATGCTACCTGCCTAAGACCCCTCCCAAACACCCTGAACTATCCTAGCCTAGTCCCTAGCCAAGTAATTCATCCCTATGTGGACGATGATATCCAGCTCTTCCTCCTCCTGTCCTGCTACCCTAACGATCCTCAGGATCTGTTTCCCATTATTCTGAGACATGGCACTGGGTAGGTACCTAACTTCCCTCTCCCCCTCCCTCTCTGTCCCCAAATCTATGCTCCTCACCATGGCGTCCCCCACCAGGAATTGCTTCCTCCTTGTCTGGGGTCCTCTACCACCCTCCTTGGGGCCTCTCCTACAGAGAACCCCCACATCCTCCATGGTCACTGCTGTGGATGCCTCCATGGGACAGTTCCACCCCACCAGAGTGGGGTAGGAATTAAGTAGTGTTACCACCCCCAATACACTAGATGGGAGAGTTACCCTTTCGAACCTCTTACCCATGCCTTTCTCCCCAACTATGAGCATCGACTACTAGGACTATTCCTATCCTCCCGCTCATTCTCTCCATCCCCCACTGGCTGGCTATATCCATACTTCCTCCTATTCTTCCTACTTATGCTGGCTGGGGACATCCAACCCAACTCTGGTCCTCTGGACACCCCTATCTCCTCCACTAGTAGCACCTAGGTCAGCACCCCAGATCTGAAAATCACTCACATGAACATATGTAGTCTCCCTGCAAAATGTGCTTACCTGGATGTCTGGGTTACCCTCCACTCCTCCCACATACTCTGTCTCTCAGAGACCTGGCTAAAGCCACAGCACACCGACACCATGTTCCAGTTAGCAAACTATGTACTACTGTGCAAGGACAGACATGTCAAGAAAAAAGGTGGTGGTGCCGCCATGTATGTCAGAGAACCTCTCTCTGTCACCACCACTCTTTGTGCAGATGATGACTCACCCAGCGACTGGCTTATTGCAGAAGTTACCCTGGCATTGATCAAGAAACTCTACCTGGGTTACTGCTACAACCCTCCAAATGGGGGTGTATCTGGTCTTCAGAGCATGCTCACTGGATTTGGGTCCCTGTCCCCTGTCAGGGAGACTATGCATCTTGGCGATTTTAATCTTAACTGGCTGTCTGCCCAAGAAGCTGACTTCGCCAACTTACTCAAACATAACTTGATGCAAATCATCACCTTCCCCACTTGACTTAACCCTCGTACATTCTCTCACTCCCTTATTGACTGGATCATCACTAACTGTGAGGACAGGATTAGACATGCTGGTACTCCATCCGACTCTTTAAGTGACTACTCCCCTACCTTTGCCATCTGGTCATCCAAGGCCCCCTGCTCTCCCCCAAGTACCTATAATTTTGTAACTTTAATTGCCCTGATACATCCCCTCTCCTTGAGGACATAAGGGCCATTAACTGGAAGAGCCTCTGTGCCCTCACTGACGTTATCCTGGCTGTAAATTATTTCACCAAGGTGCTCCTGGACATTCAGGAACACTATTTCCCCATCTCTGCTTGAAGGGTTAGAGGGGTTGTATGCACTGGGTTACTCAAGAACTCCTTATTCTTATGAAGGAAAGGGACCACAAGTAGACTTCCCACAAATTAACACCCTCCCATGCCCTGTGGAATGATATCAACACTTGCACAACTGCAGTAAGCACATGGCTAGAATCCTGAAATGTAACTATTACCTTAAGCTTCAGAAGGAGAGCCTCGGTAACTCTCAAAAATTCTGGGACTCTATCAGATCCCTTCTCACCACCCATACCAACAACTCTAATTTACATCTGACCTCCTGTCTGACCCTTTCAAGGTTGCCAATGCATTCAACAATAAATTCTCTGACCTGTCAGCCCTCCTTAGCAAATTACCTCCTTGCCCTCCCATTCATCCAGGGCCAGGCTACACATCCCCCCCCACCTCACCTACCCATCCTCCCTCCAGTCAGCCCCCATGCCAAGTGACCTGCTCTGCCCCCTGCCTCCTCCCCCACCCTCTGCCACCCTCCAGCACCCCCCTTTCTATTGCAGGGCCATCTCCACTAAAGACGCCTTTAAACTACTAAAGAGCCTACCTGATTGGGGTAGCCCAGGATCTGATGGACTCTCCCCTGCCTTGCTCAAAAACTCATCTCCCCCATGATCTCTCAGTTTCTCACCTTCATTTTCAGTCTTGCCCTGTCCTCCTCCAGTATGCATCTCCACTGAAAATTGGCCAAGGTTGTACCTATTTTTAAAGCCAGTGATTCCCTCTTAGCTGATAACTATCGACCGATATCCATCCTCCCTCACCTAAGCAAGCTGCTCAAAAAGATTGTGCATCACCAACTGTTGGAATACCTCTCTAAAAACAACATCTTATGCTGTCAGCAGCATTGATTCCACAAGCATCACAACACCACTACAGCTTTGTCATTGTTTACTGACCATATCCTCACCAATATGGATCAAGGGTATGCCACAGGTGCTGTCTTTGTGGACCTATCTAAAGCTTTTGATCTGGTGAACCATGCCCTCCTCCTCTCCAAATTATGCTCTCTAGGCTGTTCTGCGGATACCACCAATTGGTTCTCGAGCTACCTCTCCAACCATTCCCAGTCTGTCTGTCTGTATTGGCCCCACTACATTCCCTGCCCTGTCAGCTACCACCGGAGTACCCCAGGGCTGAATCCTGGGCCCTCTGCTCTTTTCTATATTTGTTAACACTCTCCCCACTGAGAGCCTAACCTGCAACTCGCTGCTATACGCGGATGACCTGGTCATCTTCTCCAGTGAAAAATCCCTTCCTCGTATATCCTCCACCCTTACCCAGAACTATTGTGCTGCCCATACCTGGTTCTCATCTAACTTGTTGCTGGTCAATGCCAAGAAAACCAAGGCAATGCTTTTTGGTTCCAAACAGTGCCTTGCTAGACACTCTGATGCTAGCTCTTCCCTCCTCATTTACCCTTCCACCAGCCCTGCTCTTGAAACAGTCCCCTCTTTCAAATACCTGGGGATGACTCTGGACCCCTCCTTCTCCTTCACTGTTCATCGGTTTAATCAGAAACTTGCTGCTGCTTACTGTATCAAATTCGGAAGCACCAAGTGAGGTCAACAGTAAACCCATCGACCACCTGCACAGCAACGGCCCAGTACTGATGCAGGTATTGTGCCACCCAAGCCCCCAGTGTTTTCTGTGGGAGGCTGTGCCCCCCCGCACTCACCAGACTTTAGAATTCCAACTCCAGGTTGGAGTTGGTCCGGGGAGGAGGCTATACACTGGGGGAAGGCAAAACATGGAAACCAACCATTACAGTGACTGTTGCTGTAGTGGTCATTTTCTGTGTTTCGCCGTCAGGGTGTCAGGCAAAAGGGGGCCACCCATCAAATCCTACTTGTCCTCTGAGGCCCATCTGGCAATTGTTACAGGAAATCTTCTCCCTATCCTGGACTACTACTCCCACATCTACTCCTGAGTGTCTTCTGCAGTCTGAACTAGGCTCACATCTGCCTACAATAGCACGTGCAGCTTCGTACTGTCAGACACTTACTCCACTTACCATGGTGACCTTTACTGAACTCTTGGCTGGCTCACTCTGCATGGTTGCTTTGATTACTCACTTGGATGCTTCAGCTTCATTGACTCTTCCCTCAGATGTGGCACTGCTTCATCTCTCTCCAACCTCTTTAAGCAACGTACTACGTCTAGGTTTAGCCATTCCTCTTGTGTCCCTCCCCTGGATATTCTGTGAATCACATCCAAAATGAGTGGGAATGTCCTCTCAGTAGTGGCCCCCAAATTTTGGAACGGACTTACCGCATTCCTCAGAGCTTCCAACACCCACTGCAGCTTCAAACTCAACTTCAAGTCCTTCCTTCTCAACAGAGACACTTGCACTTGCTCCAGATGGCCCCCAGAGGAAAATTACTATACTACTAGCCCTCCCCTACTTATGCTTCTGACTTTACCCCTCCTTTTTTTCTGCACATGTTTCGTTGTCGCATGTTTGCAGACTGTTTCTGGGGAGGCATGGTTGGTTCTGCCTCTTAGCTTAGTATACCACTATTGCCTGTATATATTTTGTGTTACGTGTAGATATTTTTGACTTTTCATATTGATTCTGCAACTTTTCACTGCCTCCACCCGCTTTGTACTTATTCCTGCCTCCAATTTTTGGAACCTAATACTGTATGTATGAACCTAATGTACTGTATATCTTCATATGTGTATCTGTACAGTGCATGTGAACCAATGTATACTTTGTACTTACTTCCATTGCCTACTAAGCCCAGGTCATGCCTGTAAACGGTCCTTGAGACCAGCGCACCTACCCGGTTATCAAAGACATAAATAAATAAATAAATATAGGTGATGTGCCTCTGACCCACCATCCTCACCCTTCCTGCACCCACCGTAGGCCATTCACTTCTCCTTATTTGCAATCTGTGGGGGAGGAGGCCCCTCAAAGCCTAGCTAGTTCAGACAGTCGAGCAACCTTCCCCCCTGCCCAGAGAGGTGCACGCAGATGGAGCAGCATCGTAGTCCCCAGAAAGTCTCCCTGAAAACTGCAGCCCACAGACACTGCATTGCACCACTCCCAGAATGTCTGTTTTCTACCCTGCCTGCTTTTGTTTTGCTTTCCTTAAACCCCTTTTTACCCCTGTCATAGATAGGGTGTTTTACCTCTTCCCAACTTTTTGCTTGACCCTGCCTCTCTTCACTCCCTTGCAGTTTATGAGCTACCCCTACCCTAGAAAGGGTGTTTCACCACTTCCCAACTTGTTGCTTGGCTCTGCCTCTCCTCATTCTCTTGCAGTGTGTGAGCTACAAAAGGAGTTTAACAGAAAACTTACCACAGTAGTCCTGCCTCCTTGCTGCAGTGCAGAGTGTCTGGCTGCTAGCTGCCTCATTGGGCTGACTCCAGTGGGCAGATTCCTCTGTGTTGACCTTGCTTCATTTGCCCTTAGTGCAGGGCGCTGATTGGAGGCCTAGTCCTTATGTTGCTAGTAGTGGTTGAGGGACACTAGAAAAGTGTGAACTAATTGGTCTCTTTTCAGGCTGGGGCTGTGTCTGTAGGCACTATTTGGCTCTGCCACTTGCCTTGCTGCAGAGCTCCAGTGCCGCTCTCGGAAGGCCCCAAACTTCTGCCCTTTCTTTGTGCTGCTAGGAGGGAGGTATCTCAAGAGTCAGAGCCCCCTCCTGTGTTTTTGATCCATTGGCAGCAGCAGTTTGAAGTGGTGGTAGAGCATGAAGTTTTTAGAGGGTTCTATCAGGTGACCTATATTTGTGATCCCTTTCTGTTCCCAAGATTCCCATTTCAGTGGTCGGCCATCAATCTGACAGTCGGGTATTATTCGAGAGGGATACAAGTCAAAGGAACATTTCCCCCATCTATTAAGTTTTGGTAGTCTCTGCCATCATTTCTCATGTATTTGATAGTTGGAGTCAAACTCTATTTCCATGGTAACTGTCCCAGTAATGGTTGATATATGGGAATGATCCTAATAGCATTTCCTTTGCCCCCACCAACTGTGGATTACTTTTTCAAGTTTAGCAATCCATAACAGGGCTTGTTTAATACCATTTATAATGTTATACCCCACCATGGCAGGTTCCAACCTCCCAAATGGGGGAAGTCTCTAAGAATTTTCTTTTTGAACCTTGTGCAGTGTTGATCCCATATGACTGTGTAGATGAGCTTGACAATCTGTGACCATACTGATTGGGGGAGTATTATGGGAAGGTTGTTAGGCAGAAGATTAGTCCAGGAAGTGCCATCATTTTGAAAGCTGCTATACTTCTGACTAGGGTTAAATTCAAACTGCCACCAATTACTGTAGTTTCCAGGGCAAGCTCAGAGATTAAAGAGGTCCAGTTAGCTTTTACTAGGTCCTGCACCTTTGGAACTATGTTCATGCCTAAGTATATAAAACCATTTGTTGACCATTTGAGATTGGAAGCACCTGCCCTGGCCAATTAGAGATCTCCTTTCGAGGGAAGAATTTCAGTTTTCCCCAACTTACTCCGAGTCCTGAGATGGAGCCAAGTCTAGGGAGGATGTCCAGAATTGGTGGCAAGGAGAGTTTTACTCTAGTTAAGGCCAGGGGTAAATCATACATGTACAGAAACATAGTAACATATAATCTGAAGACAGATAAGGACCGCTTGGCTTACCTAGTCTGACTTCCTTCCCTACCTACCTACTGTAATGCTGCAGACCCTACTTGATCTCTGTCTCCCCCCTTTCCTTACCACTAAAGTTCCTTTTGTCTGTCCCATGCCTTCTTGAATCCCATTACACTTTTTCCCCCCACCACCTACACTGGGAGGCTGGTCCAGGCATCCACCACTCTTTCTGCTAGAAAGTACTTCCTCACATCTCCCCTGAGTCTACCCCCCTCCAGCTTCATAGCATGACCCCTTGTTCTGAAGCATCTTTTTCTCTGAAAAAGGCTTCCCTCCCGAACCTTGTTCATAACCTTGAGGTATTTAAAAGTCTCAGTCATATCCCCCCCCCTTTCCTCCAGGGTGTACATATTGAGTTCCTTCAGTCTCTCCTCATTGGGCTCTTGATACAGACCCTGCAACATTTTAGTTGCCCTCCTCTGGACCACCTCTACTCTGTTTATGTCCTTCTGGAGATGTGGCCTCCAGAACTGAACACAGTACTCAGGTGAGGTCTCCCCAGTGAGCTATACAGTGGCATCACCACCTCCCTCTTTCTGCTGGTGATATCCCTCCCTATGCAACCTAGCATCCCATTGGATCACCCAACAGCCTTGTCACACTGTTTGACCACCCTTAGGTTATCAGATATGATTACCTCCAGGTCTATTTCCTGTTTGGTAGTCACAAGTACCACTCCCCATTTTGTACTCTGTCCCTGGGTTTTTATGCCCCAAGTGCATGATTTTGCACTTCTACACATTGAAACTTAGTTACCACACTCTTGACCACTCCTCACGCTTCCTTAAATCCCTGTTCATCTTTTCCACCCCTCCTGGAATGTCTACCCTATTGCAGATATTAGTGTCATCTGCAAAGAAGGCATATGTTCCCTTCTAGTTCTTCTGCAATGTCACTAATAAAGACATTAAAGAGGACCAGTCCCAGTACTGATCCTAATGACAAACCACTGGTCACCTTTTCTTCCTCAGAGTGAACTCCATTTACCATCACTCTTTGCCTCCAGTCCCTCAACCAATTTCTTACCCAGTTCCCCACCTTTGGCCCCATCTAGGCTGTCCAGCTTGTTTATGAGTCTCCTATATGGATTGGAGTCGAAGGCCTTACTGAAATCTAGGTAGGCTACATCCACTGCTCCACCCTGATCTACTCCTTTGGTCACCCAGTCAAAGAAATCTATCATATTTGTTTGACATGACCCCCCCCCCCAGTGAATCTATGCTGCCTCCAATCTTGCAAGCCACTGGATTCAAGATGTTCTACAATCCTTTCCTTCAGTAGTGATTCCATTAATTTCCCTTCCACTGAAGTCAGGCTGACTGGCCTGTAATTGCCAGCCTCCTTCCTGATATTACTTTTGCAAAGTGGAACTATATCAACCCTCCTTCTTTTGTCTGGTAAGGCTCCTGTCTCCAGTGAATGGTTGAAAAGGACAGTCAGAGGTGCAGCCAACACCTCTCTGAGCTCCCTCAATATCCTTGAATGTATCTTGTCTGGCCCCACTGCATTGTACACTTTCAGATTTGCGACTGCTTTCAGGACTCTCTCCTTTGTAAATGGACTAGTGTCCACCTCCCACCCTCTGATGCCCCTGAAACTTATCTGTGGTCCCTCTCCTTCCCTTTCCTCCATGAACACTGAACAAAAGTATTTGTTCAGGATGTCTGCTTTTTCATTGTCTCCTTCCACACACACTCTTCCCTCCTTAGCCTTACAATCCTTCCCTTGGTCTTTCTTCTTCTGCTTACATACCTGAAAAATGTCTTGTCCCCTTTTTTTCACTGCCTGGGCTATTTTCTCCTCTGTTTGCACCTTTGTGCTCCTTACTGCTTTTCCTGCCTCGTTCTGCTTCTCCTGATATACCATCCTCTCCTCCTCCCTCTGTGTCTTCTTATACCTCCTGAATGCTAACCTTTTTGCCCTTACCTTCTCAGCCACCTCTTTTGAGAACCATAGCGGCCTCCTTTTCCTCTTGCTTTTGCTTCTCTGCCTAATGCACAGGTTTGTTGTCTTTCCTATCCACACTTTTATTGTTGCCTACTGTTCTCCAATCCACCCAAGTAATCCCCCCACCAGGGCATCCCCGAGGCATTCTCCCATCTTTTCAAAATTGGCCCACCTGAAGTCCAGGACCCTCGCCTTTGTGTAGTTTGCTTCTGCCATGGTTCTTATATTAAACCACACCATCCAGTGATCACAGGTCCCCAGGTGACCACCCAGCATGATGTCTGCAATACTATTTCCATTGATGAGTACAAGGTCCAATATGTCTCCTTCATGAGTGGGCTCCTTTACTAGTTGCCTGAGGAACATCCCCTACAGGGAGTCTAGTATGTCCCTGCTCCTAGCTGAAGCTGCAATAGGGATGCTCCTGTCTACATCCAGCAGATTGAAGTCCCCCACCACCTTTTGTTAGCCATCTTTTGGATGGCTTCCACCAGAAATGTATCAATGTCCCCCAACTCATTCTGGAGGTCTGTATATCATGCCATTGTGAATAATGGGTCCCTTCCAGACTCTAGGGTGACCCACAGTAAGTAAGTAAATAACATTTTAGTTTTAAAAGGCACCCTTCCATTGCTCAGAGTGCCTTTACAATAAAAGTGCAGACAGTAATATTCATTTTAAAATACATACCATAATCTCCTTAAAACAGCATGCAAATTCAAGGCCTATGTTCCTAAAAATAACTTTCCAAAGAAATATGTTTTCAGGGAGCTTTTAAAACCCTCATTGGTCAGGCTCTCACATATCTGATGAGGTAGAAAGTTCCACAGGGTAGGGGCCACAAAGGCAAAAGATCTTTCTTAAAACGTCTTCAGGTATACCCTGGGAACCTCTAGCAATCCCTCATTAGAGGATCCAAGTGAGCAGGAGGGACAATAGGGAAATAGGAGGTCTTGCAGGTACTGTGGTCCCAGCTCATGTAGGGCTTTATAGGTCAGCAATGCGACCTTGAAAGGGATTCACCGTCGTATAGGCAGCCAGTGCAGTTCGCACAGCACAGGTATTATGTAACTGGATCTAGGGGTTCCAGTTAACAACCTAGCCATCACGTTCTGCACTAGCTGCAGTCAGCTAATATCCACTTCTGGTAGCCCTAGGTAAAGGGCATTGCAGTAGTCCAACTGAGTGGTGACAAAGGTGTGGACCAGTGTTGACAGATCCTCAGATGGAATCAGGTGCTTCACCCTGGTGATGTTTCTGAGATGGTAAAAGGAGGACTTGACTATGGCTGACACCTGAGCCTTCAGGGTCAAACCTTCATCAAGTACCACCCCTAGGTTACGCACCTGGTTCAAGGCATTGAGCAGGCTACCCCCAAGTTGTAAGCCGGATGTTTTTCCTGCCCATGACCTGGCCGTCCTCAGATCTGGGTCTACCACCAACACCTCAGTTTTCTCTGGGTTTAACCTCAGTCAGCTGATACTCATCCAGTTCTGTATCTCCTGTAGGCAGTTTTTAAACATCAAGACTATATTGTATTCCTGGCCGGGTACAAAGGACATGCACAGTTGAGAATCATCTGCATAGCAGTGAAAACTCAACCCATACCACCTAATAATGTCCCTCAGTGGTAGCATATACACTGCAAACAACATGAGGGAAAGCAGAGAACCCTGCAGTACCCTACAGGGCAGACCTTGAGGGGATGAGGAATAAATTCCTGACACCACCCTCTGCAGTCTGCCCTCACGGAATGATCAAAACCAATTGAGGACTGTTCCCTTCAGTCCACAAAAGAACCGCAGGCGATCTAGCAGTACCCCGTGGTCTACAGTGTCAAAAGCTGCTGAGAGATCAAGGAGAACCAAGATGGAATGGGCTCTCTGATCTCTCGCCACTAGAAGGTCATTACAGTACATCTGATTCTCCCTTTGTTCCCTATAATGCCGTTGCTTTTATGCTATCCCTCACGTAAAGAACTAATCCTCCCCTTTCTTACCTACCCTGTCCTTCCTGAACATAGTATATCCTTGTATGGTTATGTCCCAGTCATGGTTCTTATTGCACCTTGACTCAGTAATGGCAACAATGTCTAGGTCAGCCTCTGCCATAAGGGCCATTAGGTACGGAGTTTATTTCCCAGACTGCGAGCATTTGCACACATGGCCTTCCAAATTCCATGGCCACACTGCTCTTTAATTCACCCTTTTCCCTTTTGCCTTCTCTCCTTACCTCCTTACCCCCTCTTCCCTCAGTCCCAGCCCACTTCATTTGCGCTGCTTTCTTTTTTTTGTTATCAGGTACCCTTGGGGAGTTTTCTCCCTCAGGGTTCTCCCTCCTGACTAGTTTCATGGAGGGGTCAGTTTATGTCTTCCTGCTTCCTTCTGTCACACCCTTGGCTAGTTTAAATGCTTGCCCGTTTAGCATTTAAACTACTTACCGAGGACTGTTGTTCCTCTCTTGGATGGATGCAGACCATCTCCCCTGTATAGACCTTTTTCCCCTCCAGGTGGGATGCCAGTCCCCAATGAAGCCAATTCCCTCCTCCCTGCACCAATCCTTCAATCATTAGTTGAAGCTCCTGGTACGTAATACCATATTCTTACCCATGTTATAGACAGGAAGTACCTCAGAAAAGGTCACTGAGCATGCTATCTGCCTAAGATCCCTCCTCAGCTCCCTGAACTCCTCTTGCACAGTCCTAACCTCATCCCTATCCAGGTCATTGGTCCCTAGGTGGACAATGACATCTAGCTATTCCTCCCATTCTACTGTCCTAGTGATCCCCAGAATCCGCTTCCCATCCCTCTGAGCTGTGGCACCGGGTTGGTACCCAACTTCTCTCTCCCCTCCCTTCCACCCCCAAAAATCTATCCTCCCCACGATGGAGTCCCCCACCAGGAGTTTCTTTGTCCTCCTGCTCGGGGGTCCTCTGCTAACCCCCTGGGGACTCCACTGCGAAGGTCCCCCACATCCTTCCTGGCCACTGCTCCAGGTGCCTCTAGGGGACAGTCCCTCTCTGCCAGGATGGTGTAGGAATTTTTAGTGGTACTTTAGGGGAAGATGTGCCTCTGACCCACCACCCTCACCCTTTCTGAGCCCTCCATAGTACAGCTGCTTCTCCTTCTTGGCACCCTTTGAGGTAGTGGTTGTGGACTTGGTGATCACTGGGTGGAGGAGGAGGCCCCCCGAATCCTAGCCAATTCAGCCTGGAGACAAGCAGCCTCCCCCCTCAGCCCAGAGAGATGCATGCAGATGGTGTAGCACCACAGTCTCCAGAAAGTCTCCCTGAAATCTGTCACCCCATAGCCACTACACTGCACCACTCTCAGCATATCTATTGTCTGACCTGCCTGTTTCTGTTTTGCTGACTTTAAATCCATTTTCTAGTCCTACTCTAGATAGGGTGTTACACCTAATCCCAAGCTTTTATCTTACTATAAACTCTAATTTACCCCTTCCCTAGATAGGGTATTTCACCAATACTCAGTTCTTCACATGACCCTAACACTCCTCACTCCCTTGTGGTATGTGAGCTATGATAGGAGCTAAATAAGAAATTTATCTTCCTGCCTTCTCTTGTTTTGTCCAATCAAGTTGCTTCTGTACTAGTCCTCCACCTTCCTCCTGATGTGCAGAGTGCCCAGCTGCCAGCTGCCTTGTTGGGCTGACACTGGTGGGCAGACTCTGATGTCCATGTTGCATTCATCCTTCACACAGGGGGGACCACAGAATGGGGGACCACTTTGTGGTATGCAGCTAAATAGGAGAAAACCAGGAAGAGGTCTTGTCAGGGGTGCCTTCTAATTGGCCGTTTTGCGAGGGCTGGGGGCACAGCCTAGCACCTGATTGGCAGTTTTTGGGAGTGCTGTTCAGATCTCCCAGCTCAACTCTTTGCTATGGAGTGCTGTTTAATTGCAGCTGTTTTGTGAAACTTCAGGGAGGGGGTCCAGGCTGTAATGTAGAATCCTACCATCCCCTGCTGTTTCCAACATTGAGTACCGCTTCTGGGATGAGTAGCCGGGTGCTGGTGTTTAAAAGCCCTGGAAGAACAAAGGGTTTGTCAGGGGCACCTTCAGATTGGCCCTTTTGCAAGGGCTGGGGGTGTGGCTTTGCACCTGATTGGCTGTTTCTGATAGTCCTTCTCAGAGCTCCTAAGCTCGGCTTCGTTCTATGGAGCGCTGTTTGAATGCAGCTGTTTTGAAAAAGTTCAGCATGGGGGGGAGGGGGGATTCCAGGCTGTAGTGTGGATAGTGTGGAATCCTATCATCCCCTGCCATTTCCCACTTTGAGTCCTGCTTGTTGGACAAGTTGCCAGGTGCCAGTGTTTAAAAGCCCTGGAAGAACAAAAGGCTTGTCAGGGGCACCTTCCGATTGTCCGTTTTGTGAGGGCTGGGAGCGCTGCCTCTCACCTGATTGGCTGTTTTTGAGAGCCCTTCTCAGAGCTCAGCTCCTTGCTATGGAGTGCTGTTTGGTTGCAGCTATTTTGTGAAAGTTCAGCTTGGGGGGGGGGTTCCAGGCTGTAGTGTGGAATCCTATCATCCACTGCCATTTCACACATCAAGTCCTGCTTCTGGACTCAGCAGGGAGTTTTATGCTTGTGGCTCTGTGGGTATGCCCTGTATGTCAGGGCTTTGCCTAAGCATCACTCACAATGGTTCCATGGCAAACACAAACAACAGCAGGCTTAGTGGGCATCTTTGCCTGCTTCCTTTGTGGAGTGGGCAGTCAGGAGACAATAGTTTGTTAGTGAGGACTTAAGCCTTCAGTAAAACATAGGGCACTTTCACCAAAGAGATGAAGGTAGGGCCTAGCCCTACATTCTGCATGACCTTCCACAAGTATTCCCACTCCACTGAGTCAACGGCCTTCTCTGCATTTACTACAATATGTGCAGAGGAGCCAATGTGCCATGCTGCTCCATCCAAAAAGTTCACCACCATTTGCAAATTATCTAGTCTGTCTTCCCTTCATAAATCCAGCATGTGATTCATGCAGTATATGGGGTAGTGCCTTCTCTAGCCAGATTGCTAGTACCTTGGTCAATATTTTCACATCACATTTAACAGCCATATAGCTCAGTAGATAGCACAAACTGAGGGATCTTTTTGAGGCTTAGGGAGAACAGTTATGGGGATTTCCCTCAAAGTAGGTTTCAGGGTACCATTCCTTTGCCCTTGTTGAAACATTCTTAGCACATGTGGTGATAACAGGGGCTCAAAGCTGTGGTAAAAACCTGTGCTGAGGCTTCCAGCTCTGGGGCCTTCCCCTTTGCTGGAGGTCTGATTGCCCCTGTTACCTCTGCCGGAGTTATTTCTGACTCTAGTTCCTGCACTATGGTATTAGGTGTCTTAGGCAGATTTAGATTTGCCAGAAAAACCTCTATGTTAGTTTGGGATGCTTGTTTCTGGGAGGAATGTAATAGGGCTGAGCTGACTGTTCTGCCCAAGATTCGAACCCCCGGATCGAATCCGTATTCCACAGATCTGGATAAATATGGACTTCACTGCAGAAGTCTGGTTCTGGGTCCATGGAGCGCCATTCAGTGTACTGTTGCCATGGGGATCCCATCAGCATGCTTGCTCCATGTAAAGGTGGCTAACGGCATCCAGTAAGGCAACAGAGCAGGATAGTCAGTCACATGACACACTCATGGTATATAACCATGGTGAGCATGCAGCATGGGCCCAGATGAGTTGGAGGATGGTCAGAGGAGCTTGTGCTGCTGCAGAGCAGAGTCAGACACACTACAGTTGCACACAGAGAGAGAGAGAGAGAAAGAAAAGAAATATAAATAGAAAAAATATTTATTTTTGAAGTGGAGCTGGAGGGGAGGAAAGAAATAGAGAAGAGAGAAAGGAGACTTACTGGAGCAAGTTGTGGGGGAGAGAAAGTTATTGTCAGGGGAGGGTGAGGACAGAGAGGAATCCAACAAGGGACTGGGAGAGAGATAGTGGTTGGTGTCTGCCGGGGGTGAAGCAAGGCAAATAAAAGGCAGGGTGGCAGTGTACTACAGGGCAATGGCAGGCTGGCAAAATAAATCTTTGACTTGTGCCACCCAGAAATTGAACCCAGAAGATCCTCCAGATGAGAGATAGAGAGTAAGAGAATACTGGGGGCCCTAGAGAAATTTTACAGTTACAAAAAATCCCAAATACAAGTTGTTTTTTTTCTTGGCTTCAGACAGTGTGGCTTTGTACATGAACAAGGGCAGGCTGGCAACATCTTTGACTTGTGCCATTCCAGATCCAGAGGAGAGAGGGAGAGACAACTGGGGGCCCAAGAGAAATTTTACAGTGCCAGAAATCCATAAAAGTTTGTTTTATTTTCTTGGCCTCAATGTGGCTGTGTAGTACAGGCCAGGGCAAAGGGAGGCTGGCAAAATAAATATTTGACTTATGCCATCCAGATCCAGAGGAAAGAGAGACTATGGGGGGGGGGCATGATAAATTTAACAATGCCAGAAAATCCCAAATAAAAGTTTCTTTTCCTGACTTCAATGTGGCTGTGTGTACAGGGCAAGGTCAGGCTGGCAAAATACATTTTTGACTTGTGCCATTCAGAGGAGAGAGAGAGAGAGAGAGACGGGGGCATGAGAAATTTAACAGTGCCAGAAATCCTAAATAAAAGTTTATTTTTTTTACCTGGCTTCAATGTGGCTGTGTGTTGTGCAGGGCAAGGGGAGGCTGACAAAATAAATCTTTGACTTGTGCCATCCAATCATGATCACTTGTTAATGTTCAATCATGATTTCATGCATTAAAAAAACTGCTGTTCGGACAAACAACAGACAAGTTGATGTGCCTGTGCTGCTGGCTGTGGGTGGCCTAGGGATAAAATGGCTTTGTGAGTCATAGCAGTCTGTTTACACTACAACACAAGTAAAGTACACACAAGTGCCATCATCATCACTCATTCCCCATTATTCCTCCTTATCATTAGTATTATAGTATATTACCTGTACGTTACATTACGTATAAACATTAACCAACCCCAGTGTGGGACTGTTCTGTATACGACCATGCACTATATGTCTGCATCTCTAATTCAAATTGTGAGGCACACTTAACAGTTGCTGAACTTGGTCACTGAACAGTAACTGTAGAAGTCAGTCAGGCAATCTTGGAAGGAGGTGGTGGTGGACTGCTGTGCTGACGGTGTGCTGTGTATAGTTGCGAGTCATGACAGTAAATTTGTCCCTGGCCTGTGGGTGTGGGTGGGAGTCATCTTCAGAAGGACATTACGTTAGTTAGAGGGATCTTTTTTTTATTTACCAGTTAGAATACTAAGAAAAAATGGATCAAACTGTTGATGAGGCGCATTCTATTTCTCAGGTAGGCAGTGGCACTGCAAAAGACAGCAATCAGCTTGAAAAAAGAAACAAAATCAAACCCCAAAAAGTGATTTTTTCATGTCTAAGGTTTCATCTTCCAAGCGAATTCTTGAATCCAAAAAAGGTGCATCTCTCAGATCATCGATCCCAAGTAAAAAAAAAGTTATGCAGTTAAAACCAAAGGCTTGGGGGGTACCACCTGCAGAGGCACCCAAAGGTATGGAACAATTGCATACTATGCTACTGCCAGTCCCTCATACGAGCCTTCTGAGGTTGAACCCGATGAGGGTAATACTAATACTAATAATAAAGATGAAGAGAATGATCAGGCAGCACAAGGTTTACTGGAGGGGATGGAAACTGCAGATGAGGAAGAAACAGGCAGAAATGTTTTGGTTTTGGAGGAAGGCAGTGGGAATAAACCACAAGAGGAACAGGCCCAAGAAAAATAGGGGGGGGGGACCCTGAAAAGGTGACTGAGGTGCTGTGCCTTCCTGGGGAAAAAAACAAACACAAAACAAATCTTTTGTTTGGTGATACTTCTCCATTAGTGCTTCCAATGAGTTGGTGGCACATGTGCTATTTGTAAATGGCCAATCAGCAGGGGTAAAAAGAAAGGAGCTTCAGCACTGAAAAGGCACCTAGACAGATGTCATAACATTACTGAGAACTCCAGTTGTGAGTCTTGAAGAGAAAGTGACAATGGTGGCTCACTACACTCAGGGGTAATGCCCATAGATGAAAGCAGTGGCAGCCCTCGTAGTACTACTGAAACACCTCCGCTACCACTTCCTTCTATTCAAAGGACTCCTCCTACTGTTACTGAAAGTGACCATGTGTTCAAAAACCCTTCTCCTTCTCCTTCTTCAAGGAGATAGCTTACCATCTCAGAAACATATGAGCTTAAAGCCAAATATGCCTCGAGTCACCCTGTTGCTGTTACAATAACCACATTTTTTTTTAGAAATGATAGCTGTTGATTTGCTGCCATATAATGTGGTTGAACATATAGGATTCAGGTGGCTGCTTGAGTACCCCGAGCCTTGATATAGTATACCATCATGGAAATACTTCTCAACAACAGGGATTCCAGATCTTTATGATGTTGTATGTAAACAATTAAGGCGTGTCTTATGCAGTGCAGTTGGGAGGGTGATGCATCTCACAACAGATATCTGGACAAGCTGTCAGCCTGAACCCTTCATGTTTGTCATGGCACATTGGGCATGTTTTGATAATTCATGTGGGACTGGGGACAATGAAGCATCGCAGTTTTCTGTCTTAAGAATGTTTTATTTTCCATCTGAACATACCTCATACAACATCAATGAAGAGCTCCAAAAACAAATACAGCAATTGTTTACTTCACAGGGATTGTCAGTTGGCTTTATAGTTGCAGATAATGGGTCCAACATAAGGAAGGCCTTGGAGGAGGGGGGGCTTTGTTCATATCTGCTGCTTTGCACATTGCTTAAATTTAACAGTTCACGGTTTTCTCGATAATGACAGGGAGATTAACGGCTCTCCTTAGCACTGCTAAAAGAATATGCACTCATTTCAGTTACTCAAGCAAAGCCCATCACTTATTTGAAAAAATACAGCAGGAGCACAGTTAATCTTTGCACAGACTGATCCAAGATTTTCTACTCAATGGAATTTGACTTTTTATATGTTCCGAAGGCTACTGGAACAAAAGAAAGCTGTCAGGCAATACACCTTAGAAAATAAAATTGGTGATGCAGACATCTATATTACTCAACCACAGTGAGCCATACTGGAGTTTCTCATTGTACTGCTCCAGCCATTTCAGGAAATCATCAGGGAGGTTAGTGCAAACACAGCAACTCTTAATCAGGTGATACCGCTAATAAAAATGTTAAAGTTTAGATTGAATCTGATTAGGGAAAAGGTTGCTCCCCAGAATACAACAAGATCGAACGAGACGTATGATCAAAAAAGTAGAAGAAGATTATAAACTATGTAAAATGCTTCATTCTGGGTACTACATTAAAGCAACAATCTTGGACCCACATTACAAATTGAAGCAAGTATTGAGTGATGATGACACTTGTTTTGGGATAAACAAGAAATAATTGATGAGGTGCATGCTGTCATGGAACAGAGTGCAACAGCAGCACCACATTCAGAATATTCTTCACGACACAGCACAGCATCAGGTGGCCCATTCTGTAGTGTTGCAACATTTTCTCCCCCTTCCTCCTCAGCCACTGCAGCCAAATCTTCTTCTTCACCACCAGTCAAACATAGCACTGTTCCACAATCACTTGGTTTAACTTCATGTCACTGGAGTCACTTATAAGATGTAATTGTAACATCTTCTTCATCTGCCTCTTGTAAAACAGCCTCAGCATAGACTATTGTTGAAATGTACCTGGCAGAGCCCAATATCAGCTGGAATGCTGATCCTTTGAAATACTGGAAAGACAAACAAAATATGTGGCTTGCTTTAGTAAACATTGCAATGAATTACTGTACTTAAATTGCCGTCTGACTAGCGTCTGTTCTGAACAATTGTTTAGTTCAGGTGGTAGCATCATTACTGACACACGATCCTGTTTGACACCAGAAAATGCTGAGTGCTTGACATTTCTGAAAATCAACATTCCTCACTTTAATTTCAGATATGATACCTGACTAAAACGTACACAGACTGTTCTGAGCAGGCCCTATCCACAAAACACTTTCAAGAATTCGTGCTTGTGGTGAAAATCTTCTGTGAATAGGGTCTACTACATGAGGTAGCAATTAATTGCAACAAGTCAGGTCAGGACAGACTAGGCCAGGCCACTATTACTTGAATGATCACATGAGCTACACAGAATAGAAAAAAATAACATCAGTGGGTTCAGAGTCCAAATACAGCAAGCAACTGCATTTCATGTCACAAACTTAGTAGTACCAGGTACCACTATCTGATCTGAAAGGTAGGGTACTGCTGCCTACTACTACTATTATTATCACTTTTTGTCCTCATGAGTCACAATTACTACTTGCCACTTTTTGTCCTTACTCCAGTCCTTACTACTACTTGTCACTTTTTGGCCCTCAGCAACTGATCCTGACTGTAATGTTTTAATTTTCATACAGTGCATGGCTTAGCAGATGCCTGAAACCTAGGAACTGAATACTCTTTGTATAATATATTTCTCATGTCTCCCATATTTGGCTGTGATTATGTCACAGGAAAAAAATGCTACTAAAGTCATATAATCTCTTTATTGTTTGTGTGTGCGTGGTATGTTAGCCTGGTTACATCTCACTTACAGTAACTGGGCTGAGATTATTACTATATTTTATTTTTGATACTTAAATTACTTGGCAGTGGCTGGCAGCAATTGTAGAACTAGGAAGAATGTAATTGTGTGTCATCAGGTCTTTGGGTGGTAGTGGCAAACTTTTTTATGACTGCACTGCACTTGACCAATGTGATGTGTGACTGCCTGCCTGCCTGCCTAGGTGGTGATCCCTATGTCTTTCGTTTTTCTTCTTTAAGGATTCAGCGTGTTGATCAGATTCAGTAGAAATAGTTGTAGTTGTAGTACTAGAACACATTACCACCTCTTGGACCAGGTAGTGTACCATATGCCACAGTACACTGGGACATGCGAATGTGGCGGCAGTCACGGAAACGTGGGCCAACAAAAACCATGACTGGGACCTAAATGTACGGGGGTACACTATGCTTAGGAAGGATAGAAAGGAGGGCAGAGGGGGTGGAGTGGCTATGTTCATTAGAGATGACATAGAAATTGCTATGGTAGAAGAGGCAGAGGGAAACGTGGAGGCCTTATGGGTCACCTTCGATCCCCAGCAGGAGATAAGGTCAAGCTGGGAGTAGCATATAGGCCCCAGGATGAGTGATGTTCGAGGATGGTTTGCTGGACAACATCATTGCCCAGTGTGGTCCAAAAGGGAAGGAGTGGTGTTGATGGGGGACCTTATTGCCAGGTACTAACTGGGAACCATGTCCTCTAAGGTGGCCAAGGAGCAGAGGCTGCTGGATGGCTTCCAGGATGTGTTCTTAACACAGCATGTGATGGAGCCCACAAGGGAGGGGCATGTCCTGGATGTGGTTCTGGCAGATGGGGATCTGGTAAGGGACATGGTTGTACAGGACCCCCTGACTGGGAGTGACCACAATACTGTCTGGTTTCAAATAAGCATTGGGGGAGTGGGGGTGAGATCTAGGACACTGGCAGTGGACTTCAGGGGGCAGACTTTATGGGCATGGGAAATATTCTCAAGGATCACTTGAAGGGGATTACCTCAACAACAAGTGTGGAAAGGAGATGGGAGGTCATAAAACGGGGACTTCATGAGGCAGTCAGGATCTGCGCTAAGTTGAAACGTAAGGGAGCAAGGTCACATAAACCATGCTGGTGGTCCAGTGAGGTCCAGGTAGCAGTCAGAGAAAAGAAGGCGGCTTACAAAAAATATAAAACAACAAGAGGGATAGGGATAAGGAAATGTACCAGCTTGCATCTAGAAAAGTCACCCGTATGGTGAGGGAGCAAAGTCCAGTAAAGAGCAGCTGGCACAGGGGATACATGGAGGAAAAAGGGGTTCTTCCGTACATTGGGGAGCGGAGAAAACTAAGGGCCATCTCAGCAGATTGAGATCAGAAGGAGGTGGGTGGAAGAGGCGAGGACCAGGCAGAGGTATTTAATGAGTACTTTGCCTCTGTGTTCACTAGGAGGGGATGGGATATCTACAAAGCAAGGCACAAAGGATAAGCGGCAGGGAGGCGGGATCAGGGGCAGCAGAAATGGAGCAAAGGAGGGAAGGTACCCAGGGTGTCACATCTGGATAAGGATAAAAGACCAGTAAGGTGGAGGACGGATGATGCCATCCCCACCAAAAGGTGTGGTTTGCCCTCAAGGCCCTAAAGAAGGACAAATCTCCTGGGCGGATGGCATTCATCCGAGGTACTATGGGGAATTGGCGGACATACTGGCTGCACCTCTGGCGGAGCTTTTCAACAGGTCACTTGAGACAGGGAGGGTACCTAGGGATTGGCGAGAGGCACATGTGGTACCAATCCATAAAGGGGGGTCGAAGGAAGTACCAGGAAACTATAGACCCATCAGTTTAACCTCGGTGGTGGGAAAATTAATGGAAAGTATACTAAAGGAACGACTGGGGGTTTACTTGGAGGAGGTGGGAGGTCTGGATAGTCGGCAGCATGGGTTTGTGCCAGGTAGATCATGTCAAACCAACCTTGTGGAGTTCTATGAATGGGTAACATCAGAACTGGACAGGGTAAGCCTGTGGATGTATTATTCTTGGACTTCAGCAAGGCGTTGACTCTGTCCCCACAATGGTCTGGTGGAGAAACTGATGGGTTAGAGTAGGCCCTTGATGGTCAGATGGATTGAAAACTGGATAGCTGGACGCACTCAGAGAGTAGTGGTCTGTGGGGAGCTCTCGAACCCTACAGAGGTTGGTAGTGGGTACCACAGGGCTCGGTCCTGGGTCCAATCCTGTTTAATGCATACATATCAGACATCAGGGATGGTATAGGGTGTGAAATGAGTCTCTTCAGGATGACTCCAAGATGGGAGCAGTAGTTGAGGGAGAAGAGGGAGGTTGGCCCTGCAAGGGACCTGGACACCCTGGAAAGCTGGGCTCACACATGGAAATTAAATTTCAATATCACCAAGTGCAAGGTGTTGCATCTTGGTCGGGGAAACCCTAAACACGTACACCCTGGGAGGGAAGGTGCTGGAAGCCTCAACAGGGGAAAAAGACCTAGGGGTCATGGTGGATACATGTATGAATAACACTGAGCAGTGCAGGAGAGCAGCTAGCAAGGCAAACAGGATGTTGGGATGCGTCGCAAGGGGGATCACCTCTAGGAGCAGGGAAGTGATTCTGCCACTGTACAATGGACTGGTTAGACCACACCTTGAATACTGTGTACAGTACTGGAGACCACACTTGAAGAGGGACATACAGCTCCTGGAGAGGGTACAGAGGAGGGCAACAAAGATGATACGAGGGCTAGGGGATTTGACTTACGAGGACAGACTTGAGGAGCTCTGCCTGTTTTCATTGGAGGAGAGGAGAGACAGGGGGACATGATTGAGGTCTTCAAGTACCTCAAGGGAATAAATAGGGTAAACATGGAGGGGATCTTTAGACTAAAGCAGGGAGGCATCACCAGAGGGCATGGTTTGAAGTTGGAAGGTGGAAGGGTGAGGGGGGAAAAGAGGAGGAGGTTTTTCACTGAGAGGGTGGTGGACCCTTGGAATGCTTTGCCTGGTGAGCTGGTTCAGAGATCCACAGTGGAGAGCTTTAAGAGAGGGTGGGACAGACACAGAAAGTGGATGTATCAGATGATGGCCTGTCCCGGGGGGGTGGGGATGGATGATAGGGGTTTCTGGAGCACAAGGGATGGGAGGGTCTCGGCACCCAACTAAGGATCTAGGTTCGAGCAGACTTGATAGACCATAAGGCCTAATCTGCTGGCAAATAGTATGTTAGTATGTTAGTATGTTAGTTGCATCATTCACATGGGTAGGTAGGCTCTCTTAGTGCTGCTCATTTGATCATTTATATCAATTTCTTTGGCCTGTTCAGCTCTGACTGGAACATCCATCAAAATAATACCCACACAGCACCATTAATAAAAAAAAAATCTTAGCTGCCTGGCAGTGTCTTCAGTGCTTCATGGTGCTATGATATAGATATTTGCATCTGTCTGTCTCTGTCTCTCTCTCCATCTCTCTGTCTCTCCCAGCACACTCATTTCATGGACCTGAGCAGGATATGCCACCATTATAGGCTTGCCATGAAGGGGCTAGTAGTGAGTGATTGCTTTTTTATTTAGCAGTTTTTACATTAATTTGTATACAAATAATCCATAAAATTATTTCCTTTGGGCCTCTGTGTCAAATGTGGCTGACTTTGGCCACTTTTATGCATTTTTTCAAATGTTTTCAAATATTTGTCAATAAATCAGAACTAATCAGAACTAATTAGGATCAATCAGAACTTCATCGTGTTCCGGTTCTTGTTTAATAAGGGTCAGAACTTCACTGAGTTGTCCCAGCCCTAGAATATAACTATGTAAAACTTGTGGAATGCCTCATTGATTTTCTTTGGTTCCAAGGAGATCTGACCATTGACTGTCATGATGTGGCGTATTTGTGCCTCTGACTGTTTCTTTTTCAGGTTTGGGCAAGTTCCACAAAAATTGGGAAGTCACTTCCATTGGGGGCATTCATACTCCATATTAGAATGACCTCCTCTGTACTTTCCTTGTGACTAAGATCCACCTCCCTTCCTTATCTCCCACCTGCTGCTGTACAACTAGTGGACAGCCTTTTTCCACCAATACAGAGACCCATCTTTTCTTAGATGTGAAGCTGCTAAATAACTTTTATCTATCCTGGCCCTGGCCAATCTAGCTGCTTATTTATGAAGAAGGTGGGTTTCTTGTAACAATGCCACATCGCACCTGGCAACTTTCAGATATTTCAGTATATTGCTTTGTTTGGAGGGGCAGTTGATGCCCTGGACATTCCTGGACACTACTTTTAGTTCTACCATGATGTGATGTGTGGGAAAGTTAAAGCATGCATGTTTTGTTTAATGGGTTCTAACACCCCTGGCCCCCAGTGAAAACTGTTTGTTCTTTACTTTACATACCACCTCGGGGGAGGGGTGGGTCCCCCTGTGTCCACTTGGTCCTGCCCCCCACATGCTGGAATGGCGGGGCAGACCTGGTTGGAGGCAGGAGACCCATGGACCCACCAATTTGCTCCTTTTACCCCTGCATGGTTACTGGGGAAACTGAAATTTATAGCAACATTTAAGTGCAATGGCGAGTTGATTTTACTATGGGCCCCTTGGGAGCAGAACACTTGAGCCACAACTACCTTTTGGGGGAAAATCTGGGTCTAAAACTTGCTCTTAATCCTTGGTGGAGCGAGAGGCATGACCTCCTTCCCCCTTGCCCCCCATCTCACAAGACAGACATCTAACGTCTGGTCTACCTATTAGTAAGACCCTGCCAAAAATTGTTTTGGCATACTCTAGAGGCTGGTCACGTACTCATAAGTGATTGATCTCATGGAAGCCCGCAGTTGTATTGTAGTACCTGTCCAGTTGGCAGGCTGCTGCTTTAAAAAGTTTAATCAGTTAATGTTTAATTCTGGTTGTTTTTTGTTAGAGGAATTTACTCCTCACATTTCCCTTTATAGACAGTCACATCCCTTAAGTATTGAGCAGGAGCCAGAGGTTTTCTATGTAATGGAATCTTGTGGTGTACTGCAAACACAATTCCTCAGTTCCGAGCTATACTTTTAATGGCTAAAGCACCACTTAAGATTTTTTCTTTGAATGTGATTGGTCTGGGAAGCCTGGTAAAAAGATCCAGAATGATTTCCCTGTTCAAAAAGACCAAAGCAGGAATAATATGTTTACAGGAGACACATATGACTAGGAATGAGCATGGGAAGCTGACATGAGGAGGGTTCACACAGGTGTTTTCCTCCTCCTTTGTGAGTGGAAGGAAGGGGGGGGGTCACCATACTGGTTTCCAGCCATACCCCTTTTCAACCCACATGGGAGTGGGTTGACCCAGAAGGCCACTTAGTGGTGGTACAGGGTCTATTGCAAGACAAAGAAATGACATTGGCCAATATATATTTCCCCCCTGGTTCCACTGCTCAGACCAGAAGATCCTTCTTGAATGAAGTGGTTCAACTAACTAAGGGCACCCTTATTTTATGTGGAGATTTCAATATTGCCTCTAGTCCCCATCTCGATTCCACCCGAGTTGCTAGAGGCAAGCAAACTGCTCCGCATAAATTCTTTAAATGTTTTATACAGGAGGTGGGCTGGCTGGACATGTGGCGCACCCTCTATCCTAGGGATAGACAATATACTTTTTACTCATCTGTACATGGTTCTTACTCTAGGATAGATCACTGCTATACACAGAGGGAAAGTCTGGACTCCCTTGAAGAAGTCTCTAAGGAGGACATATTTCATTCTGACTATGCCTCAGTGGTCACTGAATGGGAGGTGGGCCTAGAAAGGCGACATACCCTGTGGAGATGCAATCCAATTCCCCTTAAAAGTGCCCCCTTCTGGGAATTTCTTGATGAAAAATTATGGGAGAACCAGGAAGATATCATGAGCACTGAAGTTTCCTCTGCAATTCAGTGGGACACACGGAAGGCGGTACTCTGTGGCTACTTAATACAATACTCATCAACTTTGGCGAAACAGCATGGGAGAGGCAATCACTCTTAGAACAGACTCACATTTCTCCAGATAGCCCACCAGCACGGGGATGACTCTCTGTTGGCCCAATTCAAACAGACTAGATAAGAACTGGACTCACTACCACTGCAGAAAACTGAAATAGCATTAGCCTTTCTAAGGCAACAATACGATGAGATTGGGCCCAGGGCCTCCCGCCTGCCAGCTTTTTGGTTGCATAAGCAAAGCCGCCTTTCAACGATACCCACAGTCAGGGACCCTGCATTGGGCGCCCTCTGTACAAGGGTGAGTCATATTACTCAGGCCTTTAGCGACTATTATAAAAAACTGTACACCCCTGATCACCCCTCGGAACCTGATGACATCAAGGCATTTCTCCAACCTCTGGGCCTCCCCAGGTTAACTAGAGATCAGCAAACTCTGCTAGTTTCCCCCATTACACATGTAGAACTCATAGCTGCCATTTCCCATGCCAAAACCATGAAAGCCCCTGCCCCAGACAGATATGGCGCTGAACTTTATAAACACTAAACACAGAGAATTGCCCCACTCCTTCTGCAGGTATATAACGAGGTCCTACAGGGACTAGTTAGTCACCACCTAGCTGGTCATATGCGGTGATATCCCTAATTCCAAAGCCAGATAATGACCCGCAGTTTTGCACATCATGCTGCCCAATTTCCGTACTAAATGTGGCTTATAAGTTTTTCATGTTTCTTATGGCCAAACTTTTAGATGCGGTTCTAACCACTATAATTAACCTGGACCAGACAGGATTTGTTAGTGCGAGATCCACCACGGACAACACGAGAAGGGCCTTTCATTTGGCTCAGGAAATGCAATCACATGGGTCATCCTTTGTCCTTCTCAGCCTAGTTGCTGAGAAGGCTTTTGACAGGGTCTCATGGTCCTTCCTGTTTACCACCATGTCAAGGATGGGCTTCTCCTCTCCCTTTATTTCCATGATTATGACACTTTATTCCTCACCTAAAGCATGTGTTAAAGTCTCGGGGCATCACTCCACCTATTTTCCCCTTTACAGGGGTACCCGTCAGGGTTGCCCTCTGTCCCCCGGCCTGTTTGCTATTTTCATCGAACCCCTGCCACAGGCCATCAGGGAATCCTGCCTATTAGAAGGAGTAAGGGTTGATGGAATAGAACACCGAATTGCCCTTTATGCCGATGACGTCCTGCTATTCCTCACTAATCCCTCAAAGTCAGTTCCAGCTATATTCAAAATAATTGAACAATTCGGTGGCTGGTCAGGATATAAGCTTAATACCACCAAACCAGAGGTATTAACTTTTAATTACCCCCCCCCCCATATCATTGACACAGAGGTTTCCCTTCCGTTGGGATCTGGACAGGTTAAAATACCTGGGCATTTATCTTTCCCATCGGGCTGGAAATGAAAAAAGACACAACTATGATCCATTCACCACACAACTCCAGTCTGAGCTTGCACGATGGAATATTCTCCCATTAAATGTTATCCAGAGAGTAGATGTGATCAGAATGGTAATTCTGCACCAAGCTCTCTATCTGTTCCAAAATGTCCCCATATATATCCCTGCTAAAACATTCCAACTATGGAATAAACACATTAGCAGGTTTATATGGACTGGGCAATGCCCCAGAATAAAATTCTCTACCTGGATCCTCCCAAGAAGTACTGGAGGACTGGCCCTCCCGAACCTTAAACACTACTACTGGGCCTCACATCTCTTGTTCATCTTACACAGACTTACAAACATCACCCCCGCTCTCTGGAGAAAAATACTGGAGGGGCTCATGCCTTACCGTAAGTGGGTTAGGGTGATGTTACATTGCTCCACCTCCTATCCACATGAGTGGACCCTCCCAGAACTGCTGGATTTTATACCAATTGAAAGTCTGGACTGCCATCCGTAGACAATTATCTCTTACCACATACCTACCCTTCATATGTCCTATAGCCCTCATGGAGAACTTCCCTCCTGCCTCCCTTGACTGTATATTTGAAACCTGGGACCATTCCCAACTCTCCTACCTTACACAATTTCTAAGTGGAGGGGAGTTTAAGTCCTTCCAGGACTTGAGTCGTACCCACGGGATGTGACATTCCGATTTTTACCATTATCTGCGACTGAGACATTTCTGTTATTCCCTCCCCCTGGAGTTATGTGCATCTGGGGCTACCTCCTCCAGGTCACTTGTCTCCAGCAATGCATTACCTCTGGTGGGGTTCCCCACATTATCTCAGTTCTGTATAAGGTAATTACAGACAACTTAGGATTAAATACCAAAGGAATCTGCGCAAAGTGGAGCTTGGAGTTTGGGTTTGAGGTGCCCCCACAACAATGGGAAAGGGGTTGCAGATCAATATCTAAACTTACATACTCACACAGCTGGAGATTGTTCTCCTGGCAGATAATGCTCAGGTATTTCCGAACCCCGGTGATAACAGCCCATTTCTCAGTAACTCATCCAGGAACCTGTTGGCGCCAATGCGGGGACTCTGCTGCACATCATACACATATATGCTGGCTATGTCCAAAAATCCACTCCTTCCTGACCTCTTTGCAATCTAATCTGGGTGAGCTGGTTGGCACCTCAAGTCGTGCCTGAAAATAGGCAGGATTGTTGCCTAGCGCACTTACCCAGTTACCAAAAGCTAATAAATAAATAAAATTACCCTCACTACTGATCTTTTCATCCTGCATATCTTCCCTCGAGGAATCAGAGACTCCCACATATGCTACTTGCTTGGGATCTCCCTGCTGGCTGCTAAAAAGGCCTTGACTCGATGTTGGCTTACTCCAAAAGTTCTCACAATGGAGAGAGATAATGACCCATATCTATGAGATGGAAAATATTTCCTACTACTTAAATAATACCTCTGATTTATTTACTATGAAATGGAGCAGATGTGTTATGCATATAATGTTAAGGGATAAGATCTTTATTCCCTGAACCTCTCCATCGGGGACAATCTAATCTGGGAGAAACATTAGTCAACACAAAGATTTAAAGTTTGGTCCTTATATCCAGGTTTGAGTGGCCCCTGAGGAACTGGAGAAGGAGGAGACACCCTCGGGAAATACCTATCTTAAGTTATCTCATACGTTGGGAGAGGCTATTGCTGGGTCATTGTCATTAACTTGCATCTAGTACTTGACTCCATGATATTTTATGTTTTTCTTTTAATGGACTATCTAACTGTTTGGCTCCACTATAAATGTATGTATAATTTTGAATTATGACTGTCAGTTCCCTGTGTAACCCCCCCCCCCTTGTTTATCTGAAAATTAATAAAAATATAATGAAAAAAAAACATGCATGTTTTGTTGAGATATGCACTTACCTTTGCTGTCTGGGATTACACCAGGCATGTCTCAGAGGATAGAATAAGGGAGGGAGGGAGGAGAAAGAGAGAGCTAGAGAGAGAGAGAGCTAGAGAGAGAGAGAGAGAGAGAGAGAGAGAGAGAGAGAGAGAGAGAGAGAGAGAGATTTTTGCGAAGGTTAAAATTGACATGATATCTTTAACCATTTCTAAGACAGTGGCACAGTCAACATGTTCAGAGCAGTGCATTCATTTTTGTCAGAAGCAGTACAGTATCATTTGCTTGTAGTTGGTAGGATAATCTCTCTAACTGTATGCATACAAAGTTTTCTAGTTTACTCTTGTTGACATGCAAATAGTTGCAGATTGCCCTGAGGAATAAAGGGACAGTGAACTCTATCACACCAAATCTCCATCCCTCAGACAATGATGGTGAGACCATCTTCTGACCAGCTATTAACCGGTCTAATAACTTAGTGGGTTGCTCCATGTTAGCCATATTGTATTGACTTAATGCTGTTGGGACATCTTATTTGCAGTGTAAGTGGGGCACTTGAAACTGACTGGGCTCGAAACTAATTTGGCTTTGATATGCAAACTTCTTAAAAAAGAAGAAAGCAAGGGAGGTAGGTTGGAGAAAGAAAATTCCGTATTAACCACACAGAAAGTTTAGTAAAGAAGTCATAGTTCAAGGGGTGTAATACAGTATTAGTAATATTTTGTTATTTGGACTGGAAATCGAAGCAGCGCACTGCACTTGTGAACTGGCTGACTCCCAGTTCTGACAGCCATAATCAACAATGTCACTGCCATGATTCCTTTAGAAGTTGTGGAGTCAGATGGACTGGTTAGTTTAGTTTCTAGCATGGGGGAAGATAGGGATGTTATTCAGGCTGTGGCCCATGAGAAAAGTAATTAGCTGAGTCAATATTAGCTAGAAAATAACCTTGTTTCCAATAGAGCTACAGTTGTGTTCCCAAACTTGTGCATCCTGCTATGAACTTTCCCATTGCACTATAAGCTGAAGGTGCATGTGTGTGTATGTGTGTGTGTGTGTGTGGGGGGGCAGGACAATGCTGCCTGCTACAGGCATGATGTCTTTGTAGTGTTATCATTAGTGGGAAGTTGTGCTCATTTCTCTTTAGTGTTGGCTTTTTCTATTGCCTCCTCTCATGCTCTCCCTCCCACCTTAGTACTGGAGCTTGATATACCATGTTCAGTGAAGCTTTTACCAATTTGTTGCTTGGGCTGTCAGATCTTAACTCATGAAACCCTGCTTGGTTGGACATGGCCATGGGATTGGCTATTGTTGCCATCCCATCTCTTTACAACCCCTGCTGCCTCTGTGTCTTGAGACTATAGAAATGTCATCACGTGGTTTCAGTTTTGGGCCGGGGTGTTAAAGGGCTCATTACTGTATAGCATTTCCCTAGAAACAGTGTTGCGTGAGGCACCCTGTGGTAGGGAGACCCATAATTTTCCTCAGTGCAGAAATTAAACAAACACTAACAGAGAGGAAGACACTTCTCACAGAGTCATGTGCCATGTTCCATATTCTATGTCTCTGATATAGAGTCCCCTCTGTTTACAGTATAAAGCAATATTATTCTCCCATTCCTCCTTTTGAGCTTCATCATGAGAGGTCTATTTCATATGTGGCAACTTTATGGTTTAATTTCTGGCTGTAATACTGGGCAGTTAAATTAGTTACCCTCCTGACTGGTGTTAAATCGGCATAAATGTAACAAAAAAGGCAATAGGCTCACTAATGAATTTACAGCATTACAGTCACTTTGAGTGAATTCTTAGTTTACTTACATGCCCACTGTGGCTGTTTTTGTCCTGTGTGAGGTCTGCCACTGTAAGCAAGCTGGTTGTTCCTCAATGCCTGATGGAACTGCTGCTAGAGTCTTGGTGCTGCCAATCGCCGTGTCTGCCTCAATAGTGCAGCCCAGCTAGGCCTTAAGGAGATTTCTTCCTGGGGGGCAGGAATCCCACCTCCAGGTCCATTATTTCTTCTTCTTCTCCACCAGAGTCTGTCTTCAGTTTTTTTCAGGAGTTTGCATGGGTGCTCCAATTTGGAGGATGGGGCAACTGAGCCCAGTGACGAGTGACAGGATCCCTTGCTCCTGTTTCCTCTTTCTGGTGATGCTTAAGTGTGCACTGTCCAGTCCTGGCCTCACTGCCTCTTTAGTTTTACTGCATGACAGGGCCCTGCATATGGTGCCTGCACCTGTCTGTAGGTCAAGAGCTAACTGGGGATAGTGATGGTATAGCTGCTCTGAGGACCATCCAGGCCTTTTTCTAGTGGCAGTCTTTTTTCTTGTTTCCTCCTGTTGGTCTGTGGGTTTGATGTCAGTGGCTTCCCCCTTTCTAAACATGCTGATTCACAAAGTTCATAGCATCCTGTGGGGAATGGCAAGCCTGCTGCTTCTCTGCCCAGCAAACCTGTAGGGTGACTGGGTACCTCATATTGTATGGTATATTGACGTGGGCTAAGTCTTTCTTCACAGCCTTGAAAGCCTTGCACCAATCCACATGCTCCTTGCAAAAGTCATGGAATATAAAAACCATGTGCCCTTTCCTAAATAAGGGTCCCTTCTGCTGGGCTAAGCACAGGATCTGTTCCTTGATCGTGTACCTCACTAGATATTCTAAAATCACGTGAAGCTGTGATCTTCTGTTTGGCGGCAGTGCTAGGAATCTGTGTGCTCTCTCCTCCTCTAATGGATAGTCCCAATAGAAGTCAAGCACCTGTGACAAAAACATCTGTAGAAACTGATACATATCTTTCCAATCGGAGTCCTCCAGTACACTGACTATTCCTCAAGTTATTGTGATGACCTTGGTTCTTGAGGTCATTGACTTTGGCCAGGAGTTATTGAATTTGCCACTGCAAGTACTTGGTCTGCTCTACCTGATCCACTGCCTTTGACTAGAATGGTGTTGCAAAAAGTTCAGTGTTTGCAATGCATACTTCTGCTGCCTCCACCCATTGTTTCACTTGTGTGAATGATCAACAGATTTCAGAAATATCACCAATTAATGTTTGCAGCATGTTCTTAATTTCCAGTAAGTCTCAAAGCCCTACAGTGGCCTGTGGGGCACTCAACACTCTCAAAGGCCTACCATGGCCTGTGGAGGATTTGACATAATTTCCTGCTCTCTCTGACAGAATATGCTACTGCCTGCAACTTTTGATAAACTCTCAGCTGCACTTTGCCTGATTTTAAAAATAACAACACTGGTGGGTAGGTACTTATATCCCCAAATGATTACAGTAGGATGTTTTGCCAGCATTGCAGACATCACAGTGGGTAGCCCCTTGGGTACAAGTAATCATTGTACAGTGTGGTCTGGCATATGGATTGGATAGGTGAAAACCCACACAAGGATGAATGTCTTATACTCCAGGAGAGCAGATTTTAAAGAAATGGGAGACTGCCTTAGGAAATAACTTGAATGGAGGGATAGCGGTTGGGGGGTAGCAGGCACAATGGAAAACAATAAAGCAGGGAGTAACTCAAGTAATGACAACCTGTTTAAAAGTAGTAAGCAAGAGTGAGAGGAGAAAGAGACCCCTGTGGTCCTCAAAGGAGGTGGCTAAAGTGGTAAGGGAGAGAAAAAGCAGCTTTCAAGAAGTACAGGGAAGCCCAAACACAGGTGGAAAGGAAAATATACCTAGAGAAACAAATGGAGGTGAGAAGCAGGGTAAGGACAGAAAAGACTCAGATCAAGGGAAGGATTGCCCAGGAGGTGAAAAATGGGGATTAGACTTTCTTCAGTACATGAATGAAAAGAGGAATGCAAGAGGTTCTATAGAGAGGATCAAGAGATGAGAGGGGTACTGTGCAAAGGAAGACCAAGAAAAAGATAACATTGTAAATGAATACTTCTACTCCATCTTCATAGTGGAAGGAGGGTAGACTAACATGCACTAACTGGTGCAGGGGGAAGTGGATACAAGTCCATTAATGGAAGAGAAAGTTTGCCAAGGGTTGGAAGCCCTAAAGGAAAGCAAGCCAATGGGCAGACAGGATAAACCCAAGGGTAATAAAAGAACTGAGCATGGTGCTAGCTGCCCAGCTGACAACACTATTCAGTACATCATTGGAGATGGGAGTGGCTCCAGAGGATTGAATGAGGGCTGATGTGTTCCCTCTGCACAAGAGTGGCAGCAGGGAGGAGCTAGCAATTATAGACCAGTCAGTCTCACATAAGTGGTGGAGAAATTAATGGAGTCCCTGCTGATGCAGAGACTGATGGAGTATCTGGAGGCAAATAGGCTGCAGGACAACCAGCAGCATGGAGTATGATGCCATGTCAAGCAAATCTTATACCTTTCTTTGACTGGTAAACTAGGGTGGTGAATCGGGGAGGGCAGTGTATGTGCCCTATCTGGACTTCACTAAGGCTTCACACTGTACCACACAGGTGGCTGATAAATAAACTTAGCAGCCTTGGGGTATAGGAAAAGGTGGTGAGCTGGCTGTCAAACTGGTTGAAAGACAGGAGGCAGAGGGTGGTGGTAAACAGCAGTTACTCAGAGGATGAGACAGTAGTCAGCGGAGTACCATATGGATTGGTACTGGGTCCTGTCCTCTTCAGTGTCTTCATAAAAGTGACTTCACTGCTGAACTGGAGGTGAAGGTGTTTTTCTCTGCAGATGACACAAAAATCTGTAACAGAGTGGACACCCAGGAGGGGGGTGGAGAGAATGCAAAGGGATCTGGGGAAACTAGAGGAGTGCTCTAGAGAGTGGCAGCTTGGTTTTAGTGCCAAAAAGTGCAAAGTCATGCAGCTGGAGCAGGGAAACCTGGGGGCTTGAGTATAAGATGGGGGGAGGTACTTACAATTACCAAACAAGGCAGGGACATTGGGGCGATCATATCTGATGATCTGAAATTGGCAGGGCAATGTGACAAGGCAGTAGGCAAGGTGAGCCAGATGCTGGGATGCATAGGTAGGGGGGATTTCTAGTAGGAGAAAGGAGGTGGTGTTGCCTCTGTATCGCTCACTTGTTAGATTCCACCTGGAGTATTATGTTCAGTTCTAGAAGCTGCACCTATGCAAGGACATTGACAGAGTTGAAGTGGTCCAGAGGAGGGCTAGTAAAATGGTTTGTGTGGTTGATGACAAGCCATTTGAACATACAAAGACGCCAGCAGAAATAGGCCATAATGGTCTATCAAGTCTGCTCGAGTGTACAGCTCGCAGTAAATTACACTGGAGCTGTCCCCCTCCCCTTTACCCCTGGAGTATTCTCCCCCACCCTTTCTGCCTCCATCTCTCCTACCACCAGTTGTGACTCTCCCTTTTACTTTGTCCCATCCTCTCTTAAAACTATCCACCATTCCAATTACAATTAGAATTTGAAGCAGAGTGCTTAAAAGAAGGCAGGCCGGTGCTTTCAAAACAGCCTTATCTCAGGTTGACTGGTCCCCCATAGATGAAGCGCAGGATTTAGAACTTGCCCTGAAACACTTTATGGACAGGTTTAACAAGATCTGTGACATTTATGCACCATTGAGAAGAAGGAAAATTAGAAGAACCACAAATTGGTGAATTACTTGCAAATTACTAGATAAGATGAGGGCCAGGGATAACCTGTGGAGTAGGACCAGGAACTCTGGCAGCGCAACCGACTTCCAAAATTACAGGGCTGTTAGAAATATGTGTACCCACCTCACAAGACTTCCAAAGCGAAATACTACAAAGACCAGATGGACAGGAATTGGGGCAATAGGAAACGTTTCTGGGAAAATATTAAGGAACTGATGGGTAAAGATGGCAGGAAACACTCCACCATGCTAAATGTTGGTTTTACCATAGCGCTTTGACAGTGCTTGCACGACATCCCCTACAGTGACAGCTACCATGCTGACTGTCGGCAGTGCAGCCTTGGGGATGTCGGTGCACCGTCGGGGTCGCCACGACCTCTTGTGGGGCTCTGCCCCCACACCACCGGCGAAACACTCAGCGATGCTGTCCTGGTCACTGCACAGACCATCACAGTGACAGGTGGGTTTTGCCCAATTCCTGTCACTGTGATGGTCTTCACGGTGCCGGAGTCACTGCTGTGACAGTATACCCTAAGGGTTAATGGCACCCCTACCTTAGATCCACACATTATTTCAGAAGCATTTAACTCTGTGTTCATGGATTTGAGCTCTGTCCTCCCTCCGGAATATCTCGCCTCAGCTGATCCGCCTCAGCCTGCGTTGGGACCCAGTTTCATTCAACCTAGATTCTATTTTAAATGGGTCACTGTCAAGGAGGCAAAAACCTATGTTCTAAAGGTCCTAGGTAAGACTAGGCTTGGCAGTGACAGTATCAATATGAAGTTGATTGCCTTGGCACTTAATGAATTTATTGCTCCATTACCAAAATCTTTAATAAGTCTCTTGCCCTGGCTAAATTTCCATCTGTATGGAAGCTGGCAATGGTGACCTCTGTTCCCAAAAGCGGGGACAGATCTAGCACTGCAAACTACTGACCATTTTTGATTTTATCACCCCTCGCTAAGGCACTAGAGAGAATTGTTGCAGACTAGGGGCCCGATTCTCAAAGGGGGCTGCGTCCGGTGCAAGTTGTGACAAACAGCAGCTTGCACTGAAGCCCCATGCGCCAGGGATCCTGCACCCAATTCAGGTACAGGAGGGGTCTTGGTGTCTACATCCCCACACTTGTGGCAACTCCTTCTATGCAGCAAGCACATGACACATGGAAGGGGTTACTGCAAGCCCCATGTGGCAATGGCAATCTGTACCTCTGCCCAGATCCACAGTGTGCCTCATCTGTACAGCGCACAATAGGAACCCCTGCCCAGTCCCTGATGTGCCCCTCAATAAAAATATCTCTGAGAACCCTCCCGCCTGATCCCTGATGTGCCCCACGATATAAATGTATATGGGACCTCCCCGATCCATGATGTGCATGTTGGGATGTCCAATACCCCTTACATTGGTAGTCCAGTGCCCCCCACCCCAGCAGGTAGTCTCCCCCATTCCAAGACAGAACTGGGGACTGGCACATCCCTCCACACAGCTCCTCGGCTGATCACCTACTGAACTGTCAATGAGCACCCACTGTAATTTATATGCATACACATTATAGTAGGCACTCATTGACAGTTCAGTCAGGGACCGGCCACAGAGGTGTGAGGAGGGCTGTGCTGGTCCCTGGCTCTGTCCAGGGATGGGGGGCTACAGGGTGGCTGAAAGCACTGGACCATAATGTAAGGTATTTGACTCCAATAGGGATATCGTGGATTGGGGGTCCCATATGTTTATATTAGGAGCACATTGGGCGACGGGGGTTCTGAAAGATACCTCATTGTGAAGCACATGGGGATCAGCTCAGGGGGTTCTCAGAGATATTTATTGTGGGGCACATCAGGGATTGGGTGGGAGGGTTCTCAGAGATTTTTTTATTGTGGGGCACATCTGGGATTGGGGAGGAGGGACCCTTGCCACTATGGCAACCAGCGTCTCTCCCAGGGGAGAATTTTCTAAGTCCCCTTAGATCAGCCCTGGCTGGTCTAAGGGTACTTAGTATTTCTCTCTCCAGGAGAGGTCTGAGAATTGTGGTCCTGAGGCTGTGGCAGCTTGTGTCTGCCTCAGGCCCCGTAGTGCCTTGTTGCAGCCCATTTCTGGGAGCAGGGATGGCGCAAGCCCCATTTAGGGCAGGCAGCCTGCAGTAGATGCAGGCTGCCCTTGAGAATTGCTTTTGGAGGCATTGCTTGGTGCAAGGGGTACCTTGTGCTATTCATTTTGTGCTAGACCCTTGCACCATGCTGGGAGCTTTGAAAAGCGGGCCTCAGATCTCTGAGTACCTACAGAAATATAATCTGCAATGCTTCCAGCAGCACGGCTTTTGGAAGAAACATAGTACGGCTACTGACTTAGTTGAGTTCTCTGACTACGTGCACAAGGCCCTGGATGGAGGCAAATATGTGGGATCTATCTTCATAGATCTCATGAAGGTCTTTGACACCATCAGCCACCCAATCCTGCTTCAGCAACTGCTGTCACTAGGGATTGCATCTGAAGCTGTCCTTTGGTTCAAAGACTATTTGTTCCTCAGGTCCCAGAGTGTTAAAATAGGGCCCACTATCTCTGCTGCAGGCAAATTTTGCTGGGAGTCCCACAAGGACCTCCTTCCTGGACCGCTCCTCTTTAGTCTATTTTTGAATAACCTCTCTAATGCCTGTAAAAGGAAATTAATATTGTATGCGGATGATGCTATAATCTTGGGCAGTAACACCCAGCCTGAACTGCTACAAAAAGAATTACAGACAACCTTCTACCAGTTGGAAGAGTAGTTCTGTTCACATAAATTACCGCTCAGCTATAAAAAGACCAACTCTATGTTGATGTCAAGCCACCGGCATAAGAAAATGAATCTGGTCCTGACCATTCTCAACAATAAGGATGCTCCCCTTGAACAAGTACACTCATGTAATTTCCTATGGGTCACTATAGATGATGCACTATCATTCTCACAACACACTGACCTAGTGATAAAAGCGGTCAATATTAGGCTGAATGTCCTATACAGATACAAACAATATCTTACCCCCTTCTGCCCTCTGACTGTCAATCTCCAGGTCCATCCTTGCTATCATTGACTACGGTCTAATTTGTCTATGGAGCAGCATTGGAAACTGCTCTCAAATGTGTCATGACTGCTCTTAATAAAGCCTGCAGACGGGCACTTGGTGCTGATAAACTAACTCACACTTGCTGTCTTTACGAGCAAACTAATTGGTTGAATCTGAATTGTAGAATAAAGTTCCAGACATGTCTGCCGGGCAGAAAGACACTTCAGGGAAATGCTCATCCCTGTATTGTAGAGATCATGCAAGTAAATAAATCATGTTATCAGACAAGAGGCGTGAATTGAGGCCCACTGACAGTTCCTTTCTAGAGAACTTCCCTTGGCCAAAGGTCCTTTGCTTTCAGAGCCCTGCTTTGACTGAATGAGGTTCCTACTCATATACTTAACATAGAGAGCCTCTCTTACTTCAAAAAGGAGCTGAAGTTCCATCTTGCTGCCAGTAGTCTGTGTGTATATAGGGCAGCCACCTGACCCTCTGCACCCATCACTAGTCTGTCTCTGTCTACACACCTTACTTCAAAGCTGGCCATGGACGACTGTATTAATCATCAAGGCTCTTGATGAATGTTAAAAAAACAAAATTGGTGTATTTTTCAAATAAGAAATTAAAATCACAGATTCATATTGTTACACATACAAATAAACTTATAGAACAGGTGGATAGTTATTGTTATTTGGGGATGACTTTTGATTCTTTGATGACCTTGGACACCCACATAAATAACAATATAAAAAGTGTGACCAAGAAATTAGGAGCTATAAGATGAACCACTAAATGTTTACAACTTAAGGATAGGAAAAAAGTGGCCGAACAGTTGATTATGTCAACCCTGATGTATGGGGATTCTGTTTATAGAACAGCGAGTAAATATCAGTTGAGTAGATTGGATAGGGTGCAACATAGAATAGCTAGATATGTTCTGCAGTGTTCATATCGAACCCATCATTGTGATATGTTCAAAAGATTGAATTGGCAGTCCTTAGAAATGATTTCCCCAAAAAATTGGTTAATATTGATACACAAATAGATATTCTACCCTGAACACTATATTACACAAATACTTTTTCCCAAGGTTAGTAAAGGAAGGTATGAGCTATTAAGATCTGTGCATAGACATAGAGTCTGTTCTATAAAAATTTATAATAAATATGGTAATAGTTCCATTCAAAGTCAGGCAGCCAAAGTATGAAATATTTTACCCCTTCCAATAAGATCATTAGAAGACCACACGATTTTTAAAAATGAAATTTTGAAATTTTGTAAAACAGAGTGTAATTGTATATGATTGTTTGGATGGGGTGTTTCACTGTGTAATTTTGTATTTTTTTCCTTTGTATTTATGTCTTAATGTGGTTTTTGGATATTGTTTATTCTGTATTGTATGTATTTTGTATCTATTTTGAGTAATGTTATATGTTTAGATGTAACTTAACGAGTCATACACAGAACTATCTTGAGAACAGGATTGTATAATCCTAATGATAAGTATCTCCTGTATAAAAATAAAGTTTTATCTGTCTATCTATCTTGCTGTCCCTAGCCTCTTCTTCCCCCGTCTTGTACATATGCTGAATACTTTGTTCTTTGATTTTCCCAACTCTTTCCCTCTTTTTGATCCCTTCTCACTCCCTCTATACAGCCTCCTCTCTCACTTCTTCATCTGATCAACTTCACTCCTTCCACACACCCCTTTCCCTTCCTTTCCTTTTCTGGAGCAATCCATCCACTTGGTTGTCCTTGCAGACTCCTAGCACTCAACCTTCTTCATTAGCTTCCTTAGCCTGCCATCCATCTTCCATACCCCTTTCTGCCCCTGCTACCAGACAAAGCCCTACTCTCATAGCTGCAGCCTTTAACAGTAAAAGTTAGGTCTACCTTTTTCCTTACCTTGCAGCCTTCTCTATTTGTAGCCCTACATTCTGCTCCAAATTTGAACCTTTCCTGTAATCACTGAGACTGTCTCTATGTAAATACATTGTGTGCTAAGTTATTTTTTTCTTCTTCATTATGTACTACATTGTATAACAACGTTATGTTATTGTTTGTTGAGCGGTGTACTCACTGAATGTATTGTCCCTTACATTTGCTGATGTGAAACCTTTGAAAAAGAGCACCTTGCTCAAAGGTTATTTCCGAAAACACAAATAAAATAAACTAAAATAAAATTCTCAATGGGACCGCCTCTTCCAGTAGTTCATTCCACTTTGACACCACCCTTTCAGTGAAAAAGTGCCTCCTCATTTCTTTTTTAAATCTTCCCCCCACTAATTTCAGACTATGCCCCCAGTGGCCCTTTCGCTTTGCAGATTGAATGAGCCCTCTGTTCCAACTTTGTTTATACTTTTTAGGTACTTGAAGGTTTCTATCATATCCCCCACCTCCCTTCTGTCCTCCAGGGAATATATATTGAGCTCCCGTAGTCTCTCCTCATAGGATTTGTCCCCCAGGCCATGGATCATCTTGGTTGCCCTATGCTGTATCCCTTTCAGTAGTGTGATGTCCTTTTTATGTTTGCTTGCATGCATGCACAAGAAACATTTCGTCACAGCATAGGAGAGAAGAGGGAATTTCGAGGTGCAGCACTGTGGGGGCCAATGGCCCCAGTACCTTTTGAGGCTTGGCCCGCTTTCCTCAATGTGGTGGCATGCTGCTGCTAGTCCAGCCAGCATGCCACCGCCTTGAAACATTTTCGCCGGTGCAGTCAGGGGCCACCTCGTCATTGCAGCGTCAGTTATTCTGCTGCAATGAGGGAGCAACCTATCATTGCTGGGCAGTACCTTGCCATCTGCATGCCCCCAACCCAGTTAATTTGCCGACGGGGGAGCCCACTCCCAGTCGGCATACTGTAACCCCTCCGCCATTTGTTGTGTGCCGAGGGGGTGCCCAATCCCCATCGACATCATGCGCCCTCCAACAGTCTTTCTTTGCCGATGGGGGGCCCGATCTCAGTTGGCTTCAGTCCCCCCTTCCCAGTTCAATTTTCTGATAAGGGAGCCCACTCCCCATTGGCATAATGTCCCCCCCAGTTTGTTGTGTGCCAAGGGTGGTGCCCAATCCCCTACGTCTCCTCCCCACCTCGGTATGTGCTGATGGGGGTGTCCAGTCCCCCGTCGGCTACAGCCCCACCAAAACACTCAGGTGGCATGCTGGGAGCCCACCCCAGTGTGCTAAATATCCCTGTAAAAAAAAACCCATCCTGCAATGTTTTTTTTTTTTTTTTTTAAAACCTGTAAAACAGAAAACGGTCCCTGGTGGAGTTCGGTGGCCCTTCCCCCAACCTGCGCCCACCCTCTGCGCACTCTGCCTCCCCACACACCCTCACCCCATACTTACCTCTGGAGACCAGCCTTGACAATCTTCAGTAGACTGGGGAAAAAATGACTGTTTTACGAGTGTGCATTGCACAGTTTCCACGCATGCTCGTACTCTTGTGAATTTGTAATATTTTCACCCAGATTTTCAACATTGGCATTTTTCCACACCTCCTTATGAACAGTATGGCTGTCATTTTTCACATCCTGATTGAAATGTGTTTTCGCACTTCCAGTGCAGAATAGCGCAGTCACTGTGGGAAATCAGTGTTTGGGATACATTAAGAAAATCACAGTGACACTGTTCATGAGCAGAGGTCCTAAAATGCCTATGTTGAAAATTTGGTGATGAAAGTCCATAAAATGACTGTGTTATGAGCATGTGTTGCGCAGTTTCCACGCATGCTCATAATTTCTAAATTTGTAATATTTTCACTCCAGATTTTAACATTGGCATTTTCCACACCTCCTTATGAACAGTACAGCTGTCATTTTCACATCCTGGCGAAATGTATTTTGCACTTCGGTGAGAATAGGCGCATTCCCTGTGAAAATCAGTGTTTGGGACACATTAAGAAAATCACACTGACACTGTTCATGAGCAGAGGACCTAAAATGCCTATGTTGAAAATTTGGTGACAAAAGTCCATAAAATGACTGTGTTACAAGCATGTGTTGCACAGTTTCCACGTATGCTCAGAAGTGCGCAAATTTGTAATATTTTCACTCCAGATTTTCAACATTGGCATTTTGCTATACCTCCTTATGAACAGTACAGCTGTCATGTTTCATATCTTGCCTGAAATATGTGTTTGCACATCTGGCGCACAATGGCATAGTCACTGTGGGAAATTAATGTTTCGGACAGATTAAGAAAATCATAGTGACAGTGTTCATGAGCAGAGGTCACAAAATGCCTATGTTGAAAATTTGAAATAATTCCACTAAATGACTGCAGTACGAGCATGTGTTGCGCAGTTTCCATGTACACTCGGAACTTCAAGCATTTTTCATATTTTCACTACAGATTTTCAACATTGCCATCTCTTCACACCTCCCTATGGATGGTTCAGCTGTCATTCTTCACATCCTGCCTGATCTGTGTTTTCACACATCTGGCGCAGAATGGTACGGTCACTGTGGGAACTCGAAGTTAGGGACACATTAACAAAATCACACTGCCACTGTTCATGAGAAGAGGTCCCAAATGCTTTCATGAGGTGGGGGTCACAAAAAGGCCATGTTGAAAATTTGTAGTGCAAATACCAACACATGTCGGAGTATAGGTTTCTAACCATAACATCCCACCCTGTACAGACTGACAGGCATCAGAGGTGTAACTTTGGATCACCGGCTGTAATGCTCATGCCATGCCACCCCCACCCTAAAGCCAGTGACAGGCATCGAGGTGTGCCTTGCACTCTTCAGCCCCAGACTTCACCCCTTTCTCCTGTACTGCACCCATTTCAGCATATATCCTTATGAAATGGGGTGACTGTGAAGCCGAACACCCCAAGGCATACCTCAACACTTGTCGGTGTCTACAGGATAGGGTGAGGTGAAATGCTGTGAGCATTATGGGCAATGACCCACAGGCACTCCCCAATGCCTGTCCATCTCTGCAGGGTGGAGGTGGGATTGGCGTGAGTTCAGTACTTCACTGCCACTCCTATTCTGCATCTGTCTAACTCCTGCATGTCCAATGCTAATATCAGCAAGTAACCATTCGGCATTGACAAATGCTTGTTCAGATAAGGGAGCCAGAACTGCATGCAATACTCCAAGTGTGGTCTCTAAGTTGTCTCGCCAATGACTTGCACAAGGGTAGAATGACTTCCCTCTTTCCTGGAGGTGATAACCATACAAGGAGAGGCTATGGGAGCTCAACATGTACTACCTGGAGGAGAGGAGAGCGAGAGGAGACATGATTGAGACCTCTAAGTACCTCACATGGGTGAACAAGGTGCAGAAGAGGAGTCTCTTTCCAAAGAGGAGGAGCACCGGAACACGGGAGCATGCTATGAAGCTTGAAGGGGGGAAGTTTAGGAGGGATGTGAAGAAATACTTCTTCACAGAAAGGGTGGTGGATGCCCGGAACAGCCTGCCAGAAGAGGTGGTAGGAGCAAAGACTAGGGAGCTTCAAACATATGTGTGATAGGCATATGGGTATAATTAATAGAGGTAAAGAAAGAGGGAGAGGAACCTGTGACCAGGTAGAATCCATGGTGCAGTGATAGGCAGGAAAAATAGGGCACACTAGATGGGCCTACTGGTCCTTTTTGGCTGGCACATTCTGTGTTTCTATGGATGTTAGAGGATGATGAAGTGACTTTGAGGTGCTGTTGGTTCAGGCAGTCATCTTGGTTGATGGCTCACTGCATGTTTTGCAGTATTTGTCTCTATTTTTTGCACTTCAGAACCTTAGCACATCACTTTAAAAAATTTGTTTTGTTTAATGTGTAGATGTATGATAATATAAACTTTGTAGTACAAGATTGTCTTTTAAGTTAAACTTTGAGAGACGAGCTAACACAATCTGTATTTGCTCAAACTTTTCAACATTTAAAACATAGGACTGGATTTTCAAAGGGTGGTGCAGGGCTTTCATCAAGTCCTGCACCACAGCACTTTGTTTCTGCTGCCATACCAATCTCATTAGCTGCAACTGCACCTGATTTTACAAGCTCAGGCACAGTTGTGACAGTTTTCCAACTTTATGACAGCTTGCGACAGGTCTCAGGCACAAGCTCTGTAAAAATGGTCCCTGGGATGGACGCAAACTAGATAACAAAGAGATGGTCTAACTTGCATCAGTTGCTGCGTGGGATAGAAAACCCTACTAGACTGCCGCAAGCCCAGTATGCCATGTCTTTGGTGCATGTGGGGCTTGCAACAATCTCGGGGCTTGAAAATCTGGCCCACAGTCTGTTACCTAGCCTTGAGTGCATGGGTTCCACCAAGCCACAGTGACAGAAAATTCACTGACAACCCCTTCAGTGACACTATGCTGCCGACATCCCCGACACTGCCATGTCCCAACACTGACCAGGAAACACACCGACACTGACTCAGTATCACTGTGGGGGGGGGTGCTGTGCTCCCCCCACCACACCCCACCTATTTAATATATCTAACTCCATGTCACACAGATGGTGGAGAAATAGACAGTCCTGCTGCCTGCACACCAGTCACTGCAACATGCTGTCAGCAGTGAATGCAGCTCGCCGCAAGTGCGGTCACTGCTCCTGTGTCGCTGTAAGGGAATTGCTGTAACAACAGTATACGGAGTACATGTAATGTTTCTTGAAAATGTAGGTACAAGTATACAGGGTTTAGTTGACCCATTTAAATGCACCATCCATACACTGTAACAGCTCCCATTACTCTCCTTTGGAATAGATATCTCAGGGACTGCTGGACTTTTCTGTGGTGCGCCTCAAGGTTTCATCCTTGCTCCCATGTTGTTCGCTGTGTATATTCTGCCTTTGGGGGAGATCATTAGATGGTACATTCTGGAGTTTTACTGATGTGCTGATGATACCCATCTGTATTTGTTTTGTGAACTGAATTAGGATTATGTGGTCTCTGTACCATTTCAGTGTCTTGAAATGCATTACTGGGTGATCGCCAGCTGGCTCAGCCTCAAACTCATTGATAGTTGAACTGGGTTATCATGGGTCAGTGATGAATAGTATGGGTGCCATCTTATTATAAAAGGCACCACACCTGAAGCTGTGGATAAGGTAAGAAATCTACAGTCATTGTGGACTGCAAGCTGACGCTAGAACAACAGGCTTCAGTAGTAGTCCACAGTGACTTTTTCCGTCTAAGAAACATTGTCTGGATTAAGCCTTATCATGTGCCAGATGAACTGGTAACACTAGTGCACACCTTTGTTACACTGAGGCTGGATTATCGCAATGCTTCTTACTTAGGTCTGTCTGTAGGATTGTTGCACTGCCTGCAACTATTGCAGAATGCTGTATCCCAGAAGACTCCTGGGACACCTTGATCAGAGCACATCGTGCTGGTGCGCCATGATTTGCACTGGCTGCACTTCATTGGTGCATACGTTTTAAGATATGCCTATTTCCGTACAAGGCCCTGAATGGTTTAGGCCCTGGCTACCTGAAAGATCTCCTGACTGTGTACGCTGTCATCAACCCTGTTGCTGCCCTGAGTGCATCTCCTGCTTGTTTCCGGGTCTCATCTTCCATTGTCTGGAAACTGGGCTTTTGGGGTGGCAGCACCTTTGACTTGAAATGCTTTGCTCCATCATGAACATGGAGCCCCTCACTGGATAGTTTTAAATCAGTTTGAAACTCCAATTTTTTTAAATTAAATAGAGAGTAATACGTGGGTGTGTATCTAGACTTTTATACACATCTAAGGTGTGGGATCCTACATAAACCCAGAGAGCAAAGCCCAAGGGGTTTCTAAAAGCCTCACATTCCAAGGGAGTGTATCAAATTCCAGATTACACTTACCCATCTATGGTTTTTTTTGGTTATAATTGTTGGTCCCATACACTGAATAAAGCTGTCACTTATCGCACAAGGGCCATCCAGTCAGGGAGGCTTGCATCAGTTGAGAGGAGGACATTGACTGACTGTGCACAGTGTGGTGTGGTATCTGTTACTGCCTGCCTGCCCAGACAGTGTATTAGTGTATGGGTAAATGAGAGAAAGCATGGGCCTTGCTTACCTCCCACTGAGTTTGTGCCACACACTTTGAGAGACATACATTTGATTGACTGCTTTCAATTACACACATATGGTTGTAATTGTTAATTACATATAGAATAATACATGAGGTAGTGTGTATAATGAGAATTTTATGCACACCTGAGGTGTTGGATGCTACATAAACCCCAAAGAGTAAAGCTCGAGGGGTTTACAGAAGCATCCAAAACTGAGGACGTGTGTAACATTTGAGTTTTACACACTGTCTCATGTCTTGTTTTCGATAATTGATGGGAAGCATTTTCTCACCCTGAAAACACTACCCACCAATAATAGAAAACAGTGGTTCTGGTAGCGCGGTCAGGCTGTCGTGCAGTTTAAATGACATTTTCTTCTTTGTTTCCTTTTTGCACGATTGCCCCAAAACTATAGATTTAGGAACTGAACAGCAACTATAATTTTCAAGAAGCTTTTGAAAACACTCTGAGTCTGTTTACTGTGCGCTAATCAAAGTGTGTGCATGAGGGAAATGGTCTTGTGTAAAGCAAGAGAAACCTGGTGTGTGTTCACCATTATAACCAGTTGGTTATAATGGCAAGTTATAACTGGATTTCCCTGAAGGAGAAAACATTTCCCCATTATTATAACATGGCTATAGATGTATTAAAATAGGTTACCTGTATCCATACTATGGGTGTTAACTTGCTGTTTTAGTCACAGTATTCAGTTATTACTCCAGAAATATGCCTCATGCTTTATTGGGCTGCTATGGTGTGAGTTGATAAGGTGGACCAATCTGTTGAGGATTACTTGGCTTGAAGGTATTCAGCAAAGGTATGCTACTGTTGCCTTATTTGACTATATCTTGATATATTTTAAGGATATACTGCATTCATATTCCCCAGATTGTTCTAGTTATCCCTGTATGTACACCCAGGACTTGGAATGGTAATGGTAGACTGAACAACAGAGCTAGGAAAGAAGGAAAAGAAGACTGATGGGCTGCAGTAGAAATGTGGAGTCATGTGTTGGGAGTGAGGAGTTGCAGAGTCATGAAGCAGACAAATTGTGGACTAGGAACATTGGAAACTGGTATCAGGGGCCTTGAGAAGAAGCCTAGAAGTCTGGGAGAAGATGCTGTTAGAGCAGAATGTAAAATTAAAATCAGACTGTAAAGGTTGGAATCATAAGACTTTACTGATAGTCCAGCAACATGGGCAGTTCACTGTTAACACTATATTAGGCTGTATAGACTTGCAAACCTGGTACTGCAGCACTGTAATTGTGCTACTTATAATTTGCTTGCAACCTTATAACCTAGAAACTTTCAATACTTAAAATCATACTAATAAGGCATGGATATTACATGACTACAAAGTTAAATACTTTATTCATTTTTTTTTTTACTAAGTGTTTCAGGATTTGAAATTTGTGCCCTTCTGAGATCACATGACTGAACAGTGAAGTAAAGTAGCATTAGACGTCATTCTACAGATTTATTCCCAGGAGGATTTGGTACGGGGAGGATGCTATGTAGCCGTGAAGCTCAGGATACCATTTGCTACATGGGTTCTAAAACCACACAAAAGTGTATTTCTTTAAGTTCTACAACTAGAAAGTGGGGCTAAGTAATTTAAATTTGAGCAGGTGCCAGTTATTCATATACCTTTATGTATAAATGTGTAAGTCCCGAGCACGTTTGTGAAATCCAAGCCAGGGGTATTACAAACTCTTAAATTTAATCTGTAGCCTGTATGGAGAGGGAATAGTGAGATATTATGAAGTGCCTGGGAAACAGGAATTATAGAAAAATACCTGCAGTGGTTTGTTGAGTTTGCAACATTGATAGGAATTAATGGGATGTTTATTAAATGGAAAGAATGTAAATAAATCACAGATTTACAGTTTTAATCATATAATCACTGGGATTACTTGCTAATATAACTAGAACTTTCAATGGCTTCTGTTTTCTGATTCCTTTTAACTGACTGCAGTTATTTTGGAGGAAATATTTTGTTAGTGAAATAGCATTATCAGAACTTATGAATTATTTCTAAACTTTTCTATAAAAGTATTATAAGGTTGTTAAACAGTCTTCACGATATTATAGCATTAAACTGGCAAAGACCCTTACATTTATAGGCTGACTCACTGTTTTATCAACCAATGTTTTGTTTAATTTAATTCCAGGACAGTAAAGGTGAGAGTTAAAGAATTGCTACATCAAAGAAGAAGAAAAAGGACTACTCACTACAAATTGAGCAAAAAAAAAAACAAAAGGTCACCTGATGAAAGTATCTCAATGATATGAAAGTGGATTAAAGCGGACTAGAAATTATAAAGGCATCCTAGAGAAGAGAACAAATTGAACTTTTATAAAAGCCACTGGATTGGGTGAGATTAGACCTGTTTTTCCTCTTATACCAGCATAGTGTGATTGACTTGAATTCATTGTGTCATTGTTAATTGCTACTCTTTCAGAACATGGACATTTCATGGACTGTGTCAATTGTGTCTTAAGAATGTGATGAAGGCTTTATTTCCAAAAGACTTTTTAAAGTAATTTTGAAGACCAAACAATCACACTTTGTACTTTTTTTACAGTATTTTATTTGTTCTATTCCCCCGTTGTTCAAATTGCATTATTTACTGTATTTATTGATTAAGGCAGTACATTATTCTGCCCAGTGGAAGAATTTTGTGAAGTCAGCCATTTTAGAGCAATTAGGGAGTACTCAACTATCTAAATTAGTACTATATCACATATACAGTTACATTTCTGATAGAAGACCTTAGGCTTGACACTAGGAGTGAGAAGGTAATAATGAAGAATAACGAGGAAAACAGTACAAAGAAAATTATTAAGGAGAAGTGGAACAGATGACTGGTATTGCAGGGGTCAGCAGACATCAGCACATGGAAGCATAGAAACAGGTGACTCTGATGATTGGCTAAGGCAAGGCACCTTACGTTACTGTGTAACAGTCATTGTTGGGAAGACGGAATGTCAAAGGTAGGCCAAAACTGGGAATACGAGCAACAGCAGTCTTGGGTAGGAGTATAAAAAGATTTAAATAAGGCACAGGGAACACAAATAGAAACAAACAAAAAAGGGGAAAACTAGAAACACCTATCAGGGGCTAACGGTACAAAAGTACAAAAGTATTTCCAGGTAACAGATGGGGAACAGAGGTTGAGCATGCTGGGAGAGGTGCAGTGCAGTGGCTGTAGAGTGGCAGTTTTCAGAGAGATCTTCTGGAGGCTGTGGTGCAGCCCCATCTGCATACACTTTTCATTGGTTGAGACAGGAGGTAGCTAGACTCCAGGACAGGTTGGCCTGGATGCGGGGGAACCTCTTCCCCACCCAGGGGCCACCAAGTCTGCCACAGTTACCTCAGAGGATTCCAAGGAGGAGGAACAGTTGAACTCTAGTGGGCTTTGGAAGGGTGGGGTGGGGTGGGGGTGGGAGAACAGAGGCACATTCCTCAACTGGTACCCCTACATAATTCCTGTGCCAGTTTGGTAAGGTGCGACTGCCAGGAGAAGGCACCTTCAACTGTGACCAAGGGGAATGTGGGGGCCCTCTGTAATGGAGACCACAAGGAAAGTAGTAGAGGACTCCAGAGGAGGAGGCAGCAACTTCGTGGTGGACTTGTGAGGGAGATACATTTGGGAATAGGAATGGAGGGGAGAGACAGGTCAGGTGCCTAGCTGGCACCTTGACCCAGAGGAATGGGAAGTGGATCCTGTGGATTGTTAGGGCAACAGGACAGGAGGGACAGCTGGATGTCATTGTACACCTGGAGACCCAGCCAAAAAGATGATAATTTTTTAATGATGTATCATGAATGATCATTATCCAGTTATGTTCTGATATCATGTTTAAGTTTCAAAAACCATCATTGTGATCATTATTAGCAATAATTGACCATCAACATTAAATGGCCACCAATCAAAAACCACAAAGTTATGGAGATGGTGATTATGATTAATTATACAACGGCTTTAAAAATCCTTTTATCTGATTGGCTGACTGGCACGATTTACCCATTGTAAATCCTGGCATTACCAATGGATAAAGGTGCCAGTCAGCCAAATGTGCCTAAAATCAATGCGACTCCTGAATTAAAAAAAAAGCCACCATCTTGTATTGTCGCTAAATGGCAACTTCTGCTACAGCCACCAAACAAACACACAATAGCAGTGCTTAACTCACTGACTGCAAAGAGCAACACAACTCTCCTTCAAAACTTGAACTGCCTTTGTCAGGTCTGTTCCTGCGGTCTCGTCAGCTTGCTCCTACCCACTCACCGCTACCCATCTCCAGCATCTGCCCTGCCGCTCCATTCAGCCTGTTATCATAGCAACTCAGAACTATTTTGCTTGGCGCCGGAATAAAACCAAAGAAAACAATAAAAAACATAAAAACAAAAGTTTTTCTTTCTTATTATTTTGTCACAAAACTTAGAGGGAGATTGTATAATCGCAATAATCCATGACAGGGTATGGGTGATGTGGGAGTTTACCAACGCCAGGCATAGTTTGGTCACTCGGCATGAGGCCTTGTGACCGAACAACACCAGGTGTAGGTAAACCTAGCATCACCTGCACCCTGTCGTGGATTATTGCTTAATGATGATCTCATATCATCATGATTGCACATGGTCAAGATTATAGAATACATTTTAAAATTCAATTTATCTTTTCTCTATACTTTTGGAATTTATCTTATATTTCAAAATTTTTTCTGGAAAGATCAGTTATGATACATTTTTTCTAGGCAGCTATGACTTTCTGTTATGCTTACTCTGCTGCCTCACGTCTTAGTGGAGTTAGGAAGGCTTATATTGGTTTATATATCACCACTATGTGGTTCCTTTTATGGTTGTGATGAGTTCCTAAAAGTACTTGGTTTGTGCTCTAAACGTTTCCTAATAGTCTGCAAAATAATATTGTCAATGCAAAACCAGTTCAAAAATAGAAATTGCCATTTTTTTGTTCCATAAACTGTGCTGCTAAAATATTCAAATTGGGTATGCAAAGATGTATCCTGTGGTTGCATGTACTCTTCCTAATGGGATTAAAACTTGATTTCACGATTTACATTATAATTCATGTTTGTCTTTGCTGATATGTGGCATTCATATTTTCATAATTAACAAATAAAACTTTGAATATTACTTCTGTGACTTGCAATCTTATAATACTGAACTAATATAATCATTAGTGATCATCACTTGATCATCCACAGATCATCAACAAACATCATGCTGATTTAAGCTTACAAAAATAATAATCATCAGTTGGTGATTTGAAAGTTCATGTTTGATGATTAAATCATGATCTAGATAATGATCTTACATCATCTCCTTTGATGATCTTGTGGTAACATTTGATGATTAACAATAACCAGTCATGGCTGGCCTTCAAAAATCATGACTGATGACTTACCAGTTCACTTGGTGACTATGGACCTGGCTAGGGATGGGGCTGCAATAGTGCAGGGGGATTTTAGGGAGTTGGGGAGGGGTCTTGGGTAGCTCCCTCAGTGTCTTTCACTGAGGTGCTGTCTGTCTATGACAGGGGACAGGAGAGGGATCTCCACACCAGGAGTGTCAACTAATGGCTTAAGGAATGGTGCAGAGAGGAAAGGTTCAGCTACATTGGGAACTGGGGACCCTTCTGGGAGGATAAGGGCCTATACAGGGGAGATGGCCTGCACCCATCCAGGAAGGGAACTGCAGTTCTCAGAGTATGGTTTAAATGTTACTTTGCTGAACATTTAAACTAGCCAAGAAGGGTGGCAGAAGGAATAAGGGAGTCAGAAACTGACCCCCAGTGGCTGAAGTAGAGAGTAAGGAAAACCCGTGGGGATAGGACTCCCTCAGGGTGCAAATTAATAAAGGAAGCAGGATAGTAGAGATAAAGGGGGAAAGGACTGGGAGCATTAAAAAGAGAGGCAGGAAGGAGACAGGGCAAAAAGGAAAAAGGGGAGCAACAAGCAGAGTGGAAACAAAATCTGGAAGGCTGTGTGTGTGAATGCTAGAAGTTTGAGAGATAAGATTCCAAACCTAGAGGCCATCATGACAGAGGCTGACCTGGATATTGTGGCCATTACTGAGTCATGGTGCACTGGAAACCATGACTGGGACATGGCCATACCAGGCTATAGTCTGTTCAGGAAGGAACAGGTGGGAACGAAAGGAGGGGGTATGCTGCTTTATGTGAGGAAAAGCATAAATGCAACAGAGATACAGGGAATACAGGGGAGGCATAGCTACTGTGGGTCACCCTGGAGACTGGGAATGGAGCTACTATTTGCACTGGAATAATCTGAAAACCTCCAGCACAGGGGGAAGGAATTAGATAAGGTACTGCTGGAAGCCACTAGCAAGATGGCAGAAGAGGGGGAGGTGCTGCTGGTAGGGGACTTCAGCCTGCCAGATGTAGATTGGAGTCTCTCAGCAGTGGTTTCAGCAAGAAGCAGGAACATCCTAATCTGTCATTCCTCAGGAAACTAGTCAATGAACTCATTTGTGATGGGCCAATACTGAACCTGGTACTCACTAACAGGGACAATGTTGCAGTTGTCAAGGTGGGAGGCCACTTGAGGGCCAATGATCACCATATGGTGTTGTTCAATATTTGAAGATGTCGGCGGAATAGAACCACACAAGGGGAATGGTCCTGGAATTCAGGAGGGCAGATTTTGTAAAGGTGGGTGAATGCCTCAGGGATGTCCTGGCAGGTGGGGATGGCCTGGTTGGGGTGGAGAAACAGGGGGCAAAGATAAAAGGGAGCGAAGTAAAAGCAGCAAACCTTTGTGTCAAGCAAGTGAGTAAAAACAAGAGGAAAAAGTGACCACTATGGTTCTCAAAAGAGGTGGTTGAAAACATAAAGGTTGAAATGGTAACATTCAGAAGGTATAAGGAGATGCAGATGGAGGAGGACAGGGAGGTGTATCAGGAGAAACAGAGGGAAGCAGGGAAAGCAGTAAGTAGCGCAAAGGTGCAAACTGAAGAGAGAATAGCCCAGGAGGTAAAAGGCGACAAGACATTTTATAGGTATGTAAGTGAAAAGAGGGAGACCAGGGGTGGGAGTGTAAGGTTAAAAAGGGAAAAGGGGGGACTGTGCAGAGGGGGACCAGGAAAAGGCAGACATCCTGAACAAATACTTTTGTTCAATGTTGACACAGGAAGGAGAAGGGAAGGGGCCACAAAAAAGAGGCAAAAGATAGTTATTTATTTATTTATTTGCTTTTGTTAACCGGGTAAGCACACTAGACAGCCATGTGCCTATTTTCAGGTGCGACCCGGGAGGATTACAGGCATCATACGGTGTACATCACAGTTACAGAAAGGGTGCGACCTGGCAGAGTAACCGGAGTCAGACATCATACAGTTAACAGATTACAGGGTAGGGAAAAAGTCCGTAGGAGAGCTAGGCATTACAATAAAAGTATATGGGAGGGATACAGGAAGTAACATAGGAAATAACTCATAGGCACGGTGGGTGGAATACATAACAAGGTAAAACACTATGCATAGAATAGTAGCGGTGACAATGGTAAGTGCAGGCAGGGGTGACAAAGGCGGGGGGACGGGCCAGGTTACTGGGATGGAGCTTGGGGAGAAGTGCGAGTGGGGCAGAGGCGGGAGGAGGAGGAGGAGAGGCCCCCACCTGAGCCTGGGTGAGGGAGGGGCGACTGAGTAGGATTATGAGGCAGGGCAGGGGGAGACGGTTTCAGGAAATTCCAGAGGAAGTTTTAAAGCTTGGATGGGAGGAGGAGCCCTGACAGGTTCTGGGAGTGAATTCCAAAGTTTGGGGGCAAAGATGTGGAAGGATCGATCACCCGCAAGGGTACGGGTCCTAGGAATGAGATGTTCTTGGGTTGTCCCAGGCCTGAGGTGGTAGGATGGGGCTCTAGAGTTAAGGGGAAGGACAAGGGCAGGGGGGGAGCCAGAGCGGACAATGTTGTCGATGAAGTTGCCTATAACGAAGGACCGGTGTTTCTCCGGGGGGAGCCACTCTAGGCGGTTGTAGAGATCACACCGGTGGGTGAGGGAAGGGGCGGACAGCGCGAAGCAGCAGACATTATTGTAGCTGAGTACCATTTTGATAGGCTGGTTTTCAGGACGGGGCAAAAGTGACGAGGCCATAGCAGAGAGAGGGGAGGAGGACCCCCAGGGCGAGGGCTAGGAGGGCAGCAGGGGTGAGGCAGCTATTGGCACGATAAGCTAGGGCAAGCTTGCAATTTGAGGTGTTGCAGATGTTACAGATGTGCAGGGTGAGGTCAAGCTGCTGGTCGAGGGTGACACCCTGGGTCCCAGTGGAGGTAACTGCTCTCGAGGGGAGCCAGCCGGCCCCAGGATGCCACAGGGGAGCAGGGCAGGAATTTAATTTGTTCGAGGACCCAAATAACATAGCTTGAGTTTTTTTGAGATTGAGGGTGAGCCTGTGGTCACCCAGCCAAGTATGTATATGTTCAAAGTCGGAGTTAAGCTGGGAGTTAATAGTTGAGATGTCCCGCGAGCTGGCCAGGAGGACGAGATCATCTGCGTAGAGGGTAGAGTGGGCATGGGTCGGGACAGAAGATAGGTCATTGACAAATAGTGAGAATAGGGTCGGACCAAGGACGGACCCCTGAGGGACACCACAGAGGACAGGGGAAAGGTTGGAGGATGTCCGGTTGAAGTAGGTGTATTGCTGTCGGTTGGAAAGGTAATTTTGGAACCAGGCGTGGGCGGAGGGGGAGAACCCGAGGGTGAGAAGCGAGGAACCAAGGAGGGAGTGGTTAACTCTGTCGAAGGCTTTGGACAGGTCGACGAAAATGGCCCCAGTGAGATTGCCTAGATCGGTGCCTGCCCTGATCAGGGAGGTGACAGTGGCTAGGGCGGTGGACGTGCTGTACCCTTTCCTGAAGCCGTGCTGGGCAGGAGAGAGTATATTGAAGTCCAGGATGTATTGGGAGAGCTGGGAGGCAACGGCTTTTTCGAGCAGTTTACTGGGTGCGGACAGAATGGCGATGGGGCGGTAGTTCTGGGGTCCTTGAGATTCCCTGTTTTAGGATAGGAATAACTTTGGCCACTTTCCACAGGTTGGGAATGATCCCTGAGTTAATGGAGGTTGAATAGGTGTGAGATGGGTCTGGCAAGGAGGTGGGCACCAAGCCTGAGGAGTTTCGGCTCAGAGTGTCATGACCTGCACCGCTATGGGGGAGAGGCTGGAGAGCAGCTTATGGGTCTCATTGGGAGTTACTGACCTCAGTTGGAAGGGGCCGAGGGTGAAGACGGGAGGAGGGCGCCTGGGGAGGCGGATGACAGGGGAGGGGTGGGGGCAGTTCGGAAAACTGAGAGTTGAAGGCATTGGCGATGGTTTGGGGGTTATTACAGCTGATCCCACCGATAAGTAGGTCAGTGACCTGTGCTTTAGCCGATCCCCAATGGCATTTTTAATATGTTGCCAGAAGCCCTCGGTTACAGCTGGAGGAGAGTAATTCCATCTTGCAGAAGTCACTTTTTGCTGAGCGGATGGCCCTTTTGCAGGTGTTTCTGAGGTGTCTATAGGCCATCAGGTCGTGGATGCTAAGGGAGGCCTTGTAGGATGCCCAGCATTTATCCCTGGCTTTCATAAGGGAGAGTAGGTCTCCGTTTAGCCATTTTGTGACGGTGCCCCTCACCCTTCTCCTAGTAAGGGGGGCATGTTTGTTCTGAAGAGGGACTAGCTTGGCTAAAATAGGTCCAGAGCTCGTGAGGGGTCGGTGGAGCTGGTGACACCAGTCCAGTCAACAGCTAGGAGGTCGCCCAGGAAGTCGTGGGGATTAAACTGGAATAGTCCCTCAGTTCGTGATTTTGCTAGGATCTGGGTGGGGAGATGCCCCACACACAGTAGATAGGGAATGATCAGAGATGGCATCAGGAGAGTGCCTGAGGATAGGATGTTTGCAGGCCTGTTAGGCAGGAGCCAATCGATAGGGTTCGAGCACCACCTAGAGGAGGCCGGGTGGGTTCGTTAATGACTTGGCTAAGTGTGAGGCCGAGAGCAGGGGTTCGTACAATTTGCGATGAGCCCCCATCCAATTGAGGTTGAAGTCACCTAGCACGAGAGTTTCGTTGAGACCCACTGTATTACTGATACAGTCGAGCAGGGAGGAAAGTCCGGCAGGCCATTTTAGGTGGGTTGTAGGCACATATCAAGTGGATCTTCTTAGAGTGACCCAGCAGGAGGAGCATGGAGGAACTCACATGCAGGCATGTCAGTAGGAGGGTGGTTGATGAGGGACAGGTTGGAGGTGTGCCAGATAATAGAAAGCACCCACCGCCCTTCTTCTTACCTGGCCTGTCACGTCGGAGGTGGTTGCACCCCGGTAGGGAGCACAGGGCTTCGGGTATATGGGGTTTGAGCCAGGTTTCAGAAAGGGCCAGAATGTCAGGTTTGTGGAGGGCAATCCAGGCGGTGAGCTCATTTTGGTTGCGTAGAAGGCTCCGCAGATCAGGTGGGCAATCTTGAGCCCTTTCCTGGAGAACCAGGGAGAGGGGATGGGGAGCGGAGGGGGGGTAATGGATGCAGAGGGAGGGCCATGGCCCCAGGGAGGGACCAGGGAGCAGCAGAGGAGTTTAGGCAGTGGAATAGGACAGTTCCTGTGGACCAGTGTGGGGTGAGAGGGGGCAGAAAAAGAGGGGCAGGAGGTTCAAATGGGGAATAAAACCAGAGGGGTTCAGCAACTAGGTGTCGGTGCCTGCCTCACGCGGATGCCACTGGGACAGAAGACAGCAGGGCAGAAAGGGAGGTTTGGTGGAACAGGGGAAAAGGAGAAGTAGTGTGAGATGGCTTGGGGAGGATAGTAGTGAGAGAGAGAGTTAGCTATGCTGAGGTAGAGTGCGGCCACTAGTGGTGATAGGGTATAACCTGCAGATGGCAAACAGGGCTGATGGGTTATTTCCTATCACGTGGCTCCTACAACCAATATAACAGAAGGCCGACCAAGGGTGGTGGTGGGGCGGTGGGGAGCTGAACGCAGTTCGTGAGCTAAACTCGATTACCGGCTGGAAGAGTCTCCTCGAGTTTAAATTTGGCGCCGAGGCGACCAGAGGGGGAGAGCGGGTCCAAGGGCTGCTTTGCTGCGGTGAACGGCAGTAATTACCTGGCGGTTTGTTCTTCAAGTCCTGCTGGCTTGCTGGGGAGGGCAGTGACCGAGCCCTCGCGACCACCGGGACAGCTGCAGAGACAAGAAGAGCAAGAGGTGATTAAGTAAGGAGAGTACAAGGGGGGGTTCAGAAAACAAAGGAGTGGGGGGGTAGGACTTGGGGGCCGGGGGCCGCTGCGTCTCCGACTCAGGCAGAAGCCAGGTAGGGCATGCAATGCGGAATCAGAAACAGCAGGAAAACCATATGAAATTGTACAGTGCAACACTCTATGCTAGTAAACACAATTTTCAGTTCCATACAACAGGTAAAAACAAGAGTTCAGGTGAGAGAAGTAGGTGCAGGGGTCCGGTTCAGTCTGCGCTCCGATTACCCGCTGGAAGAGTCTCCTCGAGTTTAAATTTGGCGCCAAGGCGACCGGAGGGGGAGAGCGGGTCCAAGGGCTGCTTTGCTGTGGTGAACGGCAGTAATTACCTGGCGGTTTGTTCTTCAAGTCCTGCTGGCTTGCTGGGGGAGGGCAGTGACCGAGCCCTCGCGACCACCGGGACAGCTGGCGGTTTGTTCTTCAAGTCCTGCTGGCTTGCTGGGGGAGGGCAGTGACCGAGCCCTCACGACCACCGGGACAGCTGGCGGTTTGTTCTTCAAGTCCTGCTGGCTTGCTGGGGGAGGGCAGTGACCGAGCCCTCGTGACCACCGGGACAGCTGGCGGTTTGTTCTTCAAGTCCTGCTGGCTTGCTGGGGGAGGGCAGTGACCGAGTCCTCGCAACCACCGGGACAGCTGGAGGGAAGGAGGCAGACATAAGTCCTTTTTGGGAGGTGAAAGACCTGAAGGATTTATTAATCTGAGGGTGGACAAACAAATAGGGCCAGATGGGGTGCATCCAAGGGATTGAGGGAGCTCAGGGAAATACTGGTTATACCTCTAGCAGTTCTGTTTAACAGCTCACTGGAAACAGAAGTGGTTCTGGAGGACTGGAGGAGCATGGATGGAGTCCCACTACACAAAAGTGGTAGAAGGAAGAAGGCTGGCAATTATAGATCAGTCACCCTGACACTGGTGGTGGGAAAGTTAATGGAATTATTGCTGAAGGAAAGGACAGTGGAATATCTTGAATCCAGTGGGTTACAAGATCTGAGGCAGCATGGGTACACAGGGGTGAGGTCACGACAAACAAATCTGATGGATTTCTGTGACTGGGTGACCAAGGAACTAGATAAGGGTGGAGCTGGTGGATGTGGCCTAGCTAGAGTTCAGTAAGGCATTCAACACTGTTCCACATAGGAGACTAATAAGCAAGCTGGGTAGCTTAGAAGTTGGTCCAAAGGTAGTAAACTGGATAAGAAATTGGTTAGGGGATATGTGACAGAGGGAGGTGGTAAACAGAATTCACTTCAAGGAAGGGAGGGTGGCCAGTGGGGGTATGTCAGAGTTCAGTGCTGGGACTGGTCCTCCTTAAAATCTTTATAAGTGACATTACAGGGGCGCTGGAAGAGAAGGTCTGTCTCTTTGCAGATGACACCAAAATCTGCACTAGAGTGGACACTCAGTGGGGGGAAGGGGATGAGCAGAGACCTGAGAAAAGCAGAGGAGTGTTCAAGGGTATGTGAACTAGATTTCAGTGTGAAAAAGTGCAAAATACTGCACTCAAGGCACAGTATCTTGGGGGGGGGGGGGTTACAAAATGGGTTGCAGGAAAGAGACCTAAAGGTAATCATATTTGGTGACCTGAATGTGGCCAGGCAGCGTGGCAAGGCAGTAGGGATGGCTTGTAGGATGCTGGGGTGCATAGGGAGAGGTGTCGCCGGCAGAAAGAGGGAGGTGGTGTTGCCTCTCTATAGATCACTGGTAAGACCTCACCTAGAGTACTGTGTTCTGTTCTGGAGACCACATCTCAAGAAGAACATAGACAGAGTGGAGGTGGTCCAGAGGAGGATAACTAAAGTGGTGCAGGGTCTGCATCTAAAGCCGTTCGAGGAAAGACTAAAGGCCTCAATATGTACATCCTGCAACAGAGGGGAGATGGGAGGAATATGATAGAGGCCTTTAAATACCTCACAGGGGTGAATGAAGTAGAGGAGGGGAATATGTTTCAGATGAAAAGGTGTTCAAGAACAAGGGGACATGTTTTGAAGCTAGAGGGGGTGGGATAGATTCAGTAGAGATGTGAAGAAGTACTTCTTCACAGAAAGAGTGTTAGATTCCTTGAACAGCCTTCTAGTGGCAGTGATGGGGCAGAAAATGGTGGTGGGGTTCAAGAATGCATGGGATAAGCACAAGAGAATCATAGTGGAAAGGAAGGGAAGGGAGAAAGAACTGTAGATCAGTCATGATCTGCAATAATAGTGTAGGTAGGGAGAAATGGGCAGACTGGATGGGCCAAGCAGTCCTTATCAGCCATCAAATTATGTTTCTATGTTTCTAAGAGACAGCAGTTAAGGAGAAGATAGCAGACAGGAAAGAATTACCATTCAGTAGGGCTACATTATTATTGCATTCAGTGAATAAAACTTAGACCCTAGTATATACCTGAAAGTTCCCATCAACTGTTCTGAAAGAAATACGTACAGAAAAATAATGTGAATAGTATGCCTGTGATGAGCCCTGAAGATTTTAATAAGGAAGATGAGAGATTACCTACTGAAGACAGTACTTACATTGCTGAATCGGCACATAAATCATCCATCCACAACATGAACCTATCTGTAGAGATCAGTCCAGAGGTGCAAGAGGGATAAAACAAATATCTTTATTGATGCCATTAATCCAGTAAGAAATCCACAGGTAAAACAAATGGCCACACCACAATGGTGGCCCCCTCTCTGAGTTCAAAGTCTCACGTCGAACATTTTCGTGCAATAGCACTACCTCCTCGAAGGTGGTATTTGTTCGAACATGTCACATGAATGTTGGTGTGAACTATTAAAATGATAAAAAGATTTCTAAAAAGGCTAAAGCAATAATAGATGTGCATAAGTAACTGTGCAGATCAGATTAATGTGATAAAAAGACCTATTTCATAATTTTGCACACTATATTATAGTTTTTGATAAATTATTTATTTTATGTAATGTTAAACTTGAAGCATGGGATAAACATCAAAGTTTGAAATATTCAAAAAAATATATCAAAATAAACAAAATGACTGTATAAGTAATGGCATTACTGATGGAGCAAATTCTTGATGAGCTCAATATAAGGAAAAAAAACTGCTATACAGTATGACTGTGTATATCTGATACTATAAATATTCTTAATATCAGATATTGTTATTGATATTAATATGAATACAAAATTCGCCTTATTATCACATCATTGCGCTATTGCACAAAAACGTTTGACATGAGACTTTGAACTTGGGAAGGGGCCACCATTGTGGTGCAGTCATTTATTTTACCTGTAGATTTCTTACTGGATTACTGGAACCAATAAAGGTATTTGTTTTATACCTCTTGCATCTCTGGACTGATCTCTACTAGACAGATTCATGTTGTGGATGGATGGTTTATGTTCCGACTCGGCAATCTAAGTACCATTTCGTTTTTCTGTTGGCACTAAACTATGTGTGTTGCAGCTGCCTCCTGCTGTAGTACCTACTGAAGATAGGCAGATGAAAATAAAAATGGCCATGTTAAGAAAACTAATACCATAAAGAAAGATAGTGACAGTAAATAATGAGAAATTCATGGTGAGGCCAACCTCCCAGGGGAGGCCCCAGCCTGTTCAAGGGGTGGCTCAAGCAAGCCTTAAAACGTACTATATTTAAATGTCAAGTTTTGGATGTCTTGTGAGAAAGGATGCTGCAAACCGAAAGCGAATAATGGCATGTGAATTTATGTACGAAATGGTTACCAGGAAAGACATGCTCAACAAACACTTGTTTCCTGGTATGACATGGTGGAAAGCTGTATGGAGGAAATACAATTCTTGGAAACTGTGCAAAACAAAATGCAAAATAATGCAACTGAATAGGAACAAGGTAACAACTGACCCATTATACTGGCTTCGGAAAAGCACAAATACAAAGGCTAAGCAGAAAGATACTGGGAGCAAGGCCAGGAGGGAGCAAAATGGTCCCTGAGAAGGTGTTTAAGAGCAGGGTAAAACTGACAAAGAAAACAGTTTAACTCATGGAAGTATTGCAATGAGGGGTAAATAGGGTCCAAAAGTCATAAGTGTGGAGCAAGTTGGCTGACCTGGGGGGTTATAGAAAGGGAGAATAACAAGTTCAATAAAATGAGAATAAACTCAACGGCTCAAATGCACTTCATTGGATTCTTCCTGTAATGTGCAAAGTATGACAGTTGTTCTAACTATGGGGAGGCCCAAAATTATTTCTGTAGTAGGAGGAGGCTCAAGATCTTTTCCAAGGCTTGGGGGAGGCTCACTAAGATAAAGTATGAGAACACCTGATAGAACAAGTAATGAAAGACATAAACTAGACTAATATAATTGAAAAGAAAACAGAAAAGAGGTAATACAAAAGTAGAAATGGCTGAAATAGTACAATTATTGCAAGAAATAGAATTATTGCAAGAAACAATGGCACTATTAATATATTTAGTAGCAGCAATGAAGGCAAATACAGTAAGAGCTGCATATAACAGCTCCAATACAGTCCATCTCTTGCCAAAGTCTGATAAATCAGAAGTGAAAGCTGGAAGGAAAGTGGTGTAGAAACAGGATTTCTTTTCGTGTGCTTACGTTTGTAGTATGGGAGGCAGCATTGTGTGTTCACAAGTTGCCCGAGTCCTGTTATTTGAGGGCCAGGGGCTTTGCTCTGAGGGGGAGGGCATGTGGCAAGGTGTATATCCCCTATACTTGTCACCCATATTACCTTTAAGTAGCCTACAATGTGGAAAGAAACCTTAGGAGTAGCTTGGCAGGAACTGCAATTCTGTGCTGATTAGGGTGCTACAACCTACTCTGAGCTGCAGCTGAGCCTGACAAAACAGAAGTTGGGCTCCACTTTATCCTTTGCCTTCTTGTATCCTTCACCCTAGTCTCCCTATCCACCCTGGCTCATATCCTCCCTAGTCCATCCCCACCCTTGCGCCCAGGACTCCTTCTATACCTTCCATTCCTACCTAACTCTCTCTCTTGCTCTTTTGTCCTCTCGCAACTTCTTGCACCTATCCCTTGCCCCCTCAGTCAGACTCCTTGCTCATCAGAAGTAGTTATGTATTTCTCCTTACCCTCTTCCTTTCCTCCTGCACTCTCAGCTGTCTTGGGAAGCTGACAGCAATCGTATAAGTTCTTACTGATACTATTTTTTGTTTCTCCCTCTCAATGTGAATTGGTTCCTGTGTGCTTCACTATTGTTGTTCTTTTCATTGACCCTGTATGTCTTTCCTACCAATTCTTGTTACCTTATGTTATGTCACCCCTGCTTACCTGGGCACCGGATTCCGACCTGTTTTATTATTGTTTTTACTCACCATATATGCAGTTTTTTCCTACCAGTTTTTGTACCTGTATGCCACTGTATGTTATCACTTTTATTGTATACTGTTGTTTAACGTTGCCCTTGCAGGACCTCCTTGAAAATGAGCGTGCTCAATGGCATCTTTCTGCCAATAAATTTTAAGAGAGAGAGAGAAAGAGAGATGGCTGCTGAGTAAATGAGCAGTTCTTCATCGGCTAAAGATAACACTCCTCAGACATGCTTGGAGAGCACCGATTAGTAAGAATGTGCTGCTGCTGTCACATAAGTATTTTATGATTGTCTTGACCATGATTTCATAATTCTGTCAATTTCAGTCCCCCCACATTAAAAATACATACTGCTAGCAATACTCCACTATCAGCTCTCCTTGCCAGATATGTACTTCTTGAACTGGGCTGTATAATCGATTTGTCACCCCTGCCCCATTAAAAATATGTACAACCAGTAATACAGGACTGTCTGCTCATTTTGCCAGGCAAGTACCTCATGAACTGTGTTGTATTTTCGATTTCAGCCACCCCCATTAAAATATGTACAGTCAGTAATACAGGACTTTCATCTGTCCTTGCCATATATGTAGTTCATGAACTGTCCTGTAGTATGCGGTTATTGCTACCATTTTTAGTTGAAAATGTATTTTATTCATTATTTATACCTTGTATGTATGTCCCTCCCCCTCCCAATTTTCAGGCAGTTGGCTCTCCTTTCCCTTATCTTAAAGTCATTTCCATGTCTTGTCAACATTATTCATTCTCATGTACCTGTTCATATGTATATGAAGTCACCCTTTGTCACAGCTGTAAATTTCTGTTTATGATGATAAGGTTAAAGTGCAGTACTGTCATTTACTCACTTTTCTGTATTCAGGCCATTGCATTGTGTGCTCCACAGCCCATATTTCATGTCTGCATCAGCCCCACACCCCCTCAACAATTTTGCAGCTCTTTGCCCCGTAGCACCCCCTATTTCATGTCTGCATCCAGCCCCGCACCCCCCCAACAACAATTTTGCAGGTCTTTGCAGAGGCGTGATGATGATGTGTTACATGTAAAATGTGTACGTTTAGCATAACATAAAGCACTGAATGGTTGGTCTGTCAAGTCTGGCTAGAAAGTGCATAACTTTATTACAGTATCCAGCTGTCCCATCAGTTTTATGTTCTTCTGTTTCTACAATTTTCAGTCTGTTTGTTTCAGCTGGTAGGGAAGTCATATATGTTATGGGTATGCGTAAAATACATCCTGTATTGGAGTGGAAAAAATGGCTGTTCATGTAGTACATATTTCACCCCTCTCAGATGATGATGTATGCGATACCCTAACCACTCTGCACAAATTAATAGTGCCTGTCTCTGGGGCAGGGATTGGCGATAATGCCATTAAACACGTAGTGTGGCCAGATGGAAGTTTGGGTTCATAGCAGATACTTCTGACATTAATCACTTGTACAGAATGTCCCATGTGCCAGCTCATTGGCCCATGTAACTTTGATACAGAATTGACCACATAGTTGGCCACTGCACCTAGCCTACACAGTTACAATATGTCAAGTAAATAATGCATTCATGGAAATTGTAACAGACTTGGTGTCCCAGTGGCAGCACTGGCATCAGACCCTGACATTACACAGTCGACCTGTATTAAGGAACACATCAGAATTGATATGGGGATGGTAGTGTGAAATAGTATTGTCTATAGATGGCTGTGCTCCATCGATGAGGGAGTACATTTCTTTTTTTCCCCATAAAGCTTTTTTTTTGCCATAAAATGTTTTACCTACTGGGTAGGTAGATGGCTTTTCAGCCCTGTCCCCTATCCCCATGAGTGACTCACACCTTCCTCAACCAGGGGTCCAAGTCCCCCCATAGAGTCCCCCTGTGGCATGAACAAGAGGAGGGCTGTCCTCCCCGGTCTACAAATCCAGACCCCCGAGTGAAGTGGCAGTGCATGCTATGGGGATATGCAGGACTTCATAGAGCCTGTCCTCCCTACTTTTCCATTTTTCTGGGTCCCCATTATTCCCTACCATGGTGCCAGTACATGTTTGTGGAGGCACTCACATTCCACATATCTGCGGCCCCACCTTTCAGGTTGCTCTGGTTGAGGCTGAATCCTGACAAAACTTAGGTCTTGGTGGTAGACCCAGGTCACCGGGTAGAGGGGTCTTCAGCTGGGCAGGCCACTGGGCTTTTGCTCGGAGATTGCCAGCTGTTGACCTCTGAACGGGTGCAGAATATGGGTGTTCTTTTTGATGAGGGGTTGACGCTGAAGTCTTAGGTGTCATCCATTGTCAAGACCTCTTTTTACCATCTGAGGAGTATCGCCTGGATTAAGCACCTGGTTCTGCCTGGTGATCTCCTAACATTGGTCCATGCCTTTGTAACCTCCTGCCTTGATTACTGTAATGTCCTGTACCTAGGGCTTCTGGGGGTTGATATCTGCTGCTTGCAACTGGTGCAGAACGCTGTGGCCAGGTTGTTGATGGGGCTTTCTTGATGTAGCCATATCACACCTGTGCTGCCTGGACTGCACTGGCTGCCTATTTAGTAGCGGATCACGTTCAGGGTCAGCTTACTGACCTACAAAGCCATGCAAGAAAAGGGACTGAGTTACCTGCAAGAGCTCCTTCATCGCTACAGCCCCCTCCGACCACTCCACTCCACTCCACCAATGAGGGATTGCTAGAGATTCCCAGGGTTCGCCTAAAGACTTCTGGAGCCTGAGCATTTGCATTTGTGGCTCCTTCCCTGTGGAATTCTGTACCTCATCGGATAAGGGGATGCCAGATTGTGGAGAGTTTCAAAGCTGCACTGAAAACCTTCCTGGTTTTGCTTGCCTATCCTGAACATTAGCTATGAGAGCTTTGATATTATGGTTGTTTTAATTCTCTGGATTTTACAGTTTTTAAAGTTTTATTGTAAAAGCGCTTTGATATGTTTTGAATTGCACTTGCAACAAATAAAGTCTATTATTATTATTATATTCTTTTTTAAATTGTTTTAGGCAATGTAAAAAATAAAATGCTCCTTTGATGTGTGTTGCTGCCACCGCCCCTGCTGCCAAATGTTCAATGCTGACTCATAACTTTGATAATTTTCAATATTTTGACCCCAAATTTTCAACATAGCTATGTTTCCACACCACTTCTTGAACGTGACAGTTATTGTTTTTGAAATCTTGGCCAAAAAATGTTATTGGACATCAGGCACAAAATCTTACACTTGGCAAGGCAGAGAAAAGGATTCATATATGAAGGACACAAACTGCATTTATACCCTGCATTCTGCATGACTACACAACATCGAAGAAAGCATTTTCTTTCCATAAAAAGTGAATGGGTTCAGGTTGTGATACCTGCAGTATTGCAAGCTCCTGCAAAATGAAAAATAACATTTCAAGGAAAGGACTATTATCTTTTGGATGTGGATGCTGCGCGAGCCATTTTTGAAAACAATGTTGCACTCCCCTCAGAAATAGGCTCAGATTTAGAAGAGGAAGAAGCAGATGACACTCAATATATGCCAGTGGCTACCAAATACTTGCAGAGAGGCAGAGGTTTTTGTAATTTTTTTTTTCTTATAAGTTGAATGTCTACTATGGTCACTGTCATCCTTATTATTGCCGTATCTGAGACTCTAGGGACATGCTTTAGCAAAAAAAATTTATGTAAGTGGATGAATATAGTTTGGAGCACACAACAGTTAAATATTAACATACATTTCTGATAAAGCTCTCCAGTAAATATCAATTATAGTATATTACTTTTTTATCGCCCCTGTAAATAAGAAAACATTTGCACTTTCTGTGTATTTCTTACATAAGGATATTTCTTTGGGATGTATCTGTATAGCCCCCTGCAAATAAGAAAACATTTGCATTTTTTGTGTATTTCTTACATAATGCTATTTCTTTGGGATGTATTTGTATGTTGAATTTACTTTTCTTTTTGTTTCAGCATGTCTTATCTCTCTGAATAAAAAGAAAGTATTAAAAAAATAAGATATTGTATCTCATCTGTCTTGGGTACATATATAGTAAAAATGTGTACAAGCACGACCCAGTACAACAGCAATGCAAGCGGTGAACAGCTGGCATTGAGACATGCGTGTTCTCCATGATTTGAATAGATATCGAAGAAAACAGAAATATAGATTGTGTCAGTAGAAACATACCACCCAGTCTGCCCATTTCACCTGCCTATATTCCACAGTTGGCCTAATACTGGGCTGGATTTAAAGATCTTATAGTGTTAGAAACATAGACCCTGTGGCACACTATCACCCTCTTCCTCCCTTCCCAAAGTATCCCTTCCCCTTGTCTGCCTGTGGGTCTCAGCATTCTGTTTTTCTTCCCATATGCTTTTTTCCTTTGCACTAAGCAATGGATTTCATGCTGTCTGTAATGATTACACCCAGGTCTTCCTCCTCAGTTGTCTGCACCTTCCTTTCTCCCCCTATCCAGTAGTCCATTTTAGAGTGCTTTGAACTTTAGCTGCCACAATCTGGACCACTTTTCCAATTTTGTCAGTTCTTTTTTAACTTTTTAAATTCCTTTCTCAGTATCCACTGTGCCACAGATCTTAGTGTCATCAGCAAATAAGACAGCCTTCTTCTGGATTCCCTCTCCTATAGCGCAAATTAAGGTATTAAAGAGCACCTGTTCCAGAACCAACACCTGTGATGTCCTGCTCCTGACCCCCCCCCAAGCTCTGAGTGTGTCCCACTGATTACCAGCCTCTGCAACCTCCCCGTCATCCAGTTCCCTATCCACCTGGTCAGTTTGTTCCCTACCTCCAGGTTGTCCAGCTTTTTATTAGCCTTCTGTGTGTAACAGAATCAAGGGCCTTGTTAATGTCAAGGTACATCACATCCACTGCTTGACCCCTGTCAACTACCTTTGTGACCCAATCAAAGAAGTCAATCATGTTAATTTGGCAAGACCTCCCTGCTATAATTCCCAGATTGCCTGCTGTTCTGCAACCCATTTGTCTCCAATAATTCCACTATCTGTTCCTTAATGATGTAGAACACTGTGTCTAGTTCTGGAGACCACATCTCCAGAAGGACATAGAGAGAGTGGAAGTGGTTCAGAGGAGGGCAACTAAAATGGTGCACAGTTTTCATCAAAATCCCTATGAGGAGAGACTAAAGAACTCAATATGTACACCCTGTAAGAGAAAAGGGAGAGGGGGATATGACAGAGACCTTTAAATACTCATGGGGTAAAAATAAGGTACAGGAGGAACACATTTTTCAGAAAAAAGTGCTCAACAACAAAGGGACATGTGATGAAGCTGGGGGGATAGATTTGGGAGAGAAGTGACGAAGTACTTCTTCACAGAAAGAGTGGGGGATTCTTGGAACAGCCTTCCAGCAGAGGTTGTATTGTCAAAAACAATGGTTGGGTTCAAGAATGCATGAGATAGGCATAAGGGAATCTTAGTGGAAAGCAAGGAAGATGGGAGAAAGAGCTGGAGATCAAGTAGGGTCTGTGGTGATACTATAGTTAGGGAAAAATGGGTAGACTGGGTGGGCCAAGCTGACCTTATCTACTGACAAATTCTATTTTTCAATGTTTATGTTTCTATGATGGTTCCCAGCAACTTGCCTACAACTGAGATTAAACTGACCAGTCTGTAATAACCAGGGTCATCGATCTCCCCATTATTGTGAAGCAATCAAATTAGCTACTCTTCAGACTGCTGGAACCAATCCATTCTTCAGGGAACAAATATCCTCTTATTTACTGTTGACAGTTGCAGAATAAGGTGAACTGATCCCTTTGTACTCAGCAGAGAATAAAAGTATAAATATTCAGAATTTTTATGTTTGCTTGCACATGTGCGAGAAACATTATGTGATAGCTTAGACGAGCAGGGGGTTAGGGAGGTGCGGCAGTGTGGCATCCAACAGCAGCATTGCATTTGGGGGCTTGACCTTGGTGCACCAATGGAGGCACAGTGTGCTGATGACACTGGCTTCCTGAAGGTGCACCAAGTTCTAACGTTTTCACCACAGCAATCACGGGTCACATTGTCATTGCAGCCTCAGCGATTGCTGCAATGAGGGAGCGACCCGTCATTGCTGGGTGGAACATTGCTGGTGTGATATTGTTTATGAACATGGCGGCGCATTGCCGCCATGTTCACAAACAATATCAAAGAGCCGAGGCGGTGCTCAATCCCCTCAGCAGCATGTGACTCTCCCCACAGATGTGTATTTTTTTTTTGGAAATTAAAGTTTATTGAAGAGCTTTTTTTCATCCCTTTCAATTAAATCCATACATTAACAAACAGACATAAAGTCCATTCCTACTCATTTACACAGATTTATATTTCAAGTCAGAAAAGTAAGACCAAGGAAAGAAGAAAGAGTTCAAAGAGGAGTAAAGAGGAAAAGGAAAGAAAAAGAGAAGATGAAAGAAAGAGGTCCTGGGGAGGAGGATGCCTTGTGTTCTACCAAGAAGTGAAAAAGAGAGATGAGAACAGCGAAAAGGATAACCAGAAAATTAAACATTTACAAGTCATACCTGTCTATCTACTACCATTGCTTTACACAATTAATAATAGGATCCACATCTAAAAGGTGGACCATCACAAACACCATATACTTAGTTATACAATGACATAACCAGCACCCCAGAGGAGGAGCAAGGCTCAGAAGTTATTCCTGTGAATAAAATGCAACTTTAACATACTGGAGTCTCCCATCTTAGCCCACCGTTCAACCCTGCTGAACCGGAACTGGGAGACTACATCAAGTGTATCTAGCTAGTACTTCTAATACAGGTCTCTTTTCCCAGGAAGCCATGAATTGCATAAAGGGAAACCATCTTTCCTTGAATTTTTCCATGGAAAGTCTCAGTTTGGCCGTTAAATACTCCATATCTAAAATCCTGATACAGATTCTAAACCAGGAGGAGATGGTAGGTTTGTCAGGTGTCAACAACAGCAAATTGATGGCCTTATGTGCTGCCGTTATCAAAATTCCAAATAAAAGACGGGATGATCTTGAGGGTAAGGAAGGAGGATGCAATCCCAACAACCAGTGTTGTGGGGGATCTGGCATAACAGTCTCAAAAATCAACTCGAAGACACCCTTTATTTCCCTCCAGTATTCCTGCACAATATTGCATTCCCAATAATTGTGGAAATATGTACCAACCAGCTGGCAGTTCCTCCAACACAGGTCAGATTGATGTAATCTATAATGCTTAGTTACCACCGGGACCCTAAAAAAATCTCATAATAATTTTCCAGTGGAATTCCTGGCAGTAAAGGGATGAAGTAGTAGTCCGCACAGCCTTTTAAATTTGTGACCAGTCCGTCTCGGATAGGCAATAATTGCAATCTCTGTGCCATGCCTCTTTAATACTCAGTACTGGATCTGTCTCTGCATTGTAAATCACTTTGACTAGTTTAGATGTCAGATGTTTTTGATGTGGGGAACAGATCATGGAGGATAAGAGTGAACGCACTGGGTTTGATAAGGAATCCGGGCTAAGTTCAATAGCTTTTACATTTACTTGGATAAAGTGTCTTAAATGGAGGTACCGAAAGAAATCATTTTGCTGTAGACTGAATTCAGTTTTCAAATGCTGGAAGGATTTAATCGAATTTTGCTTGAAAAGTTGACCTAAGCTAGTAAGGCCCGCTTTTGCCCACCGGTGGAAACCCAAGTCCCATCTAAGTGGTTCGAAATCCGAACAACTCAGTATAGTTGTGTTTGGGTTAAGCTTTAAAGTAATGCCCAACTTAAAGTTCATGTCCCTCCAAATTTGGGGAAAGACCCTCGTAAAGGGGTTCCTGAACTCAAGTTGTCTCATTCTAGGGGACTCCAGATGTATTAAGTCCACAGCCTTCCGTAGGGGAAGATCAGCCTCCTCAATCTGGACCCATTTTGGTGGGGGATCCTGAGCCCAAGCCACCAGAGTCTGCACCTGAGAGGCCCAAAAATATTTCTGGATATCAGGTATCCCAAAGCCACCCCTCTCCTTAGGGGCCACCATAGTCTTCCACCTCACCCGTGGTCTTTTCCCCAGCCAAAGAAATTTAGAGAGGGTGGTTCTCAAATCCTGCCAAAAATTTCTCGGGGGTTTGTACAGGGTAGCACCCATTACGAACAGTAAACGAGGAAGAATATTCATACGTATTGTCTCTCCCCTACCAGAAATAGAGAGGGGAAGCTCCTTCCATCTGTTACAATCCTCTCTAATCTCCTGAAGCACTTTTAAATGGTTTGTGGAGTATAAGGTTTGAAAGTCCCTAGGAATCCACACCCCCAAATATCTAAACCCTGACCTACACCATTTAACTTGCTGTACCCCTGGCAAAGGGCGGCCCCGGACACCCCCTAGTGGGAATAATTCCAATTTATCTGGATTAACTTTATAGCCAGAAAAGGATCCAAATTCCTTAAGAAAGGTGAGAATTTTCGAGACCGTGTTTAATGGATCTGAAACATATAACAAAGTATCATCTGCATATAACGAAATTTTGACCTCCACACCCCTAACTTGGAGACCTGTAAAAAGATCTCATTGCCTAATGTACATAGCCAAGGGTTCTAAACTCAGGGCAAATAAAAGGGGAGAAAGGGGGCAACCCTGCCTGGTACCCCTCTCAATCTTGAACTGGGAGGAAACCATCCCATTAACCCGGATGCTGGCTCTAGGCCTGGAATATAAGTTGGAAATCCATTTGCGAAATTTGTCCCCAAACCCAAAGCCCCCCATTACTAAGTCAAGATATTGCCAGTTTAAATGATCAAAGGCTTTTTCCACGTCTAGCATTAGTACTGCTGAGAGTGGTGAATTTAAGGGGTGTTGAGCTGAGGCAATCACATTCAGTAATAACCTTATGTTATCTTGTATGTGTCTCGGGGGTATAAACCCCGTTTGGTCAGGATGAACCAAGATGAGGACCACTTTTTGTAATCGTTCGCTAATTATCTTAGCAAAGATTTTAGCATCCTGGTTGAGCAATGAGATGGGATGGTATCCAGCACAGGATGAGTGGTCTTTTCCAGGCTTGGGTAATACTGAAATAAGGGCCTCCCCCCATGTATCCGGCAGGGCACCCGGCTCCTGTGCCACATTACAAACTCTGGTGAAAAGTGGGGATAAAATATCAGAGAATCCTTTATAGAATTCCGAAGTAAACCCATCAGGGCTGGGAGCCCTACCGGACCTCAGAGTTTTAATAGCCACCTCAATCTCTTCCGCAGTAAAGGGAGCCTCTAATAATTCCCTCTGGACCTCTGACAGGACAGGCATCTCTAAATCTTATAAAAAATTCTGAATTCTTTCCCAGTGTTCGGGTGTTTCATCTTTTGAGTAAAGTTGTCTATAGAATTCTGCAAATTCTTGTGCAATCTCCCCCGGAAGGCTCTTATAATAGGATATAGAAGGGTCTTTACTAACCTTGCTACATATTTGTCAGCTGCTTGCTTACAAAGCCTCAAAGCAAGTAATTTGCCTGCCCTCTTCCCCCTCTTGTAGTAGCATTGCCCGGTATATCTAAGGGAGTTTTCTACCAGTCTCTGCAGCAAAGCATTATAAATATTCCTGGTCTCTATCAACTTTTTAAGAGTAGATTTGGACCCTGTGTGTTTATGTAATGTTTCAAGGGTAGCAATTTCGGTAAGGACTTCACTAATACGGGCTTGATGCTGTTTATACTTATAGGAGGAGTATGAAATTGTATGACCCCTCACCACCACTTCCAGAGCATCCCATATATATTTGGGTTTAGAGAGTACCTCCGTATTTTCCTCTAAATAACGCTGAATAATTTTTTTAGTGGAGTCTATATAGTGTTTGTCATTGAGAAGTCCAGGATCAAACCTCCAGAGACCCTTCCCCTTCCTTATGCCCCAATGTAGTTTAGTCTTAACCATGGCATGATCGGAGATCGTGATCGGGAGAATGGAAACATCTTTGAATGTATGCAGATTACTTTTGTGCGTATAAAATCTGTCCAGCCTGGAATACGTTTTTGAGGCCGACGAGTAAAAGGTAAAGTTTTTTACCGAGGGGTTGAATTGTCTCCAGGGGTCCGTTAATCCAGCCTCTACCAACAAACTGCGAAGCAGTTTAGAGCAAGATTTAGAATTAGGGGTTTTGGTTGCGCTCCTGTCCAGACTGACATCCTCCACACAATTCCAATCCCCCATTAAAATAGTTTGTCCCGGTGGTAACTTTGCAATTGAATTAAATAGATACATAGATACATAGACAGTGTCAGCAGATAAGGGCCTATGGCCCACCCAGTCTGCCCATTTGAGCTTGTAAGTTCAGTTTGTTTTCCTAGAAGTCTGTTGCACCTTACCCCTGACCTCCAGAATTCCTTTATGTCTATCCCATGCATTCTTAAATCCCGTGATTGTTTCAGCCCCCACCACTTCCTCTGGCAGGGTTTTCCACGTGTCCACCACCCGTTCTGTGAAGAAATTCTTCTCATGTTTCCTCTGAATTGTCCTCCTCCAACTTCATCCCATGCCTCTAGTTCTGGAACATCTTTTTGCTTAAAAATAGTGTTTTCCTGCACCCTGTTCCTCCCTGTAAGATACTTGTATGTCTCTATCATATCCCTCTCTCCTCCTCTCCTCCAGGAGTACATGTTCAGTTCCTTAAACCTGTCTTCATAGGACTTGTGATGCAATCCATGCACCATCTTTGTTGCCCTCCTCTGAACCTTCTCTACCCTGTCTATGTCCTTACGTAGGTATGGTCTCCAGAACTGTACACTGTACTCCAGGTGGGGCCTCACTAGTGTCTTGTATAGCGGAATTATGACCTCCCTTTTCCTGCTGGTGATGCCCCTGCCCATACATCCCAGCATCCTATTTGCTTTACCTGCTGCCTTGTCACACTGTTTCCCTACCTTGAGGTCATCAGAGATGACAACCCCAAGATCCCTTTCCTGCTTGGTGCATGCTATATCCTCACCCCACAACTGATATATTGTGCCAGGGTTTTTGTGCCCCATATGCATTATCTTGCACTTCTTTGCATTGAATTTCAACTGCCAAACCCCTGACCATTCTTCAAGTTTCTGCAGGTCGCTTCTCATTCTGTCTACACTCTCTGGTGTGTCTACTCTGTTACCGAGCTTTGTGTCATCAGCGAACAGTGAAATTCTGCCTTCAAGGTCCTGCGCCATGTCACTGACAGACTGGGAGAGTAAAAACTCACCAGAGGGTGGGGTAGGGGCATACACCCCAACTAAATGTATAATTTGACCCTTGTAATTCCCCGTGACTATCAGCTGGTGTCCTGTACCTGAATGGTTTATTGATTGAATCTGAAATGGGAGACCCCTGAAGAATAAAATGGCCACTCCCCCTTTTTTGGATTGAGGGTGCTCATCAGAACACACCATAACCACCCAGTTTCTTCGCAATTTCATATGCTCTCCTTGGGCTAACCTTGTCTCCTGCAGGCAGGCAATGTCGCACTTCTCTCTTTTAAATTCAGTTAATATCTTAGCTCTCTTAGTGACATTATTAATGCCCTTGACATTCAGTGAACCAATTATCATGTCGCACATATTATTAATCCATAGTTGTTACAGCAGCTTGTTATACATCCTGCATTCATTTGTGTAATCATGACGTTAGTAAGCGCCATTAGACATCCTCCCCAGTGCAGAAAATAAGAGAAAGAGAAAGTAGAATAGACGAAAGATAGAACAATGATGAACACAACTTTTAAGACCAATGTTTGGTCTAACAATCTGAAGTTTCCCACAAAGGAGACCAAAAACATGCCTCCCATGTGGGAGGGCAACGACAACAGGTCGATGCCGAAACTAGAACTACCAGCCGAGGCACCCATCCTAGCCGTCCTTCAACAGCTTGGCAGGTGCACTGGCATGGAATAAGGGGGAAAAATGTACAAACCCCCTTGAGGGAACAACACTCCGTCAGGAGTCAGATGTGTATTTTTGATGATGGGGGTCCCATTCCCCATTGGCATCCATCCCTGGTGTTGACTTGCTGGCGGGGGAGCCCACTCCCCATCAGCAGTAGTGTTCCACTCGCTGTGTGATGTGCCAATGGGGGAGCCCGCTCCCTGTCGGCATCAGCCCCCACCAAAGAGTAACGTGACAGACCGAGGGGGTGCCCAATCCCCCTTGGCTACACTCCCAAAAACAATGTTCAGGTGGTCGCTGGAGTCCACCCCAGCATGCCAATCCCCTGCAAAGGAAAACGTCCGTGATAATTTTTTTTTTTTTACAACCTGTAAAACAAAAATGGTCCCCTTGCGTCTCCCCTGGTCCCTCCCCACAACCTCACTCCACCCACTGCGCACTTGCCTCCCCACCCTCACCCCATACTTACCTCTGGAGACCAGCGTGATGATCTTCGGTGGACCAGGAACACGTCTGCACTCTTTAAAGCCGACCACGAACTGAGGAAATGCCGGTAAGCTGTATAATGGGATAGATAGTTTTTTTTCAACTTTTTAGCATGTCTCAGGCAGTTTTTAGAATTTTGGCACCAAATGTTCAACATGGGATTTTTGGGACCCCTCTTCATGAATTCAGTCACTGTTATGGTGTTAATCGGTCCCGAAAGGTGATTTCGCGGTCACTGGTGGAATCACCTTTCAGGACCGATTAATGAAATGACAGTGCCAGTGTTCATGAGGTGGGCTCTCAAAAAGTGTATGTTGCAAATTTGGTAGAAAAAATCAAAGAAATGACTGTTTTACGACTGTGCATTGCGCAGTTGCTACGCACGCTCTTAACTTTGCAAATTTGCAATATTTTCAGTCCAGATTTTCAACATTACCATTTTTATGCACTTCCTTATGAACAGTACAGCTGTCATTTTTCACATCCTGGGTGAAATGTGTTTTCGCAATTGCGGCACAGAATAGCACGGTCGCTGTGTGAAATTAGTGTTCGGAATGCATCAAGAAAATCACAGTGACACTGTTCATTAGCAGACATCCTAAAATGCTTATGTTGAAAATTTGGTGACAAAAGTCTATAAAATGACTGTGTTACAAGCGTCTATTGCGCAGTGTCTACGTATGCTCGTAACCTCGCACATTTACAATATTTTCACTCCAGATTTTCAACATTGTCATTTTCCCATACCTCCTTATGAACAGTCCAACTGTCATTTTTCACATCCTGCCCGAAATGTGTGTTTGCACTTCAGGCACAGAATAGCGCGGTCGCTGTGGGAAATCAGTGTTCGAGACACAGTACGAAACTCGCAGTGACAGTGTTCATTAGCAGAGGCCCTAAAATGCCTATGTTGAAAATTTGGTGATGAAAGTCCATCAAATGACTGTGTTATGAGTGTGCATTGCACAGTTTCCATGCATGCTCATAACATCGCACATTTGTAATATGTTCACTCTAGATTTTCAACATTGCCATTTTTCTGGCCCTCCTTATGAATAGTACAGCTGTCATTTTTCACAACCTGGCCGAAATGTACTTTTGCACCTGCAGTGCAGAGCAGCGTGGCCGCTGTAGGAAGTCAGTGTTGTGGTCACATTAACAAAATCACAGTGACACTGTTCATTAGCACAGGCCATAAAATGCCTATGTTGAAAATTTGGTGATCAAACTCCATAAAATGACTGTGTTAAAAGCGTGCATTGCACTGTTTTCAGTCATACTCATAACTTCACACATTTGTAATATGTTCACTCCAGCTTTTCAACATTGTCATTTTTCTGCACCTTCTTATGAGCAGTACAGCTGTCATTTTTCACATCCTGGTCAAAATGTGTTTTTCCACTTCTGGCACAGAATAGCATGCTTGCTGTGGGAAATCAGTGTTCAGGACACATCAAGAAAATCACAGTGACACTGTTCGTGAGCAGAGGTCCTACAATGCCTATTTTGAAACTTTCGTGACGAACGTCCGTAAAATAACCGTGTAATGTGTATGCATTGCGCAGTTTCCACATACTGTATGCTTGCACATGTGAGCACTTTTTATATTCCCAGTACAGCTGTTCAACATTGCCATCTCTTCACACCTCCCTCTGGATGGTACAGTTGTCATTCTTCACATCCTGCCCCATCTGTGATTTTGTTCATGTGGCGCAGAATGGCACATGGCATGCCTGTCATGACCAATGACCCAAACACTTACCCCAATGCCTGTCCATCTCTACAGGATGGAGGTGGGGTTGGCATGAACTTCAATACTTCAGTACCATTCCTATTCTGCACATGTCTAACTCCTGCATGCCCAATGCTAATACCAGCAAGCAAACATTCGGCATTGACAAATGCTTGTTATTATCTGGATTGATATAAAGTAATGCTATTATTGACTTGTTTTGCTAATGAAAAATGATATAGTTGTCACATGATTTATGATCCATTTAGGAAGTCTCATCCATGTAGTTGTAAGGCTAACCTATGAGATTTTCGCCTGTTCCAAGAAACACTTGGTACTGTCTCTGATATAGAAAGGAAGTTTATTGTTTAGCCTAGTCATATGTCAAGTTAAAAGTCACCAGTGTGATCCAAACTCTGCAGTGGTTAAAAACTATTCTTGAGAAACTAACAGGTAAAATGATATCATTTTGCTATTATGCTTCAAACTGCCACTATAGATATAGTTTCTACATCCAAGCAGATTATCAAGTTATAAGAAAATTGATACTTACATTGTTAAATCACTAACATGCATATTTACAGAAACTGAGGTAAAAACTTTTAGGAATTATGATAGTTGTAAATTATATTTCCGTAAAGGCCACAGCCCTCAACAAGAACGTCAGTATTTATGGCTCACTTCTAAGCAAATGTCAGACAATAATGAATGTTGCAGATAGAAAGCCAGGATGTGCTGGTGATAACTCTTTTCCACTGAAGACAGCAACACTAAGATTGAACAGCACAGTGTAGCTTGTGTTTCCCCAACACCGATACAAAAATGAACTCCACCTCAGCAAGCTTTAACATGGCCAAGAAATTTCACTGATCTGATAACATCCTATTAGTGGTGCTTGGACTGACCTATGAGCTGAGAAACAAGCCAATAAGGGGAAGTGTGACCCTTGGCTTGCTGTTCCTTGTCAGTATGCCCAGAAGGAAATTACATGTGTGGCACGAGCCTGACCCAGAAATATTGCAAATAGTGTGGTGTTTTGTGTGAATAAGGAAGGGCAGGGCTTGAACGATGAATCATTGAGACAATAATTGTCCTGAGGAAGAACCTTGACAGGGTGGATTAACTATGATAACTGCCCTTTCAAGGTAACAATATTAATTGACAACAGCTACCCTGAAAAAAATGCTGAACTTGCAATGAAAAGTACTGTGAGTTACAAAATTATAATGACTTAAAGTAGCAGTTCACAAAGACTTGAAAAAAAAAACAACTGCTGGTTCTAGATCAGTTTAGTCATGGCTCCCTTACTAACCCAGACTATTGTAATCTAAAAATAGCTTTAGTGAAATAATTGTTTCCTTAACAGTTTTTTGTAGAGTCAAACTAAAAAAGACTCTAGTCCACCCTGGCTGACTCTAGATTGATTGTAGTAGGTTTCATAAGATGGGAAGAAATGGGGGAATGCAAAGAAACACATTTTGCTTGGAGAGTAATGCGATTATGGAATATGTTGTTTGAACTCATAGTAGAGGCATTCGATTTAGCACTGACTTCGAAAGAGTGACTCTGACCATCTGCTCAAAAAGTACTGGCATTAGCAGAATATAATTAGATAATACTTTTAAAATGTTTCAGTTTGGAGCAATTCATTTTTTTTACTATGGAAGACATCTACATCTACATTAAAAATGGATCTTGCTGGAACATCTGGTTGTCAATGGACTACAGGACCCAAGACAGCATGGTTTCACCAGGGGGAGGTCATGTCAGACCAGCCTCATTGAATTTTTTGACTGGGTGACTAGAGAGGTGAATCAGGGAAGGGCAGTGGACATGGCCTATCTGGACTTCAGCAAGGCCTTTGACACTGTGCCACATAGAAGACTATTGCACAAACTGGGGAATATGGGTGTGATTAGGACAGTAGTGTGGTGGGTAGGTAACTGGCTGGGCCGCAGGACACAGAGGGTGGTGGTAAATGGCTGTCACTCCACAGAGGGAAGAGTGACCAGTGGGGTACCACAGGGATCAGTGCTGGCAGCGGTCCCATTCAACATCTTCATCAGTGACATTATGCAGGACCTAGAAGGCAGAATTTCCCTATTCGCTGATGACACAAAGCTCTGTAACAGAGTAGACACACCAGAGGGTGTAAACAGAATGAGAAGGGACCTGCAGAAACTTGAAGAATGGTCAGGGGTTTGGCAGCTGAAATTCAATGCAAAGAAGTGCAAGATAATGCATATGGGGCACAAAAACCCTGGCACAATATATCAGTTGTGGGGTGAGGATATAGCATACACCAAGCAGGAAAGAGATCTTGGGGTTATCATCTCTGATGACCTCAAAGTAGGGAAACAGTGCGACAAGGCAGCAGGTAAAGCAAAAAAGATGCTGGGATGCATAGGCAAGGGCATCACCAGCAGGAAAAGGGAGGTCATAATTCCACTATACAAGACACTAGTGAGGCCCCACCTGGAGTACAGAGTACAGTTCTGGAGGCCTTACCTACGTAAGGATATAGACAGGCTAGAGAAGGTTCAGAGGAGGGCAACAAAGATGGTACATGGATTGCATCACAAGTCCTATGAGGACAGGTTGAAGGACTTGCATATGGACTCCCTGGAGGAGAGGATGGAGAGCGGGGCTATGATAGAGACATACAAGTATCTTACAGGGTGCAGGAATACACTATTTTTAAGCAAAAAAGATGTTCCAGTACTTGAGGGCATGGAATGAAGTTGGAGGGAGGACGATTCAGAGGAAACGTGAGGAAGAATTTCTTCACAGAACGGGCGGTGGACAAGTGGAACACCCTGCCAGAGGAAGTGGTGGGGGATGAAACAATCACATGATTTAAGAATGCAAGGGATAGACATAAAGGAATTCTGGAGGTCAGGGGTAAGGGATAACAGACTTCTAGGAAAACAAAGTGAACTTACAAGCTTAAATGGGCAGACTTGGTGGGTCATAGGCTCTTATCTGCCAACACTGTCTATGTATCTATGTATCTATGATCTTTGTGCATTACGGCTCAGACACAGTTAAATCTGTGCCTGGATCCCTAAAAACCTGAGTTATATGAATGTAATACAGAAAATGGAGGGGCTGCAATGGGTGGAGGGATTATGCTGGAAAACAGTTGATATAACTTCCCTCTATGCACGCATTAGGCACCAACAGGGCATCCGAGCCATGAAAGGCTTTCTGTCTTCAGACCCTGACTTGAGAGAGGCACCCCAGAGGTTCATCCTTTACTTACTTGAGTTCATCCTGTATCACAATTATTTCATGTTTGACTAAAGATTCTGTCTCCAGCTACAGGGCATGGCCATTGATGCATCAGTTGCACCCTCCTATGTAAATATTTTTCTTATGTGGTGGGAGAGGGAGGTGGTCATGGTGGACTCAAACCCCACCTCAGACACATTGTGCATTGGTACAGGTTAATTGTGATACACTGTGTACCTGGGGTGGGGGTTTCGACTCCATCCTCACCTTCATTGATTGGTTAAGTCAAAATAATTTGAACATTAACTGCACATTATATACTGACTTTGTGGTAGTGGAATATTTGGACATCAAATTGATTGTCAACAATGACAATAAAGTGATTTGTGAACCCTACAGAAAACCAGTATTAGGAAACTCAGTACCCCATGCTGAGAGCTCTCATCCTAGGTCCCTGGTCAACAGCATCCCTTACAGTGATTTCCTACATACTGAAAGAAACTGTGCCTATGAGGAAACTTATGAAAAAGAGGTTGAGATGCTGTGAATCAGGTTCCAGGAGAGGGGCTGTGCTGCCTCTGTTATTTTCAAGGCTTGAGAAGAGGTCAAAAAGGTGGACAAGAATGACTTCCTCATGCCTAAGGAAAGGAATGGGAATGACAAAAACAAGATCACTTTTGTGACAGATTTTAACAATCAGTCTAGTGAAGTCCAGAAAATTATCAGAAACAGGTGGGGGATCCTTCTTTTGGACACTGAGTTGGCCCCCCTTGGTAGACCCTTCTCTCAGTATAACTTACAGGAGAGAACATAATTTAACTGACCTACTGACCAGTAGTTACTATGTAGGACCCCAGGAAAGGTTAACACTGACTCACCTTTGACACTTGTTGGAGGTGCAGTATTTGTTGTTTTGTCAGTATATGGTGGAGTTCACCCACCCTGCTACTGGTGCCACTTATAGGAATAAACATTATGCCCACTGGTGTACCAGCAATGTAGTGTATGTGGGCTAGTGCAGATGCAATCTCATATATGTAGGCAGAACCATAAGCCCCATAAAATCAAGAATTCAAGAGCATTTCAGGGCCAGTTATTCTGGAAACTGAAAATGCAATTGGGGCACATTTCCAACAATGCCATAACAGCCTTTCTGATTGCTTTCAATGTAGACCCTTAGAACAGATACCAAATCCAAAGAGAGGGGGAGATAGATTAAAACTGCTTCTCAAAAAGGAGTCAGAGTGTATATGGAGATTAAATGAGTGTCCTTTTGCCTTTACATAGAAACATAGAAGTTGACGGCAGATAAGGACTGCAAGGCCCATTCAGTCTGCCCTTTTCTTTTTCTACCTTATAAATGTGCCATTGGCCTTTGCTCTGTCAGTGGCCTATCTATTCATAGTCATTTGTATTGCTCCTTTATGCCTATCCCATGCCTGTTTGAAGCCCTGCACTGTATTCATAGCCACCACTTCTTGTGGTAAGCCATTCCATGCATCCACTGCCCTTTCTGTGAAAAGAATTTCCTCACATTCCCCTTAATCGCCCCCTCTAATCTCATGCTGTGTCCTCTTGTCTTGCTATTTTTCTTATATTTAAACATGTTAGACTCTTTCACCTTGTTAATGCCCTTAAGGTGTTTGAATGCCTCGATCATATCACCTCTCTCCCTCCTTTGCTCAAGGGTATACATATTGAGCTCAGTTAATCTGTCCTCATATGTCTTCTGATGCAGTCCCTGCACCATTTTGGTTGCCCTTCTCTGGACTGCCTCAATTTGGTTAATGTCCTTGTGAAGGTGTGGCCTCCAATACTGCACGCAGTACTCCAGATGGGGCCTAACCAGTGTCTTGTAAAGAGGGATTATTACCTCCCTCTTACGACTTGTGATACCCTACTAATACACCCTAACACCCCCTAGCCTTACCTACTGCTTAGAGGTCTGCTTGGATGATTTCAGGTCATCAGTGATGATGATGCCCAAGTCTCTTTCTTCCTTTGTGACTGCTAGCAACTCCTCCCAGCCTATAGGTGGCTTCAGGGTTTCTCTTCCCTATGTGCATGATTTTGCACTTCTTTGCATTAAATCCCAGTTGCCACTTTTCTGACCATTTTGCTAGTTTATCCAGATCTCTTCTCATTCTGCCCACCCTATTTGGATCATCTACTCTGTTGCAGATCTTGGTGTCATCTGCAAACAGACAAGCCTTACCCTCTAGTCCATCTGCAAGGTCACTAATGAAGATGTTGAAGAGGACTGGCCCCAGGACTGATCCCTGAGGCACCCCACTTGTGACTTGCATCTCTTCTGACTGTATACCACTTACCACCACCTCTCTGTTTTCTGCCCGTCAACCAGTTTGCCACCCAGTTGACCAACTTCTGACCCACCCGAGCCTACCCAGCTTATTTATCAATCTTCTATGTGGAACAGTGTCAAAAGCTTTGCTGAAGTCAAGGTAGGCGACATCAACTGTCCCCCCTTGGTCCACCACCCTGGTTACCCAGTCAAAGAAATCTATGAGATTAGTTTGACAGGACCTTCCTTTTGTAAACCCATGCTGTCTTGGATCCTGTGCCCCTATGGATTCCAGGTGTTGCACTATCCTTTCCTTAAGGAGTGCCTCCATAATCTTGCCCACTACTGAGGTAAGACTGACTGGTCTGTAGTTCCCTGCCTCCTCCCTGCTACCACTCTTGTGGAGCGGGATCACATGAGCCCTTCTCTAGTCTTCTGGGACCTCTCCTGTGCTCAGAGACTCACTAAACAGTTCTGCTAATGGCTCTGCTAGTTCCACCTTTAGCTCCTTAAGTACCCTGGGATGTATGCCATCAGGCCCCATTGCCTTATCCACCCTGAGCTTAGCAAGCTCTTGTAGGACCCTTTCTTTTGTGAAGGGAGTAGTGCTCACCTACCTCCCCCCTGTGTCCATGATACTGAGCTGTGGGCTCTGCCCTACCTTCTCTTCAGTAAATACTGAGCAAAAGTATCTATTTAGGATAGATGCCTTTACAGGGTCCTCCTCCTCACATGCTCCCTTTTCTCCATTAAGCTTAGCAATACCCCCTCTGGACTTTCTCCTTTCACTAATGTATCTGTAGAAAGTCTTGTCACCTTATTTTACTGTTCGTGCTTGTGTTTCCTCAGTTTGGGACTTTGCCTGCCTTACTGCCTTCCCTGCTTCCCTTAAGGCATTTTGGTATGCCTCCCTATCTTCATCCCGCTGTGTTCCCTTATATTTCCTGAAGGCCAGCCTTTTGGCTCTGACCTTTTCTGCTACTGTATTTGAGAACCAAAGCGGTTTCCTTCTTCTTTTGCACTTCCTTTTCTGTCTAACACAATAGGATGTTGCTTCAAGTATTACATCCTTAATGCTTGCCCACTTTGCCTGTACCCCTCACCTGTGTTTCTTTTGCCAGAGCTAGCTTAACTCTGTTGGCCATCTAATCAAAGTCAGCTCCTCTGAGTCCCATATGTTTGCCTTGGAATGGGATGATTTAGATGTAGTAGTCAAATTGAACCATACCATGTGATGGTCACTGGCCCCAGGTGACCTTCTACCTGAAGATCTGTGATCCCTTCCCTGTTAGTCAGTACTAGATCTAGGATAGCCCTGTCTCTTGTGGGTTGCTGTACCAGTTGTTTGAGGCTCTCCCCCTGCAGGGAATCCACTATGTGTCTAGTTCTGGCAGATGTTCCTGCTGGTATTGACCAATCTGTATCCGGCATGTTGAAGTCTCCCATTATCAGAACCTCCCCTTTAGCTGTCATGTTTTGTATATCTTCTAACAGTAATGTATCTATGTCCTCCCCCTGGTCTGGGGGCCTGTAGACAACCCCATTTCTTATGGCTGTTCCATTTCCTGTTTCCGGGGTGACCCAAAGTTCTTCTGGCTCCTTATGTGTATTCTGAATTTCTGTAGCTTTGATATTTTCATTGACATACAGGGCCACTCCTCCCCCCTTTTTTGCACCACGGTCTCTTCTGAACAATACATAGCCAGGTATTGAAGTCTCCCAAGTGTGGTTACTGGTAAATCACGTCTCACTAATTGCTACTATGTTCAGTTTAGCCTCTGACATTATTGCCTGCAGGTCTGGGATCTTATTTCCCAGGCTGTGAGCATTTGTGTACATGATTTTCCATTGGCCAGATTTTGGTGTGTTAGTTGTTGGTTGAGGTTTGGCATTACCCCTGTGCGTCGTATGGGGAGACAAACCTTTTTTCTTACCTGGTGATGCAAATGAACTGCAAACATGCTGAATCCCTGTTTGACCACTAGCTGAGGGGGGAGGGGTGTTCTTCCCATTCGATGTATGGGGTGCTGCACCCCTCTCCCCATTTGCTAGTTTAAATATTCTGCAAAGATGTCAAACTTCTGCCCCAATGCACTGACTCCCTCCTTAGTCAGATGCAGTCCATCAAATTTAAAGAACTTTCACTCCCAGAACTGTTGCCAGTTCCCTATAAATCTGTGTCCTTTTTCCTGGCACCAGCCCTTGAGCCACATGTTTAGCTCCCCTATCTCCCCTTCTCTGACCTTCCGTCCATCTGCCCCCCTCTCCCAGACTGGCAGGATCTCAGAGAAGGAGCTGTCGGACAAAATGGATGATAGTTTGGCACCCAGCCTGGTCAGGTGTTCCTTGGTCTCCACAACTGACCAGCTGGTGAGATCATTAGTCCCTATGTGTACCAGGACGTCAATATTTTCTCCTGCTTTGTGAACAATTTTAGCAATGTGGTCAGTGTCTCTCCACGCTGATGTACCTGGGAGACATCTGACCATTACCCTTGGCTGGAGATGGGTATCAACTCCCCGAATCATGGAATCTCCTATGATCAGAAGTTTTTTGGATTTCCTTTTTGCTTTTTTTGTTTTGGTTCCTGATTTGGGTGAGTTTTGTTGTGCTAGCTCATGTGTTTTACCCTTTCAATACTGAGGCCCTGCTTCATTTCCACTATCTAGGTTGATCTAATTTAATTATTGCTGGGATCTGGTTTCTACTGTGATTATGTTTATTTCAATGTTACAAATGTTGACCCACCTACCCACTGTATGGTTCCATGAACCTTCTGGGCCCTCTGTGCTAAGGTGGTCTTCCTACAAGACTTCATGGCCATGTGAGTCTCCTAAACTGCCCCTCAGTTCTAAAGCCCCACAGCCCTAAACTCACTACAAAACTGACTTATCACATGTGGTGTTAAGGGAATGTATTGGGATCATATATTTTTTTTTTCATGTATATTTAAAAAGACGCCCAATCCCAGAGGCTCTGGGCGCCGCACAAAAAGTTTATAGCATTTCATACCACATAAATACATAAAAAGAATATAATACATATAAATAATCAAAATTAAACCCCAAAAGCTTGCAGAAATAAGTAGGTCTTAAGGCAGACCTTAAAGGCAGTTATAGTGGGGGCCTCCCTAACTGCAGCTGGCAAAGAATTCCAAAGAGCGGGGGCGGCAACACTAAATGCTCGATCGCCCGCAGATTTTAATCTCGCTCTTGGAACAGTTAGGAGGTCACCACTAGAGAAGCGGAGATGCTATGGCTGTCTCTGGGACCTACGGTAAGTCCCTTCACCCTAAGAGAAAAACTTGAAGATTGAAGCACTTCCTTAGAACCTACAAGGACATAACTTTATTGCATCTCCTGCTGTCTGGCAATGTCCATCCCAATCCAGTTCCTGCAGATAGGCCAGGGCATGGATCTGGATGGGTCTGGGAGTTAAAGGAAACTACACATAATCTCCCATAACATTGGTAGTCTCCTATTTAATTTGCTCAACTCGAAGCTTGGGTGGCATTCATGCAGTTGAATATTATTTCCCTTACTGAACCTGGCTTAATCCCCACATACCTGAACTCATGACCAGCTTTCAATATCTTTAGAGAAGACAGACTAGGCAAGTGGGGTGGGGGCTGCCTGATCTATCTCAGATCTGACTTGCAAGCCTGAAAACTTGAAATCAAAGACATGTCTGGGTACTGTGAAGGCCTGGCCATTAAAATGCTGCTGGGGCAATGTCAAAAATCTCTTGTCCACCTGATGTCTATATCCCACCTGGCAAACAACAAGCGGGTATGCAGGACTTCTCTAACTATCTTAGACAATTTAACCTGAATTGTGAATTCATAGTAACTAGTGACATTTAATAATAACTAGACCACAAAGTCCAGTACTAGGCACACCTGCTTCTGATAATTTTCTTTTTCTAACACAAATCATCACTGAGCACACCAGGACTAATTATAAATCAAGCACTACGACATTACTTGACTGGATATTTGTAACTCACCCATAAAGGGTCAAAAAGGTTAAAGTTCTGCTTGATATCCTCTGTGACCACTCCCTGGTGCAATGATCATGAGAAGTAAAACAGCCCAAGACCCCCTTCCAGTTCACAAACAGTCATGTCATAAGCACAATAAACATGGCAAAATTCAAATCCTGTGTGGCCTAACTAGACTGGAGCTTCCTTGTTGCCATCCCTGATGTTGATTCGGCCCTAGAATTCTTTGTCATGGAATTCACAACTGCCTGCAGTAAATTTACACTGTTCAAAAAGTGCAAAGTAAGAGGTACAAGGAAGCCAGGAATAAATGCACCACTAGGATCTGATTGGTCAAATCCAGCTACAGCAAGGCCCAGTACACTCAACAATGGAGCAGTGGTAAAAGATTTTGGGAAAGTGTCTCAGAACTCCTTGGTGAGGGTGACAAAACCTCACCAAAAATTCTCATGGTTGTTGGACCTGAGGTACTTGATACCACCAAAATTGCCAACAAATTCAATGTTGTATTCACTGACCTTAGCTCTGTCATCCCTGCTGAGCCAACTCTGCTCTCAAGCAGAGGTCCTGGTCCTGTTGACACACAACCACTGGACCCGGAGCTAGGATATCCTAAATTCTATTTTAAACCTATCTCAGTAAGGGACACCTCTAATTATATATGAAAGGTGCTTGGTAAAACCAGAACCAGAGGTAATTCAATTGATATGAGGCTATGTGCCCTCGTTGTTGAGGAACTCTTCAACCCCATTTACAAAATTTTCATTTTCTCTGTGCATTATGCTCAGTTCCCCAAAAACTGGAAGTCCATGCTGGTTACACCAGTTTCTAAAAGCAGTGACCTTTCTAACCTTTCCAGTTACAGATCAATTTCCATATTCTCCCCTCCGACCAAAGCCCTTCAAAGAATACTGTGTTATCAACTTGTCTCATATCTTGAACAATAAAATACAGTGTCCATAACAGCATGGATTTTGGAAGAAACATAACACCAATATAGCACTAACTGAATATTCCAATTTCATCCTTGAGGCCCTTGGCAATGGAGAGAGGGCTGGCTCCATCTATAGCAACTTGACAAAAACCTTTGACTAGGTCAGTCATAAGCTCATTCTCTACAAACTTCATGGGCTAGGACTGTCACTAGATGCAATCACTTGATTCCAGAGTTATCTCACTAATCGCATTCAACACATTAAGATAGATGGCTCCTTGTCAGACATTAGGAATGCATCCATTGATGTTCCCCAGGGCTCCATTCTGAGTCCCCTACTATTTGGCTTATTCACAAACCATCTGCCTGATGCCTGTCAGTCTGCAAATGTAATTCTCTGTGCTGATGATGCATTTATCTATTTCAAGAATGCTGACCTTGGCAGTCTTACCTGTGTCATTCAGGGTAATTTGGAGGCCTTTGAAAAATGGTTCTCCCCAAAAGGACTGGTTCTAAATTACAAAAACTAAGACAGTGCTCATCACAAGCCCACAAATGAAGAAAAGGGTACCCCCCCTTGTCATCCATAATGACCTGGGACATATACTTGAACAGGTAGAAACCTTTAAATACCTCAGGGTGCTCCTGGACAATACCTTATCCTTTGCTCCCCATGTTGACCACCTTGTGTCCACAGTAATCAGAAGATTGGGAGCCTTGTTCCACAGCCAAGTCAATCTCACTGCTGATGCTGGACACCTCATAGTGGCATGCTCAGCACTGTTACTAGTTAACTATGGCCTCCCTGTCTATTCAACTGCCTGTGACTTAGTCCTCAGAAGAATAAATATGATATATAATAAGGCTTGTTGCTTTGTGCTTGGGGTTGACAAGCGTACCCATACCTGCAACCTCTACACCCAAACAAACTGGTTACCCCTACCTAACAGAATTAAGTTCCAGACATGTCTGCTAGCCAAGAAGGCACTACTGGGCCTAACCCATGGCCCTAACTCACTGCTGCCACCCTGTTGCCAATCTCTATAACACCATGAGCATGGTTCAGAATGCCCTTAAATTGCCTTTGCACCTGACTCAGCTGGCAAGTGTTCATTCGCTGTTTAAGCCACTGATTGGTTAAATGAGCTGCCTGATACCTTGCTTAATCTATCTAAATTTGACCAGTTTAAAAGAGCACTATTGGCATGGGCAACCCTAAGAGTTCAGTGCAACTGTAACTGCTAATGATCCTAACTGAGTTCCTCCTGGTATATACTTTGAACTGTGTCAAACTCTGACTCTGTGGTCACGTACCATTACTACAGTATGCTTGTTTTATGCATTTTTTGTTTACTTGCCTTGTTATAAAATTGTATGCAGTTGATCTAGCTTATTTATTCGTACTCGTTTGACTGTATTATACTTGTTTGACTTCATTCCCTTGGAACTCACTTATTGTATTGCTATGTTGCATTGCAATCTTATGTTGTTGATGTGCAACCTTTGTAAAAGAGCACTTGTGCTCAAAAGTATTCTCCCAAATTTTCAACAAACAAACAAACAAACAAACAAATAAATAAATGCATTGGTACGACATGGTCTAAATGATGAATTAGACCTTAAACCCTTTTTATGTTCATGCTTGCACTTGCACAAAGCGAACATGTTGCCATGATGGTGAATTTGAGAGGCATGTCACTGTTGGTCCAATGTAGGGCAGTCTGCAGTGGGCACAACAGTGTTAGACCAATCATCAGCCAGACTGATTATGACATCTTTAGTGCTTGCTGGGTGGAAACTTCATGAACTTCAAAGAAAAGAGTTGCTTGTGTCACAGAGAGGCTCTTTGTTTTGATCTGAATGACATCATCCAACAAACAGTTGATTGGTGCCATGATCAGCTTGCACCTTGTCCTCCCCCAGTGCAACTGACTGTACCATTTTAAACTTAGAAACATAGAATTTGATGGCAGATAAGGACTGCTTGGCCCATTCAGTATGCCCATTTCCCTACCTGATGGATTAGCTGCAGATTCTAATTAATCAACAGCTTACTTCTTCCTACCCTCCCAGTAGATTTGCCTTATGTCTGTCCTATGCATTCTTGAATTCTCTCACTGTTCCTGACTCCACAACCTCCTCTGGAAGGCTGTTCCATGTATCCACAACCATCTCTGTGAAAAAATACTTTCTAACATTATCTCTGAGCTGCTCCCCCATCTTCAAATTGTGCCTCCTTGTTCTTGCACATCTCTTTTTCTGAAAGGTACTACCCTCTTGTACTTTGTTAATTCCCTTGAGATACTTGAAAGTTTCTATCATGTCCCCCCTCTCCCCCCTTTCCTCAAGGGTATACATATTAAGCTGCTTTAGTCTTTCCTTGTATGTCTTCTGGTGCAGACCCTGCACCATTTTGGTTGCCCTTCACTGAACAGCCTCCACCCTGTCTATGTCTTTGAGGAGATGGGATCTCTAGAATTGCATGCAGTACTCTAGATGGGGTCTCACCAACTGTCTGTACAGAGGGATAACAACTTCCTGCTTTCTACAGTTGATGCCTCTCCCTTTGCATCCCAGTATCACCCCAGCCCTCTTTACAGCCTTCTCACATTGCTTGCCCACCTTTAGGTCATCTGATATAATTGCTCCAAGGTCTTTTTCGATTTTTGTTGTTGTTATTATCTCACCCCCCATTGTGTATTCTTCCCATGGGTTTTAGTTTCCCAGATGCATTACCTTGCACTTCTTAGCATTGAATCTGAACTGCCATATATTTGACCATTCCTCCAACCTTGCCAAGTCCCTTTTCATCCTTTCCACGCCACCTTGTGTATCAACGCTGTTGCAGATCTTTGTGTCATCTGCAAAGAGACATACTTTTACTTCCAGGTGCTCTCCAATGTCACCTATAAAGACATTAAAGAGGACCGGTCCCAGTACCGAACCTTGCAGTACCCCACTAGTTACCCTCCTTTCTTCACTGTGGACTCTGTTTACTATTACCCTTTGCATCCTGTTGTCCAGCCAGTTTTTTATCCAGGCTACCACCTTGGGACCCACTCCAAGGCTGGCTGACTTGTATATTAATCTTTTATGTGAGACTGTGTCAAATTTTAAACAATACCAGCTTCTGCCAAGTATCCCTCCCACCCCCACTGTTTGCTTTCTTTGCCCATGCTGTACCCCTTTAAAAGATCCCACCCTCTGACAAGTATCCCCTCCCACCTCCCCATTGCCTCATATGCCCTGTAAATATGAACCCGATACTGGGGTGAAATAAAGAAAACCATCCTCAATGTCTTTCTTTTTTTTTAACTCCCTGTAAAAAAAGAAAACAGTCCATCAGTGGCAGGTGATTTTGCAGTTGCTCCATGAAATCACCTTCTAGGCAGGATTTGAAAATTTTCACCCACCGGGTTCACAAGGTGGGGTCATAAGAAGACTATGCTGAAAATTTGGGATCGAAATATTAAAAAACAATGATGTTATTAAGGTACAGTGAACATTTTCAGTTCTCGCTCATAAATACTTTTGATACTTTGACTCCAAATTTTCAAAACGGACATTTTTTTCTCACCGCCTCATAAACATGACAGGTGTTGTTTTTCAAATTCTGGCCAAAATGTGTTTTTGCACTTGGGGCACAAAATGACACTTTGGCCAATATGTTATGAATGACACCTGTCATGTTCAGAATAAGGGGTCATAAAAACACTATGTTGAACATTTGGGGTCAAAATGTCACAAAATAACAAAGTTATGAAAACACATTCTGTTTTTGCAACATTTACGCATAACATTGTGATGTTTGCAGATCTGGCCCCCAGTTTCCAACATATCTCTCATTACCCCACCTCACAAACATGACAGGTGTCATTTTTCAATCTTCTCTGAAACATGTTTTTACTTTTGCTTTGCAAAGTCACCTTTTGACTAGATTTTAAAAATGTCACCTGCCATGATAATAGGGTGGGGTCATAAAAATACAGTGTTGAAAATTAGGGGCCAAGATGTCAAAAAACAAAGCTGTGAGGAAACATAGATTTTTTATAGAGTTTATTCATAACTTTGTGATTTTTGCAGATTTTGGCCCCAAATGTGCATATAGCCTTTTTTTGTTACTCCACCTGATAAACATGACCGGTGTCATTTTTCAAATCCCAATTGAAACACATTTTTGAAGTCCCTATGTGAAACCATCTTTTAGACAGGATTTTAAAAAATCCACCTATCTAGATCATAACATGGGGTCATAAAAAGACTATTTTGAAAATTGTGGATCAAAATATGAAAAATACAACTAAGTCATGAAGAAACACTGAATTGTTCCAACATTTACCCATAACTTTATTTTTGCAGATTTTGGTCTCTAATGTTCAACATATCCCTTGTGTTACACCACCTAATGAACATGACAGGTGTCATTTTTCAGATCCACTCTGAAACATGTTTTTGCAGTCGCACTGCAAAATCTCCTTCGGAATGGATTTAAAAAAAATTCTACCTGTCTATTTTTTTTTATACTTCATCTTTATTGAGAGTATTTTCAGATTAATACATATCTGTATCCAGAACCCTGTCTTGATCATAACATCAGATCATAAAAGAAATACATTGTAAAGTTAGGGCAAAAATGTGGAAGCCCCTGAAAATTAGATTTTGTCTTTCAGCTGCCATATCCCAGGTAAATACAGGTTAAAAATGTGTAAAAGCAGGATCCCACTGAAAATGAGATATTGCATCTCATCTGGTCTAGTCTGGGAAAATATATAGCAAAAGTGTGTAAAAGCAGGTCCCTAGTACAGCAGAGCCCCCACTGAACTGCACAACTATGCTACTCTATCTTGGGAAAAATACAATGTAAAGGTGGGACCCCAATGAAAATGTAACTTGCCTTTCAGCCAGGCTATCCTGGGTAAATACATTATAAAATGGGTAAAAGCAGGGCCACATTGAAAATGAGACAGTGTATCTTGGCTGTGCTGTCCTGGGTAAATACAGTGTAAAAATTGGGAAAAGCAGGATCCCACTGAAAACAGGATAGCATCTGAGCTGTGCTATCCTGGGTAGATACAGTACAAACATGTTGAAGCAGCACCCCATTGAAAATGAGATATTGCATCTCAGTTGGGTTATCCTGAGTATATTGCAAAACTGTCAAAACAGGATCTTATAGCAGAACCCCACAGAAAAGGAGATGGTGCATTTAAGATGATCTGTCCAGGAAAAATATACTGTAAAAGCAGGACCACTAAAAACTAAATATCACACATTACCTCTACTGTCTTGGGCAAACGCAGCATGAAACTGTGTAAAATCAGGATCTTACTACAAATGACATATTACATCTCATCTGATCTACCTTGAGTAAATATATAGTAAAAATGTGTACAAGCAGAACCCAGTACAACAGCATGCAAGCAAACATTAAACATTGAAAAATGCTTCCAGTAATTCTTCTCATTTTTCAGTCTAGTACTGTCATGACTGTGGCTCGATCCTGCCAATTGAAAATACTACCTGGGCTATCCCAGTGGGTATCATTGTTAGGTATGGCTCCTTATCTCAATGAAAAAGTAATATGCTTTGCAACAGAGGTTTTTTTTTTTGCTGATAGTGCTTGAGTGATCTCACACTGTTGCTTTTGAACACTATTTTGTACTTCTTGCAACTGACCTTTCTGACTTAATATTAAGGACTGGTTTGGTTATTGTTCAGATTTTCTTAGGTCAACATTGTCAACACTGTCTAGATCTTCTATGTATTATACAGAGAATAATGAATGCCTAACTATCAGTAACAAGCCAATTAGCTCATTGAGAGGTTCCCATGGTGACTTCTTGAACCTCGAGAATGCAGCTTGAGAGGTTTGGTCACCATGGGAACCTTTGAGATGCACTAACATAGCTTGTCACCAATAGTTAGGTATTCATTGTTTTTTATAGTGTATGTACCAAAAAAATATGCAAGCCTGCTGAAATCAAATAATACAAGAGCCATCTTAAAATATTTTATCCTTACTTTGGCTGTTTTTTCTGTGCGATGCTCTCCTACAGACTAGCTCTCACCACCGTGGCTGCTGCCGAGTAGGGGGAAGATCATGCACCGCGCATGCATGATCATGTTTTAAGTTGTTATGCAGCATCAGGTAAGTAGATAGTACAGCATAACAAACTAGCTAATGTAGCTAGTACAGCATAACAATGTTTTAGTAAGGATGGACTTCCATTGATAATGTTCCAACATGCACTATAATCGATTATCAATATTGAGCCATTAATTTTCTGTATCTCTTTGAGTGGATAGTTTACAGGTCCCTTCTGACACTCTATTGTTCCATGTTATATAATGAATTTTAACCTTTGGGGTACATAGAAACATATAAATTGATAGCAGATAAGGACCACTAGGCCCATCCAGTCTGCCCATTTTCCCTGCCTAATGTAAAAGCCACAGACCTTACCTGATCTCCAGCTTTACCTCCCCATTCCTGTTTCTAGGGTTCCCCTATGCCTGTCCCATGCATATTTGAATTTCCACACTGTGTTTGCCCTCACCACCTCTGCTGGAAGTCTATTCCATGTATCCACCACCCTTTCTGTAAAGAAATAGTTCCTTATGCTACCCCTTAGTCTACCCCCTTCCAACCTCATGTCATGCCCCCTCATTCCTGGACATCACCTTTTTTGAAAGATGTTACCCTCTGGTACATTATTTATGCCTTTTAGATATTTGTAGGTTTCTATCATATCTCCCCTGTCTCTCTTCTTCTCTAGGGTATACATATTGAGGTCTCCCAATCTCTCCTCATATGACTTTTGGTGCAGGCCCTGCACCGTCTTTGTTGTCCTTCTTTGAACTGTCTCCATCCTATGTCCTTACGGAGATGTGGCCTCCAGAACTGGATGGTACCAGGTCAATATAGAGCTGCTGAAATAGCACAGGAATAACCACGCTGCAGAATGTGCTACACTTTGTACAGCAACAGGGCTATTTCAGTGAACGGTAATAACCACTACCCCTGTCGCTGTTCACTCTGATGGGGGAGTGTCATGGAGGCTGCCAGTGCAGTGCCTGTTCGAGCTGCTCCCATGGTAGAGTGGCTAAGGCACCAGCATCCAGCAGCGAAGGGGACCAGGGGCCGCGGTTCGGTTCCCCCAGGTTCCATAATGTTGTGGCTTTTTATTTTAGTTTCAAAATGAATTTTCTCCCCTTCAGTGTTTTGCCCCATCCCTGAAGTCCACACCACCATGGAGTTAGTTATATTTAGTCTGCGGGGTGTGGGGTGTGAAGCCCCCATGTCGGGGTGCGGGGGTGCATAGCTTCCTGCAAAAAAACAACAACAGATAGTGTTATTTTGTTATACTGTGTGCACTGTTTCTGTTGTGTTCGGTGCTTTTTTCTGACCTTATTTCAGTGCACACTGGTTTGCCTGTGGCATTTTGTTTTGTGCAGTTTCCTCTACAACATTATGACCCGTGCCAAACTGGATACAGTATTCTAAATGAGGCCTCATCAATGATCTGTATAGTGGCATCACCACCTCCTTTCTTCTACTGGTGAAAGGAACTACAAAGCAAGGTGATTTATTTTATTTTTCATTTCAAGCCTGCAGGGTTTGTGTAAGTGAATCTCTGATTGAGATTGTTTTTTGCAGGGTATATTTTATGTAAAATTTTTGTGCAGGTTGTCTTGCTGAAAGAAAGGAAATCACTCACTGTGGTGGTGGGTCAGAGCTGTAGCTGATTGTTTCTGGAAGGCACAGGCTTGGTCCCACCCACCCTACCCTCACCCCACCCACACAAGGGTGACATTTCCTTTATACCAGGAGTTCTGACATCACTTCTCCAAAAGGGCAAAGGACATACACCTGTCATATCCTTGACAGTCTGGCATGCTGCCTGGGGGTAATAGGCTCATGCACACTAACAAAAAATAGAAAATTTAAACAGGAAAGGAGAGAAACATGTGGGGTGTGGTGCAATGCACTGGCTGTGGGGTGGCAGTCTTCTGGGAGACATTCTAGAGGCTGTGATGCTGCCCTATTTTCAGGCACCTCTCTGGTCTTAGGAAGGAGGATGCCCGTTTCCAGGCTGCCCTGACAAGGATTTGGGAAACCTTCACCCCCACGCAGGGACCACCAGGGTTGCTACTGCTGCCTCAGAGGTTGCCAAGAAAGAGGATCAGTTGGACCACATTGGGCTCAGGGAGGGTGAGGATGGTTGAACAGAGGTGCATCCCTCCAGTTGTACCTCTCCACAATTCATACACCATTGTAGGGGAGTGTAGTTCCTCTATGGAGGCACCTGCAGTGGAGACAAAGGAGGATGCTGGGAACCACCACAAAGGAAACCCACAGGAGGGTGGTGCAGGACCTCATAGGGGAAGGAAACAACTCCTGGTGGGGGACTTAGTCATTGGGGGTAGAATTGGGGGAGGGAGGGGAGAGGGATGTAAGATGCCTGCCTGGCACCATGGCTTGGAGGGACAGGAAGTGAATCCTCAGGATCACAGGAACAGCTTCATGAAAGATGGAGCTGAACATCATTGTCCACCTAGGGACAAATGACCTGGCTGGGAATGGGATCAGAGCAGTGCAGGAGAAGTTTATAGAGTTGGGGATGGGCCTTAGACAAGTAGAATGCATGGTAACCTTCTTGGAGGTGCTGCCTGTCTAAGGCATGGGTGAGGCTAGGGTACTCCACACCATAGAATTCAATGAATGGCTGAAAAACTGGTGCAGAGCTCAGGATTTTGACTTCATTGCGGACTGGGGGTCCACCTGGAGGGATACAGGCCTATACTGGTGCGATGGTCAATATTTGTCTTGGAGGGGAACCAGGATCCTAGGTGATAGGTTTCAATGCTTCATTGGCAAGCATTTAAACTAATCATGGGGTGGGGGAGGCACTGAAAAGGAGCAGGGAAATCCCAGCCCCCCAACAAAACAGGGTAGTTAGTGAGGTAAACACCAAGGTAGAAAAGTCCCTAGGAAGCGGGACAAGGGTAAATGGAGAAAAAAGGCAAAGGCAGTAAGGACAGAGATGGGGCTAAAAGGGGTAAGGCCATCAAAAAATGAAGAGTGATGAATACCAATGCCCGCAGTCTAGGTAACAAGTTCCCTGAACTAGTGGCCTTGATGGAAGAAGGATGCCTGGATATTGTGGCAGTCACAGAAACATGGTACACAGAGAACCATAACTGGGATGTCAACATACTAGGGTACACAATCTACAGGAGGGACAGGAAGGGTAAAAGAGGAGGAGGAGTAGCTCTCTACATAAGGGAAGGGATGAAAGCAATGGAACTAAAGGGTAAACAGGGAGGAGAGGAGACACTGTGGGTCACCCTGGAGACAGAAAATGGCACCACAGTACACACAGGGGTTGTATGCAGACCCATGTCTCGGGGGGGCAATGGACAAGGAAATTATAGAAGACATCCTTAGAATGGTAGAAAAAGGGGAGATATTGTTGATGGGGGGGTCTGAATATGCCAGATGTTAACTGGAGCACTTTTGCTGGAGCCACATCCAAGAGCAGGGTCATTCTCGATGCCCTACAGGGTGCACGCCTCAGACAGCTAATGTTGGAAGCCACTCGGGAGGGAACAATTATAGATCTGGTACTCTCAAATGGGGATGGAAAGAGGATCTCAGATTCAGAAGTGGGTAGCCATCTGGGAACAAGTGACCATCAAACAGTGTGAGTCACGATAAACACAGTCATAGAGTCAAGCCATACAAAAGCCAGGGTATTGGACTTTGGGAGGGCTGACTTTGGCAAAATGGGAGAGTGCCTCAGAAAAACACTAGCAAATGGGCAAGAAGGAGGGGTGGAGGAACAATGGGAAAAAATCAAAACTGCCATCACAGAGGCAACAAGCCTTTTTGTGAAGCAAATTAACAAAACAAAACAAAGGAAAAAACTACTAAGATTCTCAAAAGAGGTGATGGGGAAGGTTAGGGAGAAAAAACATAGCATTCAGAAACTATAAGGAAACACAGAAGGAGCAGGACAGAGAACTGTACCAGTTAAAGCAGAAGGAAGCAGGGAAGGCAGTCAGAATAGGAAAGACCAAGGAAAGGATAGCCAACTCTGTTAAGAAGGGTGATAAAACCTTTTATAGGTACATTAGGGAGAGAAGAAAGACCAAGGGAGGGATAGTGAGGCTTAATAAAGGGGAGGGGTGGGCAGAGGGTTACAGTGAAAAAGCAGGGATACTGAATGAATACTTCTGCTCAGTATTCACAAAAGAAGAGGAGGGGAAGGTACCTAAACCAAACAATAGAAGCACTCTGGATAGGGGGTCGATACCAGTCCATTCACAGAAGAAAGATTCCTAAAAGAACTCCTAAAACTGAAGGTGGACAAAGCAATGGGGCCTGATGGGAATCACCCTAGAATTCTAAAAGAACTAAGGAGAGAACTAGTGACACCACCAGCTACCCTTTTTAACAAATCATGGGAGGATGGTGTGGTACCTGAGAACTGAAGGATGGTGGATGTGATTCCCCTTCACAAAAGTGGGAGCAAGGCAGAGGCAGGAAACTACAGATCTGTTAGTTTGACCTCAGTGATAGGGAAAGTAATGGAATCACTTCTGAAAGAAAGAATGGTTGAGTATCTAGAGGCTAGCAGAGCACAGGATCCAAAGCAGCATGAATTCACAGCAGGAAGGTCATGTCAGATGAATCTAATAGATTTTTTTGACTTGGTGACCAAAGTAGTAGTCCAGGGAGGGGCTGTGAACATGGCCTATCTAGACTTTAGCAAGACATTTGACACAGTCATATACAAAAAATTAATAAACAAGTTAGCCAGCCTGTGAGTGGGTCTCAGGGTGGTAATCTGCGTAAAATTGGCTGGATAACAGGACACAGAGGGTAATTGTAAACGGAGTCCACTCCGAAGAAAGGTAGGTTACTAGCAGGGTACCGCAGGGTACAGTACTGGGACTGGTTCTCTTTGATGTCTTTATAGGTGACATTGTGGAGAGACTGGAAGGAAAAGTATGCTTCTTTGCAGATGACACAAAGATCTGCAACAGAGTTGATACACAAGGGGGGTGGAAAGGATGAGAAGGGACTTGGCAAGGTTGGAGGAATGGTCAAACATATGGCAGCTTAGATTCAATGCAAAGAAGTGCAAAGTAATGCACCTGTGGAACGATAACTCAGGGGAAGAGCACACAATGGGGAGTAGGGGATGGGGGTTACTAACAAACCAAAAATGGAAAGGGACCTGGAGGTAGTCATATCAGATGACCAAAAGGTAGGCAAGCAATGTGAGAAGGCAGTAAAGGAGGGCTGGGGGGATACTGGGATACATAGGAAGAGGCATCACCAGTAGAAAACGAAAGTTGTTATCTCTCTGTACAGACAGTTGGTGAGACCCCATCTGGAGTACTGCATGCAGTTCTGGAGGCCCCATCTCTGCAAGGACATAGACATGATGGAGGCAGTCCAGAGGATGGCAATTAAAATGGTGCAGGGTCAGCACCAGAAGCCATACGAAGAGAGACTAAAGGAGCTTAATATATATACCCTCGAGGAAAGGAGGTAGGGGGGACATGATAGAAACTTTCAAGTACCTCAAGGGAATCAACAAAGTCCAAGAGGGTAGCATCTTTCAGAAAAAGAGGTGTGCAAGAACAAGGGGGCACAATTTTAAGATAGAGGGGGGACGGCTAAGGGGCAACGTGAGGAAGTATTTTTTCACTGAGAGGGTGGTGAGCACATGGCACAGCCTTCCTGAGGAGGTTATGGGGTCAAAAACAGTGGAGGAATTCAAGAATGCATGGGACAGACATAGAGCAATTCTAGTGGGGGGGGTAGGAGGAAGTAGGCTGTTGGTTAACTAGGATCTGCAGCTTACCCAATAGGTAGGGAAATGGGCAGACTGGGTGGGCCAAGCAGTCCTCATCTGCTGTCAAAGTCTATGTTTCTCCCTATGCACCCCAGCATCCTGCTGGTTCTCCCCACAGCCTTGGCACATTGTTTGGCCACATTTAGGTCATTAGATATGATTACCCCCAAATCCCTTTCATGTTTGGTGACCATCATTATCTCTCCCCCCCCCCATCATGTACTCCTCCCCTGGGTTCTTGCATCCCAAATACATGATTTTGCACTTTTTCACATTGAATCTCAGCTGCCACACTCTAGACCATTCCTCCAGTTTACATAGGTCCCTTCTCATTTTTTCTCCCCTCTCAGAGTGTCCACCCTGTTGCAGGTCTTAGTGTCATCCACAAAGAGGCACACCTTCCCTTCCAGCCCCTCTGCAATGTCACTTATGAAGACATTTAAACAGGACTGGCCCCAGGACTGACCCCTGTGGCAACCCACTGGTCACCCTCCTTTCCTCAGATTGAGCTCCATTTAACATGACCCTCTGTCTTCCATCATTCAACCAGTTCCTAACCCAGCTTACTGCCTTGTGACCCACTCCCAGGCTGCCCAGCTTGTTCACCAGTCTGCTATGTGGAACAGAATTAAAGGCCTTGTTGAAATCCAGGTAGGCCACTTCCATGGAGCCATGACCCTAGTCACCCAGTCAAAGAAATGTAATTGCAGGGACTCCTTTGTGCCCTCCATTTCACCTCCTCTTCTTCTCTTTCCATTAATTCTTGGGCACAGAGACAATCAGAGGTCCATTATGTTTTCTAAATGGATCTTTGTTACCAGCAAAACAGAATCCCAGTGGTGTTTTTTGCAGTTACTGACATTTTAATATCTATGGCGCTGTTTTTTTTTTTTTAACCCTCCTCTTTTATCCTCCTTTCCTACTCCGGTGTCCACTCCTTCAGACTGCTCATCCCCCTTACGCCACTTACCAGGATCTGCCCCTAGAGTGCCTCTCTCCTCCCTCCTTCTGCACATTGGGGTCTGTTCTGGGTTTGGTGGTCTTGGGTGGAGCCGTCTTCATCTAGGACCATCGAGGGGTTTTATCCGTTTTCTCCCTCTACCCCCTGAGGACGTTGGCATGCAGGACTGACATCCAGACAGATGGCGTGCTGACGCACGCCATTGTCAACTGCCCTGATGTCCTTCCCTCCCCGGCTCTTGGCCACCTGTGCCCCGGTACCCATGCTTCCACTGGCCCTGGAGTGTTGGGTGCATATAGCACCCCAGGAACCCACCCCTGGAGGAGGAGAGCATCCGTTGGGACGCTCGATCCTCCTCCTCCCCTCCGACCCCTGGCAACCTGAGTCATTTTCCGAACCCGGGTCGCTGGCGTGGCGCGAGGTGTGGCGTCCAGCGCCTCAACCCTCAGCGTATGGCGCTGTTTTTAAATAACTATTTTCACCTTAATTAGTAACACATACACTTACAGTAATCTTCGTTTGCACTGCCACACAGTGGTAGTGTTGTTGCACTTTAATTACATCATGCCATATGATGTAGTTTATAAATATGCATTAAATGGGAGTATAAAATGCTGTGATCTGTTGAAACACTGCTCCCTGATGAAGTCTTGACAGAAGGTGATACATGGGGGTGTTTCTCTCCTCTCTGGTGATGTACCTGCATCTTTGAAAATAAACATTGCTTTATTACTACCTGCCTTGGTGAGTACACCTACTTTTTGTTTGGTCTGTGTCTGGATCTGAAGTTATAATGCTGTGTTTGTCATATCACAGTCAGTTGCCATAGAAGTGATTACAATGTCACAAGCAGGGCGTTATGCCTTTAACTCTGGAATAAACACTAGTGGTAGTTACACTGTAAGGTGGGACACTTGTTTTCTTCTAAAAGCCCTCAACAAAGAAGAATGGAATGGCTTGAAATTCAAGGTTTTTTTAGAGTGCAGTACAAGTGAGTTCTGCCAATGCCAGCATTTCTTTGTTTGCTGGAGACTGTATCCTCTCTTTAAAGTTAACCATTTTGGGTAATAATGCAGTAGAAAATGAAATATCAGGGATATAGTACATGTGGATGGTGATCATTAGGCTCAGGCCTGCTGGGACTGAGACATTCAACATTTTTTATTTTCCCTCAGTGCTGGGACATATAGCAGAGAGTAATAATATACGACTTTGTAGAAAGCTAAAAGACGTGAACTAAATTTGGGATATGAACGCCATGGGGACAATGGATGGGCAGTCAAATCTTATTCCATCTTGTGGCTTCTACGGTATGTTTGGGAACAGTGGATGGCCATTAGGTCTTATTTTATCTTGTGGCTGCTACTGTATGTTTATTTACTCTTATACTGTATAAACAATTAAAGAGTAATGCTAGCTGGTTGCCACAGTGTAACAGCAGCATACATATATAGTATGAATTTAAAAATGAAATCAAAAGAGCATTGATATTAAATAATATCCTATAAAAAGAAAGGCCAACAGCAAATTATAACTGACTTTGACTTAAGTATGGAATGCTTTAAGCTTTAGGCAAACTATACATGCTAAATATTTTGTATAACATTAAAGAATGAATAGAAAAAAATCCTGAAAGGTGACTGGTGTAGACACAGTTCCAACCATAATGTTAGCTCAGTACAACATCATTATCTGAAACTGGCTTAAAGAAAAAAACAGGATCCATTTTATAATTGCAATTTATGCGTGTTACTATCACTTCTCAGGTGGTTGAGGGCATGAGGTGCATAACATACCCAAGGCACAGTATATTTGGTTTATCACTTTAAAAATCCATTGAAGCAACTCATATGGTTAACAAAGTAGTGCTACATTGCACCACTCTTATGAGCATTAGAAGGCCTGCAAAAGAAAAGTGGAAGGATATGAAAGCAGCAACATAACATTTCAAAGAGTACCATGGCCTATTCTGTATATTATAACTTTAGACAGACACATGCTGCATACTTTAGGTTAAAGTCAAAGTACCTCTGTGATCAAACAGAAAATACTGTATCCAACAAAACACAGTCAGTGCGATTAGCACTGCATTCTCTAATTCCTTGGCACCAAGTTTAAAGCTGTGAGCCTTCTTTTCAGTGTAAAGTGAAAGACCTCTGTGACTCAGTGTGGGCTCGGCTGGTGAGACTCAGTTGCTACTTGAGGGGTCAAAATCACTCTTGCCTAGTGCATGGTCCCTTTTACAGCTGGACACTGTGCTGAAGCAGGAGAGCATTCACTGATACCAGCCACACTCAGGGACCAAGAATGCACTCTAGTGCAGCTGCTGATGTAGAGGCTGCAGAAACATTCACGTTAAGAGTCGCTCACACTCATTAGGGGAAGCAGCCACTGTGTTCCGACATCTCCAATATTTAAATCACCAGTTTTCAAGCCATCATTCAACACATGCCTAATGTATATATCATAGGGAGAGACTAAAGTTAGAAGTAAAAGCTTAGAAACCTTCCATCTCCCGTCAAATACGTTACCGTGGCCAGGAAAGTTGCAACCATGGTTTCTAGACTTAAATATTAGAAACATCAGAAAATCATTAGAGATCAGAAAAAAAAATCAGTCTGCTAGCTAGCTAGCTATTCTCAGCTGAGTCAAGAGTTCTTGCCTAAAATGGTTCTCAGTAGGTAGTGTTAAACTCTGCACAAACTGGAGCTCATACAGGAGTGCTGCAGCTTTATCAGTTGCACAAATTAACTGATGACCTCAGGAACTACAGAGGCTTAGGTAAGAGGACTGAAATTTGATCCTAGGTGCCATGTGCATCTCTCAGCCTATCATGTGAATGTAACACATTCCATAAGGAGTTGGAGTGGAATGGATATACTCATAACATAAACAGAAAATACTGTGTCCAACAAGCCAATGCAGCATTTTTCTGTCTGAAGTTGGAATATCCAGAATAGGTGGTGGTATTCTTTGAAGTGATGATCTTGCTGATTGCAGATTGCCTGAAAAGCTGCCTCATAGGGGGAATTGCCAGTGAGGAATAGAGGTACAATGGGGAAAAATAAGGGTGGGCATAATTAAACCAATCAGCCTCCCTTAAAGCATGTGAGTAAATGCAGAAGGAAAAAGAGACCATTGTGGCTGTCTAGGGAAGTGGTCAAGGAGGTAAAGGAAAAAAGAGTGGCATTGAGGAGGTATAAGGAAACACAGAGGGAGGAAGACAGGGAGATGTACTAAGTAAAACAGAGGGAAGCAAGAAGGACAGTGAGGGAGGGAGCAAAGGCAGTGGATGGTGCCTATTTGGACTTTAGCAAGGCCTTCAACAATGTGCCACACAAGAGACTGATAAAGAAATTGAACAGCCTAGGGGTGGAATCCAAAGTAGCAAATTGGATTAGAAACTGGCTAACAGATAGGAGACAGAAGCTAGTGGTTAATGGCACTCACCCTAATGATGGAAGAGTGACCAGTGGGATGCCACAGGGCTTAGTACTGGGACTGATCCTCTTCACTGTCTTCATAAGTGACATTGCAGAAGAACTGGATTGGGGAGGTATGTCTTTTTGCAGATAATACCAAAATCTGTAATAGGTGGATACTCAGGAGGGGATGGAGGAAATGCATAGGGATCTTGGGAAACTCGAGGAGTGGTCAAGAGCAGGACAGTTGGGGTGCAATGCCAAAAGGTGCAAAATCATGCACCTTGGGCATAGGAACCCAGAAGATGAGTATCTGATGGGGGGGTATGCCAGTCACTAAGCAGGAGAGGGACCTTGGGGTTATTATATCTGATGACCTCAAAGTGGCATGGTAGTGCAACAAAACAGTGAAACAGAAACGTAGAATTTATCAGCACATAAGAACCGCTTGGCCCACACAGTCTGCTCATTTTGTCCCTACCTATACTATCATTGCAGACTTAACCTGATCACTGGCTTTTTCCTCCCTTCCTGCTTTCCTACCAAGATTCCTTTTTCCAATCCTGCATGTCTGAAAACCACAACTGTTTTCTCCCCTACCACCTCTGCTGGAAGACTACTTCAGTTGTCCACCACTTTTTCAGTTAAGAGGTACGTCCTCACATCTCACCTAAATTTCACCCTTCCAGCTTCACTGCATGGTCTTTTGTTCTTGAGCACCTTCTGTTCTGAAAAATACTCCCTTCCTGTACCTTATTCACCCCTGTGAAGTACATACAGGTCTCTATCATGTACCCCTTCTCCCTCCTTTGCTCCAGGGTGTACATATTGAGATCTGTTAGGCTTTCCTCATAAGTCTTCTGATGCAGCCTTCACCTCATTTTAATTGCTCTCTTCTGGACAGTCTCTATCCTATGTTCTTCCTGAGATGTGGTCTCCAGAACTGGACACATTACTCCAGGTGGGATCTCACCAACAGGCAATACAGTGATAACACCACCTCTCTCTTTATGCTGGTGATTCCCCTCCCAATACACCCCAGCATCCCACTGGTTCTTCCTACTGCCTTGTTGCACCACCTTGCCACCTTGAGGTTATCAGACGTGATAACCACCAGGTCCCTTTCTGGTTTAGTGACTGTCAATACCTCTTCCCCCATTTCATAAACTGCATCTGGGTTTCTCTGCTCAAGGTGCTTGATTTTTCACTTTTCCACATTAAAATCCATCTGCCATACCCTTGACCACTCCTTGAGTTTTCTCAGGTCTCTACTCATTCTCTCCACCACCTCCAGAGTATCTAACCTATTGCAGATTTTGGTGTCATCTGCAAAGGGGCATACCATCCCCTCCAGCTCTTCTACAATATCACTTATAAAAACATTGAGTGGACTGGACTACCATTGCCACAGAGGTTGCCAAGAAAGAGGAGCGGTTGGACCACAGTGGGCTCAGGGAGGGTGAGGGGGATACTGGGATGTATAGGGAGAGGCATCACCAGCAGAAAACAGGAAGTTGTTATCCCTCTATACAGACAGTTAGTGAGACCCTAACTAACTAAACTGGAAGAGTGGTTGGAAACATGTCAGTTGGGGTTGAGTGCTAAGGAGTGCAAGGCACTGGAGTGATCTTCTGATTGAGGAGGCTCGAGCACATTGTGCATAACAGTATGCTCAGCTGAATGACAAGCTGCACGTAGGAAAGTCGATACCACGCCACTCCGCAGAATGACTTAATTTGTTAAAAAGGATTCGCTTCTTTCTATCTCACCTCCCTTTCTTCATAGTGTAGCTTTTAAAATGGCTACTCACTAAATCCTTCTCTCCTTGTTTATCATTCTGGCTGTGCTGGGTGAAGTTCAGACAGGGTATGTCCAAGTGGTATCGATGAGTTGCTGAAATAATATAGAGCCCATTGGATTCTGTAACATGGCCAAAAAAGTTTAAATCCACTAGCAACTCAGCTAATCTAACTTTGTATACATGCGTCAAGACTTTTGGCATCTCTACTTCTTTACAAGACACAGCGTATTCCCCGGAGACCACTGCTTCTACTGAGCACCTTACTACGAAGATAGAATTGCTCCAGTTGAATTTCACAGCCTTTTTGCTTTATCTTCAAGCAGGTAAATTTCCCACCCAGGTCAACCAGGCAGGAGGTATTTTTATATTTCAAGGCAGCAGTGTTCAAACAGAGGTTCCAGTGATTAATATTTCTGAGGCAGACAAAAAAAAAAGAGAGAGAGTCAGAGATTGTCAACGTGTATATGTAAAACAGGAGGGTCATTCTAAAGCCTACAACAAAAAATGCTTCCATACGAGCTCACTGAAGATTATACCCCAGTTACCATCTATTTGAATTCCCCAGTCTGTTTGTATGACAGTTTTGACAAGGTCCTCAGGAATAACCTGGACTGCATAAACCAAACAACAGCTATGGCCACCGCTTCTAAAACTAGAAGTTCTAAAAATCAAGACAAAGATAAAGGGGGCAACCCAGAACTAGAGAAGGAGAAAAGGAGGAAGGAAGATGAGAATATGGAAGATACAGAGGTAGGGGACTAGTACCCCACCCAGGATATTATTCTTAAGGAGATAAGACAGGGGTTTGAAATGTTAAACTCTGTAGTAGCCAATCTTACACACAAGCTATCAGAAACAATGGAAAAATTTGAGTCCTTAGCTATTTGCACGCTGGAGTGTGAAACGCGAGTGAGCAATATTGAGGACTCTTCACCTAAGATTACCAGTACATTGGCAAGCAGCTCTAAGGAACTGGAAGCCTTGAAACTTAAAGTAGAAAACCTGGAATCGAGATCCCGTATGGCTAATTTAAAAATTGAGAACCTTCCTAAAGAAATAGAGGGCTCAGACCCCTTGAAGTTTTGTGAAGAAATGCTCACCAGGATCTTAGGTTTGCCCTCTTCAGAACACAAAATAGAACTGGATAAAGCTCACTGTGCTTTTGGAACAAATCATAATGAAGGAAGACCGTGGTTTATGTATATTAAACCAGTTAAATACCAAGGCAAGGAAAAATTTAACTAAGGCCTGTACAGAGAAAGGCCTCTTCTATAATGGGATGAAACTACAGGCATTTCCAGATATGCCTCCTTCTATCTTGACTAAAAGAAAGAGTTTTGACTTTATTAGGGATAGGTTATGCAAAGAGGGGTTTCCTTTTGCTCTACTATACCATGCTAAATTAAGAGTCCTAATTGATGGAAAAACTCATTTTTTTCACTCCCCAACTGAAGTAGAAGAAGCTCTAAAATGTCGTAGGTAGAACCCCGAAACCCCATCTACTACTACTAGCTCTTCAAATTAGGAGATGTTTTGATGAGAAATCCCTTTTGTTAGCTATCCCTTTTGGGGGGGAGGGGGTTAAGGTAAACAAATCCATATAATAGGCATTTGACAGGGTAACTCACAGGATAACTTCATGCTAGCTGAAAATGCCCACTGCCTGGTTTTCTTTTCATGGCTTAAATACTTTCTTTTTCTTTTTTTCTTTTCTGTTACATAGGAGCCCTGTGGTACATAGCAACATCTCCCTCATCATCACGTCTCTACATACAGCAGAAGCTTAGCAACCTCAATTGGGGGGGTACCCATGTTGCTTCAGGACATCTAGCTCCAGTTCTATCTTGCTTCTCTCTTTCTCCTGTATTCTTCTCACTCTTTTTCTGTTTTTTCTTATTTCACCCACAATGTTTCTATCTTTATAAAACACCACTTAACTTCACCTTTTTTTGGAAGGAGGGTTCCTTACTTTAGCAATTCCTAAGGAAAGACAATGTTGCTCTCACAGCACTATCTGCAAAGAAGCAAAAATTTTGAATTATGAAAAAAAAAATAAAATCTGATCTTTTTTATATCTTATGCGGGTACCAAAAACCTTTGATCATTAAATCTAAAATCTGTGTAATTTTGGGGGAATGTGGTGAGCATGTCTTTAGGGGGGTCCAGTGGATCTGTAAAATTTCCCATTTAATGTAAAGGTAATCTGTTTAGTCCATGACTACTTTAAAAATAATCTCATGGAACATTAATGGTTGTAGAGGCTGGATAAAAATAAGGAAGGCGATGAAATTAGTTAAAAGAAAAAGGTACACTGCTTACTGTTGCAAGAAACCCATTTTGATAAAAAAGATGCCTTATACTTTGGCAATTTACTACAGGCTGAAGGCTACTGCTTCAATTATTCAAATGCTGCATGAGGGACTGTGATTTGTATTAGGGGTGACCTGGGCCATTCACTGAACAAAATTACTACTGACCAGTTAGGTCTGTTTGTTATTATTGAAATTATTGTACAAGGTAAAACTATAACTTTAAGCTTCATTTATGGTCCTAATGAAGTAGACCCAAAATTCTTTATTAATTTCTTTTTGAAACGTTCTAATTTCAACTCCAATGCAGTGATAGGGGGTGATTTTAATTTGACTCTGTCTCCAACTGACAGAAGCCCATATGCTGTAGATAAAAAGAGGAGATCAGTCTGTATTTTAAAACAACTAATTCAGGACCTTAACCTCTGTGATCCTTATAATCTTAAATACCCAACTTTAAAAAAATTCTCTTACCACTCTAAAACCCATAACATTTATTCAAGAATTGATCTTTTTCTATTGTCTTATACTTTTTGCTCAAACTACTATGACATAATCTATGAACCACTAAGAATCTCAGACCATGCCCCAGTAATCTTAGAATTTAACCTTAAAAACACCATCTATAAACCTAATGTATGGAAATATGATAACTCTATATGGTTTCTTCCTGAGTTTGGTGAAAATATTCAAAGAGAAATCATGTTGTTCTGGAAATTTAATAATAAGATGGAAACAAATATCTCAGTAATATGAGATGCATTTAAGGCTTACCTGAGGGGCTGGTTATCCTCTCAGACTGGAATTAGGAAGAAAAAACAAAACTCAGCCCTGATGGAATTAGAGCAGGAGTTGGTCTCGCACAAGAAGTATACAGACAACTCGCTGATGAAAATACTAAGCTAACACTGATTCTTATAAGAGATAAGGTAGAAAAGGTGATACAAGAACAGGCAGCTAACACACATTATAGAGCCAGGGCAAACTATTACTTCTATGGCGATACCCCGGGCAAGACTCTGGCTTACCATCTTAAATGTGAATAAAATAGAAATAAAATCCATGGAATTAAAAAGGCAGATAGTACCATGTGTACATCTGAGACAGATATCAGCTCCACTTTTCAATCTTTCTTTGAAATCCTATATACGCTGGAGAGGCATGCAGAATTTGGGGAAATTAAGCAATTCATTTCAAAATTGCCCCTACCTAAAGTTACATCTTATGATTTAGAGCAATTGAATAAAGATATATCTCTGGAAGAAATACTGGAAGTTATTAAATCCCTTCCTAATGGTAAAAGCCCAGGTCCTGACAGCTTCCCTTTTGAGTTTTATAAAAAATTATCTGGTACAATTGCCCCCTTCTCCAGGAATTAAACAGCTCTTTTTTAACACTGAGACTACTTCCTCAAATCTTCTATCAGGCAAATATTATTCTTATTTAAAAAAAGAATAACCCCCTGACCAGTGTGGGTCTTATAGACCTTTTTTGCACAAATATTAGCATTGAGATTGGCCAAACTCATACCGGACCTGGTTCATCAAGACCAAGTAGGCTTTGTACAAGGGAGAAGATTACAATATAATATTAGAAAAGCCTTCAACTTAATTCAGACTTTCTCGGGAACGGACACTGCACTTTTTTCATTGGATGCTGAAAAAGTCTTTGATAAGTCGCAGTGGTCATTCCTGGTAGAAGTCCTAGAGGGATTTAGTGTCAAGGGTAAATTTTCTAATTGGATTCAGCTCATTTACTCAGCTCCACAGGCAAGTATAAAAACAAATTCTACTCTTTCTCCTTTGTTTAAACTACACAGAGGTACCAGACAGGGTTGTCTGCTGTCTCCTCTGCTATTTACTCTTTATTTGGAACCACTGACAGTAAAAAGAAGAGATTATTTTCAGCAACTGGGTACTTCACTTAGTTCTCTGGCCAACACAATAGTGCTTTTCGCAGATGATGTGTTGATAACTTTTAAAAAAAATGGATATAATATACCCTAAACTCAATGATATTATTGATCAATTTGGTGCTATCTCAGGCTACAAAATAAACTGGTCTAAAAGCGAATTACTATATTTGGGGATCCAATACATTTGAAAGATCACAATTTAAACAGTATGAAAAAAGAAAAATAAATATTTAGGGGTTGTGTTAACTCAGGAGGTGATCAAGGTTAATCAATTAAGTTATGATCCTCTAATTTTTTAAATTAAAAATGATTTAATAAAGTGGCAATATCTTCCCCTGACTCTACTAGGAAGAATAAATGTTATAAAAATGAATATATTACCCAGACTTTTATTTCTTTTTGTGTCAATCCCTATAATTCTTAAAAAAAAATTCTTCACTGACCTTGATAAATTATTATGATGTTTCCTATGACAATGTAAACAACCCCGAGTAGCCCTAACCAAACTTTACCAACCTAGAACTAAGGGTGGTTTAGCTTGCCCAAACTTCCTGCTTTACTATTTAGCTGCTCAGATGGAAAATATATATTACTGGTTCCATCAATCAACGAATAAAAGGATAGCGGGCATCAGTTTTGAAGAAGAAAAAGCACAGGGTCTCAATCTCCTTAATATCCTGGCATTATATACCAGACATTAAACTAACAAAAATATGTTAGACTCTACCAAATCCTCCATCACTGCTTGGTTAAAAGCATCAAGAATGATGGGTTTACCCACTACAATCTCAAAATTTACCCCAATTTTTAATAACAGAGCCTTTCCACCTTCAGTTTTAGACAACACCTTTATGAACTGGTATTGTACTAAAGGAGTGAGGGCCCTGGGTGACTTCTATATAGATAGCAATCTAATGTCTTTTGTACAGTTTCAATACTTCTATGATATCCCAGCTGCACAGAGTTGGCAGTTCTCTCAAGTTAAAAACTTTATGTATAAGAAAAATTATAAATCATACGATTTGCAATACTCCCCTCTGGAAATCTTTTTTCTTAAATTAGACTCTCCTGAACATTTAATCTCAAAACTTTATCAATTCTTAATCGGCCACCTTCCATTTAACTCAGATCCACTTAGAAAAGCTTGGGGAAATGATTTAAAAATTTACCATCTGTATCCCCCGTCGCCCCTGAAAATGGGACTTCTAGGCCCAGTGGGCTTACCGGGTCAACAAAATACAATAAATAAATTAATAAAAATTTCAATCACAGAAGAATGGTCCAAAATTATCAGTTTTGATAATACAAGGATTAGAAATAACGAATTATTTCAGATCCACTTTAATATTATACACAAAACATATTTCTCCCCATTAAAATTGCACAAGATTACTCATACAATCCCAGACCTCTGTCAAAGGTGTAAAAAGGAACAAGGGACTTTATCTCATATGCTCCTAAACTGTGAAGTAATTAGAGATTACTGGCAGGAAATCTGGAATATTCTTAAAAAGGTGCTGGGTTATCACTTTTCTTTTGACCCAGGCATTTTTATCTTTGGTTTTGTAATAGAACACAGATCAGCTGAAATACAAAAAAAAAACTCTGTAATATCACTATTCGAATAGCTTGTAAAATTATTTTACAACATTGGAAAGATGTACAGTGTAATGGGATGGTAAAACCATCACCTTCTCAGGTTCTTGTTGGAACTGTACTAAAGTGAAGAAACAACAGACAAGTGGTGTCCAGCACAAAAAGTGATTTATTTCTGGTATATAAAGCAGGTTTACAACCAAACAGTGTGATCTCCGGGAGAATACTTCCAATCTTTCTTACCTATAGGCAGTAGTACGTCTCTTCTCAAAGAGAAGGCATAATGCAAAGGGTCTTATACCCCTGATTATTGTCAAAGCAACAGCTAAAAAGATATATAAAAACATTATAATTGGCCAGTGGTAAATAACCTGACTTCTCACTAGCCTGGGAAAGTGTGCTGAGCTAGCAGAAAGTAATAGATAGCTAAGACAATGGGTCTTATATATCATGAAGGACACTTACGGTTACATATGCCGTTACAGTTCTGCACTATCACTAAAGATGGCAGTATTGCCTAACTAATCATTATACAATGATGTAAATAGAAGCATCTCCCAAGTATTACAATCAGAATAATAGCAAAAGCATTATGAGTCTCAGTAAAAATACATTAGCACTCAGATCCTAATATGTATGCATATACGATAAGTGCCTGTGCCCTAAGGTTAGTACCTATAAGTAGTACTGTCTGTGAGGTAGGGGGCCAATCAGGGGTGCTGGTCCATGGATAATGACAGCCTCCATCTTACTTTGAATGGGTTGAGAAAATCTTAGATCAGAGTAGTGTGGATAAATCTATCTATATCCTTGAGAATGATTATAACAAATATTCAGCAATCTGGACCCCCTTGTTAGACATGCTCAGCAACCATTTCCTCTTATAGAATTGGCACCCTCAGCTATGATGGGCATCTAAGCCTTCATGATCATATATGATGAATGAAGCACCCATGCTCTGAGCTGGATAACAAAAAAAAAAAAGAAGTGCAAGGTACTGCACTTCGAAGCAAGGAACCTTGGGAGGAGCTACCAGTTGGGAGGGGTTCAGTTAGGTACCACTGAGGAAGAAAAGGATCTAGGGGTGGTTATTATGGGGAACATGAACAACTCAATTCAGTTTAGGAAGGTGGCAGCTAAAGCCAACAGAATGCTAGGGTGTATTGTGAGAGGAATGTCCTCCAGAAGGAGGGAGGTGATCCTGCCTCTGTACAGGTCACTGGTCAGACCACACCTGGAGTACTGTATGCAGTTCTGGCACCCGTTTCTGAAGAAGGATGTCAGATTACTGGAGGGGGTACAGCACAGAATAACAAAGATGATTCAGGGTTTGGAGGGCAGATCCTACGAGGACAGGCTGAGGTAGCGGAATATGTACTCACTGGAGGAGAGAAGGGATCGGGGGGATATGATTGAGACCTTTAAATACATAACAGGGATAAACAAGACAGGTACAGAAGGGGTATTTAAGTTGAGGAGGGGGAGGGATACAAGAGGGTATGGTCTCAGATTGGTGGGGGGAAGATATAGGAGAGAGATGAGGAGACTTCTTTTTCACAGAGAAGGTGGTGACTAAGTGGAATGCTTTGCCCGAGGAGGTGGTATCCTGTAGGACGGTGGACAGTTTTAAAAGAGGATGGGACAGGGTGAGGGGGGTAAATGTGAGGGGAGGGAGGGAGGTGGGGCAGCTGCTATGTAGGGGCTAGCTGCACATTCAAGCAGACTTATTTCTGCTGGCAGATTTGTATGTTTGTATGTTCATATACTGTTACCTACAAACAATAATTTACAGTAGAGGAAAAAAACTGCATATACTTTCTGCTAGTTGGGTGAAATTACAAACTCATTAAAAACATAGAAACATAGACTTTGATGGCAGATAAGGACCGCTTGGCCCACCAATTCTGCCCATTTCCCTACCTATTGGATAACTCATGCAATATTCCCCTCCACTGCTCCTTCTATCCCAAGTAGGTTTAGAACAGTATGCCATATTCACAGTTTCTTAGACTTTGCAGGCTATGCTGTGAATATCATGATTTTACTGAGCAGGCTCAAATAATGCACTGGTATTTTTCATTAATAGGGATTACCCAGAAAGCTCAATGGACTAAGCACTTTCCCAGGTCAGTAATATGGCCTGTAACCATGATCCATGCAGAACAGACACTCTAATGCAGCAACATCAACATATTCCACTGGTGCTTCCCTTCCAATCTGAGATGTTTTCTTTTCACAGGACCATCACAAGGAACTTTTCTATTCTGCAAACTGACCATCGTATTGAAGCTTCCTTTACAGAGCCAGCCATGGCCTCATACATACAAGCATAGAAACAGAATTTTATGGCAGATTAAGACTGCTTAGCCCACTCAGTCTTCCCATTTTTATTTCCTGCCTACACTGTCACTGCAGACCCTGCTTGATCTCCAGCTCCCCCTCCACTAATGGCTATCCTGCACTGGAACACAGGGGTCAGGAGCACAAGCCAGCATGCCATCTCCCCTGTCCTGTGTGTTGTGTGTATTGCTGGGGACATGCTGGCTTGTACTCCTGGCTCCTTACATTATGCACGGCCATCCATATGGTGGCTATGGTCTACCTGTCCTCCAGCGGTTACCCCAGTGCACATTCTCCATCACTTAGCATTCTGGGTGGGGGTACCCCACCATGTGGGTGCCTGTGCCATTAGATTACCATGGTAGATGTCCACTGGCCTGCTTCCCCCAGTGGTGGTTGCACCCTACCCTATTCCATCTCCCTGAACCCCTGTGTTGTTCTGTGCATGGGTGCCTGCTGCTTCTGTGTTCCAGTGCAGTGCCTCCATGCGGTGGATGTTGTTTGCCACCTGCGTGTTGTGTGGCCTGCATTGTTCTGGCACTCTACATTTTGTGCTGTCAGTATTGATGGTGACACTGTTTTTGCCACTATATTTTTGTCCACTTTATTTTTTCCACAATGTTACTGACCAGAACCCTGAAAATCAAGTATACATGGGGAATGATCAGAGATAATTAAGCCCAGGTAATCTATCTGATTTATCCTGTACGTTATTGATTCTGATATTAAGAAATGTCTATTCTTGAGTAAGATTGATGTTTTGCTGAAAAGAAGGAGTATTTATTAGGTTTTACATTTTGTTCTGTCCATGGATCTGTTATTTTTAAATCTGCTTTGTAAGTATTAATAATTTTTAAAGTTGGTTTAAACATATTAGCTACTATAGAAGTATGATCTGACTTCATTAGAGTCAGATTAAAATCTCCACTGAATACAATGGGAACTTTACAAGTTGGTATTTGCAAAAAAAAAAAAGAAAAAAAAAAAGCCCAGATTATTTATATTGGGCCCATAAATGAAAGCTATTGTAAAATTGTTTGTACCAATTTCTACTTCTAGAATCACATACCTGCCATGTGTGTCTGTTTTTATATTATTTATTGTTGGTTTCATAGAGAGTTGTTTCTTATGGGAAAAAAATGGCTACCCCACACAAGACCTGGTTATATGAAGAGTAAGTACCTGGTCCCTATCTTTTCTGAAACCACTGGAAATCTTTTTCTGAGAAGTGTGTCTCTTGCATCATGATACATGAAACCTTTTTATTTTCCAAATACTTAATAATTTTGTAGATTTTAATTCTGTTCCTTAAACCCTTAACATTCCATGTAGCTATTCTCATGTTTGAACCCATTTATAATTTTTTTTATTTTTTCTAACATTATGTTTAAAGTTGCTATTTTTACTTTTTACTCTAATTGTACTAGAATCTTGGACCCATTGTGTGTTTAATTTAAAATTAAATTCCTGTTGCTCAAAGCCCCTTCCCCAGTCTAACACCTCTGTGACCCATGTTGTTTGAGTTCTCCTCCCCCATAATTGCTGAGATGACAATTGCATTTGTCATCTCGCACGCCATATACTCACCAGCAGGATCCCTTTTTTTCCCCATTATATATATATTTTTTTCTCAAAATGCGTATTCTTTTCTTTCCCAGAATTGTGCCAGAGATGTGCAACACATCAATCATATAAGATTTGGTTGTTCTTGCACTCCACTAGGGCTCATCTGATAGGGGTGAGATCTTTGTTTTGTCATTGCCATTTGGTTCTGAGGCCGATTTTCTCCATAAGCCATTTCAAAAGCCTCCAGTGCTTCTTCAGCATTGTCAAATGTCACTAATTTGCCATTCACAACAAACCTCAGCTTGGCAGGATATAGCATCATGAATTTTATCCTTTTATCATACAGCTTCTTCTTAACTACATTAAACATTTTCCTTATGTTTACTGTTTCTGTAGATAAATCTGGATAAACATGAAAAGTAAAATCCTGAGACTTAAAACACCTTTCAATTCTTGCCTCCTGCAAGATTGCATCTTTCATTCTTTATTTATTTAGTTTTTGTTGACCGGGTAAGTGCACTAGACAAATCCTGCCTATTTTCAGGCATGACCCGGGGGAGGGAAATACAGATGAATGCCAACTGACCTTGAAGCAGATTAAGCTGTTGGTGGTATTTTTAGTGAATGAGGGAAATTTGGTCAGGACACCGGGGAAATTCCCTACTTTTTTTGATAAGTGCTATGGGATCTTTAACATCCACCTGAACTACCACCAATCCAGGCAGACGGGACCTCGGTTTAACATCTCATCTGAAAGACGGCACCTCAGAAGTGCAGCATCCCTCTCATGCTGCACTACAGTGTCAGTACTGGGATATTAACCCAAGTGCCAGATGTGGAAACTGAACCCACAACCCTTTGATCTCCCGGCCTCAGAGGTGAGTGTGCTACCTACTGAGCCACTGACACTATCTTGATAGTAATGTGGTTTAACAAAGATAACTTTCATTCCAGGCATTCTTGAATCCCACTACTGTTTTTGCCATCACCACCTATGCTGGAAGACTGTTCCAGGCATCCACCACTCCTTCAGTGAAGAAGTACTTCCTCACATCTCTTTTAAATGTACCCCCTTCCAGCTTCTTTGAAGGTCCCCTTGTTCTTGTGACTCTTTTCCTCAGAAAAATATTCCTGTCCTGTACTCTTTTTACTCCTAATGAGGTATTTATAGGCGTCTGTCATATCCTCCTTTTCCTTCCTGTCTTCCAGGGTTACATACTGAGGTCCATCAGTCTCTCTTTGTAGCTGTCTGGACAGCATCCACTCTGTCTGTGTCCTTCCTGAGACGTGGTCTCCTGAATTGGACACAATACTCCAGGTGGGATCTCATCAGTGATCTACACAGTGGCAGCTCCACCTCCCTCCTTCAGCTGTTGATACCCTTCCCTATGCACAACAGCATCCCACTGGCCCTAACATCTGCCTTGTCACACTATGTCACCACATTGATGTCATCAGGTATATTTAGTCTCAGGTCCCTTTCCTGTTTGGTGACCATCAATACCTCTTCTCCCATTTTGTACTCTGCCTCTGGGTTTCTGTGCCTTAAGTGCATGATTTTGCACTTTTTTGCATTGAAGCCCAGCTGCCATGCCCTTGACCACTCCTTGAGTTTTCTCAGGTCTCTGCACATTTTTTCCATGCCCTCTGGAGTGTCCACCCTACTGTAGAATTTGAAATCATCCGCAGAGGCAGACTTCCTTTTCCAGCTCATCTGCAATGTCACCTTTTCTGGTATTGAGCCCTGAGGCACCCTGCTGGTCACCCTCCCTCCCTTCTCCATAGTGAACTCTGTTTACCACCGCCCTCTGTTGTCTATCCCTTAATCAATTTGTTTACCCAGTTTATCACCTTAGGACCCACCCCTAAGCTGCCCAGCTTCATTTTGAGTCTTCTATGTGCAATGGTGCCAAAAGCCTCATTGAAATCTAAGTAGACCACATCCTCCTCCCCACCCTGATCAATTTCACTGGTCACCCAATCAAAGAAATCTGTAAAATTTGTCTGACATGATCTCCCCCCCATGAATCCATGGTGCCTCTGGTCTTGTAACCCACTGGATTCAATATAATCCACAATCTTTTCCTATAGCAATATCTCCTTTAACTTCACCATTCTCCATTAACTTGCATATAGTTGCCAGCCTTCCCCCTGCTACTGCTTTTGTGAAGTGGGACTACATCTGTTCTCCTCCAGTCCTCCAGAACCACTTCTGTTTCCAATGAGTTGTTAAAAAGGACTGTCAAAGGTCCAGTCAGTGCCTCCCTGAGATCCCTCAATACACTTGGCTGTACTTCATCTGGCCCCATAGGTGTGTCCACTTTAAGATTTATGAGTCCATTCAGGAGTCTCTCCTCTGTAAAATAACTAGTTTCTACCTCCCTCCTTCCAGTGTTGCCATTGCTTTTATGTGGCCATCTCCTCCCCCTTCCTCTGTGAAGACTGAACAAAAGTATTTGTTCAGGACATCTGATTTTTCCTGATCCTCCCCTGCACAGTCTCCACCTGCCCTTCTTAACCTCGCAGTGTCTCCCCAGTCTTCCTCTTTTCACTTATGTACCTAAAAATGTCCCCATTTATTACCCCTTTGACTATTCTTTCCTCGGTTTTCCACCTTTGCACTCCTTGCTGTTTTCCCTGTTTTCCTCTGCTTCTTCTGTTACACCTCTCTGTTCTCTTCCCTCTGCATCTCCTTATACCTCCTGAATGCTCCAGTTTTAGCCTTTACCTTTTCAGTCACTTCCTTAGAGAATCATAGAAGTCTATTTTTCCTATTGCCTTTGCTCACTTACTTTGTGCAGAGGTTTGTTGCCTTCACTGTGCCCTCCCGTAGCTTAGCCCACTGGTCCTTCACCCCCGGTCATCTCTGAGGCATTCAACCATTCCTTCTAAATCTGCCCTCCTGCAGTCCAGGACCCTTATCCTTGTGTGATTTGCTTCCCCCACCATCCTTATGTTGAACCACACTACACAGTGATCACTAGTCCCCAGGTGGTCTCCTACCTTGATGTCTACAATGCTGTCCCTGTTAGCACCAGATCCAGTATTGCTCCATTACGAGTGGGCTTCCTCACTAGTTGCCTGAGAAAGACCCCCTGCAGGGAGTCAAGAATGTCCCTGCTTCTAGTTGAAGCCATTGCTGGGAGGCTCCAATGTACTGTACATCCAGCAGATTGAAGTCTCCTCTCAGCAGCACCTCCAATTTTTCTATCATTGTGTCAATGGCTTTCACCAGTGCTTTATCTAAGTGCGCCCCTTGCATTGGAGGTCTGTAGATTACAGCAGTGTGAATAGTGGCTCCATTTCCCATTTCCAGGGTGACCCACAGCAACTCCAACCCCCCCATTCCAACCTGGATTCCCGGTGTCTCCATCACTTTGATAACGTACCTTATATACAGCACAACCCCTCCTCCCTTCCTTCCCACCCTATCTTTCCTGAACTGAGCATAGCCTGGTATGGCCATGTCCCAGATGTGGTTTCTTGTGCACCACTATCCAGTAATGGCCACAATATCCAGGTCCACCTCCACCATGATGGCTTCTAGTTTATTTCCTAGACATCTTGCATATGCACACAAGGCCTTCCATGTTTTGTAAAAACTCTGCCTGCTACCCCCATTTCCTTTTTGCCTTGCCTCCATTTTCCCTCTCTTTTAACAGCTCATGTTTCCATCCCCTATCATTCTAATTAGACTGCTATTTTCTTTATTTTTGCACCATGGGGGATTTCCCTCCCTCTTGAGTCCTCCAAGTCTTGGGGGAGGGGCAGTTTATGCCTCCCTGATTTCTTCTGCCACCCACTATTTCATTTTCATTTTCTCCGGATTTTCATGTCCCTTCCTGCACACTTGTCATCTTTCAGTTTCCTTTCAATGCTGAGATTATTAGACCCCACTTGAGAACTTCTCAACTCATTCATTCCTACTATGCCTCTCCCTCCTCATCAATACTATTTTGTTTTCCAGCTTCTATTCTTAGTTTTAGAAAAACTACACAAACAGCTCTATCCCATAGTGTGCTAAAAACAACCGCGTAACATAAAAAACATACACGAATGAGCACCGCCATACAGCTTGAAAAATATATACAAATTGATGTATTTACTTATGATATCCCAGGTTAAAAGCATCCATCTCAGACATATACAAAATATTACTCAGATCCATCGTTAAACATCTGATGTGTTGTGAACAAACTACAGCATGCTGTGTGCTACATAATGGGAGAGCAGAGGACAATGTGAAAAACACACTCTGACCAGTTTTGCTTGTTAGCCTCTTCTGGGAGTGATTACAAGTGTTGTGAAAGAGCTACTGTATTTATGTGCTCAATAATAAAAGTGCTTGTACGTAACATATAAACTCATTGATTAGCAGCCTTAAATAATTATGTTGTGATCAGTGACAGTACTTGGAAAATGTGCCAGTGTACAGTGTGTGGCATAAAAAACATAAAAAAACAACATAACAACTCTTTAAAAACATATCTTTCAGTCAAACGAATCAGGACAGAATAAGGACAAAACTTAATTTAAATCTGTAAGAAGGCATATCGTTGTCATTGTTGTCATGGTAATCATCACCATCACAAAAAGAAGCTACAACCAGCTACTGTTTCTGTCTGTCAAAGAACGAAGCAGGAATCCAATGAGGTGCATACAGAATAATATTTGCATAAAAACTGTTTGCACTGCACACTATAGTACCAGTAATCAGAGAAAGTCATAGTTCTCTAAATACCACATGTAAATGGTACGTTACCCAGTATAGAAAGTCAGTAGCCAACTAGAGTTCAAAATACTACTTATCATATTTATAACAAAATTAACAGCTTCCCTACAACCTACATAACTTGATATTCATAGCCCAAGTTTTCATTTACTGTGGATAATCCACAGAAAAAGATTAATATATGTTCTTGTCAAATTGCTAATTAGGCTACCACCCAACAGGGTAATGCAGCTAGCACCATTCTACTGAGAACACTCATTTTATTTTTTTTTTTTTGGGGATTTTCATTCAATATAATTGGACACAAGGGCAAATAAAAGTGGACATTCACAATGCACCTGTCTGGCCACCCTGCAGTTATACATGTCTGTGATCATAAATCATTATTATCCATATAATCATATTGGCCCATATATTGTACATATTTATATAACTTTGTACTGGAGATTTACAGTAGCTCCATAACTTTGCCTCTGGCAAACAAATGTGCTAATATGGCTACCAACATTTTCAAAGTGTCAGTCTGCACCAACTGATACCAGGATCATATATTTCTGTGTGACCTCCAATCAAAACATACAAACATACATCAAGGACAAAAAAAAAAAAAAAAAAAAGAGGTAGCAAGGGAGCTTTGTAAAAACAGAAAAGTGATCTTACGCTGTGAACCTACTACAACCTACAGCATTACCCAAAAATGGTGACAGTCCAATTACACAATTTGAACCAGGATATATGAGTGCTCCCAACTGGGACACCCAAAAAGATTCCCTCCTGAGGGTCAAATATAAAATACAGACTACAGGGGCACCACATACTGTATTCCAATAAGGAGGCAGGCACAAATTCTTTCTTAGTTCTTGTGTGTTCTTGCTGGAAATAAATTTAGTTGCAGCCTCCAGTTAAGACTGTGTGTGTTATTGTTGTGGTTTTCACAGACTGTCTGTTGTTTTTATGTCTCTAATGCATATATGTATGTTTCTGCCAACAAATTCTCAATTCAAGGCTGGATTTTATTTGAAACAGCTCTAAACATAATTTGACTAAAGAAGTGAGAAGATTCTTTGAACTTAAGGCATGAGGAGGAGGAGGAGGAGTGTTTCCTAAAGAATGCAAAGAAAACTGCTGTAAAAGACACAGCAATGATCCCAATCTTTCGTCCTCAGTTGTTTGCTAAGTTGGCAGGAAACTGAAACCTTGTCTGAGGATGGCACATTGAACCCTAGATAGATTGTTAACCTACATTTGGAGAGATTTTAAAATTAGATAATTTTTAGTCTATTTTTACAGCTGTGGAAGGAGCCTACAGCCATTTTTGGGATCGATCTATTGCTCTTAAAAACAGCCAATCATGGCACCTTCCATTGGACTTTTGGAAGTATCCTTCCAATAGTCCAATACAGCTTGTAACACTCCACCACAATTGACTGCTATGGAGTAACAGTTGCATTATTTCAGCTATTACTTCTGTATTCTGGGCCACGAACTGCACATGCACACCTTGTGCACATGCGCAGTTCTGCTGGCACCACCATCTTGTGAATGGCAGAATGCCATTCACTGCAATTAGGCATGCGTGAATGCCGTGCATGTGCAGTTGCGTCGCCTCCACCATCTTGTGGATGGCACTCCTCCCACACCCTCCCACTGCTTCTGTCTTCCCTGCTTCCTCCATTCCCTCCAGCACCAGCAGGTAATAAAACCCTCCTGCTTCCTCCCACTACTGCTGTCCTTCCCACTCCCTCTGTTTCCCATCCCCGTGCTGACATCAGGGTGCCCAATCCCCATGTCAGCATCATGTACCCTCCAAACTCATGTGGCACACTGGGAGCATACCCCAGTGTGCCCAAATTTATGTTTTTCCTGTAAAAAAAAAACCATCCCCAACGTCTTTTTACCTGTGAAAAAACAGTCCCTCGTCATTGCCAGTCTCCCTTCCCCATCCCCACCTCCCCACCTTTCTACTGAGCACCCTCCCTTACCCCCCCCTTACCCCATACTTACCTCCAGAGGTCAGCACTGTCATCTTCTCTGGACCAGGACATGTCTGCACTCTTTAAAGCTGAACTGCAAACTGAACAATCAATGTAAGCACCATATAATAGGAGTCAATGGGGTTTTCAACTTATCTTGCTATATCAGCCATTTTTAGGAATTTTGGCCCCAAATATTTAACATGGGATTCTTGGGACCTCACCTCATGAACACTGTCACTGTCATTTTGTTACTTGGGACCAAAAGGTGATTTTGCAGTTGCTGCATGGAATCACCTTCAGGGACTGATTAGCGAAACGACAGCACCACTGTTCATGAGATGGGGTCCAAAAAAGCCCGTGTTGCAAATCTGGTGAAACAATTCCAAAAAATGACTACGTTACAAATGTGTGTTGTGCAGTTTATACGCACGCTCCTAACTTCACCAATTTTTTTTTGGTAGACTTTGTTTCTGCTCTGTACCTTCTGGGAACTCTCTCTCTGGCATCCACCACAACTGAAAGCTCTACCTCCCACCTGAAGCTCTCTCCTCTCCCTGCTCCAGCCTGACAGACCCCCCAGCTCTGCACCCCCCGAGGTGAGGCCACCCTATCCGCGCAGGGCACTCTATCTCAAATCTAATGTGCCGGCTGGGCAGTGGGCCTGGAGAGGAGAGAAACCTGTTGCTGGAGTGTGGCTTGGTGGGGCAGAGGAGCCTTCACTTATTTCCAAGTACAGGGATTTTTCTTGTGTTTTCCCCCTCAGAGTGTGGCATGCAATGACGCCTGTGCACGGCTACACTGCTGGCATCTTCTGCACCCCACCACTTATGATGGCTGGTGTACCTGCAATGCCCTCAATCACTACTGGGGACTGCCAGGACACCAAGCAACCCTGGATCCCTCCCAAGGGAGAGGAGAGCTATCCTTCAGATGCTCCATCTTTTACCTCCCCTTCCGACCCCTGGCAAACCAAGTCTGTCACTGAACTGAGGTTGCCGGCATGGCACGAGGTGTGGTATCCAGTGCCTCAACCCTCAGCACCATTGGACTGGCAACTTCACCACCTCCTTATTAACAGTACAGCTGTCATTTCTCGCATCCTGCCTGAAACATGTTTTCGCATCTGTGGCACAGACTGGCATGGTCGCTCTGAAAAATCACTTTTTGGGTCAAGTGAACAAAATGACAGTGGCACTCTACATGAGGTGGTTTCCCAAAAAGGCCATGTTGAAAATTTGGTGAAACAACTCCAAAAAATAGCAGTTACACCCGGTCATTCAAAATTTTCTATGCACACGTGTATCTTTGGTCATTTGGCAGCTCACTACATCCGTATCAGCTCTGACTAGAGCTGGTTTACTTAGCTACTATTCTTTTACATGTGCTTTTATTTTGTTTTCTTGTGTGCAAAAACAGAGGTAGCCAGATATACAGTATGTACCAGTTATATACTGGATACATCACAGGGAATTCCACTAAAATGAAGATTCTCTGTGAAATATTTAAATACATCTATATACTGTATCCTAGATCATCTCTCTGGCTACCACTGCAGATGTTCTTGTGTTAGTCCTGCAAAGTCCTGTAGAAGTAAAGCTCTTGCATCTGTGATGGACTCTGTCATGGGGTTGAACAGTGGTCTGCATCTGGTCTGTTTTATGTGTGGGAGGCAGAGCAACTAGTTTGACTGGCAGAGCCTGCGCAGTGCTTGTATCATGCTATGTGCTACAGGGGATTTTCTCCTGTGTTTGTTCCTAGATGCTAGAATGCAAGGCATCATGAAATGCATGCACATGCAAACCATGATGGTGCTTCAACGCAGCCAGTGTCCTCCCTCTCATCAACTGCTCCAACTGTACTGCTACCTGAGGTCACCCAGGTGGTGGTATTGCAGCAGAACCTGAAATCCTTATTCCCCTGGCTAGCCCCCAATGTCCTGGGCTTGTTTCCAAACCTTGGGCACTGGTGTCATTAGTGGCAACCCTGCACACACTATTTGAAAGCTCTTGTCTCTAAATGAGGTTGTCTATGTATAGCATATGAACTGAATAAATAAATATATAACTAAACTAATCAATCAGTAAATATATAATGAATTCAAGGTATTGCCTGGTCCTGGACTTCATTGCATAGATATGTAGCAATTCCTGTCCATAGCCCAAGCAGTAGCCACACACAGACATCATGTGATGTCTGGATTCTAATTTAAATTCATTAATGAAATACAGTATAAACTGGTTCTTCTGAGAGGAATCTATAGACTTTAAGTCATTGGTGACTCACATGAACAATAAAGGAGTAGTACATATTGATTCATCATGGACATTCAATTTATCTTCTTTGCTCTAGAAATGAATTTGCTAAGTTCACAAAGTCTGTAAAAAAGACAATAGCAGATGCCATTTCTGGAGGCAATAGTCTTTGGGAGGATGTTCTACCTTTCCTCCAGGTCTGTTATATTTCTTGTGTGCCTGATTCTGGCTTCTGTGTGTATATATACTCCTGGGCAATAGTAGGATTGTTGCCTGGGAGCACTCATCTTTTTTTTTTTTTTCACATCTGTTTTACCAGGTGAGACACACTAAGCTGAAAGCTTGTTTACAGGTGCAACCTGGGAGCACAGGGAAGTTAAGCGACTTGCTCAAGGTCACACAGTATGCAAGTGGGGGCTGTGGGATTCAAACCCAGATCTTCAGGTTTGCAGCTCAGAGCCTTAAACCACTGTGATATACTGCCTCCCATCTGTTTTTACTTTTGCATTAGACTGCTGCTGAAACCAGAGGCAAATTTACAAATTTAATTTGAAAGTTTACCTGACTGGACATATTTATCTATTCATCAATAGTTATTGCACCTCAGACTTGCTTGTTTTGTGGATACTCCTTTTATCTGCTTTTAAGTGATTCATTTTATTTGTTTAAAGGGATTGGGACAAGTATGACTGTTATGTTAGGTCTGAATGTAGTTGCATGAGTAGGGTTTAATGTATATTAGTGTTTGAGTTATGTTAAAATCCAAAAGAAATGAAAGATTATGATAAAAAAGCAAAAAAAAAAAAAAAAAGAGCTGGGAATTAAATCTAGGTAGAAATGCAAATAAAGATAATGTCAAGATGTTTTATTCCTACATTAATTCTCTTAAAAAAAATGACTTGCCAGGTAGGTCCCCTACTATATGATTCTAAATTCTGTCATGAACCCCGAGATATGGCTAATGTTTTTAATCAAAAATTTTGTGAGGTATTTTACACCAAAAATAATCAATCAGATGTTAACATACCATTAGCTAATGAACCGCATATTACATTATCTGTCAACATGATTTCGGGACAAACTTTTATTATTAAAAAATAAATATTCCCCTGGGCCAGATGATATAAGTGGACACTTACTATATCTTCTTGCTGATCACATCTCTCATCTGCTATGTTCACTCTTTGAATATTGCTTACAGAATTACTTTGTACCCAAGGAGTGGAAGACAGCCCACATAATACCAATCCATAAAAAAAGGTTCTCAATCAAATTGGGAAAATTATCGACCCATTAGTTTGACATCAGCTGTTTGTAAAGTTCTTAAAAGTGTCATCAAAGACCTCATTAGTGAGACAATTAATACAATAGCTATAGAACAGCATGGGTTCAAAAGGGGTAGGGGATGTCTAAGTAATTGAATGTGTTTTTATGAAAAGGTTAGTAGGAACATAGATTGTGGCACCCCCTTGGGATATAATCTATTTTGATTTTAGTAAAGCATTTGATGTTATGGCCCATCATGCACTAATTATCAAACTACTAGATACTAACATTAATAGATATATTATTAAATGGATAGAAAACTGGCTGGCACATAGATCCCAAAAGGTCCTAATAAATGGTCATCTATCTGACTCAAGGCAAGTAACTAGTGGAGAACCACAGGGTTGGTTTTGGGTCTGTACCTATTCCAAATATTTATAGCTGACCTTACTAAAAATTGCTTCTCCGCTTCAGTTAAATATGCAGACGATATTAAACTCAGTGGACCATGTGACAGTGAAAATAAAATTTCTATAATTCAACGTGATTTATGTAGTATATCAGACTGGGTTGAATTCTGGGGAATGCGACTAAATGCTGCTAAATGTAAGGTAATGCATGTTGGTTTTAATAACCCCACAGCCATTTACTTATTAAACAGGATTCCTCTGGTAAGCACTACAAATGAAAAAGACCTAGGTGTTTATATATAAAATGATCAAGGATATAATAAACAGATTAACAAGGCTATTAATAGAACAGACCGAATTGTATGGTCTATCAAAAGAAATATTAAATCAAGAGATCCTGGAGTTATGTTACCGTTATTCCAAGCCTATGTTAGGCAACACTTGAAATATTCATCCCAACTCTGGAGCCCATATAAAAAGGGGGAAATAGCATCATTGGAAAAAATCCAGAGTAAATTTACTAAGAATATATATGGATTGTTCAATGTCCCATATGAAAAACGTCTAGAAAATTTAAACCTTATGTCATTATCGCTTAGATGTCTTTGGGGTGATTTAATCTATATGTTTGACATTGTAAATGACCCATATCTATTTACACAAATGGGATTTGTGTTTAAGAACAATATACATAACACCAGAGGTCATCCATTGCAGAATAGCAGGGCCAAATTCAATCATGTATCTAGGAAACATTTTTTCACTCAAAGGATTATTAATCCTTGGAACAACCTTCCCTTTGAAATAGTTATCAGCAAAAATAAATTAAAATTTAAAAATTGTCTTGACAAATTTATCATTAACAAAAACAATTTTGAATATTACAATTAAATTTTGTGCTATTATGGGCGTCACAGCCCCCTCGCACATAACCACCTCAATAAAGACATGGATGTTTGACTAAGGTTTAGGGTGAGTGAGTGAGTGAGTGAGTGAGTGAGAGAGATATCTGAGGGTTCTGTTGGGGGGTTTGAAGCTGTGCAGTGAGTGGGTTGTTAAATATTAGTGCCATTATGTGTCAAGGTGCTGGGGACCCTAGGTTGAGTTACTCCTCATCCCAGCCACTTGAACTCTGCCCCTTATACATGCTGCAGGGAGCTGGGCATCACAAGAAAGCAGGATGGTAGGCAGCAGGGTATGAGGAGTGCTAACAAGGAGCATTATATGGATGGCAAGGACCAGGGGGCACTCTGGGGTGAAATGGGACCTAGAGAGAGGCAAGACTTGATTAGTTCTATACCCAGGACACCCCATGCACTGAGTGGGCAGGTAGCTACTATGCCATCAGCCTCCATTCATCTGCTACAACAGTGCTATGCAATGCCAGATTAGTTAGGAACAAGACTGCTATTATGGTGAACTTAATATCCTCAGTTGATCTGGCTTGCAGAAAGAGACCTAACTGAATGATGACACTGGTCCAGTTCTGGAAACAGCAGTCCCAGATGGATTCCCATTTTTCACTGTCCATGGAAGAATCACAGAGGGAGTGTGGGCATCTGTTTTAGATCTGAATTGAACTTTTATGTGCACTCAGTTGGGGAAACTTTGTTGTTCAAATATGTGTCTGTGCATGGTGATCCAGGTGCAGGCTGTAGGATCCTTCTTGTGTACTGGCCTTTGGGGGGCGAGGGAGATTTTCTGCAGAAAATCATGGACTTCATCACTGAGAGGGTGTTGGAGTTGCCCAAATGGTTGGTTCATGGGTGACCTTTATTCCTGGGTTGATGATGAACTCTTGCACTTTGGTAAAGATTTCCTCCATTTAATGAATTCACTGGGCCTAACACAAGCAGTTACTTCTGTGACCAGCCATCATGGCTATGCCTTGGATTTAATCTTATCATTGGGACTCAAGACTAGAAACCTTGAGACTGATCTAGTCAGTTGGTCAGATCACTGCACAATGAAGTTCACCTTTGGGCCCCCTCTGCCTCATGTGCAGATGATCCAATACCACCTATTAAATGGTTTGTCTCCAGAAGGACTCCAGGTGGCTATGGACCTCAGAGGAGTGATGGCTGCTTGTGTGACAGGATCGGAGGAGGTGGTGTCCTACAAAAGGGCTTTTATTGTGGCCTTTGATTCAGTTGAACTGGTGTGTATATGACCTTGGATTCCACTTTTGAGATCCCTGTGGTTTCATGGGGAGCTCAGTGAGATGAAGTCTAGGGGACAGAGGTTAGAATATTGTTGGAGGAGATCTAGGACTGATGAGGACAAGCCAGCTTTGAGAACTCACTATCATGAGTATCAAAGAATGATCTCCATAAAAAGACAGTATTTCTGTTCAGGGAGATTATTGCAGGGTGGAACAGACTGGCTCAGCTCTTCCAGACTGTAAAGAAATCTCAAGAATTGAAAAACACATTCAAGTAGGTCTTGGGAGAGATAAGTAATAACACTAGCACTTACAACCTCAGTTGCTTTTGTATAAATATATTTTTATTAAATATACATTATAAAAACATGCCAATTTGAGAGTAACATAGCAGTTGTTAATACATTAGTATAAATTCTTGAAACATGCCATATCACTCAAACACATACATCCATGTAAGCTGCAATGGCTATGCGACAAAATTGCTGTCTAAAATTTGGAGCTGGTTTGAATTAGGTCAGATGTTCACTAATACCATTCATTTAAGTAAATATTTTAGAGAATTAATGTCCTCTTCTTGGCTATGCCAGATGTGTCCTTGAGCTCTAGGCTAACTTTTTGGCTTGTTTTTTTGGCAGCAGCTCATCTATCTAGTGTGGGTGATGCATGCATCTGAGGCATTGGTGCTGGGATTGATACATATAATAGGGTGTTATCCAACACCACTGACTCCCTCGCACCTGTCTGTGTATGACCCTATTCTTCTTACCTGAGGTCCCAGTGGTATGATGGGGCTCTCAGGGAAATGAAGAGGAAGGGTCGGAGGTTAGAGCACTGCTGGAGGAGATCTGGCCTGGAGTGGGAAAAACTGACCCTGTGTGTGCATTATAATTCATACCAGAGGGCAAGCAACCATAAGAAGGCAGTGTTCCTGTCTAGGGAGATTGCTGCCAGGAAGAACAGACCAGCTATACTTTTTTGGACTGTGGATAGGCTACTCCATCCTGCCTGTCTACAGCCCAGGAAGTTTTTTTCTAATACTGAGTGTGAAGAGTTTGTTCGGTTCTTCTTTGACTGAGTGTCCAGTATCTGGCAGGTGGCTTCTTCAGCCAGCAATGTTGTAGCTGGCAGTGGTCACCTAAAGTGTTCTGAGTGCACTCCGCCTGGTTGGGGGGAGTTTAGACCGGTGGAGGTAAGTGAGGTCATTGAGGTGGCAATCAACTTGAAGCACACCTTTTGTGAACTGGACCCGGTGCCGACGCATTTCTTAATGAGATGCATTGACACCATTGGCCCAGTGTTTGCTCCAATTGTCCAGTGCTCCTTATCTGAGGGGGTTTTCCCTGATGCTTTGAAGGAGGCACTAGTGAGACCCCTATTAAAGAAACCATCTTTGGACCCAGAGATCAGGGCAAATTACCGACCTATATCCAACCTTCCCTTTTTGGCAAAGGTAGTTGAGAAGGTGGTGGCACTTCAGTTGGAAGAGCACCTCATGACTCATGAGTTATATGAACCTTTCCAGTTGTGATTTTGGGCTAGGCATAGCACAGAAACCGCACTTGTTAGAGTGCAGAATGATGTTCTCAGGGTGAGGGATCGTGGGGATAAGACAATTCTTGTTCTCCTCAATGTCTCCTCAGCATTTGACACTGTGGACCATTGTGTGTTGCTTGACCACCATAGGGAGCTCTGTGGCTTCACCAGTGCTGTTATTCACTGGTCTGAGTCCTTTTTTACCAACAGAAAGCAACGGTTGTGATGGGGAATTTTTCCTCCACTCCTAGCCTCCTATCTTGTGGAGTTCCTCAAGGGTCGGTACTGGCCCCAATGTTGTTCACAGTGTACATGCTACCTCTGGAAGGGATCATTAGGAAGTATGTCTTGGGCTTTCATTGCTATGCCGATGATACCAAGCTGTATCTTTTCTTTGCCCCAGGAACATCCAACGCGGTGGATGTGCTAAACATCTGCCTTGCTGAGATCAGCGACTGGATGACCTCCAGCTGGTTGTGACTGAACCCCGATAAGATGGAGGTATTGTTGATGGAGTCAAACAGAGTGCATGTTAGGATGGCCTCTGATTCAGCAACTGGAATTGTCCTGGGAGCTGTTTCATTAAAGGCCTCCTCTTGGGTGCGTAATCTTGGTGTTATTTTGGACAGGAATTTGACTATGGAGGCACAAATATCCTCCACGGTCTGCTCCTTTTTTTTCCATCTTAGAAATATCACCAGAATAAATCCCCTTGTGCTGCCTCTGGACCTCTCTACCCTGATACATGCCTTAGTTACATCAAGGCTTGACTACTGCAATGCGCTATACCTCAGGGCCACAGGAGGATCTCTCCGCAGGCTGCAGTGGTGCAAAATGCAGCTGCCCGGTTACTTACTGGGAAGCAAAAATATTGCCACATTACACCGGTGTTGCGTGGATTGCACTGGCTGCCAGTAAGGTGGAGGATCCTTTTTAAGGTGGGTCTTCTCACCTATAAGGCCACACATGGGCAGGGCCCTGGTTATCTGTTAGACCTTCTTGCACCTGCTCTCTCTGTCCACCCCTCCGCTCTTTCAGTAGGGGCCTCCTGGCAATTCCTAGAATGAGGCTAAGATCTGCTGGTGACAGAGCTTTCAGTGTTGCTGCTCCCATTCTTTGGAATTCATTGCCTTTTGGGGTTGGGGAGCCCCTACTGTAGATATCTTTAAGGCAGCCTGAAGGAACTATTATTTTCCCAAGCTTTTTGGAATTAAATTATGGAATTTAGCAGAATATGACAATCATATGATAGGTTAAAAAAAATGTTATTTTGTGTATTTAATATGTGATGTATTATATGTTTTTTGTTGCTGTATTTATTCATTTGTACAGCACCCAGAGCCTCCAGGATTGGGCGTTTTTAAATAAACTTTGCCTTGCCTTGCCTTGCCTAACTTCAAACCCTACATCTATTGCACTTGTGGTGGTTGTTTACCATGAAAGTATACCATGGGCTGCTAGGGCTCTAGGTACTCTTGCTGAAGTGCTTAGTTGCTAGATAATAAGTCTGCACTAGTGACTGAGCATTTCTTTTGATTCCTCACTGCCTGGTATGCTGTAGGCTTCCAGTGTGCAAATCAAAAAATAGCAAAGCCTGAATTTAACTACTGATGCAGAACTTGAAAAGATGCTCTAAAACTCCCTTGTGGCAAGTGGCAATGACCACTTGTCCAAAAGAAGTGAGCTAAGGTGGAGAATGACTTGTGCAAAAATATGTAAAACACCGAATCAAAAAAGAAAATATAAGAAATACCCCAAAACCTTAAGACCCACAAAAAGTCATGCTGTAGGGAGACACACATGTATTAAACCTTGGCACTTCACCCTTATGGGTATCCTCAGGGGGTGTGGCCAAGTGAAGATACAACTGCACTTTAAATAGCCCATTGTGTCACCTGATGCTTAAATTTATAAACAGATGAAACCCATCACCTATTTTGACATACAGTACACTGAAAAAAAAAGGACATGAGTTGATCACTGTTTCCCAACATCCAATCAAACTGCCACCTCTAAGAATATTTAGTGGAATTGTGAAACATACTGTACAAGGCTGTTGCAATTCAAACAATTCAATGTGCTAATGTTAGCATCTGTGCAAACTACAGACCCATCTCTAACCTTCCCTTCATAAGGTGATTGAGAAAGTGGTTGTGCTGCAACTGGAGAACCATCTTACCATCCATGATGTCTTCGATCATCTCCAGCCAGGTTTTGCAAAAGAGAAATAGTACCAAGACCACTCTGGTTCGGGTGCTCAATGATCTCCTGATGGAAAGAGACCAGATGTGCCGTTCCATCTTGGTGCTTCTGGATCTCTCCTCAGCATTTGACACTGTGGACCATGGGGTTCTGCTTGAGTGCCTGAGGGTTATCTGTGGCCTGGCTGGTCCAGTTCTCAGATGATTCCATTCTTTCCTGGCCGGCAGGTCTCAGAGGGTGGTGTCAGGGATTTTTTCCTCTGAGCCATTCTCTCTGCCATGCAGGGTCCCTCAGGGCTCGGTGCTGTCCCCCATGTTGTATCTGCTACCCCTCAGAAACATTGTAAGATGATATGGGCTGAGGTTGTTTCACTGTTATGCAGATGATACACTGCTCTATTTGTCTTTTGCACCTGACTAGGATAGTGTGATCTCGATGTTTAACAGCTGTCTGGCAGAAATCCATGACTGGATGAAGTCCAGCTGGTTGAAATTGAATTTCAGGAAGACTGAGGTTTTGGTTGTGGACCCGGGGTGCCAGATAGAGAGGTCAGTGGTGGGGTTACACTCTGGGCTTTGGCTTGATGGTGTACAACTGCCCACCTCTGAGTGGGTGCGTAATCTGGGGGTGGTACTTGATGATGGGCTGACACTACAGGCACAGGTGTCAGCAGTCATCAAGTCTTCCTTTTACCATCTTAGGAACATCACCAGAATTAGGCACCTTGTTCCGTCAGATGATTTGCCCGTGTTGATCCATGCCTTTGTGACCTTAAAAGTTTACTACTACAGCTCCCTATACCTGGGGCTTCCAGGGGTTGATGTCCACCGCTTGAAGCTGGTGTAGAATGCTGCGACACAATTATTGACCGGTACTTCACGTACCAGTCATATTACCCCATGCTGTGCAATCTGCACTGGCCACCTATACAGTGGTGGACCACCTTCAAGGTTGGTCTTTTGACCTACAAAGTCCTACAGGGACTGGGACCGAGTTACCTGCAAGACCTCCTGATTCCTTACAGCCCTGGCCGGCCTCTCCACTCAACTGACATGGGGTTGTTAGAGGTTTCCAGGGTGCGGCTGAAGACATCTGGGGCCAGGGCCTTTATGTTTGTGGCGTCATCCCTGTAGAACTCTCTACCTCATCAGATTAGAGATTGTAGGATCGTGGAGAGCTTCAAGACCAGTTCAAAAACTCATCTATTCAAACAGGCTTTTAAAATTTGATGTTTTAGGAATTGTGAGAATTTTAATTGAAGTTGATGTATTTATGTGATTTTATTGAACTGTTTTATGATATTTTGTATGCAAAGCGCTTTGATGTCTGAATTGCGCTATACAAATAAAAATATTACTATTGTTATTATTAAAAATAATAGCTTCAAAGACTTAAAAGCCAAAAATGCAACATCTCCTCACAATGTCCCCTGACAGTATCAATTCAGAATGCCAGAGTCCATTTTCCAAAAAAGCTGAGAAAACGTTTTAATAAGTCATCTATGATAGATGCACTCTGAAAATTCATGTTCCATTTGTTGACATCTGGCTCCTGTGTGAGTTGCGATCAGTCAGTTTGTGACATGGAAGAGAGATTTTAATGCAGAGGATGAAAAGAGAAATTTGAAAAATCACTGTGATGTCCACAATTATAGCAGGAATGTACTTTGTATACCACTTGTACAAATTCAGAACTGGGATTGTTATTCATATAGTCTGTGCTATTGTATTCTGGAGTATCTAAATTACCATAATTATTAACAAAGAAATTAACAATTATAGGACTCCATGGCTCAGACAACACTGATGCTAAAAGTTACAGGCATGGACATAATAAATAGTGAACTTATAGATGGTGCCTTATTGTCCAGAAATCTCGATATACAGTACATAGGAAAGGCATTGCTCTCTGATAGATTTGTTTCAAAAATTACAATAATGATACCAAGTGGCTATATCAACACCAAATATTAAGTAACAAATGTAAAGTGGGACTGAAAATCTGAGAGTTCAAGTTATAATGATCTAACTGTAATTATCGTGTGGGGAGAGAGGGTAAGGGGAGGTGGGAAAACAGGGAGAAAGGCAGATTTGATTAGGATAATTCTCACATATTGCAACTACTTTTATACATGCATGAGTCAAATAAACTGCAAAAATGGGTTCAAGTCAAAGTCCTCATTGTGACCTGATGGTTTTAAGCTATTTAATTTATGTATCTACAGTATAATGTCTCTTTTTGCAGGAGCATCCTAGGATGATCCCATCCCAGCTTTAATGGTTTGACATACTTAAGCACCATCTAAGTCATTGCTGAAGTTTGTGAGTTATGATACTGTTTAAAATGAATTCCTAATGGGCTAGCCTGTCTTCACTTTAAAATATCCCTGACATGTTCATGTATCCATTGTTTTACAGGTGAAATTGGTCTTCTTATATAATTCTTTTTATGGGAGCATGTCAGGAAATAAATCACATACAGCATTTCACATTTCCCTCACACAGAATTTCTGTCCAGTAGTTAGATTTTCAAAAATATCACCTAGCATGGCTAATTTAAACAAAATATTACACCTTTTCCAGGTCCTAAAACCTGGTTTGGGGGGTGACATTCAGTTTATTGGCTCATGTTCTGTCAGTTTACAGTACTGACTGTGGGCAAATAAGTCCTTCAAATTTGATGATTACCTATAGCTGATTCTTGGTTTAGTTTGAAACAGGGGTTCCAGATTGTTGTCACTTGTGATGATATTCTAGTTTTTATGTATAATGGAACCTATTCATCCCATGATCTCATTATACCCTATGGACAGTGTAATCGTCGGCTCTGTGTCCATCTGTATTACTTTCTCTACCAACAACAGCTGCCTATCCAGATTCCTCACTTGATTTTGAATCTCCTTTAGGCTGCAGTTTTGTAAGCCCTTTTAAAGAACGTACATCAACTCTTCAGACTGGATATCATAATCACATAGATCTGTGCAATTGCGTCTCACGTGAGTGGCTGCCTTTATGGTATTGAGTTTTTTTAGTGCTGGTAAATGTGCTCTTGGATAAAGCAACAAAGAATTCATGGTAGTTTTCCTGCAGAAACACTTTATTTAGCCACATTGTCAGCCAGTCCCATGATACTCAGCTCTAGGAAGATTGTTTGGTCTTCAGTTCTTCCAGTGAAGCGCAAATCTCTATTATTTGTTTCACTGTGCCATTGAATAAATCCCTCAGCTTTCTCATGCCCCCTCCTCATATGCAGATGATATCATTCATATAACACAACCAGGCAATGATGCTATCTGAGCATGGGAAGGTTTCTAAAACAAATTATTTTCTTCTCCCACAGGCCTAAAAATAACCCTGCATAAGATGGCACCTGTAAGTGCACATGGTAATGCCTTGTGTTTAGAGGAAAATGTTCCCTGAAAACTCAAAAAAAATGATGTCATAGCATGAACTCCACCACCAGTACTATCAAATCCCTAGGTCCTAGATTTTGATTCTTATGCAAATAATACTTGACTGCAGGACGTACTGTATGTTTGTGTATTATAGTGATTCTACATCTATTGAGATCCAACAGAAATGATCTCTCCAAACAAAATCCACAGACTCACACTTTACTTTACATTACTTTGTGTAAAGCATATAGGACCCTAGTTTTGGATTAGGGGTCTAGGTAAAATCAAATTCATCATCATTTATCACTCCGATCTCCAAAGCATCCAATAATAACCAGTGCAATTATTTTTTAAAGGTTTAGGTGGGATCATAAGCATTAAAAAAATGAAAAACAAATAAAAAGTATTAGCGATGTAATTTATTAGGCATTTACAGTGAAAAAATGCTCCAGTGCTTTGGAGTACACTACCCCTTGCTAAGGGAGATTGTGCAAATAACAATCTCTGCTGTGTTTTATACATACAGGTAAAATCACCTGACCTTTGCTGTGACAAAAAATACTAACAGCTGTATGCACTTAGAGTAAAGTGCATCAATTAATTCAATTACTTTACACAAATACATCAATAGTTTTAAATGCATAACTAGCTGGAAAGCTAGAACTCAAATGCAGTTACAATAACTGAGATCTGCCTCTGGCATTACATCTTATTACCAATATCTAATTATGATTTAGAGTTCCAGGTTCCAGCATATAATAAAAAGGACAAAAAAATAGAAGAATAGAATAATAGAGGATGGGTAGGGCAGAGACAAAGACAGGGGGAAACCAAAATGCAAAGCAACATAAACAAAGACAGCAAATGGGCAAAAGCTATATATCAATTTCATGTTGTTTAGAATGGTATTTTTTTCTTTCTCTCTCTCTCCTGGCAAACTCTGGAAAGTTTTTGTAATTAGTTAATTTAGATCGAATATTTTTAATCTCATCTTGTACCTTATTGTGAGTTCACTTATCTTCCTTTATTTGAATTTAGATTACAGTAATTTGAAAAAAATTCAAATAAAGCCTCTTCCCATTTAGATTTTTAGTAATAATTTTCCAGTCCAGCTGATGCTCTTTTATCAACCCTCAGCCCCTGAGGCTAATCTCCTGAACTGATGCTGTCTTTCAAATTTAATAAATACATTCTTCAAACATACTGCCAATTCTGTGTTTATTATAGTTGGTGATGTATTTTGTTTATTTATTTATTTAGTGATTTGGAAAAGACCTTTGAGCGCAAGCTCTTTTACAAAGGTTCAATGTCATAGATTGCAAAACAAAGTACAATAGGAGAAAGCAAAGATACAGCACAATAAACGATACAGCTTGGATTCAGAATTTACAGAATAACTCAAAACATAGGTACAAGTTAAAATAACAAGAAAACACTTTATGAGGGTGGGGAAATAAGCAGCTACAAAGTGCCTTGTCAGTAGTTCAGAGGTATGGGGATAGCTGGCAGTGGGTTGAAGAAAGGCGGTATGAGAGAGAGGTAGGTACTGCCATGGAGGTGAAGTGTGGGGGAAGAAGGGTGATAAGGTATAGGGAGAAATGGGGGGGTGAGGGGAGGCTAAGCAGAGATGACATGCTAGAGTAAATGTTGGGGTGAGAGGGGGCATGGTCAGGCAGCTTGAATTAGTAGTGACTGTTAGGGGAAACTCAAAGGACTGGGAGTTGGGGAGGGAGGAAGGTGGTGTGATGGATGCTGAAGGAGCATGTTTGTTGCTCATCTCATTAACTCACTGCACTCATGACAATGGCCACTTGTAAAGGCTCTGAACTCAGTGATACTGGACTCTGCAGATGTTTGTAGGGATATACCCACTGAGGGGTTGGGAAGCATCCTGACTAATGCTCACTGAAGTACCATGGCTCCTGGTTATGCCAATTCTTATATGTTTGATTTTGGGCAAAAGTATTGCTGTAAAGTAAGCTGTATTGTTGCTATGAGGAGGAGATGAAGCTGCTTTGGAGGATTTTCTCAATTATTTAAAGATCATGTGAAATGGTTTTTACATATTTTTTTATAAAAGCTTGAAAAGCTGAAATTCAAGTCTCTACGTCATGAATAGTGTTTCCTTAAAATTTCATGCTGTTTGGTTTTGTGGTTTGCTTTAAATCGGCATTTGTTAACTTATTCTACAGTGGCTGAAAACAGTGGAGTTATTTCTGTCCTCTCAGTCAAGCTTAGAGTGCGATTACATCATTTTGGAGTAGCTTGCTGTTTCAGATTCCCAATCAGAGCCACAGTTTGTGGAGTTAATGGTTTGCTGAGCTCGCTAAGTTTCTTACAAACACAGTCTCTGGCTTATATTTAGCTAGATCAGCTTAAAATATAACATTATCTTCTCATAAAAAGCTGATCATTTTAATTTCAGTGCTGAATTGAAGTAGTGGAAATCTTTCTCTGTGAGAAATTAGCTTGTCTGTATCACAGCTCTCAGTTCTTTCTAATCAAAACTCAGATTGTTTTTCTAACTATATAACACAGGACTATTAAATGAATATAAAATAAATCTAAATTTTGTTCATTCACAGAAACAGTTTGTCTGATGTAGCCTCCATAAATAGATTTCATGTAAGAACATTTTTTTTTATGTCAGATTGACAAACAGTACAAGTGCTTGAAATACTGTAGCTGAGTGTGACAGGCACCTGTTAGAACTCATAAATGTCAGTTAATTGGTGGTTTCTGTGTGAAAATACATTATGTTAGGTATAACTAGAAACACTATGTGGCATCTGATGCACAGTGTCTCTGCCTCACAGTTGAGGCAGCTGCAGTCTACTGCCACCTGTCCCTGCCCCACAAGCCCCCTTCCTTCTGCACCACATTTGAGGCTGCTGCATCCTGCTTCCCACCATCTTCTCCCACACAGTCAAGGATTGTGCACCCTGCTGCCTCCATCCCCTACCTAAAGAATCAGGGCTGCTGTACCCTGCCTCCCCCTGCCCAAACAATTGGGGTTGCTGCATCCTGCTGCCCTCTCTCCCCCCTCACAGTTAGGGAAGCTGAACCTGTTGTCTCTTGTTCCTGTCTCCGCAGTCAAAGCTGCTGGGCTAAGCCCTAGAGTGCCAGGTTCCCTGCCTCCACAGCTGGGGCTGCTGTACCATGCTGCCCTAGCCACCAGAGGTGGGGCTTTTGCTACACCCTGCTATTCACTTCCATTGCTCCAAATGGTCAGGGCTGCTGCACCATGTGTACCCCATCTCACAGTCAGGGCTGCTATACCCTGATACCCCCTGTGTTCTGCACCACAGTCGAGGCTTCTGCACCATGCTGTTCTCTATCCCCTGTCACCACTGACAGGGCTGCTGAACCCTGCTTCTTTCCACACAGTTGGGGTTGCTATGGCCTGATGTGCTCTAGAGCCCCATGCCTCTGCAGTTAGGGATGCTGCACCATGCTACCACTTGCCATAAGATTCAGGGCATTTGCTACACCCTGTTGCATGCTTCCACAGTTGAGGCAGTTGCACCCTGCTGTCCCCCTGCCACCAAAGACAAATCCTTTGCTACACCCGGCTTCCCACATCCCTTGTCCCAAACAGGAATGGCTGTTGCACCCTGTCCCACAGTTTGGGCTGCTGTATCTTACTGCCACCCCTATCTCCTGCTTGAACATTCAGGGCTGCTGCACCTAGCTTCCCTCTGTCCCCTCACCCACAGTCAGGGCCACGGCACCCTGTTGCCCCCTGTTCCTATATCCACAGTTAGGGTTGCTGTGTTATGCTACACCCTAGAGTCTCATGCTGCCTGCATCCACAGTTGGGGCTGCTAAACTCTGCTACCCACTTCGATTGCCCCGAATGGTCTGGGCTGCTGCACAATGTGTACCCTGTACTATTGTCAGGGCTGCTATACCCTGATGCCCACCTGTGTCCTGCCCCACAGTCAGGGCTCCTGCACCATGCTGTCCTTTGTCCCCTGCCACCATTGTGCCCTGCTGCACCACAGAGTCCCTTGCCTCCACAGGCAGAGGACAGAGTGCAGCAAATGCCCTTACTCTTGTGCTGCACCCTTCCTGAACAGATGGGGTTGCTGCACCCTGCTACCCTCTCTTTCTCACCCTCACTGTCAGGGACACTGCACATGTTGCCCCCTGTTCTTGTCTCAACAGGGTGTGGCAAAGGATTTGACTCTGGTGGCAGGGAGACAGCAGGATGAAACTGCCTCAACTGTGGAGGCATACAACAGGGTGCAGCAAATGCCCTGAATCTTGTGGCAAGTGGCAGCATGGTGCAGCAGCCCTAACTGCAGAGGCATGGGGCTCTAGGGCACAGCAGGCCACAGCAGCCCCAACTGTGTAGAAAGGAGCAGGGTGCAGCAGCCCTGTCAGTGGTGACAGGGGATAGAAGACATCATGATGCAGAAGCCTCAACTGTGGGGCAGGACACATGGAGCATCAGGGTACAGCAGCCCTGACTGTGAGATGGGGTACATGTGGTGCAGCAGCCCTGGCCATTTGGGGCAATGGAAGTGGGTAGCAGGGTGCAGCAAAAGCCCCATCTTTGGTGCTAGGGCAGCATGGTACAGCAGTCCCAGCTGTGGAGGCAGGGAACCTGGCACTCTAGGGCTTAGCACAGCAGTCCTGACTGTGGAGACAGGAATGATGCAAAAGTTACATCATCCCTAACTGTGAGGGTGGGGGACAGAAGGCAGCAGGGTGCAGCAACCCCAACTGTTTGGGAAGAGGGTGGCATGGTGTAGTAGTCCTGATTCTTTAGGCAGGGGATGGAGGCAGCAGGGTGCACAATCCCTGACTGTGTGGGAGAAGACAGTGGGCAGCAGGGTGCAGCAGCCTCAAAGGTGGAGCAGAAGGCAGGGGGCTTGTGGGGCAGGGAACTGGTGGCAGTAGACTGCAGCTGTCTCAACTGTGGGGCAGAGACATGGTGCATTGGGATGCCACATAGTGTTTCTAGTTATGCACATACATGATGTATTTTCACACAGAAACCACCAAAGAACTGATATTTGTAAGTTCTGATAGTACGTGTGCTTGAAATACTGTAACAGAGTGTGACACGCACCTCTTTGTTAATCTGACATGAAAAAAATATTCTTACATGATTGTATTTATGAAGGCTATGTCAAAAACAAACTTTCTGTTAATTAACAAAATTTAGATTTATTTTATATTCATTAAACAGCCCTGTGTTATATAGTTAGACAAAAATTGAGGTTTGATTAGAAAGAACAGAGCTGTGATACAGACAAACTGATTTCTCACAGAAAAAGATTTCCACTAGAAACAAAACAGAAACAGAAACAGAGGTTGTCGGCAGATAAAGACCGCAAGACCCATCCAGTCTGCCCATTTTTTCTACTTTATGAATGTGCCACACACCTTTACACTGTCAATGACCTGTCTATGCATATTCGTCTGTATTGCTCCCTTATGCCTATCCCATGCCTGTTTGAAGCCCTGCACTGTATTCATAGCCACCACTTCCTGAGGTAGGCCGTTCCATGCATCCATCACTCTTTCTGTGAAAAATAATTTCCTCACATCCCCCCTTAATCGGCCTCCCTCTATTCTCATGCTGTGTCCTCTTGTCCTACTATTTTTCTTATATTTAAACATGTTACTTGGGTTGTAATTATTTGGTCTATTTGAAGGTAAATGTTTAACTATACTTAACCTGTTCAGCATGTTTTCAGAAATGTTTGCTTTTTGTAGGTTTTGTATGTGAGTATGCAGTTGCGGAAGACTGACATGTAAGAAATCACTGTCACCAACCCCCTCAGAAGCACATTCAAGTTTATAATTAGCAAGGCCATCCAAACTCCTGACATTTGAATCAAAATCCTTTCAGACTGAAAGTATTTATACAAGGGAAAATCTACCCTACCATTCAAAAACAAGCACTGTGGTCAACGCTTCATTTAGGTGAATGGGGCACTTTGCACCTCTTCTCACACTTATTGTTTCAGTCTTTGCGTCAGCAAAAAGTTCTGTAACAGTCTGCTTTCACACAGATTTTAAAAGTGTTCAAGTCTACATATGCATGGCCAGAGGATTTTGAAACCAAAGCAGGAAAGGGAATCACATGAAAGCAGAATCACATTTGACCCCTTCTCACCTCACACTATACTGTTTTGGTCAAATCCGTGTACTAAATTGTTAGCATATCTGAGTAGATTTCCTTGAGAATTTAAATATTTTTATACAATTTTAGTCAAAAATTCCATAAATGTAAGAAATTGCAGATTTTGTGTGGAGAAGGGTGAAAATTGCAGAAATTGCGGAAAAATTGCGCCCGCAATTTTCCAGTGGCCCTGGTTGTCAGATGCGGTTACTGCATTTTATTTTACTGGTCTTGTACAATATCCTTTTTATCCCATTTTGAGCCTGCATTAGCACTATAGTGAAAGTTTTGCTCCCTTTAACCCTTGCTGTGCTGCAGGTCAAGTCTCCAAATACTCATTGTAAACACACACACACACACACACACACACACACACACACACACAGACAGTGCTCACAGAGGTTATGGGTCCCTATAGACAGCTGAGAATATCAGGGGTCAAAATTAAGTTTTTCAGCCACTAGTCAGCAGGGTTAGTGACTGGGGAAAATCCACAGGCCCCACAAGACTTTTCCACTGGCCCAGTTGGTGTACATACTCAAGTGTTGCCTTCTCCAGTACAAACCCACAGAGCTAGTTAAATTAAAATCTTAGCAGCTAGATACAAAATCTACCAGCATTTGGCTAGCGGGCAGGTGCCAGTTTCAATCCCTGAAAATTGATGGAAACGTCATCCGTACCATATTAAGACATGCTCCTTTTATTATTTCAAATGTAAAAAGTGCTCAACTATTATAAGACAGAAGGTAATGAGCAACTTAAACTGAAAAAGTACAAGTCAGTTTGTCACAGAACATGCACTGTCGCTTCGATGTAGCACATACCAGGTTTCCATTAGTATTCTTGGCCATTTTAATATCAAATGTCCCACATAGTTAGGGAGCATTGCCTGTTGCAAGCTAGTCCAAAACACAAAGCGATTTTAAGCCACAAGAGTTAAACTAGAGATACCGATGAAAGCCTGGAAGTGCCTTTTTTTTTTATATATATGTTATATAAATATAATTTCAAATAAATGCTTCTCAAAATGAAGGGGCATCATCTCCTTCTCACTTCCCAGCAACTGCTGTGACTTGCCTTGCTTCAAGTCTGGCTTGTGAGGCACCCACAATGCCATTCCATCGTATGCGAACAGCACAAGCGCAGCCGACCACACACACCAAGACATGGCATGCCCCCCCAGGGCCACCTGGCTGTTTTAAGAATAAATCATCCACCCCCCCACATGTTCCCGTTACCCTTCCTCCTGACACCTCCCAAGCTGAGCCTACCCGTGCTGGTATGCAGCCAGCTGGGTCCCCACGCCCATTCTGCTTCCTTACCTCTAGTTTTCTCCCTCTGTTATAAGGTCAAGCAGTAACTCGTCCATCAGGTGAATTGCCTGTTAACAATATTGTTCCTGGCAACAGTGCATTTGCTGCCACTTCCAAATAAGCACTTTCTTATTGAGCACTGTTCCCTTAACATGCAATTATTTTTAATCTAATATTTACCAAATGTTTTGCTCATTTCTTGTGCGGGTGTTCTTCCACTGTTCCCCCTCCCACAGGTTGCACCTGGAACCAAGACTTTGCTCAGTATGCCTCTCCCAGTTACCAATTCTCAAACAAAAATAGAATTCTCTATTCCAGGCTTTGATCAGCATTTACAGCCATTTCTGAAAACCCGCTGTACTATCACAGAGCACTACCTGTTGCATCACAATTTGTCAAGTTATATTAAACTGGTACTGGTTAAAAGGAGAAAGCTGCCATAAACTAAACCTCCAAATGCACTTCACCTTTTCCACAAAAACTCCCCTTACCCAACTGCTCTATATTTACATATGACTGAAGCGCTGTTGTGAACAATGTGCACCTCTGTGGCTATACGCAAGGTGGTTCTACTACCATGCATGCTTTGCAGACTAATTGGTCAGCATAGGATGAGTGAGCAAAGCAAATTTACTGCGAGACAGTGGCAAGCAGTAAATGTTTATATGAAACTTTAAAACTAAAATATTGAAATGTGTATGAGAAACATTCCACTACTTCAATTTAGCATTGAAACTGAAATGATAATTTTTTTAAAGGAAGAGGATGATATATTTTAAGCTGATCTATCTAAACACAAACCAGAGACTGGGTTTGTAAGAAACCCGGAGAGCTCAGCAAACCATAAACTCTACAGAGTGCTGCTCTGTTTGGGAATCTGAAACAGCAAGCTACTCCAAAATGATGTAATTGCACTCTAAGCTTGACTGAGAGGACAGAAATAACTCCACTGTTTTCAGCCACTGTAGAGCAAGCTAACAAATACTGATTAAAAGAAAACCACAAAACCAAACAGCATGACATTTTCAGGAAAATGACACAAGGACTTGAACTGCAACTTTTTAAGCTTTTATTAAAAATATGTAAAAAACATTGCACATGATCTTTAACAGTGCTGTGTAAGTTTCTTTTTCTATTACTTTCTATTACGTTTGGAAACTTGTTCCAAGAAGCTCTATGCAGTCACTAGCAAGGATGGATAAGTACTAGAAAAGTAATACATCTTACAGTTATAGTTACTTATTTCTTTTTATACAAAAACAATACCAAAATAATAACTATAAAAGATTACATTTTTTGAAAGTAATAGGTTAATTACTAGTTACTTTCAAATAAATGCAATCAGTTACAGTTACGTATTTCTTTTGTATAAAAGTAATTGTAACTATAAGGTGTATTACATTTTCCAGTACTTCTCCATCCTTGCTAGTGATTGCAAAGAGCTTTCTGGAACAAGTTTCCAAAAGTAATAGAAAAAATAACTTACCCAACACTGATCTTTAATCACGAGAAGATCCAATTTTATGATTCACAGCTAATTACAGTAGTGGCCAGATAGATTTCCTGGATATTAGCATAAATAAAATTGGAACAAAGTTAGAAACAAAACTATTCAGGAAACCAACAGATAGAAATACAACCCAACATACAGGCAACTTTCACTCCAGGTGGCCAATTAAAAGCATTCCATTTTCCCAACTATTAACAGCCAAAAGAAATTGCAGTCAGAATTCTGATTTCCAAGAAGAACAATCCATAATAATTCATATTTTAAAAAAGAGGTTATGGAAAGTCAACATTGGATGAAGCAAAAGGAAAGTGTGAGAGATACCAAGGGAGCAGGCTCTTATGCAGAGAACAAAACCAGATACCTAGAGTAGAAGATTTACATTTAGCACCATACGATGTGTTCAGGTGCCCCAAATTTGTAAGAGAGTACTAGATAACTGGAGAATTCTCCAGGCACATCCTGTGACAGCTCACATTTTCACCCAAAACCATTTGTGACATCAAAAGGAGCACCTGCTATTAAAGCAGACTAGTTCACATGGGGCTGCAGACACAAAAAGAAACAAACTCTGGTTAGAGCCAATACAGCTGCTATGCAGCTTTAAAGGGATATTGTTCACTTAAAGTTACCAAAGTTGGAAGTTAGCTCATTGGTGCAGAGGGCTGAGGCACTTTGAATGCCTTATCTCTTCCACACTGATGGCCTGGGTTCGAGGATGAGCTTGGGCCACTAGGGGGTTGTCCGGGGGGGGGCCGGGAGAGGATTCAGAGTCCACTTGGCAGTTTTCCTCTCCTGGAGTGGGAGGTGAAAAGTTCCCAGCTCTTGGCTGCCACCAAGTGGAGGCTCAGTGTTAGCACAAAGCAAATTGGGGACTGGCACTAGGCTGGGTAGGTGGAATGAGGTAGCTGGTTCTGGTGTGCATGTGTGTCTCCACACGCATGCGTGGTTGTGTCGCTGAGGCCCCGAGAAGCTATGGGAAGAAAATGGAGGGAAAAGCCATGTCCCTCATCACTGTGTGTAACGGCTCTTGGGACTCCCATGTCCTGCACTGTGCAGATCCCTGCCGATGTGATGGCAAGACAGTGGCAGACCAGACTGGGGATCCCAAGTCAGGGCCCAAAGACAGGAGCAAAATGGCAGTGGACAGGCAAAAAGCTGTATGAAAAACAATTACCAAAGTTATGAGTGTTCATTGGTAAACTTCAATGTGCGCTCATAACTTTGTTGTCTTGTAACATTTTTACCCAAAATTTTCAATGTAGGCTTCTTATTACCCCACCTCATGAACTAGGGTGGAGAAAATGTTCAAAACCTGCCCAAAAGGTGATTTTTCGCAGCAACAAAGTTATTCCATGCCACAGATTCGAAAACACATTTTGGTCACAATGTGGAAAATGGCAGTTGTCATGTTTTTGAGGTGATATGAAAAAATGGCTATGTTGAAAAGTTGGGGTCACAATAATGAAAATTACCAAAGTTATGAGTGTATGTTGCAAAATTTAAACATACGCTCATAACTTTGTATTTTAAAATATTTTGACCCCAAATTTTCAACATAGCCTTCTTATGACTCCACCTCATGAAGAAGGGTAGAAATTTTTTTCAAAACCTGTCCAAAAGGTAATTTCTAGTAGCGACAACATCATTCCACACCACAGGCGTGAAAACACATTTTGACCAGGGTTTGAAAAATGACAGTTGTCACATTCATGAGGTGATGTGAATAAATGGCTATGCAGAAAATTTGGGGTCAAAATAGTGAAAATTACCAATGTTATGAACGTGCATTGCATAATTTCAATGCACGCTCATAACTTTACCATTTTTAAATATTTTGACCCCAGATTTTCAACATAGCCATCTTATGACCCCACTTAATGAACAAGGCCAGTGAAAATTTTCAAACTGTGACCAAAATGTGATTCCAGCAAGTGACCACAAAAACACCCTCTGGGCCTGATTTGCATAATTCCACTGCCATTGGTCATGAGGTGGGGTCCCATAAAGACTATGTTGAAAATTCAGGATGAAAATATGCAAAACTGCCAAAGTTATTCATCAAAGTTCAAAACCCCATTGAAATACATTGAACCACACTCACCTTAGTTTCTAAGATCGCAGTTGTTGGTACCAGCAGGGAGACATGTCTTCCATCGCAGAATGGATCTTTGAGGTGTGACCTGTTCTGGTGAGAGTGAGTGTGTGCGTGTGTTTGTGTGTGTGTGTGGGGGTGTACTGGGTTGGGGAGGTGACTCTGAGTGGGAGGTCAGGGTGGCAGGGGTCAGATCACCGAGGGATGGTTTTCTTTTTTGCAGGTTTATTTAAAAGGAAAAAAAAAAAACTTCAGCTATGGGATGGTGATCGGAGGTGGGGGCTCCACTAGACACCAGGGAAACATGAAAAATAACAGAATGTATCGAAGGGTGGGGGGCTTCACTAGACAGCAGAGAAACATGAAAAATAATGAACAGGGATCAGAGGGTGGGGGTGCCACTAGACACCAGGCAAAACATTAGGATAAAGGGATCAGGTTTGGGGGGCACTAGGCACCAGGGAGTCAGATCAGCGAGAGACCGTTTTCTGGCAAAGTTTATATTTTTTGCATACTATGAGGGATGATGGACATCTCCTACAATGAAAAATTTGGGTCTGTCAGTCAGAATGGAGCTAAACTAATTTTTTTCCATTAAAGGGACACTGTCAGTTTTTTTGTGGGTTTTTTTTTCATGTACTGTCTGATTATGGTGCATGTAGCCAGCAGTGTTTAAAAGACTTATAGTGGGCTCCTGATTTTCATATAATGATGATTTAGGTGTTATTTTGTATAAAATATTAATGTGAGTGACCCAATTAATTGCTGGCCAGCTGATGCTGAAGCATGTTCCTGGGCACAATGTCGCACCTCAGCAGTGGTAAACTGGTGTATGCATGAGTTCTTCATTTTGTAAGCACTATGAGTTTTCTCTATTTGTGTAAAGTGGGCAGTCTCCTGAGGAAAGTAAACTAAATGTCAAGCCAAAATGAGCATTCTAACATGATGAAACTGTTTTGAAAATGAAAGTCGTAACTCGTAGCATCAACGCTAATGTGCATGCCGAGAGTCATGGCTTTCATTTTCAGAACATATTTTCATTGTGTTGGATTGCTTGTTTTGGCTTGACACTTAGTTTACTTTGCTCAGGAGACTGCCCACTTCACACAAATAGAACAAACTCATAGTGTTTGCAAAACAATGAACTCGTATATGCACATGTTTACAAGTGTTGAGGTGCCATATTGTACACAGGAACGCACTTTAGCATCAAGGTGGCCAGCAATCAGTTGGGTCATTCACATCATTATTTTTTGCAAAATATCAAAAAAATCAACACTGTATGAAAATTGGAGTCCCACTATACATCTTCTAAAACACTGCTGGCAACATGCACCTACAGATAGTAAATTAATAAACCCACAAAGAAGCTGACAGCATCCCTTTAAAAATCGAAGGATTGGGGGTGCCACTAGACACCAGGGAGAACATTACAATAAGGGGAAGGGGACCGGAGGGTGAGGGGGCACTAGACGCATGACTTGAGCGCTGAAAAACAGTTAAGACTTCATTCAAATAACTATGGTCCAAAATCTAAAATGGGAAGGATCCTTATTTATTTTATTATTTATTTAGTTTTTGTTGACCGGGTAAGTGTACTAGACAAATTCTGCCTATTTTCAGGCACAACCCAGGGGGACGGGATACAGATGAATGCCAACTGATTTTGAACCAGATTAAGCTGTTGGGGGTATTTTAGTGAATTAATTAGTATAGTCCAGGATCTAGCTGGAAGAATCATGGAAAAAACAGGGGAAAAAAAGGGGGAGGGGGAGTTTGAGGGGAAAGAGAAAGAGAAAGAAAGGAGGGAGGGAAACTATATATTATGTTAACAATGATGAGTGCTTTTAAGCGCTCAAGTAATTTGGGTCCTCCTAGGTTGGACCATTAATTCCCATTTTAAATTAAATAAAATGATTTGTATGGAGGGTCTTATTATTGTAAGTCTAAACTAGCACATGAATCGTAATATGGTATCCAGTGATAAAATGAGCAACTACAAAAATAGCGACTCAGTTTTTACGCTATTATTCTGGGCTACCCTGCACAATAGCAAGGGTATGGGAAAGTGACCATGGGGAAGGGTGAATGGAAGGGGGAAATAGTGAGGGGAAGGAGAGGGACAAGGAGGGGGTTTTAGGGGACTGGAGTACCTACTGCTGCTGAGCTAGCCATGTGGCTTGGTGTTGTGGGCGGCTAGCTCTGGCACAGCAGGTACTGGATTCGGGACTGGGAGCAAATACATTTTGCTGCAGCTGCAAGCTGTGGGACTTAAAATTTTGCTGAAATCTGGATTTTGCCCCCTCCTTGACATGCACCCCCCTGGAGTTGAGAATCTTAATTCAGGGGGGTGCGGGTGGTGAAGCCCCCCCGTGAGGGGAGCGGGGAGCCGCAGCCCCTCCACAAAACCAGCTTTTTAAAATCTGGATGTCGGGTCACCTTGAAGTGTATATTGCTGATTTGCTTTTTGGCGATATACACTCGCCATAATAGCAAACACTGTTTTGCGATCACTATTATGACATGGAACCTCATAATACAGAACATCTATACCATTCTTTGATTCAATTGAAGGTTTACCTTGTGAGGGGTTTTATGGGGGAGGGGGAACATTATTCTAATCTGAAGCATTTTCTGTATTAGTAAAGGTTATAGTGGGGAGAACAGGAGAGCTGTCGATTAGAACACTGACCAAAGGCGCAACAGTGTAACCCGCCTTCCATGTTATGCCAGAATAGGGACCTGAAGAGGGCACTGCAAGCACAGTTTAAAAACATGTAAGAGAACAGAAATAAAAACAAAATACTTTAGCCCAATAAGTATAAGTCATAGAAAAGAAGCATATCATGTGTAATTGTGACCATCAGTGCTTATATATAGTCTGGACCCCATGCAAGGAGTAGCACAGAAGATTAAAGGAGATTGGGTAACATCTATAGGTAGACATCTTAACATATAATAGACATCTTAGACTGAAGGACTAAACTGAATAATTTAATATAGAGTCAGTACAGAATTAAGTCTGAATAAAACGGTACATACAAATAATGGTATCTGCATCACTCCCATCTCCCCATTTTGTGGAGTGGGGATGACCCTTATCAAATCATTAATCTCATCAATGGGATGAAAAATATGAAGAAAAATCCACACATGTGGATCTCTACATCGGTATAAATAATCTAGGAGACCCCCCCCCAACCGCGAATTGGAATTTTAACTCTTTAGCAATGGCATTCCCATTATGCACTGAATGGAGATTTATGGTATATTTGAACCATTTTCTGTATTAGTAAAGGACATAGTAGGGAGAACTGGAGTGCTGTCAATTAGAACACTGACCAAAGGGGTAATAGTATACCCAGCCTTCTGGGTTATGCCAGAATAGGGAACTGAACAGGGCAGTGCAAGAGCACTTTAAAAATATGCCAAAGGATAGAAGTAAAAATAAAAATACCTTAGCCCGATAATTATCAGTCATAGAAAAGAAGCATAGCATCTGTAATCATAACTGACAGTGCTAATATATAATCAGGATCCCATACAAGGAGAAACATGGACGGTTAAAAGAGATGGGGTCATACCTATAGGTCAGCATCTTGACTGGAATCATGGATCTTACACTGAGGGGCTAAACTGGATAACTGTTAACACATAGTCAGCACAAAAATAACTTTAATGAAACAGTACATAAAAGAATGGTATCTGCAGCGTTCCCATTTTCCCATTTTGTGGAGTTGGGATGTACTTTAGCAAATCGAAAATGTCATCAATGGAATAAAAAACATGGAGAAAACTGACACTTGTGGATTCTTATATTGCTATAGGTCCATTCACGAGAAACTTTTTATAAATTAACAAACCCAGTCCCCCCCACAACCAGTAATTGGAATTCCAACTTTTTAGTAATGGCTTTTTCATTGTGCATTGAATGGAGATTCATGGTGTTAGGATGACTTGTTTGATTTTTAATTTGTGGCACAATTGTCAGTTTAAACCTGCTGTGGTATAATATAAGATTGTTGGAGAATCTTTCAGATTGCACTTTGAAATGCATGAAGGAAAATTAACTTGTATGCAAGAATTGCTCCTCTGACAGGCACTGGACCTGTGGATTAAATTATTACCTTCACAGTACAAAATAGATGAAATTAATAAAGACACATGGGGGTAATTAATGAAATAATATTTAATGAAGGGTGAGAGGAGTATCCCTGCATTCGCCCTGATGAACTGGTGAGTGTAGCCTCGAAGCACTGGGGATTTTTATTCCTGGCTGCTAGTGTTATTTTAATGGTGATGGTTTAAAAAAATGCAAAAAGTGGTAAAGATAGCCAGCCTGGTGGTGCTGCAGGTTGAGGCACTGGTCGCTACACCTCATGCCACGCTGGTGACCCTGGTTTGTGAATGAGCCCGGGTTGTCGGGGGTCAGCAGGGGGACAGAGGATTGAGCATCTGGAGGACTGCTCTCCTCTCTCGGGGGGAGGGTCTCACATCATCCCGCTTGCTGGTTGCCTTCTGGTGGTGACTGGAGGGCAATACGGGTTGGGAGGCATGCTTCAACATAATTACATCAGTAGGGGTGGGGGTGGGAGGAAAACAGGAAGAAAAGGAGCCTGGCAGGGTACCATGATGGTCTGCAGCACTAAGGGCCAACCCCAGCTTCTGGACTGGGTCTCCAGGGAGGGAGCTCTACATTCCTGGAACCACCACGGGGGTAAGCTGTGGGGGAATCTCCGGGGTCCCCGAGTGCAGTGTGGTGGGACCTGAGAGAGAGAGTTCCTCCTCTGGAGAGCCAAAGCCCTTGCCAGTGCTCGGAGAATAAACAACTAAATATTAAAAAAAAGTGGTAAAGATACAATAAAGAATCTCTGCAACATCACCTTGGTCCAGGAGTTCTATGTTGTTCTTGTCCTGTCTAGTGGCACCCCCCACCCTCCATTCGCCATCCTTTTTATATGTTTTCCTTTCACTGGTGTCTAGTGGCACCCCCCACCCTCCAAGGGCCATCACCGTAATATTCTTGACTTTCCCTGGTGTCTAATTGCAGCCCCATTGCTGACCCCATAATGTTTTCCTTTTTCCCTGGTGTCTAGTGGCACCCCCACCCTCTGATTGCCATTCCCATAATGTTTTTCTGTTTCCCTGGTGTCTAGTGGCACCCCCCCAGTCACTGTCCCCATTATGTTCTTGTCTTTTCCTGGTGTTCAGTGGCACCCCCCCAATCAACATCTCCATAATGTTTCTCTTTCCCTGCTGTTTAGTGGCACCCCTACCCTCTGATCGCCGTCCCCCTAATGTTTTTCTATTTCCCCAACACTCCGGTCACTGTCCCACTCTGAAATATAGAAAACCATCCCTCAATTTTTTTTACAACCTGCTAAAAAGTAAATGGTCCCTTGCTGATCTTCCCCCCCCACCCCCACCACCCACTCAGCACCCACCACAGTCCCCAGTACACCCCCACACCCCCTCACTCACCCTAAAGTGCTCACAGGGTGAAGATCCACTCTCCAATCAAAGACATGTCTGGGGGGTGCTAGAGAGCCATCTTCCAGGTCAGAAGCACTTCAGCAAACCCTCTCTCTCACGGTGGCAAAAGTACAAAAAACTAATAATTTTAAACTGTTTTACTGGCGCATGGATGACAGCAGTAGAAAGAGCAAGTTCTACCAATTTGGATAATACCAAATTTAACATGGGCAGAACAAAAACGCAGCAGCAAGGGCAGCAGAAAACCCATGGCCACAATCTACTAAGACTACGTGCTCCACAAGCAGTAGTGGAGTTGGCAACCCAGGAACTTCGATGGAGCCCCCTTGGCAGGCTATGCTTGAGTCTATGCGGGCCATGGACTCAAAAATTGAAAAGACTCTACAAAAACTGGAGCACCATGATGCCACCATCCTGAAACTTATGGGAACAGGGGCAGATGCTGAAAAACTATCAACTTCTACCCTAGCTGTGGTCATGTCTCTCACGAAAGAAAATGGTCTGCTACGAGGGCGCATGGAGGCCCTTGAAAATGAGATACGAGTGGGTAATACTCATTTCATCAGAATTCCCGAGGGAGTTCAAGGGACACCTCTGCTGTCTTTTTTGGTGGACTGGTTAAGAAGCAAATTACAGTTGGATGAAAGCTTTCCATGGGAGACTCTAACTAAAGCTTATAGAGCAACTCTGAGGGTTCGTCCAGCGGATACTAACCAATCTCGCACCATTCTCTTAAAATTCAGGGGATCAGAGATTTGGGATGCAATGATTTCAGCAGCCAGGAGGGTTTACCCATTAGAGATTAATGGAGCAGATGTAAAATTGTACCCAGACCTTTCTTACCAAACTCAGGCCAAACGCAAGAGCTTCAATGGGGTGCGCCATCGCCTCAGAGGCTTGGGAATTATTCATTCCTTTTTACTACCTGCAAGACTCCAGGTGGTATATGGTGGGAAATTGTGACAATTTACCAATCTGCAGGATGCTGGGCAATGGCTAGAGAAGATCAAGCAAGAATTTGCCACTCGTCGACCTCCATTAGCTCCTCAGAGCTCTGACTCAGAAGACAACTTAACTGTGAGTCTTAATAAAATGGCGGATCAGCTTTGGACAGTTTAATTCCCTGTTCTGGACATTATTTTACTGTTTTAGGTAGTAGAGAGCTTATTGCTTGCTCTCTTTGCACAATGTATTACTCTAAGTCACTGGGGGTGTATTGAAGAGGCATGAATAATTATTAAAAATAATGCTGGTAGCTATCATGCCACATGAGGCTTATGCAGGTTTCCTGCCTTATGATAATATCCCTTTACCATGCACCCTGTTCCAGGGAATACTGTTCTATGTACTGTGTGACCACACTACTGTTATTACTGTTAATGTTGAATTTAAATATTTAGAGCAATAGTAAAATGGTTCTTATTTGTTTTAACAAGTATTGAATTTTGCAATAAGTGGGGAGGGGGCTTGAGAGAAGTCATTTGATTGTACACTTTTTCCCTAGTCATGCAACAGGTTTAACAGCAGCCTGGAGGCTGCATCTATTTCTGTGGTGTTTAAATTCTCCCTACTGGACACACTCCATACCACTGAAGAGGCTGGCAACTGTTGGAAAAACCTTGAGACATTGAATAAATGGACAGTTACTCCAGGATAACCCCCATCTTGTCTTGTACAAGATTATATGGACTCTAACATATGTATATCACATGTTGCTGATTGATTCTTTAATTTTCTGATACCATGCATGAGTGTCTGTAGATGTTACTTATCTGTTTACTCAGAAAATTAATAAATATAAATTGCAAAAAAAAAAAAAATAAATAAAATGTCTTGCTGCTGGAACTGCTGACTGCAATATGAGAAACTAAGGTAAGTGTGGTTCAGTGTATTTCAATGGGGTTTTCAATGTTGAAGCATAACTTTGTCATTTTTGCATATTTTGACCCCAAATTCTCAAGATGGCCTTTTTGTGATCCCACCTCATGAGCAATGTGGTGTAATTTCACAAATCAAGTCCAAAAGGCGATTTCACAGTCAATTGGCAAAATCATCTTTTGGGTGGGATTTGAACATTTTCACCACCCTTGTTCATGAGGTGGGCTCAACTCCCTCCATCGCGATATCATATCTGATTCCAAGCTTGGTCCTTTCTAATGCAAATTACGGGAACACCTCACTACCCTTGGTGACTGTGACTGCCTTTCCTAGCTGTACTTGCGGTTACTGGTTGTACTGCCAAATTGTCCCTCCCTGCTACTAGTTCGTGCACCTCCCCAGAACTTTACAACCTGACCAGGGAGGATTTTCTCTAAGCTACTATCTCCTTGTACCCCACAGCACTTCTTAGCCTGACCAGGTAGAATTTTCTCTACCAGGTAGAATTTTCTCTACCTCAAATCCTAATCTACCCACCTCCTGTACCCTCCCCCCTTTCTACTTTATTATCCCCTAACAAGACCTGCTTGGCTGATTTTCTGCACTTAACACCTTGTTGAAATCCTTGTATGTAATGTGCTTATCCTTTAGTGTTGTCTGTGGCATCCATGTTTCTGATTTTTTGTATGATGTGCACCATGACCCCTATGTCCCCTTGGATCCATTGTACTGTGTGCTGCCATATAGCTCAACTACCCATGTATGCACATGACTCAGAAATGTACATAATCCTTGTATGATCCATAAGGCTATTGTCCACTACATAGTATTGTATGTAATTGTCCTTAATTTTTGATGTGAACTTTTGTAAAAGAGCTCCCAGCTCAAATGTATATTTCAAATCCAAGAACAAATAAAGAAATAAATAAGAAGACTATTTTGAAAATGTGGGGTCAAAATCTGTAAAAATGGCAAAGTTATATGGATCTGTTGAAATTTTGCTATACTCACTCGTAACTTTGTCATTTTAAATATTTTGACCCCAAATGTTCAACATATCCATTTTTTACACCACCTCATGAGCATGATAGCTGTCATTTTTTAAATCCTGGCCAAACTGTTTTTGCACCTGTGGCACAGAATGGCATTGCAGTGGTGCGGAATAATGTTTCACAAGGGATTTGAAAATGTTCAGTTCTGGGTTCTTGAGGAGGGGGTAATAAGAAGGCTGTGCTTACAGTTTGGTTGCTGTTTTGCTACAAATGCAAGTGCAGGGCCCAGAGGGCTCTGCGCTTCCACAGCAACATACATGTACACATCTATGGAGGGATGGTAGCACATGGCCCAGAGGGCCTTGCACTCTCACAGGCAAATAAGTATACGATTATACTGTCTCAAAAAGTAAGAACATTTTTTGCAAAAGAACTGTGTTAATGCAACATTTAGGGCTCAGCCTAAAGTGACAAAAGTAGGGAAATGTGGTTAGAGGGTTTCCAACCCTAAACCTACCCACACCTGAAGCAAATCTTGGGTGCAGTCCTCTTTCGGGTTGTCAACCCTAAAGCTCACCCCACTGCGGTAGCAAGAAAGCTGAGATGTGATGGACACAGGTGTGCATGTTTCAGGAGTGTATAGAATGGGGTGAGCTTTAGGGTTGACAACCTCAAAGAAGACTGCACCCCTGATTTGCTTCAGGGGTGGGAGGGTTAGGGTTGGAAGCCCTAAAACCACATTTCCCTACTTTTGTCACCTTAGGCTGAGCCTAAATGTTGCATTAGTGCTGTTTTTTTGCAATACATATACAGTATAAGCCACTTAATCAGGATGCAGTTTAAGGGGATGCCCCTCTAGTCACTGATTAAGTGGCTATATAATCCTATTGTGATAGCTTCCTTTATTGGGGATGGCAGTTCTGTTTTAAGGGGATGATTATTGGTCCCATCTACCAGTACTTTCTGAATGAGAGACACATTGCGAAATGATCGTGGCTCATTATCATTTAATCATGGCTCTTTCACACCTTTTGTATCCAGTTGCAGTGAATCAAAACCTGTAAAAGGTGCACTTAAACATGCTAACTGCTCACTCTGTCTAGTGCTGGAAGTTATTCTGTCATGCTGGAATTGCTGGAGGTTCTTGGCATTGTTATGTTGCTTGCACGCATGTGCAAGAAACATAGTGCCATCATCTGAGTTTTCGGAGGTGTGGCACCCGTCTTCCAATGCAGTCAGTGTGTTTGCAGGCGCGGCCCCAGTTCTCCAATCACTGCTGCAGCTGTCTATGACAGCAGTTGAAAATGCAATGGTCGTACAGTTGAAAGGAGAGCTCCACTCACTGAGCAGAGCCCCCCACACACACACACGCTGCGATGCACGCACACCGCGTGCTCATGCGCTCTCCCTCCCCCGCACTGTATAGCCGATGGGGTGCCCAATCCCGGCCGGCTCCACACCCCCAAAGAGCCCAGGTGCTATGCTGGGAGCCCACCCAGCATGGCAAAATGTTTCTGGCCGCATGGGGTGCCCAACTCCGCCGGGCTGCATGTCCCCTGGGCATCCAGATGCCACACTAGAGCCGCACTCCCAGTGTGGCAAAATGTTTTATGACCGACAGAGGTGCCCAATCCCCCATCAGCTGCACGTCTCCCCAAACATCCAGGTGCCACGCTGGGAGCCCACCCCAGCATGGCAGAATGATGTTATGGCAGATGGGGGTGCCCAATCCCCAGTTGGCTCCAGCCCCCCCAACAGCCTTCTAGCTGCCACGCTGGGAGCCCACCCCAGTATGGCAACCGTCCCTCATCATTTTCATCCCTTGTTAGTCTTATTAAAAACAAACAAACCTGTAAATACAAAATTGTCCTCGGCACTTCTCCCTGGCCCCTCCCACAACCTGCACCCACCCACTGCCCCACCCTACCTCCCCACACCCTCTCACCCCATACTTACCTCCGAGCTCGCGCGATGATCTTCGGTGGACCGGGAACACGTCTGCACTCTTCTAAGCCAACCGTGAACTGAGGAAATTCTGGTAAGCTGTATAATGGGATGGATAGGGTTTTTTCAACTTTGTTGCATATCTCAGGCATTTTTGGGAATTTTGGGCCCAGATTTTTAACATGGGGTTTTTTGGGTCCCCTCCTCATGAATTCTTGCACTTTCATGGCATTATTCAGGCCCGAAGGGTGATTTTGCAGTCACTGTGTGAAATCACAGGGCAGACTGGGTGGGCCATAGGCCCTTATCTGCCGACACTGTCTATGTATCTATGTATCACCTTTCAGGACCAATTAATGAAATGATACTGCCAGTGTTCATAAGGTGGGCTCTCAAAAAGTCTATGTTGAAAATTTGGTGAAAAAATTCCTAAAAATTACTGTTTTACGAGCGTGCATTGCGCAGTTCCTACGCACGCTCATAAGTTCACAAATTTTCAATATTTTCACTCCAGATTTTCAACATTACCATTTTACCACACCTCCTTTTGAGCAGTACAGCTGTCATTTTTCACATCTCAGCCAAAATGTGTTTCTGCCCATGTAGCGCACAATGGCGCAGTCGGTGCGAAATCAATGTATGGGACACATTAAGAAAATCACAGTGACACTGTTCATGAGCAGAGGTCTTAAAATGGCTATCTTGAAAATTTGGTAAAAATTCCTAAAATGGCTGTTTTCCGATCATGTTATGCAGTTCCTACGCACGCCTGTAAGTTCAACAAATTTTCAATATTTTCATCTGTTTTCAATATTGCCATTTTACCACACCTCCTTATGAGCAGTACAGCTGTCATTTTTCACGTCGCCCAAAATGTGTTTCCGTGCATGTAGCGCAAAATGGCGCAGTCGGTGTGCGCAATCAATGTTTGGGACAGATTAAGAAAATCACAGTGACACTGTTCATGAGCAGAGGTCTTAAAATGGCTATCTTGAAAATTTGCTGAAAAAATTCCTAAAAATGACTGTTTTACGAGCGTGTGTTGTGCAGTTCCTATGCACACTCGTAAGTTCGCAAATTGTTAATATTTGCACTCCAGATTCCCAACATTGCCATTTTACCACACCTCCTTATGAGCAGTACAGCTGTCATTTTTCAAATGTTGCCCAAAATGTGTTTCCGTGCATGTAGTGCACAATGGTGCATTCGGTGTGTGCAATCAATGTTTGGGACAGATTAAGAAAATCACAGTGACACTGTTCATGAGCAGAGATCTTAAAATGGCTATGTTGAAAATTTGGTGAAAAAATTCCCTTCAGACGTTCTACAATATTACTAATGCAGACATTGAACAGAACTGGCCCCAGGACCGATCCCTGCAGCACCCCACTGGTCGCTCCCTCTCCCTAGACTGCACACCATTTACCACCACTCTCTGCCTCCTGTCTGTTAGCCAGTTTCTAACCCAGTTTACCACACTTTCCCCTATGCCCAGCCTATCCAGCTAGTTTATTAGCCTCCTATATGGGATGGTGTCAAAGGCTTTGCTGAAATCAAGGTAAGCGTCATCCACTGCCCCACCCTGATTCACTTCCTTTGTCACCCAGTTAAAAAAATCAATCAGATTTATCTGACATGATGTCCCCACTGTGAATCCATGTTGTCTATGATCCCGGGCTCCAATGGCATCTAGATGCCCCACTATCCTTTCTTTAAGCAATGTCTCCATGATCTTCCCCACTACTGAGGTGAGGCCGAATGACCTATTGTTCCCTGCCTCCTCCCTGCTGCCGGACTTGTGTAGAGGGACCACATGTGCCCTCCTCCAATTCACTCATGTTGAATGACTCAGTGAACATGGCTGCCAGAGGTACTGCTATCTCCCTTCGCAGTTCTGTTAATATCCTTGGGCGTATGCCATCTGGTTCCATCACTTTGTCTACCTTCAATTTAATGAGCTCCTGCAGAACTCTTTTGCCTTTGAATGGACTATTGTCCACCTCTTCACCCCCTTGGCAACTGCTGTACTGCTGTGGCCCTTGCCCCTCACACTCTTCTCTGAATACTGAATGGAAAGACACAGTGGATGTCTTGGGAGGAAGGCTTGGAACTATCACTTCCAAATACCTAAACAACACATACAAGCAAGCAACATTCAGCACTGACAAATGCTTGTTTCTTTTGTCTTGCAGTCCCAGCCATGGATACCAAAAGGGTTCATCTGCCTCTCACAGAGAAAATGAAAGTGCTAGAGCATTACAGTAACCCGGGGCATCCATGTCAAAAGTTGTAGCAGAGTTTTGGATTTCCAAAAGTCAGGTTGGACGAATCATCAAAAAAAAATAGGCGACCTTCAGTCCAACTGGCTTATGAACACAAACTCTTCCCACAAGAGGAAAAGAGATGGGAAGGATACACACGTGAAAGATGACCTCCACCTGTGGTTCACCAATGCTCTACAGCTAAGAAGTACTAGTGCAGTTTTCCCCATATTCAACATGTAAAAGGACACCTCCCCAAATGTATGAATTTCTTGTAAAGCCTCTGGGAGTGAAATACAAGGATTCCGTACTTGAAAAAGGATGTCATCAACATTTAAAGAGAGAGTTTATATTGGCAAGAGTTAACTATAATACCCTAAATCCTCAAATTGTCCACCTTGCAAAGAGAGATATATAGTACAGTGGTTGTGTACTGTATAACTTGAGTCAGTTAACAAGTTAGTTCAGAGTTACAATTTACAGTTGTACAATTACAGTACTTTAATTCAATCTGATGTTCCCTTTTCAGCCATGCTAGTCCTCCATCCTCCTGCTCCTATAGTGATTTCTATATCTGCTTGTATGCGCTTCTACAAACAACAATTTTACTCCTTAAACTCTTTTGTTTACCTTTGTTTTAGCTGCTCATATGGGGACAAAAGGCAAGAGACAGGGATCGGTATCAGAAATACACTTACATGTAAGATCACCATGAATCCTCCCAGCCATTTTTCCACACTATTCCCTAGCAGTCTGGCCCACTACAACAAACCAATAAACTGAGCTGACACAGTAGTTTTGCAATATTGTACAGTATCTTGTGAGTGGGAGGAGCGGTGGTGGTCTAACTGCTTTGAGCTTTCTGCAGAGAGGGGCAGGAAGCAGTATCAAGAGATAGAATGTACTGTAAGTACAGCCCAGCTGCTACATCTACCAAAAACATTGGAAGCTGGGGATTGGGGGTCAGAACAGGATCTGAAGAAATCAGCAGTAATCAAGATTCAGTTCAGTGAGTTTATGCAGTAAGATTTCTGCTGCCTGCAGGAAGGGACCTCATTACTACAGAAGGGAGCAACATGAACCTGTCGTTATAATGGGGAGTTCAGTATAATGAGGTTTGGTATAGCAGGGGAGCACTGTATAATTATGTTGTAGAATGAGATCCTGTGATAAAAATAATAAAATATAATACAGTTTAAGGGGAAAATATTAACAGGGAAAGTAAAGTCCAGACCCGTTGGGGTGTCATGTCATCCAAGGTCCATAACTAAGCAGGCAATCCAAACTAGCCCAAAGTCCATTGGCAGTTTCCACAAAGTCTCAAAGCCAGCAGGCAAAAAGAGATCTAAACTGCATATGCAAACCAAGTGTAAAGTGCAATCCACAGACTTGTAATGAAAGAGAAACACCCAAGTGCTTCAAAAAACTAATAGGCAGTTGCAAAGTAGTAAAGTAATGGAGTCTGACTGTGTCACAGTTACTGCACATACACGAAGAAGCTGATAGGGCATATTAGAAATGAATTCAGGAATGCCACCAAATTAGGTGTGTCAGAGAAACTAGTATGCACTCATTAAAGTGCCTGGAAAAAAAGGGGATAAAAACACACACTACATAACACCAGCAGAGAAGACACAAAAGGAAGAAACATGGCTTAGATTAAGAGCAAAAGAACTGAAGGCAAATTTCTGGTCCCAACTGAAAGAACTGATATACTAATATTCCCCCTTAAAAAACAAAACCCCATTCTAAGCATGCAGCATAAAGGAAAATGGAAATTACCAATATTATTGAAACTCCACAAACTCAGCATCTATACCATAAATCTCCAGAAAGATAATCTGGAAACTTCAACAACTTCTGAGTAAAACTTTTAAGTCCTCTGCCCAGTGTCCCAATGCTTAGAGCAACCAGAAACCACAATTTGAAGAAGTGTGTAGGTAAGCCAGTGATTGGGAAAACAGTTATGACAATACTTTGGAATGCTCTTCCTGGGTTACTGCTGCCTCAGTATAGTTGAAGGAGTTGTGGTGAGGGCATGACTGTAAACTTGGCTGGAAACTGGATCCTAAATTTAATATTCCCACAGTGAAGAACTTTTTTGATGTCCCTGTATGCTCATTGCTGATTTTGCACCAATTGGCAAAGGTCATTAAAAATATAATATCAGTGATCTTGCCAGTAGAGAGCTGGTGGGCCACTGTTGCATGCTGGATACCCACTTAATTCAGAAAATTAAGGCACTGATATATGAGGGCTTGAGGTCCCTCACCCAGTTGTGGCTTTGGGCGAAGGGCTCTATGATCAGATACTCCTGGCCATTCTTCTGGGAGCCCACCAGTTGAGTGAACAACCCATTCACAAACTTTATACGGGTGGATCCCTCTGCCTGTTCCAGGATCCCGACCAACAACAAATGATATCTCCAACTCTGATTCTCTAAGGCCTCATATTCAAAGCCAGCCAACTGTGCTTGCAAAATTGTGCATTGCACGAAAAAGAATGGGCCGTCTGGCTCTGGCCCCATATTCAAACAGACTGCATGATCCAAACTGACATTGCATTATGTTTGGCTATTGGACCCTGGTAGCAAGATGTTCAGCAGGGGGTCACCATGTTCAGCGCAGCACTACCAGGGAACATGGCTGATGACTGCCCATAAGGGTACAGTGCAGCGCACATGAGTGTGCACCATGGCCCCCCATGGGGGATATTCAGCCCAAACATGCAAATGAGCCCATTGAGCATGTACAGCTCAACAGAGCCATTTGCATGCCCATTATGGGCTCATCTGCATGTTAGCACTGCCGTGGAGTGCACTGGGTCAGTCTCCCCCCAGCCCTGATCCTCATTAAAATAAACATCAAACGCAGTGTCCCTGGTAGTCCAATGGTCCCCCAACTCTGGCCCTGATTAATGTTAAAATAAAATCATACCCGCAATCCCCGTATCCCTGGTAGTGTAGTGGTCCCTTCTACCTAGCCCCGATCAGTTATACTAAAATCATACCTCTGATCCCCATATCCCTGGTAGTACAGTGGTCGCCTCCTTCCCCAATCTTGATCACAGTTATAATATAAACATACCCCTGATCCCTGTATCCCTGGTAGCATAGTGATACCCTCCCTAGCCCCAATCTCATTTATAATATAATCATACCCCCAATCCCCATATCCCTGGTAGTGTGATAGTCCCCTTCCCCAGCCCCAGTCACAGTTATAATAAAATCATACCCCCAATCCCTGTATCCTTGGTAGTCCAGTGGACCCCCCTTCCCAGCCCCAATCACAGTTATAATATAATCATAACCCTGATCCCCATTTCCCTGGTAGTCTAGTCCCTGAGCCCTGATCCATATAACAATAGAAACATCTTTGGTCCCTGGTAGTCAAGTGGGTCCTCACACCCCCACCCTGTTAAGCAGTGACCCACCACCCCACTCCTCCCCAACCTGATCGGAACCGGCGACTGGCACAGCTCACCCACACCTCCACAGCCAGCCACCAACTGAACTGTACAGGAATGAGCACAGTATACAGTACACGCCCATTGATTGACCAGCCAACCAGTGGACATGTACTGTATACTGTACTTGCTCCTGTACAGTTCAGTCAGCAGCTGACTGTGGTGGGTTGGGTGGGCTGTGCCAGTTGCTGGCTCCGGTCAGGTTGGGTGGAGAGTGGCATGGTGGGTCATTGCCTAGTAGGGTGGGGGTGGGTCCATTTGACTACCAGGGACTTGGGACATTTCTATTGTTATATAGATTGGGCTCAGGGAGGTGGGAACCACTAGACTACCAGGGAAATGGGGATCATGGATATAATTATAACTGTGATTAGGGCTAGGGAGGGGGGATCACTAGACTACCAGGGATATGGGGATTAGGGGCATGATTTTATTATAACAGTGACTGGGGCTGGGGAGGGGAGACCATAATAATACCAGGGATACTTGGATCAGGGGAATGAATATATGATAACTGTGATTGGGGGTGGGGACGGGGACCACTACACTACCAGGGATATGGGGATCAAGTGTATGATTTTATTATAACTGTGATCGGGGTTGGGGAGGTGGAACCATGATAGTACCAGAGATATGGGGATCATGGGTATGATTTTAACATTGATCAGGGCTGGGGTGGGGGGACCACTAGACTACTAGGGGGAACGGAGAACGAGAGGGATATTTTATTATGTAAACATCGATCAGGGCTAGGGAGGAACCGCAGATCCACCAGGGTACCCAGCCCTTAACAGTGGGTAGACAGGTCTGCGCACTGTTTAGGGCTGGGTTTCAGAAGCATAAATCTGCACTGCTGCTGGAGGCCATTTTGCACTTCTGAAGTGTTTCAATATTGTACTGCGGCATATACATGGGGGACCCCTCATTTTCATAGGTACAATACAATATTGTGTGCATTGGTGCTGTTGGGGGTGTGCCACACATATGTGCCCTTTGAATATGGGCATGCCCCCAACAGCTGGCACTTTTCCGGGTTTGTGTAGTGCATACCTGGTTGCGCCACCCAAACCTTTTGAAAATGGGGCCCCTAAGTCATCAAGCTTATCCTCCATATGGTGCACTTTCCTGCATAAGGAAACAAGTTCACTCTCATCCCTGACCACTGTATCCTTGAGCAAAATGACTCTCGCTTCAACATCTTCTATGCAGAGAGTCAGGCCATCCACTGATGCATTCACTGCCTTAACCTCACCAATGAGATCGGTCAGCACGAGCCTGATGGCAGCAAATTCAGCAAGGAACGTCTACACTAATGGTGGGTCCTGGAGGGGATCAGGTGAATTCATGGTCATGGAGTTGAATTTGTTCCTCTAGAGGCCTGAGTTCATGCAGAACGTGGCAAGACTGGGCGTGGGGTTGGAGCTGGGTCTGGTGAATGTTAATCCATTATGTGAGACCCAACTCACAAAAATGGACACTGAAGGGGTAAAAATATACACTTAAACACTCATGGGTCAAAATCATATCTGCTTAGTAGCAGTTAAGGAGAGAAAGCTGGCAGTCCATTGCAGAACTCACGTGAACATATCTAGCACCATTGCCTTCATCACCAGGAGCCCTAGTGATGACTTAATATTCTTCGTTCATGACAAAAATTTCTAATTTTCAAGAATTTAAAATTCTTATGTTGCTAGTATTCTTAGTCTGACCTTTCTTAGGACCTAAAAGTTCTCAACTTATGACCCACACACCAGCAACCCTTGCTAAGCTGGTGACCTATGATTTTCAAGGTGCCCATAAAATATATTTTTGGGTAATTTTTCATCAAATAAACTCCAGAATCAAGCTAAAGGGATCCCATTTAGCTAGGTTCAGGTGTTTATCAGAAAATCATGTTTATGGGTTTCTAGAAATTATTTTTGCCCAAGGGATAAAACAAGATGGTGGAGCTCATGACCTAAACATTCTTCTCGCAAGCATAAAATATTTTCTCTCAAAATAAAAATTTGCTCGTGACTAAAAATTCTTTGGTTGTATCACACAGTTTTTCTGAAAACCCTACAGAGCATGCTCAAAAGCCAATTTTCAAACCTTTTAACTTGAGAACAATTGATATTTTTTCCATGAAATCCATGAAAGGCACACCCTTGGCTGCATCTACTCTGAAAACTTAGGAACAAAATTCCAAACCATTTCAGCTCTACAAGAGAGTAAAACCGCAAAAAAAAAAAAGCATTTTTACATGATTTTTTACCTTCTGGATCTTGGAATCTAGAAAAGTGGCCATCACAAAACTTGCCTGGTGATAAAAACATGCTAACCTAGCAGTGCATGCAAAATTTCATGCAAATTTGTCAAACAGTACCAAAGTTATTAAGGTGCAAAAATTCAGGTTTAACAGTAAACACCCTGCTCAGTCTTACTATACAGGTGCTACTGTGCCTCTATAACATGACACAGCTACCCTAGAAACTCTACAGAGCATCCTCAGAAGCAACATTTTTAAAGTCTCACAATTCAGGAACCGATTAGTATTTTTTTGTGTGACATCATTAAAAAGTACCTCCTTGGGCTAAGCCACATCTAATCTAAACATTTCAGAACATTTCAAACCTTTTTTGGTCTAGATATTAGCAACAAAAGGTCAAAAAGTGCTTTTTTTAATGGTTTTGCAATCCCTGAATCCAGACAACCAGCCATCATGAACTTGCTAGATCATACGAACTTGGCACCCAGACTGGGTGTGCAAAATTACGTGCAATTTTGTTGAATGGTGCGAACGTTAATAAGGTACCAACATTTATGTTTAACATTAAACAACCTCAGCTCTAACTCTACAGGCGCTACTGTGCCTGTATAATACAAGCATATGTGTGAGTGTGTGTGTGTGTGTGTGTGTGTGTGTGATGTGAAGTGCCAACATGAATAGTGCCATGCTAACTGAACATAGTGTATCTGAAAGGGGTGGGACCATATTCAAGGGGCTCACTGTGCAAGCTCAATAGATGGCATGATCATGCTAAACACACTGCTGTGCCCGTATAAATGAAGGAACCCTCTTGCATAAAGGGTGCAGTGGCATAGTTAGAAGATTTTGGGAGCAGTAAAAGCCTGAAAAGGTAGTGGTATTTACTGCTTCCACAACCCTGCTATTACCACTGCTGCATGACCCCCCCAGCAGCTCTGGTGTCAGTGACACCATCTTCCTCCCATGCAGATCCCTGATTATATATTAATATTCCCTGGTAGTCCAGTGGTACATCCCCTTCTGCCTAATCCCCCAATGAAAAATAAATGTCCCCTGGTGGTCTAGTGGTATACCCTCCTACCTATGACATCCCTTCCTCCTAGGCCCATGATCTGTGCACCCACTGCTCCCATCCAGCACTGTTTCACCCTATTAAAGTCTACTTAGAAGTGCCAGTGGAGCTGTAGATGTCGACCGTCACAGACTTTCTTCTCAGAATCTCTGCTGGCCACTGTCAGAATGAAAGTAAGTAACAGGTATTTCTGAAGTATGCCAATGCTCAGTCCCTGTCAGTTAGATGGTGACTGGCCATAGAGAAGTCACTGCCTACAGATCTACTGGCACTCCTGAATGGAGTTTTTAGTAGGATGATCAGTGATGGATGGGGGTAGAGGGTTATGAGTGCTGAGAGAGTCGGTTGGGGATGATGCATGTTGTAGTATACTGGGGATCAGAATGGGTTGAGGGGTTCCACTAGACTGCTGTGGAATATTCATATTTCACCAGAGACTGGGTGGAATGGGGTACCATTAGACTGCCAGGGAATATTTATCTTTCATCAAGAAAAGGGTGGGAGGGAAGTTTTACTTGAATAATAGAGAACATTCATATTTCATTGGGGATCAGGCAGGAGGGAGGTACCACTTGACTATCAAGGTATTCATATTTCATCAGAGATTGGAAGAGACAGGTTATCTTCAGACTGCTGGGGACCATGGGTTAGTTTACAGAGGTCAGGTGAGAGTGGGAGCAATGGCCAAGGCTCTGCATAAAACCTCCACGCATTAGTGCACAAAGGCATTGCACAGAGCTGCTAATGGCCACATAATTGCTCTTAGCACTTTGCATGCCATATTTGGTCATTAGCAAGCAACCAACCACTGAATATGGCAACTGGAAGTAGGGGTGCTATCCTATTTGAGGCATGCTATCCATTTTTGCTCTTGGATATCTTTTGCCATCAGGGGGCTCTGGTAGCACCAGGCATATGCACTATGTACACTGCTACCACAGCCCAATATTCATACAGACAGCATGTGCCAGATAGGGTGTATTGCTTTTATGAATATTCTGCCCTGATGTCTGCACCATTTCATTTGTGGCATTTTGTTTTGAATGTACTAATGGACCACTTTGAATATTTATACAAAGAAACATAGACTCTGATGGCAGATAAGGACCGCTTGGCACACCCAGTCTGCCCATTTCCCTACCTATTGGATGAGCTGTAGATCCTAGTTAACCAACAGCTTACTTCCTCCTACCCCTCACTATAATTGCCTTATTTCCGTCCCATGCATTCTTGAATTCCCCCACTGTTTTTGACCTCACAACCTCCTCAGGAAGGCCATTCCATGTGTCCAACACCCTCTCTGTGAAAAAATACTTCCTCTTGCTGCCCCTGAGCCGTCCCTCCTCTATCTTCAAACTGTGCCCCTTTGTTCTTGCACATCTCTTTTTCTGAAAGATGCTACCCTCTTGGACTTTGTTGATTCCCTTGAGGTACTTGAAAGTTTCTATCATGTCCTCCCTCTCCCTCCTTTCCTCAAGGGTATACATATTAAGCTTCTTTAGTTTCTCTTCTAATGGTTTCTGGTGCAGACCCTGCAGCATTTTAGTTGCCTTCCTCTTGAATGCCTCCATCCTGTCAATGTCCTTGTGGAGATATGGTCTTCAGAACTGCACGCAGTACTCCAGATGGGGTCTCGCCAACTGTCTGTACAGAAGGATGACAACTTCCTGTTTTCTACTGGTGATGCCTCTCTCTGTGCATCCCAGTAACCCTTCAGCCCTCCTTACTACCTTCTTAAATTGCCTGCCTACCTTCAGGTCACCTGATCTGACTACCCCTAGGTTCCTTTCCATTTTTTTTATTGTTAGTACCTCCCCCCGATTGTATACTCTTCCCCTGGGTTTTTGTTTCCCAGGTGCATTACTTTGCACTTCTTTGCATTGAATCTAGGCTGCCATACTTTTGGCCATTCCTCCAACCTTGCCAAGTCCCTTCTCATCCTTTCCACCCCCTCCTTTGTGTAGCAACCCTGGTGCAGATCTTTGTGTCATCTGCAAAGAGGCATACTTTTGCTTCCAGTCCCTCTGCATTGTCACTTATAAAGATATTAAAGAGGACCGGCCCCAGTACTGAACCCTGTGGTACCCCACTAGTAACCCTCCTTTCTTCGAGTATACTCCATTTACTATTACCCTCTGTGTCCTGTTGTCCAGTCATTTTTTTACCCTGGGACCCACTCCCAGACTGGCTAACTTGTTCAATAATATTTTGTGTGGGACTGTGTCAAATGCCTTGCTAAAGTCTAGGTAGACCATGTCCACAGCCCTTCCCTGGTCTACTATTTTAGTCACCCAGTCAAAGAAATCTATTAGATTCATCTGACATGACCTTCCCACTGTGAATCCATGCTGCCTTGAGTCCTGTTCCCTGCTGGCCTCTAGGTACTCAACAATTCTTTCTTTCAGAAGTGATTCCAGCATTTTCCCTACCAATGAGGTCAAACTAACAGGTCTGTAGTTTCCTGCCTCTGCCTTGCTCACACTTTTATGAATGGGAATCACATCTGCCTTCCTCCAGTCCTCAGGTACCACACCATCCTCCCATGATTTATTAAAAAGGATAGTCAGTGGTTTCACTAGTTCTCCCCATAGTTCTTAGCTCAGAATGTCTTGTATCTGTTTAAGTTATTCCCTGATAAGGTAGCTCATACTTCTGTTGTGTAATGGATTGTGGACAAGTTATTATCATGACTGAACTGTATAATATGCTAACTTAATAATATTTTAATCAAAAACAATACTACAGATGCATTATCTATAATGCCTCTGGGTAGGAGATTGAGAAGCAGTGTCAACTGCTTGGTAAACTGCATGCTCACCTCTGGGGCTGGATGATTAGAAGGTCATGGGTTCTAATCCCACACCTAGAACTTTGGCTATTGCCCAATATCTCCACTATAGTGTGAGAGTCCACATCTGAAGGCTCAGAATAAGTCATGCAATGATAGGCTGTAGTGAATATAGGTAGAACAGTGCAGACTCGATGCACTCCAAGTCTTTTGCCTGTTTTTGTTTCAAGTGCCATACTTGGCAATGCTGTACAGTTGTGGTGCCATCTTTCAGATGAGACATTAAACCAGTTTCCCTTCTGCCCATCTCTAGTGGCTGTCCAAAGGGAGGTTAAAAGTCCAACAGCAAGAGAATTTTCCCAAGAATACTGGCCATCACCTTCCTTGTCAATAAAACAGGTCCAAGTATTCCACAACCCATGACGTAAATAGAAATGAGCTATCACAGCTCAATGTGCCATTTTTCTCATCATAAATCACAAATAAATTACAAATAGAAATGTACCTCAATTTTCAGTGGGCACTTGTGAATGAGTTAACTATTGCTGCAGCTTATATAGCTCATAAAATCGAGGGAGAGCCAGTGTTCAGTAAGTATGCCACCCTTACTGTGTGGCCTGCATATGTACCAGATGTGGTTTTAAATCTTTTTGTAACCACACTGCATATCCGCAGTGTATAGACTTCCCTACATCTGACAATCATGCATTTGGTGGTCCTGCAGACCTCTGTGGCACTCACAGAAAGGACATGTGCCCCTTCCACACTGGATCCTTTGTCTGTCTGTGCAGCTATGGTCATGGACAGGCTGCGGGAGTGGCCTGGAGGCATTACCTCATTCCATGCCATTCACTACGACGTGGTGTGTAGGGCGATGGGTTGCAGGCTATGTGAGCAGGTACCCTGCTGTAACCACTGTGTGCCCCCACAAAAAGCACCCACCAGCCTCAGTGGGAGAGACAACCCCCGCCATGATGCCCCAGCCCTCCAGACAGGCAGAGAGGGTTAGGGGCAGCCATTACGGCAATTACCAATTGTACAGTGGCTCCCAGGATGCACAGTGTCCCACAGTCCCAATTGGATGCCTGCCTGTGTCCATTGATTTGACCCTGTGCAGCAATGTGCCTAGGGTGGGGCTGTGGACAGGCAACATGCGGTGGTCAGCAGTGGTGAATGCCATGCTCTGCCCACCTGTCCATGGGTGCAGATGTCCGCAGACCAGCTGCATGCCTACTGCATGTACCCAGCCCACATTGTTGCATGGGTACCATTGTGTGGGATTAGGACAGTAATTCAGCTCATCCTAGCTATACAATAAGGCTGGGTTTTTATCAGTCTCTATGTAAAAGATGCATTCATCAGATCTTTCAGTGTGAAAGGACAACACTACCCAACCACCAAGGATCTCCTTGATTTTTTTTACTCTCAGGGATTGAGCTCTGGCAACACACAGTAAAACAGCCTGTTCCAGAAATGGTTTACTCTTACATAGACACAATGAATTTTAAGGACAGAAAAAGGCCAAAGGGCCTATCAGCTATTGCTGTCTTGGTTACCCCAAGCCCCTTAGCACCACTTTGCAGCTTTTCCACCCTGTGTAAAACCCTGCCAGACTTCCAGCATTCACCATCATGCTGCACAAGTTGTTTCAGTTCTCCACCACCCACTCTGTGAATAAAAACTTCATCATGTCTTTTTTGAACTTACCCCCAGCAAACTTAATTTAATTTTAATTTAATTCATATATCGGATTTACAAACCTTTGAGTTAAAGACTCATTTACAAAGGCACCTCGTCACAGGAAGGGGAGACAATATATTTGTGAGACAAGACAGTGGGGAACAGTACAGGTAAGATACATGCAGCATACATAACAGAAATTTCAAAGAGCAAGTAAACATAGGCAAGTTGCAGAAGAGCACACAACAATAAGTCATTGGGGGTCCCAGTGGGTCACACAGGATACAGTGTGTGGTATACAGACTGAAAACAGGCTAAACGAGAAAACTATTGTATACGTAATACTGTAGGAGCAGGTTGGTTTTGAAAGGCACTCACAGAAAGCCCTATGATAGGCATATACAGCTCCGAGTGCTAGTGAAGTGTTCGCGTAGGGCGGTTTTTAAGGAGCCAGTTTTGGAGGTGTTTGTGATGTGCGTGGGGAGGGAGTTATACCAAGACGGTGCTCTGTGGTGAAAGGAACTTTGGGTGAGTGAGGTCCTGGCTTTAGGCACCTGGAAGGTGGCTTTGGTAGTATTACAGGTGGCGACCTAGTGGGAGGCCTGTAGAAGCGGTGTGGTGACTCCTGGGGGACATAGCCCAAGTAGAGCCTTTTTAGCCAGTATGCAGGTGTGATATTGCAGACGTTCTTCAAGATTGAGTATGTTAGAGGTGGAGTAGAGTTGGCATGTATGAGTTCTGCTTGGGGCACCGGTCAGGAGCCTGCAGGCTTTGTTGATAGAGGTCTGGACTTTGGTGAGGGCAGTAGGGTCAGCATAGGTGGGAGTCCATAGTCAACCAATGACAGGATGGAGGAAGTGATAGCCAGCCATAGGGCAAACTCAGGGAGGAAGTCTTTGTGATGGTAGAGGAGTCCAATCCGGGCATTCATGGCAGAGGACAAAGCACTGCCATGGGCATGGAAGGAGAAAGCCGAGTCGAAGGTGATGCCCAGGTATCTGTATGTTGATACCTGCTCAAGGGGGTGGATGGTACTGGAAAGATGCAAAGGGGAGCATTTTTGGAGTTACTTTGTCAGTGTGCAAAGGTCATAAATTTTGTTTTCTTGAGGTTCAGAACCAGACAATGGTCGAGGAACCATTTTTCAGCTTGGCTGAAGGAGAGTTGCAGGGAGCTCTGGAGAGTGAGTGGGTCGGGGTGTGAGGCGACTAGGACTGCATCGTCGGCAAATAGAGCAGTTTGTCTGTGCAAGAGCTGGGTGTTTAAGAAGAGACTGAACAATGTAGGGCCCAGAATGGAGCCTTGTGGGACTCTGGAGCATACAGGCAGTCCCCTAAGTGACTATGGTGCCTTTCATTTTGAAGAACTTTGGCTTGTCCACCCTTTTTAACCCCATGTAGAAACTTGTATGTTTCTATCATGCCCCCCCATTCTTTTGGTCTCTAGAGAATACATGCTCATACGCTAACCTTTCTTCATATGTGCTATCCATAAGACCACTGATCATTTTTTCTCTCCTCTGGACTGATTCCCATCTTTCCCTGTCTTTTTTTAGATAATGGAACCAGAATTGGACACAGTACTCCAGGTGCAGTCTCACCAGTGACTGGCACAGAAGTAGGAACACATTCTTTCTTCAGCTAGTAATACCCCTTACTGCGCATCCCAGCATACTGCTGGCCCTCCATTATGCTTTATTGCACTGAGCATTGTGTTGTAAGTTTTCACTGGCACAAAAATCAGGTCTCTCTCTCCTCTGTGTTGACTGTGCCACCCTTAACCTATCCACTGAGTACCTTACTTATGACTTTGTTAACTGGGTAAGTGCTCTGATACAGGGAACTGTTTTCAGGCACGACCTTGGCCAAAAGGCACGAGCAGATAAAATAACAGAATGACAAGGTAGAAACAGCAAATGGCTAGCAGCAATATACAATGCAATCAGTAGGACAAACAATAGTGATAAAAGTACAAATCAGCTAACACATATAGGTGCGAGTCATAAACAAGCGGACTTTGATCATAATCCCTATCAAATTAAATCAAATCAAACTCTATTTATAAAAAGCGCCTTTCTAAAATCAAGGTGCTTGTACATAATTAATTGAGGCAAATCAATAAATAAACAAATACAACTAATTAAAAACCATAAATACAAGAATTTAAAACTCATAAATACAACAGCGGCATTGAAAATCAGGATATGCTAGACTAAAAATATGTGTTTTCAGAGCCACTTTGAAGCTTTGGACGGTCAGGCAATCTCACACCTGATGAAGTAGAGAATTCCACAGAGTGAGGGCCATAAAACTAAAGGACCTAGTACCAAATGTCTTTAAATGAACCCTGGGAATCTCTAGCAATCCCTTGTTGGTGAATTGGAGAGGGCAGGGGGTGACAGTAGGGGTGAAGGAGATCTTGCAGGTAACCAGGTCCCTGGTTGTGTAGGAACTTATGGGCCTTATAGGTCAGCAAACCAACCTTGAAGGTGATCTGCCACTATATTGGCAGTCAGTGCAGTACGCAGAGCACATGCGTTATATAACTGGTCCTGGAAGTACTAGTCAATAGCCTGGCTGCTGCATTCTGCGCAAGCTTCAGGCAATGGATATCAACCCCCAGTAGCCCAAGGTCGAGGGCATTGCAGTAATCAAGGCGGGAGGTAATGAAGGTGTGGACCAGGGTTGAAAGATTGTCAGAAGGAACCAGGTGCTTCACCTGGGCGATATCCCTCAGATGGTAAAAAGAGGTTTTGACAACTACCGACACTTGAGATTTAAGGGTCAAATAGTCACCAAACATAATGCCCAGGTTCTGCACCTGGTCTGAGGTAGTTAGCTGAACACCCCCAAGCCATAGACCTGAAGGTGATCCTGCCAACAAACCCATCTCTCAGTGACCTGGGTCCACAACCAACACCTCAGTTTTTTCCAGGTTTAACCACAGCCAGCTCACATTCATCCAATCCTGGATCTCAGTGAGACAGTTGTTTAAGACCGAAATAGCATCATCCTGGCCAGGCACAAAGAACATGTACAACTGAGTATCATTTGCATAGCAGTAAAAACTCTAGCCATACTGCCTAATAATTGCTCCCAATGGCAGCATGTACACCGCAAACAACATGGGTGGCAAGATGGAGCCCTGCAGCACCCCGCAGGATAGGGGGAGTGATGCCGATGCCACCCTCTGAGTCCTACCCTCAAGGAAAGATCAAAACCATCTGAGGACTGTACCAGACTGTCCACAGATGAAGTGCAGGTGCTCCAACAGCACACCATGGTCTACAGTGTCAAATGCTGCAGAGAGCTTGAGAAGGACCAAGATGGAATGGATCTTTCGAACTCTCACTATTAGGAGGTCATTTAGTACCCGGAAAAGGGCTGTCTCAGTACATAGAAATGTAGAAACATAGACTTTGATGGCAGATAAGGACCACTTGGCCCACCCAGTCTGCCCATTCCCCTATCTATTGGATAAGCTGCAGATTCTAGTTAACCAACAGCCTACTTCCTGCAACCCTCCACTATAATTGCCTTATGTCTGTCCCATGCATGTTTGAATTCCACCTCTGTTTTAGACCCCACAACCTCTCCAGGAAGGCAGTTTCATGCGTCCACCACTCTCTCTGTGAAAAAAGATTTCCTCACATTACCCCTGAGCCGTCCCCCCTCTATCTTTAAATTGTGCCCCCTTGTTCTTATACATCTCTTTTTCTGAAAGATGCTACCCTTCTGGACTTTGTTGATTCCTTGAGGTACTTAAAAGTTTCTATCATGTCCTCCGTCCCTTCTTTCATCAAGGGTATACATATTAAGCTCTCTCAGTCTCTCTTCATATGGTTTCTGATGTAGATCCTGCACCATTTTAGTTGCCCTCCTCTGGACTGCTTCCATTCTGTCTATGTCCTTGCATAGATGAGGTCTCCAAAACTGCACGCAGTACTCCAGATGGGGTCTCACCAACTGTCTGTACAGAGGAATAAGCACTTCCCTTTTTCTACTTGTGATACCCCTCCCTATGCATCGCAGTATCCCCCTGGCTCTCCTTACCAACTTCTCACATTGCTTACCCACCTTTAGGTCATCTGATATGACTACCCCCAGGTCCCTTTGCATTATTGTTGTTGTTAGTACCTCCCCTGCTATTGTGTTCTCTTCTCCTGGATTTTTATTTCCCAGGTGCATTACTTTGCACTTCTTTGCATTGAATCTAAGTTGTCCTATGTCTGACCATTCCTCCAACCTTTCCAAGTCCTTTCTCATCCTTTCTACCCCCTCCCTTGTGTATCAACTCTGTTACAGATATTTGTGTCATCTGCAAAGAGGCATATCTTTCCTTCCAGACCCTCTGCAACATCACCTATAAAGACGTTAAAGAGGACTGGACCCAGTACTGAGCCCTGAGGTACTCCACTAGTAACCCCCCTTTCTTCAGAATGTGTTCCATTCACTATTACCTTCTGTATTCTGTTGTGCAGCCAGTTTGCTACCCAGGCTACCTATGTCTCTTCCTAAATCCAGACTGGAGAGAATCATAGACATTGTGGCTGGTCAAATGATCATCCAGCTGTGACCCCCCCCCCTTTCAGGTGGTATACTGACCAACCTGCATTGATGTCCTGGATGGAGGCAGGCATGGTTCAGAGTACTCCCATATTTAGAGGTATAGGTGTTGTACTTACTGAGAGAATGGTTATGGGTTTGCCTTTTCTCTTGCAGAAGGTGCTGGACATGGGCCCCTACCCTTGATGAACATAATACGCTGTTGATTAGGTTTCAAGAAATTGACTGTCTTTACAGGGGTGTTTCTCAAATTCATTGGTGCAATACACTGTCTCCTTGCCCAAGAACAATAATCATTTAGCTGCTATTCAGTTAATTAAGGTAATACCAAACCCTTGTCCTAAGCAGCACTGCACTAATGGATATTATTACAATCCCACTTCCTGTGGTGTACCCATCCCCTGTCATTCCTGGACTCTCCCTGTCCTTGTACATTTGGAGAATCCATATCCCCAACTTTACAAATGTTTCTGCCTTTTTATTCATGGGCATACTTCGGCCCTGGCCATTCCAGTGAACTGTGTCCCTGGGGGTAGTTCATTTCTACCCTTTTTCTGTGAAATATTTTCCAAAGGGTATAAATGGCAAGGTGAAATGGTATACACAATTCAGGGTGCATCTTAAACTATGTGGGCCCCCGGGGTGGTGCTTCCTTACCACACCTGGTGCCCACGATTCTTCCTGAGGACCCAACCATATGGCTGTGCCAACCTCAGATGTTTTTGCGTAGAAAATGTTGTCAGCTAAAGGTCTATAAGCCCATCTAATTTGCCCAATTTTGTTATACTGCAGGTGCCCCACTACATGAGCTCCCAGAGTGAACTTCTGGCAGGCTTGCCACATGTGCCACTTTCAACTTTAATTATTCCCCTCCCCACCTGCACAGAGATCTAACTCTTACCTGTTTTTACTGGTAGCACCTGTACCTTTAACCTTTGGAGGCTTGGATGATCTCCTCTGAAGTCATGGGGTCACCTCACCATCAGGATGCCAGTGATCTCTTTGTAGAAACCCACCTCTGGCCTGACAACCATTGGGAGATATTTTTTGAGAGGCTAGCTCACAGGTTTTTCTATCCACCCAGTGGTCTCTTTGTGTCTCAAGAAGCATTCTGGTTGCTCTGGTAAACTGGCCATGGGTGCTGCTTTCACCTTTGGGGATTCCCATCCCCACTTGCACAGAGATCTTTCTACCATGCTCTTGCATTCACTGGTGGTACCTCTGCTTCCATCCTCAGGAGTGCACAAGTCTCTTCTGCACTTCTAGGCATTGAGGGTAGTATGGCATCTACATCTCCAGGTAGGAACTAACAACTGGATCATTTGTGTCTCTTGCCCAAGTCCTGCAGCCAGCCACATGGTGGAACACAGACTTGTGCCCAGCCATCCCAGCACTACTAGAACCAATGGCACCCAGCACTGGGCAATAATTGCTGCTTCTTTCAGTCAGAAACCACATTCAGGACACCCACACAACTCTTCACAGTACCCTGAGAGCATTTCCCTGGTGAGGGCACCAGGGACATGGTGTCCCCTTCCACTACTGCCTTGAGTCCTCCCTTCTCTGGACTCCTGGTGCCTGCAAGGACATCTTGTCTATATACAATATTGCCTAAGCTCAGCCTACACCAGCTACTCCCAAAAAGTGTGATACCAAGGCACCCCTTCCCTATACTGGGAACCTTAGTGACAACCACCTCCCCCTACAGTAAGAAGGTGCTTGTTATATGTGCATGACTATCTCTTTTTGGTATTAAACTTGAGTTGACTGAGTATTTTTGACCTGTTTTCTAGCCTCTCCACATCCTCAATCATATTTCTGACTCCATCTGCACTGTCCACCTTTCTGTAGCGTTCAATATCTTCTGCAAACAGATTCACTTTACCACTGCCTCCATCCCATAGTAGTAGTAGTAGTAGTAAAATTTATTTATACAGTATATCACCATTAGGACAATTTATACCCTATTTGCAAGGTATACCTGCACAGTAAACACTGACATTACATATTTAGTTGTACAATCAATAATTTAAACACACAACACTTAGCAAAATGTTAGTAAATTGTTACAGCAACTAATTAACAAAGTACACTTAAACTACAACAAACCACAGGTAACATTTTGATACTATTACACTATCAGTTACACATACATGTAATGCTAAAATGCTGTCTAGCCTTTATTTTAAAACTAGATTTGGAAAGGTCCAAATTTCTTAAATCTGGGGGCAATGCATTCCAGGTGCTGGCTACACTAAATTCAAATGTCATCTTAACAGATTTATTAAAAGTCCTAGGCTGTATCATATCCCTAGCCCTGTGTTTCCTAAGTTTAAAAAGTGTTTAGGTCTTTGCATTTTCACTACTAGATATTGTGGTGATTTATTTCTAAACATACCCTAGACAAGATTTACCCAGATATTTCTACGCTTTAACTCGAGCGACTACCAACCCAGATTTTTATACATAATACAATGGTGAGTAGTATAACTACACCTCAAGACAAATCTTGACAGTCTGCTGTAGAGGTGATCCAGTTTTCCCAGTTGCTGCTGACTTGAGTCCACAATCAACAATTGTAAGGATAAATTGGTTAGCTATCATAAGACGTACAGTTTTAGTTGTACTTAATGAAGACCTTCTTGCCGCTCCATATGGCTATTTACTCTTTTTACTAAATCTGTAATATGACACTCAAAACTTAAATTCTGATCAAAATAAATTCTCAAGTATTTCTAAGTGACAGTTTGAGTCAAACTTTTCCCTTCCAAAGTCTTTATATGCAAACATGGGTCCTTTAATCTAGATTGCCTGGATCCAAATAACATTGTTTGTGTATTTTTGTTATTAATGATCAAACCCAGTGAAGTGAAGCATTCTTGCACTGCTAAAAAGTCCTGCTGCAGTTTAGTTTCCACTTCTCTGAGGCTGTCCCCCTCAGCCACAAGCACAGTGTCATCTGCATATAAGTGGATAGAAGAGTGCCTCACAAAATCCGGGAGATCATTAATATAAACAATAAACAACAACGGCCCCAGGATCGAGCCCTGGGGCACCCCACGGATTACTGTCAAACGTCAGACTGAAATCCATTTATTGTTACTACCTGTGTTCTTTTATTTAAATATGAACTAAACCACTGTCAGGATTCATTTGTTAAACCAATATTTCTTAGTTTCCTCATCAAGATACTGTGGTCCACCAAATAAAATGCTTTTGACAGGTCCACATACACCGTGCCAGCAGACTTGGCCATCCCCAAAGGGGCAGCCACTAAATCCAAGAAGTCTGCAAGTGCATTGGCCATGGACCTGCCTCTTCTAAAGCCAGACTGATAGCTCGTCAGCTTTTGTACTTTTCCAAGTATTCAATCAGCTGACTGTGAATTATTCTCTCAAGAACCTTTGAAACTGTCAATAGCAAAGTTATGGGGTGATAATTTGATGGATCTATAGGATCTCCTCCCTTAGCTATTGGTATAACTTTAGCTATCTTCCAATTTTAGGGAAAAATTCCTTCGCTCAAACTCCAGTTGACAATACCCTGGATTATTGGAGAAATCTCTGAAGCTGATTCCTTCAATACCCTGTTTTCAATACCATCAATACCACTGGCCTTTTTTATCTGTAAATTCTTTACAATCTTAACAATTTCGCCAAAAGTAACTTGACGGAATCCAAACTTAGGTATTGCTTCCCATCTTTTGTTGCCATAGTGTCTCCCTTATCTGTTTTTATTTGTGGAATTATTAAGTCATACAAATCAACAAAATAGTTATTTAGCAAATTTGCAGAGATGTCAGCTTGTTGCAACACCCCATTCTTCTTAATCTGTATTTCCAGACATTGTTTAATTGGATATGTTACATTTTTTATCAGAGAACAATAATCTTTGGGATCCACTGTTTCTTTTATTCTTTGTTTAAAATAATAAGCTTTTGAGTTTCTGATCACTGTACTAACTCTGCTTCTTATCTTTTTAAACTTTGTCCATGTTTCTGGATCCAATGACTTATTAACTTTTTTCCAAAGCTGCCTTTTTAACCAAATCAATATACTTATTTTAGTTGTTACCCATGGTAAATTTTTATTATCTTTCATAGTCCTCTTTTTTTAATGGAACATGTTTGTCACAGGCTTCCAGAAACATACTTGTGAATTCTACAACAGCCATGCTCAGGTCCGGAATTAAAAATATCCTATACCAGGGCATCGCTGCCAGGTAATTCCTAAATTGCAAGTCATTAAATCCTCTGTAATTTCTCTTGTAAGTATCTGGGGATTTAAACAAAATCTTATGCTCTGATTCTAACCACATATAACACTGAACGACATGGTGATCACCCAGATTTGGACAAGAAACCCCGACATCATTAATTTGCAAATTTGGGGGAAACGAATATTGAATCCAGGGTATTGCCACTGCTATTTAATGAACTTTTCCTGGTAGGAGATTGTAATTACCTGGGTTAGCTGTAGACTCTGCATGCATCTCTCTAATTTCTGTCCATGGCCCCCCCCAGGCGGTGTTAAAATCACCAATGAGCCACTTTATTGCTTCCAATGTGTATACCAATCTCATGACAAAATGTATCAATATTAGACATGTTCACCTTAGGTGGAGAGTGAACATCCCCTATTACTAAGTTCTGAAATTTTAATTGGACTAAAATACATTCAATGCCATCTATCTTCCCTGAAAACATGATCTCAGAGTGTTCTAATGCCAACCTAAGATATATTAGAATCCCCCCCCCCCGGCTCCCCTATCTTACTGGTGAAACTAATAATTTTCCAATTCAATTTCCTCCTGTTGTATACCCCTATGCAATCAGGTTTCAGTTAAAATCATGATGTCTGAGATCTCTGACATGATCCAGGTCCTGAGGGAGTCCATCTTGTTAATCAAACTTCTCGCATTGTCATGCATTATCTTAACAAGGTCCCCCTCAGGGCCTGGGTTCATCTCAACATCACCACAAAGAATAAAGGAAATCCACAGTACATTCTGAGGAGTCATTTTTCCATAAAGGCTAGTTGAAATTAACACTTTCTGGGTCCCTATTCTAATCCAGTTAAAGGAGTTTCTACGTTTGTGATTATAGTTAGCTCAGTGTAGCTCAGCAAAACCCTGATCACTTTCATGATAAGCAGACATTCCCCCCATAAGTTGTTTTGTACATCGTGGAACAGATAGATAACTTACAATTGTTAAAATTGAAACAAATATAACAATTTAAAAAAAAACATTCCTTTAAACATCTTAGCTGCCTAAATAGACACCCACTTCAATGATAAGTTAGTCAGTCAAGTAAACACAGTAACCCAACTATTTAAAACTATTAGCTAATACAGCCAGCAATAGCTGGCTTACTGAATTACTTACAGTTTTACAAACAGTAACTTGCTCTCAGCAAGCAGCCTAAACAATTTTTTGAGGTGGGAAACTATAGGCTGGTCAGGCTCAAATCAGCAGGGGGTAAGATTATGGAGGTACTGCTTAAGGAAAGGATTGTGGGACACTTGAAAACCAACGGAGCCCAAGATCCAAGGCAGCATGGATTCACAGTGGGTAGGTCATGTCAAACAAATCTGATAGATTTTTTTGACTGGGTAATGAAGGAGGTGAATCGGGGGCAGCAGTGGATGTAGCCTACCTAGATTTCAGGAAGGCCTTCAACACCGTCCCACATAAAAGACTGGTTAACAAGATGGGTTGCCTGGGTGTGGGCCACAAGGTGGTAAACTGGGTTAGAAACTGGTTAAGGGACAGGAAGCAGATGGTGGGGGTAAATGGGATCCAACCGGGGGAGAGGGTGTGACCAGTGGGGTACCTCAAGGATCAGACTTGGGGCCAGTCCTCTCTAATGTCTTCATTAGTAACATTGCTAAAGAGCTAGAGAAGAAGGTTTGCCTGTTTGCAGATGACACCAAGATCTGCAACACAGTGGACACTCCAGGAGGGGTGGAGAAAATGAGGAGGGACCTAGGAAAATTGGAAAAGTAGTCAGAAATGTGTAAGCTGAAGTTCAGTGTGAAGAACTGCAAAATCATGCACCTGGGAAGCAGAAACCCTGGAGAGAACTACAAGATGAAGGGGGAATTTCTGACAGTCACCAAGGAAGAAAGAGATCTGAGGGTTATCATTTCATGTGACCTAAAAGTGGCCAAGCAGAGTACAAAGACTGAAGGGAGGGCCAGTGGCATGTTGGGGTGCATAGGAAGGGGTATCACTAGCAGAAAAAAGGATGTTGGTGATTCCACTATATAAAACACTGGTGAGGCCTCACCTGGAGTACTGTGTACAGTTCTGGAGGCCACATCTTCTTAAGGACATAGACAGGGTGGATGCAGTGACTGGGTGACAAGTGCCTTGGACCTGGGTAGACCAGTGGATGTCCTCTTTCTAGACTTCAGCAAGGCATTTGACTCTGTTCCTCACGTGGGCCTGTTGGATAAACTAGGAGAAATGGGGGTGGGAAACCAGATGATCTGATGGATAGGCAATTGGCTCCAGGACCAGACCCAGAGGGTCGTAGTTGGTGGGATAGTCTCTTCCCCAAGGAGGGTCATTAGTGGGGTCCCACAGGGATCAGTCCTTGGGCCCCTTCTGTTCAACGCCTACGTATCTGACATAAGGACAGGAATCAGGAGTGAGATGACTCTCTTTGCAGATGACTCGAAACTGGGGCGGTGGTGGATGGGGAGGGGGGGAGGGTGGCCATGCAGGGGACCTGAGGCTCTGGAAGATGGTCTAGAAAGTGGAAGCTGAGGTTAATGCAGGAATGCAAGGTACTCCACCTGGGGCCAGAAACCCAGGCCAAGTGTACACCCTGGGGAAATACTACAAGTCTCAATGGCTGAGAGGGACCTGGGGTGGTGGTGGATGTCAAGATGAACAACTCTGAGACTTGTAGGAGGGCAGCAGCCAAGACCAACAGGATGCTGGGATGCATCGCTAGGGGGATCACCTCCAGAAGGAGGGAAGTGATACTCCTCTGTATAACTGCTTGTGAGGCCCACCTGGAGTACTGCGTGCAGTTTTGGAGGCGACTTAAAGAGGGACATTAACCTCCTGGAGAGGGTCCAGAGGAGGGCAACCAAAATGATTTGGGGCTTGGGGGACAGGACCTATGAGGAGAGGCTCGAAGAGCTAAATATGTACACTTTGGAGGAGAGAAGGGACCGGGGGGACATGATAGAGGTCTTCAGGTACATGAAGAGGGTAAATAGGGGAGGAACAGTGAGGGTGCTTCGAAGGAAGGAGGAGGGGGCCACTAGAGGGCATGGGTGGAAGCTGGAGGGGGGAAGATTCAGGGGAGAAAGGAGGAGGTGCTACTTCACTGAGAAGGTGGTAGAGCCATGGAATGCACTACCTAGGGGGCTGGTGGAGGCAGAGACAGTGGAGGGGTTCAAGAGGGGGGTGGGACAGGTACAGGGGAAGGGTTCAGGAAGCAAAATCCAATGCAGCAAGAATATCCGGAACTGGGAAGGGAGAAGCCAGAGAAGGCGAGGGGGACAGCAAGGTCAGCACCCAAGGTGGGGGCTGACCAAACGAGCAGACATGAAAGACCATTAGGCCTATTCTGCTGGCATTTTAGTATGTTAGTATGTTAGTGTAGGGAAGGGTGACTAAGGTGGTACAGGGCTTGCAACAGAAGACATATGTGGAGAAAAGATCTCAATATGTATACACTGGAAGAGAAGACAGAGCAAGAAGACATGATAGAATCCTTCTAGTATCTTAAAGGCATTAACAAGGTGCAAGTGGGTGACATCTTTCAATATAGAAGAACAAAAATGAGAGGACATGATATGAGCTTGGAGGGGGGGGGCAGAATAAGAGGAAATGTGAGGGAATTGTTTTCCACAGAAAGGGTGGCGGATTCATGGAATAGACTGCCACAGAGGGTTGTGGAAGCTAATACAGTGGGGGGATTAAAACATGCATGGGACAGGCATAAGGGAACCCTACAGGTGGAAGGAGAGGCTAAAGTTGATGGCCAAGTAGGGTCATTGGCCACTAATAAAGGTAGGGTAAAAGGGCGGACTTTATGGGCCTAGGGGTCCTTATCTGCCATCAATTTCTATGTTTCAGTGTTACGCAACAGCACCAAATCTAGCATGCTCCAGTCCCCAGATATCACCCCTGCCTGCACAGAGCAATCAAACAGTTATACCAGTGAACTTGCCAGAACCAGTGCTACCTCTTTTAATACCCTGTGGTGCAAACCCTCCACCCCTAGGGCTACTGCCTTTGTTAGCTCCCCACCCATGATTTTTCCCCATTTCCCCCTTGAGCTTGACCCTGCTGTATGGGCCCCTGCTACCACTGTAAAGACTGAGCTGAAAAATTCATTTAGGATATTTGCCTACTCAGGATCATCCTCTACTGTTACCCCCCCCCCCAAGTCATTTTCTCTCCATGCCCCTTAGACTTCCTTTTCTCACTTATGTAGTGAAGGTTTTGTCATTTTCTTTGACTCTTCACTACTCTCAGTTTCGGGCCCATTTTGGCCTTTCTAAGCAGTTGTTTGGCAGTTTTAAGTTGTTCCATGTATTCCTCCCTGTACCCTTCTGTAGGAACTCTTTCATATTTTCATTAGGCAGTTATTTAATCAAGCTTCTAGAAACATAGACTCTATCGGCAGATAAGGACCACGACCCACCTAGTCTGCCCATTTCCCTACTCACTGCTGTAGTGGTTATACTACGGGAGACTGAAACTCGTTCTCTTGACTCCCATTAGCCTGAAGCCAACTTCCCAACACTGAAAATACTGACAGTGGAATTTTGCCTGCAACCGACTGTTTGTTCATGTTTCTGGGGACCTTGCCCCCCGCACCTTCCAATGCGGGTGGCTTTGCCCCCTGCCCCCCCATAATTATTATAACCAACTCCGCTGTGGGCAAAATCCCACTGTAATGATTGTCAGTGTTAGGAAGTTAGTCGTGGGCTAACGGGTGTTGGGCAAATGAGTGTTAGTCTTAAGTAGTGATACCGCTGTAGCCCAAGATCCTATCTGATCTGTGGCTCTCCTGCTCTGCACATCTCCACGGTACCCTTATGTCTATCCCATGCACTCTTAAACTCCCATATTGTTTTTGCCCCCACCATTTCTGCTGGAAGGCTGCTCCATGGCTCCGCCACCCTTTCAGTGAAAAGTTCTTCCTAACATTACCCCTGAGCCTTCCACCCTTCAGCCTCATATCATGCTCCTTGTTCTTGTGTAGAGTTTTCTCTGAAATATGCTTTCTACCTGTACCCTTTTTATTCCCCTAAGGTACTTGAAAGTATATATCATAGCTCTCCTTTCCTTCAGTGAATAGATATTAAGGTCCTTAAGTCTTTCCTCATAGGGCTTCTGGTATAGTCCATGTACCATCTTCATTTACCTTCCATGGACTGCCTCTATTTTGAAGATGTGGTCTCCAGAACTGGACACAGTACTCCAGCTGAGGCCTCACCAATGATCTGTACAGTGGCATCATCACCTCTTTCCTACTGCTTGTTATGCCCCTCCCTATGCACACCATCATTGTGTTTGCTCTCACCACCATCTTTTCACACTGTTTGGTCACCTTCAGGTCATCGGATATGATAACCCCCAGGTCTCTTTCCTGACTTGTGGTGTGTGGTGTGGGCTTGTTATGCCCCTCCCTATGCACCCCAACATTTTGTTTGCTCTCCCCGCTGCCTTTTTGCACTGTTTGGTCACCTTCAGATTGTCAGATATGATAACTCCCAGGTCTCTCTCCTGACTTGTCATGGCCAGAATTTCCCCACTCATCCTGTACTCATCCCTTGGATTCCTGTGACCCAGGTGCACGATCTTGCACTTTTTAGCACTTCCATACTAAAGGTGCAGTTCTCTGTGCACAATTCTGTTGGCTTATAATAGCAATAAAATAATTATGTTTTGTGAGAATGGACAGATACTCTTCTTATAAAGCACTGTCAGTGCTGTGCATTTTATTTATTGTAACGTGCTTTGAGCCATGGAAGTGCAATGCACAAAATAAAGTCTTACTTTATCTTATACAGTACATATAATGCCTGCAGCCACACACTTAGAGTATTATTGCCTACTTAAGGTCACATTATTCAACCTAAAAGCCAATACTATTCCGCCTTTACCCCAAAATCCAATCCATTTTTGTTTTGTTAAACTTTTAGGTTTCTTTGCACTGAATGTTTCTAGCGCTCTACAAAGGTGCCATATTGACAGTAGCTGAGAGAGACATCCTCTGTGTATACATATAAAAGTTACATCATGAATATTAGAAATGTAAGCTTCTTTACACTGCCCCACTAATGCATCTTATTCCTATTATGGAGGCACGGCCACAAAGATAAATGGATCATTCAAGCACCATGCCTATGCAGCTTTGTGCCTCTGCACACATTGTAGGAGTGACTTTATCTACTAACAACCGTGGAGTATGCTATTGCCTCTATGAAATGGCCTGGGAGTATTTAGAGGCATGGCAGGTGACCTGGTTTGCTGAATCATAGATTATTATTTGCAGTGGCCATCTTGTGTAATACAGACAATGTGTAATACAGTGTCTGTTAGGTGCCCTGAGTCCTGTCTGTGACATAGCTACTGTGCATCTCTCTGTAGTGTTGCAAAAGCCATTTAGGCTGTATTACACTATCTGTTAGCCTGTTAGGTGCCTTGACACCTGTCATAGCTTCACTGTGTGTGATGTCTCTCTGCAGCATAACGAAAGCCGTGGCTATGTCTACTTTGTTTCATATTTCCCAGTCTAAATCTACTAAAAGGAAGCACAGTACTGCTGCTGCATGTGCAACTAAAAATGATGTGGACAATATGAATCCTAGCACTAATGAAGAACATAGCAACAATAATAATAACATCAATAGGACTGGCACTAAATGTCCTCCTGAACCAAAAAAGCATGTTAGCAATGAAATGATAGTAGAGTTTAGGAAAGAACTGACAATAGTTACTTGTAGAGGTACTGAAGGTTTTGCCACATGTGCCAGGATACTTCCAGCTGCTGAAGCAGCATGCAAGATAAGGAGGCATCCTCCTCAAATACAAGCTCAGGTGCTGAGGCAGGGAATACAGATAAAGATGATGGTGATAGTGGGAACTGGGAATGGGATAGCCCAGGCTATGTCCCACCTGATGATAGCGGCACTTCCAGTTCTTCTGAATCTTGTGGCAATGAGGTCTGTAATTTTGATGAGGGGGTAGGAGAGGATGCCACTGTAAGGCATGAGAGGCAAGTGCAGAAAAAAAATCATATGCTAAATGTAAGAATAAGATGAGCATGAATGGGAACAATTCATGTCAACAAGGAAATGGCAGTATAGGGTTTCCTCCAGGTCCATTGACTGTACAAAAAATAGTGCCAGGCACCATAGTACAAAGCACAAAAGATAAATCTTTAGTGTGGAATTTATTTTATATTGACCCTACTGACAACTCTCGAGCTGTATGCAGTCTTCACAAAAAGAGCATCAGTCATGGTGGCAAAGTGGGACATTTTGGAACATTAGTAATGATACAACATGCAAAGGCAAAACATCCAATTGAGTTGGGCAGGGCAAGGGACAGTGTGGTTGGTATGGGTGGTAGTGGAGGTGGTGGTGACGGTGATCATAGTGACAAAGAACTGGAAGCAGGAACTGACACTGAATCACTTGATGTGGCCTTGCAATCTTCCCAGACAAGCATAGATTGTTTTCTTCTGACGCCATCAAGTACTGCAAAATCCCAAAGTAGTATTCCATGTGACTAAGGCGTGAGAAATACAATCCCCCCAAAATGTAAAATATCTCATCATTCTCATCAGCTAACATTAAAAGAAAATGTTGTGAGGACATCAAAATTTACCCACAAGCATGCAACATGCCAGCTGTTAAATAGAGCCATTGCAGAGCTGTTGGCCAATTGTCAACTCCATTTTGCTTTTGTTGCCAAAAAATGTTTTCTCAGGTTCATGAGCTGGATTCAACCACAGTACATCCTTCCCTGTCTAACATATTTCTCAAAAAAGGCTGTTCCACAGTTGTATGACTTATTTTTAGTACTGTCACTAAGCAGTTGAAACTCTTTGAGGTGAAGCATGTTCACATAACAACAGATATATGAACCAGCAACCAACAATTGACTACATGACTGTTACAGTTCATTGGGCAAGTTTTCAGTCAGAAAGTATTAATCCCCTCTCTACTGTAAGTAGTAGGAAGCAGGCTGTAGTATGTGTCGCACCTTTTGAGGAAAACCACAATGCTGTGAATATTTTGCAGGAGCTACAAAATCAATTCCAGAAATGGCTTACTCTGTATTCCTTATCGCCAGGGTTCATAGTGTTAGATAATGGTGTCAACATAGTCATAGGTACATAGATACATAGACAGTGTCGGCAGACAAGGGCCTATGGCCCACCCAGTCTGCCCATTTGAGCTTGTAAGTTTAGTTTGTTTTCCTAGAAGTCTGTTGCCCCTTACCCCTGACCTCCAGAATTCCTTTATGTCTATCCCATGCATTCTAAAATCCCGTGATTGTTTCAGCCCCCACCACTTCCTCTGGCAGGGTGTTCCACTTGTCCACCACCCGTTCTGTGAAGAAATTCTTTCTCATGTTTCCTCTGAATCATCCTCCCTCCAACTTCATCCCATGCCCTCTAGTCCTGGAACATCTTTTTGCTTAAAAATAGTGTTTTCCTGAACCCTGTTCCTCCCTGTAAGATACTTGTATGTCTCTATCATGTCCCCTCTCTCCCTCCTCTCCTCCAGGGAGTAAATGTTCAGTTCCTTCAACCTGTCTTCATAGGACTTGTGATGCAATCCATGCACCATCTTTGTTGCCCTCCTCTGAACCTTCTCTACCCTTTCTATGTCCTTACGTAGGTATGGTCTCCAGAACTGTACACTGAACTCCAGGTGGGGCCTTACTAGTGTCTTGTATAGCGGAATTATGACCTCCCTTTTCCTGCTGGTGATGCCCCTGCCTATACATCCCAGCATCCCATTTGCTTTACCTGCTGCCTTGTCACACTGTTTCCCTACCTTGAGGTCATCAGAGATGATAACCCCAAGATCCCTTTCCTGCTTGGTGCCTGCTATATCCTCACCATAGTCAAAGCTGTTAGAGATGACAACCACCAACACATATCTTTTTTTTTAAATCTTCTCATCCATAGTTTTTAAAATTGAAACAGAAATGTTAAACATCGTTTAGGTCTTGCTAGGAAAATATGTGGGCATTTCAGCCACTCTGTGAAAGCACAAAACATCCTGAAGGGGCTGCAGAGGTCAAACGACTTACCATTTCATACATGAAAGCAGGAAGTTCCAACCCACTGAAATTCAAAATTTTACATGTAGGAAAGGCTTCTTGAACAGAAAAAAATCTGTACGTGACTAGCCCATACAGAATCAAATATGTAAAGCAGACATCATGCTCAATTCCAGCAGCTGGACTCTGCTCAAATCTTTGGTCACCTTATTGGAGCCATTTGATGCTGCTACACATGATGTCAGCATGGACAATGCAACTCTGAGTTAAAGTCTTCCTCAAATCAGATTTCTTCACATTTTTCTTGATAACATAAAGAAAGACTTTCAGTCAAAAGAAGACACAACTGCTGTTATGCTGGCAGATGACTTGAGTCTCAGACTATTGACTGATCAGAGACTAAATGCCGTATTTAAGAGTGACATCTATGTGTCAGTTACATTGCTAAATCCCTGCTTTAAGTGGAACATTGAAGCCATCCATCCTGGAATGGAAGACATTGAGTATTGGAGAGATCTTCTGCTAACCAAACGTGACATTGTGCTACCAACACCATTAACTGATGTACAACAGTCAAACCCTGCTGAACCATCAGAGTGCACCTTTGGCGCAGACAATAGCACTTCTATAAGTTCTTCACAAACACCAGTGTCATCAGCGTGGGAAAGGACATCTACTTCTCGGGCATTCTATGTTCAGGGACAGAAAGGCAAATCACTTCTGAGTTGCCTGCAACAAAATGGACTAGTATCCTGTAAAGAAAGTGCAACTGGTTCATCTGCCAGACTGATAACCGTCTCACACAGCACAATGATCCAGGAGTATTTTGCAGACCATACTGTGACTGGTGTCAAGGAAGATCCATTATTCTGCTGGAAACAAAAGAGAACAATATGGCCAGATCTAGCAAATCTTGCAATAATGTACCTCAGTTGTCCATCTTCAAGTGTATATTCAGAACACATTTTTCATGCAGCTGGAGGAATAGTCACTGACCACAGAACAATGCTAAGTCCTGCAAATGTGGAAAGACTTGCATTTCTCAAAATGAATGCTGACAATTTCCTAATTGTCCCAAACACTGTGAGTCTGACTCTGAACATGAACAGCCTGCAAACAGTGATACTGAATATGATTACTAGGTTGTGTATGAAACAAATTGAACAATCACCACTGCCACCATGCCAGACACATGTGCCACACTACTCTTAGTTTTCTTTTGTCAGTCATCAGTTTTACAGTATATTATGTAAGTTTGATCAGTACCCACCATGATTATAATTTCTGGAAACAGCAGCAGAGCTACTCGGAACAGCTGTGCCTCTCATACTTACTAGAGGCAGAAGAACAGAAAGATGGTCCCTAGTGCAGGTTGTAATTTCAGGCCCCCTTCCCTCAAGTTTTTTTAGTCTCTATTTACACCCCCTTAACCCTTCCTCAAATATTAAGGAATATAAAACTTATTTATACACACTATACATGCCTATTCAACAGTTCAATACTTCATAATAGTTAATTATGAAAATGATAGCATCTGGGACTGTAAAACAGTATGCAACATATAATAGTAATATTTTCTACTCATCTGTTTGAATCACCTTTTGTGTGCCCTTCATTCTGCAAACTCATCAATGATCTGCTGTAGGTTCATTTTTCTGGCTCTTTCTTTTTCAACTGATAACATTTCTAATCCACACAGTCTCTCTTGTCCCATACTACTCCTTCAGTAGTTCTTTATAAATTAAAGTTTTGAAAAGGAGCATTCAGCACTGGCTACTGTTACTGGGATGGTGAGAAACAGCAGAAGTACAATACAGGCTTCTGGAAAACTGGATGCTAATACACTATTGTCAGCAATGAACACTTTTACCAAATCTTTCACTGATGATTGTTTTGAGATTTCAGATTTCAAACAAGATCTGAATGAAAGCAACTATCCAGGAAAGCAGGATAAATGTCTTTGCTGAAATGGTGGGCCAGTTTTTCAACTCCTTTATACAAATCATCGTCACTTGCAGAAATAAGCGTACTTGGCTGGATTATGCTGAATCTATCAGTGACTGCCTGTAAGCTTTGAAATTGATTTGAAAGCTGTGCATTTATTATATCAAGGCACCAGTAAAACACATTGACTTTGAAAAACTTTCTGAGTCGGCAAGTCTTTCATCTTCACATAACTGATCAAAATGGTGTTTCACCTTCCTCATGCTTAAACTTCAGCAAGACCTTTGATTCTGTGCTGTATTTGAAACTAGTGGGGAAGCTGGAATATGTAGGGGTGGGTACTAAGATGGTCAAATGGATCACTAACAGGCTGAAGAGCAGGCAGTGAAGGGTGGTGGTGGTGGTGGAGAGGAAACACTCATCACCAAGAGCAGCAACAAGTGGGGTGTCACAGGGTTTGGTAGTGGGACCAGTGCTGTTTGGGTCATTCATAGCAGATATCTCACATGGGACCCAGAGTAAGATCAGTCTTTTTGCAGATGATACCAAGATGGGCGCGGTGGTGGAGACATTGAGGGGTGGAGGGGACTGCAAGAAGACCTGCCTAAACTACAGGAGTGGTCAGAAACATGGCAGATGGGGTTCAATGCCAAGAAGTGCGAAATGCTGCACTTTGAGCTAAGAACCAGAGGAGGAACTATCAGCTGGGTGGGGTACAGTTGGGGATCACAGAGGAGGAAAAGGACCTGGGGGTGATTATAACAGGGAATATGAACAACTTGGCTCAGTGCAGGAAGGCAGCAGCAAAAGTCATCATGATGCTGGGCTGTATAGTGAGAGGAATCTCCTCTAGAAGTAGTGAGGTGATCTTTCCCTTGTACAGGTCACTGGTCAGGCCACACCTGGAATACTGCATACAGTACTGGTGCCTGTTCCTGAAAAAGGACATTAGATTGTTGAAGGGGGTGTAGTGCAGAGTGACTAAGACTATTCAGGGTTCGGAGAAGAAATTCTACAAGGAAAGGCTGAACATGCTTAACGTATTCCCTGGAGGAAAGAAGGGATAGGGGAGATATGATCAAGACCTTTAAGTACCTGAAGGGGATAAACAAGACTAATACAGGAGAGATATTCTGGATCAGAAAAGGGAGGGATACAAGAGGGCATCATCTGAGGTAGGAGGGGAGGAATTCAGAAGGGTAATCAGGAGACATTTTTTCACTGAATGGGTGGTAGGCAAGTGGAACACTCTACCTGGAGAGGTGGTGTCCTGTAGGATGGTGGGCTGTTTCAAGAGGGAATGGGACAGAGTGAGGGGAGCATGGCTGTCGAAGGGGGAGAATGGGTGGGGCAGCTGCAAATTGAGGGGCTAGCTGCACAATCGAGCAGACTAGATGGACTCTGAGGCCTGTTTCTGCTAGCATTTTTGTATGCTCATATGCACTTTTATTCAAATTTGACTTGTGCACCCCAATTTTCTGATAATGCAATTACTGAATTTTTACTTCTTTGAACTCATTTGGAAATGTAACTAGATCTTCACTGGCTTTGCAAAGTAAAGCTGCTGCTTTGTAAAAGTCTGTGTCTTTAGATTGTAGCAGTTTTGACATAACATTTACAGGTTCTAGAATTTTTGTTTGGAGCACGACGAGAAAAACAAAACTAGAATTTTCCAATAATTTCTTTAATGCCAAAGTCTTATTGCACTCATTGGCATTTTTGCTCTGAAGAACTATTTTTGTGAGTGCCTTCATAATATCTAAATACTGAAACCTCCGAGCAAAGAGAGATTCATACTAGGACGACCAGGGTAGGTAAAGCTTTTTCAAAGTAATGTTAACAGAAAGCTCTGAAGTGGAAACAAATGAAGATAACATGGCCCAGCATTTTATGCTGTGGCTGAAAAAGTGTATAGTATTTTGATCACATAAGAAAAATGCTTTACAATTGGTGGCGGGTCTCTCCGACAAGTCTGACACACTTGCAAATCGTATTTCAACTCTGGAGAGGACTCTGGATGCAGTGCAGCTCACTACATCAGAGGCAACTAAGAGGTTTGATTCAATGATGGGTGCAGTGGCAAATGTCGTTAAAGAAAATCAGCATCTACGCACCCGATTGGAAACCCTAGAAAATCAATCCCGATCGGCAAACCTCTGTACCATTAGACTGCCCGAAAGATGTGAAGGGGATCATCTGCAGCTTTTTTAGGAGACTGGTTCCAACAACAACTTGGAGCAGAGGAGCTTGGTGGGTCAGTGTATATGCAGAAGGCCTACTGAGTAATCTTTAGAGGGAGATCAGATAACCGGATGCCCCTCGAGCTGTGGTAGTGGTCCTGGACGGAGTTGGCACAAGAGATCAGCTGTTGGCTCTTGCATGATGGAAGAAAGTACTCCTGTAAGATGGTGTGCAGGTTTGGATTTACCCCGATCTAAGTTTCTTCATGAGGCAGAGGAAGAAGAGATTTGATGGCATCAGGGCACTGCTGAGAAAGGCTGAAATACCTCATGGGATGGTTTTCCCTGTAAGACTATGTATCATTTATGAGGACAACATCTTCCTTTTCAATGATCCATATGATGCTTTGAAATGGGTACAAAAGCATGGGGCTCAATGACCAACACATGGGAATGAAGGGGCAATGAGTTCAGATGAAGAGACATGAATAAGGGACTGACAGTATTGTATTGTGTTACTCTCAGGTCAGCTGTTATGTTTGATGCCTTATTCAACCCATTGTCTCAAAGTTCAATTGACCCAGGTATTTTCTTTCTAACTCATGCAACATTATATACAGGCGCACTACGATCAGCAAACAGCCAACATGGCTCACAATGGGTCCGATGCACTATGCTTATGTACCACAGAAACTGGGTGCATAGGCATAGATACACATGAATGCTGTTCAGTGGGGGTCCCATGGACCCCCAGTGGCATTCATAAATGTACCTAAGTCAGTTGTATTGCGGATCTAACCGTCACATCAGCAATGTGCTGGGGTGGTGGTGGGTGGTGTGCCTGAACTACGTGCCATTCACAAAGAAACATAGTGCTGCATACAGTGGGGTGTAGAAGGGTGCAGGGTACAGCAGGGTCCCACTGTAACTGCTGTACATTCCGAGTCCTGCGCACACAGAACCCCAGCCCAGCCCCAGCAGCTGTACATAAGCTCCCCCACACACATCTGCCATGTCCCAGTAGTAGTGCCTGCAACCCCCCTGAACACACTGGTGCACCATTCCTGTAACAGCAGACATCCCAGGACATATAAGTGCCCCATACCCATAAAATCAGACATCCCCCCACACATCCCTGCCCCGCCGGACCTGCATCAATAGCCCCCAGCAGAGCCCCAGCCCTGGTCTCCTCATCCAGGGATGCCCTCTCCTCCTCAACCATAGCCCTGTCCCAGTGTCCACATAACAGTGCTACTCAGCAGTGCACACCCCCCGCCTCTGATCTCTTGAAGCAGTATTGGTGGTTAGTTGCCCCCCCACCCCAGCGGCACTGATAACACCACCCCTCATCCTCTGTACCTGCCAGTCGGTGCTGCCACAAGGGACAGCCAGCAGCACATCCCTCCACACACCTCCTCAGCTGCCAACCATTCAAGGGATGCTGGGCCCACCCTGCCTATTAGCAGCATACTCCCAGTATCACTTTGATGGCCAGCGACCAAGGAGGTGTGTGGAGGGATGTACTGCTGTCCATCCTTCGCAGTGGCACTGACTGGCAGGTATGGGTGATGGGGTGGTGGTGGTGTTCTCAGTGCCACCGGGGGGGCCCACTAACCACCAATGCCGCTTTAAGAGATCAGGGGTCGGGGAGTGTGCACTTCAGGGTAGCACTATTTTGTGGACACCAGGACCGGATATGGTTGGGGATGGGAGGGCATTCTGACAGTGGATTGGGGCTGGCGCTGCCAGGGGGCTTGTTGATGGGGGTCAGGATGTCTGTGGGAAGGTATCTGCATTTATGGGGACAGGGCACTGATGTGTCTGGAGGGGTGCTGTTATGGGGATGGGGTACTGAAGTATCCAGAGATGTCTACTGTTACAGGGATGGGGCACTGATGTGTTTGGCGGTGTCTGTTGTTACAGGAATGGGGCACTGATGTATCTGGGGGTGTCTGCTGTTATGTGGATGGGGCACCAGTGTGTTCGGGGGGGGGTTGCAGGTATGACTACGGGGACAGGGCATATGTGTGTGGGGGGCTGGCATATGAACCTGGGGTGGGGTTCCTGCTATTGCCGGATCAGCTGTACAGTGGGAGGCTGCAGTGCCACAGGGGCTTGAGCATGGGGTCCTCTGGCCAATGGGGCCTGGCCCGCGTGGGTCCGGGAGCCTGTGTTAGCTATTCACGCACCTGGACCAGTGCCTTCATGCGCAGGTGATCCACTGTGGGACCCAGGACGGGCATCTGATTGGACACGTACTTGGGTCCGCTACTCCGCCCCTGGTTGCTCTGCGCAGTCCAGCACTGGGGGGGGGGTGGTGCCACGGACAGGTGGCCGGCATTTGTGCATACCAGCAGGTTTGCACCTGTCCGCAGGCGTGTAGCTATGCAGGTGGGGTACGCGTCTCTGGCACGTACTTTCTGCCCCTTAGTGCATAGGCAGCAATATGCACAGTCTAATTTGGGGGAGAGCAACAAAGCCAAGTATGTGGTAATGTAACTTCTGCCTTTGTCATAATTTAATAATAGGTTCTGGAGAAACAACGCCCATCTTGATTTTTGTCTCGTAGAAATGGTCCATCGGGCTTACACAATCCTTGAGATATGATCTTTTGACTTGGCTGTCCTTAATATCTAAAAGAAAATTACCTCTGTCTGTGGGTTTTTTGTCATCAGCTGGAGGAAAACACAAAAAACAAAAAAACAAGTTCTTTGTTGTTTAAGGAAGCACTTGCTTTGCTGAGCTCTTTCTCTAATATGCTTTCGATGTCCAGTTCTTGTTCAGATTATTTAGCAAAGTTAGTTTCAGCACAAGCCATCTTGGCCACAGTACTAGGTCCACTGTCTTTCTCTGTGTCTGTATCACTTTCACAAGATTCAGTATTATCAGCTGCATTGTCAAGCTCAGTCACACTTTGGGAAAAAAAAAACACTGATATTAGGAAGCTTTGCAGCCAACTGCTATTCTACCTTTATCTGTTTACACTTTTGTGTTATGGAGGCATCTTTTACTTCCAACAACACTCTGTATTTATAATACAGTATTGTATTTACACTACACTATTGTACAGTAAATCACAAGATAAAATTATCCTCACTAAACCACTGTATATCTTGAACTTCTACTTCAGGCTCTTTTCAAGTGTATGACTGAACTGAGCTACCACTGCCAGCACCCGTGATCCTCAGTGCCCCATCAGCTGCATTCTACCCAGAGAAGTTGTTGGTTTGATCTCCCCACCGCTGCCTTTGCAGGACTTTATTTGTGTATTTACTCAAATAGTGTTTTTGTTTGCTTCAGGCTGAAGCAATGACAAATGAAGAGGTGCAGGTGTACTTTTATTTTTCTCTGCCCTCCTCACCAGTACCCACTTGCCCACTAGTCCCCCACCACTGCCTTTACAGGGGGCTTCATTTATGTTTTTCAGTAGTAATTTGATCTTTTTTTTGTTTGCTTCAAGGAGTAATGGCAAATGGGGAGAGGTGCAGCCAGGTGCTCTACTCTTTTATCTCCCATCCCCAGTGCCCACTTGCCCACTAATCCCCACCACTGCCTTTGCAAACGTTTAAGTAGTTAGTTTTTGGGTTTGTTTCCGGGAGTAATGGCAAACAAAGAGAAGAGCAGGAGGTGCTCCTTTACTTTATCCCCCCTCACTCCCTCCAACGCCCACTGCCCACTAATCCTCACCACTGCCTTTGCAGACGTTTAAGTAGTTAGTTTTGGGGTTTGCTTCAGGGAGTAATGGCAAACAGGGAGAAGTGCAGGAGGTGCTCCTTTGCTTTATCCCCCCTCACTCCCTCCAATGCCCACTGCCCACTGATCCCCCACCACTGCCTTTGCAGGGGACTTTATTTATGTCTTTAAGAAGTTACTTAGTTTTTGGGTTTGCTGCTTCAGGGAATAACGGCAAAAAAGTAGAGGCGTAGCCAGGTGATCTTTTATTTTATCTCCCCTCCTCATTAATGTCCACTTGTCAGCTAGTCCCTACCACTTCCTTTGCAGGGACTTTTTTTTATTTTATATGTATATTTATTTTAAGTTTTGTTTCCTTGCTTCACTTCAGGGAGTAATGGCAAACAGGGAGAGGTGCAGGAGTTGCTCTTCTACTTTTATCTCCTCTCAGTCTATACTAATGCTCACTTGGCCAGTTTGCAGACTACAAAGTTTGTTTTTGTTAACTTCAGTTTTGGTTTTTATTTTAATTCACTTCAGCAACACAGAACACGCTGCTGTCCTCAGTCCTTATTCCTTTCCTGGCTTAGCCCCAATCTTAGTTTTAATGCTCCTGGCCTTGTCTTCCTGAGTAATTGATGATAACCTTGCTGTTCCTTCTGTTCCTCCATCACTGGTTTACTGCTCGTCTCTGAGTCCTTAGTTTATAATTCCCTTAATCTGCTCTTTTTTGGCCCCCTAATGCCCTTACATTCTAGTGGACTACTGGACTGGTATTAGTGTTTTTTTTTTGGGGGGGGGGATTGGTCTGGATTCTCTGGATGATTGGGTTGGGTAAGCTTTTTTTTTAATTTATTACAACACACAGCACCAAATTGAAACTAAGTAAAACGGCCACAAAATGACTGTGTTATTGCTCAAATCACTGCTGTGCTGCTGCAGATGACAACCAGATCTAAGTAAGCAAGATGAGTCAGTCACATGGACACATGCCGAACAGTTACTGTGATCACGGTGGCCATGGGTGGGTGGCTGCCCATGGAGGAGCTAGCTGATATCTGCAGCATGACAGTGGGTGACTGACTGCTGACTACTGCTTCTAGGCAGGCAGCCTTCCATTACATTCCTTCCACTGACTCACTGCTGATGAGTGAAGTAAAAAAACAAATGCTGTATGATGAGACGTGTTACTGCAGTGCTGCTACCCACACTATTTTCTCACTCTGCATGCCAACAAGTAAAGTCAAGAGCCCACAAGCCATTAGCCAAGCAGACGGAGTACTGCTTCACACAGACCTGCCCACCCCAGACTGACTGACAACGTGACTCACTGCAGTCCCTGTTCAATGGGTGTCAGGCAGCCCCTTATGTGGTGCAGCTCTGTGAAGGACCCCTGGCTGCCCTTTTCCTGCCTGTCTGCAAAATGCACAAGTCAGCTGATCCCCTGTTGACTGAGTCCCGTCCCATGACCCATCTCCTCAGATAGTCATCCGCAACAGAGACGCGGGGTCAGACGGTGCCCTGCCCAGTACATACACCAACAATAAGTGCTTTCAGTGACTGCTGCCACCTGCTGGCTGCTGTGGTGCTACACGGTTATATTAACTGTGAGAGAATTGCAAATCTTAAAGGGCCCCCTAAGTCTGTGAGCCCCTGTGTCACTGCACTGGCTGCACTGGCTATTCCTCTGACACTGGTATCTACTTCAGCAATGCTCACCATGGGTATAATTTTTGGAAACAGCAGTAGGCTGAATCAGAGCAGCTTCACCTCTCGTACCTACCCCAGCAATGCCCACCGTGAGTATAATTTTTGGAAATAGCAGCAAGCTCGCTAAGAGCAGCTGTGCCTCTCGTACCTGCCTCAGCATTGCCCGTCATGGGTAGAATTTTTGGATGCAGCAGCAGGCTGAATCAGAGCAGCTGCACCTCTCATACCTACCTCAGAAATGCTCACCATAGGTATAATTTTTGGACACAGCAGCAGGCTTGCTAAAAGCAGCAGCACCTCTCGTACCTGCCTGAGCAATGCCCACCATGGGTATAATTTTTGGAAACAGCAACAGGCTCTCTAAGAGCAGCTGTGCCTCTCATACCTACCTCAGTAATGCTCCCATGGGTATATATTATAGCTCAGGGCACCTAACAAACAGTGTAATAGCAAAAAAAAGCAGTCTTTCACATGACTTTTGTTATGGTCAGGATCAGGTAATCAGGTAGTAGAACAGGTAGGGTATTAAGTACCCAACCCGACTACTTGGTTTTCATCTCTGTATTTTTAGTGTACTTTTGAGGTACCTGAGGGTAGTCTCGGGAGTTGGATATTTTAGTACCCACTCATTCCTATTAACAGTGGCCTGCAGGGCCATTTGCTTAGCAAGACACATGTTCATGGTCATGTTCAACAGGTCAGCTGATTTGCCTATGGGCTGCAATGCCATGCACAATGCAATCTAGAGGCTCAAGGTCATGCTCAACAGGGTACCTGTATTGCATATGGCCAGATGGTCCATAGAAACATAGATGTCAGCAGAAAAGATCATCTATCCATCAAGTTTGCCCTGTTTTACCTCATCCTACCCAATGACCTGTTGTCTAAATGCATTTTTCCCTCACCCCCATTGCTTCCCTGATGGTCCTTCTGAATAACTCTTAAGCCCTAGACTGTGTCCCAGCTGTACTTGAATCTATTAATGTTTTGCACCCAGGACCACAGCCACTAGGCTGTTCCATGGCTGTATCACTCTCTCATTAAAGTTAAACATGTTCACATACCTCCTGAATTCCCCCCACCAGCTTCCATTCATGTCCCCTTATAACATGGGTTCCTAAAATACTGTCATCTGATTCGTCCAAACAGGTCACCTGATTGTTGATTAATCTCTGATATACCCACAGTTACATGTTCACATGGCTTTCTTTCACTATTTCTTTAGGTAAAACTCTAAAAAAAACATTGTCCATATTATAAGAAGATTAACCCACTCTATGGTATGAGTTTGCTGAGCATTAATCCACGCCTGGGTGGTTGAGATCACTTGGCTTCGCCTCGTGATTCCAACCCCCCCGCCAGGCATGGATTAATGCTAAGTAAACCCATACCCTGTCATGGGATAATCCCTCCTTATGTTTGACTTGTTATGTCTACTGAACAGTTCTTTGCCATTTACATTGTTTATACCATTTCTGTCAGAAACATGAAGGTGTCTGTCATGTCACCCTCTCCCTTCTGGTCTCCAGTACACATGTTGTGAAGTTTTACTTCACTGGTGAAGCTGCAAATTCCCCTTCGTGAAAACCTTTGTGAGTTTGCTAATTCACCACTTTACAATATGTTTTCCTGGAAAAGTGGCACTTTATCAGATGAAGCTAGGTGAACACAGATGAAGGTGTAACTTTGCTGGTGAATTTGCATGACTTCACTTTAAAAAAGTGCCACTTTGCCTGCCAAAAACTTTGTGAACTTGGCACATCATACTGTGCTTCGCAAATCTGGCAAACTTCAAGAATTAATTTGTGAAGCAGGGTTCGCAAACTTTGCATATCTCTAGCCTCTAGTGAGTACACGGAAACGTAGAACTTGATGGCAGATAAGGACCATTTGGACCATCTAGTCTGCCCATTTTCCCTACATACTGTAACACCATAGACCCTACTTTATGTCTGGTTTAGTCCTCCCTTCCCTTCCCTAACTACTAAGGTTCCCTTATGCATATCCCACGCTTTATTAAAACATGCTCAAAAACAAGGGGGTATACTATGAAGCTGTTGGGGTGGACTCAGGGAAAACGTAAAAGAGAGTGGTGGATGTCTGCCACAGCTTTTGCCCCCACCACATCCGCTGGAAGGCTGTTCCAGGCATCCACCACTCTCTCTGTGAAGAAGTACTTCCTTACATTTTCCTTGAGCCCACCCCACCAGCTTCATAGCATACCCCCTTGTTTTTGAGCATTTCTTTATCAGAAATTGCTTCCCTCTTGTACCTTATTTATACCCGTGAGGTATTTGAGAGTCTCTATCATATCCCCCATTTCCCTCCTTTCCTCCAGGGTGTACATATTGAGGTCATTTAGTTTCCCCCCATATGGGCTCCGCTGCAGACCTTGCACCATTTTAGTTGCTGTCCTCTAGACCGCCTCTTCTATGTCTATGTTCTTCCGGAGATGTGGTCTCCAGAACTGGACATAGTATTCCAGGTGAGGTCTCACCAATGATTTATACAGTGGCATCACCACCTCCCTCTTTGTGCTGGTGATACCCCTTTCTATGCACCCTAGCATCCCACTGGCTCTCCCACAGCCTTGTCACACTGTCTGGCCACCTTTAGGTCATCAGATATGATTACTCCCAGGTCTCTTTCATGTTTGATGGCCATCAGTACCACGCTTACCATCTTGTACTTCACCCCTGGGTTTCTATGCCTTAAGTGCATGATTTTGCACTTCTTCACATTGAAACTTAGTTGCCATACCCTTGACCACTCCTCAAGCTTTTTTAGATCCCTATTCATTTTGTCCCCCCCTCCGGAGTATCTACCCCGTTGCAGATTTTAGTGTCATCTGCAAAAAGGCACACCTTCCCTTCTAGTCTCTCTGCTATGTCACTAATAAATATATTAAAAAGAACTGGTCCCAGTACTGATCCTTGTGGCACCCCTCTGGTTAGCCTCCCATCCTCAGAGTGAACTCCATTTACCACCGCCCTCTGACGCCTATCCCCCAACCAATTCCTTACCTAGGTTACCCCTTTGGCCCCACTCCCAGACTGCCCAAGTTGTTCACTAGTCTCCTATGTGGAACGGTGTCGAAGGCCTTACTGAAGTTTAGGTAGGCTTCATCCACCACTTCACCCTAATATACTTCCCTGGTCACCCAGTCAAGGAAATCTATTAGATTCATTTGACATGACCTCCCCCTGGTGAATCCATGCTGCCTTTGATCCAGTGAGTTGCCAGTATCAAGATATTCCACAATCCTGTCCTTCAGCAGCGACTGTACATGTTCAGTGCCTTCAGTTGATCCTCATAGGCTCTGCCCATTGGCCTCGAATCATTTTGGTTAACCTATGCTACACTGTTTCCAGCCTGTTTCTGTCTTTCCTTAGGTGGGGACTCCAGAACTTGGCACAGTATTCCAGATGGGGTCGTGCCAGTGATCTACACAGAGGTAGCATTACCTTGTTCCTCCTAATATCAAAACTCCTCCCAGTATGATCCAACATTCTGGTTGCTTTGCTGTGGGCCTTGTTGAATTGGATAATTTGTTTTATGGAGTCATTTAGGATGACATCCAGGTCCCTTTCCTCAGAAGTGGTGCCCAGCTTACCCCCCCCCTCATTCTGAGTTCTTGTTGCCAATGTGCATCTCATTGCACTTTTTGGCATTGAATTTCAACTGCCAAACCTTGGACCAATTTTCTAACTTCTGCAGGTCCCGCTGCAACTCCCTTTGTTCCTTCTTGCTAGCTACCCTTCCATGGGATCCGGTTAAAATAGCGCAACCGAAATCGCGCGTTCAATATTAGCGCAGTCAAAACAGCATAGTATTAAATTGCTGTGTCATTGAAAAGTGCTTACCTTTATAGCGCCAGTCTACATAGCCCAAAGTGCTTCCTCTTTGTGGATAGTAGCTTTTTTTTATTTGTAGTAAACAACTGACAAAGACAGTTTCAGCTAGCCTGAAAAGAACAAGCAAGAGACAGACAGCAGTAACTGCACAAACCCTGTACGGGCCCGTATTGGGAGGATTCTGCTGGACTTCGGAGCTCCTAAGATTGAGTGTGCACTGTGAGTGTGGCGTCTGCCTGCGGGGGGTTGTATGTGTATGTGTGTGCATGTTCATTCTCGAAAGATACACTGCTCAAAGACGTGTTGCGGAAAAAAAACTTTAAATCCAGTTAGGTGCAACTTACTGACTACAGAGAGTCCTGAGGGATATATATTTAGTAAATTGTTTTTCAAGGATAGCCCTAAGAGTTAATTGACATCCTTTGTAAATCTAATATGTTATGTCAGGGAGGATGACATGGGAGAGGTTGCAGTGTGTGTATTTCATAACACAGTCACAATCGATTGTACAGGAGCCAAGCAAAGTAGGTGCCCTTATAAAAATAAATACCTAATCCTGTTGGCTGACTGAAGGATAAAAGCTGTTCTGTTCTGTATGCTATTGTGCTATGTGACTAATTTTACTGCGCTATAGAGAGCTTACGATATTTTGTGCATGCTAATTGTGCTTGCGCTATTGACGATGCATGATTTTGACATTAAACCCCCTGCCACAGAGCTTAGTGTTATCTTGGAAGAGACACATCTTACCCTGTATTCCTTCTCCTATGTTGCTACTGAAAATACTGGAAAGTACTCCCAGTACTGACCCCTGTGGCACCCCAATTATAGACATCCTTCTCCCCTGATTTAACCCTGTTTATCACAGTTCTCTGATGTCTCCCTCTAAGCCATCTTCCCACCCATCTAACTAGGACTTTTGCTGCTCCTAGATCCTTTAAATTCTTCAGCTACATTCTGTGTGGCACTCAGTCCAATGCCTTGTAGAAGTTGCTGCTGCAGCTGGCCAGGAACCCAGCAAAAGGACTCCATGATAGTAAACAGCAGGGGTTGTGGCAGGGAGGTCTTATCAGACCATCTTATCAGACCAACTTCTTTGACTGTGTAACCAAAGCAGTGGATAAGTGGCAAGCGGTGGATTTACTCTGCTTTGACTTCAGCAAGGCATTCGGCTCAGTGTCACACAGAAGGTTGCTGAAGAAGCTAGAGCATCTGGTTGCAATGAAGGACTTAGCTGGACAGGTGGGTCCTGTCCTTCTCAATATGTTCATCAGTGACATAGGAAAAGCAATAAAGGCAAGATGTGTCTCTTCACAGATGACACGAAGCTCTGTGGCAGGGTAGATGGTGAGGATTGGTTAAGGGAGTTTCAGAGGGACCTACACAGGTTAGAAAGGTGTTCCATGGTTTGGCAGTTGAAAGTCAATGCTAAACAATGCAAAGTAATGCACATAGGGAACAAGAACTGCAGAATGGAATATTGAATGGAAGGATTTAAGACTGACACTACTTCTGTGGAAAGGGACCTGGGAGTCATCACAATCAACTCGCCCAAACAATCCAGCTAATGTAACAAGGCCTACACTACAGTAAGGTAAGTAGGGTGTTGGGGTATTGTAGACAAGGTCTTGATAGCAGGAGGAAGGAGGTAATATTTCTTCTCTAGAGATCTCTGATGAGGTCCCATCTGGACTACTGTGCTCAGTTCTAGAGTCCCCAACTAAGGAAAGAAAAAGACAGCCTGGAGACGGGGCAGCTCAGGGTAAAAAACAAACAAATGATTCAGGACCAACATGGCAGATCCTATGAAGACCAGCTTAAGGCACTGAACATGTACTTGCTGGAGGCCAGAAAGGAGATGGGTGATATGGCAGAGCACTTCAAGTTCGTGAATGGAATGAACAGGCTAAACAGTAAAGAACTAATCAGCAGGAAAAACTAGTCAAAATATGGGGACAGAAATAGAAGTCGGTGGTTGGGGAGATTCAAAAGGAGTGTGAGAAAGCTTTATTTTACAGAAAGAAAGTGGTTCAGCCATGGAGCAGTCTGCTGACTGAATCGGTGATTGCAAAAAGCAGTGATAGTTTGAAGCACAGCTGGAACATAGTTAAGGGCTTAATAGTTACTCTCAGGGGGTAATGAGAAGACAGAGGCAATGGGGAGGAGGGGCAAAAACTCTGTCTAGACAACTGGTCTTGGAGTAGGATAGGGTATAACAGAGCAGACTGGGTGGGCTGATTGTCTTTTTCTGATGATATTCCTTATGTTTCTATGAATTTGCAGAAGTGTGACTAGGAAAGGAAGAGGAAGAAGGAGGGGTCGAGGAAGAATGAGAGTTTCAGAGAAGAGTTTTTTTAACTTCTGCCAGTGCAGGAGTAGAGAAGTAGGATGGTAGTTCTCAGGAACAGAATGGTCAGCCCGTTTGTTAAAGGGGGGCTTGGCCTGATATTCAGTCTTTATTGAAAGTCCCAAGTGTAAAAGAGTGATTTACAAAGAAAACCATGCACGTTTCCATGGAAGGAGCAGACAGAAGTACTATAGAAGTTTGAAACATCAAGGCTGTGATCAGATTTGTGGCCCTTAGAAGGGTTTAGGGTTTATCCAGAGTTGAAATCTTCAGCATACTGAATTAAAGAGATTCATTGACATAAATTGGGTCACAAGTATTTTCTCCCTTAATTTGCATTGTCATCAATTTAGTAATTCTTTCTGGGTTACAAAGTGAATATTTTAGAAGTAAAAATAGATTTGTAGAATACAGTATTTGTTAGTCAAGTACTGTATGATTAAATGGAAGGATAGTAAGCTGGGAATTAGTCTGCATTCTTCCTCTAAATTATTTTTTCCCAACTAAATTTTAGGAACAAAAAAGTGGATGCTGCCTCAGTTTATGCACTGACATTGAACAAAAAAGGTTATCTATCATGCACTGTGAACAAATAAAAAAATTACATTATGAATGAAGCTTTCACCACAAGGCTTTGTTTAGGAATGACCTGTAAAAGAAAGGCTAGCATGGTTAATAACATTCTAACAGCTGCTTCCTGTCCCACAGAGGGAAATGCAGGATCTGAACTTGCTACCTGTTGGCTCTAAACCTAGGACTCAGCCATATGAGCTACAGGAGAAGGTTTCCCAACAAGGCTGGTAACAGTTCCCATAGTTGTCATCATTATTATGTGAATAAAATATGCTGAGGCCTTGCCAATATTAATATTGGCTAGAGGATTCTTGCTAGCTGTGGCCTAGCTACTGCAGGCCACCAGCAGGCTCTCCTACTAACAGAAACATGGTAAAGTTTACATTTATTGGGAGTCTGCATAATGCAGTGTAAAAGTACAGTTCTGTGAAGCAGGAGATACAGATTAAAATCTCATCAATGCCACTTTTTGTATGCGACCTTGAGAAAGTTACTGAACGTCCCCATGCAATACAGTTCCACACAGAAACATAGACACTGACGGCAGATAAGGGTGGCTTGGCCCAACTAGGCTGCTCATTTTACCTACCTACTTTAACACCACAGACTCTACTTGATCTCTGGCTTCGCCCCTTCCCCCTTTCCCTACCTCTAAGGTTCCCTTATGCCTATCTCATGCATTCTTGAAGTCCGTCAACCATTTTTACCCCCACCACCTCCACTGGGAGGCTGTTCCAGGCATCCAGCACTCTTTCTATGAAGAAATACTTTCTTACATCTGTCCTGAACCCCCCCTCCAGCTTCATAACATGTCCCCTTGTTTTTGAGCATCTTTTCCTCTGAAAAATGCTTCCCTCTTGAACCTTATTTATACCTGTGAGGTATTTGAATGTTTCTATCATATCCCCCCGTCCCTCCTTTCCTCCAGGGTGTACATATTGAGGTCCTTCAGTCTCTCCTCATAGAACTTGTGCTGCAGACCCTGCACCATTTTGGTTACCCTCCTCTGGACTGCCTTTACCGTGTCTATGTCCTTCCGGAGATGTGGTCTCCAGAACTGGACACAGTACTCAAGGTGAGGTCTCACAAGTGAGTTATACAGCTGTTCACCATCTTTTTATTTCTGCTGGTGGCACTCCTCCCTATGCAGCCTAGCATCCCACTAGCTCTCCCCACTGCCTTATCACACTGTCTGGCCACCTTTAGATTATCAGATATGATTAACTCCAAATCGCTTTCCTGTTTGGTGATGGCTTATACCACTCCCCCCAATCTTGTACTCTGCCCCGGGTGACTGTGCCCAAGTGCATTATTTTGCACTTCTTTGCATTGAAACTTAGCTGCCACACCCTTGCCCACTTCTCTAGCTTTCTTAGATCTCTATTCAGTTTTTCGATCCTCCCGGAGTGTCTACCCTATTGCAGATTTTAGTGTCATCCGCAAAGAGTCATACCTTCTCTTCTAGCCCCTCTGCAATGTCACTAATAAAGACATTAAAGAGGACCAGTCCTAGTACCGATCCCTGTAGCACCCCACTGTTCATCTTCCCTTCCTCGAAGTGAACTCCGTTTACCACTACCTTCTGTCTCATTTTCCCCAACCAATTTCTCACCCAGTTTGCCACCTTTGGCACCTTTGGACCCACTCCCAGACTTCCCAGCTTGTTTATGAGTCTTCTATGTGAAAAGTGTTGAAGTCTTTACTGAAATCTCGGTAGGCCACATCCACTGCTACGCCCTGATCTAATTCCCTAGTCACCAAATCAAAGAAGTCTATCAGATTTGTTTGAAATGTTCTCCCTCTAGTGAATACAGGCTGCCACAGATCTTGTAGGCCACTGTATTCAAGATATTCCACAATTCTATCCTTTAGTAGTGATTCCATTACTTTCCCCACCACCGAAGTCAGGCTGACTGGCCTGTAATTCCCAGCCTCCACCTTGCTCCCACTTTTGTGAAGTGGGACTACATCTGCCCTCCTACAGTTCTCTGGAACCACCCCAGTCTTCAGTGAATGGTTGAACAGGGCTGTCATAGGTGCAGCCAGCACCTCCCTGAGCTCCTTCAGAATCCTATGATGCACCCCATCTGGTCCCATTGCCTTGTCCACTTTCAGATTTGCAAGTTTCTTCAGGACTGTCTCCTCTGTAAATGGACTAGTGTCCACATCCCTCCCTTCAATGCTCTTGGCCCTTATCTGTGGTCTCTTGCCTTCCCCTTTCTCTGTGAACACAGAACAAAAGTATTTGTTCAAGTTGTCCGCTTTTTCCTGGTCCTTCTTCATGCACTCCCCTCCTTCACTCCTAAGCCTTACTATCCCTCTTCTAGTCTTTCTCTTTATGCTTGCATACCTGAAAAATACATTGTCCCCTTTCTGTACTGCCTGGGCTATTTTTTTACTATTAAACTGGGTAAAAACAGGACACACACTGCAAACAAGATGGTGCTTCTCAGCTGGGTTATCCTTGGAAACATAATCTGGAGTCTAAGGACAGGAGCATATTGACAGCAAGGACCTTTAGGTGACAATTTGTTCAGCACAGGAGTTAGATTTAATATGAACATTGTACCTACAATACAGGTGCTCCACCATGAACCTTACGGAGCAAGGCTCCAGCAGCTTAACCTGTACTCCCTAGAACAAAAGTGCAACAGAGGCAACATGATAGAAACTTTTAAATACCTCAAAGGAATAAAAGTACTACAGGCTCGGAGCCTCTTCCAGGAAAATATGGGTTCACAGACAAGAGGTCACAGCATGCGCCTCAAGGGAGGTAGATTCACAAGCAACCTCAGGAAGTTCTTCTTGAAGGAGAAAGTGGTGGAACCCTGGAACAGCCTGACTGAAAAGGTTGTAGCTGCTAAAACAATAGGGGAGTTCAAACAAACTTGGGACAGGCACATTGAAAACCCAAAATGAAGTGGGAAGGGGAGTAGGAAATTGGGCAGACTTGATGGATCACACAGTCCCCTTCTGCAGACACATTCTTGTATTATGTTCTTTTGTACAATGATGGGTTCTTTTGATCAAAAGCACTTGTAGGTGGCTTTATTTTGTTCTTGTACATTTATTAATTTTCTTCCTGAGGTGTCACCATGGCTTAATTGGTGGCACATCTGCCTTTAGACCAGAAGGTCATGGGTTCTAGTCCCCCACAAGAACTTGGGCTCATATCTAAAATTCTGGCACTCCATCACAGTACTAGGATGACACTGCACTGTGTGTGGGGGGGGGGTGGCTTTTTCAGATGAGAGGACAGACTGAGGCCCCTTCTGTCCATCACTGACATTATCCAGGTGGATGCCTTGGTAAAAGTCAAAGAACCCTTGACACTTTTTGCAAGAATATAGGATTCTCCTTTGGGTCCTGGCTGGCAGTCCCCTTCCTATAAATCCATTTCAGGCATTTAGTCAGGGCCATATTTTATTTTTGATGAATGGATTGACTGCCACAGCAAGCTTACAGTTATTTCACTACCAGTCTTTCTCAGTGCTTGCAAAGTGCTTTGGGATAAAGCTCCACTGTGAATTAATGAGTTATGATAGGAGAATTCTACACTATTTATTTTGTTCCCCGGACAATTTGCCCATCTGAACCCTTTCCTAATTCAAAAGGGAAGGACCAAGATTCAGTTTTAAAGATCTTAGGGTTACATTCAATGTCTCAAAAGATGCTGACACAAATGGGATAAACAGCCCAATTTGCCACAACCCTCTGAAGCCATAAGACTGCATAGTCACAGGAAGGTAGTGATCTCCCTTCAACTATGTCTTAATGCAAAATGAGTCAGATGCCAGATGTTAGTGGGTGCAATCAGTTTGCACCTGCTAACATACTGTTGTGTGACCCTCACAGAGTCTCAGCCAGGTACAGTACTAGTCAAATGATGCTATGTCATGCAGCAATTGTGTTTGATGGGCAGTGTCTCCTAGCTGATATCCCTGCATCCACACCAGGGCTTGACAAATTTTAAAATTAGGTACTTGTCCACGGACAAGTGGCTTGTCCAAAAGTAGTTGTCCCAGTGCTTGAGTTGGTAGTCCCGGTATAAGATGACATATTTTTAATGGAAAGTATCAAACTACAGAAAACTCAATGGATTTATTGTAGTAGTTATTTAGTGTTGAAATAGACAATAAGGAGAATAAATAATATGATTTTATTTTGTCAGCAGCATGGCGGGAGCTGCGAGCATAGACAGAATTAGCATTAGCAGCGAGGAACTGACAGCAAGTGTGGTTGCAGCAGCAGCACAGAGTGCCAGCCTGCAGCACAGTGAGAACATCGTTACAGCAGAGTAGCAGACAGTACAGCATCAGCATTGGGAAAAGTTACAGGAAGCCTGAGCTTGCTCCTGAGCCAGAGCATCATATTCAGTCATGTCGTCATCAAGACTAGTGACCGCCTCAGGGACATTTGTCGTGAATCAAGCAGAACTAGTAGTTGAACTAGCATGACCATGATGACCATGAATGGCGTGTGCCAGGACCAGATAGTAGCCAGTGGTTGATAAGCTGATCGAGGATCAAATCTGTCTAATGCAGGCCTTCAACTGCTATATGCAGAAGTGACTGAGCGTGTCATCAGCCAAACTTGTTCTTATTTTTGTTTTATAAGATTCTGAATGGAGAATACTCTCTCACATTTAGCAGTAGACACACTCATAGCCAGTAACATTTCTATTAGGTTAAGGATGTGAGCAAGCTGGGCAGGTTTCTCTCGTGGTAGTCCGTGAATACACTTGCAGATATGGCTTTGTCAACTGCAGACTTAAGCATTGCTTTTTTAATGCACAATACTCCCTTTATACTGGTTACATGATCTTCAGAAAAAAGTTAGAAAGTAGTCTAATAAATTACTTAAATCAGTTGTGCCAAATTGTGCAAGTTCTTCGTGACAGATCAAAATTTTTGAACTCCAAGCAACTGAACCATTTCAGAGGTTCTTCGAAATTCGGCGTGATCAATGTAAGATATGCCATCCTATTAAACTGTGCAGCTGTGTATCAATCGTAAAATTTACTTCTGCAGTTCCGTTTGAAAGTGAAAGGAACAATCTTGTCCTCACTGCCACGTTTTGAAATGAGGTAGTTCATGCATTTCTCTGCAGGATTATATTGGTTCAGAAATTATGTCATAAACTTTCCAGGTCTTGTTTTAGCTCAGTCAACTGAAGTAAGCATGTCTCAACGAGTTGGGGGACTTCTAATATTAGTAGGTCATCTTTCTGAAATTCAAGTGATAAATTTTTTCAATATTGTGGGAAAATCTTGAAGAATAAACAGTGATTTTACAAACTGTACTGCGCGCATCTCTTAGAAGTGCCTTTGCTTTGGCCCCATCATCACCAGCAGAGTTTGACACATGTTCAAGATGTCTGAATTACTGTAGGCAGGTTGACTTGAACAGCATGAACTGAGTGTGACTTACTTGCAAGCCAACACACTGTTTTATTGCACTGAAATGAGCCAACTCGTGTGTGTATGACATCTGCTATTTCTGCAGTTCCCAAGTTTCTTGGGGCTGTAGTGGTAAAATTAAAATTCCTTTCAAGGTGTTTTCTTTTTTTGAACAAGGGATTTTTTCATGATCGAACTGCTAACTCAGTTTGTGGGCTCACGAATGCATGGGTATTAACAGTGGGGACATGTTCTCGGATTTTTTGCTATGGTGCACCTGTATGTACCCATCATCACACTGGCACCATCAAAGTTGGCACATATGAGAACTGGTCCAGGTCTGCTCACATCGTTAAGGTCCACAAAGAAAGATCAACAGACTCAAGTGCAGAGGTTATTGCTTTAAAACTCCATCTGCATGAGAATGTTCAAGAGGTACAGCTTTAATTAACACAGTTGTAACTTTTTTTTCTGCGCCATCAACAAAGCGAAGGAAGACATTTTCCACTCTACAATGCTTGCATCTGTACTGCCATCTGCAAGAACGGTAGCAATTTTGTATTTTGATAGTCTGGATCTGTGTTGTAGACATGACAGCTGATATTCAGTTACAGAAATCTCGGCCCGTTTACCATTTTACGTAATTGCTGCGAGTTTAACCCATTTTTTTTTGCAATGTGCAAAGCCACTCCATATCTGAGAAAGGACGTAAATTTTTTAGCCAAGGAATATGCGATGTGTTAAATAAATGCCTCATTTTATTTTTGGTGACTTCCTCCATCTGAGAAAATGCATGATATATTGCAGTTTCAGATATGTTAAAATTGACTGCATGTTGACCAGTTTGTGACTATGGTGGTTTGCACAAATTATATGTGATTCGATTTCTCATGGGCTCTCACGGACTCAATTCTGAAATTATTTGAACCAGTGGCAAACACGTTAGGTTTTTGAATAAGCAGGAGTCGCAAGAGTGGGATATTTCTCACAGGCAGAGCAGTACATGATGTATTTTGGTCATCATACTTAACCAGGTAAACTGATTTAGCCAGTGATGCTGAAATGTTCGAGCCCTTTTTTCAACATCATATTTTTATCTTTGCTTCTTTTCTAGTGTTTATTTCCTCATCATCTAAAATGAAAGGTACACTTTACCTGTACTGAACCAGAATGTGATGGCACTGAACTGCTGCTACTGTTATGCTTCACTCGTTTCAGAAACTGGTACGGTCAAGTTGACTGTGATCGCCTGTTATGTCTACAAACACAGACCCAGACCGAGAACCTTGGTCGTTTTTTCCTGACCACTAGTAGGGCCAGGGGGCTGGTTGGGGCTGGCTTTCAGACTGTGAAGAAGGCTCAGGGTCAGGCTCTTTACTTTTTTGTTTCCGATGAAGAAGATTTTTTCCCTGTCCAAAGGAAAATAGAGTAACTTCTTTGGCTTATTTTGTTGCATTATTTTAACTGTCTTCTATGCTGCAATTGTGAAATAAACTAATAAAGATTGTTGTATTATTGTACACAATAAAATTCTATTTTGTGTTATCTTTTGTGTGTTGTGTTACTGTAATTTTTTTTTTAAGCTGTTGTGCTTATGCAGCACTACAAGAGGGCAGGACAGAGGTGGGTAGGTGGGAGGGCTGAGTCCAGAGCGGACGGAGACTAGCAATTGCTTTTTCCTTCTTAGGTCAGGTTAGGTCTCACAGCCACACACAAACAAACACTTCCACCAGTGTAGCTAGTACTGGTAGGTTTATTTTATTTTTGGTGTCCCCAAAATGCCTTTTCCTTCTCAGGTCAGGTTTGGCCTCACAGCCGTACAATACACCTCCACCAAGAAGTACTAGCTAGGGTTTATTATTTTCTTCTGTGTAGTGTCACTGTCACTTTCACACAAAAAATGTTTTTCTTTTTCCCTTCCTATAGGTGGGTAGGTGGGAGGGCTGGGTCCAGAGCCGACGGTATACTAGCAGGAAATTGCTTTTTCCCTTCTCAGGGCAGGTTCGGTCTCACAGCCACACACAAACACACTTCCACCAGTGTAGCTAGTACTGGTAGGTTTATTTTATTTTTTCGGTGTCCCCAAAATGCCTTTTCCCTTCTCAGGTCAGGTTTGGCCTCACAGCCCTTTACACATATACACCTCCACCAAAGTACTAGCTAGTCTTTATTATTTCTTCTGTGTAGTGTCACTGTCACTTTTCACACAAAAATGTTTTTCCTTTCCCTTCCTATAGGTGGGTAGGTGGGAGGGGCTGGGTCCAGAGCCGGATGGAGTACTAGCAGAAATTGCTTTTCCTTCTCAGGGCAGGTTCGGTCTCACAGCCACACACAAACAAACACTTCCACCAGTGTAGCTAGGACTGGTAGGTTTATTTTATTTTTGGTGTCCCCAAAATGCCTTTTCCCTTCTCAGGTCAGGTTTGGCCTCACAGCCTCATACATACACACCTCCACCAAAAGTACTAGCTAGGGTTTATTATTTTCTTCTGTGTAGTGTCACTGTCACTCATGCCTCTCAACTGTCCCTGATTTTGCCTCAAAATTTTCTCTCGTCCCTCCTAAAAATTGTGTTTCCGTGACCAAACAGTGGTGGTTATAAAGCATAAACTAATGTCAAACATTTAAGTTACAGACTTTTCTTCTTTAGATAATGCATTTACACTAAGCCCTTTATTCTACCAGCTTCCTGGTGGATAACTCCAATTTTGAAGAAGTGTCCCTGATTTTGGTCCTTTGTCCCTGATTTTTAAGCCTTGTCCTGATTTGTGAGGCAGGAGGTTTCCACACAAAAATGTTTTTCCTTTCCCTTCCTATAGTATATTTCTAAGAAAGAAGTCCACAGTTGTTCCCAAATTCTGTACCCTCTCCTCTCAGGGCAGTTGGGTCTCACTCACCGCCACTGCCACACACACCTCCACCAAGTACTTGGTAGGACAAACAAAGTACTAGCTAATAAGTTTATTTAAGGTAGCTATCTTTTTTTTGGTATCAATCTCTTTTTATACTGCGACTGTTTACTTTATTAAGTATTCAGTTCTTTCCTTCCACAATTTCCTCTACTCTACCCTTAGGCTCTCAGGGCAGGTTCGGTGGTCTTGCAGGAGGCACACATTATCAGTCAGGTCCAAGTCCTGATCTCTGCTCTCTCTCTCAGGGAGGCAGGCTTGTCTCTAAAACACACCCACACACACACACCAACCCTTATCACACGATTATTGAAATGTTTAGTAATTCCACAACTTAAATTCAACACACAATCACTTCCCCCCACTTAGAGTCTCATGTTTTTTTGCCTTTTTTATTTATTTAAGAGCTGTGTATCCTTTTATTTTTCTTCACTTCACGTGTCCAAACAACACACACAGCTCCCTGAATTCAGTGTGCAGTGTTTTTGCTTAGTTCTCCTTCTTTTTTTTTTATATATATATAAAATCAGCAGATTGTTTAATCAGACTTTCCACTCTAAGCAAACTCTCTCTCCTCACATCCCCTCCCCAAACTACAGATCCTCCTACTCTCCTGCTCCAAAATTCCCAATATATATTTGTATTATATTCTAACTTCTCTCTCCTATTACTGATTTGCTAGTGACTCACGGCAATCAGCCCCAAATACACAGTTTGACTGTGCTCCAAACAGAAGCTGATGTCTCTCTGCCTCTCTCAGGCAGCGAAATAGGCGCGTTTGCCAACGTGCAGAAGCTGGTGCTACTGCCACTCAGAGCTCCAGTCCAACCCTAACGTCGATCACCAATAGCCAGGACTGACAGGAATGTGCCATCAGCTGCTGACTGCCTGGCACCTGTCGAGTCTGGCTATTTTGACCAGTCTGACGCTGGGCGTTTCTTCTTGGCGCCCCTCGCGCCTCCCCAAGTGTCTGCTGGTGCCCGATTGCACAGTTAATTCGGGAGTCGGGACATGGGGCACGTGTATGCCATGGGTTGTGGTGTAGTGGGTGCGCGATTCAGCAATGCGCACAAAGACTCCATCTAGTGGCCAGCGAGAGAAAAGCAGGTAAAAACCTGCAGATTTTAAACTGCAGTATGGTAGTCCGTGGGACAAGCAGAACTCTGGCATCTGCTTGTCCCTACATAAAAAATGGTAGTCCGGGACGTCGGGCTATAGGATTTGTCAAGCCCTGATCCACACTCCTGTTTACTTTGAGGCCTACATATGGGTAAGTTACTGAACTTTTTTCTGCCCCCAGTGGCCCTTATACTGGCAGCCCAGTAACTCCCACCTGCTCCCCATGCCGAATTCACTCCCTGATATCTACTGTATCATCCCTCTGTTATCTTGGTCCCCCTGTAAGTGTGACTGTATGGGTGCATTTGCTGCTCAGCCCCATTCACAGCTTTGCTGCTGTTTCCCGGTTGCAGCTTTGTGACTCCCCAATTGCCTGTCTGTAACAGTTTTAACAGGTGAAGGTAGTGGTGGTGGGGTTACAAGGTACTGTTACTTGGTTAGCAGGGCCACCATAGTCTGTGCATAGCCATCTGGATCATTTGCATGGCAGTCCCTTCCTCTTCTTTGTACAGTTGCAAACCGTGCAACATCCATGCAGGGAAGGGATGTAGCACAACTGACTCTAGGGCCCACTTTTGTTGATGTGAGAGTTTGCCTGTACTGGGACAATGTCGCAATCAGATTCTCATTTTTTAAACTCAGTTTTGTTCAAAAAGCTGTATCATGCACTTTGCAGTTTATCATAGTGACAAATCAAAAAGAATGACAGATTCAGTACGCAACTGTGCGTACAGAGCAGGATTGTGTTTTCAAAAAACATGGTTAACACCATTGTACCCATAGCAAACCAGAACTACACAATGACAAGATCCCAACAACTCACTTGCAGTACTCACCAGCATAGAGGGCACTCAGTTCCTGTGAATTTATAGCCCAGCTGGCTGAAAAGAATGGAGTAGTCACCAGACAGAGATTTACAGGCACCCCCCAAATCCAATATCGAGGGAGAAGTAGGGGGTATAGGAAGACAGTCATCAACTCAGAAAAAGAAAGAGGGCTCCTCTGATGACTGTAAATGTCTGTTCAATTGTGTAACACTTCACTTCAACACACCCAGTCTACAGTCTTCTCAAATCACCCACATATCTGTAAATTTTTTCAGTGATAGCTACAGAGATGTGGTAATCTGCTCCTTCCACTGCTTCTCGTCAACCTTTGCAGCCCATGATCTGATTCTGTAAAGTTGTTTGTTTGATTACTTCATTGCAGGTTGGGTTTCATATTTCTCTTTGCACTTTGACTCATCTGGTTTACAACTACTACCTGCTGTGTAATATGAGATCTACACACTTTTCTGTGTTTATTTGAAACTTTAAAAATGTATTAAAAACACCTGCACTGAAAGTGAATAACTAATAAATTTATGAATTAAAACATTTTGGTGGCATTATTTACAGACTTTGATCAGAAGTAATGTAGCTCTCTACATTTCACTCACAGTGGCGTAGGCTTCGTGCACAAGGCACGTAAACATATTTGCTGTCCCACAGAATCAAAACGAAATAACATTATTAGGCCTGTTCTATAATGACAATTTGGATGCATAATTATTTAAATAATTAAAAATGTGAATGCAGTATTCTGGCTAATGATCAAGGTAACTTGTTTAAACTCCCCCAGATTTAACATCTAATACTTTGGTTATGATACTGTATGCAACTACAGTTTCAAACAAAAGAATACGTAATCAGGTTTTGCCCAAATAGTCTGCATATTTCTTTTGCCCTTGCAGGAGGGTGTTTTATCAAATGATATTTATTTTATTAAACAAAACAAGGAAGAAAATAACAGAATTCTGCATACTTGACCAAATAGGTACCTATAGAGTTATTCTTCCAGAAGATGGCGTACTTAGAAAGCAAACCTGCTGTTCATTGATATGACATTCCTCACATTTTGCAAGACTTTACAGGACTGTCCTGTCCTTCAGTTTTCCTTTATGATTTATATTCTTCCTCTCTCACTTTCTTCCTCAGTGTTTTATCAAGTCACTGTCTTGTAGGTGCACCATTCATTTTAAAAATGTTCTACGATTTTATGGATCAAAGAATAATGCTGTCTACAATCAAAATTGGTTAAAGTGTTAAAAGATGAATTGCTCTCCAGTAAAATCTGCGAACAGAATTAACCAGATATTTGAACAATTTCAGATCTTTAAAGAGGAATTACTCTCCAGTAAAATCCGAGAACAGAATTAACCAGATTTTTGAACAATTTCAGATCTTTAAAAAAGACATTTTGAATATGAAAACTTAAGAACCTCTTTGTACATTTTCTGAAAACTATTGTTTTGGCTTCATCGAAAAATCACTCAATTGTAAAACAAATTGTGTTTGATTTTAGTAAATGTTCTGTGTTGTTTCTGTTAGCTTTCACATACCCTATGAACTACAAACTTGTCCATGTTAAATTGTAACACATTTAGTTAATTAAAAAAAATATCTTCGAAAAGGGACACTGTCAACCCTTTTTGCATCATTTGTTTGCAGATGAAACCCCACATTTTATGATTGCTTACGTTCTCCAAAATTCACTGATGTTGCTTGTTTTATCTGCCTCCATTCTTAGCAGAACTGAAATCCCATGCTAATGATATAGTTATACCCAGTCTTGTTTTGTTTCAAATCCTTGATCTATGCTTATTTTACACTTCCTGAACATTAGTAGCAACCCCCCCAAACAAACCAATCACTTATTATGCATTAGTTTCCTGTCCTCCCACTGTATCATGAGTAGCTAGACTGTATTGTGGTGCTGCAAGCCCAGGAAAGATGCAGTTGGAGTTGATTAAGGAATGTAAACAAACACATTTTTTGTGTAGTAACACCAGTATGGTGGGCAGTCTGTTTTTCACTTTTAGAAAGAAAATAAAAGCAGAATCAGACTAACAGCTATATCAGCAACCTCTACAGAATGTGACCAGTCATAAACTGAGTTTTTATGTTTGCTTGTACGCATGTGCAAGAAACATATTGCCACCATATGAAGTTTTGTAGGTGTGCCACCTCACTTCCAATGCCCTGCTCCTTGTCGCAGGTGAGGTCTCACCGTACCAATAACTGTCTGAGCTGTCTATGACAGCAGTTCAGATGCAGTGGCATACAGTTTCAAGCAAAACACCGCTACAATCAGTGGTGGTAATGTGTAGGCAATTTGCATACTGCCATCGGCAATATGCAAAGTGCCTACATGTCGGCACTGCACTGGAACAGCTGGCATAGACAACTCCAACCCTTCTCATAACAAATGGCTAAGTAGCAAGCTGGGAGCCCACCCCAGCGTGCTTATGTGCTCCCCCCCAACACACACTGTATGGCTGGCGGGGGTGCCCAATCTCCCGTCGGCTCCGCTGCGCCCCCCAACAGACTTCCAGGTGCCATGCTGGGAGCCCACCCCAGCATGGCAAATGTCTGTAAGTCTGACAGGAGTGCCCAATCCCCGTCGTCTCCACTTTCCCACCCAACAGACTTCCAGGTGCTATGCTGGGAGCCCACCCCAGTGTAGCAACAGCCTGTATGGCCGACGGGGGTGTCCAATCCCCTGTTGGCTCCACTGCCCATCCCAAACAACCTTCCAGCTGCCATGCTGGGAGCTCACCCCAGCGTGGCAAAAGTCCCACGTAGTCTTTCCAAAAAAATTAAAAATCACCTGTAAGAAAAAATGGTCGCTGACTGTCTTGCCCCTTCCCCAACCCACGCTCACCCTCTGAGTGCCCCACCTCCCCACACCCCCACCTCACCCCATGCTTACCTCTGGAGCCCAGCATGATGATCTTCGGTGGACCGGGAACACATCTGCACTCTTCAAAGCCGACCGTGAACTGAAGAAATGCTGGTAAGCTGAATAATGGCATAAATAGGGTTTTTCAACTTTGGTGCATATTCATATTTTTGAATTTTTCATCATTTCAACATGGTTCTTGGGATTCTACCCTCATGAACTCAGTCACTGTCATTTTGTTATTTGGTCCCGAAAGGTGATTTCATGGTCACTGCACAGAACCACCTTTTGGGACTGATTTATGAAATGACAGTGTACAGTTCATGAGATAGGCCCCCAAAAACCCTATGTTGAAAATTTGGTGAAAAATCCAAAATGACTGTTTTATGAGCGTGCGTTGCGCAGTTCCTACGCACTCTCGTAACTTTGAGAATTTGTAATATTTTCACTACAGATTTTCAACATTGCCATTTTACCACACCTCCTCATGAACAGTACAACTGTCATTTTTCACATCTTGCTCAAAATGTGTTTTCGCGCATGTAGTGCACATTAGCACGGTCTGTTTGCGAAATCAATGTTCGAGACACATTAAGAAAATCACAATGACACTGTTCATGAGCAGAAGTGTTAAAATGGCTGTGTTGAAAATTTGGTGACAAAAGTCCATAAAATGACTGTTACGTGCATGCACTGCACAATTTCCACGCACCTTCATAAGTTTACGAATTTATAATATTTTCAGTCCAGATTTTCAGCATTGACATTTTCCACACCTCCTTATGAACAGTACAGCTGTCATTTTTAACACCCTGGCTGAAATGTGTTTTTACACTTCCGGCACAGAATAGCGCGGTTGCTGTGGGAAATTAGTCTTCGGGATTAAGAAAATTACAGTGACACTGTTCAAGAGCGAAGGTCCCAAAATGCCTATGTTGAAAATCTGCTGTAAAAAATCCTCAAACTAATTACATTACGGGTGTACATTGCGCAGTTTCTATGCACGCTCATGACTTCATCAGTTTTTTTATATTTTCACTCCAGATTTTCAAGAATACAATTTTTTACACCCCCTCATGAACAGTACACCTGTCACTTTTCATATCTTGTTTGAAATGTGTTTCCGAACCTGTGGCACCAAATGGTGCAGTCACTGTGCAAAATCACCTTTCACCTAACAAAATGACAGTGTCACTGTTCATGCAGTGGTGTCACAAAAAGCCCATGTGGAAAACTTGGAGTAAAAATACCAGGAAACGCCCAGGGTGTTAGGGTTTTCTGCCATAACACCCTACCCTATAGGGACTGACAGGTGTCAGGCGTATGACATGGGATTGTCGACAGTAATGCTCATGCCATTGCAGTCCCCTGCCCCCACCCTCCAGCCACTGACAGGCATCGAGGTGTGCCTTGGACCCTTTGCCCGCAGAGTTCACCTCATTCTTCTATACTGCACCCATTTCTGCATATTTCCTTATGGAATGAGGTGAATGTAAAGCCCAAACACCCCAAGGCACACCTCAACACTTGCCAGTGTCTGAAGGGTAGGGTGAGGTGAAATGCTGTGACTGTCATGGGTGACAACCCAAAGGCACACCTCAATGCCTGTCCATCTCTGCAGCGTGAGGGTGGAGTCAGTTCAATACTTCAATGCCATTCCTATACAGCATCTGTCTAACTCCTGCACTTCCACTGCTAATGCCAGCAAGCAAACATTCGGCATTGACAAATGCTTGTTTAAACTAGAGTCACTTTGAGGCCTAAGGAGGTTGACAGTGTTCCTTTAAATGATGTAATTGACTTCAAAATTACAGGTGGTCTTCTTTCATCAAAAGCAATCCAAATCGCTCAATACTTTGTCCATTCATAAACACACTTGATTTGTTTAGTGGCATACAAATTAACTCCATATTGTTGTGTACATTACCCTTAGCAATTTTAATGCTTTAAACTAGGTTTGTAAAATAAACACAACATTCTTGGTTCTTGCTGTTGATAAAGTGAAATATTTCACCAGGAATGAAGAAGCAAAAACATTTAGCACCTCTGCTTCATTTTACAATTTTAAAAAACTATTTATTTATTTATTAACTCTAGGATTACAAGTACCTTTAAGAAGAAACTGCTCGTTTACAAAGGTTCCAAGTCAGAGGATGGGGTAACATACAACAATGGTAAACATGGTAACAATCATAACATACAGAATAACAAGTACATGATTTAGTTCAGTCACTCCATTGCAGAAGAACAACCACAAGCTAGTTTTTAACAGAATTCATGGTGAAGTAGTATACTTGGTAGGAGAAGTAAGTAGGAAGCCGGCCGGTAGGTGCCGTTGTCGGACAAGGATGAAAAGAGTGAGGGGAACAGTGGCCAGTGGCCATACCAATGAGTGAGTCCAAGAAGAGGGGATGGGAGGGTGGGGGTGTAGGGAGAGGGAGGAGGCTGGTGCCAAGCAGAGGCTTGCATGTCAGGTTATAGCTACAGCTAGGGTAGAGGGTGGTGACCATTTCTTAGGGGAAGCAGACACAATAGAGGGTGGTGACCATTGCTTAGGGGAGGCAGTCACAAGCTAAGGTAGAGGGGAGGAATAGCCACAGTTGTCTTTTAAAGTGGCTTAGCATTGCAGCAGCAAGAGTCTCTTTGTTAAGGATGTTGAACCACTGCGGAGCCCTGTGCATGAAAGATCTCTGAACCAATGAGGTCTGGCACCTGAGGACATGGAAAGTCTGGTATTGAGAACTGCGAGTTGACTGGGTGCTGCTGCTGGCAGTAAGGAGACTTGCAACACCTGTTGGCATGAGTTCAAGAAGAGCTTTTTTTGCTATCAGACAGGTCTGGTATTGTATTATGCTAATGAGAGGTAGCCATCCAGTCTTGGCATAAAGGTCACAGGTGTGCGTTAGGTGGTCAGCCCCTGTGAGAAGTCTACAGGCCTTGTTAAGTGTCACTGATATTCTCCTAAGTGCAGTGGAGGAGGCCGAGCCATATATGACTAGCCCAGAGTCGACAATGGAGGTAACAGAGCTGTGGATGGCCAGTCTTAGGGCTTCAGTGGTCATACAGTGTTTGTACTTGTGGAGCAGGCTAAGACACATGTTGGCAGACTTAACAACCATCCCAATGTGCTAGAGTAGGAAAGTGAGCTGTCCAGGATGATGCTGAGGTATTTGAACTCATGAACCTGTTCAAGTGTTTTCCCATCTTGATTCTTGATGGTAAGGGGTAGAGGTTTATATATGCTATGGGCATTGCAGAAAGTCATGACCTTTGTCTTGCAAGACAAGTTTGTGGGAGCCAAACCATTTTTTCACCAGCCTGAAATCATGTTGCAGTTGACTCTCAAATAGATTAAAGTCCTGGTTGCTAGAAAAGAGGACCGCGTCATCTATGCAGAGTAGTATCCTCTGTTGGCAGATGTCAGGGAGGTGGTTTAGGAAGAGAGAAAATAGTAAAGGGGCCCTGTATAGACCCCTGAGGGACACCCAAGGGGACTGGTTTTTCAACTGAGGAGACTCCAGAAATGTTAACACTTTGAACTCTCTCCCCGAGGTAGCTGGCAAATCAGTGCCATGCATCCTTGGAGAGTGCAAGAGCTGTCAGTTGTCTGAGTAAGAAGGGGTGATTAACTGTATCAAAGGCCTTTGTCAGGTCAATGAATATGGCTCTCCCACAAAGTCCTTGGTCCAGGGCATCATGGATGTAGCCGGTAAATTCCAACAAAACCTTGGTGGTACTATGCCCTTTTGTGGAAGCCATGCTGCTCAGGGCACTGAATATTGTGTTTTTCCAGGAACTCTGAAAGCTGGTCAGAGACCATACATTCAAGTGCTTTGGATAATGGGGGGAGGATGGAGATGGGCCTATAATTGGTGTGCAGTGACTTGTCACCACTTTTATGCACAGGTGTGATGGAAGCCTTTTTCCAGAGTGATGGGAATTGGCCATAGCTTAGGGAGAGGTTAAAGATCTTAGTCAGGGGTTCAGTTATCTCATCCAGGACTAGTGAAAGCAGCTTCAAGTTGAGTGAGTCACCACTATATCCAGTTTTGCTGATAGCCTTGCAAATACAGTTTCTGGCAGAGTACATTGGGATCCTTTTGAAGAAGAACTGCGGAGCTAGGTGAGCTTGTGATGCTGCAGCAGAGGTGGGGTTAGTGGTAGAAGTGTCGAAGAAATCAGGTGGGAGGACACTGCTTAGGTTGGAGAAAGCATAGATGAACGTATTGGTGATGGTATCTAGGTCTAGCGTTGGAGTACCATCAATGTTGAGCATGGCAGGTGGAGACTTGATTTCTTTGCCAGAGAGGTCCTTAAGGTTGCTCCAGAATTTTTTCCCATCCCCCCATGAGTTAGAGAGTGCTTCTCCAAAGTATTTGCTTTTAGCCATCCTTATAGCACAGGTGCAGCTATTTCTTGCTTGCTTGTATTTTTGAATATCTGCTTGGGCAGCTGTGGCTTGAGCACAGTGCCAGAGGTGACCCCTCTGTTTGAGCCATGTGATAAGCTCAGTGTCAATCCATGGGTTAGATCTACCTTTAACCTTCATTTTTTTTACCAGTGCATGGATATCACATGCCTCAGTGAATTGGCTGATAAACAGATCTAGCGCTATGTTTACATCCTTGAGTGAGTCTAAATTTGACCAATCTATTCTACTTAGGTGGGTTTTTAGTAGGTGTAGGTGCCCCTTCTTGAGTACCATGGTGTGTATTATTTTAGGTGTACAGTGACTTATCAGGCAATCAGATTACACCATGTTTGGTCATCTGAGTATGTGTATTGTTCCGACTAATAGCATAATAACATATAAGATAATGTATTGGGGCCATAAATACTGAGTTCTTTGTAAACCCAATATTTGTGATGACCTCATAAAGATCAATTGCAAAGCTCTAGTGACTTGCAAAGTCATCACAAATCAGAGTTGTGTTAGAAGAAAATGAGTTTACACTGCCTCTAAGTTTTGTTTGATCAAATAACTTTTTTAAATTCTGTAGGTGAAATAAAAAAAATTAGTACCCAACTCACTGCACTAAACCCTCACATAATCAACAATATAACCCACATCAATGGCTTTGTGTAACACCAGACCCATTGTTAATGTGAGTTAAAATGTTTGTTGTCCTGGAGATACACTACATTAGATGAAATGCCTAATTTACATATGACTGCTGGGACAAAATGACAGCTTTGGCATGTCCAAAGTTGCATGCAGATGACAATTAATATCATTTCAAACAAAAAAGAAATAAAATAAAAACATAAAAAAAACAATGTGTACATTGCAGCAATTAGATACAGTTATGGTTAGACTAAGTTAAAGGGGACAGGAAATATATGCTATTTGGCAGCAGTTAGCAATGTTCCTAGTAAGAGAAATGAAAAACTTGAGTCCAAATTAACCATATTTAACTGTACCTGAATAAACACTGATGTGAAAAACTGTATTTTCAATTGTTTTCTTTTTATGAACAACATTCTGAACAGTTCTTTTCCTAGAACCAGTAATGTGGGGTGTTTACTATGTCATGGTTTGAGTACAGAATGCTAAATATGAGCTATTGTCCTATCAGAACATGCTTAGAGTTCTTTCCTCATACCGTGACATAGTTAAAACTCCAGCCCACTGGTTCCATGAACAGAAACACAACAGAATGCTTCCCATAAAAACAAGTCAGTGCAAAACAGAGTTTTTCACAAGACATTCTATTCAGGTACAGATACATACGAATCTTTCAGGCTTATGGATATCATTTCTGTAAACTGAAACATTATAAACAGCTACCAATTAGAAATAATTTCCTGTCCTCTTTAACTGATGCATTTAAATTCTGACATTCATTCAGCATCTACACTCAGAAAATTTTCTGGTGACCCTGCTACCATAATCATTTTATTTTTCCCTCCCTCCCTCCCTCCCTCCCTCCCTCATATCAACATTTACATATTTTTTCTACACTAATCCTCACTCAACTGTGGCTACCAGAAACGTTGCTCTTTAAAACTTGAATCAAAAAACTTTTATTTTATGATCCTGACAGTTCTCTCACTGTCAATATTCAGGTGCTCACTGCAGCCAAACAAAGTCAATACAAAGTCAATAAAATTCCACACTCACCACCACCACAGTAAAGATGCTGCTCACTTGATTTAAACAACAGTGCTGAGGTTTATTAAAGTGCCAGTGCAATGGCACATCTCAACATGTTTCGGACCTGAGTCCTTTTCAAAAGAAAAGGACTGGGGTTGGCTATGTTAAAATATGCCGTTGCCTGGCATAACCTGTGCACTGTTGTCACATCAGGAGCAGTGAGCCAGCCCGGTGGCACTGAGGGCTGAGGCACTGGATGCCTTACCTCGCGCGATGCTGGTGACCCATGTTTGGGAATAAGCATGGGCCACCGGGGGTCGGCAGGGACGGAGAAGGACTGAGCATCTGATGGACTGCTCTCCTTCTCTGGGGTGGGGGGGTTCCCAGTTGTCAGAGCCTGTCTGCCACCTAGTGGAGGCTGGGGGACATGGCTGCCACATTGAAGACAGGGGAGGAGTCTGGGCAGAAGCTGGAGGGAGCGCATGCGGATGCGTGCACGCTCCACTCCTCAGACCTCATGGCACACCTTGACTCCATGGTTGAAAAAGTAGCAAAAAGAACTACTGCTGCAGCAGAGTGATGGAAGGCACCTCGTAGGTTTAGATCCCAGCCAGCCATGGCACTGGCCCCTTAAATTCGGTCTCTGGTGTGTGGGTTGGAGAACCCCACTGGCCCTGCCAGGTGGGGTAAGCCCTGGGGCCGGGTCAGTGCCAGATGGTGGACATCTGGAAGGGGGCTGGGGGCTCCCTCTGCATGTAAGCTGGCAATAGGGAAAAGTAATAACTGTAAAAAAAAAATCAAGTGAGCAGTGTCTTTAATATGGTAATGATGAGTGCAGGACTTTATTGACTTTATTTTGCTAATTTGTATCCCAGCATCCCAGCCTTTTGGAACTGTTCACTGCAGCCAAATTGCTTCAATCTCCATTCCTTCCTGCCACAGAGATATCTGCTGACCACATTTGTTTTAATTAGTGGCAGTCAAAAGTGGAGTGTGAAGCATTCTGAGAATCATGGGGGGAGTGGAGTGGAGTGGAGTGGCAGGACCACCAGATCATTTTTTTTCTGTTGAATTTTTAAATAACATTTGGTTTGTGGACAGCTACTGGGCTGGGAGTATTGGTGTGGATAATACAGTATAACCGCTGATTTTGAAGGGCAGAGAGAAAAAAATGGCAGAGATACTGCATACTGCAAGTTTGTTTTATATATTTGAAAGGTGACTATATACATGGATGTGACATCACACTTATGAGTAATGGTGAAAATCAGCTTCAGGTTTTAATGAATAACTCATTTTAAACAGTTATTATTATATTATTTTATTTTATGACCTACCAGTCACTCACTGGATTAACAAAACTCCCATTTGTAGCTTTTTACTCAACAGCCACCTTGATTCCCAAGAAACTATTAAGCCCATGAGATGTGAGGAAGTACTTCTTCACTGAAAGAGTGGTGGGTGCCTTGAACTGTCTTCCAGTATATGTGGTGGGGGTGAAAACAGTGGTGGGCTTCAAGCATGCATAAGATAGGAACAAGGGAATCTTAGTTGGGAAGCAGGAGGGAGGAGCCAGAGATCACGTTGGGTCTGCAGTGATAGGATAGGAGAGGCAGAGAGAAAAAAGAGCAGACTGGGTAGGCCTAGCGGGCCTTATCTGCCATCACATTCTATGTTTTTATCCAACAGAAGCCCCTACATAGTTACAGGGAACTGTCAATAATAGGTACAACAACCACTTAGCAGCAGTCGCTCACTTCTAGCCAATTGGGACCATTCACAGTGGGGCCTTAATCTAAGCCCTTCCCTGTAGCATCACAAAACATACTGCATTTGTGTGAAGACAATGGTGGGGTTGCCATGCAAATAGCCAGCAGGGCCATACACAGAATGATGATGCTCACAAACTGTTAGAGTTTCATAGCATCTCTTGCCTACAGAACAGTTACAGGCAGGTAGTTGGGAACTGCAATGCTGCAACATGGTTAGAGATAGCTGGTAGTAGACAGAGATCATCGTAGAACTCATAGTTCAGCAAACCTATGCAAGGAAAAGCTGCTGGGGATGTGAGTTTACTGGATGCCAGAGATGACTGTGGGACCAGGACTTGGGTGGCAGGCCCACTGGAGCACCAGGAAAATCTCCATCAACACAGGGCCAATGAAGGATTAGTTTAGTAAAGAAGTGGGCCTAAAGGTAGGGGGAAGGTGGCTGGGGGGAGGCGAATATTGCAGTGCACATGCTGGTTCCCATGGGCACTGTGCATGGCATAGTGTCATGTGGCTGGCACCATGTTATGCACAATGAGCCATAGATTTGGCTATCCAGCATGTTAGTGAGTGCAATTCTGGTGGTCTCAACTGCACTGAGACATGACTGCAGGGAAAACTCCTTCACCCACTGACTATACCCCTTTCTGTGTACTTCAAAAATGGGTGGCAGAAAAATGGGGAGCCTTTTTGCACCCATTTTTGTGATGCCTCCCAATGTAAATGCCAGAGGGGCCCCATAAAGTTATGTATTTTGTAAGAAAATATAATCTTTTTAAAATAATTATAATCATGTGATAACTGTGATAAGCAGATGTCCTAATGATCAGCTCTTCCTTTGGCCTGATTGTACATTCACTTTGGAAGTCACTTTTGACTTATTTTCCCCCCAAGTTTTCCGCCAGGTTTCTACAGTAAGATCTGATTATCTTTTAGTAAATGTAATGTGTTGTATCTAGTAATTAAAGGTTACAGCAGTGTTTGTTTACTGTGTCATTTTCTGTATAACTACTAGAGGACATTGATAAACTGGGTTAAAGAAATGGTACAAAGGTATACAAAACCAAAGCTCTTTGCATGTACTATAGTTCTAAATGTTCCCCAACAGAGAGCTAAAGCATACTGTAGAATATGGAATTTGCTGACAGAAAAGGACTGCTTGGCCCATCCAGTCTTCCCAGATGTTACCTGCCTACTCTGTCCCCATAGACCCTAACTGGTCTCTAATAACCCTCATTCCTCCCTCCCTGTTTTCTAATACACCCTATGTCTAACCCACACATGCTTGAAGTCCCCCCACTGTATTTGCCTCCACCACATCTGCTGGTAGTCTGTTCCAGGCATCAGCCACCCTTCAGTAAAGAAATAATTCCCTAAATCTCTCTTAAAATCCTTCCCCTCTAGCATCATCACATGCCTCACTGGTCCTGGTTCTCTTTCATATTTGAAAGAAGCTCCTCTCCTGTACCCTGTTCACTCCTGTGAGGTACTTTTAGATCTCTATCATGTCACCTCTTTTTTTCCCTCTCTTCCAGGGTGTACATGTTGAGATACCTTAGTCTCACCTCATAGGGCTTCTCATGCAGCCCCAGCACCATTTTAGTTGCACTCCTCTGGACTATCTCCACCTGTCTATGTCCTTTCAGAGATGTGACCTCCAAAACTGGGCACAGTACTCTAGGTTGGGTCTCACCAGTGAGTGCTACAGTGGCAACACCAATTTACTTTTCCTGCTGAAGATACCTCTCCCTATACACCCTAGCATCCCACTAGCCTTACCCACCCCTTTATCACACTGCCCTGCCTTTTTGAGGTTATCCAATATGATAAACTCAATGTCCCTTTCCTGTTTAGTGACTGCCAGTACCCCGCCAAACAACTACGACCACAGCCTGAAGACAGTATAGTTGGGATGGGGCTAACTTTTCTATTAGCAACATATTTAGAGATAGTGAGCTATTAAAATTTGTCTCCCTTGTTCAATAAAAGTTGAATTAGGTTTACTTTGAAATTTGTTTTTTGCAAAACTTGAGACTGAAATAAGTATTTGGCAAATATATAAGACCTAATATGACATAATACATGACCCCATCTCATGAATGAGACAGACATTGTTTTTAAAGATATTAACTCAAACACAAGAGGGCATGCATTGTAAGTTATGGATAGAAGATTTAGAAGAAGTAAAAGCACATATTGTTATAAAGAAAGGGTGGTGAACCTCTGGAACAGACTTCCTAAAGACATAATTATAGGTGAAACCAAATAAATTTTTAAGAAAAGACTGGACATGTATATAATAAATGGTGGAAAACTAAAACACTACTTTGGACCATAAGGAGCTATTTCGGGGCTATTGCCTTATCAGCTCCTCAAGCATTAGCAGTGACATCAGTAGTGACCTTTCCGGTCATCTCCTTATTTTAGATTCTTAATTTCAGGCCATTGTTCAGAATGAGCCTAAGATACAGCAAGACAGTAAACAGTACTGCTAAAATCAAAGGGCAGAAGAAGGGAGTGAAATTAAGAATATCTGGTGCCCATATCAATTCTACTCTAATGCAGCTTGGTAGGAGCAATCATATATTCCTAAATATCATAATATGATTTTGTGTTCATTGGTAATGAAACTGGACATCAGTTCCATATTTTGTCACTAAAAATGAAGAAGTTATAAAAAAAAACTACCCCTGGTATCTTCCAATCCTAGGTCTAAAAGGTATCTTTATTGGGCACTGTGGTCAGCGAATTAGATGTTACTATGAAACACGTAATCATCATTGATTCATTTATTGATGACAGAGATGGAGAACAGGGAGGATATTTGCTATGGTGAGGGAAGGTTTTCTCTTTTACAAGTTTTTAAAGTATAGTCTTTTGGGTGAGTGACAGGAAGAAGGTGGTGGGGTGCCAGGTGGTGGGGTGGCATCATTGAATATGTATTTGACTGGGTTGGGGTTGTGAGTGGCAGGAATTCAACTGTGGTGGAAATAAGCATTATTTTGCTTAAAGAAACTTCACTGGGACTGGGAAAAGAAGGGAGTTTGGGGCTACATGGGTGGGAGATGGGGTGGGGTATACCTATTTATAGTTAGGTGGGACAAATGGTCCATGTGGGTGGGGTGTTTATTTCTTTGTTTTGCTTCTAAACCTTTAATTTAAATCATCTGGGTAAATGAATAGTATCTAGAGATAGAAGAATCTGGTTGCAAATTTGATTTAAAATTAAAATTAATTAAAAGCTATCTTTATTGCAGATGGCAGATGTACAGTGAAGCCCACCAGGATGAAATGCAGTGTCACAGGTTTACTGCATGACTAAAGGGATTTACTCCCATTGAAACTGCATTGTTTACTGCAATACCTCTACTGCAAAATTCTGCAGCACTGCACTTCATCCTGGTGGGCTTCATTGTATATTATTCTTGGATCTTAAGGAGTTAGCAATCAACAGTGGAGGTCCACTCAGGGACTGTAAGCAGTGCATGTGTCAACAAGTAATACCAAAAATACAAACAAGATGCAGTGCTTATCTAACTGCTGTAATGATCATGTAAACAATATTTTATTTATTTATGTATTAAATTCTCGGATTACAAATACCTTTGAGCAGAAACTGCTCGTTTACAAAGGTTCCACGTCAAAGGATGAGGGTCAACATACATACAGAGGTAGTAAAAGACTGCACAATAAACAACCAAAACAACTAAAAGAAAAAGTAAAGATACTCAGTTATAACATACTTTGAGATAATATTCATATAACGAGCAGCTTGAGTAGGCAGCTGGCTGCGGTAACAATAAGAGATAGAGGGCACCATAGGCAGTTAGTATTGCAGGCGTGTGACCGGGAGAGGAAGTTGGCAGGCTAGTGGGCCACTGTCCGATGGTGGTGGAAATGTTTTGTACCAGTGGAGATGTGAAGCAGGAAAGGAGTCACAAGGAAGGCTCAGTGCCAGAGGGAATGAGACTGGGAAAGAGCGGCCTGTGAGACATGAGTGAGCTGGGAGGTGTTTAGAGAGATCTCTGTTCAGAGAAGCAGTCACATTGAGTGGTAGAGGTGAGGTAAAGTTTGAGATTCCTTTTGAAGGGTCCAAGTGTAGTAGAGGAAAATGCTTCTTTATTGAGGGAATTGAACCATTGAGCAGCTCTATAGATAAAGGACCTCTGACCCATGGAGGTACGACATCTGGGAACCTGAAAGGTTAGAGATTGGGCACCACGTGTTTGTTGAGTGCCACTGTAGGTAGTAAGGATTGAGCTAACACCAGGTGGCATGAGACCAAGGAGAATCTTTTTGGTAAGTAAGCAGGTCTGGTATTGTATTCTGCTGTGTAGGGGTAGCCAGCTGGCCTGTGCATAGAGGTCACAGGTGTGAGTTTGTCGGGCTGCACCCATTAGTAGTCTACAGGCTTTGTTGAGAGCAACTGAGATCCTGTGGAGGGCACTTGTTGAGGCAGAGCCATAGATGGCAAGGCCGTAGTCAATGATAGAGGTGACAGAGCTGTAGATGGCTAGTTTAAGGGCATCCGCAGGCATACAGTGCTTGTGTTTGTGTAGTAGTCCAATCCGCATATTGGTGGTCTTGGCAACAGTGTCAAAATGCCGAGTGTAGGAGAGGGTACTATCCAGGGAAATATCAAGGTACTTGAACTCCTTGACATGTTCGAGTGGGTTCCCAGTATGGTTCTTGATGGTGAGGGACAGAGAGTTGTGCCTGCTCTGTCGGTTACAGAAGGACATGGCTTTAGTCTTGCTGTGGTTCAGGACAAGTTTATGAGAATTAAACCAGTCTTCGATGCGCTTGAAGTTGAGCTGCAGCTGGGATTCAAGGACTGCAATGTCATGGTGGCTGGAAAACAGGACTGCATCATCTGTGTATAGTAATATTTTTTGGTGGCAATCACTGGGGAGATTGTTGATGAAGAGGGAGAAGAGTAGAAGGCCCAGAATAGACCCCTGGGGGACTCCGGAGCGGACCAGTTTCTCATCCAAAGAGATCCCTGCAGTCTTTACACATTGGATCTGATTATCAAGGTAGCTGGTGAACCATGGAAGGGCATCGTTGGAGATCCCAATGGAGGACAGTTGCTTGAGCAGTAGGGGGTGGTTAACTGTGTCGAATACCTTGGTAAGGTCTATAAATACTGCCCCTCCACACCCTTTGTCAAGTGTGGCATGGATGAAGGTTGTAAATTCCAGTAGTGCAGTTGTGGTGCTGTGCCCTTTTCTGAAGCCATGCTGCTCTGGGCACTGTACATTGTACTTATCCAGGAATTCAACTAGTTGGTCCGACACTATTCGCTCCAGCACTTTAGATAGTGGGGGGAGGAGTGAGATAGGTCTGTAATTGGTGTGCAGTGTCCTATCTCCACTTTTGTGAACCGGTGTGACAGTGGCTTTTTTCCAGAGAGAGAGGAAATGGCCCAATCTAAGAGAGAGATTGAAGATCTTTGTAAGTGGTTCTAAGATTTCATTGAGGACTTGTGCCAGCAGTTTCAGGTCAAGGGAGTCACCACTGTACCCTTGTTTGCCAATGGCCTTTTGAATATATCTGTAGAATGCTCTTTTTATTTGTGCATTTAATGCAAAATGCATTTGAGGTGAAAGACCATCGGACTCAGTAACAAACAATGCTATAGAGCATTACACTGTACTGCCTTATTTCTTTATTATACATGAGAACCCTGGTGGACTGAAATGGAAAATTGTGGCAATGAATTAGAGGCTACAGTCTTTTAAGAAGGACGAGAAAAGGTAAAACTATTGGAGGAATAGCAATCCATGCAAGTGCAGTAAATTGCTGAAAACTGGGGAAGCTGTGGTAATGTGATCATTTAACAGAGAGAAAGAAACTACTGTACTGTAATGGATAAAAGAGGAAGGGACAAGGATGTGTGTTACAGACCACCACACAGTGATTACATTTGGGATACAGAGCTACCAGAAGAAATAGAAGCTACTGCATGAAATGGGAATGTGGTCATACTGGTAAATTTCAATCACATGAGCAAACAATGGATGTATGGTGCAGTATCTAGCAATATAGGGGTCACTTTGTTAAAGTAATAAGTGACTACAATGTTTTAATATGTGCCAAGGAAAATCAGAGAAGCTGCAGTATTGGACAATAGTTTAGAAACATTGTCAAGGACATAAAAGTGTCAAACTATAGAGACACTAGGTGGTGGTGATCGCAATATGATAAAATACACTGTATACAGAGAATTAGTAATGGAAAGCAGGCAAAAAATTTATTATAACTACAAGTGTGCTAGTATTCACAAGCTTAAAAGGGAATTACAAAATTGGAAATGGGAAAAGATGACCAGTAAAACAGTAGATGAGCAATGAAGTTCCTTTGGCACAAAGCTACTGAAATTTCAAAGCAAATATTTTCCAAAAATAACTATTTGTTACAAAAAGCTATGTTCAGTCATCAATTAGGGTCAGAGCTTAATGCCATAAACATAAGGTGGCTATTTCTGCCCAAGACCCTCTGATTGATGTATGGCATGCCACCAGAAACCCATCCCTGGTGGCATGCTACTTCCTCCAACCCCTAATACATGTCATTCAATTACCTGGAAGTCATCCCCACTGGTTGCTTGTGTTGGCACTTCACCCCTCAGTTACCATTGTGAGACAACCTGAAGTCAACCCCCATTGATTGATTCTGCCCTCCACTCTGACTGATGTACTGCAGCCACCAGGAGCCCATCCCCAGTGGCCGCTTGTGAGCATGGATCAGGAGCTCCTAGTCTACCCTGGTCTAAGAAATGTAAACAAAATATTAGTGCAGCCACCATGAGATAAATGACAACAGACAACATAGCTGCAGCTCCTAACTGAGCAAGTGCTATTTCATAGCAATGCTGCTATTTAAGCAGTACGTTCGTATTAAAAGGGCATGGGACAGGGAATGGGGGAGCATGAGGGTGGGGGAGGTGGGGTGTGGCAGTGGAATGACAAAGGGAAGGGGGTGGGGCAGCTGCAAACTAGGGGTGCTAGCTGCACACTCGAGCAAACCTAGATAGACCGGGTGGTTTGTTTCTGTTGGCACTTTCGTATGTTCGTATGGTATATAAAGATGGACCGGGAACTGGTCCGACTGCTTCTGTCAGTGGGAAGACGGCTGGTCCCAGGATACCATAGACAAATTTCCACAAGATGAATAAAATAATTATTTATCAATCCAAGCATAAGTTGGACCAATTTGAGCACAGCACTTTCAAGTACAAGTAGAAAAATTGAACTGCTAAGTGTAAGTTAAAACTAATAGTGAAGAACAGATAAACATGGCATTACTTGTTTTAAACAGCAATAGTGTATAAAAGTTATATTGACAAGTCCTACTACTTATTTTTAGCACTGCTGTGCATAATAAGAAATGCAAGAGTCACCCATGAGGTCAAATATGGTATACCATATAATGTAATACTGTAGATGCTTTTAACCACCTGGGATAGCAAGTTTCTGGCTTTAGTAATATCTCTAAAAGGTTTTTACTATGGTGTAAAATGTCCTAAAATATATTTTACAGTTAGCAGCTACAGTTTTCCAGTAAACAACAATCAGATAAAGTTACAGGGAACATTGAAAACTGGCATACATTGATTAAGTATGGCAACATGTATCAAGCACTGCATTGGTGTGAACCAAATGGAAATTTAAAATGAATCACAGTTATACACTGTGAGACTTGTTTAGTCATTTTTGGCTGCATGAATTGATGGGTATGGGTTTAGGTACATGGTTGTATGGAATGTTTAAATAGTATGTAATGCAAAAATAATGTTTATTGTTTGGTGAAGGTGTAAGAGTTTCTTTTTATGGTGGAGCTAACCTTAAGGTGGCATGTTATGAGAACTCACAGAGTTTGCTTATATTGACTATATGAATTATCTGATCAAGAATATGAATTAACAGAATCATTTAAGTATAAGATTGGTTAAAAAAGATGAGATTATAATGTTTATTGGTATTGTTAATTGCTATTATTTTTTAATTTATTGAACATTTTGAGTGAAAGTATTCTCTGGTGGAGGTTTATCACTAGATTTAAATATGTGTGTATATACACTTAAGTGTGTGGGTTTCTATATATGTTGTTTTTTTCTGTTTATTATAGACCACCAACCTGAGAAAGTGGCGATGCCATGAAATGTTGTGTAATAGTGGAAGATAAAATAAAGCAAAGTGATTAATCATTATTATAAAAGGGTCTGAGAAATGGAGCTTTCTGATTGGCTGCAAACATTCTGACAGCCTTATGTTAATCTTTTATTAACATACATGTAGAGCTTAACCATATGCTGAACAAGGTTTAACATTGTTTAAAAACACTTTTTATTATAATAGCAATAAGGCACTCCCAGGGATTATGTTAATGGTCAGTTAATCACCCTCTAGGGGCATGTGGCACTCGGCTACACCTTGTGCCACAGTACACCCTTAGAAGGTGATTAACAGACCATTAACATAACCCTTGGTCATGCCTCATTGCTTAATTAGTAAAACTTTCATTATCAGTTTTTACTGGACTTTTCCCTCCACAATAATGTTTCTAGGTGTGTTATGCCATCGGTATTTTAATCCTGATTAGTTTTGTGCAGCCACCAGGAGCCCATCTCTGTTGGCACACTTGTTCCTGGCTGGTACCAGGATTCCAACTGTTTATTTATTTATGTTTTTGATAACCGGGTGAGCAAACTGATCCAAAGGACCATTTTCAGTTGTGACCTGGTCCGAACGGTGGCACAGACAATAGGTACAAGTTACAATATAGTAGGTACGTATAATACAGTGAGTACTGCAGTATCAGAAACAGTGATACATAAACATCACATCTTAAAAATAGGGGTTAAGAACATAAAAAACAAGTTCATGACAAATAAAGTGATGCTTCTCTGCTTGCAGAGAACTAGAACATACGCTTACAGCAAATCAAGACATTATTCAGCCAGTCCAAGATTTACAAATAAAATGCATGAGAGATTACACTACAGCAATTAACATTTTCACAATGGAGTCAAACACGTGTCAATTGTATATGTAGTAGCCAGTACTTAGGAAGTAAGGCAAATGGTGCACTGGGCCCCTAAGGTGGATTTCTGGTGAGGGTGTTTCCAAGGGAGCAGTCACAGGTGGCTTGAGACATGAGCCAATCTCTTAGCTTCAATTTCAAGGACTGATGAGAGGGTAACATATGGATAGCAGGTGGCATTCTGTTGCAGAGGGAGGGGGCAGAGACAGAGAAGGCCTTGCTCCTCATGACAGTAGATACACGGGTGCCAATGAAGACCTCCCCACCAGATGGCAGCTGGCACAAACCCTACACCTACCTCCTTAGACAGCTATTATTTAAATTAATTATACCCATGTAGCTCATAAATCACAGTTTGCGATAAACATCATAAACCAGGATTTATGTAATACCAACTAATTGCATGTATTTCATTAATCACAGTTGCAATTGATTTAGATGGTGGCTGACTGAGGAGGTGAGTGAGGAGGGTGAGCCTTCTGTGATCTGAGGGGTTGCACTGGTAAGGGTGGGTGGCACCACTGAATGCCAGAAATACTTAGATGTGATGCAGGGTGCAGTGTGTATGTGTCTGTGTGTGTGTGTGTGTGTGTGTGTGTGTGTGTGTGTGTGTGTGTGAAATGGACACCAAGGATACTTGAACATTGGGCAAGGTGATAGTGGGGGTGCCACTGGATGTCAGCTTAACCCCCCAAACCACCACTGCACAGATTCTTCCTGTCAAGATCCTTCTTGGTGCACACAATAAAGCCATCACAGTCATCACAGTCTACATTCCACTGAGAGAGCAAGGTAATGGGCTTAATGCAGTCCTGGAGTTTACCAAATCTCTCTCACCTGATTCAGAAACCATCATCCTCTGTGACTTTAATATTAACTAGCCTGCTGCAGAGGCAGGGGCATACAGGGACTTGATAGCGGCAGCAGACCTTTCTCAGATGGTTAGCTCCCCAACCAGGAAAAACTATAAGACGGGTACCAGCACCCTTCTGGATTGGATCATAACAAACCATCCCGCCAGGATCGCAAACACCACTGTCCTCCCTGACACACTTATTGACCACTCCCCTGTCATCTGCTACTGGTCCAATAAATTCATCAAGCCCCCCCCCCCAAAACCATTACTAGCCGGGTTCTACCTAGAGGCAAGCTACCTCATCTCAAAACCTTCCTTCGTCAACAGGATTGGTCCTCAATTCTCACTGCAACCAATGTGAACACCGCACTGGAACACTTCATCAGGATCTTCAACCAAGCATGCAACATATTTGCACCCTTCAAGAAGTGCAAGGCCAAAGCCCTATATAGCCCCTGGCTCACCGGAGACCTACTTAGATGACAAAAAGCTCAAGACCACCTTTGGAAGATTGCCAGAAACACCGGGAGACAAGTTGATATTGCTAACTATAAACATGCACGAAATGACTGCACCAAATATATCCAGGATACGAAGGCCACCTATTTCCATAATGCTCTCACTATCTCATGGGGCAATGGTAGGGGCTTCTGGAATAACATTAAAGAAGTCACCGGGAAGCAATCTAAATCACCCCCGTCTGTACTCAGCATAAATGGTGAAACTACACTTGACCAGAAACTCATTGCTGATACATTCAATGACACCTTCATGGACCTCAGTGCTGTACTCCCACAGGGTTTTTTCAATGAGGTGGTTCCACCTGCCCCCCAACCACCTCCAGCCACCCTCCCCTCTACTTTAAAGCAGTAAAAATGCATCAGGTCTGCAGCTACGTTACCAAAGCCATTTGCAACTCCAGAGCCAGCAGTGACTCCCTCGACTGCAAACTGCTATCACTCACACTTGAAGAAGTACTCCGACCACTGACCGGGATTTTCAACCTCTCCCTCAGCCACAGCCAGTTCCCTGACTTATGGAAATCTGCCATGGTAACCCCAATTCATAAAAGTGGTGACAAAACAGCTACTGAGAATTGCCGTCCAATTTCCATCCTACCTCCACTCTCCAAGGCCCTAGAATGGATTGTGTCAGACCAGCTCAATGACTTCCTAGACAATCACAACATCCTGTGCAAGTAGCAACATGGCTTTAGAAAAGGTCATAGCACCTCCATGGCACTACTTGAATTCACTGGTGCAATTTATCACTCACTCGATAACAGCCATTTTACTGGGTCCACCTTCATCGACTTAACTAAAGCCTTTGATACCATCAACCACAATCTCCTACTTGCCCAGCTTCAACTAGCAGGGCTGTCATCTAACTCGGTGAACTGGTTTAAAAGCAACTTAGACAACCGCTCCCAAAGAGTGAGAATTGTTGGCACAGTCTCAGACCAAAGACCAGTCCGGTCCGGTGTCCCACAGGGCTCAGTCTTGGGCCCCCTCCTTTTCAGCCTTTTTCTGAACTCACTGCCAGAATCCTGCCCTAAACAGATCCTGCTCTACATGGACGATGCTGTCATCCTGGCATCCCATCATGATCCAGTCCATCTACAAAGTAACCACCAACAAGCCTTCTCTGCAGTCGAAGTGGTTCACAAAACACAGACTTATCCTTAACCAGAAAAAAAAAAAGACCACGATGTTCTGCAGCTCCAAAAACAAACACAAACAATATCAGCTCTCCATTAAAACCAAGCAAGGAATCACACTTGAACAAATTCATACCTTCAAATACCTCGGCCTCACCCTCGACTGTAATCTCTCCTATGTCCCACACATCAGTAACGTGGCAAAAGTAGCCAAAACCAGGATGGGCCTACTATTCCGACATAGGAAACATCTAACTCCAGAAGCTTTGTCCATAGCTTTCCAGAGCTCCATCATTAGCATCATTGACTATGGTCTCATTATCTATGGATCTGCCACAACCTCATCTCTCACCCTCAATCAAGCCTGCCGACTCGTTACTGGTTCCCACCGTCTCACCAACACCTGCGTCCTCTACTCCAAAACAGGCTGGATAAAACTGAACAACCAAATCAAATACCAAACCTGCATCACTGCTAAGAAAATCATGATGGGAAAGGCACCACCAGGAGTCAGCACCCTCCTCAAACCCAAAATCACCAGCCGCAACACCAGGAGCTCTAAGCCCCAAATCCTTCAAATCTCCCGCTGCCGCACATCCCAAGGCCAAAGGTTGTTTGCATACAGGGCTCTGAGTTGGCTGAATGAGCTCTCTAGTGACACCTCATCCACAGCAAGGTTTGGAGCATTCAAAAAAAAAGCTCTGCCACTCCATAACTGGCACCTCCACCTGTGCTTGCACCCCATAACGTCTTCATTCCCTACGCTGCTTCTGACCTTATAGGTGTCAGTATTTGCCTTATCTTCTTGCACTTACCTGTCCAATGCAACTTCTAATGCACTTGCCCTGTGTCTGTCCTGACAAGGCCCCTTGGCTGCCTCACCCTGACCCTCTACACCTATGCCTTCCTCTACCCTCAGCCCTCTCCCCTTCTTTCCCTCTTCCTCCTATTGTTTCTTGAGTTACTCATCACTCAGTCTGATTTTGTCAAGCAAAGTTACTGTCTAAAACTATGTACCTGTAACTGTTTTATGTTTTAGTGTCTGTTACCCTGTAACCAGCATGACGTGGAACCTTTGTAAAAGAGCCTTGGCTCAAAGGTGCTTTGTAATCCTAGACACAAGGATATTTAGACATAGAGCCATGTGTGTGTGGGAATGCAATTGGATGCTAAGGATATGTAGATATTGGGCAGGTTTGGGAGGGTGGTGCCACTGGACACCAGGGATACTTGCACATAGGGCAGGGTCTTGCACATGGTGCAGACTGTGTGTGGAGACAATGGGATGCCAGGGATACTTGGAATGGGATAGGATATGAGATATGGTATTACTGGACACTATGGATACTTGGGAATGGGGCAGTGTGTCAGGGCTATCACAGGACACTAGGAATACAAGAATTTGGGCAGGGTGGGGGCCACTAGATGTCAGAGATACTTGGAATAGGGCAGGGCATGGGAGAATGTGGCAATGGACATCAGGAACACATGGACTGGGGCAAGGTGTGGGAGGGGGTGCCACTGAATGCCAGTGGTTTGTGTTTCTGCTCAGGGTTATAGGAAGGGGTACCACTGGACAATAGGGATTTGTTGTCCTGATCAGGGTTATGAATGAGATATCACTGGATACTAGGGACAGCTTGGAATAAAGGTAGGTTGAAGGATGGCATATCATTATACTACTAGGACTGTATTACCAGGACTAGGACTGTTTGACATAGGGTGGGGTAAGGGTGGGGAGTGGCACTGTGACTGGGTACTGCTTGACATTAAAAGTATTCACAATACCAGTGGAAGGAATGAAATGGAAACCACCTGTATGTGGAGTTGCTCAGTGTTAACATAGTGGCAAACTTTAGACAGGGTGGGATAGACACATGGGACTGGTGAGTTTAATGGGGAAAGGGTTTGAACAAATGTGGAAGGGGTTAATTGAAGTGAAATATGAGATGATTCTTCCGCTAGAGGACTAGTCCATACTAGACTGATATGGGTCTTGGTAGGAGCAAGGCAGGCTGTATGGGACCATGAGTCTTTTTCGGTCCATAAACATCTAAGTACAGTATCCATGTATTTATGTGTCTATTGTCAATCCAGGCACTGTTGCCATTAACAGTACTGGGCTGGCATTGTCAGTCTGGGGACTTCGCAATTAACAGTCCTGATAATGTCCGCTGATGGCCAGCACTCTCAATCCCAAATTGTGTGCATAGTTTGTTATATATGTTTTTTAAACTGCAAGGACATTCATTGCAAAAACAATGTTAATGCCTTATTTAGGATTCAAGCACAAAGCATTAAAAGTAGAGAAATGCATTGTTAGGGTAAAAAGTCCCCTGTGCCTTGGTGAGCCTGTGGCCTGGTGTTCCTGGAGGTTTAAATGGTCATGCGACACAGAGCTGGTATTATCCTAACTTTGGCATCCTGTCTCCAAGCATTGGTGTGTAATTATTTTCTCAGCCTTGCCGGCCAGTACTAAAGTTAAGGTAATGCCAACACTGTGAAATGCCAGTCCATCGCTGATTGCTCTCTTCTCAGGTCCAGTTCGGCTGGGTGCACATTTGTGACATCCCCTGCCTCCTGCTTGAAAATATTTCAAAGGCCATTCACATCACAGAAGTGCTGCAGCCCTGTGGCAGTCAGCACAGCTTTTGAGAATGACATTGCATGACATCTGTGTAGCAACACCGCCCCCTCCCACACAAAAGCTCACATCAATGTACGTAAGCATAGGAAGGGTGTGTGATCTCCTTTAAGCATATCTCATAGAAAGAGTCAGACTGTGGTTTAATTGTGCTGCGACAATCTTGCACCAGTCTCTTCTGACTGATAACTGGGCCTTATGTTTTCCCACAGGTGGTTTTATATTTGGCCACTGGGTGTCACTGGAGTGCAAAGCCTTTTTATATTTAACTTTTAAAGAGCTGCTAAGACCTCTGGGAACACTTTGGAAAACATAACAGATTGCATTTAACTTGTATTATATATATCTTCTTTATGCAACATGCATTTGCATTTTTATGCTAAATAAAAATGCTATCTGTACCAGAGAATACCAACTAGCTAGACACATTTTTTGTCTCCTCTGTAGGGCACATCACAACATTTATCTTGCTTGTTAGGTACATCACAACTAGCATTTCATTCTGACACCTGTGCCCTGCGGTTTCTATAGCTGTGCGCTCCTGCCAGCATGAGCTACATCTTTCAATCAGCATGTTACTGTAACTTGGTAGCAAGTCAATCATGGCTTCACTCAGAATTCCAAAAATAAATAGACTCTGAATAAGGTAAACTTTTATGTTTTATTCAGAAGTCACTGGGAAAAAACACTGATGTATATTGTATAAACTGCACATGTGATGTGCATTCATGAGATTTGGTATTTATCTTCATTTGTGGTCAGTGACCTCACTTGTGGCTTCCTGACTTGTGGTTTCACCACTCATGAAGGTCAGGAGGTCACTGACCACTCAAGAAGATAAATACCATATCTCATAAATGCTCATCACATATCCCCTATGTAGCTTTCTCCTCCCCTTATTTATTACTGAGGAAATACTGTAGTCTCCAAAACAGGATCTTTATCCCTTAGAGTGTAGTCATAATTCTCTGTTGTGACAAGACTGCTGCCATGGGAATTACAGTGATGTCACAAGCAGTGAATAATTATATCAGGTGAAGGAAAAGCAACAGGAGTGGATGAACTCACAAGGAACAAAGATCTTGTTTTCATGCATATGATTTCAAAATTAAATGATGGGGAGTAGAAATAAAGGGATAATTGGAAGTAGTAGCTGAATGTTGTCTAAATATTATATTTTTAAGCTTTTCAAAGTTTTACTGGAGGAGTTAACTGCTCTTCAAAGAAGTAGCATTTGTTTGTCAGCAAAAAACTTCATTGTATAGTATTTCTCAATATTAATGTATTTCCGATAAAAACATTGAAATACCCGTTTTATTTTCATTTGTCGTGTACGCCAAGAACAATTAAGCATCTTGGTATGGTGCTATGCTGCTCACTATCAGAAACATGTACTAGCATTATCCTAATACATTCAAAGTCTGAATCTAATATATACTATCAAAAGGTAACCTAAACCAAAAATATATATTTTTTTTAATTGTTAGTAGCGGGCATATTTTTAACTTACATCACGAATTACAAAACAAAGTAATTAACACTGCCTTAAAAATATCTGAAGGAATTAAAAATACATTGATGATGACTATAAGGATGTTAGAATTATATTATTGCTAATTATAAAACAAGGAGCAAAGAAATGCTGCAATCAGGCCAAACAGGAGAAAAGAATGGGTGAAGGATGAGAAGGGTAAGGTGAATCTACTACATGGTTATTTTTGTTCAGTATACAAAGTGGAGGACGGGGACCCTCTCCCAGATTGCAGCACGGCAATCAACAGGGAATTGCTAGCAGGTGTCAATGAGGAGCCCATAATACAGGAGAGAGAGAGTGCTGTAGGGACTTCAAGCACTGAATGTGAATAAATCAATGGATGCTAAGGGCTGTACACAAGAGAGTTAAAGATGACACAGGTCCACTAACTGAGCTCTTTAACAGCTCTTTGGTGACAGAAGAAATGTCAAAGGATTGAAGGACAACAAAGTTAGTTCCCCTACATAAAAGTGGAAGGCAGAAGGAGCCAGGCAGCTATAGTCTCTGATGTCTACAGTACATAGAGCCTGGTCCCCTGGAACTCCTTCCCAAAAGCTTTGAGGGATGCCTCCTCTGTGGAAGCCTTTCAGCAAGGTCTTAAAACATTTGCGTTCACCCAGGCATTTGGGGACTAATTTCTCCCCTATATGGTTATGTTCCAGCTAATATTCAGAAATAACTATATATGAATGTAATTATTCACAGTGTTTTTTTGTTTTTGTTACTAATATTTATATCAGTTAAGTCTAGGTATATCCTTGTATTTTTTATTGTGATCTTATTTAATTTGTTTGTGCTGTGTTATGCTGTAATGGTGCCCTGAGCCTTGGGGGAGGGCACCAGATATAAATAAATACTGCTACTACTACAATTACTACTACAGTGAGAAAACACTGGAGTCTATAATTAAGAAAAGTATAGTGGAGTTCTGGATGACCAGTAGCCTGCAGGATTCCAGACAGCATGGATTTACCAGTGAAATATAAATGATCCTGACTGAATTCTTAGCTTGGATGACAAATGTTGTGGATATATATCAGGCAGCTGATGTCTTCTACCTAGACTTCAGTGAAGCCTTCATCTTAGTCCCACATGTCAGACTGATAAAGAAGTAGGGCGACCTGTTGGTGGGTGCCAAGATTATGAGGTGGGTGAAAAATTGGTTGAGTGTGAGGACGCAGAGGGTGATATGGACAACCCTCAGTAGAAAGCGAAGTCACAAGCGGGGTGCCCCAGGGATTGGTTTTAGGACCAATTCTCTTTAACATATTTATCTGTGATATAGCAGAGGAGGCTCAGGTAAAGATATGCCTCTTTGCAGATGACACCAAGATCTCTGGAAAAGAGGACACTGAGGAGGGGATAAGAGCTATAAATAGAAAGATCTGGTAAATCTGGAAAGGTGGTTGAGGGCACAACAGCTGAAGTGTAATACACCAAAGTGCAAGGTACTGCACATAACAGCCAAGACTCTAAGAACAGAGTATAGAATATATAGGGTGGTAGTGGAGAACACATCAGAGGAAAGGAACCTGGGGTGGGGGTTAAGAACAGAGAACATGAGAGTATCAGCACAATGTAGTAGGACTGTGGGCAAGGCAAATCAGATGCTGGAGTGCCTAGGAAGAGGGATTGCCAGCAAAAGGAGATGGTACTGCAGCCCCTGTATAGATCCCTGGTTCTCTCTCAGCTGAAATATTGTGTGCAATCTTGGAGCCCACACTTGAGGAAGGACAAGGGCAGATTGGAGGTAATGCAGAGAAGAGCCATTAAAATAATACAAGGGTAACAGGGTCAGTCCTGTGAAAAGCATTTGTAGGATCTCAACAATGTTGGAGGACAGGAGAAAGAGGGGTGATATGATTGAGGTGTTCAAGTACCAACGTAGAATAAATAAGATAGACTGCAGTGAGCTGTTCACAATCGGTGGCAACGTGGGTAACCGGGGTCATGCCTACTCCCACTGAAACTGGTAGGGGAAGGTTCAAGAAGGATCAGGAAGAACTTTTTGCCAGAATGAATGGTGGCAGACAATAACAAGCTTTCAGATGAGGTCACTGGGGCTTAAACCATAGTACTGTTCAAAAGGGGATGGGACTAGCACATGGGAATAGTGCATAAGGGGCAGACTGGCAGAAGGAAGGTAGGAAGGCAAGAGAAGAGCACAGTCCCAAAGTTAAACAGGCTTGGGCAGGCTGGACTGGCCAGTAGGCCTTTATCTGCCATAATGTTCTTTGTTTCTATGTGTCTGATTGGTTGTCAGCATTCAGAGACCCCTACATTAATCTTTTAAGTAATATACTCTACTTCTATATCTGAATCACTGGAATAGTCAGCATTCTGAGACCCCTACATCAGCCATTTAATTAGTATACTTCTACAATCTAATTCCTGGAGTAGACATTTCCCTGTAGTGGCCTACATTTTTTTTCATGATTCCTTTTACAGAACACAAAGCTGCCATTTGGCCATCCAATAAACCTGCCCCCCCCCCTTCAAATAAAAAAAAAGTGATGGTTTGGTGCTTACACTTGCATGCTCCATATGAAATATTCCTAGATGTGAATCACCTGGATTCAACTTTCAAGAGTTATGGTTATTTGCCTTTTTCTTTGTGACCACTTTTCATCACTGTAGTGATTTTGGACCCCGTTTAATTGGTTCTTGGAACTAGCACTATATTTCAAACAGTCATGGTTGCACCCAATGTGCACGTGTATATTGCTTTGTAAAGAGGAGAGCCCAAGTACTCAGGTACTCATGGAAGCATGAATCTGCAGCCAATTTTTTTAAATAACTTACCGGCTGCAAACTAGCAACTGTGGTCCTATCTCTTTTATCTTGCATGTGAGTTTTAAAATATTTGCTTTAGGCAATCTGTTTAACTCATAATAAACAAAATAACCTACCGGGTCATAATGTTGCACGCTTAATAGCGTACAACATTATGCTAAACTGGTACAGCATAGGATACTAGCACTACTGGTGCAATACTGTGTATACTGCTGTATGCAGTATTGTACAAGTAGTGCTTTCCCAGGCAAAGGATAATACCTCTGCTGGGAGCGGGTTCCATCAAGCAGCTGCTGTGGCTTGCAGGAGTGAGCCACAGCAGTAGGAACCAAATCGCTGTGTCTGGGACCTGGTTTGAGTGCTGGTCTCAGAAACTTTTATTTTTTTTTGTCTTGAGCACTCCCCGAGTTGACCCCCTTCCCCCGGAGCTGAGAATCTTTAGTAGGGGGGGTTCGGGGGTGCAGCTCACCATAACAGGGGGTGTGGGGGGGCAGAGTCCCACACAGAAAAAAGACTTATGCTTCATGGCAGAAATCACGCTGCATTGGCAGTGCGATTTTGCCATGAGGCATAATGTCTTGCAACATTATGACCCCGTGCCCAAAATAATGCTGCCTGCAGTCTGTCTCATAAGCTCAATCAGCATGACAATGGTAGTCATGAAAACACATGCTCAACATCATGAGCCACATTTTCCACAAATGTGGTTTAATCTTTAAAAAATATTCAACATGTTTGGGCAGCTGCCATCAGTGCCACCTAAATGTGCACTTAAGTTTATTTTAAAAACTCCTGTCTGAAATCACCGCTATGGTGACGTACTTTCCTTAACTTTCCTGGCAACCACAAATGTGCTTCCCTCTGATACCATGGTGACCATTGCCCAGCCATGTTCTCAGTGCTCTTCTGTGCATAATGTGCAACAGCCTGCCTTGTGTGAAAATTCTGTATTGATAGCCTGTACTTATGTGTTAAGCAGTCTATTGGTAATGAGGTAACAGATGGCAGCCAGCTGTGGAGATGAGTGGAAGGTTGCGCTGGCTGCCTTCCTGGGGTGGTTGGGTTGTGAGTGGTACATGGGGGGTACTTGGAGTGAAGGTGCACTGGACAGCAGGGATAAAAGTGTATCTTTTATTAGCTGGGGGCACTATACACCAGGGATGAGTGTATTTTCACATATAAAGCAGGGAGAACTAGAGGGACAGTTGACGCTGGGGATAACAGTGTTTTGTACCACAACATCAGTTTCACTAGCAAACGTTGTTCTGCACATGTTCACATATACCACCCTGAGCATGTTAGACTAATCTGTACACAACTAGGGGACTTTGCCTAGAGCTTTTACCCAGCTTTGAATATACTGCCCAATTGCCTCAATAAAGCCCCACTCTTCGGTCTCAGAGCTGGAAGCACTAAGTTCTTGTGGGAGTTAGAACGTTTGGCCTGGTGGCACTGGTGCATAATATAAGCATATGCAAGCCCTGTTAAGTGGTGTTCATATACCCAACTTCCTCAGTTCATTTTTCCCATAATAGAGAGTACATCAGTCCCTTTAGGCCTCACTTGTTTCTTTCTTATTTTTTTTTTCATAAAGTGTCATTGTGAGGGAAGGGAAGCCTGCTGTCCACTTTCGTTGGTGTGGAAACTAAATCTTTCACACCCATTTGCATCCCATTTGTCTCCGTTGTCCAGTCTGGACCAAGACATGTCATCATGCCTGGCCAGTAAACAATCTCTTCAACTGAATGCTTAAGGATAAACAGAGAAGATGAGGCAAAAAGAGTCTTTGTCCTTGTCACCTCCAAAAATGATCTCATTGGGCACCACCATCACACCAGTCCACAGTCTGAGTACTTCAGACTGTGTCTTCTCTCCAGGGCATGGAGGTTACCACAGGCCATGTGGCCCTCTCTCTCATCTTACTGTGAGTTGTGAACAGAGGTGCACCACGTGACTAAAACATCCATGATCTTGACCCACTCTGGGTGGTCCAAATCATCTGTATCACTTCCTCTAGGGGTTGTCTCCTCCTCAGACAACGGACTCCATTTTGGAGTCACAACTGAGGTTGGGATCAGCACCTCCTCCACCCACCTTTGGGTCTTGTGGAGCTGTTGTTAGCACCATCCTCAGTACTGCATATGCTGTCTGTCCACAACCAAGTTGGGTATTGGACTGAGCTACAAACAGCAACATCCTCGGTGCCATATAGGATGTCACCCTTAGCACTGTCCTTGGTTCCACTGTCAGCAGTGCCATCTTGGTGCCTATTGCTCTGTTGTCTGCAAAATCATTGCTGGTGTTGTGCTTGGCATAACTACTGCTGCCACCCTTGCCATGATTATCTCCATACTCTGCTGTACAATTTCCAGTGTTATCTTCAATGCTATTAGTTTTTCTGGAGCCATCTACAGTACTCTCATCTCTGAGACTGGAAGATTGGAAGAGTGTGGATTCTAGTCCCCCACAGGAACTTGGGGTTAATCACAATGCTGGTACTTTAGTGCAGTATTGGGGGCTCCAGTCCTGAGGAGCCATATTTCAGATGAGATGCTAAACCAAGTTCCCATCTACCTGTTTCAGTGATTGTTCAGGCTTATAAAGATTTTGTGGCACTTTTCAAAAAGGTTAGGGGAATTTCCCTGGTGTCCTGGCCAAATTTCACCCATTCACTAAAAATATCACCAATAGCTGAACCTGCTTCAATGTCACTTTGCATCTGTATCTCCCCCCACCAGACGAGGCTGAACATAGGCAGAGTTGCCTTGCCCCCTATTCATGGTTAACAAAAAACTAAATAAATAAATGCAAAACAGTCATGGAACATTTCTGGCATCATTTGCAGCACCATGTGGGCCTGTTGCATGATTCCCATCTTAAAGGAGTAACCCTGTGCCTCCTACAGCTTGGCCCTCCCCTTTTACGATAGGTCATTGTCAACGTTCTTTTCAGTTGGGCCCATATACTGTGAAGGTTCCTTGGGCTGATAAATGTTAGCACGCCATCAGTAGCAACAGTCGTCAAGTGTATGCCCAGGTGGGGTTTCTTCATACTTGGTTCTTTCTCCTTCAATTTTTCTGTTTGCCTATCTGACATAATTTGTAGTGTTGTCCCTCTGGGTTCATCTCAGAGAATTCAATCAATCAATCAATCAAATCTTTATTTATTCAGGCGATCATCATTGAGCAAGGCTCATTTACAAGATGGACCTGATAAGGTCAAGGTTCGAGTTGATGCACAGCAATTACATCACATACTTATGAGACAGTTATACATACAGAAGAAAGAAAATGTTATTTATAACACAATAATATACAGAGAATTCACATGTTAAAGCTTGGCAAGAGAAAGTTAAACTAACATCTACAATATGTACAGTACATATATATCACAATGAGGGTCATGACAGTCACTCACATAATGAGTACAAGGATGGTGAAGGGAATATTGGGTGCCATATACTGGCGGTGTCTGGCTGGAAGGAATATGCCATATGTGATTGGAATATGGTTTTGTGGGATGACTATTCTATCTCTAGCGGTAGCAACTGCATTTCTCTGTGAAGAAGGCTGTACAGTGCTGCTTGAAGGATGTAAATGGAATGATAATGGACAGTTTTAGGGATTTTTGTAGGTGTTCATACTATGGCTAGAGAATAGCTGATTGCTGCCCTCCCTATTTTGGTGTTGACTTTGGGCAATTTGAGCAGGATGATATTGTTGCTTCTTAGGGCATAGGAGCTGGGAGTGGTCAGGTTGAAGCAGTCCAGGATATAGCTTGGGAGTTTTTGATAAAGCTCTGTAGATCCATAGAGCTGCATTTCTGCTCCTCCTGACATGAAGGAAACCCATCCAATTACATCTAGAGAGAACAATGGTGAGTATTATATGGCAGGTCTGTAATGAACCTTATTGCTCTATGGTATAAGGTATCCAACTTTGAAGGTAGGGGAGGGGCAGTGACTATAGAGGAAGTCTGCATAGTCAGTGACTGATAGAAAGATGGCCTGGACTAATCACATCTTTGAATCTCTATTAAGGAAGGGTTTTAATCTGTAGAGGAGGCCAAGCCTTAGGCGAAGCTTTTCAGCAGTTGTTCTAGATGCTGAGTAAAGTCAAGTCTGTTGTCAATCCACACCTAGGTATTTGAAATTTTCAACATACTCCAGATTTTCTCCAAGTATAGTGCATAGCTGGGGAGACTGATTGAAGAGGATGTGTTGGTGGAGTTTGGGTTGTGAACATCATTGCTTTGGTTTTCTTTGCATTTAGCATAAGCTTTTTCTCGAGTAGCTGATGTTGTAACAGGGAGAATTCTGCTTGTAGGATTTCATGAGCAACTTTAGGTGATGGGTTGCTGACATACAGTACAGTGTCATCAGCAAAGAGATGTACTGAGGACTTGGTAAGGGTTGAATCAATTTGATTTATATAAATGGCAAAAGGATAGGACCCAGAATAGAGCCTTGGGGACTCCTCTTGACAGTGGTCTTAATGGGGAGAGGTCACCTTCAGCTTTTACCTGCTGTGATCTACCGGAGGTAGCATCTGAACCATTTAAGGGAGGATGGATCTAGGCCAATGGAGTGGGATGAGAGTAGCAGTTCATGGTCCACAGTGTCGAATGCTTTGCTCAGGTCCAGGAATACTGCACAAACATTGTTCTTTTTATCCAGTTCGGTTTGCCAATCATTGGTGACCTTGGCTAATGCAGTGATAGTGCTATGTTTGGCCCTGAATCCAGATTGAGCTGGATTTAATAGATTAGCATTGTCCAGATATTCCCTTAACTGAATACTCACTAATTTCTCCGGCATCTTGGATAACACAGGTAGGATGGAAATGGGCCTGTAATTATTAAGATCCATAGGATCCCCTGATTTTAGAAGGGGGAGCACTTGGGCTGTCTTCCACAGCATGGGAATAGAGCCAGAGTTTAGGGAAAGGTTAAAGAGGTGAGTTAGGGGGACTGCAAGCACATGACACACAATCTTTAGAAAGAATGGGTCCAGAAGATCTGCTCCTGCACTTTTTTTTGGTATCTAGATGCCATAATAGATCCTCAACTTGTTTCAACAGTATAGGTTCAAAGCTAAAGGAGGAGTCAACTCTTTGTTCACCAGTATAGTGTGAGCTTAAATGATCCCTTAATAGGTTAGCTGGGGAGGAGTCAAAGGCAAGACCAGCTGTAGTGAAGTGGTTGTTGAATGCATCCAGGATTTCCAATGTGCCAGTAATGGGGCCATAGTTACTGTGTAATTGGGTTGGAAGGGGGGTTGTTAACATCCTGGCCCATCATACCCTTGATGGTGCCCCAAAATCTAGCAGTATTATGGTAGGAGGAGTCGAGCTGTGCCAGGTAGTAGGCAGCCTTTGCATCCCTAATTTTCCTAGTGCATTTATTCCTGACTTTCCTAAAGATCATCCAGTCCATGATATTCTTAGTTTTTCTTGCTACTTTCCAAAGTTTATCTCTTTCCAGCAGTGCAGCTTTGAGGTCAGTTGAAAACCAGCGACAGGATTTGTTTTTTATTCGGATACTAGAGATTGGGGCATGGGAGTTAAGGGCATTTAATATAATGCTATTTAGCACCTGCTGAGCTTTTCTACAGAATGTGCAAGATAGAACTTTTGCCAGTGTGGAGAGTAGGCTAGATCATGCAGATAGCCTTCAATATTGATGTTTTCTTGGATCTCCTCATGAGGAATTTTGCAGGATCTGTTTTAATGCTGTTGATCTTACCCCTGTGATGGGGCAGTGGTCACTTATGTCGCATAGGAGCACTCCAGCATGTGAATAGATGTGGTTTACTCACTAGCATGATGTCAAGTAGAGTACTGTTACTACTATTCCTTGCATTTAGTCTTGTTGGTTCATTAATTAACTGTGTGAGCCCATAGGTGTCACAGAATGATACCAGAGGTGTAGCTGCCTGGGTGAGCCAGTTGAAATTCAGGTCCCCTATGATAATAATTTTTTCAGTACAGGACTTGACCAGATTTCCCAGGTGGGTTAAGAGCTTGTGTTCAGCAGAGGGGGGTCTGTAGCATCCAATTAAATGGAAAGCTGCTGTATTGGGGAGAGAGACTTTTAGAGATAGACACTCAAATTCCTTGGGCATAGATGTTGCAGCAGTACAGGATACTACTAAACCAGCTTTTACGTATATGGCTACTCCGCCTCCCCTTGTTTGGCGATCAGCTCTGAATAGCTGATAGGTAGGTTAACTTCCTTGTCCATTGTGATGGTCTTGAGCCATGTCTCAGTTATCACAAGAAAGTCTGGCAAGGTATGGGCAACCCAGGCTTGTAGCAATGTAAATTTTTTCAACAGACTGCATACATTAATATGCAGGAAACTGAGACCTTTAATTGAGGATAGGTCTGATGGAGAGGTGATGCTTTCAAGAGGTCCAGGGTTGATTTCTACATTACCAATACAGAGCAATAGGAAGATCAGTAATTTCATAAGGGCTGCCAGTGATAGGGAGAGGGGCTGTCTTTGGACCTCCTTTTTATTCCGTTGCACTCTTTGTTTTGGGTGCTCCCTATGGATTTAAGGTAGTGTGTCGGGATACCAATTAGCAGTTTGACGACTAGGCTTAGTGGGGATCTATATACCCAGTAGTGGGGCCTTGGCTGAAACATATATGTGGTGATATGTGTAACTTTATGGTGATTGTACCACTGTAGTCGATGCAGCAATGGCAAGACATATATGAGGGCATGGGTGTCAGCCACGGGGGATGTTCCAGAATTAGTTTTATAACTGGCTGAAATCAGTCAGGATTTGGTTCAGAGAGACAGTCCCTTTCTAGTTTGTCCCCTCTCAGGATGCTCACTTTGTGGAGGCTGTCTTCCCTCTATTCCTGTTCTAATCTGAGGGCAATGACGCCTTCACTTGTATTTCTTCTTTCCCTTCCGAAGAGCTGTTCCAGATAGATACATTGGAGTGTTCTAGTGATTTGTGGGAGATATACAGCAGGCTTTTAGGTGCCCTGTTTCCTCAGTATTTAACCCTGACATTCTGATTTTGCCTATCATTATGTTACATGTTGTTCATCAGTGTTGGTCCCACTGACTATGCCAGTGCTTTCAGAGGTGGGCTTACGCAGCTTGGCATGGACCTTTTTCTTTGCTGCTAGTTCCAGCAAGAGTCATGGCAAGGTGCCTAATCTCTGCCAACACCCTAGGTCTCCACCCTCCCTGTACCTGGGCATATATTCTTCCACTGTCCCTGAATAGCATACCACATTCAGCCTGCTTTTCTTTTCCTTTCCTGTCCACTCATGGATCCAAAAGACTAAATGCTTTTGGACAAAAAGCCAATGCCTCAGCCCTCTTAGTGGCTAGTCTTTTGGCTCACAAGTCCTAGATTTCTAATTACAAGCTACATTTTTAGGAACTGTTGCATGCTCATGCTCTTGTGCATATACTATAGATACCAGTGGTGCAAGAACCACCAGGCACCTTGTTAGAGTCACATATTATACCTCAGGAGTTTCCTCTAGGGTTATGGGTGGCTACTGCCAACTACCTCCACTGGCATTCCTGGCTGAGACCAGCCAAGTTGGATGCCTGAAGAATTCCTCCTTTTGAGGAAGAACCCATTTTTTTTGCCATACATAGAAACATCGAGACATAGAATGTGATGGCAGAAGGAGACTGCTAGGTCCATCCAGTCTGCCCAAGATTTCTTTCTACCTCCCTACCTTAGTTGTCTTTAGGTACAATGATACACTTGTGCCTATCCCATGCCCTCTTGAACCCTCCTACCATGTTTGCCCCCACGACTCCCGGTGGCAGGCTATTCCATGCATCCACCACACTCTCCATAAAGAAGAACTTCCTGCCTTTGGTCATAAACCTTTTTTGAGGTGGAAGAGTTCTTGCACTTGCACCTTACTGATGCCTTTTACATACTTGAATGTTTCGATCATGTCCCCCTTCCCCCCCTCCTCTGTTCCAGAGAGTACACGGTCAGTTCCCTCAGTCTTTTCTTATACGACATCTGATGCAACCCCCTTATCATTTTTGTTTCCCTTTTCTGTACTATCTCCAACCGATCTATGTCCTTCCTGAGGTGAGGCCTCCAAAACTGGACACAGTCACTAGGCAGGGTCTCCCCCTGGACGGCCACATAGTCATTGGAGTTCCTCTTCTGACCAATCACGCTCCACTTCAATAGGTTCACACCAAGCTTATAAAACAGAACCTAGGAGTGCAGCAGTCTCGGGTCAGAGGCAGGGTGCAAGTTTGGGGCTGCTGGCTTGCACCAGAATTGAAAATAAATGGGGAAGAAGCACACAATAGGCAGAGCCTGAAACCAATAGTATGCTCCTCCAATACTTTAATTCACCAAGTCACCAAATAACAAAATTCATTCCACACCAATTTAATAGACAAACAGCCACTGACTGTGACCCAGGTGCCCTGGTGCTTCGCTCCATTTGAGCTTTGTCAGGGAGTGGTCAAGCTTATCCTATTCTAAAGTATAGGATATCGGACCTCTCCTCAATCAGGTGACTCAAGGTTTAGCTCCTTCAGTATTTTCTGCTTATTTTGCATGTAGAGATTTTTTTTACTTGGTGTTATGTTGATCTGTTCTGCGGCCTCCATCCTTGTTAGGGTACTGCTTTGTATTTGACCAAAGGGTGGGCTTCTATTGAGGAGACAGGCTATAAGAAGAAAGGGAGGTTTATTTATTTATATTATTTAGTTTTTGTTAACCAGGAAAGGAGGACTAGACAATTCTGCCTATTTTCAGCTTTGTCTCGGGGGAGGGGGAGATACAGATGGAGGCCAACTGAAATTCAAACAGATTAAGCAGTTGGTGGTATTTTTAGTAAATGGGGGAAATTTGGCCAAGACACTGGGGGAAATTCCCCTATTCACCTGCAGGGGGACTTGCTGCTTTGTGAGCAGGCTACAGTCAGTCTAAGGCTGTCTACTAAGGAGAATGGTCATCAACTGGGGTCGGAGCCAAGGCCTGAGGCTCCGCTTGTGATTATGGAGGACCTTTGTGGGTAGCCTGTGAAAGCTATAGGAGATACCAGAATAGAGCAACAAGATGTTCCTACTGGTGACTTTATTATTTCTGGTGTTACTGCACTAGCAAACCTACCCAAGCCTTTAGAGCCTGTCATGGAGCCTTCGGTCGAGTTTAGGGTGTGAGGCGCTGAACAGGAGTATGTAGCTGGTTTAGTTGCTGAAGGAGCTGCAGTTGTGTCTCCCCTGTCATTTGCTGCCTCTGATTCTGTCAATCCGTGGTTAGTGTCTCAGCTGTCTTGGGCTGACGTCAGCGCTACCATGGTGGAAAGAATGTGGAAGTCTTCTCGGCTTCCCACTGCAGACGCTCCCTTCGAGCCTGGGAGCTGGTTGAAAGCCGAATCCTTGCTTCATTCTGGCTGAATGCAAATGGAGGATGGGAAATGGGTGCCTGATCCAGCCTGGACATTATTCTCACAAAGTGAGCCGAATTATCACTATTCTTCTGAACTGCCATCTTTAGCCCCTGAACATTTGCTTGCTAAAACTGTGATTTTGGCTTCCCCTAAGGTTACTAGTGGTGATGCAAAAGGGAGTCCTGAGGCTCTGTTGCATGATTCCACAAGGGCTGAGGATACTCCTCCTCCTTCTCCCAGGCACGAGAGGAGATGGACAGTCCCTACCTTTTCAGATCTATTTAAAAATAATAAAGTGGACCAGGCGCCTAGAAGTAATGCTGTCCGCCTTTGCTACAGGGGCGGGCTACAGGACCATCCCGATACACAATACGTGGCAAAACAACATTTAAAAGACTCTATGGGGTTTGCAGCCTCTGATTTTTATGCCTTGATTAATATCAGAGGCGAGGACACTTTTTATGTTAGCTTTATAAATTTTACTGGACTTGATGTTTTTTTGGAGAAAGTATGAGACTCTAAAGCATTTACCTTTATGGGTTCCTTTTTGGGCCATTCCCCTGACTAAACCCCTCTACAAAACTGTCAATATCATGTTTAGGAATGAGAGGGTTAATGTTGGAGATATTTATTTCTGGTTGGAAAAAAAGTGCCAAGTATTAGGTCCTCCTTCTGCAATCATTGATTCAGAGGGCATCTGGACAGAAAGCTGGCATTTTAAAGTTAAATTGTTGATGCTGGGGGATGAAATCCAGCATATTCCAAAATTTTTTTTCTAGGGAAAGATAGAGGGGTGGTGTTTTATTCAGGACAACCTAAGACATGCTACAAGTGTGGTAGTAGCAGACATTTGAGTAGCACTTGTGACATACTAACATACTATTTGCCAGCAGATTAGGCCTTACGGTCTCTCGAGTCTGCTCAAACCTCAGATCCCTAGTTGGGTGCCGAGGCCTTCCCCTCCCTTGTGTTCCAGAAACCCCTATCATCCATCTCCACCCCCCGGGACAGGCCATCGTCTGATACATCCACTTTCTGTGTCTGTCCCACCCTTTCTTGAAGCCCTCCACTGTGGATCTCTGAACCAGCTCACCAGGCAGTGCATTCCAAGGGTCCATGACCCTCTCAGTGAAAAACCTCCTCCTCTTTTCCCCCCTCACCCTTCCTCCTTCCAACTTCAAACCATGCCCTCTGGTAATACCTCCCTGCTTTAGTCTGAAGATCCCCTCCATGTTTACCCTATTTATTCCCTTGACTAGCACTTGTGACAGGGCATTTGTGCCCTTTGTGGGGATTATGATCATACCAGTACTGTTTGCAGGAATGTTTATAAATGCAATCTGTGTGAGGAACATGGCCACGCCTATCATCAATGTCTCTGGGTGGGTCAGAATAGACAGGAAGGCCTGAATAAAGATGACTTGGTAACTGAGGCACCGGAAAGATATAGGCCTCCTAGGCCTGACCCTCCTAGTCCACCCCACCCGCATCCCCACCCCCAGCACCCCCGACTGCAGGGGGGATGACCATGAAATGAGCCAGGGGGATGCTGTTGTTCAGTCTCCTGTGGGTGCTCAACCTGAAACCCCTAGCACGTCTGGTGAAAGGAATGTCGGGTTCATTTTGCCTTCCCCCCTCTGCTGGTTTTGGAGTCCCTTCTAAATGTGTCACTTGATCTTCTAGTAAGGCTCCTGTTTCTGCTGTCCCTGTGCCTACTAAAACCTTTTTTGAAATCTTACAGGAAGTTGATGGAGGTTTGGATTTGGATACTTCTTTCATTTCAGGAGCTGTATCTGAAATGGAATGCAAGGAGGAGTTGGTTGGGCTTAAAGAATTGAAAAAGAAGAAAGGTTAAAAAAAAAGAAAAAGGATAAAGAACTTGTTAGATTTTCCTTTTATCTTTTTATCTGCTTGAGTCCTTATACTTGATCTCTTGCAACACCTGTAGCATTAAAAATACTAAAAGACGTCTGGCTTGGTTTCATTTTTTTTGCAACCTTAAGATCAGACATTATTTTTTTGCAAGAGACCAGATTTAATTCTGTCCACAATACCGTACAATCAAAACATTTATGGCCCTGGGGCCCATCTTTTTGGTCATTTGGGGCAGATGTGTCAGATGGGTTGGGCATTGTCTTTCGAACATATGACCTTCGGGTACGTCATTTTGTAGACTTGGTTCCATGTAGATCCATGATACTTGATTGTACTTTTCAGGTTTTTTTTCTTCGACTTATCAATATGTATTCACCTCAGAGTAAAAGCTCCAGAACTGATTTATTTAACCAAATTAAACCCTTTCTGTTTACTACTAAATCTGTCATCTGGGGAGGTGATATGAACTGTAGTCTGGATGGTAAAGTTAAGGACAATTTGCAAAAAAAAATCTATTGTGATTCCCATGTTTTAAGGGGTATCTTAGAAACAACTATGTTGCAGGATGCCTATAGGTCATTACACAAAATGGGTGAGGCTTTCTCCACTAGAATTGATTAGTTTTTTTTATTTCCAGACTTTTGCATACTTTAAAGATGGCTGTGTCCCTTAGTGAGTTCACGGATCATACTATTTTACATTGTACCCTTGGTATGGGGAATTTTCCACCCAGTTTTCCTTCAGTCCCCAGGCGTTGGAAGTTAAATTCCTTTGTATTGTTACAAACAGCTATTAAGCTACAGGTTGAATGATGTTTCAATTTTAGAAAGTTGGTTGAAGGAATGTATGAGGATTAGAGTAGTTGGTGGATGGACACCAAATCCAACATTAAGGCCCTTTTTTTAAAACTGGGTAAACGTACTTGTAATGAGGAGTATATTTTGTATTTACGTCATAGGGACCAATTGTATAAATTAATGTCTCTTCTGAATATTTGAAACTGTAGAATTAAGTCACATATTGATATTATTAAGGGGAAAATGAGGGCATACCATTTTTCTAGGGCGGCATCTTTGACTGCCGAGTTTAAATTTGGGACTTCATCTCAAACTTTTTCTGATCCCTTTGTGGCTTGCAAATTTAAAACCAGGCACAAGATGATGGAGGGTTTATTTGATGCTGCTGGCGTTTTAAAACATATGGAGGTTGAAATATTGGCTATTTTAAAGGATGCTTTGCATAACTCTTTAGGGACAGCTTTTTTTCTGGGTTAATGTGGGATCAGATGGTGATCTGTCCTACCCCTATGCTTTCAGAACAGACTTTTTCTGTTATTGATGGCCCTGTTACACTTTCAGAAGTCCTTGAGGCCATCTCTAGTTTACAGGATGGGGTCTCACCAGGGGAGGATGTTCTGACTAATGGATTTTTTAAGATATTAAGGATGTACTTGGAAGGATTTTGGTGGATACATATAATGATATGATGACTTCTGGGAGGGTTCCTCAGGGTTTTACTAATGCTATTATGATTTATTTGTTTAAAGGGGGTAATAGGAAACACCTCACCAATTGGAAACCGATTAGTCTCTTGAACACCGATTATAAGATCTTGTCATATGTTTTATGTAAAAGACTGCAGAAAGCAGCTATGGAACTTATACACCCGGTTCAAGCTTGTTCCGTCCCTGGGAAGAACATACAGTTAAATTTAAGACTATTATGGGATGTTTTTGAATACAGGACACAGGGTAAATTGAGAGGGTTTGTGTTGGCACTTCATCAAGCTAAAGCCTTCGGTAATGTCTCTCATAGTTTCCTGTTTGAGGTCCTGTCTAAGTATGGGATCACTTCTATTTTGCAAACTTGGATTAAACTTTTATATAATCAGGCCTTTACTTTTCCTTCTGTTAAAAATACTTTGGGTGAACCTGTGTTGTTACGGAGAGGGGTTGGACAGGGGTATCCACTCAGCCCCTTGTTGTATATGTTTTGCCTTGACCCCTTTTTACGAGTAATTCTGAGTGATACTGATATTGTGGGATTATCTCCTCATGCGGGCATACCTGCTCAGAAACTTTCTGCTTATGCAGACTATGTTTGTCTCTTGGTCTCAGATGTTCAGTCTGGTTTTAAGGCTTTGCAGTATTTTGATGATTTTGCTCAGCTTTCGGGTGCTGGGTTGAATTATAATAAAAAGTAAAGGCATTACAAATTGCTGCTGGGGATAAAATAGGTACTATTGCTGGTATAGGGGAGGTGGAGGGGCACCTTTAAATTTTGGGAGTTTTGTTCAGGGAAGGGGATGTGGCATTTCTTAATTGGGAAGATAAACTGATTTGGGGAGAGCAGAAGGTGTCAAGGTGGAAATCCAGGGCTTTTGGGAAACTGAAGAGAATTCAGATTGTTAAGAAGTTTTTACTTCCACTCTTTTTATATATTGCTCATTTTTTCCTGTTCCTTGTGCATTAGAAACAAGACTTTTTAGTGTGTTTTTCCAAATGATTTGGGGCAGCAGGTTGAATCCAGTAAAAAGGGATTTTCACATACCTTCCGGTTAAACAGGGAGGTTTAGAAATGATTAATCCTGTAGTGTTTATTCATTCCTTTCTTATTTTTTTCAACCTTTGGACACTCAACTGGGGCCCTTAATTTGTGGGATCCATGTACTGGGGGTCTTTTTCAAGTCTTTTTGGACAATTGGGTTACAGAGGTCCCTAAAATCGGTGGGTCTGTTTCAGTTCCAGGTTTTGCATCTGCATCCATTAAGAAATTAAGACTGTGGAGTTTTAGTAAATCTGATTATTTTACTGTGCAAAGGAAAGCTTTGTATGCCAAAATTATGGATAAGGCTAATGCCCATAGAGTAGACTTCCCTAGATGTCTCCCTACTAAACTGGAGTCTGCCTTAAAACTTTCACGAGATAAGAGAATTTCACAGCATATGTGGGATGTACAGTGGTTGAGTTGTCATGGTAGATTGGGAGTTAAGGGTAATTGGAAACACAAGCCATTAACAGATAAATTGTGTTTAAGACCCGAATGTGGAGGACAAGAGGAAACATTGGAGCATTTTTATATTCTCTGTACTAGAAACAATGACACATTTATATTTTGAATGTCCATATATTTTACTATTTTGGAACTTGATCTATAAACACTCCCCCTTTCTTCATCTAAATCTGGATATTCTTTTTCTAGGGATACTACCAAATTCATGGGTTCGGTATGAAAATGATACAATACATCTAATATTAGCTTGTTTTAAATATCATGTTTGGATTATGAGAGGTAGATGGTCATTGCAAAAACATTTTATTACTCCGGAACAATTGTTTTGGATTATTCATTATAATATAATTGCCATAAGAACATCTGACAAAATGAAAGTTTCTTTAGAGGTGTATAAGAAATGGTGGGATAATATATTATGGTTGGACACTGGGTAGTATAAGACTTTGTGGTGGAGGACTGGTACAGGAAATCTGTGTTTAATTTGTTTTCTCTCTTCCACTCTGTTTTCCTTTTAAATTGTAAGTTTCTTGAATACTGATGGTTAAGGCTTTCTCAAGAAAGTAATAACCTGATTATACTATCGATAAACGGGATATATGTGTTGGTATATTTTTTTTTATTGAGGGTGATGTCAATACTGGATATATATATAGAGAATAATGGATGGGGAAGGGGTTGATATGAGAATTTAATGCACTCCCAAGTTGTGGGATGCTACATAAACCCCAAGGGCGAAGCCCGAGGGGTTTATCAAAGCATCCCACAATGAGAGTGTGCATTAAATTCTCACATGAAGCACCCTCCCCATCTTTTATTTTTATAATAACAGGCCAGCAATTTTTCTCCAGCAGTTTGTGAGACTGTTTGGCCCCACCCACATACAGAATGTTGGCCAATGAGGCAGCAGCATAGTTTGACTGGCATGGCTCATAAATGTCATAACAACCAGCCGGTTGTTATGGAAAATATCAACCTGGTCAGTACATTGAGAGAAATGCTGACCAGTTATTATATATATATATATATATATATATATATATATACCTTCCTTGTTTTACAGAGATGGGAGAGAAAGGGTTTTGTCTCAGTATCTACAATTGTATCCTAAAGTTAAACAGGCATATTTTTTTCTGGATGTAGAATGACATACCCTTTTATATTTTATTTTCCCTTTTATGATTTTGGGAGGTGTCATGTTATTTGGTATGTATTTTTTTTAAGATTAGAGCACAATGTTCCCTATTCTTAAAGTGTGTGTGTGTGTGGGGGGGGGTTATATGAGTTGTATAAGAATACGATTTTTCTTCAGTAGGTGTTTTTTTGTGATATGTTATTTTATAAGTAGAACATGGAGAAGTATGCATTAATACATATCTGTTTTAAATATTTTGCTTTCTGTTATACTTGTGATGCGTTAAGATTTTTTTCTTGAAAATTTGAATGAATAATTCCCCCACTCTTTTGGTGTTGGGGGGGTAGGTCTTCAGCAGTTTTTAATCAGTTTTGAGACTATAACAATATTTTTTATTGACTATATGATGAAATATGTATTTATGTTTACCTTTATTTTTTACCTTATGATTTCATGTGCAGTAATACTTTTATGTACCTATATTTGCTTTCAAGTTATAATAAAAAATTCCCCATCTCTTTTCAAGAAGTGCCATGGGATCTTTAACATCCATCTGAACTACCACCATAACTGGCAGATGGGACCTTGGTTTAACGTCTCATCCGAAAAGGAAAAGTTACATGCCATAGAGTCACTTTTAACTCTCCCTCTTTCCTCAGCTTTATTCATTTATGGTTAACAGGATGTTTCCTTGCAAAGTACAGTAGTGAATGTTGTTTCGGCTGTCTCAATAGCTTAAACAGGAAAATATTTCTGCCTGCTTATGCAGGCTATTTTTTTCCGAGTCCTTGAGAGTCAGGGTTATTTTTTATTTTATTTTAGTTATTTATGTATTTGTTTGTTTGTTTTTGTTTATTTATTTACTTATTTGTAATTTTGACCAGGAAATATACACTGTGATTGCTTTTTGATCCAGGTGTGTCGAGGGAGGGGGGTTGTATGGGAACTGTTTTATTGACAGGGGACTTTTGTCCATGACAAAGTGGAAACTTCCCTTTCACTTCTTTAGTATATGCCATCGGTTCTTTAACTTGCACCTGGACTGTGTCAGAGATGTGCAGAAGGTACTTCGGTTTAAAGGGACACTGTCAACCCCCTTAGGCCTTGAAATGTCTTTAGTTTAAAAACACACACACACACACACACACACACACACACACACACACACACACACACACACATTAAAATTGGTTTCATTCTGTAGAGTTCACTGATGTAGCTGGTAGTTTGATTCTGATTCCTTTATTTGTTTTAAAAATGAAAAACAGACTGCCCACCATTCTGGTGTTACTACACAAAAAACGTGCATGTTTATAGTCTTTGATCAACTGCCACAGCATCCTTCCTGGACTTCAGAATACTCCCAACACAGCCAACAGTCTAGCCACTCATGATGCATAAGGGAGAGGAGGGAGCTATTGCATCTTGAGTGGCTACACTGTTTGACTTTGTTGGGTTTGTTCTTTATGTTCAGGAAGTATGCAAGACGAGTAGAGTAAGGATTTAACAAGGCTGGGTATAAGTATACCATTAGCATGCATTTCAGTTCTACTGTGAAAGGAAGAAAAAAAAACAACAATCAGCAATATCAATGAATTTTACAGAAGGCAAGCAACCATAAAATGTGGGTTTTGCTAAAACAAATTGCAGGAGATCAGGGTATTTACTTATACTTCATCTGTCTCTGCTACCTTTCCTGTTGTCATGTGGCAATCCTCTGCTGTGACATCACAACTTGTTTCTATAGAAATGTATTTTGTTTATTTATTTAGTTTTTGTTGACTGGATAGGTGCACCAGAAAATCAAAAAAATTGCCTATTTTCAGGCAGGACAGTGAGAGGATCTCAGATCTAGAAGTGGGTAGCCATTTGGGAACAAGTGACCACCAAACAGTGTGGTTCATGATAAACTCAGCTACAGAGTCAAGCCATACAAAAGTAAGGATTCTGGACTTCAGGAGGGCTGACTTTGGCAAGATGGGAGAGTGCCTTAGAAAAGCACTAGCAAACAGGCTAGAAGGAGGGGTGGAACAACAATGGGGAAATATCAAAACTGCCATCACAGAGACAACAAGCCTTTGTGTGAAGCAAATAAACAAATCAAAATGAAAGAAAAAGCCACTATGGTTCTCAAAAGAAGTGGTGGTGAAGGTTAGGGAGAAAAAGATAGCATTTAGGAAGTATAAGGAAACACAGAAGGAGCAGGACAGAGAACTGTACCAGTTAAGGCAGAAGGAAGCAGGGAGGGTAGTCAGAATAGCAAAGGCACAAACTGAGGAAAAGATAGCCAACTCGGTTAAGAAAGGGGATACAACCTTTTATAGGTATATCAGGGAGCGTAGAAAGACAAAGGGAGGGACAGTCAGGCTGAATACAATGGATGGTAGGTGGGCAGAGAGTGACAGTGAAAAAACAGGGATACTGAATGAATACTTCTGTTCAGTATTCACAAAAGAGGAAGTAGGGGAGGTGCCTAATCCAATTAACAGAAGCACTCTGGAGAGGGGGTCGATCCCAGTCCTTTCACAGAAGAAAGGGTTCTGAAAGAACTCCTAAAACCGAAGGTGGAGAAAGCAATGGGGCCAGATGGAATTCACCCCTGACTTCTAAAAGAATTAAGCAGAGAACTAGTGACACCACTGACTACCCTTTATAACAAAAAATGGGAGGATGGTGTAGTACCTGAGGACTAGAAGAAGGCTGATATGATTCCCCTTCACAAAAGTGGGAGCAAGACAGAGGCTGAAAACTACAGACCTGTCAGTTTGACCTCGTGGTAGGGAAAGTGATGGAATCACTTCTGAAGAAAAGAATTGTTGAGTACCTAGAGGCCAGTGGGGCACAGGACCAAAGGCAGCATGGGTTCACAGCGGGAAGGTCATGTCGGATGCATCTAACTGATTTCTTTGGCTGGGTGACCAAAGTAGTAGACCAGGGAGGGGCTGTGGACATGGCCTACCTAGACTTTAGCAAGGCATTTGACTCAGTCCCACACAAAAGATTAGTAGTCAAATTAACCAGCCTTGGAGTGGGTCCAGGGTGGTAGCCTGGGTAAAACACTGGCTGAACAACAGGACACAGAAGGTAATTGTAAATGGAGTCCACTCTGAAGAAAGAGGGGTTACTAGTGGGGTAGCACAGAGTTCAGTACTGGGTCCAGTCCTTGTTAATGTCTTTATAAGTGACATTGCAGAGGGACTGGAAGGAAAACTATGCCTCTTTGCAGATGACTCAAAGATCTGCAACAGGGTTGATACACAAGGAGGTATGGAAAGGATGAGAAGGGACTTTGGCTAGGTTGGAGAAATGGTCAGAAGCATGGCAGCTTGGATTCAATGCAAAGAAGTGCAAGTAATGCACCTGGGAAACATAAACCCAGGGGAAGATTACAATGGGGGTAGTAACAACAACAAAAATGGAAAGGGACCTGGGGGTAATCATATCAGATGACCTTAAGGTTGGCAAGCAATATGAGAAGGCAGTAGGGAGGGCTGGGGGGATTCTGGGATGTATAGGGAGAGGCATCACCAGCAGAAAACAAGAAGTTGTTATCCCCCTGTACAGACAGTTGGTGAGACCCCATCTGGAGTACTGCGTCCAGTTCTGGAAACCCCATCTTTGCAAGGACATAGACAGGATGGAGGCAGTTCAGAGGAGGGCTACAAAAATGGTGCAGGGTCTGCAAGAGAAGCCATACAAGGAGAGGCTAAAGGAGCTTAATATGTATACCCTTGAGGAAAGGAGGGAGAGGGGGGACATGATAGAAATGTTTAAGTACCTCAGTGGAATCAACAAACGTCCAAGAGGGTAGCATCTTTCAGAGAAAGAGATGTGCAAGAACAAGTAGACACAATTTGAAGATAGAGGGGGGATGGCTCAGGGGCAATGTGAGGAAGTATTTTTTCACAGAGAGGGTGGTAGACACATGGAACAGCCTTCCTGAGGAGGTTGTATGGTCTAAAACTGTGGAATAATTCAAGAATGCATGGGACAGACATAAGGCAATTTTTGTGGGGGGGGTAGGAAGAAATAGGCTGTTGGTTAAATATGATCTGCAGCTTATCCTCTAGGTAGGGAAATGAGCAGACTAGGTGGGCCAAGCGGTCCTTATTTGCCGTCAAAGTCCATGTTTCTATGTTACTATGAGGTGCAGACTATAAATAGACAACAAGTTACAAAGGCAACAGTAAATACTTTTCAAAAAAATACATAATTCTGATGTCACAAGCCGAAGATTGTGACTTTATCACAGGAATAGCAGCAGGAGCAGATAAGGGCTAAAGAGATAGGAGCCTCTATTCATGTAAAAGGTATTCCCTAATAATACATGGAATGCACAGAAATTCAGGTTTGGGGAGACTTCTGCTGATGCCAACTGTGAATTTGTGTTGAAATTCAGAAAATTACATTAACAAGGGAAAAGCATAAACTATATCATACAGTTCTGATATATTGGGTTACTCCTAATTCAGGAATACCCACTGAATTTACTAAAGGGTAAGTAAAGTTGGAACAAAAACAGACTTGAGAACTAGTATTTGAAACATAGCATCTACATAATAAATACAGGGACTTAAAAATCAGTTTTCCGTTTGTAATGGCGTTCACACAGCTCTTTCTGTCACTAAATAGGATACTGTAATATAGATAAATAAATGACTAACTAAATGCATGACAAAACACAATTGGACAATATGAATTTTCCTCTGTGTGGTCTGTCTGACAGTCTAGCCTCTTTTTAATGAAATTAGATAAGATCTCGATTGTCCGGGAGGAGTGCAGTTAGTTCAGCAGTGCTGAACAAAGTGCTCTTCATTCTGTCATTCACTTGGCTGAGAGAGGCTGGTGACAGAATTATTGTAGTGGTAATTCTTTAATCCTGACTCCTAAATCACGGAGGCAAATATGTGCAAAATGGAAATCAGACGAGCGGCAAAGCAGCAAGACGAGGGAGGGGCAGCTGGGTGGTGCTAAACAGATAAAAACTGGCTCCATGGCATCCACAGAAACATGTTGAACAAGAAAGGAAATCCCTGTCACACAAGCAGAAATGTCTCAGCTAAACCCTTTCCTCTCCTCTGCTGATAGGATAGGGCAGGAACATTAACAGCGTGCAGAAAAAGGTGCATGGAAAAAAGAGAAAGGATAAGCGCAAAGGAAGACGAATGCAAAGGAACATGAAATTGCAAAACATAAACCTGAACGGATGAGAAGCAGAGATAGAAGAGATCACACAGGAATAATTATATTATAGGGGAAAGAGATAATAGTATCTTATTCCGTAGGTCTCTGTGTTATATTATGTTTTTAGTTATCTTCGGAATTCTGAAAACTTTTTAAAAAGGAGCTAAGTTGTATATTCACATTTCGCACCCCATCCCAGAGAATTCCGTGCTTCATACAGTACATTAGTTTCTATCCAGCTGCAGACAGCTGGGCTTTGCACTCTTTCATGGCTCTCACCATAGATCCTTCCGTTTCTCTCACAAACAGGTGAATCGGCCTTTGGAGGTGGGTTGTGTTTTTTTTTCCTGGGGTTTTTCAGTGTGGAGTTTTTTTGTAAAGAACACGCCCAAAAAGATAGCTCGAACCTGAGGGAAGCTCCCGCTGCGTGCCTCAGATCGTTGGAGCTCTGCCTATACATTCACATCCCTAAAGTTGTTCCGTGTGACACGCATACAAATACAAAATCAAGGCTGATCCAGGAGATGTGGAAAGACTGAAAGAGAGAGACAGAGGACAGCTGCATGATTCTTACAGGGATTCTCCATTGGGATTTGCAACTAACACCCCAAGCCAACGCCTGAGCCTCACATCCTGCAGGGGGGGGTCTGTCTCTGTTGCTGCTACTGCTGCACTCCCTCCAACCTGGAGCCGCTCATCTGGCTGGGATTAAACTGACCCCCACAAGGCTCAGCCGGTGTACCCCAAGCATACTGTGTAAAGGGATCATGAACAGAACAACAAGACGCTGGAGTTTGCATATCTTTCTGTGCCTGGGGATCGTATATCTCAAAATCGGGTGAGTGACTCTAAGTCTTGTGTGTATCTAGGTTTTAATCTCATCATGTTCAGACCTGTCACTGCAGGGCTCACGGAAACTGCTGGGAGAAATACATATGCTTGCAAATAAAAGGAAAAAAAAAACCCTAACCGTACCTGTATGTCTAGAAAATATTAACCGATGTTCTTATGCAGCAGCTGGTCTACAGGTGAAAGGTAGGGGTACTGCTGTTAAACCAGGTGATGGTGCCAGCAGGACAGTAGTTACAGCAGTTTTTCGTTGTACACTGGAGGGCAATATCTGATGAAACAGTGTGATATCAGTAAGCCGCGTTGGTGGTGTGAAACTGTAAAACTGTTCAAGCACCACAAATCAGTACTACTGAAGTTATGACAAAACTAGTTCGTGGGTGGATAGAGAAAGACGGATTTAGTTTAGCGAGCAGTCTAACATAAAATCGGGGTTATTCTGAGAAGAACGTCTGAAAAAAGAAATATTGCTCTGAGCATCAGAAGCAATACAGCTGGGGAAGGGGGGACGGTTATACAATCAAGGAAAAAAAAGCACATGATATGCAAAACTGATACCACTTTTTTATATGTTGCATAAACTGGTGATTTCTAAGTTTGCATGTTTAAACAGCAGAAACTGTCAATGCTTTCCTAACATCTATCTTTCCTTGCGGCCATCCAATAACCAGTTATGGTGGTGAGAGTTTGTTTCTTGTTCTAAGAGGCTATCTTGAAACACCAACCTGCAAAAAGGTTACTGGTGTTTCGTTTGTTATTCAGTTTTCTGTCAGAGCATTATGCTTTCACCAGTCATGTGCTTTTTTAAAATTTATGATACAGGAAGTTTTGTCACGTTTTGGCAAAGCACCCATGCTACATCTCGGTTTTAATTATAGAGAAAAGCGATAGGGAAAAAGGCGAGGCTGAGATGTCCCCGAAATTTACACAGCTTTTCCTCTGCAGGTCATTATTCTATTATTATCAGGATTCGCTATAATTTATGTATAAACACAGTGCCTCCCCCACTTGTTCTTTACTTAAAGTGTTATATAGGGTTTACAGGAATTTAGATTGGTGCTCACAATACAACTCAGAAAGAAGAAAGTGTAACGTATCAAATAATAGAACGGGTATTGATGACACTACTTCAAGTACGGCAAATACTGTATTGTATTTGCTTCAGGTTTTGAAAATCCCTGGAGTTGCACTACAGTAAACAACCTTCTCTCAATCACAGATACCCAATGCACCTCAAACCTCTAAGAGGAGTACAAACTTAATTCTTTTGCAGTGTGCTTTTTAACGTAACAGTCTAATCATTAGTAGCCCGATGTTAAGATTAAGTTTTCCTAATTATTTTGTGTCTGTCCTTTACAGGGGGTTTTCCTCGGTGGTGGCTTTGGGGGCCAGTATTATATGTAACAAGATCCCGGGGTTGGCTCCCAGACAGCGGGCGATCTGTCAGAGCAGACCCGATGCTATCATAGTGATTGGAGAGGGGGCGCAGATGGGAATCAATGAATGCCAGTTCCAGTTCAGAAACGGACGCTGGAACTGCTCTGCCCTGGGAGAGAGGACTGTCTTTGGAAAGGAACTGAGAGTGGGTATGTTTCCTATTCATTGATTCTTGCATGCTTTTTTAGGCCTTAGATCTGCAAACAATGTCAGGGTCCTTAAGTTTGTTGTAATCAATTCTGCTGCGCTGCACGCTAAGCCAAGGTCATCCAGGAAAGCAAAAAAAAAATGTGTGCATCACTACTACTTGGTTAATACCTACTACACTTTTTTTACCCCACCCCCCACTCAACAAAGAAAAGCTTTGTTTTACTTGGGATGTATTTGGCATTTCTGTGAAAATGGACAGCACAATTACTTCTCAGTGGGCATTGTTACCTTGAATTTTTACAGGGGCATGATGACAGCTTAAAGGCTATGTATCTGGGCAACCTACACAGTAACTCCTCTTAAGCCCTGGTGTGCACAGAAACTATGCTAGGCTTTTTCTCTTAACTAAGAAAAAAGCAACACAGGGTGCTCATTTCCAATAACCAGGTAGGAAACTTTTCAACTGCACCTCTCAGTCACTAATCACCCAGTTGTGGGGAAGAGGTACACACTGTCAAAGAAAAACATAAAGCAGCATTGCAACAACCCCCACCCCCCAAAAAAAAAGTTAGTTTCAGCAACAATCAATAAAAATATTAGCATAACTGTAAAATAACTTTTCTAGGTACCTTGTATGCTGTGCACCATGATTTTTTATTTATTTTTTAATTTCTTGATCCTAACTCTTGCCAAGTCTACAATGCTATTTTTGTACTTACCATTTACACCCACAGCTCTCTCCAACCCCTCTGCTTCTTGAGACCTCCAGGCACCTTCCAATTCCCCTCTTACCCCCTCAGCCTATGGTCACCTACTTCCATGAAGCCTTAGCTCTGGTGTCACGGTGGGGGAGTACCCCCAGACATCTTATTATGTCATGTAGATCATACACTGGAGAGGTAGGTTGACCCAGATATACCAAGGCCATCTTTGTTGCAGAGGTGCTGGGGCCACGGTCTTTTTCTTGTGTTTCTGCCCTCCCGGGATGTCGCATGCAGTGATGCTAAGGCATGCATGTGCATACCATGCATACATCCCTATGCCGGCATCTGCGATGCCCCCAACACTATCTCTAGTTGTACTGCCACATGTGGTCACCCAGGTGGCAGTACTGTGGCACAGAATGGAGCCTTCCCTCCCCAGAGGAGGAGTGCATCCTCTGGGATGCTCAATCCTCCTCCCCCAGCCAGCCCCCAGTGACCCAAGCTCATTTCTCAACTCAGTGCTGTTTCTAAGCCCAGTGTGGCAGCCATCCTTTGTCTTGAGGAAAAAGACTAAATTAAAACAGTTATTAAATGTTCACATTTTGGAGGAACTAGAAAATTTCACCACCCAAGAAAACTGAAAGATGCCTGGAATTTTTATAGTGAAAGGAAGTAGGGTCACATTGTTTGCCCAATTTTGTTGCACTGCTGCTTTAAACAAAACAAAACAAAACAAACAAACAAAAACAAAACAGAAGACACTGTTAATTGTGAAGACGATAACTAAAACAAAAATGAAAATCACTGCTAGGCAGTGTTGGGGAAGTGGGGAAGTTACTTTGAAAAAGTAATAAATTACCATAAGTATTTACTGTCAAATACTTTTCAGTAAGGTATGGTTAATTATTACTTAGGTATAAAAAGTAATAATTAACAGTAATAGCAGTGCAAGGCACATTACTTTATATGTTACATTATGTTCTTTTCAGTATGTGTCCTCTGTAGATATAAATATGTTTTATTTACAGTGCTTGAATACCAGAAGAATCTAGGTCCTGCAATTGTCAAATTTCTACATGATGATGGTGAAGTGTGCAAGGACATAGCCACAGAAGGAAACTAATACCACCTAATATGAACTAAAATTTATATTATAGCAACTCACTTATTTTAGGAATACAGTAATGTTGTTACATGTACTTATCACTGTGTTTCTGCATGAAAGTAATCCTTTACTAATACTAGTTATTTAAAAAGTAATATTTTTTTCAGTAACTATAGTATTTACAAGTAACTAGTCACTTTCCAATACTGCTACTTGGATACTGAACTCAACTGACAATGGAGTGTACACCACAGTGTGTATTTCTGCTCTAAATATCTTAGTGTATACTATGACTCCTCATTGAATCTGTGATATCCATAATGCAAGGTGCATGTCACCCATCTCACCTAATATAGGCTAGATGAAAAAAACTATGTAATATTCTACAAAGCTCAAAGGCACCTGCTGTGCTGTAGCATATCAACATAGATCTGTTAGCATAGAGAGATTGATGGTCCACTGAGTCTGCCATATTATGCCACCTCACCCTGACCTAGTGACCTAGGGATTATCCCACCCTGCCTCCACCAATAACCTTTCCATCCGGTACTCCTACGTAAGCAGTAAGGGGTGTTTTCATCCTTTAGCTCAATGCATCTGAATTGAGATTCTATTGGGCAGCAATCATTGGCCTTTTTTTTAAACAGATACTGTCAATGCCCTTAGACCTTGAAGTGTCTCTAGTTTAAAAAAATACATTATGATTGGCCACAGTATGTAAAGATTGATGATTTACCTGTTAGTTTGATTCTGATTAATTTTTTAAAGTGAAAAACAGACTGCCCCATACTGATATTGCCACACAAAACTATGCTATTTACATCCCTGGACCACATTCCATGGCATATTTCCTGGATTTGGGAACACTCTAACTCAGTTTACCACTAATGATGCAATCGGAGCAGAGGGAGCAATTGCATCATGAGTGACTGCACTGTTTTGGGGTGTTCCTAATGTTCAGGAAGTATGCGATAAGAGAACAAGGATTTGAATAATACAAGGTTGGGAATAATTATGCCATTAGCATGCATTTCAGTTCTATTAAAAAAGGAGGCAGATAAAACCATCGGCAGCATCAATGAATTTTAGAGTAGGTAAGCGGTCATAAAATAATGGGTTTCAACTGAAAATAATGTAAGGCAAAAAGGGTTGACAATGCCCCATTAACTTTTGTTTTACAGAATGCCATTATAATTTTGAAATTTAATACTGTCACTAAGACATTAACCCCAATTTTATTCTGGTAATTAGTTTACTGGTGGTGTGAACCTGTTCACAACTGCTATTTTCTGCACTGATTTACACTTTTTCACAATGATGGTTTTAACTCCAAATACAGTATGTATGGATTATTTTCAGTATAGCACCAGGGTGAAATGAACCAGTAGCAATGTTAGGTACCAGCGAACTGGTGGACACTTGAGACACTAACATAAAAGGGGTGCACTAAAATAGAAAACATAAGCAGAGATTATCTTTGAATGCAGTAAGTGTTAATATTAAAAAAATGTTGTCACCCTTGTATTCATAGATTTTTTTTACCACTTTTGGATGTGGAGTAAGTGAAAAAGAGAGGTGAGTGTGCAGTGGGAGAGTGAAGGGGAAACCACAAGAATTTCTTCTTGGGGTGCCATTAAATCTAAAACTTATCCTGAATAAAGACATGTATATTGTTGCTGAACCCACCTAATCTGAAGCAACTGTAAATAGATTAAAGACTGGTGCCATCAAAATGAAGTTTAAACAGTATAACTAAGTAGAAATGAAAAAGTGAAACAATATAACTAAGACAAAGTTAAAAAACCTAATCAGAAACAAACACCTAAAATAGAATGTTTTAGAAAGGTAGTCCCAGCATCAGTAAAATGCCATCCCCCCCCCAAAAAAAATCTGTGGATCCACAATTAACATTTTTTATTGTGATTTGTCCAAATAAATGTGTATCACTTGGTGGTAGCTAATAAACCATGCAAATATTTAATTAATATTTAGTATCATGTTGCTTTAAAGTACACATTATGGTTTATGTTGTTATCATATATTAAAAGCAAAAAAATCTATCCTTTGAGAAACAAGCTCTAAACAATAAGATATCGGGGGCCAGATATTGAGTAATGGGCAACAGTGGTACGCAAAGGCTTGTGCTCCACTTGCCCATGACACTGATGATGCTATATTCAGTCAGATAGCACACTGGTACCATCCAACTGAATATTGGGCCATGTCAGGATAGTTGAAAGTCACAGAGCACTTCCCCGACATGGTTCTGGGCTGTGAACAGCCTATACTGAAGTGCAGGGAACTGCTGCAGCCCCAGACCTGTTAGTGTTGGGAGCTCCCAGTGCAATATTCAGCTGGCAACATGCAAATGAGTCCATTGGGCATGCAAGGTGCTAAAGGGCCATATGCATGCCCATTATGGGCTAATTTGCATGAGAAGAAGCAGCAGGTTTGTGCCTCTTTTGTGGACAGCTACCACTTCAGGCAGGGTGGAGACTGGCCTCTCATTCTGATTGCCGGCCCCCATAAATGTGTTACTTTTCCTTAGTGTCTAGTGGCCCCCCCACTGTCTGATTCCAGTTGCTGTACAGTATTAACTATTCTCTGATGCCCAGTGGCACTGTCCACTCTCTGATCCTTGTTCCCATACATGATGTTGTATTCCCTGGTGTCTAGTGGCACCTCCCTGCCCTCTGATCACCTGGCACCATGAATATGTGTCCCTGGTGTTTAGTGGCACCACCTCTGCCCTCTGATCACCTGGCACCATGAGTATGTGTCCCTGGTGTCCAGTGGTCCCCCCACCCACCAGGTAACCATACTAGTGGTTCCCATCCTGGTGGTCCCCAACCTTCTGGTGGCTAGTGGTCCCCCCACCCACCCCAAGCACACTAATCATCCATCTCCCATACTGCACTGGCCAGCACCATGCATATCTGTTATAGTGAACAGCCCAGCCCTCCTCTCACTACCTTGGTCGGATGCCATATGGACTGACAGGGAACATGCTTTCCCTTTGTAAGTGAGTATGTGTCTCTGGTGTTCAGTGGTACCCCCCCATCTGCAGAGAACCTGTCCTGGTGGCCCTTAGCCCGCGGTGGCAAGTGGGGCCCCCTTGCTTGCACTAAGAACACCAGCTGTCCACCCCTCCACTGTACAGGCCGTGCTGCATATATCTGATACAGCAACTGGCACAGCCCTCCTTTCATCACCTCAGCCAACCACCACATGGACTGACAGGGAGAGTGCATCCTGCCTACTGTAAAGGGAGCATGCATACAGTATGTGTGCTCCATTTACAGTAGACAGGATGCATACTCCCTGTCAATTCATTTGGTGGCCAGCTGAGGTGGTGAGAGGAGCATTGTGCTGGTGGCTGTATTGGATCTGCATGGTGCCAGCTAGAGCAGTATGGGGGTGTATGGTTGGTGTGTTAAGTGCAGGTGTGGAGGCCACTAACCACTCTGGGGCTTGGGGCCACCCTGACAGGTGATCAGCGAGTTGAGATGCCACTGGATGCAAGGGACAAATACTCACTCACGGGGCTGGGAGATCAGAGGGTGGGGGGTGCCACTAGACAGCAGGAATGCATAAACATTGAGATGGATAGGGATCGTGGGCAAGGGGTGCCACTAGACACCAGGGACTATCGATCAGAGTATGGGGACAGGGATCAGAGGGTGGTGGATACCACTGGACACCAGGGAATAGCTAATATTGCATGGGGATGGGGATTAGAGGGTGGGGTACTACTAGACACCAGGGACTATTGATTGGTGTACAGGATGGGGATCAGTGATGGGGGATGCCACTAGATACCAGGGAATAACACATAATGTACAGAGATGGGTATCAGAGGGTGGGGGTGCCGCTGGACACCAGGGCAAGCTTAGGTGCAATGGGCTGGGGTCAGGGTGAGGGGGGGCAACTGGCTGCATTATCTTTGCCTGCCACCAGGGACTTGCAACCTGTTAAGTTGGGGTTTGCAAAGATGGTAACTTGTGCCTGTTTTGGTGGTAGTTACTGCCTGTGCAAACCTCTGAATATGCCGCTATGCCCGTAAGGAGGGGATGCCCCCCTCATTTGCATAGGCACAGCAGTAACTTAGCACCTGTGTGCTGCCAGGTGTTTCCCATGCTGGGGTGTCTGAATTTAGATCCCATCCCACAACTGGGCATAAAACCCAGTGAGCTTGGGCAAGCACCCCTTATTGTCCTGGCTAAGTTTTGAATATCTAGCCACAGATATTTTTATAATCTTGCACCATATTTTTACAATAAGTTAACTTTATATATGCTATACAGTCTAGAGAAAAATGATTTAATTTCATGCATGGGATTTTTCTGTCACAATCACAGAATACATTGAGCAGCACAGAGAAAGGAGCTTTACCCCCCCCCCCGGTGAATTTCTTTTAACAATGTATTATCTAATGTTGAGTTACACCTGCTTGTCTGCTTTAACTTAAAGCAGAAACTTGTGTGTTTAATCCACTGGGTTTGTTTAACTATCTAAAGGAATTGCCACAAAAATAATCTCTGTTCTCCTCACCTGTTTCTCTTCTGACAGCACATTTTCAGCTTGTAATCATTCATTGCTCTTTCATTGTCACAACTTCACAGCACATATACATTTAAAACTGAAAACAAAGCCTGAACTCCAAAAGGGATACCCTGCACACCTTTTGCCAAAACAATCTTCTAAGTGTCAACGTGATCTTCAATATGTTCACAGCTGCTTTCAGTTCTTCTCTGTAGGTCTCTGGGTTAATACCACAAACTTAATACACTATCACAATGATAATTTCAAAGACCATTCAGCAAACAACTTTTTTCAAACATGGTTTATTGTAAACATTAATGCATCTCACTATGAATGAACACAGTAGTGACAGGCAAACACACTGAAGCTACTTTTTTTAATTGGCCTTATGCTTTCATGTGCTATGATCTAACATCCATCTAAAGGAACATCTAATTTATATTAGGACGAATGGCTGCACTCATCCTCCACAAAAGAGACTCCAAAAAACAGTTTCTTCAAGGAATGTTCCTTTTATTTAAACTTATGACCACACAGATGCGAGTCCAAAAAGCAGCAGCACTGTGGTGGCACACCACCACCTTCTCCTTAATTGACAGTTTACATCTAATTTACGGGTTTCCACTTAAATTAAGCTGGTGGTGTGAAATTTAAAAAAGTAAGTGAAAAGCAAAAATAAACTTTTTTTCACATACAGGATTAGGCTGTTATTATCATATGAAACAAAGATTTTGCACTACTGTTCTACAACTGACTATATATTAGTGAAACCGGGGGTCACTATATATAAAACTGTGTGGTTTTTATTTTATGGATTTAAATTATTGTAGAAAAGTTAAGTGCCAATGTCTGTCAGGGTTAGGTGTGATAAATGTAGAAATGATCAACTTCAGGCTGGCTTTGACTTGAACCTCTGTCTTGACTTCAGTTCATCTTCAACACGTCGGTAAAAGGCCCTTTGGGTCATTGGTATGTAGTGTAGCAGGTTAAAATGGGGAAAAGGGCGCCCCTCTTCCACTACTCACTTTTTTCAGCCAATTTCAATCTCTTCCACCCTCTCCTGTTTCTCCAGTCACTTTTTAAAAATATTCTATCAGCACCTGGAACAGTGGAACCTTTTTTCATAAAAAAAGTCTGAGGAGGGGACAAATTTGGAAAATGACTGAGGTGCGAAAGGGGTGGCCATAGGACTAGGCCAGACCATCTGGGCAGGGCTTTTGTGTGCATCATCTCATCCTTAGTCAGGGCAGTTTACAATTTAGTTAGAAGCTTTATCTACCTTTATTGTTTTGTGCATGGAAGTGCTGCATATTCATGTATGTATTTCTTCTGTCAGATGGGAAGACATCTTGTTTCAAAACCATCACTTCACTGAACATTCTGAGAACCTGAGAGAAACCTCTAAATGAGAACCATGTGACATATACAACACAGACTTCACATATACACTATTACTGGGCAACATGTGCCAGTTTATTTCAACAATGTGTATATCTAGGCTAGCCCAGCTGATATCATAGCTTTGTCTGCCTCATTTGACAGCTGAGAAGACTGAGACACAGAGAGGTCAATAACATGCTCAAGGTTCCACAGTGATTAAGTGACTATTTTAATTTAGTTTTTGTTGGCTGCAAAAGGAGGGCTAGGCAAATCTGCCTATTTGCATCCTTGTCTGGCGTGGGGGGGGGGAATCATTATTCAAACTGACATACTGAACCAGGTTAAGCTGTTGGTGGTATTTTTTTGTGAACGGTGAAATTTGATCAGAACATTAGGGACATTCCCCATGTCTTGTCAGTAGGGGGATCCCTGGGCTGTTTTTTTGGCTCACTGCCTAGATGATCACTCCTGGTGTGGATGGAGAGAGGATGGATGTTACTGAGGCTGGGGAGCAGGTCTCCTCCCCTGCCTCTACAGCGTTTGAGACCAACCCTGGACTGAATGTGGAAATGCAAGACTGCACTTTACCAGAACAACAAACTGATGTGATGACATCTATTTCGTAGACAAGCGCCTTGCACACTGCCTCAAAAACAGGTATGTATCTCTCTAAGACTATTAGAGATAATGCATACTCACCAAGTTTACAATCACTGACTGACCATTTCTATGCACAGTTGGCTGAGAAAAAAGCACTCTGTTTGTTTGTAATGTGACAAACTGAAAGCTGAGCTTATGTGTCTTGAGTCAGCAGTTGCTCCTGCTTTGTAGTGCCAATTACCTGCTAATGGGGCAGGACAGCCAGGTCTGTCGGACACACCTGCAATGAAGGGGAATGTTGACAGTTGGTCAGAGAGCTCAGACCCACATCAGTCTTCCTGCTGTGATATATTACACACTAGTTCTCCTCAGCACCAGAGAATTCAGCCTGATTTAAAGACTATACCTGAAGTTACTGAAACAGCTCCCACTTCTGTCGGAGGTGACCTGTTGGGAATGTCACTTACGAGCCGATCTGGGCTCTGCCTAAAATGGACCTCCAAGATGGCAGATACACCATCGGATGCACAGCAGTAGACAACCGATAAAGTGCTCCTGACTGCTGGTTGGTAACGCTCTTCAGATACTGGGCAGTGGATTTGGGGGAGCTCCCTGATTACTATTCCTAATCTGCATAACAAACAAAACTTGCCTCTTAAAAGTGTGCAAGACACTACTGTAATTCCTCCTACCCATTCTGCTGTTACTGTACATAACACTAATGCTGCATCTTTGGATTTAACTTTACCTGCTGAACTGCAGCTAACTCAAAATCTTGTTTTGCAGTTTAATGCCGATTTGGAATGTGCCCCTCCTCCCTCCCCACACTGGGCTTCCAACCTGAGGCAGTATCTACAATGGAGAGAACTGAACACATAGACACTGAAGTTTCTCTTGATTTCTCCATACCCCCACCAAAGGGGTTTTACCAGCTCAATCCACATCTCTGGATGCCCCTTTGCAAACTGTACCAAAATCTAACCTGAGACCTTATGCTTCCTTTTTCCACAGTCATGTTTATCCTACAAAATGCCATAACGTAGTCCGTTTGCATTGTAATGGCAGGCTGGATGAGGTTCCTGACAAAGTATATGTGGGCAGAACTTTGTTAAAAGATTCCATAATGTATTTGGTGAAATTTATGTTTTAATACATGTTTCTGGGGAAGCAACATTCAATATCAGGTTTAAAATGGCCGTTGGCTTGCAAAGGTTTTGAGTACAATACAATAATTTGAAAAAACAACCCCTTGTGGTCTCACTTTAGTACTTTTCCTCTTACCAAACCAGTACATTGAACTATTACAATTTTGATCCGGAGTGAAGGTGTCAGCATCAATGATATAATTTACTTGTTAAAACAACAGTGTACTGTTCTTGACGATCCAAAAGTGATTATTGACTCAGAGCAAATTTGGACTGGGGGTGGAAAGTCTGAGTCATGCTTCAATCTATTGATGTGGGTATTCTGCCATTTGCCGACTACTTTTTTTGTTGGCCATGACAGAAGAGTGCTTTTCTATGCTGGACAACCCAAAGCCTGCTATACATGTGGTTCCCTGGGGCATTTGAGTAGGGTTTGTGACAGGATCAACTGTTCTCTTTGTGGGGAAGTGGGGCATGCCAGTCTGCATTGTGAAAATGTGAGAAAATGTAATCTCTGTGAAGAGAAAGGTCACTCATTTCAGAGTTGCCCGTGGTCTTCCCATAACCAGCCTGACCAGGTGGACCAGGCTGAACAATGCCTGTACATCTCTTTGGCCAAGAGGTCTAAATTGTTCCCCCCTGCACACTACTCCTAAGGTTTCACCTGTCCTGAACCCAGTCTTTCAGAAACAGGTTGCTCCCTCTACCTCCTCTCAGGGACCCCTATTGGTTCCAGAACACACAGTACCTTCCATCACACTTTTGCTTGCTGAAGAGCAACCCAGTACATCACTGACAGTCCAGGACTTGCAAGTAGTTGTTACCTTCAGACTGAATACAAACTGCTCTGTACTGCAAAAATAACTACCCGAGCCCCCTGCTCCTGAACCAAGTTGGAGACAGGTGGTTACTAGGAAATGACAGAATTGGAACCAGTCTACTCCCAAAGTCACAAAAACAGATGCTGTCTCCATCCTAAGTGATGTACTGGGTTGCTCTTCTGGGCTGGCAGTATAGCCTAGAGGTTAGAGTAATGAGCTGTGAATGAGCTTGGTACATCCAGTAGACCAGACCTTGGTTTGATTCTCACAATCTCCACTTGGATACTGTGTGACTCTGAGCAAGTCACTTAACCACCCAGTGCTCCCAGGTCATCCCTGAAAACAGGCACTTGTGCCTAATGGGCCTTATCCAGTTACCAAAGACTATCCCGTTTACCAAACAGATATGATACTTTACATGATCACTTGGAAGTCTCTGAAGTGGAGACTGTTGCCTCTTTTCTTCGTTCTTCCCAAGCAGACCTTTTATCTGACCTTGAAAATTCTGAAACTAAAGACACTACAGCTCCTCCTGCATCTTCAAAAATTTTCATAAGGACAAAACCTAAACCTATAGTTAAAAGAAAGAAAGGCAGAGTGGGGACACGAAAGACTAAATCATGACATTGTACTGTATTTCCCTTTATAACTTGACTTACCCATACTTGCTCATAACTTTACTATTAGCACCATTACTGTTAATAGTATTAAGAATTATAGATAAAGAGATGATGTGACTCCTTTGGTTTTTTTTCTCTTTCTCTGAAGGTGGCTGGTCCTTTCTAGTATTTTGGATTTCTAAAATGTTAGAGTATTAAGTTTGTTCTACATGTAGGATTCAACCTTGCATAGTTACAATTCCTGTATTTTTGGGGGTTTTTTTGAGCTTGCTGGATTTCTTTGTGTGAAATTATGTTTTTTGTATTGTATTTTTTTGTTGTTTCCTTCAATAATACTCTTCCTGCAGTGGGCTCTGCCTGTTTCCTATGGGGAGGATGAAGGAGCCCAACATGGCCAATGGTGCTGGTGGGGGAGAGGCTGGGACAGGAGAGCTGACCTCCTCTCCTGTCCTGAATCCATCTGGGGTTGCTGTATCTTAACAAATCTCTGAGACACCTGAAGAAAATGGTGAGGCCAACTTGTTTGATGAAGAATGTTTAACCCATAAATTGCAAGAAAAGAAACAATATCTAATGGCAATGTTGGAAGATGAGGAAATGATGTTTCATACAGAGGAAGACAGATAGTAAGTGGAGAAAAAATCTAAATGACTGCCCAAAAGTCCTAAGTACTAACCTGGCAAGAAATTTCAACAAGATGGCATGATTCCTGGACCCAGTTCTCCTGTCAGCATTTCACCTACACGCAGTTTTGAAAGATACTTGGAAGTTTCTAAACAGTCTCTACCTGTTAAATCTCCTTGGTCTCCAGAAACATAAATTTGAAACATAGAAACATAGATTTTGATGGCAGATAAAGACTGCTTGGCCCACCCAGTCTGCCCATTTCCCTACCTAATGGATAAGCTGCAGATCCTAGTTAACCAGCAGCCTACTTCTTCCTAGCCCCACCCCCTAGAATGGCCTTTTGACTGTCCCATGCATGCTTGAATTCCACCACTGTTTTTGACTCCACAACCTCTTCCGGAAGGCCGTTCCATGCATCCACAACCCTCTCTGTGAAAAAATACTTCCTTAAATTACTTCTGAGCCACCCCTCTATCTTCAAATTGTGCCCCTTGTTCTTGCACACCTCTTTTTTTGAAAGATGCTACCCTCTTGGACTTTGTTGATTCCCTTGAGATACTTGAAAGTTTCTATCATGTCCCCCCTCTCCCTCCTTTCCTCGAGGCTATACATATTCAGCTCCTTAAGTCTCTCTTCATCTGTCTTCCGTGCAGACCCTACACCATTTTAGTTGCCCTCCTGACAGCCTCCATCCTGTCTATGTCCTTGCAGAGATTGGGTCTCCAGAACTGCATGCAGTACTCAGATGGGGTCTCACCAACTGTCTGTACAGAGGGATAATAACTTCCTGTTTTCTACTGGTGATGCCTCTCCCTATGCATCCCAGTATCCCCCCAGCCCTCCTTGCTGCCCTCTCACATTGCTTGCCCACCTTTAGGTCATCTGATATGACTACCCCCAGGTCCCTTTCCATTTTTGTTGTTGTTAGTATCTCACCCCCCATTGTGTACTCTTCCCCTGGGTTTTTGTTTCCCAGGTGCATTACCTCACACTTCTTAGCATTGAATCTAAGCTGCCATACATTTGACCATTCCTCTAACCTTGCCAAGTCCCTTCTCATCCTTTCCACCCCACCTTGTGCATCAACTCTGTTGCAGATCTTTGTGTCATCTGCAAAGAGACATACTTTTCCTTCCAGTCCCTCTGCAATGTCACTTATAAAGACATTGAAGAGGACCAGTCCTAATACTGAACCCTGCGGTACCCCACTAGTAACCCCCCTTTCTTCAGAGTGGACTCCATTTACTATTACTCTCTGTGTCCTATTCTCCAGCCAATTCTTTACCAGGCTGTTATCTTGGGACCCACTCCCAGGCTGGCTAACTTGTATATTAATCTTTTGTGTGGGATTGTGTCAAATGCCTTGCTAAAGTCTAGGTAGGCCATGTCCACAGCCCCTCCCTGATCTACTACTTTGGTCACCCAGTCAAAGAAATCTATCAGATTTGTCTGGCATGACCTTCCCGCTGTAAATCCATGCTGCCTTGGGTACTGAGCCCCTCTGGCCTCTAGATACTCAACAGTTTTTTCCTTCAGAAGTGATTCCATCATTTTCCCTACCACTGAGGTTAAACTAACAGGTCTGTAGTTTCCTTTGAAGCTGCACTAATAGATGATGATTGGAATAAAGACTTGAAAGGACAAGGGATTCCCAACCTGGAGATCTGCCTCCCTGTTCAAACTCAGCTGGATGACAGCAAAACTGATGCAGCTGACAGATCAGCTGAACCACTGGAACTTCAAAGGATTCTGTCAGCTGCTGCAGCTGCTCTAAGCACAACAATGGAAAAATGGAACACACTTAAGCATGGTATGTGTTGTTCTAGTTTCAAAATACCACATGGAACTGCCTAACATGTCTGACAAACTAGTAAATTGGCAGCAGGGAGGGAGGACACTTGGTCCATAGATGGGATTCTGGCACTTGCCTCATCTGCATGCTACTGTGAAGGGCAACGTGGGTGAAGCTATTCAGATTAAATATAATGATACTGCATGACCACAACCTGAGCTTCAGTCAGTCAGGTCCAGTAATTCCTCCCCTGATGGAGGCAGGTCAGTGGATCACACAAGCAATGTTGATGAAACTGGATGAGTTGGATGAGTTTTTTTAAACTGGGGATAGCTCTGAGACAGCCATACCTGCTATTTCCTATACATCTTCAAGTACCACTATGCCTGCAGCCATTGTCCAGACTGACTTCACTCCCTGCCAAAAGACTGCTCAACAGAATACTTCTGTTCCTCCCAGCTTCGCTGACAGGTCTGGGATGTCTGTACCACATACTCTCCCTGGTGAGCCTTCCACCTCAGAACCCTGTACTTCCAGTTCCTCAAATGTTAAAACAAACACCAGTCCCTCTGGCTGGAGAAGAGACTCTGTATAGGCAGAAACCCACCAGTTATGCTGGATTATTTTATCACCCCGTAGAACCAGCTAAGTGGAAAAATGAATTATGAATAAAATATGAAGGAGGCTTATAGGAAGGTCCAGACCAAACAATCCTTAAAATTTTTTTGCATCCTCTCACGGAAGTTGCATAGCAGACTTCCCTGTCCTCAGAAGTTGCAGATCCACAAGTACCAGAGGAAGTCAACTCTGTTTTGAGTTCTGAAGCACCCTTAGAAGCTGATCCCACTTTACTCTCCCATTGTGGACCCTGTGCAGATGGCACCTCCTGAAGCTGTTTTGATGGAAGAGATTCCTTCTAACCCATCAATACTGCCAGACCATACAGACTCAACCACAGTGGTTTCAGAGCCACATCCCAAGATGACTCCCTTCTATTCTCTCGACTGCTACTTTCCAAACTGTTGTGGCCAAAAAGGGCAAGAAACCTATAACAAAAATTAAGAACCCTCTGGTTGAAACTGTGCCTTTGGAAAACAAATTCATTCCTCTATGACAGTGGGAGACACAGAAGAAGAGTATGTGTACACTTCTTTCATTGCTTCATCCTTAGCCTTATCATAGACAGGTTTTTTTTCTGATATGGAGGAGGCTGCTTCTTCAGCTCAGGAACAGAAAAAACAAAACAGAAAACCAGATCAGTCTATAAGACAAAAAAGACATGATGAGTTCCACCTTCTCTTTTTCCTTAGTAAACATGGCATCTCCTTCCCATTTAGCTTGTGCATCCCTTAATGTAAACTGTATCAAGACAGCAAAGAGGAGACTTACGACCATAACCATTTTAGGACAGTTAGCCTATGACATCCTCTTTCTTCAAGATACTAGACTGCATTCTATATCTGACATACAAGCTGCCCACAGGGCTTGGTTATGGAGAGAATCACTTTGATCTGTTGGGAAGGAGACATGCACTGGGGTTGTGATCTGTTTTAAGAACACACATTTTAAAATCTTTTTTCGTGACCCAAATTTCTTTTTTTGTATGGCCATACAAAAAAAGAATAGGGCCATATGAAAAAAGATTCCCTTCATATGAGAAAATAATTTGGACTTAGTTTTTTTACATTCTTTTTTGTATGAAGCAATTTTTGTTTGTATGGACAGCACAGGCTCACAGAAAAAGATCCCTTCATACCAAAAAGAATTTGTACTTAGTTTTTTTTTCAAATTCTTTTTTAGTATGTAGGAATCTATTTTGTACTGTATGCATGATGCAATCTCATGAAAAAAGATCCCTTCATATGAAAAAAGAATTTGGGCTTAGTTTTTTTCACATTCTATTTTTGTATGATGCAATCTTTCTTTGCATGAGTGACACAATCTCATGAAAAAAGATCCCTTCATAAAAAAAAAAAGAGTTTGGATTTCATGCCCCCCCCCACACACATTTTAATTTTAGCAAGCCATAACTCTGTCAATATTTGGAGTTACAGGACAATCTATATATCAAAATAAAGGTCTCAATGAATACTACAACACTAATACATAACTCCCGCCAAAAAAACATTAACTTAGGGGCCATATAAAAAAGCATAACAAATAAAAATATTAAGCTGTAACTCTGTCAGTCTTTGGAATTAACAGACAATGTGTGCAAGCAATAATACCCAACAGGGTGGGCAGTATTGGGCAATACTGTACCACCCAGGGGCATAATGAGGCCCAACACCACAGGTAGAGCACTTTAAAGCCACTGAAAGTTCCATATTGCACAATACCATCCACCCTGGAGGGTAATATTGCACTTAGAAAATGGGCTATAAGTAACATTTTTAATAAAATTAAAGATTAAAAAGAAATAGAATAAATGTTAAAAAAAGGAATGCAAATGTTTTTTATGTAAAGTAGTCCCTCTGCTGGTTCACTTGCTGGTAGAAGGTATTGCTATTTAGGAAAGTCTGTTTCTATCATTGGCCCTGGGGTTCCATACTGAAGGATGAATGAATTAGCCAGTTGAGCGTGACCGAGACACCATGCTTGGGTAAGCACCTACTGTGTAAGTGCTAAGTTTTTTTAATGTAGCTGGTTATAAAAAATAAACAAACTGATAGGTTCAAAAAACTGAGAAGGTGGTGGGGCAGGGGCTGCTTGCTAAGCAACACAGTTTCCGGTGTCTGAAGAAGGGGGCACAAGACTATGGTTGGGAGAGTGCTGTCACTGGAAATGAGTACAGTTGGGAGAAATGCTTGTTTGTCTTTCTCTCCAACCATAGAATAAAAACTGGAGTGTGTTTCCTTGTTCTTTATGTTTTTGTGTGTTTAATAAACATACTGCCTTTACAGTTATTTGGGTTCAGTTGGCAGAGGAGTGTATGTGAGCTGTACTTCAGAGCAAATGGCATCAGAAGCAGCACTGGTGGTCAGTGCAGTGCAGTGTAAGGTATGCACCACAACTGAGTTTTTTTTACAGAAACACTTTTTTCTTTGTTTTATTAAATTAGGTGACTGCCACTGTGCTGTGTGTGATGAGAGTTTGAGTGTGTGGGGTCTCTCGCTCACTAAGCAAGACAAACAAGATGGCGACTATGAAATTTAAAACTGCCATGTGCCCATTGATATTCTGGCATTAGGACATGGCAGGCTGGAACTTTTTATTTTCTGGGCATCTATTGTACATTAATGTTTCCCCTGGCAAGGGTACCAGTCAATCAGATGCCTGGAAATAAAAAAGTCAATTTTCTAAATATCAATAGAAAGACCTTGATGACTACTACAACACTAAATCCTTGAGAAATAAGAACTGAAAATGGTCCATCCCTACAAAAAAAAAAATTACAAGGAAGCACATACATTGCTTTTTTGGTAGAATGAAAGTGCAGGGCCTGCAGGGCCCTATGCTTTACACATGTGGATAAATGGAGGCATGGAAGTGCTGGGCTCAAATGGACTCTGTGTTGCCCACCTCTGTACCTGAACTACTACTAGGTCACAGGAACTGTAGAAAACACTGTGCACTGGTAATTTGGAGGTGGTACAAACAAGGGGTAGGCAACCCTGACATGAACATTCAAAACCCAAAGGGATGTTGCACTCAGAAGCTTGCAACTGATGCTAACTTGTGTTCCAACAGGAGTTCACTGGGGCACATTGATCAGTAAATCAAAAGGGTTTTAATTGTCAAACTGACCCAACGTTGTCACAAGATACAGCAGAAAACCAGGCTATTCTGTGAGGGGCAGTAACTCCAGCACCTCGCTCTCTGGAGTTTCCTCAATTTGACAATAAAAACTGTTTGATTTACTGATTGATGTGTTCTGGTGAACTCCTGTTGGAACACAGGTTAACATCAATTGCAAGAGTCTGAGTACAACATCCCTGTGGGTTTTGACTAGTAATACTAGGTCATACTGCTGTAGACTCTGTATTGCCTATCTCTGTGCTGCCCTGAAAGGTCATATTGCTGTAGTCTCTGTGTTGCCCATCTCTCTACCTGAACTGCTACTAGGTCATTGTGCTGTACAGATTTTGAAGGGGGGGGTGTCACATTTTAGACTCTGTGTTCCACATCTCTGTGCCTGAACTATTACTAGGTCATAGTGCCTTATGTAGTTTGAGAGGGAGGTGTTACATCTCAGACTCTGTGTTGCCCATCTCTGTGACTGAACTACTACTAGGTCATATAGTATCTCACGTGTTTTGGGGGGGTGTCACCTCTCAGACTCTGTGTTGCCCATCGTTGTATCTGAACTAATACTACTAATTAAGTAATTAAGCTGGACCCCCCAAAAATGGATTCAGAATCAGTCATTTATGGAACTGGAACATGTGGCCAAGATCAGCAGTGTGGCTGAAATTGGTACACATAACAATAAAAATATTTCCTGAAAAGAAATTCAGAATAAAAGGAAATTAATTGCTGAAGATGTAATTCATACAATTGATAATGAAGCAACACAACCAGAAAAAGATGAAGCAACACAACCAGAAAAAGGAAAGAATGTTGAAGAATCCCTTAATTAAAGTAGTGCAGCACTGTTTGCATTGCCAGAGAAATCAGATAAAAGTAAAACACAATAACAGGTAGCCAAAACAGTTAGGTGTAGAAAGTCAACGATTAAGGAAAAGTAGCACTAGACGTGGCACCCCACAATATGCCACTGATGCATATCCAGCTCCTTCATCAGAAAGCAGTGCCTCTGATGAAGAAGAGGCTGTAAATGTACAATAAAAAGATCATGATCATGACGCTGTATCACAGTTATGCTCTTCCAAAAGTGATGAATCAGAATGTGATACAGATGAGATAGAGGATGCCACCTGGGTTCCTGAACCCAAAAAGAATAAACAAAACCAAAAACACATACAGCAAGCACCACCACTAGCCATAGCCATCAGAGGGGGAAAAAAACAATAGCAATTATAGTAGCTCTTCTGGGGCCAGCTACAGTGTGCATGAATCAAATTGCTGCAGTTCCTGGCATGATGACAAAATGTTCCACCTCAGTTGTGTGGAGCTATTTTCATATAAGTCCAAAAAATGAATGTGTTGCTGTGTACACCTTTTGTCATCAGGAAGTTATCAGGAGGAAAGTTAGGGGCCAGTTTGGGTCAACATAACTAAAAAGGCATTTGCAAACAGCACATTCAATCATTCTGCTGGGCAGTAGTCCTGAGCAAGGGAAAAATATCAGTGATGAAATTAATCCTATAGACAGTAGTGATGGTGAAGAGACTGAGAGACAGGGCAGAAAAAAAAATGTTATTGACTTCACTGACAAAAGTATTTGGACAAGCAAGTTACAGCTTCACCACTGCAATCCTGTGGTTTTTGCCCCCCTGCATGAACTAAACAGCAGACCGTTACTGCAATGCTTGAACAAAAAACTGCCTACAGTAGATCACATCAAGTAACATTAGAATTTAATCAAGTGAAGCCAAAAAGAGCCACACCAGGGTAGGGTGCTCTGTGACAAACTATAAGAAGAGTACAAGAAAGTCACGGCACACCTTACTTCTTACCCCAAAAAACTGAAGCCAAAGTATAAGGTTCCTCAACCATATCAATGTTTATTATTAATGTTTATTAACACAGTTTGTGCAAATAAATGCCATGCCTGGAGTACAGTAACACTGATCTCCAGGCATGGCATTCTCTTTAAACTGTGTGTGTAAACATTGATATATGTCACGGTCAAAATTTGACCTAATCGCATTGCGCGGGATTCCCACAATTTATTTTGTTCTGTGGGGCCTACACCCACCCCCCGTTATGGGGTTGTACTCTAGACCCCCCACTTGGGATTCTAACTCAGGGAGGGGGGGCCAACATGGAGAGTGCACAGGTCCGGGGTTCACGCATAAAGCCGTACGCTATTAAGCGTACGACATTATGACCCGGTAGGGATATGGTTGAGTAATCTTGGACTTTGGGTTCAATTTTTTGGGGGTAAGGAGTAAGGTGTGCTGTGACTTTCTTACACTATTAAAATTTAATCAGTTAATAGCTGAATTTATTGCCAAGGACTTGCAACCATTTTCTGTGGTGGAGAATTACGGTTTTGGAGCACTTTTAAAATATTTTGCTCCACTTTACAACATACCAAGTCGTAAATATTTTGCAATAGTGGTTGTTCCCAAAATGTACAAACGTATGCAAAGTAAAACAAAACTGACTCTTCAAGAGAGTGAATGTAGAGCTGTGCACCTTACCACAGACATGTGGATGATTTCTCAAACCACTGATTATGTGTGCATCACAGCACACTGGGGTGTCACTATCATCTTCAAACACCACCACAAACAGTAGTGTACAAGAAGGAAGAAAAAGAATGGCAGGTCTTTGTGTTAGCATATTTGGTAAGCATCACATTGCTGACAATATTTTGGAAGAGTTGTGTGGCCAAATGTTTGACTGATTAGAGCCCCTGGGACTCAATACTGAATTTATGGTTTGGGACATTGGTGCCTTGTTAGTATATTGAAACGTGGTGGTTTTACTCACATTCCATGCTTTGTACATTCAGTACATCTGTTAGTATGAGCTTTCCTTTATTTTTATTTTATTTTATTATTTTTGGTCCAGCCTTCCCTTACCTCAGGTCTCGTCCATTCGCTGCCCCATACCCAGGCTTAACCCCCCCTGGGTGGGGCCACCGAGAGGGTTTCCCACTCCCTAACAGACATTGTGGGCAAGTCTCAGATTACCCCCCATGTTGGGGCCATGAGAGTGAGACCCCCCCCGGCGGGCATAGGTGGCAGTGGGTGGCAGAATGGGACGAGCCGTCATGCTGGGGACCAACATCTTTGTGGTTTTTCCTGGGGACGTCTAGCATCAGCCTCACCCCCCAGAGCATTCAGGCACTGGTCACTGTGGTACCCCTGGCCTCCGCTAGGGGTATGTCTAGCGCCGCACACATTGGTTTCGTGCATCGCACAGAGTGCTGCTGTGGCCCCCACCCTGCTCGCCTGGGTGCGGAGTTGCACATGCGGCTGGGGATTGGCTGGGGATCAGGTGCGTAGGTGGGGATGGCCCTGCTTTGTGCATCACATGGATGAGGGGCAGTGTATGCGGCTGGGTGCAGGTGGGCTATACACCTGGGTTACACGGCGCATATCCCATCCATATCCTTTGTGAATAGGGCCCGATGTGAATGTTTTGATTAGTTTAAGGTCCTATCACTACACAAGATTTTAGTATAATCTCAGGGAGTAATTGTATTTGTCTTTGTTTGTATATTATGTTGTTGTGGAAAATGGATGTATCGTATTGTAGTTTTGTACATGAAAGTTTAGATTATTGTTTGGTATCAGGAGCATCTTGTAAATAGGATTTTGTCCTAATGGTGTATAACTTGTCAACTGATCCTGACTAAAAATAAAGATTTTACTACTACTACTACTGAATGCGTACTGTATAGTGTATGTGCTCATTGATTGACAGTCAATCAATGAGTGTGCATACTATACAGTATGCACTCAGTGACAGTTCAGTTGGCAGCCAGCTGTGGAAGTAAGAGGATGACTGTGCCAGTCATTGGCCTTGTTTTGGGATGGGGAGATCGGGATGGTGGGCACTACCTGATGGCATGGGGGTCCACTAGACCACCAGGGAAGTCTTTTTTTTATTAATTATATTTACGTGTGACATTGGGGAATCAGGGAGGGTGGCCACTAGACCACCAGGGAAGTAGGTTTTTATTAATTATATTTACGGGTGACATTGGGGTTCAGGAAGGGGGGCCACTAGACCACCAGTGAAGGGGTTTTGTATTATATATATTTATGGGCAGAATCAGGGATTAGGTCGGGGGCTCCACTAGATCACTAAGGAATTTATATTGAACATAACAGGGGATCGAGGCTGGGAAGGGTGTACTGCGGGACTTTGCCACATATTGCTCAACTGTCCCAGAGGGACATATTCTAAGTAGCCTTAGACCAGCTCTGGCTGGTGTAACGGTACTTAGAATTTTGCCCTCTGGGACAGTTTTGAGAATCACGATATAGGGAATGTGGCAGCTTTCGCCTACTGCATGCCCCCGAGCACCATGCTACAGCTGTTTAGTGGCACAATGCTGGCCCAAGCCCCTCTGGTGCATGCAGCCTGCATTTGACACAGGCTACTTTTCAGAATAGCTCAAGGCACATTGTTTTTTTTTAACTTCAGTATATTTTATTAAAGCAACTGTGCAGCATCTTTACACTTAAAAATTCATCATATTTCCATGGTATAGTACATGAATAATACCTAGCAGCATGGTAAGAACAGATTTAAATGTCCATATTTTATTTATTTAGTTTTTGTTTACCGGGTAAGTGCACTAGCCAGCAGGTGACTATTCTCAGGCACGACCCGGGAGAGTACAAGACAATACATACTGAGGGTGTTTAACATATACAGTACAATTAGTGTGGCAGTACAATGTATAGACAGAGGAGCTGAAGCTATGAGGCTAAGATAACAGTGAGGACACTAGTCTAAGTAAAACGAATACAACATTGTTCTGCATAGAATATAACAGGCAGAGCGGGTACTGGTACAAAGACAGAGTTAATCGGAGTTCCCCAGGCAGACGTAGTGCAGACAAGCGGGAGAGGGAGGGTAGTAGGAGTGGAGTGGCGGTCTGATGTTACGATGAGCTTGCAAGGACCTCACCGTGATTACGGCTTTAGCGGCTCAGGGTACAAACAAGCGGCTGGGCTCATGGTTCTGCTTCCTGGGCGTGATCACGGCGGGCAGCCCCTGATAGCAGACTTCCCGGGGGGAGTAAGGCGAAGTCCAACGCTGTTAGTCGTTTGGGCAATCAATTCAAATGTGGGTCCCTAGGCTATGGTGGTACCCTGGCAGCAGTGAGAAAAAAGGAGGAGTGAATCTAAAGCCCAAAAATGGGCTTTGGGGGACTTTACGGCAACTATGGCTTTGGCGGCACAGGGTACCCTCAAGTGACTGGGCACCTGGTTCTGTTTATGGGCGTGTTCACGGTTGGCGACCCCTGTAGTCAGGATGGAAAGGAGGGGCAACTCTGGTGACTAATTGGTAAGCGGTGCTTGAGGCGGGCCCCTGAGACCATCTAGGTGGGTCCATGTTGGTGCTAGGTGCCGGGAGGAGCGCTCTATGTCCCACTTTGAGGGATTTTTGGCAAATTGATGGCATTAGCGGCTGAAAGTAGCGACAAACGGCTGGGCTCATGGTTCTGTTGCCGGACATGAGTGCGGCGTGCAGTCGGGATCCGCAGGTATCCCGGGGAATGTGTCTGCGAGGGGCAGGAAGAAGCTGAAGCCCTGGTTGTACCATACTCCAGCTATCACATCTGACTGGCTGTGAAAATTATAATGTCCCAGCCAAGTAATATCAGCTCAGAGTAAATATGATCATTCAGAAATGTGTCTCGAAGAAATCCGTGATTTACTAGGTAACAAAATATATAACACCTATCAACAGAAGAGTAACACTGAAGGGAAGTCTTGTTGTAAAGTGTCAACCAGATGATATGAACCCTGGCAGGATTGAGGCCTTGAATTGTATGGGCCGGGCTCATCCTTAAACAGCCTTCGATCTCAGTAAGATTTTACCCAGTCTCAGGAAACTTATACTCTGAAAGGCTGTGATCTTATGGGCTTTTCTAGCTGGCTAGAGCACTTTGGCTATTGGACAAAGTTAACATGACTGCCTACTGTGTATAAAAGATATGCACACCAAAAAGGAAAAAGACTGTACTGTATAGACAAACAATACCTTATATGGAAAGAACGAAAAAGGAACAATATATAACCATGACTTTGGTGCATTGCTTCCTCCCCTCTCTATCTATACACCTATGAGTTTAACACCTTATGATGAATCAGCATCTGGGCTCAGTAGTATCTGATGCCAAGGGTGCCAGATTTCTAGAAATTTATCATGTTGTAGTCTTACTCAGCTGGTTATCCTCTCCATCCTTTCCAGCTCTGCCACCCTAGATTTCCAGTGTTCCAAGGTGGGTGGGACATTGGATAACCTTTTTGAGGTAGTACATTTAAGTGCTGCCACTCATAGAACCTGACCGAGGCATCTAACATTGCTAGGGCAGGACAAAAGAGCAGGGAACCCCAGGACCAACTCTTTATAAGTAAAAGGGATGCTAAGTCCTGTTAATTTTTGAATTTATGAGAGTAGGAGTAGGTGACAGTTGGGGCCAAACAGCTCAATATAATTTTTTTTTTTTAAAACAAACAAACAAACAAAAAAAGTATTCATAGTATACCATAATTGGCTGAGCACAGCTGCCATGAGTGCTGGCCCCTGCACTCCTCAGGTTCCACACTGTGTGGATCCCTACTGGCTTGCTGATGGGGGGAGCAGTGATGGGGACTGGGAGGCGGGCCACATGGCAGGAGTAGGTGGTGGTCTGGGCCAAACAGCTCTATAAAAAAATGTATACCATAGTTGACTGCAGTTACTAGCTGTGAATGCTTGTAGAATATATCCAAAAACTGCAACACGGGGGGGGGGGGGAGGCAAGGACAACCAACACAAGGTATAAAATAATTGGCCAATCAGGCAGCAGTGTGGGGGATGGTTTGGGGTCCATGATGCTTGCTATAGCAAAAGTAGATAAGCAAAATCATTATAAAAAAATAAACAAAAAACATCTCAAGTCAAAAGTGTGGGAGGGTTGGCTGGGGCCCTGTCACATATCCTGCTTATGCTGCCTGTCTCCCACCAAAAGGCATGCCAGATTCAGTGAAGGTCTGCACTCTGCTGTTGTCATTTTGCTGTTGAATTCATTGGTCTCTCTCTCTCCCTCTCTGTCTGACTAACATTTGACACACTGCCTCCTTTCACTGCAAAGCCCCAAATGAGCTGCATACACTGGGTTAAATTCACAAATGTTTTTGTAACTAAGTCCCACACTGTAGCTCCAGCTGTGGACTGAAATTTCTGCCACTGTATAGATTGCTATTCACATCTGCAGCAATTGTGGAAGATATTACAGCTGGGCCCACCAGCCGTAATATTTTTCCACAGCTTCAGGGATGCCCACAGCAACACCAAACACAAGCTGCCATAAATCATATAGCTGATTGCAAACCACCTCTACTTTTGTGAATACTGTAGTTGTGGGAGAAACTGCAGTTCTGCAAGTGGCAACTCACTTGCACTGAGTTTTTCCCGCAGCTGTCAGATTTTTAAGAATTTTATGACTCCAGTCCACATTTTACTACAAATGTGGTGTAGTGGTTGACACACAGGATTGACAAGAACAACAGTCAATCACACAAAAAAGACCCTAATTGGTTGGCTCCTTCAGTGCCCCAGTATCACAAGTGTTGCCATTCATACAGTTGTTGGCCATCAGGGTCCAGGCAGTATTCAGTAAGAAATTGGGAAAAAGGGTTCTTCTTTTTTTTAAAAAAAATGTTGGTACCCTGCCCTGACCTCCTTGTTCAGTGAAGTGAGTGCTGCTGTTGGCTGCTTGCTGAACTTGACGACATATACAAACACAAAACTGCTTTAAAAAAAGTTACATTTTTTTTTTTAACAGAGGGATCTAAAACATTATTACTGATGCATTTCTCATACTCAATAAACTAACAGTAGGACATCAATTTATTAGAATAAATTAGAACCTTTAGGAAATAAATCAGAGTCAGAATCAGAATCAGAACTGGGTTGCAGCCGACCCACCCATCACTAGTACAGACACTATAAATCACTATGTACGAGAGACATGGATTAAAAGTACAAGCCAATTGAGACCGGGCAGGAGCAGGGTGGAGCAAAAAGAGGTTTCAGCTGGTGTTTGAGGGAATAGTGGGATGAGGACATGTGGAGGGTGGTGGAAAGATTGTTCGAGATGGAAGGAAGATGAGAGGAGAAGGCATATTGCCAAGCAGCAAAGTTGGAGTGAGGAATGGAGAAGGTACAAGAGTGACAAGAGCAAAGGGCATATGAGGCAGATGGAATAAGAGAGAGATGAGAGGAGAGATAGGGAGGTAGAGAGTCAAACCAATGTTCAGAGACCAGGGAAGTACAGCACATGAAGCATCAAGAGGGAAGAGGTGGAATAGAAAGGGAGGAGTAAAGGAGGCAGTGATGAGGATGAGGTAGAGCATTAGCAGCAAATGATAGAAAGCATTGCATAGTGTGTCCAGCCTGGCAAGGGAAGAGAAAGTGGCAGTGCCATAGACCACATCCACATAGCAAACACAGAGAGCACCATCATGGTGACCAGTTCACAACAAACTTGGGATAAGAGGCAATCTTTGTTGTGGCAAAGGGCACCAAGTTTGGGGCAGAGCTTGCTGTTGAAGGCATTGATACAAGTGGAGAAGTTTAGCCTACTGTCCAGCCACAGACCAAGATATTTGAAATGGGAGACATTCTCAAGGGAGGTTTCATGCAGAGTAGAGAAGACAGGAGAGGAGAGGAGAGGAGAGGAGAGGAGAGGAGAGGAGAAGAGGAGAGGAGCTTGGTAAGATTTTGCCTGATGCCAAAGGTCATCTACACAGTTTTCTTTGCGCTGATCCAAAGTTGGTTTCACTGGAACCAGTGTGGGACATTGTTAAAGTCATGCTGTAGCAATGGTGCCAGGGTTAAAAAGGAGGTTCCTGAGACAAAGAGATCAGTGTTGTCCACATACATGTCAATATGTGATTCAACACAGATAGATAGTAGGTCATTAAGTAAAATAGAGAAAAGGATGGGACCCTGAATGGAGCCTTGGGGGACACCAAACTTTATGGTGGGAACTGACAAGGCATAACTGACCTGCAACAGCTAAAGATGTCTTGAGAGGTATGATCTGAACAAGTTATCTGCTTGGACAGAAAGACCCTGCAGATCTCAGTTTCTCCAGAAGGAGGGCTGAGATACCAAATCAAAAGCCTTGGCAAGGTAAATGAAAATAGTGACAGTGAAGTGTCCCTGATCCATCCCAGTGTCAATACAGTAAATCATACATGACCAAGAGGATACAGCAGAGAGATTTTTATGAAAGACCAACTGAGAAGGGGGGGAGAAGAAGTTAGTGGAGTAGAGGAAGTCAGCTACTTGGGAGTAGGCACGTTTTTCTTGTAGTTTAGTGAGTGTAGGGAGAAGGAAGGTATTGCAATAGTTACCAGGGGAACTGGAGTCACCACCCTTGTGAAGTAGGAGCACCTTGGAAAATTTCCAGACTGCAAAATTGAGCAGACGGAGAAGAGTTTAAGTAGGTAGGTGAGGTGTACAGTGACAGTGGGGGCAGACAGCTGTAGTAGTTTAAGGTCAAGCCTATCAGGACTAGGTTCTTTACAGAGGTTAAGGTAGGAAAGAGTTTTTAGCGAATTACACATAGTAACAGTAGAGAAAAGAATGCAGCTCAATGAGGGTTCTGAGGAGAGGACTGGGGGGGACCCTGTTGAGGAGGGAGGGCACAGGTGGTAAAGAAGTTGTTAAAAAGAGAGAGGCAACTGGGGAAGGACTGGCAAGTCATTCTCAAGTAGTACTGGAGAAAAGAACTGAGAGGAAGGGTCAGAAAGGGAGTGGGTGACCTTCTAGAATTTAGTGGGGATTTAAGGTTATTCTGGAAATTGGAGTCAAAATAGTTTGGTATGGCTTCCCTTATGATCTTTGTACAGGAATTCCTCAGCTGTTTCTAGGTAAGGAGCTCAGAAGGAGAGTGAGACACTTTGAAGCGGGGCCAAGCATTGTTACAACATTTACATACATTACTGAGGTCCACTGTGATCCATAGAAGGTGGGAGCCCTTTACACAGGATTTTTTTGGTGTGTATGCTTGTACCACACTTGCAGAAATTTGGAAAAGGGAGAGGGACACATCAATATCAGGTGCAACAAGGATAGGTGACCAATCAGTAGCTACAACGCCTTGGAGTAGGGTGTCATTATTTGGGGATCATAGAGACCTGGCCCACACAAATTTAGGAAGACAGAAGGGAGCCACATTTTTCTGATGTTATAGGTCACGCAGTGGTTGCTAAAGGCATCAGATAGAGTACCAGCAGCAACAATGTGATGGGAGTGGTAGGAGAGTATTCAGTCCAGCAGGGAGTGGTTAGATGAGGATGCATTAATTCTAGTGGCTCAGTAATAAGCTGAGTGATATTTACTGACCCAATTGTTTTAAGTAGTTCAGCTGGTAGAAGGGGAGAGCCAGTTAGTATTGAAATCTCCAAGAAGAGTAAGTGTGCCTGTGGAAGAATGAGAGGCTGGAGAGGACACTGTGTCACTTTGTACTGAGGGAAATATTTTTGGGAAGGCATAGACAGCCAAAATGAAGGTGGACAGGGTGGAGGGAAATGAAGGCTTAGCTAGAAGGTGCTCATGAGAGGATTGAACACAGCAGTACAGAGGGATATAGCAGGTGTGACCACAGTGGACATAGAGGGCAATTCCTCTGCCATGTTTGCCTCAGTCGTCTTGGCATAAGATGTAGTTGGAGATAATTAAACTAGAATGAGGGTTTCTAGAGGAAAGCCAGGAATCAGAGATACAAAGAATGTCAGGTGAGTGCTGGGTGAACCACACCATCAGGTGATCCACCTTGGGTAACAAGATCTGGCCACTGAGATGAAAAATGCTTAGTCCTTTAGGGTCTGCAACAAGCAATAGAATGGAGCACCCTTTAGTAGGAAAAATACAGTGAAAGAAAAGGGAAAACATGCACACTAGAGAGATGGTAAGCTGGGTAGTAAAATAGCGTTCCAACACAGGCTGGATGAAAAAACAATATGTAAGGGCTACCTAGATAGGGCACACCAGCAGGTTATTGTTACTGGCTAGTTTAAAAACAAATGGGGCTGCCAAGATAGAGAGAACAGGCATGGTACAAAGTTTGGCATAGTTTAACCAATATGTAGGGGCTACCTAGATAGGTAAATATGTGCCCTAGCAGTATTTCAATGGCTGATGCTCACGGGTACTCTATTTCTGTTTGTATTGTTATAACTAAATGTAGTTTGTATTTCAGTGTTACAGCCCCTGGAGGAATCATGATCACAGAAATTTCTTTAGATGTGAACAATAACCTTTTCGATACACTTCCTTTTCATTACTGATGAAGAACTAAAAGACATAGGAATAAGGAATATGTGCAGTCTGGGTCAGTTTTCACATTAAAAATTCCTTTTCTTGCTGTCTGCCCTGAGATTAATCAAAATTTTCCTGATACTACTTCTCGTTAAAAATATTTAGTTCTGATACTACCCCTCTGTCCCGCTTTGAGATCCTTAAGTTACACCACATTACCACTTCCATTTTCAATGTTTTATTTATTCTTCCTCTGCAAAACTTGAACTCTCACCTGTGGTGCACTCTTCTCTCGAGTCTGCAACTCCATCCTCTAGGACAAACAGTTTTCTTCAAATCTTTGCAAAGTCTTCACCTCCTTCTTCTACTGAGGCGCTATCTAGGCTACTTCTGCTAGGGGTCACTATTTCCCTCCTGCAAATATGGTTACTCAAGATAGACTAGTAGTCAGCTCCCTCACCTCCTCATTGAGTTCACCCTTGCTTATGACACACAGCCCCTCCCGCAACCTAAGGGACCTTGCCACTTTGCCTTGTCAAGGTCTCACGGTCTGCTCCCCACCTGTGGCCCTTTGTTTTATAAAGGTGTACTCCCCTCCTTTAGACCTTGCCTTTTCCTACTACATCTCCTGCCCCATACCTCTCTTCTCCTCTCAGGGGACATTGAATCCAACTCCAGCCCTTTCTGCCCCTCATCTGCCCTGCTAGCTCTGGCCTGGAGCAGTACTAAAGGTCTGCGAATTGCTCACATGTTCATCTAAAGTCTTAGACCCAAACACCCAGAGCTTGAAGCTTGGATCCATCATTATAACCCAGATGTAATTGCCATTTCTGAGACCTCACTGAAACTAGGCATTCTAACCCATGAGATAACCATTCCTGGCTATACCACATTTAGGAAAGATCGGCCAACTAAATGCAGAGGTGGCATGCCCATTTATGCACGATCCACCCTGTCTGTGTCTGAGCTTGCACCCTCCCCCAGTGATGCCTCTATAGCAGAATCCATCTACATTACCATAGTACTTGGGCACGTGAAGAAACTGCTTTTTGGATGTATCGCTCTCCTAGTGCTCCCGCCATATCCTTCATCTCACTCATTACATCCTGGGTCAGTCTTCCTTTCTCAGACTTGGTTTTATGTGGAGACTTCAACAGCAGTTAGCTAGGTCCTGGGTTGGGTTTGGTCAACAATGCCCTGGCTGACTTACATCTATTGTGGTTCATCAGTGAACCCACCAGGCACAATAATAAATATGGTCACCATACCCTCCTTGACTGGGTTATCACTAATGTCCCCCTTCACGTCAAATCCCCTGGTGAACTCCCCAATGCTTGAATGATCACTCCCCTGCCTTCTGTGTGGGAAGGAACAATTTTCCAAACCCATCCTCCAGAATTGTGTTATCCAGGGACATGACCTCATTCTGCCCACATGCCTTTCAAACCTCCCTATCCCAGGCTGACTGGTCTCTGGTTAATCAACTACCTGAGGTTGACTCTGCTTTGCAATTCTTCTTCATCACCTTTAATTTCATAGTGAACCTCCATGCTCCTTTGGTTAAGCGGAGAGCTAAGGGGACTCATGTCACTTGGCTCTCCAAGGAACTCAGAGGCATCACAGTTTCACGGGATGCTGCCTGGAACCTATATAAGAGCTCTGGTCTGTCTGGTCTGCCTGCTGACTGGCAGGCTTACAGACACCTGCGTAATCAATGTAAGAGTAAACTGTACACAACTAAATGCTCATTCCTCAAAACCTTCCAAACTAATAGCCTCTCCAACCCTAAAGAGTTCTGGGGACAAATAAACTCCCTGTTAAGGGTAAATCCTTTGCCATTCCCAACACTATGCACCTTAATGGCTCTGAAGTTACCAATCCCACTGCTATAGCTTCTGAGTTTAACCAGACATTCACTGACCTTTCAAAACATAAGACCTCCCTTCCTGCCCATGACCCCCTCCTCCACTATTACTAGCTCTTCCTTCCACCTTAAATTGGTCACCAGGAAAGAGGTCATGCATCACCTTAGGAGGATTAAGGATATTTCCTCTCCTGGGTCCGATTCTCTAGAACCCCACATCCTAAAATTTGGTGCCCTCACCATCGCCTCATCAGTATGGGACCTGCTCAACAAATCTTTCTGCTCCAGCACTGTACCTTGCAAATGGAAGGTGGCAGTAGTTATCCCAATCATCAACAGTGGCTGCAACTCTGTGTTTGAGAATTACCGGCCCACCTCCAAACTCTGTCCCCTTGCTAAAATCCAGGAAAAAATAATCCACACTCAACTTCAATCCCATCTAGAGATCGATAGCTCTCTTTCCATGTACCAACATGGATTCTGTAAATCTCACAGCACTCACACTGCCATCCTTATGGTTACCTCTGACAGCCTTACCTCCATGGACAAGGGCCTTATTACTGGAGCAATATTTGTGGACCTTACCAAGGCATTTGACCATGTCAGTCATGACCTCTTGCTCCACACACTCCTCTCCTTTGGTCTCGACATCCTATCACTAAACTGGTTCTCGAGTCACCTCACCAGCCAAATTCAATGCATGAAATGGGCTGCTCATACTTCCCCTCTTAGTGCCATAATGGATGGGGTCCCTCAGGGGTCTATCCTCAGCCCTCTTCTTTTCTCATTATTTATTAATGAGCTCCCACAGCACAGTGGTGGTGCATCTGTCCAGATGTACACTGATGACGCCATCCTATATAGGTCCTCCTCTGACACAAACTCACTGAATGTCCATCTGCAGCAGGATTTCCTGAATCTTGAAGCATGGTTTCTCACTAATCTCCTGGTGCTCAATACCAAGCAGACTAAATCCATGCTTTTCTATCACCAGACCCCCAAGCTACCCTCTCTCCCCCGGTGATAAATTCCTCCCATGGTGACCCTTTAGATCTGGTTCTTGGTGTCACGCTGGATTTCCACCTCACCTTTGAAACACATATCTCAACTGTGGTCAAGACCCTTCATCAAAAGCTTGGACAGCTGTACTGCCTCCTGCCCTACCTAACTTACTCCTCCCACTTGGCCATTGCCGCCTCCTCCATCCTCCCTGCTCCCCCTTATCTCCCATGGAGCCCCTATCCTCTCTGCTCAGGTCTCCGCTCTTGCCAGACTTAAGCAAATCTACCACAAGATCACTCGCTTTGCCCTTAGTGCCAACACCAGGGTACACCGCTGTTCAATCCTTCACCTCCTTAGTTGGCCTTCCTTTGAAGCAAGACTGCAATACCCTACCCTTTTCCTGACTTACAAACTAGTGCACACATTCACTCCTCCCTGCTTCAAGTCCATTGTCCAATGTAAAACTACGACAAGGTCCTCAAGGTCAGCTGACCTACCACTTCTCACTATCCCCAAACTCCCCCTTGTGGTTGTCACATGCCTTTGCCTTTTTCTGGGCCCTCTTTCTGGAAGTCCCTACCATCTACTGTTTTGTTTTGTCCTGCCCTTCTATTTATACCTTCAGGTCCTCTCTTAAATATCACCTTACCTCCTCTCTGCTCTGCACCTGTTCCTGACTCAACCCACACTTAACCTCTAGCTCACTTCCCTCCACATCCTCCCCCTTGTACTTTCCTTGTTTTGTTCTTGCTCTGCTCCCAAGTGCCATACCTGCGGTGTGGCGATATTTGATACTCACATATCTCTGTATTTACCCTGCTCCAATCAATTGTAAATACTACTGCCATGCCTCAGTATACTGCACTATTTTGTAAATTCTGCCTACGTACCATGTAAATGCCCTATTCTTTACTGTTATGCCTTTTTGCTATTGTGCTAAGTGCTATGTTACTTGCTTCTTATATATACCGTTGCTGTGCCTTTTTGCTATTGTGTCATGTAACTTAATTTTGCTTGCTCTGTTTTATTTTTGTGTGTACCCGTATAAAAGTGTATTTGTACTCTTATTTGCTGCTATTATTTATTGTACCTCCACACCTCCACTTGTACTTAGACTGCCTCAGGGGGTGGTGAAGGCAAAGATGGTCAAGCAGTTTAAATCAGCATGGGACAGACATGTCAGTAAGCTAACAAGCAACTCCAAGTGGGGGGATAGGGAAAAACATGGGCAGACTAGATGGATCTCGTGGCCCCCATCTGCTGGCACATTCTATGTATCTATGTATCTACCCTTCCCCGAGTCACCCCTGAAAAAAGGACATTCTGTCTCAGTGGGCTTAGCCAGTTACCAAAATTCTAATAAATAAACAATAAATAAATTAGTGACTTCCCATTATGAGCACTTTATCTTTCTTTACCACTTGTGAGCCTACATGACTGTGAAATAATATTGTGCTGTAATATCATATACAGCGTAGTATACTTGATGTCTTGGCTACACATGCTTTTCTAGGCAACACATGTTCTCAGTCTTCTGCACACTAAAATGTATCAGAAAGTTTGAACAGATGTAAATATTTAATCTGGTGTTCTCCAAGGATGAAGGGACATACTGTGAAAAGCAAAGGGACATACTCTGAAGCTCAAAGGTGGTAAATTCAGGGATGATATTAGGAGGCTATTTTCCCCCAGAGGGTGAACCTATGGAACAGCCTGTCAGTGGAGACAGAGGACATGAAGACAATACATGCCTTTGGGATAAGCCAGGACAAATTTTTCCTTACATAGGGAGTCACAGTGTATCCTAGGTTGTAGGGTAAGTGTGACCTCCCTTCAAATTAATGTATGTATTCACAGCATATTTTTCTTTTAACTTTTTATTTAGTATTTCATACATATGCATAAAACGCATCAAACCTGAGCATATATACTTACATTAGGTGTTCACTATACATTACTGAGGGAAGATGAATACATGCTACAATTGGTACAGCTTTAGAGGGTGATATCCCTGCTGTTTAGCATAAAATGAAATGTTATACAACATCCAGGAGCTATTATTATGCAGCCAATACCCAAATTTGTACCGATAAACAGATTTTGAAACTTACTGTTTTGTAAGTGACCCAAAGGTTCTTGTTGAATCAAAATAATATTAATAAAGCTTCTCACATTCTAGAGCTCCTCGAAGCCCACTTAATGACAGAAAGTGAATCAACCATCATTAGTTCAACCTCGGTCAAATCATTTACTTCCTTATTAACAGTAATTATCTCAGATCCCTTAACTTTCAAAGGAATGGCATTTTTTTAAGGAGCTGGAGACCAGCTGTAGTCCACTTCCCAGAAAGACTATGGAATAAGAGAAGTAGGTATTAAATGAATCCCGTTTCTTATTAACTTCCAATTGTGTACTACTGACCTAAATACTAATAAGAACACATCCAACTTTAATAAAACCCCAAAAATGACCCATAGAACTGTCATTTTAACAGACAGGGAAACAAATCGTTACTCTGAGCTTGCTATGTCCAATAAGTATCATACTGTACTGTATTGTACAGTGCAAAGCCCGGGTAAAATGGCTAATATCACTTAAGTATTGAAAGGAAGTCTTTCAATTACATATGTACAAGTTTCCTATATGGAATAAAGACAAAAACTGAAAAGTTCCTTGAAAGACATTTTATCCTTTACTAGAGAGTCCGAGGCTTATATTGCTTTGATTAAGTAAAGTAAATGTAAAAGAAATAGCAAACCAGTTTGGCGATCAAAGAATAAATGTCCTTGACAGGTCAATGTTCAATCTTCCTCAGAGTCATCGACAGAGAGCCATTCTTCATGGTTTCATCATACGGCAATTCTCTCCACACACAACCCTGCTTCCTTTGGGTCGGTGAAACGCTATTGCTTTCTCCCATCTGCGAAGCACACTCGGCCAGGAAGTCCATGGAGTATGTTATCCCCAAGTCTCTAAGTCTTTGCTTTACACTATTGAAGGCTTTCCTTCTCATTCTTGTGGTGTAAGCAAGATTGGGGGAAAAAGCACTCTAGTCTCATCCTGAAACACAGGGCATCTGGTTCTAATAGCTCCAAGAATAAGATCTCGTTCCGCCGTAGAGGCCAGAGTGAGCAATACAGTGCATGGGTTTCCAATGTCAGTATTAGGCCTCCAAGGAGAGATTCTGTATGCCCGAACAATTTTAAACTCTGTCAGTCCTGTAACTTCAGTGAACCATGGACCCAGATAATGAGAAAGATTGCTTCCTTCGATCCCTTCCACCAAGCCCAAAATTCTTATGTTGGCCAAGCGAACAGTGTTCTCAAGTTGTTCTACTCGGCTTTTGAGAGCAGCCTGTTCTTTAATGGATGTGGCAGTTGCTGCCAGGACCTTCCCCGCCACAGCCTCTGCATTTTTGGTAGATTCTCCCATAGCCTCTGGATGCATGTCCACTGCTTGAAATCTTTGGGAAAAGGAATCTAGCTTCTGGTTCATTTGTTGCACTGTTTTAGTGAGTGCATTAACAGCCATTTACAGAGAATTTAGTGATGTTGCTGGTGGTTCCGAGCTAGTTGAAGCGGCCGCTTCCTCCATGTGGTCAGGCTGTTTGGGTACTGGCCCACGTGGCTGGAAAAAATTCTGCTTCACCGTCTTTGTACATCCCATTGTAGCTTGAATTTGGTATCCAAACGTGCAGAATTCTGCAATAAGGGTGCTGTGGTATATTTTATATCCACTTGGATGGTCGTTTTTGTAGTTTTACCGATTTTATTAGAGCTTGCTCCAGGAGCTCCAGAAATTAGCTGTTCCTGGCTGGGCTGCTAGCTCCACCCCCGTATTCACAGCATATTTGTTGCTACTTGGTTAAGATATGTGTGTGTGTGTGTGTGTGTGTGTGTGTGTGTGTGAACTTGATGGACCTTGTTTCCCTTCTGACCTTAAATTACTCTTTGCTGTGCTACTATGCTTAGTATGGTACAGTTGTGTCTATACTGCAGAGATAACTTTGGCATGACTGCATATATTTAATATTCTTGCATTTGTGTGCTTCCTTTCACTGTAATTATGAACATTAGCATGAACACAGGATCACTATCCATTAGACTTTCGACAACTGCATCACAGTCTTGTGTTTAGAATATTATGCTTGTTTCCATAATAACATGTTGTAATACGACAAGGAGCAGATTGTGATAATACAAGGAGAGGACTGTGATGCCAAGCATAGACAAGCAACCAGAGCAAGTACAGCATGGAGTCAGATAAGCAAATATATGGCATATATGTAGAAATGTGACTTGAAATGAAGATTTTAAAAGTTTCCAGCTAACATCATGGGTTCTTTAATCTTCGATAATGATACACCCCCACATCATGTAACAGATCAAAGGATGCCATTAAAAATGACCTGCTGCTCGGTGGACTATCTTTTTTCATTTCGTTAATGAATAAACATATTTACTGACAGATTGATTAACATCTCTGAAAAAATAGAGGGAAGCAGGCACAAAAATTAACATTTCCAAAGGCAAACAATGCAAACATATTAATATTGCAGTGCAATATGGCTAACAGCAAACTGTACTTTGAAAGAAAATGTGAATAACACTGAAAAGTACAGCAGATCATCTTAATCATAATACATAGTTGTATAACATTTTGAAGTATGGAAAGAATGGATAGGTTATGCTGTTCTGCAAAGGGGGATGACTTCCACTTTGAAGAAGCCCCTAGCTTTAGGTACCTCAGCATAACAGTGAGTCACTGCCAAAGCTGAGTTTGGTGGAGCTGCCAAAAACTAAACATACTAACATACTAATATACTAACATAACATACTAAGATGCCAGCAGAGTAGGCCCATAAGTCTATCGGGTACTCGTACTTTTGATTCCTGTAGGGGGGATCCAAAGATTCATAGCATCCCTTTATCTCTTTGGTGCTTTGATGGCCTGACATAGCAGTTTTTACAGGGGTCACATATTGAACATATGCAAATTTGTGCAAGTCGCATCATTTGCGAAAGCCAGTCAGCAGCACTGAAGAACATGATCTCCTCACACTGCACAGAAGCAATGTGGCCCAGTGGTTAGCATGCCAGCTTGGAAACCAGGAGATTGCTAGTGCCAAATACTCTCTATGTAACCTTGAGGATGTCACTTAGTCTTCCAGTGCTCCAGTCCACCGAGCTGCAGATTTGGGTAGAAGTAGGACCCCACTGCAACTGAGATATTCCTTCTCAACTGGGCTATCATGTGTAAATAAAGTGTACACAGAAATGTCTCAGTGCCACTTCCATCTCTCTCTCACCAGAGAAGGACATGTGTGCACTTAGTGTCACAGCTCTTCAGTTCTTTTGTTGTTTTTGACCAAGCAACACTTTAGCATAATCATAGAATCATTCATTACTGTCATAGTTAGTTAGATAACAGCAGCTAATGTTAGTGCCTGTGCAGGTTAGCCCAGTAATTCATGTGCTGCTGCAGAAAGGAGTCAGAAAAGTATGTGCTTGCTGAAGTTGCTGCCTGAAGCAGGGTAGGGATTTCGGATTATCTCAGGAAGGTATAGGTACAGGCGGTGTGTTGGGGGGTTAAGGTTTTATTTTACAGCTGATTTTTATTTTACAGATTTCTGGTAGTGAAGGGCAGAGAAGTGCACCTTTTTAGTGTTTTCCTTGTGTGTGAACCAGAAATGCACCAGCCATTTAGTGACTTGAACAGTGACTGAAAGTAAAGTAGGGGCTGCCTTCACACTGTGAGGCTAATGAGATTGTGCTAGGTCTCTTGATTTGTTGTCTGTCACTGGGGTTTGACAGTAGGATTGGTCAAGGCCCCAGGGTGCTTTTGTTCTCACTTATCTCCCTCTCATGGCTACCTTACTTCAGACTGCATGCAGTCATGTTATCTTCGACATACACAATATTTAAGTGACTACTGAGTCATAGTTTGTGACACTGCACTGCATCCTGCTGCTGCATCATTGTCATAGTATCCTCTGATGTGTGGTGTGGAAAATGTGAAGAGAATACAGGAGGAGAAAGAGATGTATGGGAGGAAATATGTAGATAAAGGTTCCACCATGCCCATTCCAAATACAATTTCTGCAACTGGTGGTGGTGGAAATGGTCATGCAGCTGGGAGTATTGGGCTGTGTGGATTAGGGATGGACATGTGATAGTATGGCCAAAGAATCTCTGGTTTAGTAGTCCACAGGTGTCCACTGGTTTTACTCCCACTCCCCCTAGTAGCCTTCCCAGGTTTTCCAGTGTATCTGACATGACCCTTAGTAGCCTAGAAGGACATTGGGTTCATCCTCTCCTTCTAGTGCTGACAGGTCCAGTTCCACTTGCAGTAGTCTTTCCCGACATGATAGTGAAATGCAAATGATACATCTATAGAAAAAAATTATTTTATGAACAGCAGGACAACAGATGGTACAGTCACCTATGGATAGGTGGCAGAAATTACTAGTCCACCTAGAGCCATTATATGATACTCCATATAATTTAGTAGCACCAGACAGCCCACTACTGTTTAATTATCTACTACGTGTGAGGAAGGTGACACTGAATCTGGCTGTAGCACAGACACTACTGTGACACTGTCAGCAGAGTAAAAATTACAGTTGCTCTTTGGAAGAGGGTGAGATGATATATCAGTATTACAGTTCTACAAAATGAAGTGAGCAGCATCAAAGCAGCTTTTCATGGAGAGCAGAGGATATGGAAGTGGAGCTGATAGAGGGGCAGGGGACAGAAGGAGAGGCAATGTATATAGATGAGGAGGAAGCACAAGAGGAGGAGAGGAAGGGGAAGGCTATAGCATGAGAGTGGAACGAGGAGCAGGACAAAAAGCACAAGGGTAGGAGAAGTAGCAAGGGAAAGAAGCATGAGGAGGAAGAAGGAGCAGAGAGAAGAACAAGAAGAGGATGAGCATGGGGATGAAGCATGAGAGGAGGAGGAAGACATGGGGAATTAGATTCATGAAAAGAGGATGAAGAATGACAGGAGCTCGAAACTGTGATGTCAGTTACATCACTAGTTAGAGGAGATGAGTGAGGTACTGAGGAATGGAAGCCATCACAGGAGGAGATGGCAACAATTAAAACAATTTTATGAACAAGAGTAAAGGAAGAAAGGACATTACTCAGCCTGGGAAATCTAAAGCCAAACCTGAACCCCTGTGTCAGCCTCTTGGTACTGTACCACCTGCTGCTGCTGCCCATCCTTAGCAACATCATTCCATAGTGCCCCTGAAACAATTATCTTGCAGTCATTGCCCAGCTCCTACAGCAGTCACACCCCCCATTCATTGTCACTACAAAGCTAAAAAGATCCTCTGAAGTGTGGTAGTATGTTTTGAAAGGCTACACCCGATAGTTCAATGGGTGAGCAACCAGCCATGCCCCCTTTCTGAGCTATATTAGCAGTTCCTTCCAGCCACCCTCTGAAGCACTTTTTCTTTGCCAGCCGGAGGCTCTGTTGGTTTGTCTTCTCCCTTGGGGCCTACTGAGGCTTTGCCCCCCTCCCACCCCCGTTTTGCTGTGCTTTGGGCTCTGTTTGGTTTGTGCTGCACTTCTGTTTGGTGTTCTCCTGCTTTGGGTTTGTATTGCTTGCCTCCGGCTGCTAGTGCTTCCTTTCTGCCCCTGTTCTGTGTTTGCTTTGTTTGTTTCTTCTGGGCTTTTTAGTTTCTAGTGCCCTGTGTCTACATTGTTTATTTGTGCTGCAGGTTATTTATTATTTTCTTACCTTATGCAGCCCTGTGCCTGTGCTCAGGCTCCACTTGCTCTCTTGATTTTGCAAGTCCTCAGTTCACTGCATTGTTCTTTGTATGCTCAGCTCAGCCTGCTGCTTTCCTGTCTACCAGTCCTCTGTTTTCCTGCAATTGTTCTTGTCTGCTTCAGATCCCTTTTTGCGTTTTTCTGCTGTCTCCTGTGCTACCAGCTTAATTGTTTGCAGCTAGTCCTGGCTGCCTCTGCAAAGCTAGCTGCCTCTCCCTGTTCTGTAGTTCTGCTGCAGTTTATTGTTGCTCTACAGCCTCAGTGGCTTGCTGTCATTTGGCTGTGTCCCTGCCTAGGAACTTAACAGTAAAAGCACCTCTATTTGGGGGTTCCTACCCTACTAACATTACAGTGCTCTGCTTTCTCTTAATTGCTTCACCTAATCCTGGTTCTGCTGCTCAGCTAGCAGCTAATCTCTGTTTCACAGCCCTGCTCCTGATTTACTCAGTGCTAGTTCCTCCAGGACTGATGCTCCATTCATATGCTGACTCTTTCTGCTTTTTCATGGCTGCCTGGTCTTATGGTGCCTTGCTCCAGGCTCCCTGTTATTCCTGTGGTGGAGGACTATGGTGTCTCGGCAGTGCATCATGACAATGGTAGCAGGAGCAGGCTCTGAGTAAGTTAACTCACTCTCTTGTTGTTGTGCTGCTCCCAGCCTTTTAGCTATCCATGACAAGCATTATTTGTACATTGCAGCCTTCATGGCTTTCTCAAATTGTATGTATTTCATTCCTGCTTTGTCTAAATTACTACTGTAGCCACCCCACCTCCCCATTTGTCTAGGGGCTCCCGATATTTCAAGAGGGGAGGGGGGCCTACCCCAAAGAGACCTAGACCAGAACATTAACAACCAGGGAGAGTAAAATGGTGTTGTCTTACTATGGCCCGGGTCCTACTGCAGCATAATGGAAACTGCTACCCCTTGCCACTACTCTGGATACTACTGATTGGAACCAGAGACCTATTCTTTTCCTTTCTTCTCTCGGAGGCCTCAACCAGTGTCCTGGTCCAGGAAGCACTGACATCAAGGGGGCTGTGAACTTTAAACTCCCCCCAAAGAAGTCTGGTTAGTAATTCGCTCAATTCTGTGCAATTCATCTATTTAGTAAAACTTTAAAAATACTCTCACACACTCAGCAATAAACAACAAACCAATTTATTGCACCTACTGTCCCAATGATTTTTGCAAGGACCCAGGGGTTCCCATTGCTTGCTTAAAACCTTATTTGCTATCTGGCTCTGTGGAGCACAAACTATTTACAGAGCCAGGGGGCACAAGACTGGGAGAACAGATGTACTAGGCAGCATTCCACCCCAGGCAGCTGATGAAACCTCAGATGCTATACCCGAGACCTCCACCAGACCTTCACTGGACCTTCGAGCCAAACCTACCCTCTGGCACTGGTAAGTTGGTCACTAACTTATACTTGCTCCTTTTCATTTACCCTGGTCAGTCTCCCACCTGTTGGAGAAGTGAGATGCTTCTCCCACTGGGTCCCACAGTGCCACAGCAACACAGGAAGTTTCCTTCCCTGACCAGTCCCTTAAAATCCTTAAAGATGCCGAAACCCCTTCAATCATGGCTGCGGTCACACCCAGTCTCCTTTTTCTGTCTATGGGGGGGGGGAGATCTCAAAATACCTCTGGCCTGCTTCCCCATCAGCCTTACATCCTTTGCTTGCTTTAAGCTACCAGATCCAGAGGACTTCCCAAGGCCTGTCCTAAATGACCTGTGGCCCACCAGAACAGCTTGTAATTGGTGCCCCAAGACCAGCCCCTCCAATCAGGCCCATAGTGGGTGAGAAGCCTCTGGCATCCCTTTAACCAGCCCCAGATCACCCTGCCATGCCAGGAAATGGAAGGGGAGCTGCCACCACCCCTCCCCTGGAGGAATCCTGCCACAAAACATCCAGTCCGGGCAGTACAAGCCTACTTCCCATGGGCCTGGGACCCCACCAAACTACCTCCTAAGGTGCTTTCACCAACCCTTTCTCCCTGGAGCCCCATCTGCCCCCACACAATGCTGGCAGGCTAACTGATGCCCTCCCCATGCACCTTCCATTACCAACACCATGTTGCCTTACTCATAGCACTACGTTGCACTTATAAGGAGGGGGGCGTCTTCTAGACCGCTGAGCTCCTTCCTGCCTGCCTGTCCTGCCATCTCCCAGCCAGCCTCCTATCTCCCCCCAAGCTACATGCGTTCCCTCTTTTATGGGCTAAAAAGCCTGCACCTAGTGGCAGTCTCAATGTTTAGACCAGAATGGTGCCTTCCCCCCCAAACACCTGCCAAACCCATAATCTGGGGGGAAGACACAAAAGTGGGGCCCCCAATGGAGAATGTAAGCCCCTCTCCTGGAGAGGGGCTTACAGTACATTATCTTTGCTTCTGATGGCTAATCTGATAATTCTGCTGCTCACTATAATTTGGTTTCCCTCCTGGACTTGGTTGGCTTGCCTCCTGCAAGCCATGCGTATTGCTGCTATGCTCTGTTTCACAGCCCAACTTGCAGGTCTGCTCCATGATTACACTGTCCTTGGGGGTTCAGTCTGCTTTTTGCATGCTATAATACATTTGTGACCTACATGAGAGTCTACAGTGTGCAAACTTCCTTTAAGCTCTCCTAGCCATTATTGCGATCCAGTATTGCTGCCTGAAAACCTTAACTCTGCCTTATGGCATTGCTGGTGTTCCTGTCATTACGTCCTTGCACTGACAACTATTGTTCTCCACAGTTTATTGTGCTTTAGTGCTACTAGTCTGACTATCATGAATAATTTGGCTGCAATGAACCTGGTTGCCATGCATTCCCTTCTACTACTTTGACATCTCATTATGAGAGATAAATTGCGTTGTTCAAGTTTCTCAGACTCCTATGCTGGTCTGATGATTGCTAGATTGGCCTATGTGAGGGAAATCTCCTGTGCTTGCTGCGCACCTCTGACACTATTAAGCTGTGACCTACCAATTGATGTGTGACCTCCGTATGGGTCCAGACACCTGCTTTACTATTGACTGTAGCCTAGTTTGTAGAGATTACTCTTCCTGTCTTGCAGTTGTCCTAGGATTGTTTTTGCTGTTGTTCCCGGCCTCGCTTGTGTAGCAACTCCTCGATTATTAATGCTTTATCGACATCTTCATGTCAGTTTACCTCCCAGCTTGAATGGATGACTCCCAGCTGCCGACCATTGATCTACTGCTGCACCGTCACCTGACCAGATCCCTGCTGAGCTTGGTCGGCACTGTCTTCTACTTCACGAGCATTTAACACTCATGAGCCTGGGACTTCTATGTTATTAGCATCATTCAGAATTATGGGGGCTCCTGTACTTGGTCCACTGAGGGAGTAGTTCCTCTCCACTTCTCCATAAACCAATCTCAGCACATTCCACTCCCTGCTTTTGTTGTTTTTGTTTTTTGTTTTGTTTGTTGTTTTCTGTGCCTGGAAGCTGAGTGGCTAATGGGCTGCTCTTGCTATCCCTACCCCCTGTCTCTCCTTTCCCTGCTCCCTGGAGCCACCACTATACTCCTCCGCACTTCTGAGTTTTGGATGCATTGCATCATCTGGCTGTCTCACAAGCTGTTTTTGTGCTGGATCCCAGAGAAACTGTTCTGTTTGTTGCTATACAGGACTCCAGTATTCATCCTGGCTGAATTACCTTACTAACTCTGTCTGCCGCTCTGGGTCATTTTGCTCTGGTCCTGCCTAGCATCTGTTCATATTGTACAGTTTATTTGGCTGCCATTTCCACTGGCAGATGTCTGCTGCCTGCCACGTTGGTTTTTCTATGGCACATTGGGCTCCGTTTGGGTTTTCTCTACACCAGTTCATAGCTCCATCCGCTTGCCTTCTGCCTTCAGAGTTCTTGTAGTGGCCATTGTTCTGTGTTGCAGATTGCCAAACTCAGCCCGGGGTGAGCTCCCTCTGGTGCCTATTCACTGCACCTCATGGGACCGGTGCTCGGTGGACTTATTTTGCTGTTACCCAGTAGATCTTGTTCTCTCCAGTGCCTGTCAGTTTCCTCCAGCGGTTTTGCCATAACTTGCCAAGTTCATTCTGTCATTCATTATTGCTTCCACTTCTCTCCTGGTCCTGGATGGAACTCCTGGTTTGTTCTTCCCTGTGCCAAAGATGTCATTCTGGGGACCTTCATTTGGATGCTATGTAGATGCCCATTTCCACCTTGGTTCTTCACATCATCATATGCCTCATCTCTGCCAAACCATGCAGTTCCATTGTAGTGGCTCCCCCCTTTTACCTCAGCCCATTTCAACAGCACTCGGGGCAACGTTTTTCTAACTCATGCCTTCTGGAGGCTGCATGTGTGGGTAGGCATCTTCTGTCACATGGGATGGGAGCCTCAGTTGTCTCAACTGTTTCTTTGTTTCCTCATCAACTGAAGAAGGTCTTCTGATATTTCCTCAGACTTCTTCTCACTCCTGTAGCATTTTTCTGACTCATTCATTTGGCAATTATGAGTGCGGGTACGTCCTCCATCCCACGGAATGGGAACCTTAGTTGTCTCAATTGTCACTTTGTTTTCTCATCAACTAAAGAAGGTCTTCAGGAATTTTCTTGACCTTCTTCTCACTACTGTAGCACCTATCTGACTTGTTCAATTGGCAGCTATGAGTGCAGGTAGGTGTCCTCCGTTTGCCAAGATGGCAGTCTCCATTGTTTTTGCTTCATGAACCCTTCATTGGGACGGTGTCTGAGGTCCCCGGACTTCTTTCTGACTAACCTCAATTTCATTTCCTACCATCATAATTCATGGCATTTCTCCAGATCCACTTGGACAGCTCCATTCTCTACTTCACCATCACTTCACCTGCAATCCTCAGATGTCCTCCTGCCTGTTCTGCTCTCTGCTGTGGTTTCTGGCCATTTTCCTTTGGTCCTAGATGCTTGGTTTTCCCCGCTGGACTGCTGCAGCTGGATTTCTGCTTGGTCTTCATCTGCTGTGCACTGGCCTGCAAGTTCTCGCTCACCTGGCTCCATTTGGCATTGGAGATTTCCTGCTCTGTTTCCAGTTGTGGCACTTTTGGGGTCCCACTAAGAATTTCACCGCTCATTCTCGTCATTTTCAATGTAGCAGTCCTCTTCTTCTTGGTTTTATCAGACTTTGCTTCTCAGTATCCAGCTCCATTTCCAGTATAGCAATTCACACATCTAAGTGACTGGCATGTTCTATACATCAGGATCCCTACCTACCTACCTGCCTTGCCTTTGCTCAATTTCCGCTTGATCTCTAAATCATCAGGTTCAGCATTCCCAGAACTACTCATACCAGAAACATGATAATCATGTATTATTACAGTTCTTTGCACCATACCTCAGCTTTGGACACTCAGTCCTACTGCCTCCACATGCCTGCTCCAGTTTTTACTTGCCTGCCATTTAGAGCACTCTCAAAGTTAGAACCACAGTAGCAGACTTCCACTTTATTGTGTCATTCTCATCAGCTATCCATCCCAAAAAACAATACTGCAAATCATTCAGGACACGAGCAATCCCTGCTCTGGGCCACCACTATTCTCCCCTGGCTAGCCTTTGCTGCCTTGCAGCTCTCCAGATGAAAAATCCAGCACTTAATACTTGCTCATCTATGTTGACATCTCAAATTCATATCAGCTAAGCTCTATTATCTCTTTATGTTCCAACTCTTTTTGTGCTGACATGGAGATCCTGCTTTTGAAAATACTTCATCTCAACTCCAGAAGTTTTCCTTTCCTCATGACCATGAAATTGCTGTCCTAGCTTCCTTTTCTGCTTCCTTATCCCCTTCGTCAACTGAGATTCAGGAAGTCAATTGCTGCTCTCATCTCTGCACTTAACGAATTGACTCATTATGTAGTATTATCCTTACTTGGCTCATGTCATGAACTGACCTCCCTGAACCTTCAAACCAAAAAGACAAGCCATTTTGCTAGTTTCCTCATGAATTCTCAAGGACTATGTTACACAATAATCATTTTATTTCTGGTCCTGGAACTATGCTCATCCAACTGAACCATACTATGCTCACTTCTTCTGTGATACAGTATCCCTGCCTTCTTATCAACATCTACAGCCACTGTCTTGCCCAGCCTCCTCAGCATTATCTGCAGCCGCTGGCTGGCTGCCTGGCCTCCTCATCATAAACAGTTTCCTAATCTATGGCTGCTGGGTCGCCTGACCTTTACCATCTAGCCCTTGAAGCTGGTTCATGCTGTCATCCAGCAAAGCTCTCCTTCATAAATCAGAAGCATGCCAACCATGACCATTACCTTTCAAACAAAATGGAGTATTACTCCTCCTTGAGTGGGTTTCTAAGTTGCAGCAGCAGAGCGTTTGACGGGCAGAGTGAGAGCCTTCCTCCAAATGGGAACATTTTCCATCCCCTTGAATTGGATTTCAATTGCAACAGATGAACCATCACTAAATAAAATACCCCAAGCCTGGAGGGAAGGCAACCTAGGCCTTTAATCCCCAGAGATTTTCTCCTCAAAGGGATTTATTTTTTTCTCTTCTCTGTGCCAAAGGTCACAATAGCTAGTTGTAGTCCCTAGTTTACTCAGTAAGTTCCACTGTTGGAAAGAGGTGATGATGACCCTGCTTGCTGTTCCCTCTCTCCTTAGGAACCCCCCTACTGTCATCAATGTGATCCATTTAATCTGTGCTTTCTGCTAACTTGTACTTCTCTTCTAAGCTTTATCAAGCAGCCTATTGCTTTAGTCTGCATCCCTACCTCATAAGTCAACAATCATTGCTAATGTTCTTTTTGGGGGCTCTTCCTAAGGTACCTTTAGTTAAAGGAACCTTCCCATGACACCTCTAGGGGGTGGAACCCTCTTCAAGGATTCCTTATCTTTGGTACCCTACAGAATGGTAATTCTTCAGGGAATAGAGAGCGTGAACAGCCACAACAGAGTAACACAGTTGCACAAGCATAACACTGTACTGGTTGCATAGGCCACTGAAATATATGAGACTGCAAATATTTTTTTTTTTTTTGATATTTACATTTGTTGAGATCTTGGATTAATACCTTTGAGCAGAAAGCTCTTTCAAAGGTTCCATGTCAAGTATGACACAAACAAGAATACAGATATGTTCCACAGATACAGATACAGCAAGAAATAATTGAAAACTGTCTCCAGGCATAAATTCTAACAATAGTTATGCAATCTAAGCATGTACAGGGTGCAGAGTCAAAACAAAGGCTAACGTTTCACTAGGTAATGGTAACAAAACATGAGGACACTTGTTTAAAAAAGGAGAATTGTACAACTAACAACACAGGCAGTTAATTGGACTGTACCTGAGTTAAAGAAAGAAGGAAGGTCTCATACCAGTAGAGAGGACAGGGGAGGGAGGAGGAAAGGCTGGGAAGGGAAAAGGCAAGCAGAGGTGGGGGGTAGGATGGGGATATATAGGGGGGAAAGGGAAGAATAGCTATGTAGTCAAAGTGGAATAAATGAGGGGAAGAGGGTGGGGGAAAGGAGGGGTGGAGGAGAGTAAGGAGGAAGAGGTGGTATAGGTAGCGGGGTGATGATGAAGATGTATTAAGGTGGTAGGGAGGAAAGAGGTATACAATGATGGAGGGGCAAAAAAGGGAAGAGGAGGTGGAGGGAGGCAGGAGGGCAAATAAATAATTTTGGCAGTGGTAGAAAGCCCATGAAAGTGTTAACTTGACTGGGGGGCCCAAGAAATGCACATGAAGCATAACATTTTGCTGATCAATAGAGATCTCAGAGATTGCAAATGGAGCAAGGTAAAAGCACATTAGCAGTAGTAGTCACAGTTTGCCACTGAGATTAGATGCTGCTGGAGTTTTTTCTTAAAATCTAAATCTACTGAAAGTGTGATACAATCAGTGTGGTAAAAATATCAGTCATGGTCACCCTACTCAGACTTTGTGAACAAGAGTTCTAGCTGATCATTTAAAGCATGGAGGATGCATAAAAACTGTCCAACACCTTGGAGTCTTTTAAACAATTTATTACAAGAGAATAAAAGATTACTAGTAACACTCCCTCTACTGGTGCCTGACATTTGATGCCTTTGAAAAAGCGTAAAGTAGTGACCTGAAACATCAGGTTCCAGTAGAGGGAGTACTACTAGTAATCTTTTATTCTTTTGTAATAAATGGTTTAGAAGTCTTCAAGGTGTTAGAGAGTTTTTTATGTGTCCTCCAGGATTATAATAACTCCACTTTTTAAACTGTTTTGGATTTTCACACTTGGAAGCTCCGTCTGATGGTATTGAGCCACCTTCTTGTAGTGTACGTTTGTGATGGACAATAGCAGTAGCAAGCTGAATGCAATGTATAATGGGGATATCAGTCATGTGCCTTGTTTTGCACATGCACTAAACCTAGTGGAAAGTCATGTGCTTGACAAACATGTACTGTTTAAAAGAACACTTGATACTGTATGGGACCTTAATAAAATATTTCCTTTGTTCCACCAAACATGCAGAGCTCCTACATCTTTATAAGCAGAAGCAAAATATTTCTCAACATTGCTTGATTAAACATGTTTCCACATGTTGGAACTCCATGTTTTATATGGTGGAGAGACTCATCGGACATTGACCCATAGGACAGAAAACTGTGTTGTGGGCTCTGCAATATAAGGAAGTGGACTGTGGTGGATATCTGTCATGGGTGCAATTGTGTGCTCTGCAAAAGCTTATCCCACTTCTGCAACATATGAACAGGCGACAAAGATTGCAGTGCAGAAACAACAAGCATTAGCATTGTCCTCCCATGGTGAGTCTACATACAAACTGTTATTTCACATCATCTACACCAACCCAGTAAAGCATTGCTGGTGGTAGTAGTCATGGCAGCACTGGTGGTGGTGCTGATGATGATTGCAATAGTGGTGGAGGAGGAGGAGGTGAAATACTTATTATAAATGGGGCACTGATGTTCCGTACGTAAAGCCCAGACAAGATTTGCCCTTCCAACACTACTGGAGACATGAACATTCCCAGTGGAGAGATGGAATGTATCAAAGCAGAAAGTGTCACAGTACAGAAAGGACATTGAAAACACAAATGGCTCAGCACAGGACCACCAATCTGATCAGCGGCATTGGAAGCAAGAGATGTAAAGAGACATTTGACATACTCAAACAATTTAGCCTAAAAAAGTGGATGCTAAGCGGGGGAAGGAGCATGGTTTTCAGAATACTTAACGGGACACATAGGGTGGAGAATACACAGATGTTTGAGCTGGTAATTGTAAGAAGAATTAGAGAGTATGCCCTCAGACTGTGTGTATGTGTGTGTGTGTGTGTGTGTGTGTGTGGGGGAGCAGCAGTAGGGAAACATTGACAGAATTACATCACACAAATGGTGGTTTACATGTTGACTAGCCTTCCCAGTGAGTTTGTGGAATTTAGTAGTGCTGCATGACTAGGCAGATCCCTGAAGGGGGGATGGCATTGAGAGTTACAAATCATGACTAGGGCAGCATTACAGAGATAATGATATATGATTTTTTTTGTGAAGATTTTTTGCTGAAGGGTGGCGTATCCGCTTAAAATCTGGACTTGAGATACACCTAGGCCCTTCAAATTTGAGTATTTCCAGCACAGAAGGTGAACTTCTGTAAAAGCTTAGACTACATGGATAATATTTTGCAAGGTCAGGTCTAAATTAAATGCATCACAAATTAAATGTATAGTGGATTGCTATACATAGGATTACATAAAAAAGTTGGCATAAATGGAGACCTCAGTCTATCTTGTTCATCCTTTCCACTAGATAAGGCAATTTAATTTATAAAATGTCCTGTCCCAAGGACATTTGGAACTGCACACAAATAATAGACAGCAAGAAGATAAGAAAATTCATTTTTCAAACAGTACTGCATACAGATTATTGCACTTCCCATGAATCAGCTGACTATATCACATATCATGCTAGGCAGACTTTTGCAAAGAAAAAGCTTTTCAGATACCTCTTAAAAACAACCACTGAGGTTCTTATCCACAGTTCCTCTGGAAGTGGGTTCCAAATGGTTGAAGCAGCAACAGCAAATGCCTTGTCTGCTGGTTGCTTCAATCTTATCCTCCTGGGTGGTCGATTCAGACCTCCTTCTACCTCTTAGCTAGGCCTTGATGGCACTTGCCCGAAATTGCTCCTCACATACCAGCCTGGCCTCCGAGGTTCAGCCATGTCTCCCCATTGTTCTGCCCACCCTGGCTTACCCTCCCTCAAGGTTTGGTATGCCTACAGCCACTTGAGCATTTCTTCCCTGCAGACCATCTGACCACCTGCAGTGCAGGTGAAAATCCAGCAGAGTCCACCTGACAGGGTGTGGGAGGAGTCCAGCACTGAGCATGGTGGGTGGGTAGGGGCTTCATCTGCCCAATCCATTTCCTATTTTCCCCTTTTAGGCCTTCCCCCTCAAGAGCATATCACATCACTGGTTGTTGGTGTGCCAGTGCTCCCACATGATTGCAGTGCTTGCTCCAATGTCCCCATCTGATGCTGTCCCCTGCATTGCCAACTGTGGGTGCCCAGGTGGCAGTAGAGCAGTGGATCAATGTATCCCCTCTCGGTGGAGGAGGATGGGATGCTCAGTCCTCCTCCCCAGGCCAGCCCCCAATGGCCCTGGCTCATGCCCAAACCTGGGTCATCAATGTCACATGGGCTAGCCTTATCACTGCACCAGCAGGCTGAGTATCCACCTCTTTAACAGTAAATGATGTATAGTTGAAAGTCCAAAATGTTACATGATGGTATGCTGCTGATCAAAGCATCACCACGTACAAATATTTTTAACATTTTTATACTCCAGGACATTTTCTAATTTCAGGCCCTTCGTTAAAGGAACAGGACCCATTTTATTAAAGGAATCTTATATAGTTCATGATTTGACACTTAGCATTTGCAAAGGACCTAGAGACAGTCCACAGCATGAGTAATAAACAATCACTCAAAGAATATTTGTACAAAGACTATCTGCAATTGATCTGTATCCAAACTAGATACATAACAGACAGTACGGAACACAAACAGGCATCATTTTATGTTTTAACATATGATCTTAGAAACTGAAGAATTTTATTTATTTCTTATTTCTTAAAGGCTAATTACATTTATGCCATAGGTGAGGACTCAAAATCCATGTGATAAATCCAGTTTACTACACATACAGCATGTGTGATAAAATTCAGAACCCAGAATTTATCACACGTGTGTGATAAATGCAACCTGGCACTCAACCCCTTTCCCCCGCCCCCAGTCAGCACTACTTCCCAGCTTTCACACACACAGTGTAATACTACCCCCCTACCAGAAGCTCCCATTTTCTCTCTCTCCACCACTGCATTCCCTCTCTGTTCTAGCTAAAACAACTGCAGAGGGATGAAAACCAAGAACTTTTTTTTTAACAAATTGCAGCAGCTGTACACTGTTACAAACTCTTTGCCCTTCACCTCCTAGCTCCACCTTGACTGCAGCTCCGGTTCCTTTCTTAAAATTGCACTGCACACAAGAAACATTCATTTGTCTGGAGGAATTCAATGGACATTTATTTTTGAGTATATTTGTTTCCTGCCATGTTCATGGACTTTATTGTTCAGACAGGAGCGCTTTCCTTATTCAAACTATCCAAGCACTTTTATTTTAGACTAATTATGGGAGTGCCATCTGGATAGTTCTAAGTTATGGGTGTTATGTCCTCTCTACAAAAACATTGTCAGTTTTATAAAGTATTTCTACATACTGTATGTAATCATTTTTTTTCACTGAGGTTTTTATATTTACTAGGTGGAGGGTTATTATCAGCTAAGGGCAGTATTACTTCTATTTAAACTTGTAATTACCTTGCAACAAGTGTGGATCCAAGCAAATGAACTGGCATAATGAGGTACATGAATATGTATAAGCTAGCCCTTTAAAACTGTTATTGGTTGGCAGATGTGACTAAGCCACACCCCCCCGATGAAGAGACAACATGCCTAAAAGTGCCAGGGTTTCGGGGCAATCACTACTTGCTTGTGGATGTTATTTCAACAAGTTTTACAGAAACATTTCAGACTGAGTGTGCTTTTTTGCTAACTCTTGCATTGTGCCAAGTTTTCTAGTGGCAGTGTACCTCAGCCCCAGTGTGAGTGCACCGTGAGTGTGTGGTCACACAAGAAAGATTACTTGCAATCAAAAAATAACAAAGCCTATGTCCACAACTGTCTTTTTATCATCCTGATCAGCCAAACTGCAGTCAGTTCTGTGTCTGTAGTTCCTACACTACAAAATCCCAGTCAATGTGTGCTCAAATATACTGCAGCCACTGTAATGTGGCTAGCATGACTCCTGGCAACTGTCACACATCGCATACAGGGTTTTATTTAACTCTAAAAATTGATTAGCGTTTTGCTCATAAAAGTGCTAAAACATTGTGAAAATGCATAGCACCTGCCTCACTGTGTTTAACAAACATAACACTTCTAGAAAACCTATATAAATACTTTCTGAACAGTTAGTATTGTCCCAAGAAAAAAACTGCTAATCAATTATTTAAAACCCTGGCATATGACAGAATCAACCAGACAGATTGACAAAGGCAAGATCAACCAGATAAATCAACTAAGTTACAGTATATTAGAAAATGGGCAAAGAAAATGTTCTCTTCTGATTGGCTGAGACATTTATTTAGGTGGGCATCTATCAGACAATAGATGCTCACCAAATAAAAAGCCCCAGCTCAAACCTGCCTGATAGCCAGTAAAGTATCCTTGTGCCCAGCACCCTGCTTCCTCATTGGCTGAAGCGCTGGGCACACAATTTCAAACTGCCGCCATCTTTCACCCTCACTTAGCGACGGGGAAGTACATCAACAGTCAAATCTTCCAGGCTGCTCTATACAAGAAAGAAGCATAAACCATGTTCAGCTGTATTTCAAAAGTTTTCAGCAAGCAGCAGTTTTTTTTTTTTTTTTTCTAAATCACTTACTCCAGTACCCGGTAAATTATTTTCCATTTCAACTGCTCTTTCTCTGCTCCAGGCAATCTCTCCCCCACCCGCCCTGCATCACAACAGGACAAAACTACCACTAAACAAACAAACTAAATTTTCTATAAAATGTTTCCACCCCTCGCCAAAGTACTGTTCTTAAACGTAGTACCAGAGCCCTCGCTCTCACAAAAGCCAGCTGACCTAGAAATCTTGTAAGTCAGCAGCTCGTCTGCTTCTCCAGGGAATCCACATTGCTTGAGTGCTGTCACCGCATCTACCCAGATAATTACGCCCCACTCAAAAGACCACAGCAAAGGCGCTAAACTATGGCACACAATGCTGTGGATTAAACTACAACCTAACGGTAAACTCAAACATCTTTCTTGCTTGTTTTACTTGCTCATTCCTGTTCCTGTTGACCACACTCTCCATTCCTCCTCCCATCAACCATGCTCACTCTGGAAAAACAAAACTGCTTGTAACAGACGACCGAGCTAGCCAGCCTCTCCTTCGCCTTAGACAAAACCTCCCTTGGCCTCTATGTCTATAAAAGTGCTCCCCTCAATCTCTCTTATTTTTAAAGAATTTTAGATAAATATTACGCAGTTGAAACATAACAAGAAAGCAGACAAACCAATCAGCTTCACAAAATGGCTGTCAAGCGCACCGTGCACCTCTCCCAGCCTGCCACAACAATACCGCACTATACAGCTTACCACAATTGGCAAATGGGCATATATTTTCATACCTTAGCAGTGGATGGGCTAAAATTGAAAATGGGCAACAGCTTCTTAACATCAGCTTGTTTTTATTTTATTTATTTTATTTATTTATACATCAGTTTACAACCTTTGAGCCAGCGACTCGTTTCCAAAGGTACCTCGTCACAAAGAGGACAATACAAAGCACAACATTTCGTTACATCATTGTAGGTAACATCATTTTTTTTTTTTTTTTTTTTTACATCATAGCAGGCAACAGTAAGGCAGATATATGCTGTAAATTACTTTGTTTACAATAACAGTGTAACAGGTTAGGTATTGACAGGTATAACAGTTATTCGGATAAGATTGAGAGGAAAGCAACTATTGGTTAAGCAGACAAATTAGTCTTGAGCAGGGACTGCTAGGTTAGTAAGAACAGGTGGCTGACAGGGTAGGTGATAGTTAGGGGCATGCCACTCTAGGAGTTTTGTCAGTTGTTGATTGTGAAGCTACTCAAGAGGTTTGCCGGGTACAATGAGCTTGAACACCTACAGCGGGGACAAAACAGCTACGATGTTAAATAGCTGACTTCTAAGTGCGGTTTTAAACTGGAGATTGAACAGATATCGGTGATGGAACTGGGGAGAGTATTGTACCAGGTGGGGGCTCTGTAGTAGAAGGACCGTTGACCATGTGTGGTCCTGGTTCTGGGATAGACAGGTGGCCCTGGAGGAGCCACGAGTTTGGACTAGTGAGCTAGGTGAATAGAGGCTGTCAGACCGGGAGGGGATAGTCCAAGGAGTGTTTTTTTCGTTAGGAGGCAGGTTTGATATCTGAGCCGTTCATCCAGGTTGAGCAGCTTTGTGAAGTCATATAGCTGGCAGGTATGGGTTAATCTGGTGGCTCCCGTGATTAACCTACATTCCTTGTTCAAGGTGTGTCGAATTTTATTGAGGGCAGTCATATCCGCGGCACCATAGACAGGCAGGCCATAGTCCACAAGGGACAAGATTGAGGAGGTGACTGCTAGTCGGAGGGCCTCGGGGGGGAGGCAGTGCTTGTAGCGATAAAGGATACCTAGCCGTGTATTTGCAGTGGAGGCTAGAGTATCAATGTGGTCTTGGAAAGTGAGTGCAGAGTCAAAGAAGGCCCCAAGGTACTTGTACAGGTGGACTTGCTCGAGAGGAAGATTAGAGCCAGGGAGGATACGGAGTGGGAAATTACTGAGTTTGTTTTGGGGATGGGCAAAGAGCATGGATTTGTTTTTTTTTAGATTAACTACAAGTCTGTGCTTTTTGAACCAGGCTTCAGCATCATTGAAAGCTAGTTGCAAGGTATCTTGAAGAGAGATGGGGTTTCGGTGGGTGGCGAAGATAACGGCATCATCTGCGTACAGCAGGATTTTTCCTGTGCAAGCTCTGGGCATGGTATTGAGGTATAGAGAGAAGAGAAGTGGGCCTAGGATGGAACCCTGGGGGACTCCGGATCGGATGGGACATGTATTGGAGAGGGTCCCATTAATTCTAACACGCTGAGAGCGGTCCGACAAGTAGCTGGAGCACCAGGAGACTGGGCCGGCGGCAAAGCCGATGCGATAGAGGGCATCCAACAGTAGGGGGTGGGAGACAGTGTTGAATGCCTTTGAGAGGTCAATAAACACTGCCCCTGCTATTGAGCCCGAGTCAAGAGAGGAATGCAGAAAATTTGAGAACTCAATAAGGGCAGTGCTGGTGCTGTGACCTGCACGGAATCCGTGCTGTTCATGGCAGAGGATGTTGTATTTGGTCAGATAATCTGTGATTTGGGTTGCCACCAGTTTTTCAAGGGCTTTGGAGAGGGGTGGAAGGATGGAAATAGGCCGGTAGTTCCCAGCTGAGGACCTGTCACCTCCTTTGTGTATGGGCAAGACTGAGGCTGTTTTCCAGCCTGAGGGGAATTGACCCAGGCAGAGGGACTTGTTGAGCAGGGTAGTTAGGAGGCAAGGACCTGATCCAGGACCCGCGGAGGATACTGGGGTCAGGGGAGTCGCTGCCAATATAATTGCTCTTAAGAGCTAGAAGCAGGTGTGGCCTAGCTTCCTGGGGGGTTACCCTGCGTAAGTGGAAGCTAGGATATTGGAAGTCAGGGGCGGGTAGGGTTGAAGGAGGGTCAAAGAAGTCTCTGGGGAGGACCGAGCTGAGGTCTGTGAATTATGTGTTTTAGAATCACGCTCACAATCCACGTAGTCTGACAGTAACTCCGAAGTAGGGAGGGGGTAGAAAACCAATAGCTGAGTTAATTTAAGGACCACAAGGCCTAAAATACGTATCCTACTTTCTCACTTGTTTCTGGTGTGTGTGTGTGTGTGTGTGTTTGTGGGGTGGGGGGTCAGGGCAGGGCAGAGGGCAGAAGTCCTTTCCATTAACAAACTAGTAAACAAGAAAAGAAAAGTGGGGAATAAATTACCAAATGGAAACAACAGCAGTGCCCTCTGCTGGCACTACTACAGGAACTACTTTACAGCAAATGTGACTTCATTGATTCTTGTTTGCTTTTTTATTATTATTTTTTTTATATTTTGTATAGATTTTAACTCTGTACCATTTTCTAAGTGCAATAATACCCTCCAGGGTGGGCGGTATGGGCAATACCAGACCTTCCAGTGGCTATAAGGCCCTCCACCTGCGGCATCGGGCCTCATTATGCCCTGGGCAGTCCAGTATTGCCCAATACCGCCCACCCTGTTGGGTATTATTGCTTGCTTAAAAAAAACGAACACAAGCACCGCAACCATATGGCACTGTTTTACTTTCGCTAAGTGAGAAATGGAGTCACCATGTTTTTAAAACTCTCCAACCCTCTCACACATAACTTACAGCCAATCAGAAGGCATGCTTGTGAATGTTACAATGTTGCATCCCCAGCAACCACACTAGTGACCCTAACAACCAGCTTTAAACCACACACGAACACACAGCTGAGCACAAAATTAATCCTCCCTATTTCATAAAAAAAAAAAAAGCCAAACTGAATAACAAATGAATATAAACTGCACCAAAAATACTACCTCACTGTTGTATAAATGGAATATACAATGGGGACCTTGTGGAATGAATGATTTATCTGCACTCAAGCAGTTTGACCCTGGACACCTCACTTGTGGCCTAAAGATCAATGGCAACCATTTTACACATTGTTAAAAAAAGACATGAATTCAAGTCTCAGTGTCATGAGTAGTGTTTCCTGAAAATTTAATGCTATTTGGTTTTGTGGTTTTCTTTAAATCAGCATTTGCTAACTTGTTATGCACTAACTGGAAACAGGCTGTTTCTGTCCCTCTGACTGAGTCTTGGAGAGTGATTGCATCATATTGGACTAAGCTACAGCTTCAGCAGTGTAAGTCCCTGCTTGACTGAAGAACTGAAGAGCTGTTAACTTCCCATTTAGAGCAATCTGTGAGTTAATTGTTTGCAGTCCGGGGTTTTTCTAACTGAGTCTTTGGTATTTGTTCAGATGAATTTGCTGAAAATCCAAATTTTGTTCTTCTAAAAAGCTAATCATTTGAATGTCAGTGCTGAATTGAAGTGGTATGCATTTGAGAAATCAGGTAGTCTGCATCACAGCTGCTGCTGGTTCTTTCTCATCAAAACTCTGTATTTTTTCTAGTTATATAATCCTGGGTTGTTTATTTAATGGATATAAACTAAATCTAAAGTTTGTTAATTCATACAAGTAGTTTGTCTTTGACATAGCCTCAATAAATAGGTTCATGTAAGAATTGTTTTTCCCTCTCAGATTGACAAACAGGTGCCTGCCACACTCTGATATTTCTGGAACATGTATTATATGAACTCACAAATTTCAGTTCTTCGATGGTTTTTGTGTGAAAACATGTAATGTATACCTAGGAACAGTATATAGCATCCTGATGACCCCTGTTTCCTGTGCCATAGTTGAAGCAGGTGCACTCTGCTGCACCGTCCCCCACAAGCCCCCATCTCTTGCCCCACATTTGAGGCTGCTGCACCCTGCTGCCCACTGTCTTCTCCCATGCAATTGGGGTTGCTGCACCCTGTTGCCCCATCATCTGCCTGAACAGTTAGGGCTGCTGTGCCATGCTGCCCCACACCTGAACAGTTGGGGTTGTTGCACCCTGTTGTCCTCTATCCCCCAACCCCATAGTTGGGGACATTGCACCCTGTTGCCCCTTGTTCTCCTCTCCACAGTCAGGGCTGTTGTGCTTTGCTATGCCATAGAGTCCCATGTCTCCTGCCTCGACACCTGGGGCTGCTGAGCCATACATCCCCATACCACCAGAGGTGGGGATTTTGCTGCACCCCACTATCCACATCCATTGTTCCAAATGAGCAGGGCTGCTGCACCATGTGTACCCTATCCCACAGTCAGGGATGCTGTACCCTGATGTCCCCTGTGTCCTACTTCACAGTCAAGACTTTTGCACCATACTGTCCACAAGCCGCTGCCACCACAGCCAGGGCTGCTTCAGCCTGCTCCTGCATAATCAGGCAGGGCTGTTGTGGTCTGCTGTGCCCTAGAGCCCCTTGCTTCCACAGTTAGGACTGATGCACCATGCTGCCACTTGCCAAAAGAGTTAGGACATTTGCTGCACCCTGTTCTCTGCCTCCATAGTTGCGTCAGTTCCACCCAGGTGTGGCTGCTGCATCCTGTCCCAGTGTTTGGGCTGCTGTACCCTAAAGCCTCCCTTGACTCCTGGCTGCACAGTCAGGATGTATGCACCTTACTGCCTTCTGTCCTTCACCCCATAACACAAGATGAAAGTATTTTTCTGTTTTTTCTTTTGGCCAGTGTAGCCTAAAATTTGACTTTGGTGGCAGGGGGAAGCATGGTGCACCAACCCTAACTGTGAAGTCATAGGGGCTGTAGGGTGCAGCAGAGCACAGCAGCCATGACTGGGTAGACAGGAATAGGGAGAAGCAGCTCTGGCAATGGTGGCAGGGGATAGATTGCAGCATGGTGCAGAAGCCTTGATTGTGGGGCAGGACATGGGGGCATCAGGGTACAGAACCTGACTGTGGGATGAGATGTGCATGGTGCAGCAGCCCTGCCCATTTGAGAAAATGGAAGTAGGTAGCAGGGTGCAATAAAAGCCCCACCTCTGGTGGCATAAGCAGCATGGTGCAGCAGCCCCAAATGTGGAGGCAGGGGACATGGAATTCTAGGGCATAGTAGAGTACAGCACTGTGGTGACAGGAACAGGGGGCAACAGCAGTGGCTCTGACAGGGGGAAAAGGGGCAGCAGGGTGCAGCAACCCCAACTGTTCAGGCAGGGGACAGCAGGGTGTAGAGGCCCTGATTGTTCAGGCAGGAGATGGGGTAACAAGGTGCAGCAACCCTGACTCTATGAGAAGAGAGAGTGGGCAGCAGGGTGCAGCAGCCTCAAATGTGTTGCAGGAGATAGGGGGCCTGTGTTGCAAGTGACAGTGGGCATCAGAGTCCAACTGCCTCAACTGTAGGCAGGAGATGGGGGCATCAGGATGCTATATATTGTTTCTAGTTATACATGATGTATTTTCACATAGAAACCATTAAAGAACTGAAATTTGTGAGTTCATATAGTACATGTGCTTGAAATAGTAGAGTGAGTTAGGCACCTGTTTGTCAATCTGAGTTGAAAAAAAATATTCTTACATGAACCTATTTACTGAGGCTACATCAAAGACAAACTACTTGCATGAATTAACATACTGTAGATTTATTTTATATATATTAAACAACCCAGTGTTATAAATCTAGAAAAAAACACAGGGTTTCGATGAGAAAGAACTGGCAGCAGCTGTGATACAGACTAGCTGATTTCTCAAATGCATACCACTTCAGTTCAGCACTGACACTCAAATGATCAGCTTTTTAGAAGAACAAAATGTGGATTTTCAGCTAATTCATCTGAACAAATACCAGAGACTGAGTTAGTAAAAACCCTGGACAGCAAGCGATTAACTCTCAGATTGCTCTAAATGGGAAGCTAACAGCTCTTCAGTTCTTCAGACAAGCAGGGACTTACATTGCTGAAGCTGTAGTTTAGTCTAATAGAATGCCATCACTCTCCAAGGCTCAGTCAGAGGGACAGAAACAGCCTGACTGTTTCCAGTTAGTGCATAACAAGTTAACAAATGTTGATTTAAAAAAAACACAAAACTAAATAGCATGAAATTTTCAGGAAACACTTCTCATGACCCAGGGACTTGAATTCAGGCTTTTTTTTTGACAATGTGTAAAATGGTTGCCATTGATCTTTAATCCACTCGTGAGGTTACCCGAGGTTAAACTGCTCTTGAGCAGATACATTATTTATTCCTCAGGTCCCCATTGCATATCCCTTATATCTCCTCATTCTCCATTTGTTAAAATATCATCACTTCCATTCTATGATGCTGTTTTCTGGCATCATAAAAATAACAATCCATCAGTGGAATCATGTGGAGGAAGCATGATGTATTAGTTGGAACACTGACTTGGGAACCAGATGATCACAGGCTTAAACTGCACTAGAGCCAAATACCACTGTGTGACTTTTGTCAAATCACAAAAAGCAGGATGTTCAAAGGGTCCGACATAGTTGCCAGAGCAAGATCCCATCACACCTGCATTAGGAAAGATACGCCAGAGCTGTCTCCAGTTACTTTCAAACACTGCAGGCTGTTTGCAACAATTTTATGATGTGTGGCTGCTTACATCAAAACAATGATGGAGGCACCATTATTGTACAGTAAGTACCAGTATTTCAAATACAGCTGTGTTACACTGACTGGAGCTATTAGACAAACCAATGGATATTCTAACAATGCAGCCTGAAGACTGCTTCAACAATAGGGCGGGCAGAGCTGTGATGGGTCCGCTTGGAAAATCCTGCTCTGGTCTCCCAGTGCTTCAGACCCACCAAGCCACAGAAATTGGTAGCATCAGGATCCCACTAAAAATGAGATTTTGCATTTCAGCTAGGCTGTCCAGGGTTAATAAATTGAAAAAACAAAGCAAAACAAAAAAAATGCCCCAATCCCAAATAAAAGCAATCAGTTCAGCCATGTGCTGCAGAGGACAAACATGATCTAGTAAAGTCAATGTTTTCAGTTGCATTTGAAAACAATTAAATCTTTTTGAAAACAAATCATCAAGGAGATTCCATTGTTTATATTTCTGTATATCATGTCTGTGTACCTTCTGAAGTATTTTAAACGCAATGTTGCTTAGGTCTCCATATTAACACGTTAGTTTTTAAAGAGTGAGAAAAAACTCTTACAAAGAAACAGGTTCGCAAATATTTTGTTTATAAATAAACCCTGTATTCAAAAATGTCTTTGCAAAGGCAGGTTGACTGTATAGGCAGAACAGCCTACACACTCAAAATGGAAAACAGACAGGTATTTGTTTCGGTTAGCCCATGCAAGGTCTCATTTGCAGTGCTTCTCCTGCCTAATTTATTCAACAGCTGAGAGGACTGAAGTACTTGAAGAAGGTCACTGAGTCAATAGATGTGCTGGGATTCAAACTTGTATTGTCCTGTTTTACGGTTCCTGCTTTGACCACACTTCTATTGCTGTGTCACATTAATGAAGCCTATTCTTAGGGTCCACTGTCTTTTATACTTGGGTCTGAAGGGCTCATACATTTACTACTACTGAAAGCTACTGTCCACCATACACAGAAGGTTAAGGTTTTGCTAACAGGCATAGCACGACACTAACTGAACTTAGCATGTCCAAAAGGGGCAGGCGCCATATTCATCATTACACTGAATACAATTCTGGGCCCATGTATATGTTCCAGGGAAATGAAGGGAAACAGGGAGAGCAGTAAGGAGTGCAAAGGTGCAAACTGAAGACAGAATAGTCCAGTCAGTGATGAAGGGGTACATGACATAGGTATGTAAGCAACTGGAGGAAAAGAGTAAGGTTAAAAAGAGAAGGGGGGGGGGGTCACTATGCAGAGGAGGACCAGGAAAATGCAGACATCCTGAACAAATACTTTTGATCAGTGTTCGCAGAGAAAGGAGAAGGGGAGGAGCCACAGAAAGTAACAGGAGCACTGGAAGGCGGGAAGTGAATACTAGTCCATCTTCAGAGGATGTCTGCTTTTTCCTGGTTCCCCACCACACACTCCCCCCTTCCCTCCTTAGCCTTAGAGTTCCTCCCCTACTCTTTATCCTTTGGCATACATACCTGAAAAATGTCTTATCCCCTTTCTTTACTGTCTGGGCTATTTTCTCCTCTGTTGGAGCCTTTGCACTCCTGACTGCTTTCCCTGCCTCCCTCCGCTTCTCCTGATACACCTACCTATCCTCCTCCCTCTGTGTCTCCTTATACCTCCTGAATGCTAACTTTTTTGTCCTTACCTTCCCAGCCACCTCTTTTGAGAATCATAGTGGTCTCTTTTTCCTCTTGCTTTTGCTTACTTGACTGATGCAGAGGTTTGTTGCCTTCACTACGACCCCTTTTAGTTTTGCCCACTATTCCTCCACTCCACCCAAGTCCTCCCCTCCTGCCTGGGCATCCCTCCATCTTTGCAAAGTCATCCCTCCTGAAGTCCAGGACCCTCACCTTTGTGTGGTTCGAGTCTGCCACAGTACTTATATTAAACCACACCATATGATGATCACCGGTCCTCAGGCGGCCACCCACTGTTATGTCTGCAACACTGTCTCTGTTGGTGAGCACAAGGTCCAATATTGCTCCCCCAAAAGTGGTCTCTCTTACTAGTTGCCTGAGGAATGTCTCCTTCAAGGAGTCCAGGATGTTTTTGCTCCTAGCTGAAGCTGCAGCTGGGATGTTCCAATCCACATCCGGCAGATTGAAGTCCCCTACCAGCTGCACCTCCCCCTTAGATGTCATCTTTTGGATGGCTTCCACCATAACCTCATCCATCCCCCACCCCATGCTGGAGGTCTGTAGATCATGCTAGTGTGAAAAGCGGCTCCACTCCCTGTCTCTAGGGTGACCCACAGTGCCTCCAACCCTCCCTGTATTCCCTGTATCTCTGTTGTTTTTATGCTATCCATCATGTAAAGAGCCACTCCTCCCCTTTTGTTACCCACCCTGTCCTTCCTGAACAGAGTATAGCCTGGTATGGCTTTATCCCAGTAATGGTCCTCATTGCACCATGACTCAATAATTGTGACAATGTGCAGGTCAGCCTCTGCCATAATGGCTACTAGGCCTAGGATTTCAAGTCCCAGACTTCGAGCATTTGCACACATGGCCTTTAAAATGTTGCTACCACCCTTCTTGTTAGCCCCTCTTTTACCCTTTCACCAACTCTCCTTACCCCCTCTGCTTTCATTCCCATCCATCTTCATTTCTACCATTCTGCTTTTCCTGTTTTTTGGTACCCATGGGTATTTCCCTCCCTTAGGCTTCTCCCTCTTGCCTACTTTAGCTTGTGGGGGTGGAAAGGTTTTATATTAGAGAAAGAGTAAGCTGCTTCTGGGAGTCCCCTGCTTCCAGTTGCCTTAGTGTTAAAGCTGGTAGCACAAAGGAATGGCATTCCAGGTGGCCTGTGTTCAAATCCCAGCTAAGGCACTTATTTCTTCCTCCCTGTCTTTTTGTGTTACATATACATGCATACTGCATACCCCCAAGAATAAAATGTAATTAGTGCAAACCCAGGCTGTCCATTAGAGAAACAGTGAGGTGCTTCTCGGAGTCCCAGGAGACCTGTTGTGTTGGCGATATAGTTGTTAGCTCAATGGAATATTATTCTGGGCAGTCTGGGTTCAAATTCCAGCTAAGACATTTCTTTCTTTTCTGTCTATGTTCCATATATATGCACACTGCACCCTCGTGAGTAAAACTTTAATAAATTTGTGCAGAACCAGGTTGTGCTTTAGAGAAACAGTGCAGTGCTTTTTGGAGTCCCAGGTTTCTGGTTGCCTTGCTGGCACAGCTATAGGGCAGTTGACTGGTATTCAGGGTGGTCTGGGTTCAAATCTGAGCTAAGGCACTTATTTATTTATCTCTCTTCTTGTTTGGGTTACACTGCCGAGCACCAGCTACCAAAGCCATGCCTACTTCCTGATGTGAGCAACCCAAGGCTCCTCCTAATTCCAAATTGACTTCAGAGCAGTGTGAAGTACTGCTGCTGGGCTATTGGTACAACTCCCTGTCTAAAATTTCCAGAAAATAAGCCCTATATTGCAACATGTTAGTTACTATATCTGGGGATGTCCAGAGAAGGCACACTGAGCCGGAGCTCATGTTCAGGTATATGCGGGGGTGGTGTCCTATGACAGCACAACTAGGCAGTAAAATAAAATTTACAACAGTAGTGCAACCTACTAGTGAAGCGCAAAATACAAAATTACAAAAAATAATGCTGCTTAGAGTGAGGCATTGAGCAAGTAGCACCCAGGTGGACAATATGTGTACAGTACAATACAGTGACAAATAAATAGAAATGTATTAAAACAATGTTATTTAAACTAAAAAAATAAAGCCCCAGTAAGGGGACTAGAATGATGGGCTTAGGGAGTAGGGGGTAATAAAGTACAAGGTGTCAAGGATGAGTAAGAGGTATCATTTTAAAATGGTCCCTCTTATAACTAATGCATTTTAAATAGGTTCTATATCATTCCTATAGAATTTTCTGAGATTGAAAGACCATTGGCACTACGGCATGTGACAGCCTTCCACGTAAAGTGTACCAGTGCTGTGTAGACAAAGAATACATAAGGTGGATTGCTAACTGGCTTGAGAACAGGAAGCAGATGATTGTCATGGAGGGGCCCTACTTCGAGTGGAGAGGGGTACTCAGGATTTCCCCTTGGTGATCAATGCTAGGGCTACTGCTGTTCAACACTGTCATCAGTGATTTGGAATCTGGGGTCTCCAGATAGATGCTTAAGTTCACTGATGACACTAAGCTGGTCAGTGTGGTGGACTCCCTTGAGGATGAGGACAAATTTCAGTATAACCTGAACAATCTGGACAATCGGTCACTCCTGGTTTTTCACATTCAGTGTAGCCAAGTGCACAGTTCTACACTTGGGCAGGAATAACAGAGGTAGGATCTACACACTGTGTTGGGATCGTCTTGCTACCATGTAAGAGGAATAGTTCCTGGGGTCATAATTGACTAAGCAATAAGACACGAAGGGGTGTAGGTTGTATGAACAAGAAAAAAATAGCTGATGTTTCAAAAATTAAAATGTCATGATGCTGGTGCATGGATATGGAATGTGCTGCATCTAGATTGGTAGGGATTTGTTTTTAGCCATTGGTGACGCTCCTGTCAGTGCCATAGCTAGAAGCATGTCTGAACCAATCAGGACTCTGGGATTTCCTTAACTATTTTATATACAGGACTAAAGCATGATAATCTGTGTGCATTTGCTGTCAAGAGGGCTATCAGAATGCTGGTGCACACTAAAAACATAGAAACATATAATCTTATGACAGATAAAGGCTGCTTGGTCCACCCAGTCTGCCCAATTTCTTTCTTACTTCTTTTTTTCTTATTTCATTTTCAAAGTAGACTCACTTCATCTATGGTGCTGTTTCTCCCCCACCTTCCTTTTCCCTATGATTCCCTTGTGCCTATCCCAGGCGGTTTTGAACCCCACCACTGTTTTTGCTCCCACAACCTCAGCTGGAAGGCTGTTACAAGAATCCACCACTATTTCTGTTAAGAAATATTTCCTCACATCTCGTCTGAACCAAAACCCTCAGCTTCATGTCATGTCCTCTTGTTTTAGAGCATCATTTTTCTGAAAAATACTCCCCTTCTGTACCTTACTAACCCCTGTGAGGTATTTAAAGACCTCTGTCTTATCTCCTCTCTCCCTCCTCTCCACCAGGGTGTACATATTAGGTGCCTTTAGCCTTTCCATGTAGGGCCTTTGGTGCATCATTTTGATAGCCCTCCTCTGGCTTGGCTCCACTCTGTCTATGTCCTTCCTGAAATTTATTTATTTTATTTAGCTTTTTGTTGACCGGGTAAGTGCACTAGACAAATCCTGCCTATTTTCAGGCACGACCCGGGGGAGGGGGATACAGATGAATGCCAACTGACCTTGAACCAGGTTAAGCTGTTGGTGGTATTTTTAGTGAATGAGGGAAATTTGGCCAGGACACCGGGGAAATTCCCCTACTCTTTTCGATAAGTGCCATGGGATCTTTAACATCCACCTGAACTACTACCAATCCAGGCAGAATGGGACCTCGGTTTAACGTCTCATCCAAAAGACGGCACCTCAGAAGTGCAGCACCCCTCTCATGCTGCACTACAGTGTCAGTACTGGGATATTAACCCTAGTGCCAGATGTGGGAACTGAACCCACAGCCCTCTGATCTCCCGGCCTCAGAGGCGAGTGTGCTACCTACTGAGCCACTGACACTGCTGTGAAATGTGGTATCTAGAACTGGACACAATACTCAAGGTGGGGTCTTACTAGTGATCTATATAGGGGCAACATCACCTCCCTTTTTCTGCAGGTGATACCCCTTCCTATGCATCCCAGCATCCCAGTAGCCCTCTTGACTACCTTCTCACACTGCCTGGGCACCTTTAGGTCATCCGATATGATTATCCCCTGATGTCTTTCCTGCTTGGTCATTGTCAGTATCACCTCCACCAATTTCCTACTCCGCCCCTGGGTTTCTATGACCTAAGTGCATTATTTTGCACTTTTTTGCATTATAACCCAGCTGCCATACCCTTGACCACTCCTAGTTTTTTTCAGATCTCTGCCCATCCCTTCCACCGACCCAGAGTGTCCACCCTGTTGCAGATATTGGTGTAATTGGCAAAGAGGCAGACCTTCCCTTCCAACTCCTCTGCTATGTCACTTATAAAGACATTAAAGAGGACTGGTCCCAGCACTGAACCCTGAGGTATCCCACTTGTCACCATCCCATCCTTGGAGCAAACTCTGTTTACCATTAACCCTTGTCTGCTATCCCCTAACCAGTTTCTTACCCAGGTTACCACCTTAGCACCCATCCCCAAGATACCCAGCTTGCTTACCAGTCTCCTATGTGAAATGGTGTTGAAAGTCTTGCTGAAATCCAGGTAGGCCACATCCACTGCTCCACCCTTATCTAACTCCCTGGTAACCCAGTCAAATAAATCTATCAGATTTGTTTGGCATGACCTCCCACATGTGAATCCATGCTGACTAGTCTCCTGTAACATGTTGGAATCCAGATATTTCACACCCCTTTTCTTTAGTAGTGTTTCCATTAACTTACCCATCACTGATGTCATGTTGACAGGCTTCTAATTGCCTGCCTCTTCCTTGCTACAATGTTTGTGAAGTGGGACTACATCTGCCCTTCTCCAGTCTTCTGGGGCTACTCTGGTCTCCAGTGATCTGTCAAACAGATCTGTCAGAGGTGTAGCCAGTCCCTCCATGAGCTCCATCAGCACTCTTGGATGCACCCCATTTGGCCCAATAGCTTTGTCCACCTTCATGTTAATGAGTGCTTTCTAGAATCTCTCCTCACAGAAAAAAACTAGTGTCCACTTCCCTCCCATCAAAGCTCCTGATGCTTTTTCACAGTCCCTCCCCTTCCCTTTCACTGCATACACAGAGCAAAAGTGTTTGTTCAATATGTTTTCTATTTTTGGTCCCCCTCCACACAGACCCCCCCTTTCACCTTTCAATCCCTCCCTTAGTCTTTCTTTTTTCGCTAACATACCTAAAACATGGTCTCCACTTCCTTTTGCTTACTTGCCTTATACAGAGGTTTGTTGCTTCACTGTGCCCTCTTTTAGTTTGTCCCAATGTCCCACTGGTATTTCACCCCTAAGGTCATCTCCCCTCTGCCAGGTCATTCCTGAGGCATTTACCAATATTTATAAAATTAGCCCTTCTGAAGTCCAGGACTCTTGCCATTGTGTAGTTGGATTCCACAGTTGTTCTTATGTTGCACCACACTGTATGATGATCACTGGTCCCCGGATGGCTTCCAACTTTGATGTCTGCAATACTGTCCCTGTTAGTAAGCATCAGGTCCAGTATTGCCCCATCACAACTGGGTTCACTGACTAGTTGGCTGAGGAATGCCCCTACAGGGGAGTCCAGGATGTCCCTGCTTTTAGCTGAAGCCACAGCTGGAATGCTCCAATGTACATCCACCTGATTGAAGTCCCCCACCAGCAGCATCTCTGCCTTTTCAGCCATTTTGCCAGTTGCTTCCAACATTTCCTTATCTATCAACTCCCACTGTGCCAGAGGCCTGTAGATCATGGCTCTCTGATTAGTGCCTCCTGACTTGAGGGCGAACCACAACACCTCCAATCTCCTGAATTCCTTGTATTAATGTTGCTTTATGCTTTCCTTCACATAAAGCACCACACCCTTTCCTTTCCTTCATACCCTCTCCTTTCTGAACAGCGTGTAGCTTGATATGGCCATGTCCCAGTCATTGTTGTCAGTGCACCATGATTTGGTAATGGTCACAATATCCAGGTCGGCCTCCACCATGATGGTCTCTAGGTTTGGGATCTTATTTCTTAGACATCTAGCATTAGCACACATGGCCTCCCAGATTTGGTTAGGTCTTTGCTTGTCACCCCCCCTTTTTCCTTTTGTTCCCCCTTCTCCTTTGACTGCCAGTTTTTCCCTCCTTTCTCCTTTGCTAACCCTCTGCTTCTTTGATTAGCTTGCACCCTCATGGGACTCTCTCCCCTCGGGATCTCCTTACTATCTCAGCGTGTGTGTGTGTGTGGGGGGGGGTACAGTTTCTGCCTCTCCTTTTCCCTCCACCACCCCCCACCTCGGCTAGTGTTAACATTCATTGCTACTTCAATGAATGTTAACACCACCCCCTCGGCTAGTGTTAACATTCATTGAAGTAACATTTACCAGACCACTGAGGATTGTGGTTCCTCTCCTAGATGAATGCAGGCCACCACCTTTGTATAGGCTCATATCCTTCCAGTTGGGCCTCCAGTTCCCAGTGTAGCCACACACCCACTCCATGCACCATTCCTGCAGCAATGAGTTGAAGGTGTTGGTGTGGAGATCCCTCTCCTTCCCACTATCATAGAGAGGCAGCACCTCTGCAAAAGCTACTGAGTGTGCTACCTGTCTGAGACCTCTTCCCAGTGCCCTTACTCCCCCCTGCACTATTTGTGCCCCATCCATATTCAGGTGATTTGCTCCCATGTGGACAATGAGATCTATCTCCTCTTTCCTTCTTGCTGCACTAGCAATCTGTAGGATATGCTCCCCATCCCTCCGGGCTGTGGTGCCGGGTCGGCAGCTAGCTGCCCTCTCTGCCCCCTTTCTTATTCCCGACTCTATCCCCCTGACAATTGAGTCCCCCACCAGACGTTGCTTCCTCCTCCTCCGGTGTCCTCTACCACCCTCCTTGGGGTCCAATGTGGAGGGCCACTTTTTTTTTTTTTAAGTGGCTAGTTTTCCATTATCAGGTTATACAGACCTGCCACTAGAGGGATTCTTGGTCTTCTACATAAATCACTGTATTCATTCATGGGCAGTATAGCCTGCATTATCATTCTACTTCTTTCCCGGTTCTGCTACAAGGGGACTTGAGTCTGAAGGGTGGATGGCCACTAACTAAGCTGCTCCTGCTCTCCTTGTTTCCTTTCTGCTGTATTTTCTCATCTAGGTTTTCAGTGAGACCTAGGTGGGCAAATTTCTTGCCTAGAAAATATTGCACTAATACAAATCACGAGACCACTCAATCTGGGACCATAGCTCTCCTTATTGTGTTTTTATTGCTCCTAAGGTGCAGAGTTTCAGCAATACAGTGCAATTCAAGTACCTCAATGCAATTCAGTTCTCCAATGTACCTTATCAATACCTAATGTTATAACAGTCTACCGTGCAGACACTATGTCATTCTCCTCTCCCTTTAGCCTATTCCCCGGTTAGCCTACACCCCTTGCTACTGTCCTCACCTATGTCCACCAAGCACTTACATTGATCACGATCAACTGTCATTACAGTGGTGCCGCCTCATGCAGTTACGATATGGGTTGTCAGAAGAAATAAAAGCAGTCTCCATTCTTATAAGCTTTAAAGAAAGTTATACTTCTGCTTCTTCTCTGCTCAGGAAATGTGGAGCTCAACCCTGGCCCCCTCACAACTTACCTCGCCTATCGATTTTGCTGAGGCCACAGGTCTCAAAATGATGATGGTCAACATTTTAAGCCTGCCTAAAAACTTGTACAGCTGCAAGCCTGGGCTGTACATCGTAACCCAGACCTTATCATAATTACTGAGTCATTGTTAAAAAGACAACACTGATCAACAAATATCACTGCAGGGCTACAATTTATTTAGAGCAGATAGAGAGTCTAGAGGGGGGTGTGGTTATCTATGCCAAATCTAAGTACTTGGTCACCAGTATTAGTTGCAAATCTCTAGCCAAGGAATTTGAGTTAGTTTCGCTGAGCCTTCATCTCCCCTCCTCGGAATGTATCACTATCTTAGGTGGCTATAGACCCCTGTCTGGTAGTGATGAAGTCCTTAATCTTTTGAAATCCATGTTCGTAGATGCAAAAACTGAAACAATATTTCTAGGAGATCTAAATATGGACTGGCTGTCACCTAAATCACACGGCCTCAAATCCCTTTGTGACGAGCTAGGTCTTGGGCAATTAGTCAGTGAACCTACTAGGAACAACACTCTACTGCCAACAGTTCCATTCTAGATGTGGTACTAACCACCCATCCTCACAAAATATCTCATTTGTCAGTGTTTCACAATGACATGAGTGATCATGGAATTGTTGCTTGCATAAGATCTCAAATTAAGGCCCGCCTGCAACCCATCTTTATAACAAAAGATCCTTTCCAAATTCAGTGCAGTAAACTTCCTATCTGACCTGAGCATGATCAGATGGCAAGATCTGTACCTAGCCAAAGATGTCAACAAGGCAGCTTGCATCCTTAATGACAAACTCACTACAATAATAAATAACATGCCCTTTCATCAAAGTAAGGGTACGGAACAATTCCAACCCCTGGTTCACCTCTGATCTCAAGGCAGCCCTTATAGCTCGAGATAAGCTCTGGGCTAAAGCTAGACATTCCAAAGAATCTTCAGATTGGCAGGCCTTTAGAACAGCCAGGAATAACTGTGTGAAAAAACTTCGCTCTGCTAAAGCTAACTATTATATTTCTACTCTCGAACAAGCTAAAGGTAACCCTCATAAAATATGGAAGACTATCAAAGCTATAGAAGGACAGCCCATGGCCCCCTCTGTCCCAACAAAGATAGTTGCAAGTGGCAAGATTGTGGAAAACAAGTCCCTAATCCTGGAGGAACTTAACTCCCACTTTGCCACAGCTGGATTAGCTTTTGACTCGTCACCTTATGCTGGTGCTGTGGTGAGCCAGCATACCCTTCCCACCACATCTAGTCCTGCACCCAGCCCCTTCCAACTGCAGAAATAACTTATAAAGAAGTAGAAGATTCTCTTCTTAACTTAGACACCAAAAAAAGTGCAGGGGACGATGGCTTGGAACCCTTTTTCCTAAGGTCAGGCTACGCCCATCTCACTGCCCCAATTCTCCAAATCGTCAATCTTTCCATTACATCTGCAATTGTGCCGTCCTGCTGGAAATCAGCACATATCCTCCCTCTATTTGAATCTGGTGACCCATGCGATGTAAACAACTATAGGCCTATCTCCATATTGCCTATCCTTTCTAAAGTTCTCGAAAAACTGATCCATATTCAGTTAAAATCTCACTTGGAAGCCTTCTCTCTCATTAACCCAGCTCAATCTGGCTTCCGGGCTGATCATAGCACAATCACTGCACTAGCAAAAGTAACCAATGATTGGATCTCTGCTATAGATGCTAAGAAGGTAACTGGTGCAGTCTTTTGGACCTCAACAAAGCTTTTGATACTGTTGATCACAAACTATTAGTCAATTGCCTTGCAAAGTTGGGTGCCACATACCATACCACCCAGTGGTTCTCTAGCTACCTAACTGGAAGATTCCAAAAGTAAAGGCGGAAGGCTTTTTTCTGCTGCCTTGCCAGTTGCAAGAGGAGTCCCCAAGGATCCATCTTAGGCCCTATCTTGTTTTCTCTGTACATTAATGACTTAGATGCTAACATATCTACGTCCAATCTGCACTTTTTGCAGATGATACTGTGTTGTATACTTGGCTCATTGTTATCTGAAGTCAAGGGAGTGCTTAAGTGGACTTCGCACAACTTGAGCATAATCTAATAAAGGCAAAGCTTCTGCTCAATGCTAAGAAGACTAAAGCGATGATATTCTCCCAGTGCTGTCTCAGGCCCCCAATACCCTTGCCCAAGACTTCATTGTCACCACGCTAAACGAGCCTCTGAAGTTGTAACCAAATTTAAATATCTAGGTATCTGGATCGACAATAAATTATCTTTCAGTGACCACATCGAAGATGTCTCTAGAAGGTTAAAAGCATGGTTAGGTTTCTTCTACAGAAATAGGCCCTTTCCCCTTGAAACTCGAAACAAAAGCTTGTACAGGCCACTTTTCCCCTACTGACTATGGCGATGTAATCTATTCCTCCACCACTCTTGCAAATCTAAGTAAACTGGACATCCTTTATCACTGTGTGCTACGGTTCATTACCAACTCCTTACTGCTGCACCACTGTGACTTATATGCAGCTGTTGGTTGGACATCCCTTACTACTAGATGCCTGCTCCATGCTGGGCTATGGACTCTTAAACTGCTCCTGCAGAAATTGCCAGCTATCTCTTCCCTATTAGTATCTCACATAGTGCATACTGCTAAGAAAATCTGACTTTATTATGCTTGACATACCAAGGACGCGACTTCCTTTGTAAACGTATATTGCATATGCCCTTCCTCCATTTGAAACCAATTACAAACCGCATTGAAACTAACTAGCACAGTTTCAATAGACTTCTACAAATCACTAAGTTCAGCCAAAATAAAAGACACCTGTAACTGTCATTAAGTCTCTTCCTTCCCCATGTGTGCCATATTTATCCACTGGTAAGGTATAATTGATTTGTCACATTAACTGCTTTCCCTTCCCCTTCTACTCCTGGCTTTATCTTTGCTTACGCTCCACTGCTACTCTATCAAATCACTCCTCCCCCACATACCAGTTGTAGACTGTTTGTTCTAGCTGCCAAAATGCTGTATATGTATTGCACACACCAGTCATCATGTTTCATTTATCAGTATGCAACCTGTAAGTCACTTCCCTGTCTCATATCAATGTTTACCACCTGTGGCCACCCTATGTGGTACCCTTATATGTATATCCAGCCTGGATCATGTAACGTGCATTTCATGTATATACTGTTATTACCTATCTGTGTTTGAACTTTAAGTGTTTATGTCACAGGACCTCCTTGTGAATGAGCTTGCACAATGGAGTTTTCCTGCAATAAACTTGAACTTGAACTTGAATAAACTTGAACTCCCCATGCACTATTTGTGCCCCATCCATATTCAGGTGATTTGCTCCCATGTGGACAATGGGATATATCTCCTCTTTCCTTCCTGCTGCACTAGCAATCTGTAGGATATGCTCCCCAACCCTCTGGGCTGTGGTGCCGGGTAGGCAGCTAGCTGCCCTCTCTGCCCCCTTTCTTATTCCCGACTCTATCCCCCTGACAATTGAGTCCCCCACCAGAAGTTGCTTCCTCCTCCTCTGGTGTCCTCTTCCACCCTCCTTGGGGTCCACTGTGGAGGGCCCCCACATCCTCCCTGGCCACTACCAAAAGTGCTTCATCCTGGCAATCTCACTTTGCCTGAGCAGCATAAGAATTTTGTAGTGGTACTGGCTGAGGAATGTGCCTGTGATTCCCCCCCCAGTCTTCCAGATCTCACCACTATCACAGTCTTCGGGCCTACCATAGTCCAGCCACTCCTTCTATCTGCCATCCTTTGAGGTACAGGTGTCAGGCTTGGTGGCCCCTGGGTGGCTGAGAAGGTCCCCTGACTCTCAGCCAACTCAGCCCTGAGTCTAGCAACCTCCTTCCTCAGCCCAGAGAGGTGTGTGCAGATGGAGCAGCACCACAGTCTTCAGAAGGTCTCCCTCAAGACTGCCACCCCACAACCACTGCACTGCACCACTCCCAGAATTCCTTATTCCTACTCTCCCTGTGTTTCCTGACTTCCTTTCCAAGAACCCAGTAAAAGCTAAGCTGAGCGCAGTACGAGTTACTAAAGTGCAATATACAACCCTTTAGTTAAACTACCCTAGGTATGTCACAGATACAGGAGTGCTATAAACAAACACTAAAACATTTTTTTTTTCCTCAGACAAGATAGTATCCCCCTTATCTAGATATCATTCTGGCAAGCTCCCCAAACCATGATCTATTGCCAGTCAGCTAGCATACAATCCACAACCACACTCCAAATGACAAATCCACAGACAATATAGGGGTAGCTGGGTTCAGATGGGCAGGGTTCATAGCTGTTGGCCGTCTTCTTAGCAGACTGCTGGCAGACTCCCACTGTCCTTTGCATGTGTCCTTAGCATGACAGCCACAAGCTGGAGGGCTGCTTGGCACTGAGGACCTATATAGTAGGAGGTGGGCTCACCTAGCTCTGTCCTCCCATGATGCCACCATCCAGCTGATTGGCAGAACCCCAGTGGCCAATGACTGGGAGCTCAGTTAGCAGATCCAAGTGAAAGTGATCCTTTGCTGTGCAGGGGAGGGTGCAGTTTCTGCTGCAGGATCTCACCCCTTTTCCCTGACTGTCTTCTTCCTCCTTGTTTCACCGAGAACAGAGCCCTTAATTTGAACCCAGATGGGCTCACTTAGTTATGCCCCCCCAATGATGCTGCCATCCCCTTAATTGGCAGAACCCCTCTAGTGGCCAATGACCAGGAGCCCAACTGGTGACTCCAAGCAAAAGTGATCCTCTGCTGTGCAGGGGAAGAAGCAGTTTCTGATTCTGGACCTCACCACTTCTCCCTGACTGTCTTCTTCCTTCTGCGCTCTGCTGAGAATGGTGCCCTTAATTTGAACACTGGCAGGTTCACCTAGCTCAGCCCCTATTGACCATCTACTCGATTGACGAACCCCCCAGTGGTCGATGACGAGGAGCCCAGTTGAATGGGGGATGACCAGTAGGGCAGTGGAGGTAATCCTTCCACATTACAAAGGTCTGGTTAGGCCCCAACTGGATTACTGTGGGTTTCTCAGTACAAAAAGGACATTGAGATAGTTGAGAGGGTGCAGCACAGGGCCACCAAAATAATAAGGGAATACAAGCTATGAGAAAAGGACCGTAGCCCTTAACATGTTCGCCTCCGAGAAAAGGAGGCTAAGAGGTCACATGATCTTGGTCTTCCATATACTCACAGTATTGACAAGATTGAGCAGACAGAGGTATGTAATCTGGTGCTTTCCAGCTGCATGCAGTGACATGCCCTGAAGCTCAGAGGTGGTAAGTTAAGGGGTAACGTTAGGAGACACTTTTAATCTCAAGGTGTGGTGAACCTATGAAACAACCTACTAGAGGGAACAGCAGACATGAAGACAGTATAGGCCTTTAAGGTAAGCCTGCACAATTTGCTATACCAAGGGAATCACAGGGTATCCTGGGTAGTATAGAGTGGATGGGGAATCCCAATAAATGAGTGCATGTTTGACAGCATATTTATTTCATTTCTGCATATGAAGGGATGGGGACACGATGGATCTAGAGCCCCTTCCAAACTTAAATTGCCAGGGTGCTAAAGGAAACCACTGAATTATCTTCCTAAACTTTTTCAAAAATAAAATCCAGAGCGTTCTGCAGTTCAACAGCATTCTTGCCAACATGAGCAATTTGTTTTCACCAGCCTCACTGCACGCAGCTACAGTAGGCCTGGTGAGGTCTTGACATCATTGGAACACCCTTCCTGTCCATACATCACATTCTAAGTCACTTTCCTATGTTTTGTTGAAAACATCTCAGAAATCTAGCCTGACAATCTAGTTGCTAGAGTACGCTGGTAACTTTTAAGATCTCCCTACAGTACAAAACATGGTACACATTCCTTTTAAGGAGAAATGATGCACCAAATTCCATTTGTTTTTCATTTCTTCATATCACAGCCTCCCTCGTAGCTGTCAGGGCTGCTTTAAACAGGCTACAACTGTATTGATTTATGTCACTTTTAGATAATGTACTGCTGACTCCTACTAGTTCCATCCAACCAAAACTGTCACAAACAATATTGCAGACAGCTTTGAATATCTGTATTACTGAGTCTCCTCTTCATAATGTACAGCTGCAGAGATGATATCGCCCAACTGCACAGGAATCATTTAGTTATCTCTATTTGGCAGATGCCTGTACTTACAGTAGCTCTCTTCAGAAGCCTAGCTACATGTAACCCCTAGGTGGCGCTATCCTAAGGGCTACTACCCCTGCCTGTATGGTTATGCACAAGTTGAGGGGCCTGAGTTCACTATCAAGGTGCCTCTAACCAGAGAAATGGTATCAGGGTTTCTTATCTGCTCTGGTATAGCCCTCCGGGAAGCTATAACCACCCACCAACCCTCCTAGTGGCCTAAAATACAACACATTGTTAAATTCACAATCAATAGGCAGCAGTAATAATGTGCTCACACCCTTTTCACTTACCACCAGGGCTGGACCTGCAGCAACTGCCCTGGAGACCCCCTGGAAAATAAGGTTAGCAATACAGCAGTACAGTCTTAACACTATAACCCAACTAATAATGTACACATTAGCCAGGTTAAACGTGAAAAAGACAATCAAATTTATTAGGGGAATGTGAACAAGGGAGGGGCATGAATCTAGTCAAATGATTAGTGATCTGATCTGAATTAGGCTTTTTTGGCATGCACTTTAAGTCCCAAAGATACAGTTCAGCAACACTGGGTACCCAGATGGTAATACAGGCTAGCCTGAAACATTGCTTGGGGGTGACCGGTGTTGCAGCTGATGTTGGGGGCCCTTAATGGAAAGAAAGGCAGTTAACATGCACAGAGACAAATGATTATGTGTAATCCCAAGCCAGGTGGCTCAGTCCATTGCAAAAACCCAATAAATGAAGACAATTAGATGGTACCACAAAGATTTTAGCTTTTGTTGCAGGGAGCTACCCTGATTTGTACTCACGCTACCAGGAACTGGTTGCACTACAGGCAATATATAGACCTTATGGTGATGATCAAGGGGCAGAGGGAAGCTGGACTGACACGATGCACCTCCAGATGGCCGCAACCTGCCTGATGGTGTTGTGCAGGGGGCCAAATCCCCAAGCCGGTATCTAGCTGAAACAGTCTCTGTTGCAGGAGTAGCAACCTAGGCCAAGATGGCAGGATCCAGGCAGGGTGAACAGTTCTGGTAAAGTTCATGATCTTCTGCTGGTGAAGCCTCCAGCTGGCATAATAGATTTGATTGTGGGGAACCAAATCACGATCCATGAAACACATTCAGCACATTTAAATTAATAATGCTTTGGAAAAGTGTTTGGATTCGGTCCAGTTGCCAGTCATCTGCTTTACTGCACTGCAAACCTTTCTATCCGAGTCTGTTCCTCACACTGGCTGGGCCAATCGCTTCAGGAGCAAGTCTTCAGTCCAAATTACAAGTTGCACTAACACTGAACTAAACTTCTTTTCTTCTGCCACAGTTCAAGCTGGAATTGGACAATTCAGATTTCTGCAATAGGCAGTTTGATACAGGAGAACGTGGCAGGAAGGCAAGTCTAGCTTCTTCTAGCCAATTCCCCTATGTTTCTTCTGGGAGCAACTGCTTGAAGGCTCGAGCTGTTCACGCTTTAACCTCCAACTCTAACTGATCTACTGTCTCTTGGCACACAGTGCATTTCCCTTGTAAATCCAAAGGTTCGATTGGCTAAAGGAGCTTTCAGTCACAGTAAAGGCTCCCCCTTCAGGTCCATTTGGGCACCAACTGGATAAACTACAAAAGCTTCAATTTTCCTTCCCACAAGACCCCTGGGGATAGGATCCATTTTGGGTCCCCAGCGATTCTATTGGTTCAGTTACTTCAAGTCCCAGACCTAACATGGTGGTTCCTATTCAAATGAACAAGATGTAATAAAAGCAGGTTAGACAAACATCTCTATCTTAAATATAATGGCAGATATACAGTAAACTATCACAGTTCCTAAATAGGTCCCTCTGTGCAACTAGCGACTGCAGAATGGAGCAAATTAGATCACTGGCTGGTCGCAAGCCCAAAATCACTCAGACCCAGGACAGACCAATTTCTAGACACACAATAGCTATTCTGTTAAAGGGACAGGCGCAGAGGCTCAACATGGCACTCTCACGCAAATACACAGAATCACACTAAGATGAGACACCAGCCTGGCAGTGGGCATTAAGGGGCCAGGAAGACATTATAGTAAACCCCAATTTGTAGGGGGGGTTACAGTCTTACCTGCATGGAAAAACATGGCATCTGCGTCAAGTCTACACCTACTGTAAGATTCTAAATAAAAACATTATACGTAAATACATGCATGTTTCATTTGGTCTACCAGAAAATAAAATCTGCTGCATCAGTAAGTAAGCTAGTTATAACAACAGTGCTACTATACTTTTCACTTTAGCAGTGAAGTTTCCATAAGGACACATTTTCATAACATTTTCCATAAGCAGTTTAAGATATTCAAGTAGTTAGACACATTACTCCTACAGTTCTTGTTTGTACTACCTCTTGCATACTAAGCCACATGGCTTGGGGCCTATCCCTATCAGCCACAATAGGGCTGCATGGCACAAAGGCATTAGCATACTGATCAGAGTGCTTCACTGTTAGCTTGGATGTGGCAGAATAGCCTAGCTTTGGAAGAGATTTTTCAGAAATGTGCACCCCTTTGTGAACTACATGTAATGGGAGGTCTACAGTCCTTCATGGGGAGTCATAACTAAAATGCACTACAGACGTTGTGGCTCTTCCAGGCTTTCTGGGATGGGCAGGCAAAGGTTCAGTTTTTTCAGCAATGACAATCAGGTTAACCTTGCTTGTCAATAAGTTTGCTTCTGAAGAAAGGGGTACCTCTGCACTGGCTATTTGTTCTGGATTGGAAACACTTTCAGCTTCTGGTTCTGGTTCAGGTTCAACAATATTACTTTCATTACTTTGTTCCTCAATTCCAGGTTCATCATCCAGAGGAAATTCCATGGAATTTAAATCATGTAATACTTTCAGCATCTTTAGCATCATTAACATCATGGTCCATAATACCATTGGAATCATTAGTTGAAATTAGTTCTGCACTTTCTGGTATGTTATCATTTATGCTTTCTGCCTCTGGTTCTCTTTGTTGGGTTCAGTTAATGCCACAAGACACAAGGAGTCTGCCACATCAGAAGTCACACTTTGCACCTCACTTTCAGGGGGCACAGGGGCCATGGAGAAAGCAGGAAGGTTAGACAGTTTTGAGGGTTCAGCTTCATCTCCTAAATTACATAGGAGGTTGCCTTGAAACAATCGACTCTGTTCATAAGATGGGAAATAAGGGGTTTCACACTCACTGTCATCAGATTCAGACTGGTAGTTGATTTCATTTAGAGCACAACTGATGGAAGGCCTTGAATCTTTAACAACTGGGGAGGGGTTAACTGTTTCCTTTTAGCTGCAGCTCTGGTTACAGGCCTGGGAGGGGCAGTGTATTGGAATACAAAATCAATGATTATTTGCCCAATTGATAGCGGATGATTTCTGTGCATTGTCTTCACAGCTCATGGGTCATTCTCAGGATGCACTTTATAAACAGGCAGATCCTCCACCTTGCTGACAATGTATAGGATGTGATGCCACCAGTTGGTTATTGTGTGTTTCCCATGCAATCCCAAATTTCTTAACAAGACTTTGTCCCTGGGTTGCAGTTCTTGAACCTTGACACATCTGTCATGCCTTTCTTTATATGCTAAGTTTCTTTTGGCCGCCTTGGTTTGAGCTAACTGGTTCAACTTAGTTTTTAGACTTTGAACATACTGGAGGTAATTTTCTGCTTTGACTCCATCAGGGGACACCCCAAAACAAATGTCTTTCGGTAACCTTGCTATTTCACTGAACATTAAATGGTAGGAGGAGAACCCAGCTGCTTCAATTTTGGTACAGCTATAGGCATGAACTAATGTGCTTATCTGCTGACTCCATTTTGGCTTATCTCTGGGATGCAGTGTGCCCAGCATGTTTAGTAATGTTCGATTAAATCTTTTGGGCTGCGGGTCCCCTTGAGGGTGGTAAGGGTTAGTTCTGGACTTTCGCATCCCCCAGAGGGAAAGCATTTCTTTAATCAGGTGGCTTTCTAAGTCTGTCCCTTGATCTGAATGGATCCTCTGGGGGGCACCATAGAGAACAAATAATTTCTCTATTAAGACTTTCACCACAATGGAAACTTTTTGATCTTTGGTTGGAGATGCCTGAGCACAGCGAGTAAAGTGGTCAGTCATGACCAGTACATTACCAATGTTCTTTTGATCTGGCTCTAAACACAGAAAATCAATGCACATAAGCTCCATGGAAGCACTGGTGGAGATGTTAACCAGAGGTGTGGCCCTCTGGGGCTGAGGTTTCCTTTGCAGATGACGGCTACAAGTTCTTATGTAAGTTTCAATGTCAGGACCCATTTTGGACCAGTAGAAGTGAGCACGAGCCAAATCAGCAGTCTGGTCACATTCGAGATGCCCCATCTGATCATGAAGAGCTCTTAGAACCACACGTTTAAAAGCTGTAGGTAAGACTAACTGTTGCTTGGTAACTTGACCTTGTTTATTGGTAATCTCTCTGTAAAGCAACTTCAATCTGGGCCCCTCTCTGAGCCATAGAGCAGTTCCAGGATCTTGACAACGAATCTTGGATACATTCTTTCCTGCATGAATGGCATCCAACACAGACTTAATCATAGGATCTTGGGATTGAGCCCACTGTATATTGTCAGGAGTGAGTTGTGGAAAAGTGCTGAGGTTCAGAGCTGCAAGATGGAAGTAGGCCACAGGAACACAAGTGTCAGGTGGGCCCAGGCAATCCACCAGGCAACTGACGGTTTCAGAGGAGGGGTATTCATTTTTACTGAATTTTTGACAAAGAGCTTTAACAGATTGTTCAGATGTTCTCACCCACTCCAAGTTAGTGTCAGGTCTCCTGGAAAGGGCATCATCATCATCAATGTGATTCAAGCCTGGTCGATACGCTACGAATAATCATAAGTGGAAAGCGCAGATAGCCAGCGATGCCCAGTGGCATCCAACTTTGCTGAAGTCTGGACATAGGTGATGGGTTGTTATCAGTTTTCACTAGAATTTTGGAACCTTAAAGATATTCATGAAATTGGTCTACCACGGCCCATATAAATGCAAGGAACTCAAGTTTATGTACAGGGTAGTTCTTTTCAGACGGTGTTAGGCTCCGGCTAGCAAGTGCCACTGGGCGTTAGCCTTCCTCGTATTCTTGATATAGAACAGCACAGAGTCCCTTCAAGCTGGCATCGGTGTGCAATACATAAGGTTTAGCAGGGTCTGCATACGCAAGCACAGGTGCATGGGTGAGTTGGTGAATGATATCATAGAAAGCCACCTCGCACTTGTGAGTCCACCTGGTTCCAAAAGTTTCATTTGTTTGAAATTAAACTTTCTGTTCCTCTTTGACTGCGCTTCTCTTGTATTTTCTGTTTGTGGGTGGGTAACCTTGAGTTAACTTAAGCAAAGGGTGGATTACATTGGTGTAATCTTTTATGAATCGGTGATAGTAACCACAGAACCTCAAGAATCTTTGCAGTTCTTTAAGGTTGCTAGGCTGGGGCCAGGTGGTCAGAGATTCCATTTTACTCGGGTCTGTTTGGATCCCCTCAGATGACACAATGTGCCAACATATTTTACAGACTGCTTGAAAAACTAATATTTGTCGATAGACAACTTCAGGCCAAAATCCTCCAACTGGTCTAGAACCTTGAATAGGTGAGTTATGTTCCTCAAGGGTCTGGCCAAACACAGTACCTGAATCTAGGTAGACAAGACATTCTAGCAGGTTCATATCCCCCATGGCTCACTGCATTAACTTCTGAAACATAGTGGGTGCTCATTAAATGCACTGGGGCATGCACAGAAACTGGTAAAAACCCAAAGGGCAAATTAAAGCTGTCTTTTCTCTATCTTCAGGGGCTATCGGGATCTGGTAATGCCCACTCTAGAGGTCTAACACAGAAAATCACTGACTCCCATTGAGGCAGTCAAGGGCATACTGGATGTGTGGCATAGTGTATTGGTCAGGAGTAGTCCTATTCAGTGTTCGGTGGTCCACACACATCCTTACTGAGCCATTCTTCTTTTGGACTACCACAATAGAAGAGGTGTATGGACTATGAGACTCCTGTATAATTTCCGCTACCAGCATCTCTTGGAGGTGGCATTGAACATCGTCGATGTCTGCTGGGGCTAGACATTGAGATGTCTCATGAAAAGGTCATCATGCAGTTTAATGTAATGTTCAGCCTCAGTGATGCATTCCACATCCCACACCTTCAAGGAAAACATCTTGCTTTTCTAAGCCAGCTTGCAGCTGATTTTAGCTTTCCATTCTTCAGGAATGGGGGATTCTCTGAAGTCGAACAGGTCAGGGGTCACCTTGTCAGTCTCTCCAGTGCAATTCTTCCTAGGTAACACTGCAGCGTCTGCACAGTAAACAGTAGCCAAGGTGCAAGCTTGATTTACCCTGACATCTTGGACGGACGTTTTGGACTTGCACCACTACCCATCGGGCATAAGCATGAGCCCGGGCCGGCAGCATGCTAGGCTTGACCAATAGTCCTTCAGGTAGTTTCCCCTCTTCTGGGGCATCCAACATGAGAATTTTGTTTCTGACACTTTTCTTAATTCGTACCTTGCCACGGATGGTACACTGAGCACTAGGGGGCAACACAAGTGATTCCATATCTTTCTTCCATACTACTCCCACCGGCTCATCCTTCTCAGCTTCTCTTGCTTGCATCTGTAAGTCATATGCTCAGCACACCATGGCCAGAATGTGTAGTGCCTTTCCAGACAGTTTGGCTTGTTTCTTCTGACGGACCTGGGCTAGCCGACTGACTATATGAGCATTTGTGCCAATCAACAAAGGAATACGATCATATATTCCAGTTGGTGGGCACACCAAAGCCAAGGTCTCCACTTATTCATCCATGCCAGCAATAGTAGTAGTGAAGAACAGCCACATTTGTACATACCCTTGATAAGGATAGGACTAGTCACTCAACCCCCACACATGCAGTCCTTCTAGGGGTAAGAGCAGGAGATCGGACAACTGTTGGTCGTACCAGTCTTTAAATACAATAGTGACCTGTAAGCCATTGTCTAGTACAGATTGGGTGGTGATGCCATTAACAGTCACTGTGGTTTCCATACATGGGTCCACCATCTTGGACCAATCTGGAGGAGTATATTTGGCAGACTGGCCTATGGCAGTTTTAGAGGAGAAAGACTTATGGGTGGGCCTGGCTGAGGTTTTATACTGTTTTGTCAGACCAGATTGATGACTTTCTGCAGATCTTCAGGGGAATTGCAACTATGTTGGGTGTGCCCATCCTCTCTGCACCTATAGCAAAACACCTTCCCTTTAGGGTCACCAGAGCGGTTTGGCTCTTCATGAGACTTATAGTTATTGGGGGCTGGAGTCCTACTGTCTTCTTTTGGTTTGAACTCAGGCTCCATTCCCCTGCAGTCCCACCAGGGGGCAGGTTATTGGGTGGGATGAATAAGATCTCTCACCATGATTCACAGTTCTCTTATCTCTTCCACCAGTTTAGGATCAGTTTGAGTTTCAGTGGCAAGGGCATGGGCCCCCATGACCGCGGCTGAGGCCTCACTGTCAGATTCAGTCTTAAGGGAACAAAGGCTAGAATTTTTGGCCACCTTGGCTGCAGCTTGCTGGCTGACTCTCAGTTCTTTTAACTCTTTCAACAGCTCACAGACTTGCTGTGTCTCAGAGGGTTCCTCTTTCTCAACAGGTCTGTTGGGGGTTGTGGCAGTGTGGGCAACCCCTGCATATGGTTCCCAGCTGTCTTTGTCATTCTCAGCCTTCTGGATCTCCTTCATCAGCCAACAATATTCAGGTGGGTTAGCTTTCCTGTCTTGAAACTTTAACTTTAGCATAAGCACATTCGAATAATGGGCAGACTTAAGGATATGCTCCAGCTGGACATGATTCAGTTCACTAATTGAGATACCCCCTTTATGATGCACCCGCTGCAGGGTCCATTCAATCTGGGTTACAAAAGCAGACAGTTTCTCATTTTTCTACTGTTTAGCAGACTTGAATTTCCACATTAAATCCTCCCCAGACTCAGTGCTGCCAAATACCCCTTCTAAAGTGGGTAGATACTCAGCTGCAGGCCTCTGGGTTAGTGGATTGAAGGAACTGAATGACTTCCAGTGCAGGGCCCCTCAAGCTTTCCATAAGTCTCTTTCTTTTCTCCCCTTCTGAGCACTGCTACTCTTGGACCAGGGGGCGGCATAGTCCATCCAAGTTTCCAAGTCATCCTCCCCCTCTGGCATGAGAACAGCACCCAAAAACAGCCTAAGCCTGCAATAAGAGTCCAGGTGCACTGAAGGTATCACAATGGGGGATGCCACAACAGTGGGGGACAAGGGGGAAGCTGGAGAGGCCAAAGGAGACTTAATGGGGGTAACCTCCTCAGAGTCTTCCAAAGCCCTCTGCAAATCCTTGACTGACTGTCCCTCAGCAGCTAGAAGTCTCAATAGTTTGTCTTTAAACCCCTCTACCATGTGGGACCCCCAAGGGGAAGATGGATTGCTGTGTAAATGAATAACTCTCCACCCCTTCTGGGACCCCTCTGGCATGATAACAGGGGGTACTGTCTCAGGGTCTATGGGGAGGCTATAAGAAATAAGGGATCATCAAGGTCTGGGCAAACGAGTCTGAGTTCTGCGCTCATTCAGTACTTCAGCCTTCCCCAGGTACTTAACTTTCCCCACAGTGTCCTCTATAGTATCATTAGTAGTCCCTACGGGGATATCAAGTGGTAATAAGGCATGGCAGAGGTCGATCCCCTCAGCCTCACTCCACTCTATCATGCAGTGTATGACCAGCTTGTGGGGGGAAATTTTCCACTTAGGTGTAGTAAGGGCCTCCATTTCAAACTTTCCCGAAAAATTACACTGGAATGAAAATCTGACTTTTGGCCACTAGAGGGCATGAATCCCAGTGGTGCCTCCAAGATGTAACCCCTAGGCAACACTATTCTAAGGGCTACTACCCCTGCTTGTATGGCTATACACAGGTTGAGGTGCCTGAGTTCACTATCAAGGTGTCTCCACCCAGAGAAATGGTATCAGGGTTGCTTATCTGCTCTAGTATAGCCCTCTGGGAAGCTATAACCACCCACCAACCCTCCTAGTGGCCTAAATTACAACACAGTGGTGAATTCACACTCAATAGGCAGCAGTACTAATGTGCTCACACCCTTCTTACTTAACCACCATGGCTGTACCTACAGCAACTGTCCTGGAGACCCCCTGGAAAATAAGGTTAGCAATACAGCAGTACAGTGTTAATACTATAACCCAACTAATAATGCACACAACTAGTCAGGTTAAACATGAAAAGGACAATCAAATTTACTAGGGGGACATGAATAAGAGAGGGACATGAATCTAGCTGAATGATTAGTGGTCTGATCTGAATCAGGCTTTTTTGGCATGCACTTTAAGTCCCAAAGATACAATTCAACAACACTGGGTACCCAGATAGTAATACAGGCTAGCCTGAAGCATTGCTCGGGGTGGCTGGGGTTGCAGCTGATGTTGGGGCCCTTAATGGAAAGAAAGGCAGTTAACATGCACAGAGACAAATGATTATTTGTAATCCTGAGCTGGGTGGCTCAGTCCATTGCAAAAAACCCAATAAACGAAGACAATTAGATGGTACCACAATGATTTTAGCTTTTGTTGCAGGGAACTACACTGATTTGCACTTACACTACCAGGAACTGGCTGCACTGCAGGCAATATGTAGACCTTGTATTGATGATCAAGGGGCACGGGGAAGCTGGGCCGACATGGCGCACCTCCAGATGGTCGCAAACTGCTGAATGGTGTTGTGCAGGGTGCCGAATCCCCAAGCTGGTCTCTCACAAAAATGGTCTCTGTTGCAGGGGTAGCAGACTAGGTTGAGATGGCAGGGCCCAGACAGGGTGAACAGTTCTGGTAAAGTTCATGATCTTCTGCTGGTGATCCCTCCAGCTGGCGTAACAGATCCGATCGTGGAGCTCCAAATCACGACCCACAAAACTCATTCAGCACATTTAAATGAATATTACTATAGAAAACAGTTTGGATTCAGTCCATTTGCCAGTCATTAATTTTACTGCGCAAACCTTTTGATCCTAGTCTGTTCCTCACACTGGCTGGGCCAATTGCTTCTGGAGCAAGTCTTCAGTCCAAATTGCAAGTTGCACTAACAGACTTTTTCTTTTCTTCTGCTACTGTTCCAGGCTGGAATTGGACAGGTCCTATTTCTACAATAGGCAGTTTGATGCGGGAGAATGTGGCAGAAAGGCAAGTCTAGCCTCTTCCCACTGATTCCCTCATGCTCCTTCTGGAAGCAGCTGCTCAAAGGCTCAAGCTGTTCACACTTCAACCTCCAGCTCTAACTGATCCACTGTCTCTTGCAACACAGTGCATGCCCCTTGTATATCCAAAGGTTTGGTTGGCTAAAGAAGCTATCAGTCACAGTAAGGGCTCTCTCTCCAGGTCCATTTGAGTGCCAACTGGATAAACTACAAAATATACAGTTGTCCTTCCCACAAGACCCCTGGGAACAGGATCCATTTTAGGCCCCCAGTGGTTTTGTTGCTCCAATTACTGGAAGTGCTGGACCTAACATTGTGGCCCCCATCCAAATTAACAAGCTGCAATAAAAGCAGGTTAGACAGACATCTCTATGTTAAATATAATGGCAGATAAATAGTAAACAATCACAGTTCCTAGATAGGCTCCCTCTGTGCAAGTAGCAACTACAGAATGGAGCAAATCAGATCACTGTCTGGCCAGTCACAAGCTCAACATCACTCAGACACAGCACAGACCAATTTCTAGACACAGATTAGCTATTCTCTTGAAGAGACAGGTGCAGAGGCTCAACATGGCACTCTCACACAAATACACAGAAGCACACTAAGACTGGACACCAGCCTGGCAGTGGGCATTAGGGGCCCAGGAAGACATTATAGTAGACCCCAATTTGTAGGGGTTACATACATATTTACAGGAATGGGTATTCAATCCCACTAAGATTTTATTGGGCCTACCTGATAGTATGTATCACAGTTTTCAAAAATTTCTAGTTTATCTTTAGTACATTGAGTCTATTACTGTATAAAATAACTTGTGGCACAAGATAACAATGGCACATTCTAATGATGTGTTTGTGTCACTGCCAATCCATAAATACTTTCCAATAAATGTTTAACCCACAGTAGACTGATTTCATCAGAGGTACCTGGGTGACCCAAAGCCTTATACCATAGTAATGCATGTTGGGACATTTTAAAATGGAAATACTTGTCCTTCTGTTCCTCAAGTCTTAAAAGCAAGAAACAAAGAGCAACTATATCTTTTATAAAATTAAATGGCTCTAGTTTCTATCAAAAAAATGCATTTCACCTTTTCGATGGAACGTCTTCTGTGTAACTGAAGTCAAAACGGCCATGATCACATCCATAAAGCAGTGTGCTGCATGGTCTGTCATTACATCAAAGGAAGATGAAGTACATGATGATAAGGGCTGTGATATTCATCTGATATTACATCAAAGGAGAGTGGGACTCATGGTGGTAGGAAGCACTAACACTGTAGAGATGAAGTCTTACAAAAACTGCTGAACAATATATTAAGTGTTTTTAGTCATGTTACATGGGAACATGGAGCATTCTGACTAAAGTACGTTTTGGCATTTTCCAAATTCCTGTTTAAAATGTCGAAACACATTGCAAGACCTCTTGTAATAAGGCTATCTTTGATATGTCCAATGTGATGCACAGCCAGAATGTTGTTTTCTCCATTACATTACATTGTAAGCAACCCTCATCATAAATCACACAGGCCCCCATATTCAGAAAGTTAGCATAGCACCATGCTAAGCTAAGTACCATGCTAAGTGGACATACTGTAGCATGCCTTCAGTTAAAGTGTTTAAAGCCTGCCTAAAGGCCCACTTGTTTAGCCAGGCCTTCCCAGACGCTCTGTATTAGATCTTTCCTTGGGTTGGCTCCTCCTAGCTATAGTCCTTATTTTAGGCTTTATTTATTTTCTTATACTGCTTACTTACATTATTACTGTAGTTTTACTGTTTTATTTTTAGTATTTTTGACTTGTATGGTGCCCAGAGCCTCAGGGATTGAGTGCCAGAAAAAATACAATTTGCCTTGCCTTGCCATGTCTGAATGGGGCAGGAGTCATGTTCAGAAAGCCCCATAGCATGGTACAAATGGGATAGCACCACTGCACTAAATAAGCATATGTGTCCACGTAAATGAGGGAATCCTCTTGCATATACGGTACATTTGTATATTGTCCCCTATGCATGAAGAGGCAGGTTGCCTATGCATTGTGGATCCACTGTGCGTAGGCACCCTGTATCTGAATGCCGTGAACTGGGGGTCCAGCAGAACACTGTATGTATACATGTGAATCCCTTCTGCACAGAATCCCCTGTCTAGTCATGCAGCTATGAGGGCATCTGGTCTGGGGTGCATCTGGAAGCATGCTTGCACTCTGCACAATTCACAGAGTTGGGGAGTGCTGGGCAAGGGAGCACAGGATATGGCAGCAGGGACCCTGCTGCATCTTTTGCATGCCCCTTCAGTTTACACCCGCCAGCTGTGGTAGGATGAGGAATCCCTCCACCATGCTGCCCCAGCCCCCTGGATTGACTGGGAAGGCTGGGGGCAGCCATTTGCGCACTCATCCATCTTTGTAAACTCAACATCCTGTGCCTTCACAGAATTCCCTGCTCCACGTGGAGCAGGGGATCCACTAGGGGACTAGGACAGGTATCCAATTGAATGCCCACCTGTGCCCTCTGATTTGACCCCAGGCAGCAGCACACCATGGGGGGTGGGGCCATGGACAGGCACCGCACAGTGACATGCATTTGTGCATATTGGCCTCTGTGTGCATGTCTGTGGATGTGGAGCTCCGTAGCCAGGGTACACTCCTCTCATGCATACCTGCACCGCATAAAACATAGCCCCAATTAAGAGGATTTTTGAGGGGATAAAAGGCTGTGAAGTCAACATTATTTACTGCTTTCAAAACCATACTCTTAGAGTGCACGGTGGTGTGTGGGCTCCCAACACCAGCAGCTCTGTTGTCAGGCAATGACAAAAAAATGTGCCCCCACCCAATCTCCATTGTAATGTAATCTATTTCCTGGTAGTTCAGTGGTACCCATGTCCTGCCTTGAGCCCCATTATAAACTGCATTACTTATTTCCCTTACCCCTCAACTCAGCACACACCACCCTATCCCCCTTGACTGGTACCTGACTCATCTTAAGAGGCTTAATGTCATCTGCTGGCAGTGAGGAGGACAGTGACAGGCACAGACCATCCTCTCACCACTTCTGCTGGCTGCCATTTGAATGAATGAGACTGAGTGCATGTGAACAGTGCAAACAGCAGTTTGAACTGTACACTTGCACTCAGATATATTCATTCAACTGGTGGGCTGCTGAAGTGGTGATGGGGGGTTCTGTGCCAGTCACTGTCCCCAAGCTGAGTGACAGACAAGGGCTGGTGTGTGGAGGGTGCTGAGTGTGTTGGCCAGGAAGGAAGATTTACATAGTTACATAATGGAGATCAGGTGGGAGAGAGGTACTACTGAACTACTAGGGAAATAAGACAACATTACACAAGGAATCAGAGTGGAGGGGGCACCGCTGGATTAGCATGGAAGTAGACATCATTACAACTGGAATTGTGTTGAAAGGGGACCACTGGACTGCAATGGATACATTTCTTACTACAATAGGGATTGGATAAGGGGGGGCAATAGCTGGTGCTCTGCACAATGCATCTGTGCATACAAATGAGCAGAGGCATTGTGCAAAGCTTCTAATGTCCACATAATGGCATGCAAATGGCACCTTTGTACCATGTGTGGCTAGCGTGGCTATTAGTGTACTGGCATTTGAAAATGGTACCCAGGAGCAAAGGAACTATCTCAGTTGGGATGCACCATCCTCCTGTCAGCGTCAGCTGTCAGCGTGGCTCAGTTGGTAGCATATCCGCCTCTGGACCAGAAGGTTGTGGGTTCTCGTCCCACACCGGGATTGGACTTGCACCTAAAAATCGCTGGCATCCGAGTGCAGTATTGGGGGGTGCTGTACTGCTGGGGTGTGCCGTCCTTCGGATGAGACATTAAACTGAGGTCCCTTCTGTCCATCCTGGTGGGTGTCCAGGTGGAAGTAAAAGAACCCAGGGCACTCTTCGCAAAGAGTAGGGAACATTCCCGGTGTCCCGGCCAACATTCCCCTTCCCACAAACTGGTTCATGCAATTATCCAGGCTGTGTGTGGGTGATGATGTGCAATATGGCCGCCACCACACATTCAGTCACTTCACTACCAGTCTAGCATTGCTTGTAAAGCGCTTTGGATGTATGAAAAAGCACTATATAAATGCTGATTCTTCTTCTTCTTCTTCCTTTGCTCCTGGTGTCTGTTGCCAGCTGGGGTTGTGGTGCAGTCTATCACACCAATGTTCATACAAGTGGCACACGCCAGACAGGGCATGCTGGTTTATGTATATGCTATCCTAATAGCTGCACACTATTTTGCATATAGCACTATGTTGTGTGCAGGACAAATAACTGCTTCTGAATATAGAGATCCAGCAATTTAAAATACAAAATTCTTGTGTACAAACAGCCATATAATAAATAAGAAGTTAGTGTTTTGCAAAGTGCATTACAAAACTGAATATTTAGATGACACTTTCAGCCCCTTCAGTCATTTATTGGCCATATTTGATTAAACAGAGTGAGGCTGATGGAGTTTAAAATATAGCATAAGTGTCTGTATTAAATTTACATAGAAAAAGTTTTATTGTTTGTGCATTTTAAAAAATAGCTCAGGTTGCCCGATGAGTGTGGGAATACTAAAATATCTTACCTTTTCACTGTGCATTCCACAGTCATGTAAGCAGTACCCGTAGCTCATTACAGCACCATCATTCTACCTTTTGCAGATTTTAGAAAGGTAAAAGTTAGTTTTTGAAATTAAACCTGGACAGAGACTATCAGCAGGAGTTTCATAGGGATGATGCAGGCACATTTCCTGATTTTGAGCAGTGACAAAGGGTGTTACAAAGTTTAAATTTGTGAGTGCAATTGCCAGTTTTCAGAGTGTCCAAAAAAATGAGTACTTCACCAAAGTCCCTACTTTAAGAAGAAATCATTTTCATGAAATCCTGACTTCATTGATTTGTGTGCGGGAAAATCTCGTGGAAGGATAACATTCGTACTGTGCAGAGATTTCTTTCTACAAAGCTCCCCCCGATGAATTATGGACTTCACAATGTGAAAAATTATACAGTCATACACTTAATGGTTTAACACTTCAGATTTCTTTACTTGCCCATATCAGCAGTGCCTCATCTTCCCAGGTGCAGCAAAACCTCCTCACTCTATTTTCAAAGGGCCAGACCAACTTACAGTTGCCATGATTCACAGCAACTTGCATCAACAATGTGACACATACATCACTTTTTTGAATTACTGTAAGTGGCATCCAAAGTTATACAAATCATGGCAGTCGTGCCCAAATAATAAACCACCTTTTAGGTGGTTTACCTTTCAGGTGCAATTTGCTGAGATGTGGCAAAATGTGCCCACAACTTGGCAGAATTACTTTGAAATTCCTGAACTTTACGTTGCAAATAAAGTCAAACTTTCATTTTAGTGTTAAAGGGCCAACACTGCCATATGATTGATTGATAATGTCCCCCTTAAAACTTAAGGTACAACAATATGCTTGAAGTAATAATTGACTTATAGTACCCTTGTTTCTCTTCTAGGCAGTCGAGAAGCTGCATTCACCTATGCCATCATTGCTGCTGGAGTAGCACATGCTGTCACTGCTGCTTGCACCCAGGGAAATCTAAGTGACTGTGGCTGTGATCAAGAAAAACTGGGTCACTACAATCAAGAGGAGGGATGGAAATGGGGAGGTTGTTCTGCCGACATCAGGTACGGAATTGGATTCTCCAAAGTTTTTGTGGACGCAAGGGAAATCAAACAAAATGCCAGGACACTCATGAACTTGCATAACAATCAGGCAGGGCGCAAGGTAAGTCTTCCGAGTAATCCTTTAAGTATGCATGGATACTGTATGTTAAAAAAGATCACTGTTTATGTGACCAGTTGAAATAACAGGCACTTAAAACTCAAGTTTCAAAATATTTTGTAATGAACACAAAATCAGTGATCCTTTTCAAGATGGTAGCAAACTTATACAAGCTTTGTCAATGCTGAATATTTTCTTGCTTTTGTTTATTGTGTAGTTGCTGGGCACATATGAGAAGAGGGCAACAAGAAATGAATAAAAAAGTCATAATAGCTCATGATCTGCTCCTAATGACCCTAAAAAGAGTTGGGATGGATAACCTGGTGCTAAATTGGTTTGCCAACTACCTTACAGACAGGGATCAGTAAGTAAAGGTCGAAGGCGTTGTGTCTCAAAAAAAAAAAAACACTCTTAAGAAGAGTGCCTCAGGGATCAATACTTGGCCCACTGCTATTTGCTATCTACATAAATCAAATAGACAGTGGCCTACAGTCAATGAAAATACACCTCTTTGCTGATGACATGGTGCTCTACGTTGACAGACCAACACAAGAGTTTGCCTGTGTGGACCTCTAAAATGAATTTGAAGTCCTTCAGAAAAACCTGCTTGACCTGAAACTCTTACTAAATTAAAAAAAAAAATCATGCTTTTCTCTCCCTTAGTCCTTTCTACAAAACACAATCGAGCTGTCACAAACCTCCAAATAAGCACCTTCCTGGGTGAAAAACTGGGGTTTGTGGAGAAATTTAAATACTTGGGGGTCTGGACTGACTCCAAGCTGCCTTTTTAGACCACTTAGATGAGCTAGCCAAGAAATTGAGACAAAGACTTGATATCTTCTTCCGCATCAAATACTCATTGACTCCGGAGGCTAGAAAACACCTTGTCCAGGCTACTTTTATGCCACTGCTGGACTATGTGGACTTCTTGTATTGCCACAGTACTAGCTCGGCTCTCTCCAAGCTTGACGCCCTTTACCACAGAGCCCTCAAATTTATCTCTGATGCACCTTACTCCACACACCACTGCACCCTTTATGCTTCCATAGGTTGTAGCTCACTTAGCTTGAGGAGGCAAAAAAAATGCTGTACTCTGGACCTACAAGGCCATCACTCACAAGCTTCCTCAGTACCTCATAGGCTGTCTGCCCATCTGCCTCCCCCCTAGTATTTATCCCCTTAGAGATCTCACCTACATATCCCTTGTTATTCCCAAAGTTGGAACGTGCTTTGGTAGAGCTTCCATAAGCCATGCACTTCCAGTGCTCTGGAACAAGATACAAAAATCCCTTAGGTTCACTCACCCTGAAACACTCTCCCGATTCAAAGCCATGCTCCTAAAGACCTTCTCTGAGGTCTGTCACTGTTTCAGGTAGGGAAGTAGTATTGCAATGGCCAACCCGCCTTTTTTTTTATTGCTAGTACTTCATCAGGATTGTCCACTAAAATATCAACCTATGAGATACTGTTTCTGAATAGTATACCACCTACTGACAACCTTCATCCCCCATCTGCTACATTCCTTACATCCCTCCCTCTTCCTACCTCTGTACTGTCCTTACCTGCCCTCATCTACCCTTCTCCCTTTCTTTCTTTTTCCTCTTCTACTCTGTCTTGTCACTACCACATCTGGACTGCTCGTACTTGTCTCTATACCCTATCCTTCTCCTTCAGCACTCCAGCATGCCTGGTCACTTGGTCTTCCTAACTCAATTGAGAGTAGGCTGCACTCTCCAGCATTCTGAACTTAGGTCATATAGACCCTGTCATTCTACAGTTACACAAATTGAGTATTTCTCTAAACTGAAAGCATGTAATCCTTACTCAATGTGTTTAAAATGTGTTTAAATGCATTGAATTATTCTCCTTTGTAAGTGCTTATGTAAATAGCTTGCTAGTGACTCTTAGCCTGCTGCACTTTACATGTACTTCCTTTCCTTGTGTATGCCTTGTATGATTATATTGTCACTATATATGCTTACTATATGCTTAGCTACTGTATTGTTCCCAGGTCCATCTTGTGAATGAGCTTGTCTCAATGATGTTCCGCCTGGCAAAATAAAGATATTGATTGAGTGATTGAAAATTAGTACATCACCACACCAACATGTTTAATTTATTCAAAATGGGCATGGCCAGAGAGCAGTTACTTTAACACTTCAAAACCCCACATTTTAGATCAGTAATGAAAGACAATGAAAAATGGATAAACAGATGTTTTTACTAAAAATATATTTTTTATTAAAAATGCATGAGATAACATTGTTTTCCACTACAAGACACCGCTGCTTTAAAAATGGGCCAGGTGGGGGATTATAATACAGAACTAGGAACCAGCAAGGCATCAGTTTGAAATCCACCACAGCCAGGGGCTGACAGAGTGATGGTAAACATGTTGCATGTCTCTTACGGCTCCATGTGTTCTGGTCTCCGCAACCTAAAAACCAGATGCTGTAGAAACAGCACTCCTCTAAAATTAGATGATGTATCTTAGCTGGGCTATCCTCAGTTTATTACAGACAATGATTTTATTTTTGTTTTCTTTTAGAATTCTTCAGATCTTACTTGTAACAAAACAAGCATCATATTAGACCCAAACAATGTTGCTCCTGGCACTTTAATTGCCCCTATGCCTTGCATACACTTCCTATGACTTGGATACATATACCCTTTGACTTGGATACTGTTATCAGCTCAGTATGTCTTTCCTGGCAAAAACATTACAGAAGAGTGGGGAAAGGGGCCCAGAAGATTCAGCGAATAGATACTGTGACTAAAAAAATCATTTGCCTTGATCAGTCTGCATGTTACAAAAAGGAGAGCACAGCAACAAAATGCAGTTACTTATCTGTAGTTTAAAATAATGTTTGTGGCTCAAGCCTGTGCTTAAATTAGTTACACAATATCTGCAATAACGCTAATTAGGGTAACAATTGAGTGCATTCAGAGAAATAAGGGCAATCCTACAATCATTCTCTTTCAGCTGGTTTTCAGCAGGAGGAGCTGGACTGCAGCTCTCATTGGCTAATAGTTCTACAGAATTGTGCAATGTATGGAAAATTGTCGATGCCAGCATATTAAGATGAACTGGCAAGCAAGCTGAACACTTTGAACTGGTTTCAAATGGTTGATGAAAGGGGACTGTGGCCTACAGTTATTCATAAGAAAGTGTATGATTTTTTGTCCATAAACAGCAAGCATCAGTAGTCCCTTTAAAGTACAAGTTTACTGTGTCATGGTAACATACTACACAGCTTTTTGGAAGGCTGGGCCTGTGGTTCAATGGACAAGCAGCCAGCCACTCCCACTTCCTCACCTATATAAGCAGTTCCTATCAGCCTCCTTCTGAATCACTTTTTCTTTGTGGCCGGAGGCTCTGTCGGTCTGCACTCTACAGTTGGCTGGGGCCTACCCTTCTGCCTTGCTCTTTTAGCTTCTGCTTGTTTCTTCTGGACTCTGTTGTCTGTTCTCCTGTGTGTGGTTAGTATTTTGCCTCCGGCTGTGTGCTTCTTTGTGTTGTTTGTTCCCTGGTCCTCTGCGTTTGTGTGTCTTTCGTTTTGCTTTTTTGGGGGGGCATCTGTTTCTAAACTCCTTGTGTATTGCTAATCCAAAGCTCATGCTACTTGCTCTCATTTGCTAGCAATGCAACTACAATCATTATCTGTGTGTTTCAACTCAAACCACATAGCTGCCCCATGCTATGCACCTTAATTATTTTCACCTGGTTCTGGCTCACTCTGAATCCTAGCTAAGCAGCTCAGTCATGTTTTCTCAACCCATACTACATGTCTTACTGCTGCCTTTCAGAGCATTGCCTCTCTCTCCTGTCTATGTTCATCACATCCTATGTTTATTTATTTATTTTTTTTTCATTTATTTAGTTTTTGTTGAACGGGTAAGTGCACTAGACAAATTCCTCCTATTTTCAGGCACGACCCGGGGAAGGGGGATACAGATGAATGCCAATTGACTTTGAACCAGATTAAGCTGTTGGTGGTATTTTAGTGACTCAGTACAACTCAGTTACTCAATACAGAAGTTGCTGTCTATATTTGTACACTGCTATTATACTCTGAGGTTAGCTAAGCCACTGCTGTAAACTAGTTTCAATCTCTGCCAGTGGGTCTCAGTGCCTTCCATCACTTTCTTGTTTTTTCTGCGGTGGGGACTTGGAGGTGTTGGGGGAGTCATGGCCCCGTGTGGCTACTTACTTTATGTTCTAACTCCTGCCTCCACTGCTAAAAATCCTCAGAGTATTCGTCACTGTTATTGGCTTCTTGAATGCTTGGCTGGCTTGCCTTATTATTCATATTGCTGTTCCTCCAACCTACGTGCAGGTCCAACTATTGCTACTTTGTTTTGCAGATCAACGTGCAGGTCTGACTATCGCTACTTTACTTACTGACCTATGTGCAGGTTTGTCTATTGCTACTCTGCCTTACTTACCTATGTGCAGGTCCACTCTTTGCTTACGCAACCATTGCTTAATGCTGAACCTCACTACTACCATCTGACCTACATGAGGTCCCAGCACTCTATACTTATTCAGCTTCTCTTCAGTTTTGGGGCACACCATTCTGGTGCAGGGTCTCCCTGCAGCTGATGGTCTCATACTGCATTTCTAAGTCCACATCTTAAGCGTGCCTGACTTGGGGTGGTGTCCTTCTCATCTGGGCCATATCTGGGAATGTCCCCGCTCTGGGCCTGGCTTTATCTGTTTGAGACTTGATAGCAGCTCCTTGTGTAGAATTTAAGATTAGCTGTGAAGGGTGGTAACAGTGACATCCTTTGGCTATAGTATTCTTACTAGCAAGGCACCTTCATGGCATTCTCCCTATGACTGCCTCTGATTCACCTCTTTTATTTTTAGGGTGAGTAGGCCAGGTGAGTGCCTTAGCAGTCTTTGCTCTCCTTCTCCCACCTTGGTTGCCTGCAATGTTGCAGAGCACTCTCACAACCTTCTACGGCATTCCCGTTAGAGGGATCGAGTGAGAGGTTTCCTCTAAATTGGAATATTCCCACCTGTTGGGTTTCTAAATTGCAGCAGCAGAGCCATCACAAAATAAACATCCCAAGCCTGCAGGGACGGTGATCTAGGCCTTGGATCCCCAGAGATTTCCTCCTCAAGGTTTTTTTTTCTCTCCTCCATACCTCAGGTCATAAATGTTAATTAGCCGTAGTTAGTTTCCCTAGTTCCTTTAGGTAGGTTCAGCTGTTGGATGGAGGTGGATGGTGTCCCTACTTGCCATTCCCTCTCTCCTTAGGAGGCCTCAACAATCTCAGCGCAACCCATTGTACTCATGTCATTGCTAACCTGCACCTCTCATTATGTTATCAAGCTGCCTGATGCCTTATCTACTACTATGTCTCATAGCTACTGATTGCTAACATGCTTTATACTACTACATTTCTTTTTGGGACTCCTTCCCAAGGTACCATTAGCCAATATAATTATCCTGCAGCACCTCTAGGGGTAGAACCCTTTTTCAGAGTTCCTTGTCTTTGGTACCCCTACAGGGTGGTAATTCCTCTAGAATAGAGAGTGTGAACGGCCAAAAACTGAAGTAACACAGCTGCCCAAGCATAATACTATACTGGCTGCATAGGCCATTGAATTGGAAGGTTGGGCCTGTGGTTCAATGGACAAGCAGCCAGCCACTCCCACTTCCTGACCTATAAAAACGGTTCCTCTCAGCCTCCTTCTGAAGCACTTTTTCTTTGCCCCACCATCCTCCCCTCCTTCTCCAGTGGCTGCGCCTCTCTCCTGAGGATCCTTCCTAAGGTACCTTTAGCCAAGGGAATCATCCCATTGCAACTCTAGGGGTGGAACCCTCTTCCAGGGTCCCTTGCCTTTGGTACCCCTACAGGGTGGTAATTCCTCTGGAATAGAGAGTAAGAAAAGCCAAAAACCTAGGTAACACTGTTGCACAAGCATAACACTATTCTGGCTGCGTAGGCCATTGAACTTATAAGGGGTAACACTTTGCCTGCCTTGACCGTCCCAGTCCTGATAATGTGACTGCATGCTCTGGCTGAAGTTCAGCCAGGAAAACCAAGAATGGAAAGGACAAAATGCTCCACAACTGTGATGACAACATGAAAATTGAATGAATTTCAATAAAAGTACAAACTGCACTATTCAAATGAATCTGAGCACATGAGAGAGAGAGAGAGAGAGGTAGAGAGAGATAAACTCAAGAAGTTGGTTCTCCTATATAGTACCCCCCTTTCCACGGACTGGCAGGAGTGCATGTAACAGCGTGATATCCATTATAGTTTTTTTACTCTCTGTCATGCACTTAGCTTCAAGGGTTGTCACTGACTACGATGCAGACACTCATGCCTTATGGGACCAGGTTCAGTCAATCAATCAATCAATCAATCCAATCAATCAATCTTTATTTAACCAGATGTAGCACCATTGAGTAAAACCCATTCACAAGGTGGGCCAGGGAAAGTTCACAAGTGATACAAATGGACAAATATACACGATACAGATAATCTTGACACAGTAGGAGATTTTTACAAAGTACAAATAATGTAAATAGATGATTATGCAAAACACCAATAATCCTGACACAGCAGAATGACCTTACGAAGTACAAAATATAAGGGTAGTTAAACTACAATGTATATAATTATAACAATGAGTACTAGAATGAAATTAACAGTGCATATATAGTGAGTGCTAAGACAAACAATGATCAGGTTTACCAGACATAAAATTGCAAGGAATGGTACTGGCAATAGTGGGACACCATAAATGGGAATGGGGCACTCAGTAGAAAGGCTGTAAGTGTGGAAAAAAGGGAGCAGTAAAGTAGTAGGAGGGAAGGGGAAAGTATTAGGCATAGGTTGAAAGGGAGGTCTAAACAGTTCCCACAAAGTGTTGCCCTGCAAGTGGAGGAGTCCTGAGGGCGTGACAGCTTGCTACTGGCTCCTACTGGCCACATTTGTTACTGCCAGTGAGCTTGTCACAGTCACAGCATCCCAAAACAAATGAAATTACTAGTATGGTAATGAACGGTGTACAATGTTAGCTGTTTCTCCCAGCACTGCTGCATGTCACCTGCTGACCGCTTGGACTCATGTACTCATGTGCAAAAGATCAAAGTGGCAAAACTTCCAATTTAAGTCACATTAACCCCCAAAAAAAGATTCAAAAATGAGAATGGATCTGGAGGAGCCATTCCTCTCAACCTTCTGTCAATGAAATAAGGGACATGGACACTCAAAATGAGGGACACTGACCTCATAATGAGAGACACATCCTTATACATGGAGATACAAGATCAGAACACTGTGGAAACCTTTGTTGTCACCTGTACAAACTTTATTTACAACTTAGCAGATTACAATATTATGCATTTTTGCTTTAAACTCTGAATTCCCAGCACATCCTCTGTGTGAGCAGCACCGTTTCTATGAGGGATGAATGAAGGACAGGGCAATTTTGAGGGTTAAAATGAGGGATGTCCCTCTCAATGAGGGACATTTGAGAGGTATGTTCAGAGTAACAGACTGCAGCTCTAAAATAATGACTCTAGTTGAAAAAAGCTAAGAGATCCAGTGCTAGGGGCTGAAAAAACTAGTGGGGAGACATAAAAATGTCCATTAGGGCTCAGGGTGAAACAGCACAGATGCCGGTTTTACGAGGTTGTAGAGAGGGGACCTGGAAGTTGCTTTATGCAGCATGTGGCATCTGGCATGCCAATTCACTTATTTTCTCTGCTTCTGATGGTGATGGGGTCGCTAAGCTGATCAAACAGCCTCAGTATTTCTCTGTGTAAATAAATAAATAAATTAACCTAAAAGAAGAATAATTTAATGAACTCCAGAGATAGACTAAACATAAATAAAAGTTTATTTTAAAGAAAGAGTGAATGGTTGATGAGCTGGGAGTCAAAAATAGAGGAGGTCTGAAGTATAGGATGGGAAGATAAACTCTAGTGAAGGAACAGCTGCTCACTTGCAAACATTAGGAGCCACTGAGGGAGGTGGGAGTCATATGAATTTTTGCTAAAGTGAGAGAGCACTGTAACAACACACTTGCTATCCTCAGCAGGAAAGGTACTCAGGCACTGTCTCATACAAATAATCATGTTCAGGTAGGGGAACAAGGAGCATTCTGAGCATGATGGAACTCTGCTGCTTGCTGGGCAGCATCTTATAAATGAAAAGATGCAGCTGCACCCTGATAGGTGCGACTGCTTCCTTTCAATTACACAAAGTATCCACCCACCAGCCAGGCTAAACTGCATCACGATCAGCCTGCTCCTCATTGGGCTGTTAGTGGTGAGACCTCTGCAGCCTGAGCTGCACTGGATGCCACAGTGACACACCTGTGCAGCCTCTACTCTCCCAAGTAGCCACAAGGTGTTCACTTCATGCTATGGGCAAGCAAACATAAAACGTAATCCTCATCGAATGTCCCCACCACCAACTTCTGGCCACCCATCTGTGCAGTACCTTTTAACTGGTAAACAGTTAAAACAGTGACTTAAAATTGTCTCCACAATTAGGGTGCTGCAACAAGAGTGACAGTGAAAGGGTAAATCTTAATTTTAGATTGCCCCTCACTGATGCTACCCTGTGTTCCCACACTGTTACACCCCCGTCCAGGGCATACCCTCCTCAGAGGTTGTTATATTAATTTTTTTTGGGGGGGACCCCCCACATTGGTGGGTGCAGGGGGGGGGCAAATCCCTCCCACAAAACAGGACTGTTTCTCAGGATGGCACTTTGGTGCTACACATCCTGGGAGCAGCAATGCCTAGTGCCCTAATGCCAGGTGCGAAATGCCTTTGACAATATTGGCATTGGCAAAATGACTGTCGCACCAATATGGGTGAACCCTTTCAACTTAGTAAGTGTAAAATGAGCAGCTGCCTTAACAATCAATGCCACATCTTAGAAGAGGTGGAGAGAAGGAATTCAGTATCAAATCGATATCACCAGAGAGTGGCATTTCAATTAGAAAGGGGGCATATGAATATTCAGACCAATCTGTTTTTTTTATTCTACTGCTACCTGTTTCTCCAATGGAGAGGATAATTTGAAAAAATATTTTTACCAAGACTGTGATCAGTTGATCTAAACTGAGCAGATATACAGATTAAGTACTTGACCAGATAGTGTAGTTTCTGAGTTAAAATGATGAAAGAGCAACTGACAGTTTTGGAAATACCTTTAAAAACATATAATTTAGATGCAGTTAAACTTATAGTTCATGTATTTTCTGTATTTCTCTATCTTGTGTTCCCTCTTAAAAAGATATTTGCATGCAAAAAAAAGGACTTTTGTTTTCTGTATGCATCATCTGTCATTGTTTTATATTCCCCAAGCAGAAGTCATAATCCCTGGCTTGTGAGATCACAACTGCTTCTCTGGCTGTGGGCAGTGATGTCACAAAGAGAGGATTATGACTTGTGGGGAATGAAAAATAGGAGTAGATGAATTGTAAAGTGCAGGGACCCAGTGTTCAAGTTAATACCCTTAATAATAAAGAGCAAGAGGAAGATTAAAACTGAAAATAGTTAAATTCTAGCTTACATTTTTTTCAAAATTTTATGTTTCTCAAAGTTTTCCTTGAAGCAGCAGTTCATCTTTAAAATGGAGGAGGTACAGGACAGATATAGATTTGGAAATGGACATAGATAAAGGGGCTATTCTCTGACTAATGAGTGGTATAGATAATCCACTATCTAACCACCTCCAGTTCTTAACCTGCCAGTAGAGATGCAACAGGTGGACTGCCATATCCCACAACCCCCTGCCCTACCCAGTCACAATAGTGCTACCAGAATAGCACACGTAAAGAGAGAGCTAGTTTGAATAGCACTGCCATGAACAGCAAGAGGGGACTGACAGGGCTTGCAGTAAGCACTCCCCAGGTCACTGTCCATGGTGCTACCACAGGACAAGGGCAGCAGAATTCTAGAGGCTGGCCAAGCTGCTCCTGTGGTGTGGAGGGCTGAGGCCTGGAGCAGCTCGGGTGGTAGTAGAGGCCAGGGTTCTAATTCTGATCTCCCTAGATTTTGCCTTTATCTGGACTTATTTTTTTTTTTTACAAGGGGCCATGGAAACAGTATTCCATGGCCCCACAATTTTCTTCTTGCCCCGTGATCCACTCCTCCAGAGTTAGGATCTATTAGTCCAGGGGTGTGGGGGTGGAGCCCCCCAAAACATAAAGTGGCGGCATTTTGACTGGCACGGTTCTTGACTGCGCTATTTTCAGTCGTGCTATTCTGACCTAGTGCCACCTCCTGCTCATGTAGACCAGGGGATCCCAGTCACTGATAATGCAGGGCTTCAAATCATGGTCTGGCCCGGTTCCCCTCTCTGGATCATCACTTGTGTCCATGAGATCATCTCATCCAAATGTAAAGACAGTGATGGTCTGGGGCTATGTATGTTGCCCCTGAGCTGGCCTAAAAGGATTAGCATTTGGGATTGGAGAGGCATAAGACGGCAACATGGAAATCACACATATGCCAACCTGACTTTAGCTTGGGCCCTGAAACTGTTGTTCTGTTTTCATGTATACTGCAGTTGCAGTATAGACATTTACTGGTCTAATCTACACAGTGAAATAACTGTACTGGTACTACAGAACATACTTTAGTACTGCTAAACTCATGCAACAAGAGCTGTAAAAATGATGTGCATTTTTGGGATCCACTGCCTTTTTGTGCCCTGAACTGTTAAAACAGATTTCTTGAAAATATTTACTACAAAGTCAATGTATGCAAGACGGCTTGCCATAGTATTTCAGATAATGACAAAGTGATCTAAATTATAGATTGAGACACCACTGCCAATCAATCAGAGCACTCCTTTCCCCTAAATTTGAGACAATCTAATTCTGTAAAAAATGTGTCTTGTACCATAGCCCTGGTAACTGGAATATTCAGGGAAGTATTTTTAAAATGTTGTTCAAGAAGTTGATCAGTTGGTCATTCCCAATAAATACAGTATTTATGACTCCCCCGATGGCACTCTTAGGATTGTCAGAGGAAAAATGCATGTAAGAACACTCTTAAAATCCAAAGAGTGTAGTTGCTGTAGATTTAAATGTATACTTAATACAACCACTTGGCTTGTACATTGTCTCATTCATAACACTTAGCTTTAATCTTTTTACAAAAAGAAAATATTAATCTTTTCAGTTGACACTGCCATCAAGTGTCAATGATTACTTCCTCATCTAAATCAAATCCAGTTCACACAGAAATGGTGCTGTATTATTTAAGCAATTAGGCACAACAGGACTTGGGCTATTGGCATGCCTTATCAGTATATTATTTCTGAGTGTGCTAAATGCCTTATTTCCTTGGGTTGGCTTGGTACTTGGCTTATACTCTGAAAGTAATACACATGCAGTTTGTCATTGTTAGCAAATACTGACTAGGATGTACAAGTCTGTTTAAAAGGTAATATTTGCTTTCGTGAAACCTTGTCAGCCTGCCTTGCACAGTGATTTGCATACCCATGATACCTTGCACTAGGATTGGGGCTTTAGAGTGCACTGTATGTGTGTGGTTAGGAAAGATGCACAGAAACCAAACAATCTGGATATTTCTTCTTAGTAGCCTGTTATGGTTCCTATGCAATGCACTTCTTGTAGACTGTCTCTTCAGTATCCTACCTCTGAGTGTATTAAAGGCCTGAGGGCATGGGTTATTGGAGGATTTGTGAATGGTTTGTGTGGTGTCGTGTAGCATAGCTGAGTCTCTTAAATCACAGAAGAACTGGGTAAATCCCTCAATTATCCAGATTCTTGAGTGTGTTATTTTACAATGGACCCATTAGTAAAATAAAGAATCTTTGATATCATAAATCTTTTTTAAAGCTTTGATTGAAATATTGTTCTACCCCCTGAAAAATAGCCCCCCAGACAGCATTGGATGAACAAAATACTTACTTTTTTGCATTAAAACATGCTTGGTGCCTCTCTTGACTAACCCTCCATAGTAGTTTAATTATTAAATTACTAATGTGTTGGAAGGAATTTGTATGCATAGCAATTGCAAATTCTTGCTGCTGGTGTGCATAGACTGCACTACAGGGGGCTGGGAGGGAATGTGGGGGCTCTGGAAGGGTTTGGGTGACAGTGGTTGAAAGCATGACAAAAGATAAAAACACACTATCCCATGTAAGGGGATTTGTGTGTCTAGCACTTGTAAGCATTTGTTGTGCACAGGCTGTGCTGGAGGGGGTGAATAGAGCGAGCATCAGTGACCATGTTTCTGTATCCAAGCTGTGCTGCATGCAACTGGGAGAGAATCTAGAGAAAACCCAGATTTAGAAGCAGGCTAAAATAAATAAATGAATAAATTAACAGGCATGATCAGATAGATGAAAATGCACAGTACAACTTTAAAGTGGGCAGACCCTGTTTTTGAGGGCAGTCATTTACAGTTTCAAATTAAAGATGGTGGCATATCTGAATTTTAAAATTTTGTGAAGTGGTGTGTACTGATTTGTTGTGTTTACTTATGTAGTGAGGTCTTCCGGGACATCACTCATGAGTTACTGCAGGATTTACTCACAGGTAAAAACCCAAGCTGACCAATCAGATTTAAGTATTTTAAATGTCCATTGTCTAATCATTAAACTAGGTTGACAGGGATTAGTCATAACATAACAGCCTTAACTCAGTCTTGTTTATGAACATATTTATTTTTTGTTTATCAGGTGAGTGCACTAGGTAAAAAGATGCCTATTCTAGACATGATCTTAGATAAAGAGCCATTGCAAATGCTGCAAGTTTTCAGTGAGACCACAGAGGAGATGATTAAACTGATTCAGAAAGGGAAAATACATGCTTTAAAATGTTTTTTAGAGTAGAATCATCAAGATGGTGTGCAAGCTGAGTTTCTGTTTCAAATCGGAGTGTGTGTGCATATGTATACAGTAGAAAACATAGTTACTTTGATCTAAGGCAGTTGTAGAAAGTAATAAGGCAGTTTACTGTAAATGGCATTTGGGTAGTCATCATAGTTTGGTTCACTTAAAGCACACTATCTCAGCTTTCTAGACAGCACAGGGTCTTTTTTTCATACTGCCTAACTGGGTAGCATTTGATGACAGTCACTGGCATTGGTAAGGCTGCAGCATATCTTTTGGGAATGTAATGGTTCATGACTTTAGAGCAACTCAGGGCTTTCTGGTAACCTTGAAGTGTTTTCAGTGAGTAATGCTACTTCAGAATCCAGCAGCTGTACTGTCTGATTTTGTTGTGCTATGTATCTGCACGTGTGTTCTGATTGATTCTTACATATCCTTTCATGACTTTTAGTGCACTGCAAACAGATTGAGGAGAAAAATGCTTAGTGTAAACAAAATAATTTGCCATATCCCACACAGTAGTTCATGGTATGGATTATGGACTCAGCAACCAAAATACACCTGGATACAGTGCTCCAAGTACACTTTGGCACATACTGTTGCGGAAATGTGATGCACAAAATCCATTTTTGAAGAACAGAAATGCAGTGGTCCTTCCACACAGCAGTCTCACTTTCCAGACTACTTCTGATATAAGGCTTCCATGCCTTGCATACCTCTTCTATTGAAGCCCATAACACTCATCCTAGAGATAACACTAATACATTTGAATGCCAAAACATGTTTGTCTGGCTTCAAGTCCAGTTTTTGCGTGGTGTCCACAATATGTGAGAACTGAAGGAAGGTAGCTTTTATACAGGCATCAGAAGGACTGTGAAAAGGCCTTTCTGGGGAGTCTGGAGTAGTTCATTGTCTGCTAGTATGGGGTTCTGTACTAATAAGAATATTCTGTAGAGTAAGACAAAGAGAGGTAAAAAACAGGAACAGCAGAATGAGCTACAGACAACACAAAAGCCTTCTTCCAGTGTATAAATAGAAGGAGGAAGCTGAAGGAGGGAATTGGGCACCCCAAAAATAAAGGAAGGGGAGGAACCTATGAGTGAACAAGGTGCAGTGAGTTAGATGCTGAATGAATACATCAAGTTTTAAATTCAAATTTAAATTAAAACAGAGTATGGAAGTAATAGAGTATTTGTCTGTAATATGCATTTCTCATGTACTATTGTTTATTTTATGTAATTGTAATCTTTTTTATGGTTTGAACTTGGACCCCATTGAAAATTAGTTTAACCACTCAATTGGGTTATCCTTTTCCTAGACTTGTAAGGAATACATTTTTACAAACAAACAAAAAGTATATGATCATTATGTGTACAGCAATTTTCAAGATTGTTCTGTACACTTCATTTTGGTGTTCCTAAAGGGCCCCCAGGTGAGGGAGGGTGCTCATTGAGAGGGTCCATGGCATCAGGGGCAGTCATTATGCAATCTGTGGACCTCATTCTCAGTCAAGTAGCTGACAATCAGGTGAAGATCAAGTCAGGATAGTCCCAAGAGACTGAAGGGGTACACCCAAGGATCACAGAGGAGCTAAAGGAACAATTAATTGGGTCACTTTTAATAATCTTACATGAGTGTGTCTAGATAACTGTGGTACTGTAGGACTGGAAAGTGCTCAATACGGTTCCTTTGTCAAAATGGGGGAAGGGTGGACCCAGGTGACTACAGACCAGTCAACCTGACATCACTGTGGAGCAAGATCCTAGAAGCCATCATCAAGAACAGAATAATGAATACTTAGCTGAGGCAAAAGTTCTCACCCCCCTCTCAGCATGGCTTTATAAGAAGCAGAACATGCTAAACCAACCTGATCACCTTCTATGAAGGGGTGATTAGAGTGGTGGATAAGGATTAGTGATGCTCGGATAGTGCTTTTGTGGATCCAATTGTGATCCATCAGATAGTGGCAGTATTGACCTGGGATCCAACCAAGTTAGAGGTAAGATCCAGTTAACATCCTGCACTATCCAACATTGGATTCAGAGATCCATGGTCAGATCCAGGGATCTGTGGTCAGATCCAGTGTCAGATCCATGGGATCTGTCCGTGGATCTGGGGGGATCTAACCTAGATCTGGGATGGTCAGATCCATGGTAGGATAGTGCTATTATCCAACCAGATCCACTATCTGGCCAAATGTCAGGTATCTGGTGGTATCATAATTCATAGGATACCATCTGAGCAATGCTAATAAAGACAGATACAATTTTATTTTTAAAAAGGAACAAACATTAGGGACAGATGGCAAAACCATAGATATAGTCCATCTGGACATCAGAAAGGCCTTTGACACTGTGGCACATGGTAAGTGTATGGGAAAATACACCAGTGTGGGATACAGAAAGCATATGCAAGGTGGATTTCTAACTAGCTTAGGCACAGGAAACAAAATGCTGTTGTGGATGGGCACTACTGTACTCTGAGTGGAAAGTGCTACTCAGTGGTGTCCCTCAGGGATTGGTGCTGGAGCCACCACTATTAAAATATTTTATCAAGGATCTGAAAAATGTGGTCTCCAGCAGGCTGCTTAAGTTCTCTAATGACACTAAGATGGCCAGATTGGTGGATTCCCTTAATGATGGGGTCAGACATCATGAAGACCTCAACAAATGGGGCAATTTGGTTAGATTCTTGGAGGCAAAGATTTAGTGCAGCCAGTTGTAAGGAATTATACCTGGGGAGGACAAACAGAGGTTGGATCTGCACACTGGGTGGGGCTCTACTTGCTGCACTGTTGAAGGAAAAAAATCCTCAGACTCAAAATAGGCAAGAGGCAGGAGAATGAAAAACAGTGTGTGACCACACTCAAGAAAAGTGGGAGAGTACCGTGGTGCATCAAAAGGAGGTGATCAACAGAGCAGGAGAGGTAACCCTGCCACTTTACAAGTCCCTGGTCAGATCCCACCTGGAATAATGTATGCAGTTCTTGGCTCCTCAGTAAATGCTTGATGGGAGATTTCAAGCTTTATCATGTTCGCTCTGCAGCAAAAGAGAATAAGAGGGGCATGATCTCAGTATGTTGCTTACTCAAGGATATCAACAAGTTTGAACAGAAAGAGATGTTCCATCTGATGTGCTCTAGCAGGATGTGGGTACATGCCCAGAAGCTCAGAGGTGATAAATACAGGGGTAATGTTAGGAGGCACTTCTCCTAGATGGTAGTGAAACTATGTAATAACCTACCGGTAAAGAGTATGGATATGAAGAGAGTAGTTGCTTTCACAGGATACCTTGACAAATTTCTGAATACCTATGCAGCATACTTACAAAGCTATGCCTTTAAAGTGGAGGGGCAGACCTGATGTACCTACCACCCCTTAGGATCAATAATTACCATTTTACCATGTCATTTATTAGATAATAAAAGAAAAGAGTTAGATGAAATGCACTCTAATAACAAAAAGTGACATTATTTTCAACATTTTGATCATTGGTCTTTTTTATTGCTTTATAGATTATGCCTGATACAGATTTATGATACAAAATGTTAATATAGTCAATTAAACTTCTATGCAGTTCAGATATATGCACTTTTTGGATTATAGTAGCATGGTAGCACAACTATAGTTAGGGCTGAGTAGACTGTTTAATGTTAAACCTCTAACTTTGCACTTTAATAGTTTTGCCACCATTCATGATTTGCATTAAATTGCACATGTGTGGTCTTGGGGGCAAAGTCTCTAGACATGCCAAGTTGCATTCTGATCGTAGGTCAGGATTCTGAGATCTAGATAGTGAAAACATTGGGTATTTTTTTTTTTTTTGCTGTTTTTTTTTTGTCATCATTTAGTGCCCAGATGGTTTGGAATTTGGTCGACAATTTTCAGTGTAGAAAGGGCTTGGGCCAGAGTGGTGCCTTTTATTGGTTTGATAAAAAAATGTTAATCCATTCCAGAGTTATAAGGATTTGAATTTTTGTTCTAAGCATGCTCATTATGGTCATTTTGATTACTGTTTCACATGAAAAAAGAATTGGGGCCATATGAAAAATGATTCAGTTTCATATGGGAGGTAATCTTTTTTCATGGGAAACATTTTCTTTTTATCATGTTTCTGTTTTTTTCTCAAAAACAAATTTTCAAAACCCATAAAAATGGTATCATGGAAACATACCAACGTATGTGTCTTGTTAATCAGGACCCCACTGGGTGGATTCTGAAGTTACTTTTTGGACAAATTATCAAGAAATATGTTTTTAACAGATTTAAAAATATTTTTTCGTGAGCCAATTTTTTTTTTCATATGGCCATACGAAACAAGAATTTGCCATAGGAAACAAGATTGCCTTTGTATGAAAAAAGAATTTTGAGTTAATTATTTTCACATTCTTTTTTTATATGAAGGAATCTTTTCTCATGAATATGATAGCACCACATGAAAAAAGATTCTTTCATATGAAAAAATGTGGACTTAGTTTTTTTCACATTATTTTTTCTTCTGAAGGAATCATTTTTCATGTGTATGACACAATCTCATGAAGAAGATTCCATCATATGAAAAAATAATTTGGACTTGTTTTTTTCACATTCTTTTTTTGTATGAAGGAATCTTTTTTATGAGATTGTGTCATTCTTATGAAAAAAGAATGAATCGTTCAAAGAATTTGAACTTAATTTTTTCATATTCTTTTTTTTTTACATTCTTTTTTTGTATGAAGGAATCTTTTTTGTGAGATGGTGTCATTGTCATGAAAAAAAAATTCCTTCATATGAAAAAATTATTTGGACTCAGTTTTTTTCCCCCATTCCAAATTTAACAAGCCATAACTCCATCAATACTTGCAGTTAAGGGACAATCTATATAGCAAAAGAAAGATCTTAACTGGTAAAACAGCACTAATGCATAATACCCCAACAAAAAAAAATTAGGGGCCATCTAAAAAACATACAAAAATTAAAAAAAGGAAAATTCCCATAGGATAACATTGCAACTCTAACAAGCAGTACATCTGTCAATCTTTGGAGTTAAGGACAACCCCAAAAAAAGGTCTCAGTTAGCACTACAACAGTAACACATAATTCCCCCAAACATTCATGGGATATGCAGTTTACCTCAGAATTACCTGCAATATTGACCATGGTGCAAAATCCACAATGAAAGTCTGATAATCAAAAATGCATCAAAGCTGTTTCTACTCTTCTTCTACAGCAATAGCAAATTTTAGAGCAAACAGAAAAAAATTTACAGACTTGGCTAAAATTGAGAAAAACACATTAAGTGCTGACAGTTAAGAGGGTCACTTAATATATTTTTCCATTTGAAGTGAGCCTCACAAAAAACAATTACAAAAAAACACATACATTGTTTTTCTGGAGGCATGGAAGCACAGGGCCTTCTGGGTCCTACAGTTCCATAGCCAGATGGATGAGTGCATCTATGGAGGGATGGAAGCACAGGGCCGAGAGGGCCCTGTGCTCTCCTAGGCACATGGATGTGTTTATGCAGGTTCTGAAGGGATCGGCATGAATGATGATACAACTATACCATCTCAAAAAGTAAGGGCATTTTTTTACAAAAGAACTGTGTTAGTGCACCAGTTAGGGTTCAGGTCAAACCAACAAAAGCAGAGAAATGTTTTCTTAGAGTTTCCAACTATAACACCCCACTCCCACCCTGCAAGCAGCAAAAGGGGGAAAAAAACATTATAATTATAGGTGTCCTGAGTCTTGCCAAATCAGGCCTGGGGTCTTCCTTGGGGTTATCAGCCTTAATGTTCACCCCATTCTCATATAGTCTGCACATCTGAGGAAATTTGCTGATGGAATGGGGAAGTTTTAGGGTTGATAACCTCAGAAAGAACCTCAGTACTATTCAACAAGATTCAGACCCAAACTGTAAGTTTTGTTTTTCATTTTGCTGCTTTCAGGGTGGGGGTGGGAGGTTTTAGGGCTGGAAACCCTAACACCACATTTACCTACTTTTGTAGGTTTAAATTGAACCCTAATTGGTGCGTTAATAAAGTTTTTTTTGCAAAGAATATACAGTATACATATTTTTCTTCAGTCTCAGTTTCTGTTCTATGCTGTTTATTTTTCTGGCTTATGCATAGTAACTTTTGGTTCTAAGCAGCTTTTTTGCCTCTTTTCTTGGTTTTCTGACCTGACTAAAGTGATGATAGCTTAGGCTGGAAATTAAATTGTTACTAAATGATGCTGTAGGTGTAGCTGAAAAAGTAGGATGAGTCCTGTACTCTCAGTATGTTGCCTGTCAAATGTGAAACTCAAGAGAACTGTGCTTTCCCCTGAGCATGAAGTACAACTGCTTGATAAGCTATCCCTGCATGGAATAAAAAAGATAGTTAATTACTGCACTGATAAACTTGCTTTCCTGTAGGCTTTTAAAATACACAGTTTATTTTCTGGATATATGCAGATTCAGATGTATGCACAAATATTGCTGCCCTCAACAGTATGCAAACAAGAGGAACAGACTGGACTAACTTTATTTTCTGTTTTCAGCATGCATTGATCTACTGTAACCCTTTTATAGTATATGGTTAGGGCTTATTGTGGATGGAAATCAGCAGCTGCTAAAACCTTGTAGGACAGTTCAAAGGTCAGAAAACTTGTTGTACTATTGGACTGAGATTCCCTATCTGGAACTGTGCATATATAAACATGATGATAGACTAGCAGTCAAGTTGTTCCGTAAGGAGACCAATAAGAATGTGATCTTACATGCTAATAGTTTTCACCCTAGGGGACTGATTCAGTCCATTCCATTTGGACAGATCTTAAGGGCCAAAAGGAACTGTATGGACCCACATGAGTTTGACAAGGCCAGATTAGAAATGGTCCATAGATTTAAACAAAGGGGATACAAGTATGAGACTTTACAAGGGACAACTGTAAGGGCTGAGACAAGGGAAAGGCAGACTCTCTTGACTCCACATGTAAAGGTTGGGGATGGTAAGGAGGATAGAGTTGTACTGTCCACAGTCCATAGTGCCATTGTTTCTAAAGTTAGAAATATTGTAACTAAACATTGGAAGGTACTACAGACCACCCATGTTACACAACAAATGTTTCAACAGTTACCTCTCGTGGTTCCAAAAAGGAACAAAACTTTGGGTAATCAACTAGTAAGAACAGAGCATAGAATACCAGACAATCGTCCACAACATTTTTTGAATTTAGCAGAAACAAAAGGAAACTATTAATGTGGTCACTGTATAAATTGTAATAATACCTATAGAATTAAGAACATTCGTAACACAGCAAGGGATGAAGAAATAGCTATACATCAGTTTATTAACTGTTCCACTGTTGGGGTTATATATTTATTAAAATGTCCTTGTGATAAGATTTACATAGGAAAAACAGTGAGGATGTTGAAAGTACATATAACTGAACATAAATAAGACATTAGAAGACATGACTTAACGGCTCCTGTGGCAAGACACTTTGTTGAACAAGGACATCAGTTACCACAACTAAGATTCTTTGGACTAGAAAAGGTGGTACCTGATGTGTGTGTGTGGGGGGGGGGGATTACAAAATGAAAATTCTTACCAGGCAGGCTTATTTTATAGACAGGTTTGATGCCACAAATCCTAGATTTGGGTTGAAAGATGGCATAGATTGGCAGCCGATTTTGTAGGGGTTAAACAGGAAGAAAACTCAATAAAAATGCACATTTGGCTAAAGAACTAAATTTAGCATGGGATTGGGAGTGATAATGATCAGAAAGGCAAAAGAAAGTAAAAAAAAATTGGAACAATATAATGAGCATATAGGTTGACCTCCTGACCTCCCAGTGGGTCACATTTAATAACTGGGTATTATAGTATAAAATACAAATTTGCAGGACAGAGTGTATTAAGAATAATCATAAAAAATCCTTTGTGTTAAACTTATGACCTCTCACCATGCTTATTTATAATATGAAGGGATATAATATATACTTAATTTTTTTTTAAATGCACATTTGGCTAAATAACTGAATTCAGCATATGACTGGGAGTAATAAAGATCATAAAGGCAAAAGAAAGTAAAAACGATTTGGGAACAATATAATGAGCATATAGGTTGACCTCCTGACCTCCCAGTGAGTCACTTTTAATAACTGGGTATTATAGTATAAAATATACATTTGTGGGAAACAGAGCATCACGAATAATCATAAAAAATGATTTGTGTTAAACTTATGACCCCTTTGACCTCCCACCAAGCTTATTTATAATACGAAGGAATAAAATATATACTTTAAAAAAAAATTAGGTTTCTTCCTACGTTAGAAGATAATATTGATGATAAAAAATTGGCTGTCCCTAGCATATAGCAAATTTGAATAAACAAGGTTAACTAAGAGAATGTTATAACTTGCTTGTTAAATAATATATAGACTACACGGTAACAATATTAACATATGTGAGAAATGATAATACCCAATATAATGCTAATGGCTAGATATCTATGAGAGAGTGAAATAATATTTTTTTCTTATAACCTCACCTTTTCCATTCTCCAATCCCCCCAACCCCCCTGCACTTATATGTTATCCTCTAAATTGTCTGTTCTCCCATTGATATAGTACTGCTGAAAATATACCGTATATGGATATTTAGATAGTTTTGCATGTCTGGACCTTTACCATTTTGAGTATGTATAGAATGATTTAGAGATGCATTTATAAACATATCAGCACAATAACAATAGAAGTACATGTTTCAGGTAGGACACCTAGTGATTTTACTAGGTGCTGCTCAAATAGAGAGAAATCTCTTTTTGTCTTGGCAGGTCGGGTGGAGGAGCAATCGCAAACACCTGGAGACTATTCCTTGGTCTCGTTGTGATGCGTTTTGCACCACACCCATTTCCTATCTTATATGGTATTTGAAGAGTGAACAGAACGGGCTTGACACCTCCATATAGAGAGAAAGCAGGAGGTCAGGCCACGCTCTGCAACAAAACATAAAGTGAGTGCAACTGGAGACTTAAATTTATGAATGTTTCTTTACTTTTAAGACACAGTATTTAGATGAAATAAGTGATGCACACGCTGAGTTAATAAACTGTTTTTGTTTACAGAAAGGGCATATGAGTACAGCAAAATACAAGTATAACTTAAAATTAAGCCAAATCCCTATAAAGGTAAAAATCTCTATGAGGGTAAAAATGGAGAAAAAAATGTGTTTTAAACAACATAATAATTCTCTATGCACATGGACAACTTATATGGAATTGATATAAATGGATTGATGTAGAGAACTGATGTGGGATTTATATAATGTTTTGTGCTGACAGTATACACGTTTACTAGGAGAAGAGCTATTCATTGAATATCAGTAGAAGTAAATTTGTGTTAAGAGAGGTAATGAATTTATTAGTAGACTGTGGTTAGAAATATCAATTTGAAAGTGACCATAGCTATATAGAGATGTTCATTAGAAAAAAAAAATGTTTAAACGTTTTTCAGCTGTCCTATGCTGAATCAGAACAAACAAAAATAAGAGATATAGAATCCAAAATTACAGGCAGGTAATACTGCATTATGATTTATTAGAAAAAAAGTATTTTAATAAAGAAATATTTAGTTACTCTATAAACAAATGATTTTGGTACATTTTGATTTTACAGACAGTATCCAAGAATATATGGGGATACTAGAGTGTGGATATATGGCCTTTGATATATAGGTGAGCAGAGATAGAAAGAATGGAATGAATAAAGGGGCTTAAAGATTTTTTTATTTTAAGTGATTATTCTATTATTGTCCTTGATAGATGCAGTTTCACACTGAAGAAGGATTTTCTGAAATGTTTGTGTTATATGAACTGTATCTGGATATACTAGTGTCAATAAATAATATTTGTTTGAGATATATTGGTGAGTGGGCCTTTGTTGACCAATTTTTGTGATAGAAATGTACTGTCACTCTGACATCACATCGATAGTATAACAACTTTTCAGCCCTGAACTACCACCTGATTGGCTAGCTTGACCAGCTCCAACGGGAAAAACAAATTGAAACATGGCGGTGCAGTTTAGCGATGATTGATCAGTGGACCATCCTAGTTTTGACATAAAGAGCCGCACATGGCTCCGTGTCACAAAAGTTAAATTATTACTATATAAAACAGTGGATGGGTGACCATCCACAACAAGGCAGTTTTCCCATCTTGGTAGTTGATGATATCAGTGAGACCTCTCGAGCTTCTCTCTTGGGGTCTCTATTATGTCATCAACTACCTCGATGGGAAACACAGCCTTGTTGTGAATGGTCACCCATCCACTATTCTATATGTTTTCCTTGAAGCCCACATGATAGCACACCACATCACTTTTTGTTACTGCTTGAAAAATGCTTCTGAGTAAAATAGGCTGTCAGTGCTTATCCGAAACAAAGGCAACTAGATATGGGTATGTAACACTTTTTTTGCAGACTTATGGATAGTAGCGGTATTACTACTAGGGGTGTTTGAGTACCATTTTTGAATACTTGATGAGTAGTCTTATTAGGTATACTAGATAATTTGCTATTTATTATTCAGTATTTGGCCAAATTTTAAGAAAATTCAAAACATTTTTGTCTCTACCCTTTTGGTCAGGGCTAGTCTCTGTGCCACCGTTTCCCCAATTCCATAATATCATGCCATACTCCTCCCCACCATCCTGATGTAGACTGATTCTAAAACAAAATAAATATAATTACCTTCTCATAGCACTGTGCCAGCCGCTGACCTACTGGGTCATAATGTCTTACGCTTAATAGTGTACGACATTAGAGCTAACCCAGAATAGCACTGTACCAGACAGTGAGTGGTGCAATACTGTGAATACTGCTGTACATGGTATTGCACCACTCTCAGTATCCCAGGCAGAGGATAAGACCTCTGCTGGGATGGGGTTCTGCTGAGCAGCTGCCTTGTCTCAATGGACTGAGCCACTGCAGCAAGGAACCCAGGTGCTGCGTCTGGGACTGGGTTTGATTCCTGGTCCCAGAAGCTTTTATTTTTTTTTTTGCACTTTGTGCAATTTCATGTTGACCCCACCCCGGAGTTGAGAATACTTAGTGGGGGGTTTGGGGGAGTAACCCCCCATAACAGGGGGTGCGGGGTGGAGCCCCCACAAAATAAAGATTAATGCCACATGCAAGAAATCGCGCTGTATTGGCAGTGCAATTTTTGCATGTGGTATACTGTCTTGCTACATTATGACCGCGTGCCATTGACTGACATGATCTTTAGAATCAATCCCCCATCTTGCCCTCCCTGGGCCCCAGATTATCAATATTCAATAGTGACTGGCTTCTTGATCTCTGATACACCATTTGGGGGGTAGGGGTGGTAAGTCAAATCCAGGTTAGTTTGTCAGTCCCCCGTCCTTTACCTGTTATGCAACTTCTTGTAGCATACTCAGTCAGCAGGCTGATAGTGCACACACACACACACACACACACTTACCCAGGAAGATAGTGGAGTGATCTGCATAAGTGATGATACAAGGCAGACTGACCAATCAGTTTGCTTAGCACCATCAATATTAGTGACTACCCACGCCTTCCTCCCAGTCACTTGTGTTGGACACTACTACAGTCAGTCAGTCAGTCAGTCAGTCAGCTGACTGAGTATACCATAAGAAAATATGCTGCAGATTAAAGAGGAGAGATTGACTAGCTAAACTAGACTTCCATTTGCCCTTCAGAGTCATGGATTGGGGTGAGGATGTAGCAGTACTGAATATGAAAATCTTGCGGCTTGGGTGTGGGCTAAGGAAGAGGATTGAGTCTGAAGACAGTGTAGGCATCTGGGACAGCCCCGGGAGCTGGCAAATCTTTTCTGAATCAGTATATGGGGCGGGATGGAGGTTGGGATATGACTGGAGTTTTGGAGGTGGGTGGCTTTGTGACTAGCCCTGACCACCTGCAATTGATAGAGGTCTTTTGTCGCCTAAATATTTTTCTCAATATCCCCAAATCAGAAAAATAAGTCAGTATTTGAATTTGTGTATTAACTTATTATCTGTGGTACTGTATTTGGAAATTAATATTTGGGCCTGCCACACCGTTAGTCGCTATCCACATGGCCTTCCCTATACAACTCTTGCAATTGTAAGACTGTCACTGGTATAGCTTGGTTCCTAGTGATGCTGAAACCCATAACATTCACAGTCATTATAACTCCAGAAATCCATGGGTCACTGGAGAAGCTTTATAGACCTTAATCACAGGTGAATTAAACACAAGGCTTAAAACACAAACACAAATAGTGACTGGCAGCCAAAACAGGAAGTATTGAAATCTGTCCTGTCAGTACTTCTGTTTATGCTTCAAGCTTTATTTTCAATCGCCTGTGAGTAAGGTTCATAGATGGGTTCCAGTATTTCTCTATAAAAGTTACTTTAACAGGGATACGTACAGAGATAAAGTACTACCTTAATTTACTACTGAGGAAAATTGCTTCACAGCCTCCAGGAAGTTTCTGAAACAAAAAAATCAAATACAAGACTAAGAAATGATAGGTTTCTCTTTTGCATCTAATGCTGCCAGAATAGACAGACAGACACCAAAAACCTGCACTGTAAGTAGCTTTATGGCACCATGGGGCCGATTCCAGGATGGCCGGTGTAACTTGCCTGCAGTTATGAGTTATTCCAGTTGCCCCTATGCCAGGGACCCTACGCCGCATTCCAGAAGTGGCAAGGTCCTGGCAATTGTAACATGGGACATATACCATGCATGTGGTGGAAGCCCACGCATAGCATATCACAGCCGCATGTTGCAACTCATGGCAAGTGACAGGCAGCACGCCTGAAGCCCCTCCAGCCCCAGACCACCTCAGCAGACACCAGCAGGCATGGGAGGGGCAGGACACATGGCACAGGCATCCGGGGGATGGCGCACTAGGAACAGACCCTCAGGGGTCCAGGCAGATCGGGGGTTGGGGAGCAGAAGTATGTTAGTGGGGGCTTGGGGTTAACCTAGCACCATTGCTGGGGTGCTGCATGGTGGCATCCGATGGTGCCAGCCATCGGATACCACCTAAGACAGGTCCCAGCTGTTGTACATTAGGTATGTCACTGCATCTCTTGTGATCGCAACTGCGGGTTGTGACAGCTGCCCTACTGGAATTGGGCTATGTTGCTGTCATAACCAGCAGTTGCACCAGGCATTGAGGGCTGCAGCCAAAGTGTTGTCATATCCTGTGATTGTCGCAGCCCACATACGCCATGGTGCATCTCACCTCTTGTAGTGGGGGCTGGCGTATCACCTGGTGTAAGTAGCGAGATACGCCATGGGGTTTTGTGTATCTCACCTTATGCCAGCATATTCCCTTCTGGAATCGGACCCCATAATACAATCAGCTATATTTTAAAGATACCCTGAGACTTGTTAGTTTACTAAAAATGTTATCTTTGTGTCAAACCAGAATTATCTGCATATGGAAATTGACCTTTTTATAAAATGCATGCATTAAAAATAATATAGGTTATGTTTAATATGCAATGTTAATTATAACTAAGTTTTAAAACAAAATCAGTTAAAGGTTATAGGAAAATATTTTACACTGTTAAATGCCTTTCCATTGTGCTTTTCATATTGGTCATGTATTCTAACATACTCTGCTCACATTTTTATGTTTGCTTGCACGCGTGTGCAAGAAACATAGTACCATCATCTGAGTTTTTGTAGGTGTGGCACCCTGTCTTCCAGTTCAGTCAGTGTGTTTGCAGGCACGGCCATTGTTCACCAATGAATGCTGCAGCTGTTTATGACAGCAGTTGAAAATGCAGTGCCGTACAGTTGAAAGGGAGGGCTCTGCTTCAGTGAGCAGCAATAAGATAGTGCTGATTGGCATATTGCGTGCTCATGCACTCCCCCCTACGTACACACTGTATGGCCGATGGGGGACCCAATCCCCCATCTGCTCTGCTGTGCTCCCACCAACAGAGTTCCAGGTGCCATGCTGGGAGCCCAGCGTGGCAATGGTCCATAAGGCTGATGGTGGTGCCCAATCCCCGTCGGCTCCACTGTTTCTCCACCCACCAACAGACTACCGGGTGCCACACTGGGAGCCCACCCCAGCATGGCAACAGTCCGTATGTCTGACAGGGGTGCCCAATTCCATGTCGGCTCCACTGCCCCCCAAACAGCCTTCCAGCTGCCACACTGGGTGCCCAACCCAGCGTGGCACAAGTCCCGATTCGTCTACGAAAAAAAAATAACCTGCAAGAAAAAACGTTCCCTCGCTGAATGTCCTGACCCCCCTCCCCCTACCAGCGCCCACCATCTGTGCACCCTACCTCCCCACAACCCCACGTCACCCCATACTTACCTCTGGAGTCCGGTGCAACGATCTTCGGTGGACCAGGAATATGTCTGCACTCTTCAAAGTCGACTGCGAACTGAGGAAATGCCGGTAAGCTGTATAATGGAATAAATAGGGTTTTTTCAACTTTGATGCATATCTCAGGCATTTTTGGGAATTTTTTCACCAAATTTTCAACATGGAGTTTTTGGGACCTCGTCTCATGAATTCTGTCACTTCCATTTTGTTATTTGGCCCCAAAAGGTGATTTCGCGGTCACTGCATGGAACCACCTTTCAGGACTGATTTACCAAATGACTGTGTCACAGTTCATGAGATAGGCCCCCAAAAATCCTATGTTGAAAATTTGGTGAAAAAATTCCCAACAATGACTGTTTACGAGCATGCGTTGCGCTATTCCTACGCATGCTTGTAGGTTCGTGAATTTTCAGTATTTTCACTCCAGATTTTCAACATTGCCATTTTACCACAGCTCCTTATGAGCAGTACAGCTGTCATTTTTCACCTCACCCAAAATGTGTTTCTGAGCATGTAGCGCACAATGGCGCAGTCAGTGTGCAAAATCAATGTTTGGGACAGATTAAGAAAATCACAGTGACACTGTTCAAGAGCAGAGGTGTTAAAATGGTTATGTTAAAAATTTGGTGAAAAAAGTTCATAAAATGACTGTGTTACGAGTGACCATTGCGCAGTTTCCACGCACCCTCGTAAGTTCATGCATTTCTAATATTTTCAGTCCAGATTTTCACCACTGGCATTTTTCCACACTTCCTTATGAACAGTACAGCTGTCATTTTTCACACCGTGGCCGAAATGTGTTTTCACACTTCCAGCGCAGAAATGCATGGTCGCTGTGGGAAATCACTGTTTGGGACAGATTAAGAAAATCACAGTGACACTGTTCATGAGCAGAGGTTCCAAAATACCTGTGTTGACAATCAGCTGTAAAAAAATCCCCAAACTAATTGCATTACGGGTGTGTGTTGCGCAGTTTCTACGCACGCTCGTGACTTCACCAGTTTTTTTAATATTTTCACTGCAGATTTTCAACATTGTCATTTTTTGCACCTCCCCGTGAACAGTACATCTGTCATTTTTCACATCCTGTTCGAAATGTGTTTTTGCACCTGTGGTGCCAAATGGCGTAGACGCTGTGCAAAATCAGCTTTCGGCTAATGAACTGATATTGCCACTGTTCATAAGGTGGATGTCACAAAAAACCCATGTTGAAAATTTGGAGTGAAAATGCCAACAGACACCTGAGGCGTTAGGATTTCCAACCATAACGCCCCACCCTGTAGAGATTGACAGGCATCAGGGGTGTGACTTGGCATTCTCGCCTGTAATGCTCATACCATTCCACACCCTGCAGCCAGTGAGAGGCATTGAGGTGTGCCTTGGACTCTTTGGCCCCAAAGTTCACCCCATTCTCCTGTACAGCACCCATCTCACTGTATTTCCTGATGGAATGGGGTGAGCATAAGGGTCAAAGACCCCAAGGCACACCATGACACTTGTTGGTGTCTGCAGGGTAGGGTGTGGTGAAATGGCATGGTCGTTATGCCTGATGACCCAAAGGCACACCCCAATGCCTGTCAGTCTCTGCAGGGTGGTGGTGGTGGGGTTGGCTTCAATTCAATACTTCACTGCCATTCCAATTATGCAGCTCTCTAACTCCTACACTACTAATGCCAATGCCAGCAAGCAAACATTCGGCATTGACAAATGCTTGTTATAAATTAATACAGTAATTTGGCTTTGTGGTGTTAAATCTGTATTGTGTCACCCTCTCTGCAGCAGCTACTGCCCATACATCATTTATAAGATGTTCCCTTATATTAGTTATATCATTCCTTGCTATTCATCTGAATGTCCTGGAAAGGTGCAACTGATGTTATACAATGTTTATGCACTGTGAAAACAGCAGCAGCAGCTGCTGAGGAGAGGGGAATTCAGGGTAGTTACAAAGTGACTAAAAATTAGATTATTCATTTAACAATAAAAAAGGTCTAAATATACAGTAACAGAATATTGCTTAGACACTAAAGGAAAACAGAAGGATTAAAAGGTATAAAATGTTTTCCTGTTACTTTTAAAATAATTTTCCCATAAATGTATGTCTTTATACTGTAGTTTACTGGGCCAGTACAGAAATGTGACTGTTGGAGCGCTGCTGCATATATTGTAAAATAACTTTGTTTGTTCTTCTCCAGAAGTCACATGCAATACTTTCCACCCTCTCAATGGGGTGCCAGAGGGACCCAATCAGTCTAGTAAACAGAATAAAGGGAGGATGTAAAAGACCAACACCCCCTCGGGAGGCAATTGCTGGTAGAGAACAGAAGAATGGAAGTACAATGAAAATAAATACTCATTCAGCAGCACCTTTTTTGTCTCTTAGGGAAAAGATTTGCCCCCTCGAAACTATGGATCATCATTAAAACATTAAAGATATATTTCTCGGTTTTATCACATGATTGTAATGCTTGTCGTGTTTTAAGTGGTAGGTTCCCCAAATTATGACATGAACTGTAATTCACATAAAAAACATATAAAGTAGGACAGATACCAAAATATTCAGATTTGCTGGCAGTAGTCTTACAAATCTAGAGCATTCTTGTATCTGTAACTGTCAGTGTTAATTTGGAGCTGAGAAATATGGATCAATAAAAATGACTTGCTCTTACAGTGGCAGTCAGTAGAATTATATAGAATATCCAGATATTTCAGAATATATTTCAAAATCCCCATTCATTTAAATTGGATTTTTATGATATTTTTGGGTATGTCCAGATATGTAATGAATCTAAATATGGCCTTTGAACCTACATGTAGGTACAAATCACAGACCTGCCACATGTCCTCTACTATAAGATGACAGCTTATTTGTTTTTAAGGTAATTTTAAGTAATGTGGGAATGAAAACCTATGTCGTCAATAAAGATAAGTGGAGATTTAAATATGATTGATATTATTAAAACTGCAAAAAGTAGACATGTAAAACTGATTCTAGCCTGTTACATCAGTAATGGATCCACTTTGCAGGGAGAAGGGTATTTAAAGCAGCAGTTCATGTTATGACAAAAATGCTGTTTCTGTACCCTTTTTTGTCAATTTCTAATTACCAGTTTGCTCCCGTCTTTGTAAGATGCCCTTCCCATTACTTTGAGTCTATGTTAGCATTGCATTCTTTTTTAGATTTTAAATAATTAATGGTGAGTATCAATAAATATGGCTGCCACAAATGTATGTGAACATTTGGACTGACAGAAATGTTAGCTCCTCAGCATCACATGACACAAGAAAGCCTACACAATGCTGCAGTTCAAATTGCCAAAGCCATATTCATATTTATAAAATCAGTACGTTGGATGCAGACATGCATGACAAGCACAGATGGGCATCTCATACCTGCTTTCCTGATGCCAGGAACAAGGCCCAAATCCTCTGATCCCCCTTCCACTGAGGAAAATCCCCTTGCTAAGAGTTCACCACTTGTCAGCAGACCCACAACTAGTGGGGGCAACTGGAGTGCAAGGTGAACCTAACCTCCTTGCAAGGGCAGGCATCAGTCAGACAGTTTTACTCCCTGCCACTACTGGGAAGAATGGGAAGGGGGGGTCCTAGTCTACCATGCCCTAGCTGGATCAGAGAAGAAAGAGGATGATATAGCACTGTCTTTCTTTTAAATACTCTTTTCCCTTCTGCTTGATCAATCAGATCCCTGCCAGCCCTTTGAGCATTCCTAGCCCCTCCATAACCCCCCTCCTAGCCATGTCTTCCTCTGGGCTTCCCTTAGTGGAGGGAGATTTTTTTTTGTGGATGTAGACTAGTGCTTTCTTTGTCTTTTTTGGTGCATTTCACAATAAACTTTTGTTTTTGAGGAAATAGCTGCAACTTCTGGCTTGGCTATCCTCTGTGAGTGTGCCCACCACTGGGCTTTGGATTCGGAACTTTTGGGTAGCACTGACAATTCTCCTGTGTGGTGCATTTTATGTGTGTCTGGTGTAAAGGAGACCCTGATGCCTAGATGCCTAGCCTGACTGGGGAAGCGGGAGTGGCACAGATCATAAGTGAAAGGGTAGAACAGGATCCCACCTCCAAATCCCCTTTCTACTGAGTTTCTTTGTTGAATGGGCATTGTTTAACATAACCTTATTCTGACTGAGATGCACTAGCACTCTACAAAATCTACTTTCTGTGCTTGTGCTTATGGGATACTGGGGGGGCACAAGGACTAACTTTAAACTGCAAAAAGTAAGCTCTAACTCCATGAAAGTAACATGAATTGTGGCACCATATAATTGGATTGGGAAGCAAAAATGAAAAGCAGGGATCAACATCAGGAATTTAATAACACTACTTATAAAATGAGTAAGAATAATCCATCAAGTCATGTTATAGGCACAATCATATTCACAGGGACCAGATAATCGGGAGTCATCAGGCCCCTCACATTTTACAGCTGCAGGGGGGAGCTCAGCAAGCTGTCTTGCTATCACTTAGGGAAAAAGGGCACATCAGACAGTGAACAAAGCACACATTTTGGATTTGAAGCACAATCATTTCACTTGAAGCACTCCACTTTGCTTGACCCTTTCAGTAGACTACAGCTGTTCTTTTGTCTCTGCTCCCCCCACCTGCTCTATTTTTTCTTGCTCTGCTCTGACTTCTGGTTTAGCTGGCACCAATGGGAAAGAGTTGTAAACAAAGCCTGCTTGCTACTTTCTCAGCTCATCCAGCACAGGCAACAGTGAGCTATATGATCATGCAATTCTATAGCAGCAAAGGCTGAGTGAGCAAGAAAAAGAGAGAGAGAGAAAGAGAGATTCCTCATTCCTCCCTGCTGTCTTTTTAGTTCAGTCTGTGAAGGATTTCTGTCATTGTGATCAATATGTGTGTGTGTGGTTGTGTGGTTTCTCCATGGGAGAGGGGAGATTCCAAAGAAAAAGTCTGTCCCAGTGCCTCTAAAATCTTTGTAAGAGAGAAGGGATCACTCTTCTAAAGTTCATTAGCTTTAGTAGGACATATAATGTTGTCTTATGTACCAGATCCACAGCAAAGGAAACTAAAAATTGCAATTTATAATTTCTCAAATGCTGCATTTGTATACTGAGTATGATGACCCCTTCTCACCAGAATCCAGCACAGGCAACAGTGAGCTATATAATCTTGCAATACTATAGCAGCAAAGGCTGAGCAAGCGATAAAGAGAGAGAGAGCCGGAGGGGGAGGGGACTTCCTTATTCCTCCCTGCTGTCTTTTTAGTTCAGTCTGCAAAGGATTTCTGTTATTGTAATCAATGTGTGTGTGTATGTGTGAGTGTGAGTGTGTGTTCTCCATGGGGGAGGGGGGGGATTCCCAAGAAAAGGTCTGTTCCGATGTTGCTGAAGTCTTTGTTAGGGAGAGGGGATCACTTCCACAGTTTAGCAGCTTTAGTAGAACATAGAATATTGTCTTGTGTACCAGATCCACAGCAAATGGAAATAAAAAAATGGCAATTTATTATTTCTCACATGACGCATTTGTATACCGAGTATGATAACTCTTTCTCACCAAAATTAAATAGAAGTAAATTGAAAAAGAGCCACATATATGTCTCTCAGGTGTGAAGGGTTAACTACTCACTTCAGTGAACTGATTTGTAGCTTCCTGAGCTGGCACCACCAGAAAGAATGCACCCCCCACAGCACTTTACACCTCTGGAATAAGCCCACCAACCAGGGCCTTTGACTGTCTCCAGCATTAACTATTCACTTCAGTGAAGAGATCTGTACTTTCCTGAGCTGGCACCACCAGAAAGAAAACAATTCCCCCACAGCATTTTACACCTCTGGAATCAGCCCACAAAGCAGCCCTTTGATCTCTGGAAATTTTACACATGGTTATTAGTACAACTAGTATATTTGTACTAATAACTGATGTTGTATGTTCCCATTTTTATATTATGTGCTTACCAGGGTATGCAGTGAGGCATGAGGCAGAAGCAAGTGTGTTAATGTAACAAAGGTAAGCATATATCAGGTCAATCACAAGAAAGTGACACAAGGATTGCAGAATAACTGCTTTAAAAATTGTACATAGTGATCGAGCAAAGGTTTGCAGTAACTTGGGTAGACGCTGATGCACAATTCAGATCCCAGTGTGTTCATGTAACCAAGGTGAGTGTATATCAGAGATCAATCACACCAAGTGACTAGTTTTTCAGAATACCTCAACTCAGGGGTTCAGTTAATTTATTTTTTGTGGAAGTCAAATACTTCCATGAGTCAAAATCTGGCAGTCATTCCAATTTTTTGGAGGTCAAAATATTTCCCAGACCTCACAGTTTAAAAGACAGTATTGTAAGAAGGATCAATTTATGGATGTTATTACAAATATTAGTGGTAAAATACAATTTCTTTTACAAAAAATCCATAATTTCTTAACTTCTGTGCCTTCAGTTTTGGAAGTCATCCCATTTTGCTTTTTACATTTGAAAGTCAATGACTTCTTACTCCTTTATTTTGGAAGTTTTTGCCTTATTTTTCGGAGTCAAATACTCCCAAAATAGAGTTAACTGAAGCCCTGCCTCCACTCACAAATGTACATGGTGATGGAGCCATGGTATGTGCTTACAAGGATATGCAGTGGGACACAAGGCAGAGCAAAGTGTGTTCACATAACCCAGGTGAGTGTATATCAGAGGCCGATCACACGAAGTGACAGAAAGTTTTCAGAATAAGTGCACTCACAATTGTACATAATGATCAAGCAATGGTATGCAGTTAGCTGGGTAGTCAATGAGGCATGAAGCAGAGATGAGTGTATTCACTTCACACAGAGTAGCATATATCTGACCACTCTCCACCTTGCTTATCTCTAGCCCCCCTTGCTTTACTCTAGTCCCTTTTACTCCTTCTCCTCTCCTCCCCCACACCCATCCCCCCTACCCTTTGTCCCCCCTAAACTTAGTTTTCACTCCCACCACCTACTCCTAGCTTAGGTTTCTGCATATTTCAATCATGGACCTTATTATAACCAACCACAAAAGTCTTGCACTTTCCCCGCCTCTAGCACGTAGGTTACTGACCCCTCTGTACCCTTTCCCTTCTCTTTCCTACTCTCCATATGTTACACATGTAAATGTTTGGGCCTCTCTATGTGTTTCTCTTTTTTACTTTATTGGTAATCGATTGCCTCCTGTTTTTCGGTTTATAAAAATTGCTGTAACTGTTAGACAACTGTTAATCTTTGACATTGTTCTATATATCTAAACCACTTGTTTGGATTGTTTCCCTTTAATAGATCTTATAGTGTATAGTGGAACGTCGTTGTTCACTGAAATCTAGCACTCTCAAAATGTTGTTCTGCTGCACTAGTGACGTCCGCAGTGCAGCAGAACTAAAAAGTGACATCCGCAGGACAGCAGAATGACTTTTCGTTCTGCTGCAGTGCGGACGTCACACGTGGTGTCCTCGAGCAGCAATCTGACAGTTAGTCTTATTTTAAAAAGAAAGATGTAGTAATTTTTTTTTTTGAGGCAACAACATTCCACTATACACTATACAGAACAGTGCATGAGTACCATTTAACGGCAGGGTTGTTCTTTCACCTCGTTGGTACTATGACGGCTGATTACCTCTTGAGCTGCACTCTCGAGGTAATCTGTCGCCATAGTACCAACTCAGTGAAAGAATAGCCCTGTTGTTAACTGTTACTCATGCACTATCCTACATGTTTCTGTTAGACTCTATTTTGTATTGTCATACCCTCTTGGTATCTCTTACACTGGACGTTTGTGAAAACGGGCATTTTTGCTCACATACCTTCCAGTATACAAATAAAGATTGATTGATTGATATCAAAGGCTGATTACACAAAGTGAGACAAGGTTTGCAGAAACATAGAAACATAGACTTTGATGGCAGATAAGGACCACTTGGCTCACCTAGTCTGCCCATTTCCCTACCTAGAGGATAAGCTGCAGATCCCATTTAACCAACAGCCTATTTCTTCCTACCCACCACAAAAATTGCCTTATGTCTGTCCCATGCATTCATGAATTCTCCCACAGTTTTAGACCCCACAACCTCCTCAGGAAGGCTGTTCCATGTGTCCACCACCCTCTCTGTGAAAAAATACTTCCTCACATTGTCCCTGAGCCGTCCCCCCTCTATCTTCAAATTGTGTCCCCTTGTTCTTGCACATCTCTTTTTCTGAAAGATGCTACCCTCTTGGACTTTGTTGATTCCACTGAGGTACTTAAACATTTCTATCATGTCCCCCCTCTCCTTCCTTCCCTCAAGGGTATACATATTAAGCTCCTTTAGTCTCTCCTCATATGGCTTCTCTTGCAGACCCTGCACCATTTTAGTTGCCCTCCTCTGAACTGCCTCCATCCTGTCTCTGTCCTTGTGGAGATGGGGTCTCCAGAACTGGATGCAGTACTCCAGATGGGGTCTCACCAACTGTCTGTGCAGGGGGATAACAACTTCCTGTTTTCTGCTTGTGATACCTCTCCCTATACATCCCAGTATCCCCCAGCTCTCCCTACCATCTTCTCACATTGCTTGCCAACCTTAAGGTCATCTGATATGATTACCCCAGGTCCCTTTCCATTTTTGTTGTTGTTACTACCTCCCCACCATTGTGTAATCTTCCCCTGGGTTTTTGTTTCCCAGGTGCATTACTTTGCACTTCTTTGCATTGAATCCAAGCTGCCATACTTCAGACTATTCCTCCAACCTTGCCAAGTCCCTTCTCATCCTTTCCATGCCTTCTTGTGTATCAACCTTGTTGCAGATCTTTGTGTCATCTGCAAAGAGGCATACTTTTCCTTCCAGTCCCTCTGCAATGTCACTTATAAAGACATTAAAAAGGACTGGACCCAGTACTGAACCCTGCAGTACCCCACTAGTAACCCCTCTTTCTTCAGAGTAGACTCCATTTACAATTACCTTCTGTCTCCTGTTGTTCAGCCAATGTTTTACCCAGGCTACCACCCTGGGACCCACTCCCCTGCTGGTTAATTTGACTACTAATCTTTTGTGTGGGACTGTGTCAAATGTCTTGCTAAAGTCTAGGTAGGCCATGTCCACAGCCTCTCCCTGGTCTACTACTTTGGTCACCCAGTCAAAGAAATCAATTAGATTCGTCTGACATGACCTTCCCGCTGTGAACCCATGCTGCCTTGGGTCCTGTGTCGCACTGGCCTCTAGGTACTCAACAATTCTTTCCTTCAGAAGTGATTCCATCACTTTCCTTACCACAGAGGTCAAACTGACAAGTCTGTAGTTTCCTGCCTCTGTCTTGGTCCCACTTTTGGGAAGGATAATCACAGCCACCTTCCTCCAGTCCTCAGGTACCACACCATCCTCCCATGATTTGTTAAAAAGTGTAGTCAATGGTGTCACTAGTTCTCTGCTTAATTATTTTAGAATTCTGGGGTGAATTCCATCTGGCCCCATTGCTTTGTCCACCTTCAGTTTTAGGAGTTGTTTCAGAACCCTTTCTTTTGTGAAAGGACTGGGATCGACCCCCCTCCAGAGTGCTTCTATTAATTGGATTAGGCACCTCCCCCACTTCCTGTTTTGTGAATACTGAACAGAAGTATTCATTCAGTATCCCTGCTTTTTCACTGTCACTCTCTGCCCATCCACCATCCATTCTATTCAGCCTCACTATCCCTCCCTTTGTCTTTCTACGCTCCCTAATATACCTATAAAAGGTTTTAGCCTCCTTCTTAACCAAGTTAGCTATCTTTTCCTCAGTTTGTGCCTTTGCTATTCTGACTACCCTCCCTGCTTCCTTCTGCCTTAACTGGTATAGTTCTCTGTTCTGCTCCTTCTGTGTTTCCTTATACTTCCTAAATGCTGTCTTTTTCTCCCTAACCTTCACTGCCACCTCTTTGGAGAACCATAGTGGCTTTTTCTTTCATTTTGATTTGTTTATTTGCTTCACACAAAGGCTTGTTGCCTCTGTGATGGCAGTTTTGATATTTCCCCATCGTTGCTCCACTCCTCCTGCTAGCCTGTTTGCTAGTGCTTTTCTAAGGCACTCTCGCATCTTGCCAAAGTCAGCCCTTCTGAAGTCCAGAACCCTCACTTTTGTATGGCTTGACTCTGTAGCTGAGTTTATCGTGAACCACACTGTTTGGTGGTCACTTGTTCCCAAATGGTTACCCACTTCTAGATCTGAAATCCTCTCACTGTCCCCATTTGAGAGTATGAGGTCTAAGATTGCTCCCTCACGAGTAGGTTCCAAAACTAGCTGTCTAAGGCATGCCACCTGAAGGGCATCAAGAATGGCCCTGCTTTTGGATGTGGAAGCCGCAAATGTGCTCCAGTTAACATCTGGCATATTAAGGTCCCCCATCAACAGTATCTCCCCTTTCTCTGCCATCCTAAGTATGCCTTCTATCATATCCTTGTCCATTCCCTCCCCCTGAAATGGGGGTCTATGTACAACCCCTGAGTGGATTGTGGTGCCATTTCCAGTCTCTAAGGTGACCCACAGTGCCTCCTCTCCTCCCTGTTTACTCTTTTATTTTATTTATTTTTTGATAACCGGGTAGGTGCGCTAGGCATGAAAGTTACTATTTTCAGGCACGACCCGGGAGGTCAACAACAAAGGGAGATAACAGATTACAAAGATTACAATGTCATGAGCTGCACAAAACATTTCAGGAAAATCTGGGTTAAGAACAACATAGAGAGATGACATTTACAGGGTCAGAGGCCATACAATACAAAGCAAGCATAAGGTGAGATAACTTTAGGACACAGTAATGATACAAGGCATAAACGGTTTACAAGCAAACAATTGTGGATAAGTGCACATGTGAGGATTAACATAGTAATAGCAGGGATATGAGGTACACAAGGAAGAGGTCAAATTGAGCGACGGCATTATGTCAATGTAATGAGAGTGATAGGGTATAAGATTGGAGGGGCAGGAAGGAAAGGTAAGGATGAGATAGGAGCAGTGGGGCTAGGGGAGAGAGATGTAATCGAGCACTGTAGAGGGTGTAACCAAGGTGGTCAGGGTGGGCTACGTCTGGACCTAAGGAGGGTTGAAGCAGGTACATTGATCACCCGTGGTAAGGAGGGAGCAGTGCAATTTCTTAAACATGGCATGATTAGGCTCAAGGCGAACATCAAGGGGCAGCGAGTTCCAGTAGGAGGGGCCTATATGCGAGAAACCTGATGTCCCTTTGGTAGTCCTACATCTGGGAATGCAAAACAAAGAAAGTTCCGTGAGACCGGAGACCATAGGAGATTGGCTGAGGGATAAGCAGGGAGGCTAGGTAGGATGGCATCCTTGATCGGAGTACACTGTCTATCAGGTTCCCAGAGAGAGACATTGAGCAGTAGGAAAAGCCAGTTGAGATCATAGTACAGCAAGCAGTGATGTTTTAGCCTGAAGGAAGCAGAGACGTAGCGGCATATATTGTTGTAAGTGGTGTCCCACCTATGAAGATTAGCTTTAGATGTATTTGTATAGAGTATGGATCCATAAGAAAGTTATGGAAGAAGGATACCTCTAGCAATGGCAGTCCTAGCAGTAGGGTTAAGAATATAGCTTGTTTTGTAGGCTAAGCCCAGTTTGGCATTCACAGCCTTACAGGTGGAGGTAATGTGGGCATCAAAGGTGAGGGACTCATCGAGTAAGACCCCTAGATAATTGAAAGAAGTTACCATCTCCAGTGGGGAGCTGTCCGCCAAGGCAATCTGGAAGGATTTACAGTGCTGTTTTATTTTAATAGAGGAACTAAAAAGCATGGCCTTGGTCTTTGCAATATTTATGACAAGCTTTTTTTTTGAGATCCAGGATTGAATATTTTGCAGGTCCATAGAGAGCTTGTGATTAATAGAGTGGATATTATCTGAGTTTGTATAGAGGACAAGGTCAGCAGCATAGAGCAGCAATGAACAGGAGGACATCACCTGAGGAATGTTGTTAATAAATATTGTGAAAAGCAGGGGTCCGAGGATAGAGCCCTGTGGTACACCAATATTGATGAGGGCTTTATCTGAGGTGGCTGAATTGAATTTCATGGTTTGATGCCTGTTTGATAGGTAGCTATGGAACCAAGTTGTAACATTGTGCGAGAAGCCCAGGGAGTGGAGATTGGCAAGCAGAAGAGGGTGGTTGACTAGATCGAAGGCTTTTGTCAAGTCGATAAAAACTGCACCAGTTAGGTGACCCTGGTCCATAGTATGAAGAATATCATTAGTCAGCTGCAAAAGAGCAGTTTGAGTACTATGACCTTTTCGGAAACCATGCTGGTTTGGGTGCAGTAGGTTGTATTTTGTGAGATGTTCAGAGATCTGTGCTGAGATGAGCTTCTCAAGGACTTTATCAAGTGTAGACAATATTGCTATCGGTCTATAGTTGGCTATGACTTTTTTGTCCCCTTTTTTGAATACTGGCATGATTCTGGATAGTTTCCATACCTCGGGCACCACACCTTCACTCAGGGATAGGTTGAATATGCAAGCCAGAGGTCCTGAGATGAAAGGTGCCGATAGTTTGAGGAGTCTGGGCTCAAGGCGGTCAGCCCCAACAGCAGCACTATCTGATATAGAGTTTAGATGTTTGAGGATGTCATTCTTTGATATGGCTTTAAAGTAGAAGGTAGGTGCTTGTGTAGTTACTTTTGGATGTGGAGCTGCAGGTAATAAGTTAGAGGAGGAGGGAGTATGAGTGTAGCTCGAGACGTCAGAGAAGTAAGAGTTAAAAGCGTTGGCAATGGTGACTGGGTCATTGCAATGGGCACCTTTTAATATCATGTCGTTATTTAGTGGCCTTTTATTTGAGCTGAGGAAAGTCTTGACATGAGACCAGAATTTCTTGGGGTCCCCGGATGAATCCAGCAGGAGTCCTTTGCAGTACTGACTTTTTGCAAGTCTAATTTGTGATTTGCATTTTGAACGCTGTTCTCTATAGTTGTTATAGTCAGCAGGGAGACCAAATGCTTTGAACTTACTCCAGCATTTATCCCTGTTTTTGAAGGCAGTGAGGAGGTTTTTGTGTAGCCATCTGGTTTGAGTACCACGGACGTGCCGAGTAATGACTGGGGTATGCTTATCCTGAAGGAGGATGAACCTGCTCAGGAAGGCATGCAAGGCAACTTCAGCACTAGTAGAGTGGAAAACAGGGGACCAGTCAGTGTGGGACACATCATAAAGGAAGTTACCTTGATTTAAGTTGACATAATTTCTGAAGCATATATAGTTTTGGTGGGACGTGGAGTGTGTGGAGGTGCTCCATATGCAAAAGACGGGGGAGTGGTCACTAATATTGTCAGGCATAGTTCCAGATTTAGCAATTCAATCCACTTGATTCATTAATACCCAGTCAATGAGGGTGCTGGAGTCTGTATTAGCTGATACCCTTGTGTAATCAGTAACGATTTGATGCAGATTGTAGCTCTGTACCAGGGACTGAAGTGAGTCGTGAGTTTTACCAGACCAGTTTAGGTTTATATCCCCAAGAATGAGGAGCTCATTTTTCCCCACAAGTTCAGCTGTTTGAGCCAGTAAATCAGCTAGACCTTGTGTTCCACTGGTAGGTGGGTTGTAGGCACTTACAATGTGGAGTTTTTTCTCTCCAAGTCTAAGAATAGCATGAATGTATTCACATGAGGACTTATTGTTATTAGTTACCATAGTCAAAGTCAGGTTGCTTTTGTAATAGATTGCAACACCCCCACCGCATTTAGGAGTTGGTCTGCCGCACCTGACAAGAGAGTAGTTTGGAAGCAGGCAAAGGGAATCAGGGATCGAGGACCTTAACCATGTCTCAGATCAGCAGAGCACATCAGGTGTGTGGTTAACCACCCATGCTTCAAGATCTGCCTGATTGCGGAGGAGGCTCCTGATATTAAGGTGGACTAAGCAAAGGCCTTTTAAATTATGTTCGGAGGAGATTAGAGGTGATAAGCCTGTTGCAGGACCTGGATTCAATTCTATGTCACCAGACAGCATAAGGGCCAGTACGATGAGGTACCATAAGTTATGCAGTACTGCTTGGTGCAGCTCTGCCAGTCAGTCCTCCATCGCTTAGTGGTGGAAGCCATGGCATGGTATAAAAGTAGTTTAGGGAGGAGAGCAGGGGTAGAGTCTGTGTAATATTCAGTTAATATTAGCAAATTGGAGTAGGTATAGTCATTTAGAGGTGCAAAACTGTTTTGAGTGCAATCTTTGGTGTGAGGTACAGTGAGGAAGCTGAGTAGCATCAGTGACAAGAGTAGCGAGGTCGCAGATAGCAGTGACCAGGCTAATCTATAGCATTTAGTGATGGGCATATTTTAAATGGGGCAGGATTGAGGAACACAGGAAGGGGCCCAAGGTGGGGGTGTGAAGGAGCAGCACAGTGCTCAGAGGCTAGCCTAGTGTATAAGTTATAAGGGATTTGAGATGCTGAGATATAACTGCAAGGTAGTGGAGCAAGGAAGCTGAGAGAGACTGTTTTAGGCAAAAGGCAAAGTACCTAACAAGAAAGCGAGGACAGCTGCACAAATATAGGGGGAAGGGGAGAGCAGGTTTTGACAGCTAGTTATAGTATACGAGAGATCTGAGTTAATCTGTCTGACAGACTAAAGATAAAAGTTCAGTGCAGTCTTGAGGCTTTAGGTGGTGAACACTACCAAGCGAAAACTAATGCTCGGGAGAGGAGAGAGGAAAGGTTAGAGTGTGTGCCCCCTGTGGCTAGTTAATATAACGAGCCAATGGGAAAGTGGGGAGATAGAAAAAAACTACCTGATTGTACTTGATTGGTAGCCACAGCCTATATAACTAAGAGCCGAACACGGGGAGGCGCCAGGCGTCGAGGCAAGCAGCAGCAGGGCGTGAGAGCAGAGGCGGGTGAACAAGCTAGCGAGCAAGCACCAGGGAGCTCTGTTATGGAGTCCGCCTGAGCCCTGCTACAACTACTGATTTCCGCCTGCTGCAGCACCAGTAACTTGCCCTGCTTCCAAAAAATTTAGCAGGAGCAGAAGCGCTTATGCGATCTACAATTGTCCGCTTCTAGTGCTCAGTCCGAGGTCCGGGAGTCAGGAGAATGGCACCAATTTTAAAATTCAAAAGAGGTCCAGGCAGGGCAAAGGCACCACGAGTAGTTACCGTACCTTGCAGACGTCCAATTAAGCGATCCGAAGAGCTGCTCCAGTCGGGCGGTATCCCGGGGCGACTGGACCACCTGAGGAGTACAGAAGAGATAGAGTCAGTAGGAGGGAGGAGACACAGGACAAAAGAATTGCAAGGAACAGATTGGATTTGCTGCCAGGGAAAACAAAGAGGTGCGAGTGATTCGCTGAGCTCCGATGTGTGGCTGGGTGGGGGTGAGAGAATACAGCGGGGGGGGAGAGAGGCTTGTCCCGGTGTGCAGAATGGCTAGACAAGAGGGGAAGGGCCAGGAAACAGAAATAGCAGGGAGGTAAAAGCAAAGGTAACTAAAGCACAGTGTGTATGGGCTTGCAAACTCTTTAAACTTTACACAGCAACACAGGTATTTCAATCAGAATATAAACTAGTTGGCAGTGAGAGCATTCTCCGGATTACTTGAATTGTAGAGGGCAAAATAGACTGTAGTCTCTTTTAAATTTAAACAGCACCAAATATGTATATTAATTCATAAAACAGGGCTACTGTTCTAGCAGCAACAGGGTGCAAAATAGACTGTAGTCACTTTTAAATTTAAACAGCACCGAACAAGTACATTAATTCATAAAACTGGGCTACTGTTCTAGCAGCAGCAGGGCGCGAGCAGAGGCGGGCGAACGAGCGAGCGAGCGAGCACCAGGGAGCTCTGTTATGCAGTCCGCCTGAATCCCTGCTACAACTACTGATTCCCGCCTGCTGCAGCACCAGTAACTTGCCCTGCTTCCAAAAAATTTAGCAGGAGCAGAAGCGCTTATGCGATCTACAATCGTCCACTTCTAGTGCTCAGTCCGAGGTCCGGGAGTCAGGAGAATGGCACCAATTTTAAAATTCAAAAGAGGTCCAGGCAGGGCAAAGGCACCACAGTGATTACCGTACCTTGCAGACGTCCAATTAAGCGATCCGAGGAGCTGCTCCGGTTGGGCGGTAGCCCGGGGCGACTGGGCCATCTTGCAGATGTCCAATTAAGCGATCCGAGGAGCTGCTCCGGTCGGGCAGTAGCTCGGGGTGACTGGGCCACCTTGCAGACATCCAATTAGGCAATCCGAGGAGCTGCTCCAGTCAGGTGGTAGCCCGGGGCGACTGGGCCACCTTGCAGACGTCCAATTAAGCGATCCGAGGAGCTGCTCCGGTCGGGCGGTAGCCCGGGGCGACTGACTTTTGTTCAGTTGCTTTTATCTCTTCCCTTACATAGAGAGCTACTCTCCCCCCTTCTGCCCTTCCTGTCTCTCCTGTAGGTTGTGTACCCTGGTATGTTAACATCCCATTCATGGTTCTCTGTGTACCATGTTTCTGTGACTGCTACAATATCCAGGCACCCCTCTTCCATCAAGGCCACCAGTTCAGGGAGCTTGTTGCCCAGACTACGGGTGTTGGTACTCATTACCCTCCATTTCTTGATGGCCTTACCCCTTTTTGCCCCACCCCTGTCCTTATTGCATTTGTGACTTTCTCCATTTACCCCTGTGCTTCTCCCTATCAACATCTCTATGTTGGTGTCTACCTCACCTAGTACCCTGATATTTTGGGGGAGGCTAGGATTTCCCTGCTCCTTTCCAGTGCCTCCCCCCTTGGCTAATTTAAATGCTTGTCAATGAAGTATTTAAACCTATCACCTAGGATCCTGGTTCCCCTCCTGGACAGATGCAGACCATCATGCCAGTATAGGCCTGCATCCCTCCAGGTGGATCCCCAGTCCCCAATGAAGCCAAATCCCTGAGCTCTGCACCAGTTTTTCAACCACTGATTGAATCAAACAGAATAAGTGCAGTCACATTTGTACATAGTGATGGAGCCATGGTATGCACTTTTCTTGGTATGCACTGAGGCAGGAGGCAGAGCCAAATGTGATCATTCAACCCAGGTGAGAGTATATCTGAGGCCATTCACAGAAAGTGAGACAAGGTTTGGAAAATAAGTGCAGTCACATTTGCAATAGTGACGGAATCATGATATGCTCTTTCCCGGGTATGCACTGAGGCATGAGGCAAAGCCAAGTGTCTTCATGTAACCGGGTTGGGCATATATCAGAGGCAGATCACAACAAGTGAGAAAAGGTTTTCAGAAGAACTGCAGACATGGTTGTACACTGTGATGGAGAATAGGTACTTTGGTAGACACTGAGGCATGAGGTAGAGCCAAGTGTGTTCAAAGAACACTTGGTAGCATATGTCAGAGTCCAATCTTGCAAAGAGAGAAAAGATTTGCAGAATAAGTGTAGCCAGATTTGTACATAGTGATGAGCCATGGAATACATTTTATTGGGTATGCACTGAGGCATAAGGCAGAGCCAGGTGTGTTTAAGGACCGTAGGTGAGCATATAGCAAAGGTCGATCACAGAAAAGTGACACAAGGTTTGCAGAATACCTACAATAACAATTGTACCTTGTGATGCAGCCATGGCATGTACTTACCAGGGTATGCAGTGAGGCATGAGGCAGAGTCAAGTGTCTTTATGAATCCCAAGTGGGCATATATTAGAGGCCGATCACATAAAGTGACAGAAGATTTTCAGAATAACTACACTCCCAATTGTACATAGTGATCAAGCAAAGCTATGCAGTTATCTGGGTAGACATTGAGGTACATGGATGAGCTGAGTGTTCATTAACACAGGTTAGCGTATATCAGAGGCCGATCACACAAAGTGAGACCCAAGTTTGTAGAATTAGTGCAGTTTCATTTGTATATACTAAATAAGCCATGGTATGTGTTTTCCTGGGTATGCTCTGAGGCATGAGGCAGAGCCAAGTGTGTTCATGTAACCAAGGTGGGCATATAGCAGACACCTATCACAAAAATGTGACTCAAGGTTTGCAGAATAACTGCACTCACAATTGTGCATTGTGAAAGAGCCATGCTATGCTCTTTCCAGGGTATGCAGTGATGCACATGCAGCTCATTTCCAGATGTGTCCGGGGAAGGGTATGGAGTATAGTACAATAGGAAAAAATTAAATAGTAATTAGCAGCATTACAAAAATAATAGTCATATACAGCAATGCAGTACGTCAAAGGAACATAATTATAAATGTTGCAAATATACACATTTACAGAAATTATGTCTGTGAGATCCTTATTGGCAGTGGTTTACTGGTGGAACTGCATTTTGTGTAACACCACTATCTTTGTTGCTCTGATGACATCATCCTCCAGCAACTTTGATGGAAAAATGGAGGAGAAACACAATGATAACTTCTGGGGGGCTGTCATTTTTTATTTACAAACCAGATTTGGGCAGAAATAGGACTGCTGGCAACCGGAGGAGGCACACAACACTTACACATAAGGAGTTAGGAAAATATTGTTGTGAAAAGATGTGAGACTTCCCCTCAACTTGTTTCTGGTTACTGAATTTTTAATAAGGCAGAGGGGATCACTCTTTGACTTTTTGGTAGCTGCAGTAAAACACAATGTTTTATTACGCACCAGATCCACAGCAAAGAGAAATAACTGTGAGACACATGCCAACCATAATGACAGAAGTCATTGGCAGCCTTACTGTATGGTGACTGTGGAGTGTTCAAATGCAGGAACCAGCCAACATCAAAGGAATATTTCGTTGAAGTTGGAGTGATTGCTTACATCATAAACCATGGAGTGCCATTACTGATGTTGTCCACCAAATGGAAACATTTCTTCTTAGATGATTTAGATACAGTGGTCTCTCAGTCACTGCTGCAGCACAGTGCATTATTATGGACACTTGCATGATGTCAGGATCCTGCTTTGAAATCTGGACATTTATAACTGTAGGACATGTCCACATATTTTGGATCCTATTATAAGGGTCTTCATAAGATGCAGGATATACACAGATACATATCGGGGCAGGTTAATGAGCAGGATAGTAAAATGACATAACTAGTAGCAAGAAGTACAAAAAGAACTCATAGTAAAATGTTGATAAATTAGTGTCTTAAAAAGCCATATTCAATCAGAAAGTCCATAAATATCTCCATGTTCAAAACAGAATTGTAAAAATATGCAAATGTTCCACAATTATAAATGTCCAGATTTTCTTTATTTATTTAACAAATCAGAAAGACATTGGAGCCAAGGGCTCTTTTACAGAGGTTCCACATCAAGTCACAAGAATAGCAAATTACAATGGTTTCAGTAAGTAGTACAATATAAAGGAAAGTAATTACATAAACAAAAGAACAATATGGCAAGATAAATATTGTGTCGTATCCAGTGGCCTTGTCTGAAGAGGGGTGAAAGGGCTTACAAGGAGAGAAAGTACGGGGGTGAATTGAGGGGTGGAAGGAGCAAAAAAAGAGCAAGGAGGGAGATTCCACAATGAAGCTTGAGCAGGAAAGACCCACGGGGCAGGGGGTAGAGGGAGAGAACAAGATGAGGAAACAGAGGAGAGGGGGGGAAGTTGGAGTGGAAGGGTAAGGGAAGGGGGGATGAGGTAGGATGAAAAAAGGGCAGGAATGGGAAAGGGATAAGGGAGGAAGTGCTGTGAGTGGAATAGTGCAGCAGCAGCATAGGGCTATATAGAGAAATGGTAAAAGAGGGAGGTCCCAGAGCATTTAGCTGTCAGCACAGATTAGGTATAGTAGTCACAAGATGCTCTGGAAACTAGGAATTGAAGCAGCTTCTGCTTAAATGGTCCCAAGGCTGCAGTGATCGCAATCTCAGGAGGAAAGGAATTAAATAAATTAGCATCTCTAACTGCAATGGAATGCTGTTGGAGCAGGTTCAACAGCGAGGGACAGTAAAAGTTTGGCTCACAGAACTTCATGTGCTCTGATTGCCCTGGAAGGGACTGAAAAGCTGAAGGGAACCTGCTGGTAGGAGACCAAGATCTGCCTTCTTAGCCAGAAGGGAGGCTTGATATTCAATGTGAGCCTGGAGTTGAAGCCAGTTTGCTTGTTCGTAAAGATCACAAGTATGAGTACGATACGCTGCACCAGTTAGTAGACGGCATGCCTTATTCAGAGCTGTGGTGAGCCGACATAGGGTTGTGTCTGTTGGAACCATAAATGACCAAACCATAGTCAATAATAGACACAATTGAACTTTACATAGCCAATCTGAGGGCTTCGGTAGTAAGGCAGTGTTTATGCCTGTGTAGAAGGCCTAAGCGAATGTTAACTACCTTGGCAACATTCTCAACATGGTTGGAATAGGACAGCGTACTATTCAGAGTAACTCCTAGGTGTTTAAAAGATTGAGTCCGATCAAGGATAACACCCGCACTGTTTTTAATCACCAATTGTTTGACTTTGTGTTTGCTGTGGGTACCATGGAAGAGCATGATCTTAGTTTTTTGCAGTTAAGCACCAACTTATGAGAGATGAACCAGGAAAGCTTCAGTACAACTTTTCTGAAGTTGGGCCTGAAGGAGGGTAGGGTCAGCAGTCTTTGAGAAAATGACCGTATCATCCGCATAGAGGAGTACTGGTTTGGAACAGGATGCCAGAAGATTATTGAGGAAGGCACTAAATAGAAGGAGTCCCAGTATCGATCCTTGAGGAACTCCAGAACAGACAGGCAGTTTAGCAGAAAAGGCAGACCCTATTCTCACCTGCTGTGTGCGGTTTGCTAGATAGCTGGTGAACCACTTTAGGGCTTCTGAAGATATACCAAGCTCAGCAAGTTGATGTATCAGCAAATGGTGACTGACTGTGTCACATGCTTTAGACAGGTCAATAAAGGTTGCACCAACAAGTTGACCCTGATCAAGAGTATGGTGAATGAAACCTGTGAATTCCAGTAGAGCTGTAGATGTGCTGTGCCCTTTCTGAAAACCATGTTGTTGGACACATTGTAGGTTGTATTTTTCCAGATACTCCACAAACTGGTAAGCAACAATCCGTTCAAGTGCTTTGGACAGCGGGGGAAGAATACAGTAAATATTGGCCTATAATTCCCAGGTAGTAATCTGTCTCCACGCTTAAAAACTGGTGCAACCAGAGCAGATTTCCAGATCTGGGGGAATTGTGAGAGTATGAGGGCATGATTGAGAAGCTTGGTGAGGGGGGATAGGACTTAATCTAGAGTTAGGGTAAGAAGTTTTAGTTCAAGGGAATCACTGCTTGTCCTAGTTACTCCTAGAATTTTACATAGGTAGGTCTTGGTCTTGCTTTCCGAGATAGCTTTGAATTAGAAACATGGGTGGGTAGAAGCCTCTTCTGATTTGGTGGACATAGGAGCTGTGCTGGGTGGTACAAAGAAATTTGGGGGCATAATTTATCTAAGGGTCCGTGAAGGATGAATGAAATGTGTTGGCAATTAACACGGGGTCATGGGTGATAGACCCATCAACATTTAACATAGCTGGAGCTTGTTTGGATGCTTTCCCAGTGATTTCTGAGGGGTTTTCCCAGACTTATTTCCCTTCAGCCCAGGTCTTGGCAAGGATGTCCTTATAGTAACATGCTTTGTGCTCATGGATAGCCTTAGTACATGCATTGCTGGCCATCTTATAGGCCGGTATGTCAGGTTGACTGCCAGAGGTGGTCACGATCTTTCATTTGAGCCAGAAGTCTAAAAGAGATCCAGGGATTATCAAGTCCCCTGATCCTACATGTCCTAAAAGGGGTGTGGATGTCACAGGCTTCATTGAAACGTTCACTGAAGTATTGTAGAGCAGAGTCAATATCAGGTGCGGTTTCAATGTAAGACCAGTCTTGTTGTTGGAGGAGACACTTTAGTGGCTGCAGGTGGCCACGGAAGAGCACTCTACTTGTGATTGTTCTGGCAGTGGTCTTGATAAATTTGTTAGACCAATAACACTTGGTAGGAGAGTGATCACTGATAGTGTCAGGCAATACTTCAGAATGGGAGACATGTTTTGGACGATTCGTTAGGACCCAGTCCAGGAGTGTGCTAGTCCCAGTCTTATAGTTTATCCTGGTGGAGTTGTTATTAACTGGGTAAAGTTCAGGCCTGTTAACTCATCTCTATGCCTTCTGGCACCTGACGAGAGCCAGTTGACATTAAAGTCACCTAACAGGATAGTTTCTGTGTCTTGTTTTAGACTCATGACCAGTTTATTAGGGGTTTTAAGCCCTGTTCAGCAAGGTCTGGGGGAATATAGACTGAGCCAATGTTGAGGACCTTGTTGTGTGCATCAAGCATAACCTTAACAGCAAGGATCTGAATATCCATAGCTGGTTCAGGGAGGGAAAGTGGATAGGCCAACAATGACTCCTTTAGGTATATGGCACAGCCACCTCCTCTTCTAGATAGTCTGTCCTGTCTGAAAAGTGAGTAGCCTGGAAGGATGATGGCTGAGTCATGGTTAGATGCTGACAGCCATGTTTTGATGACTGACAGGATGTCGGAATTATGTACTATGACCCAAGCAGTGAGGGCATCAGATTTTTTTAACAGACTGCAGATGTTCATACTGGCCAGGACTAAGGTACCCTGTTTTTTGTTGCCATTGACTCTATATGAAGGAAGGCCTGGATTAAGGTGTACACTCCCAGAAATAAGGAGAAGAAGAAGAATGAGGCTTTTCAGGAGTTGTTTTAGTAAATAGAGTGTAAGGGGACGAGAATTCCTCTTTAGACATACTTTAACAGGGCCTGTATAAACACAGAGACTATTGAGTAGCACAACAACAGTGGGGTCAGTAGAGGACAGACAACTTCCATGTTTCATGTGCAGTCTGCTGTGGTGCAGCTTCCATGGGAAGAAAAGGATGCAGTATGTTACATCGACACTGGTGACCATGTCAAGTGTGATAAGAGGAAGCTCTGTGGTAGGGTGAACAGGGGTATGAGATGTAGGGTGCCATTCTAATGAGAGTGGGACACAAAGTGTGCAGAAAAGCACCAGAAATAGTTTCACACCTTGTGATGCCACTGGACAAGAGAGAAACCAAGTGAGGTAAAATAGGATTTAGTAGGGAGGCAGTACAAGGAAGGTATATAGCAAGTAAAGCAACTGTGACTTTAAGAGGGTAGACTTTTTTAAATGAAAGAACAAGATCCCTTTAGTGGCAGATCTGTATAACCTGCTAATGGAAAACTATCCAAAAAAACCCCAACAAAACAACAGAAAACAGTCATTTTAAGTATCAGGAGCAATTGTGGCATCGGGAAGAATTAGCCGGGGAAAAGCCACTAGAGGTGCAGCAACAGAGGGCAGTATCCAATCAGGATGCGGCTGTGGAACACACCAAAAATTTAACCTGATGTCTGAGTCCTGTCATACCTTTGCAGGGCAGAGGAGCTTTCTTCCAGGCAGACCAGCTGAGCAGCACAGGTGGAGGCTTAGTTAGAGCAGATCACACCGGGCAAGACTTCGGGAGGCAGCAGAGATAGGATCCGTGCTGGAGGCAGCACCCAATTTGGGCCTGCACTGAGGAGGAAAGAGACAAGCAAGAAATTAAATAGGAGCTAGGGAACTCTGGGTAGGGGTAGGACACAACAGCAGAGACAGAAGAACAATGGGAGGTGTGAGATGTATGGGCTTACAGATTAACTTAACAAAGGGGTAGAAATGGCCAAGGGATAAGGAATGAAAATGAATTTGCAGCTGAAAAGGTGGCCTTGTTGCCATTGAGTCTGGGAGGGGGCTATAAGGCTATGCAGCTTTAAAATTATACTATATGAAATGCTAAATGTTTTTAAAACCTTTAAGAAAACAAATTAATCAGTAATTTAGCAGCATTGGCCTGAATATAGTAACATCACTGAGATCAGGAACTTAACAACCCTTTAAAAACAAACAAAAAAAACAGAGAACAGTAATTTTAAGTATCAGGAGCAATTGTGACATCAGGAAGAATTAGCCTGGGGAAAAGCCACTCGAGATGCAGCAACATAGGGCAGTGTCCAATCAGGATGTGGCTGTGGAACGCGCCAAATATTGAAGCTGATGGCTGAGTCCTGTCGTACCTTTGCAGGGTAGAGGAGCTTTCTTCCAGGCAGACCACCAGAGCAGTGCAGGTGGAGGTTTAGTTAGAGCCAACCACACCAGGCAAGGCTTTCGGGAGGCAGCAGAGATAGGAACCGTGCTGGAGGCAGCACCCAATTTGGATCTGCACATCTGATTTCAAAGCAGGATCCTAAATTCATGGAAATGCTCATAATAATAGCTTGTTCTAAATACATGCAAATATCCAGAAACTATAATAAATGACCAAAATGTACAGCAGGATGCAAAATATGTGCCAATGTCCATGATAACAGGTAAAAGTCAATATGCATTAATCTCAGTATGATTACATCCCTCCACCCTGCCCTGCACCCACTGTCTTTGATTTCTCCCCCTATTACAGAACTGCACTTAATTGAAATTACAGTTTAAAATAATGATATATTAATAATGGCAGTTCTTACATTGTAAACCATGCATGCTATTACTGATGCTGTCCACCAAATGGAAACATTATTTCTTGCATGCTTTAGCTACAGTGATCACTCAATCACTGCTACTGTACAGTGCATTATGATGGACATTTGCATGAATTTAGGATCCTACTTTGAAATCTGGACATTCATAATTGCAGGACATTTCCATGTACCTAGGATCCAACTATAAGGATCTCCACAAGATGCAATATACAATGAAGCCCACCTGGATGAAGTGCAGTGTCACAGGTTTACTGCATGACAAAAGGGATTAATTCCCCATTGAAACTGCATTGTTTGCTGTGGTAACTCTACTGCAGAATTCTGCAGTGCTGCACTTCATCCTGGTGGGCTTCATGGTAACTTCAATAAACCACAAGAACCCTTATCTGATTCATCCATCATTCCTCTACTACATCTTCTTTACATACCTCTCACCACTATCACTGAAATTATTTTGCAGCCGTATTGGCTTTGACCAGGGTTTGTTTAGGTGGGTGGCAAGCCAATGCATTTTGAACTTCCCCCTTACATTTTAAGCAGTGGAACATTAATTTAAAAGAAAAGAGGATGGTTGAAATCCTGGAAATAGGAGGAAGACTGTTTTTAAACATTTTTTGTACCTAAGATGCATAGGGAATTCAGGCAACAGAAAGTATAATTGTGGAAACAAAAACAACTTCATATTACAGTGTGTTGTACTGTTAAGTGGCCAGCATTTTATAGTTATTTAGGCTTAATTGTGCCTCTCAAAACACATTAAAAGGGTTACATCTCAATTAGAGGTGCTGCAAAGTTTCAGTTTGCTGGTGAAGTTCTAGTGAAGTCACCCAATTCGCCTTCATAACTGACTTTACAAATGTATGCCCTTTATTGCAAAATTCACCCATTTTCACTTCACAGACATGTCACCTGGACTTCACCCATGAACTCCATCTGCCACTTTTAAGGCAAGGTTTTCTCAGACCAAGGCTACTCATAAACTAGTGCCTCTAGGTCACATGCAGCAACTCCTGCAGGCCACGTGGTGCAGCTCTACTGTATGGACACAGAGTCCTTCAGTTTCATTTTTGCAGTCGGCAAGTGAGAATGTAAGGAGACAGTTCTGTTGCTTTTTCACATGGTACAAACAGGCAAAATAACCTTTTTTCATCTTTCTCTTTGTTCATTTTTGAGCTTTCTTTTATTTACATCTTGTCAGAATTGTTTGTTGTGTTTTTAGTCTGCATTAGTTGATATTTCTGTTATTTCTACATTAGTTTCTATCTGTATTTTCATCTGACTTGTGTTTTCATACACTTTATCGTTAATTTGCTTTATTTCTTTTTCTGCCTTATTTCCTAACTTAATTCATGTTCACTATATTATGTTACTGTTTCATATTTTTTTTTGGTTTGCTCAAAATGAGTGGAGGAGAGTGTTCTGAGAAGTGAGTGGGAGTGAGGAGACAGAGAGAGAGAGAGTGGGAGTGAGAGTGAGAGTGTGTGTGTGAGAGAGAGAGAGAGAGAGAGAGAGAGATATGTAGTCTGCATATGGGACATGCTGTCCCATACATTTGCAGTGAGCTATATTTGTGGCACCTGCAGCATCAAATGCTGGAGAAAGAAGGAAGAAGCCTCCTGCAGCAGTAGGAGATTCATCTGATGGTTGACCCCTTCCAGTGCAGCAGCAGCAGCAGTAAGAAATAGTGCCTCCAGTTGTTCCCAGATATCCCAGTAGCACCAGTGTCTCCACCAACAGAGCCAGAAGGTAGTGCATGAGATCAGCCCCCCTGTGGTCCACAGTCTTTGACCAATGAAGAGAAGCCACCTAGAAGAGTCACCTCCCATAGGCAGCTCAAGTCCCTGGTTTGGGAATTTGTTGAGACAGGCCCCATGGCAAAATCTGTAATGCAGTTGTTCACTGGGATAAGAGAGGCAGCCACATGGGCAATGGTGGAAAACACACCCAACTCAACATAAGGAACTGATATCAGTGAAAGAGCACTGCAAGGTGGCAGAGAGGAGGAGGCAGTGAAAATATGTGAGGTCCTACTGTACAGCGGTGGAGTGGCACATGAAGAGACAATGAAGTGTCTGGTTTCCTGAGGGTGTCAGGAGGAAAGTGATGCCTGTAACTGTACTCAGGTGCTGTGGGATCTATCACCTCAGACGTTAGCTGCAAATCCTCCTTCCCGCCTCTCCTCTGGTGTCTTCCACATGAGCAGAAGTGATGCAACTCCTCAGTGAGCTGAGGAACCTCAGTCACTGAGTTGCATCCCTGGAAGCTATGCTGCTGATGACACTAGCCAATCAGTGTCTACTAGTAGAGGGGATGCTAGATCATCATCATGGTGGAGCACCCTCAGTCTCACCCAAGCCATTGTCATCACTTTAACTCTGTTCTGTCTCATCCTATCATCACCTCTTTATTTTGTCTTGAGGACATAAAAAATAACAAAATGAAAAAATTAAAAAATAAAAAAAAGAAACAGTTGTCTTAACATAGCCCTTACTCTGTTCTGTCCCCTCCTCTCCTGATCCAGAATCCTAATTTATGTGATTGATGCTATCTTTCTTATATCTTCGTGTCCTCTTACAGTGTACTAGTATACCTCAGACAGCCTCCACAAAAATTACTTTCTTTTTTCCTTTGTAATGTTCTCTTTATTCTTTATTACACAGTCTTTGTACTTTCACTCTCCTTGCTCACTTTTGTTTTTGTTGTAAAGTAGTGTGGCCTTAGTGCACATAAATGCTCAAAATAAGAAATTTTCATTTCCCAAAATTGTCTCAAGGAACAAAAACTATTTATGCTGCTACGTTTAGTTACTTCTGCACTGTGTCAATTGCCTTCTCAGACTGAGTTCCTCCATAGTCCCTCTTGTTAAGCACTTTAGTGCACATAAATGCACAATACAAGAAATTCCAATTTCTCAAAATCTTCTCAAGACCAAAATAATATTAATTTTGCTGTATGCTGCTGCTGCTGCAATATGTCAGTCTCCCTCTACGGTATCACTTTTACTGAAACAAGCATTTTGGTGCACATAAATGCACAATAATTCTCAACATCTTCTCAGTTCTACAGTATTCAGTTTGTTTGCTCAGACAAGCACTGGGACAGACTTTCCTCCTACTTTATTTTCATAAGACTATAGTGAACACAGCCTCTTTGTGGCATAGAGCTCTTTTCAGTACCACAAGACCTGCAGTCCCACAGTATATTGTGAACTTTGCCTGGGGTCCACTTCACCGGTGACATTTCCAATTCACAGCTTCATTAAGTTGTCCCCATAATGTGAACTGGCACTTTGCAAGATGGATTAATTTAGCAAATTGTGGAAAATTTGCAAAACAAATTTTTTCAACTTTGCAGAGCACCAAACCTGAGCAAGTTCTGGTTTGAAACTCATAAATGCATTTCTGAGAATTAACCACAAATTATTCTTTAATATTTGTGGTTTATTCAGGATTATAAAAAGCCAGATCATTAGACTGAAGTATATTCAAGAATACAGTTGTTTTCTAAGTGATTTGGGTCAAGGTGTCGCATAGGTTTGACTCATGGCCTAGGCAGCTCTGCCCCCCCTACCAGTTTTTGGTATACCCCATCATCATGCGACACAATCCAGTATGTTAGCAGATACAAATGGCTCTAACATATAAATCTGTGATTTACATGGTGTCTCTATCACAGGGTGGTGTGGAGGACTCCTACTTTTTGCTAGCAAACTGGAGTGCAATAGGGCATCCAGAGTGCATACATATTGTGTGTTGCCTCCCTAGCAACTGAAAATGGGGTCATGTATCTTTAAAGACAAGATGCCTTCTCTTTCAGTTGCAGACTCAGTTTGTTTCCCTGTGTGCATACACAGCTATGGCAATTAAAGTAGTGAAGCATATATGTGCAGTGGTACAACAGCACTAAAAAAAGGAGTTTGCATTTTTATTAGAGACTGCAAGGGTACACTTTTAACTAAAATAATTTTGAAAGACTGCCAGATTACAAATATACACAGTTTAGAAAATGAGACTGAGGGCTACTGAAAAGCTAAAAAAAATGAATCTCCAAAATGTTAGTATTAGTATGTACTGTGCTTTGAAGGCATTGCTGCTTGGATAATAATCCAATTAAAAGAATATGCTTGCCTTGCACAAAGACTATTTTTTAAGAAAACTCTGCAGATTTACACTTGTATAGGTGTCTAGTGAGCAAAATAAAGACTTACCTTAAGGGTGTGAATATTTATCAGGTTTATTGTTTAATAATTATAAACAGTTAAAGTGTAACTGGGGGAGGGAAACAGAAGTGACCTATGCTGAAGGTCAGTTGCCACAGAGTATTTCTCAGGAATAGCAATGTTTGGATTTTTCAAGGACAAACAGTGTTCATCTCAGACTGTCGAAAACAACACTATCTTCTGCAACCTTCCCCCCCAGAAACCAGTTGAGTGGCCCACAGCTAGACTGCTTATGAAGCTTACCCAAACAAAGGCAGATTTCTTCTCCATCATGAACAAAGGCTGAAGAGGCACATCCCTGCTTTATGATCAGAATGTCTTAACTGCTTAAAGTTTTTTAACTGGAAGTGAACTAACTTAACATATAAAGCACCACATATTACACAGTTTCATGAATGAAGAATTCAGTAAGGAACATCAAGATTTGCAACCTAATTAGAAATCCTGTGTGCAGACCTTTTTTTCTCTGTCCTTGTGTCCTAAGCAGAAATAGATTCAATCTCTGTTCTCATGGCAGGACCTAGGGAATGTCATTTTCTAGCCTGACATGATAAGCTGTTGAGTCTTGACCACACAGACAGGGGGTCAGCCTCCCAATGCTGAAAAGGGCAATTGTCCTAACAGAAGGGTGAAAACAAGTATTCATGTGATTTCCCCCTCATCACACCAGCTCCACTCAGTCAAAGTAATGTGAGTGACCTAATACTGAGCAGCTTAGGTCAGAAAGTAGGGAGGAAATTCTGGCCAGTGACAGTGCCTGCTGTGAACTAGATGACCCACAAATCAGGATAATTATTGATATTCAGACATTTATCTGATTCTATTACCTGCTTCTACTTTATTATTTTTATCATTTAGAAAACAATGGATGTATGAAAAAAAATGTGCTGTAATTAAATATGAAAATTGAGTAATTCCTACCTAAATTATACATTTGTCTCTGAAAAAGAAAATGAAACATGCTATTAAGTAAATAGTAAAATGTTAGGTAGTTGTTATATTTAAATCCATGATGGCACATGTTACAAGTAAGAGTGGGCAAAGTAAAAAATAAATCTTAGAATCCACAGAGGATAAATTTGCCAACCTTTTAGACCTGTAGTATAAACATGACTTCCAAACACTTTGAGGGGAGGCAGATGCATTTCTGAAGGTGAAGTATCATTTGATTAACAGGATCAGCTCTGAGCCACAGTGGCTACTACTGCAATAGTATTGCAGAAATGTGACTGCACATGCTTATACCTTCAGAAGCTGGTCCTATATGTCCTGATTAATAAAAATGGAAAGAAGTTAAATAGTTTCAATAACTCATACACCTGAATTATGACTTTTTATGTGGTTGATCCTGTGACCCCCTGCTGGCCATTATCAGCAACTACCAGTCCCCATAATCTCCCACAGTCAGCCATCTGATGATGTGCATGACAGGCCAAGCCATGGGGGACTTCTACATGCCTATAAGCATACAGTAACTTTAATCTGCTTACTTAGCATTCAATTGCACTTATAGTGCTGGCACCCACTAGCCAAGGAAAGTGATGTCCTTGGCTGAGCAATACTGGTGCTATAACCACAAAGACATTCTGAATAGGCAGATTAAACTTACTATATGCTTACAGGCATATAGAAGTCCCCTCCCATCTTAGCATGTTATGCACATCGTCAGAGGGCTGGCTGTGGGAGATTCTGGCACTGTTAGTCATCAATAATGGCTGGTGGGGGGGTCACAGGATCAGTCAGATAAAAAGATATAATACAGGCATGTGAGTTATGAACAAAATTTAAGTGCTTTACATTTTTGCTACTCGGGGTCCTGCTTCTTTGTTTTTTAAGCAATAGGAGGCAATTATGAAAAGTGAGATATTCATGAACAAAATAGTGTGGCAGGGATGGGGGAGCTGCACTGTATTGAATGGATAGGATATGGTGAGATGTTATTCAGCTCCACTCCATGAAAGCAGACAGGTGGTGCTACATTATGAAATATTCCAAACATTCCAAAACCCCCTTTCTCTACTGACATGATTACAATATGTCAGCATAGCTCCACTATGTAGCTGTAAAAAGGTGTAGAAACAGCAACTGTACTTGCTAGTCTGCCAGAAAAAAAATAAACATATCAGACTGGCATAATATTTGGAAATGCTGATGACCTACTCCATGGGCTACTGTACCTGGTATGCTGTCAACAAAAATAAATATGTCAGACAGACAGGCATCAATTTTGGAAATGCTGGTGGTCTACCCTGCGAGCTACCATACCATCTGTACAGCTCACAAGACCAGCATTATGTGTACTAGTATATATGTGATATGCTACCCCCCACTGAAAATTTATTTATTTAGTTTTTGTTGACCTGGAAAGGTGCACTAGGCAAACATTTGCCTGTTTTCAGGCATGACTTGTTCGAGTGCCATTTGACCTGATGTCATCAGGTCAATTGGCATGAGAACAACAAATATCAACACTATTTCCAGTAGAGGGGTGGTGTATTTCATTTCTTGTCATTTTTTGCTGATTGTAAAAAATCTAAAATGTATCTATAAATAAAACACCACTCATTTTGTACAAATTTGTGACCTGATAAAGTTATGTGTTCCATGTATCATGCTATAATTTTTTTGTTTTAAAATTATTTGCATTTGTTTGTTGCAAAAAGTGAAAAAAGCTTTGAATTTTCTGCTGTTTTTTGCTAATTATTAAATAAACTAAAAGGTATCTACAAATAAAACACCACTCATTTTGTAGATACTTTTGTGCTGAACAGATTTTGTGCTCACAGTACCATGCTATCATTTTTTAGTTTTAAAGTTATTCGCAATTGTCTACGGTTAGTACTGCTACTGAGGCTGAACAGTCTAAATGAGAATATCACTGATTTATAAAATGGCAAGAAAAAATCTAGAAATCTCATTGGCCAAAAGATGTCAGCTGACTGTACATTAAATCTTTATAAGTGCACAGTCATCCTGGTCCTAAACCACATCACACCATGAGCAAGTTAATCCTCCTACAACCAGAACTATCTCCCATCAGTCTTCCTACAACCAGAATTGAGCTTCCATCACAAAGATGGCTGCTGCCATTACACTGTAAAAAACCTTAATTAGATCCTAAAAATAAAACTACCTTACATAAAAAACAAAATAAATTAATTAAATGTTCTTTCCCTGATCATCACACTTGTCTTACACACATAAACAAATTAGAAACACTAAGTATTATTTATAGTTTTCATTAAAACTGTTTCTTTGCTGACAATGAAAAATCCCCCTTCTATCTTTACCTGTTCATCAGGGAAATCACTTCTGCTTGCCCTGACAGTGAGACAATTGAGTCCCTGGCTCTAGAAGATGCCTTTGTTGTTGTTGTGTGTATACATTATATAATGTATGTTAGAACGCTGTTAACCTTAGAAAATCATCATTTCCTAAGGTTGTTAACCTATCGATGTGATGTAGATATGTTGTTAACCTATCGATCCTACGTCACATCGATAGGTTAACAACAGCGAGTGGTCTGCGCATGTGCATGCTTTTTTTTCGACAGGGAATCGACTGAAGGGAAATTGACGGGGAAGGACTGAAGGGCCGCAGCAGTGACTTTTTAAAAAATGTAAGCCATTTAATTTTTGATAGTGGGACCATGCACTATAAAAAATAATGTATGGTCCCTCTATCGGCAACCGGTCAATTTTAACTGTCTTGAGGTTGCCATGGCGACGTAAACCTCTCAAGCTTCGCTCTCGAGGTTTACATGGTTGCCCTGGCAACCTCTCGACTGTTAACTGACCGGTTAACGATAGAGGACCATATATTATCCTCTATGTTAAGAGAGGAACATTCTGCAAGTGGAACGGAACAAAATTTGCAATCCCTGTATTCCATGGTAAACATTCCATGATAAACATTCCATATCTTGAATGTGGGCAAAAAGAGAAAAAAAAAACAGAATGAAGAAAGTAGGCAATAATATTTCATAAACAAAGAGAAAAAGTGGGAAAACACAGTTACATAGGCAGAGGAAAACCCAAACTGCTCCAATACATTTCTGAAGTTTACAAAAGCATGTACATTTGAATCATATATGCATGTTTTCAGGTGAAACCTATCACCACCCCCTCATCAAAAAAGGTGTCACCTGGAAGGTTTAAAGTTTTGAACACATTTCTATTAAGAGATAGTACTTGTTTTGATTCAAAATGCAAGGTAACATTTTTTTTCTTACTGTCTTTTCACCTCAATCCTATAGCAGTTTTCCTCTTAAGTACTAGACCAAGATACATGAGTAAAAAATGAAAATAAGGAGAATTTTGCCTTCAATGAAACTATATTACTACAGTGTAATGAAAATAAAGTTTTAAATACTGCTTATTGTTATTTTCAACTAACACTACTAATAAATACTTTTACTGAAAAGTACTAGTTAATCTATTGCTGAAATATACTATTTATGCATTAATAGGGACTAATTTTTTAGTTTTTTAAAGTTTTAGAGTTAATGTATGTTGTTTGAAAATAGTAAAGTTTTTATCCCTGTCAGAGTGACTCAGACTAATTCTTTTATGATGATGGCCCATTTTATAAGTGTGATAAGCCACTCCAGGGTGTGCATTAAAGGGTTGTAATGCACTTCCCAGAGGTGTAAAGGCACTCAGCCTTCAGCCTTGAGCCATAGCATGCCCCGGGGCATGCATTAAAATCCTTTAATGCACACCCTGTCGTGGCTTATTACTTACATATTTTGTCATGCGTGGACTTACAGTGAGAATATTACTGATATATTTTGCTACGCATGGATCTACAGTGAGAATATCACTGATTTATACAACATGTGTAGGTCTCTTTTCAGGAGGAGATAAGAGATATCTCACTGACCACATGTGAGATATCAATGCTATCTTCAAGTTGGGTATTTCACAATGGATATCTTGGTGAGTTGTGTATCTCATAAAAGGTTCATAACTTATTTAGTATGTTCAGCCTCAGTAGCAGTACTAACCATATTCAAATGCAAATAACTTCAAAACAAAAAATGATAGCATAGCACTGTGGGCATGAAATTTGTTCTGCAAAAATATCTACAAAATGAGTGGTTTCATTTATAGTTACCTCTTAATTTTTTTATAATTAGTGAAGAAACAGCAGAAAATTCGATGTTTTCTCTTTTTGCAACAAACAAATGTGAATAACTTTAAAATGAAAAAATGATAGCAGAAGTGCTCTTTTACAAAGGTTCTGCATCAGTAACAGAGATTACAAGGTAACATAACACATACAGTGAGCAAGTTCCAGTTAAATGAAGTCAGACCAGTGCAATATAGCTGAACAAGTACAAATAAATGGGCTAGATCAATTGTATATAATTTTACAATAAGGCAAGTAAACAGAAATAAATGATAAACAATAAATGATATAGCATATAAAAAAGAAAAAAGAACAAAGCAGTTTAATAGCTGTATATACAAAGAGAATAATGGATAGGCAAGTGTGTGTTATGAATATTTTTTCACACCCAAGGTGTGTGATGATCCATAAACCTCGAGAGCAAAGTTCAAGAGGTTTATGTGGTCATCACACACCGAGGGTGTGAAAAAAATATTCATAGGCACACACTTGCCTATTAGTTATTTTGTATAACTACTGGTGCAGAGTCTTAGCCAGCACTTTAGACATACAGCAAAAAATACTGTTTTTTATTGAGAATTGATTCAGCACAACAGGATTTATAAAACTGAAGTTGGGATTTGCTTTTAATTTAATAAACAACAGCGAACACTTGAAGAAATGAATTTTTTTTTAAAATGTGAACTGCAAAATTTTTAAATACCAGAAGTCCAAGTGCCATTGTAGAAGTCCAATACAGATCATTGTAGAAGTCCAGTCAAGATCAAGAGGTAGGTAAATGGCAAAGAAGGCAAAGACAGTATAACTTTGAAGAACTTGTTCAAAATAGTGGAAAGTTCAAAATATTTCTAACTTTAATAAAATCTTGCTGTCTGTTTGTTGCACGATGATCAGGAAGTGTTGCTATGGTGACGAACGTCTTCAGGTTGCTGTGGAGACTTTTGTGTGCTTCTCTGTTTTTTCTTTTTTTCTTTAAAAACAGATGCTTTGAAGATTTTTTCTGTCTGAATGTAGGGCCCTGTACTGAAGCTTGGCAGTGGTGAGGAGCAGAGCTTCACAGGAGAAAACCTATAAGTTAGTGTTCAAGATGTCTTAAGCATTGAGTCCTTCTTGAGGATAGTGACAGTGAATCTGAGGTACTCAAATGCTATAATAACCTGATCTGGGGTTATTATGACTTATGATGATTGTCTGAATCCAGGTTAATAAAGGGGGTCACCAGTAATTATATAACAATATCTGTTTCTGTGAATTGCATTGACATTCCTATGTAGCTTGCATGCTTGTAAGAAAATAAAATGGGACTCAGCTCCTAGTGATCCAAGCCTATCCTATAGGAATATACTTGTAATAAAAAAGGAGGGGCAATTCAAAGTTCAAATAAATGCAGGCAAAAACGTGCACTCAAATACGTTGTCCTGATCCTGATATGATTCAAATTTATTATTTTTGTCTCCTCTAGAGCTGTGCAAAAATTTTCAAATTCCACTTCTGCTGGAATTTTATGGAATTTTGAATTCTGTTGGAAGCAGAATTCAAATTTCAGAAGTGGAATGTAAACCTTAGAATTGTATTCCACAATTTATGCTTTCCACAGATCCATTTTCCTCAAACTGTGAAATAATATTCCACAGATTCCATAATCTGTAGTATTTTGTTGAGCGATTTAAATACAAATTCTTTCTAGAGTTCTGCAGAATGAAAAAAAAGAAATTCTGAAAAGCATTGTGGGAGCAGAATTGCTATTCCACATTTACAGATATTCACTGAGTAGTGCAGTACAAGCAATCATCACAGCATTAGACACAAAAGCATCTTATGTCCGTTTTAAAGATGTTCAGATACTTTGTGGGAGTTTTGACTCTCACAGATTATACAGTCCACCAGAATGGAAAGTATGGATAAAGAGTGCTTTGCCCCAGAGTAGTTTTTCTGGATTGGTTAATAATTCTACTGAAATAATTAATTGAGGCCTCTGGTGCACCAGAGGTTTGGTGCTTTGTAATGAAAGGTAGGACTGACCATTCCTGAGGTGTTTCCAGGTCACATTATTCAGCTAGTGCATTAGCACTGAAAATGGCAGCTGGGGGAGAGAGGGACTGTGAGGAAGAAAGTGAGAAAAAGATCTCTTCTCAAAACTCAACAACACTTTTGTGAAATGCTAGATTACAAGCCTATAGTGAAAATGAAATTGATTAGGATCAAAAGGGGCACCAAATAGTTGCAGGTAGTTAATTTTTCTGTAGGTTATTGATAACATGTGGGCTTTTTGGACAGAGCAGATTAGTGCTGAGCTTTGCATGCAGGATGGGCAAACAAAATTAAATACTGTGTTTGCTCCAATTGGTAAATTAGGCACTTCAAAGGTGACTTTTTGTGACTGATACTAATTTGAAACTTTAGCATTAATCTAGTGAAGTGTATACTTTTTGCTTTTTTTAATTATTGACTGCTGTGCCTGATGAAATTAGAAGCTCTTGGAAACTGCAGAGTATCTAATCATATTGGTGTCTATGCATCATCCTGTGGATTGCCTATGCACTGCAGATCCTCAGCGCAAAGGCAATCCTAAGTGACAGTGCCACTCTGGGGGTCCCACAGACCCCTGTGCATGCACAGAATGGTTGCACATCCCTGCTATACTGGATCCCCCAGCTGGTCATGTAGCTATGGATGTGACCAGTCTAGAGGTGTGTCCATGGGATCATACTACACCCACATCATTCATGAAGGCATGGTGTGATGGGCAAGGTGGGTAAAGGATATGCAGTCAGTGACCCTTCCATATCCATGTGTCCCTCCTGAACCTTCCTACAATGCCCATTTGCATGAGACAAGGGATCCACTCTGGGACTCATGACAGGCATGAGATTGGACGCTCGCTTGTGTACCTTGATCTGCCAACATGCAGCAATGTGCTAGGGGTGGGGCCATGGATATTCAGCCTGCAGAAGCATGTGAGAGTGCATACTGTGCACCATGTGCCTGTCTACAGCTGCAGAGCTAGGCCAGCTGGGTATGCATCAATCACATGTATCCGGCACCACATTGATGCATAGGTCCATTGAAAGGCAAAACACCTGCCAGTAGTTATCAACTCAGTGAAGTGAAATTTATTTTTCTTTTTCTCTGTTTAATGAAAGCTAGTAGACACCAACAACTGCGTTGTTTTCAAATACTATTGAGAGAAATGGGCTTACTCAGTGCACACCGCAGCAAGAAGAAACAACTTTCTGCTTATTTAAGGCTAAGGGATAAATATTATAACAATACATATCACTGCCTTGGATGTAGTCTAGTGCTTAGAATACCAGCTTGGGAACCAGAAAATCCTGGGTGCAAACCTGCTAGAGTAGAAGGCAAGTCACTTGACCTCCCAGTGTTCCAGTCCACCCAGAAGCAGAAGTGGGTAGAAGGAGGACCCACTGGGAATGAGATGCTGTCATTCAGCTGTGCTATCCTAGGTAAATAAAATGGCAAAAATTGGGGTTTTCACATCATTCATATTATGTCAAAAAATAATGCACTAACAAATGTGTTTCCCCTGGGCTTGTATGCAGTACTTCCTTCTATGCCATCACAGTGCCTAGCTGGGTGATTAATAACCGTGCAAAATATTGGTTATGACCATGAGGTGATTTTCCATTTTGACTGGGCCTGCAGTGTTCCTCCATCTACATCGTACCATTATTCAGCCACCTGACTGCATTTTTAATAATTTTACACATTATGATTTATGACCACAGGCTGAGTTACAGTTTTGTTTGATACTGCCCTGCAACGTTAACTCGATCATAACATTCTTCTGCTGCCTGGGTGGCTATTTAGTGATTTTGCTAATATTTCAGTATCTCCACTGGTTGACAGATGTGGCCTGTACACTGTGTGCATCACCATCATGTAACAGGCCTGCCTGCCTGCCTGTTTGCTTTTTGACAAAATGACTTCTCATGTGGCCTGTACAGTCTGCCTTGTACTAATATTATTGCATGCACTGAATACTGAATTTGAAGGACGAATAAGAAGATACACAAATTTGAGGACATGTTCTTTTTTTAAGAAGATAATTATTGCATCTCATTTCACAGTTAGCTCAGGGTGAGTGGGAGTGATCACTTTGAACTCATCTCATCTTGTCTCTCAACCTTGACACACTGATTTTGCTGTGCTGTTTTCCCTCAATCAGCATTCCTTTTTGACATGTTGTGTGTTCTGCTATCAAACACCATGGGGCTGATTCCAGGATGAAAGTTGCCACACGCAGGCATATGTGAGTTGTGACATTTGCCGCTGCACTGGAGACCCTGTGCTGTATTCTAAGAGCGGCAGGGTCCTGGCACTTATGACATGCTACTTGTGACATGCATAGGCTAACGCCACTGGCATGGCATAATAGCCCTGTATGTTACAAGTTGCAGCCCACTGCAGACTGCCTCCTGGAGCTCCCCCACCACAGAACACCATGGCATACACCAGGGGGACATGGGGGTGCCAGACAGGTGGCACAGGAGTCTGGGGAGGCACAGTGGAGAATGGATCCCTGGGATCCCTGACATTCGGGGGAGTGGGAGGCATGGTTGTGTCTGTGAGGGCATGGGGAGCACAGTGGGACCTTTGCCACACTGCTGCAGAGTGGGCATCCATTGGATGGCACCAACAGATGCCCCTTAGAGTACCGCTGAGATGCTGTAAGATAGTGCCACCAGTGCGGCTCCTGCAATTGCAGATGTGGGTTATGGCAGTGGCCCTTCTGGAATAGGGTGCAGTTGCTGCTGTAACCCACCCTTGAGCCATGTTGTTGCTGGTTGTGGCATAGTGAGTGGCGTATCTCACGGTTGGCGTAACCCGCAGATGACATAGAGCAAGGTGCCTTTTGGAATAGGGACTGGTGTAATGCATTGCACAAATTGCTAGTTGCACCATGGGGTTTGGCGTAACTCGGCTTGCACCAGTGTATGCCTTACTGGAATCGGGCCCCATATGCCAACTTTACAGATGCCTACCTGTTTTCTAGTCCTAATGAGCTGACTTTGTTACCTGTAATGCATTGTTAGCTGGCAGAAATCTAGACCTGTTGGCAAAACACAACTCAGATGCCCAGATATCATAGAAAGAAGTTTATTCCAAAACATGCAGAAAAACAGCATACCTGCTGGGAGTTCGGAAACCTCTGAACATCATGATGTTGTCGTGCAAACTTGGTTAAAAACAGTCTTACAGACATTCTTATCCTATAGATAAGAGAGTGTGTTACCAGGTAACGGACTCTTCCAAAAAGGCAAAAGAGCAAAATCCAGCAATTCTATTAGTGGGCAGTTAGCACATAGGACAGTTAGATTATTACTTGTTCTGCACATACACACTGATGAAAGTAAAGCTGACTAAGGCTAATTTGGGATAACAATACAGCAATTCATAAAAGGTGCTGACTATTGCAACATGGCAAAAAGCTGCAGATGTCGCACAAGCACTGCCAAATAATCATGCTGGATAATGGTTCTTAAGAACATTATAATAAGTGTAAGTAAATACAGATGTAACTTATGCTGCAGTAATGGGTGTTGTAGCATGCATAGGTTAATATGGTGCATTCAGGTCTACATATCCCCCCTTGTTGCCTAATAAAGAGGCAACACCAAAGGGAAAGCACTGGGGCTAAAGCTTAGTAGATTGGGTGGCATAGAGAAAACATAATTATGCATGATGTTGGAGAGTGCAGCATAAGCAGCATAAGGTAACAATAAGGAAAATAATCAAAAAGGCCTTAATAACAGCAAAACCTTTAAATACAAGTTCTAACCAAGTGTTAGATAATGCAGTACTTAATCACCATCATGAAAGAGTTAATTGAGAGAATTACCTGCTTTAGTAATAGTATTACTAATATGAATGAGGTGCGTATCCTTTTTATCTAACAAAGATTTGAGATTCAGGGTGAGTGAGTCGAAATACACATTAAAAACTGGTAAATACTATTCTATTGCATTGACATAATCAGGGTCGCTATCAATGTAATCAAGTTCCAGGGTGGGAACAGGGGTGATAACAGTATGGCCAATGACAGTGTGCGCATGTGGCACAAAACAGAATTTGGGTGTGTCAACACCACAGGTGAGATGCCCATAGGAGAAGTTTTGTAGCTGGTCACAATGCAGTACTGTCCTTCACTACTGTAGGTAACTTGAACTTGAGGAAGATGCCATTTCATGTGTTGCACAGGGCCGGACATCAAAGCATTGGTGAGCTGGCTGGTGAGATGTTGCACAGCTTAATATGGCACGTGTTGTCAAATACACATTGGAGGAAGCAATGTGTCATTAACAGGAGCAGAAGCAGTTTCAAACAGGTCATCATCAAAAGCATATGACCAGTCTAGAGTTCACAGAGTAACCACACACTGGTGTAGTTACGTCAAACACATCATATTGGCACAAATATTGATAGCCCTGTATGGCACAGCAGTCAGTGTGTGGGGTTACCCAGGTGTCCAGTTGAGGATGAAACACCAGCAAAGGAGGAAGGTTGAGACATTCTCTGTAGATGCTGCCCTTGAGGTGGCCCATGGAGTGGACTTTAGCCAGTTTGTCGAAGACTGAAGAATCCTTATCAAAGATCATCAAGGAGACCGTGAAGGAGACTTACATGGTGTCCCTGATGGTACAATGACATGAAGTGTAGCAAGGTCCTTGATTAGGATGTGATGTGACCTAACCCTAATTTCTGGTTGTGTCCAAAGGAAAGGAAACAGTCTTGGCCATACACATACGCATGTCAATGATTTACAATATAGGCAGTGCCATTTGGCCATATGTTTATCTTGAATCAAATCAGGAATGCACCCTGATTCCAAATCTCAGGAGAGATTAGTGATAGAGTTTATGGCATAACTACCATAAGCTGAACAAATAATTTCCCTGCCTATGTGGTGCTGTTTAACTTCTTTATTATTATATACAATCAATTTGTTAATCTTATTTTGAGTCTCATTAAATAAACGTGCTACAGTATATTGTGCATGTTATACACTATGAATATTTCCTCCTGGGATAAACCATCAGTACCGTGTAGAACGGGCTGTATAGCATTTTGAGCGTGTGTGCTATTAAAGTAATTTATATGACACTTAACTCTTGCTGTACTGAAGACTGATACATCAGTCCAGAATTCCTATATGTTCTAATTCTGTCAGCAGCCTAAGGGTTAATTTTTGCTAAATCAGCTCTGTTCCAGATTGAAAATCCTGAACCAAATAAACCTGTAACAGTACCTGCATTTCCTGCAAGGCCTGTGACATCCAAACTCTGTTTGGGGTGTTTGGAGCGGAACATGCCTCTGTGTTCAATAATGCGTTGCCAGCTACAGAGTCATGTGCACCTGCTTGGCATACTGCAGCAGTGTTCAGCAACATGGTAGCATGAAATCTAGATACATTTGTACTGCAATAATTGCCGAATTCAGCCATGTTCCAAAGAGTAATATTGAAAACAAAAGGAACATGCATAAATTAAACATTATTAATAAGTATCCCAGGGAGCGAAGTTGTGACCAGGCCACTGGGTGGGCCTGGTTCTAGATTTGGTCATTGCAATGGTTCATCACGTTCTAATGAAGCTGGTATGACTGGGAGGAAAAGAGCAGCAGTTGCAATTGATTGTGTCAAGCATTCATGATGCTTGGTGGAGTTAAAATATTTAGCACAAAATTCTAGCCCCAATGCTGTTCCACTGGGGCAGATGTGGGTATTGGGCCAACCTTGAAAGATTCCTTTGGCAAGGTGGGCCACTTGGAGGCCTTGTTCTGTAGAGTTACCAGTTCTCCATTCAATCTGTACAGCGGAGTTTCTGAAGAAACCACCATAACACTGAGATAAGCATCTTTTCCTTCATGAACAGTCACATGAGAAGATGGGAGTCAAATGGCAACCCCTTCATTTTGGGATGTAGATATGAGCCTCAGGATGTACAGGATCTAGGTGTTGAAGGAGTATGTTGAGATTCTTTGAGGCTGATTCCAGAAGGTTCACCCATGTTGCAGTGACAAATATTTCGCTGACGCTGATTACGGCATTGGCAAAATGGTGCCTGGCATTACAGTACAAGGCATTTGGTCTCTCTGGAGTTAGAGCGCCAAAGCACCCTCCTAGGAAACATTTACTTTTGTGGGGGGCTTCACCCTTGCATCCCCTAAACATAAATATAACCTCCTCTGGGATGGGCATGCTCCAGAGGGGGTAAAAATTCTGTGGACTCAAAGGGCAACATGAGTTAGGGCTGATCAAAAATCAAGATCTCCCCTTTCACTGTCACCCTTGTTGTGGCACTGTAATTGCTGTGGCAAAATTGTGTCACTATGCTAATGGTGTACCATGCCAGTACACTCACAAAGACACATAACAAAAGACCAGTTGCCAGCAACATTCTGAAAAACAAAAATGAAGACAGGTAAAAATACAGATCTTGCCCCATCCAGGGAATGGAGCACTAATCACCTTTGTATAGTTTCAGTTGATTGGCATGGTACCACTTGTCCATGGGTTTCTTATAGTGTGTCAGCTGCACTTGATAGACAGCAGGGCTCAATTTGTTCACAATGTGGTAGGAGCCAGCCCACTTGCTTGACAGAGGATGGGCTGGTGTGGCATATCGTAGCACCATGACTCAATTACCTAGTTGCCAATTGACTTCTTTGACATCTTTGTCAAAGTACATTTTGGACTTCTGCTCGGTCTTGCCCAAATTCTGAGCAGCAAAATGATAAGTTTGGACTAAATTGTCCTTCAGCTGTTCAACATAAGTGTCAGCTGACACTCTGTCCACAGTTGGGGTGTTGAGATCTATCCACAAATGCTCCAGCAGTCTCATCTGCCAGCCAGTCATTACCTCAAAGAGTGTGCACTGGGTTGCTGCAGCAGCAGTAGCTCTGATCACCATTAGGAGTAAGGGCAACAGAGTGTCCCAATTTCTGTCATTTTCATTTGCAAATTTATACATCATCACTTTAATCTGCCTGCTGGCCCTTACTACTTGTCCAGAAGACTGGGGATGGTAGGCTATGTGGAACTTCTGTCTAACTCTCAACAACTCCAACTCCAACAATTACTGTATAAGTTCTCCAATGAAGCTTTTTCCCTTATCAGAGTCCACCTTAAGGGGTATGCCCCATCTGGGAAATACCTGTTCTACCAGGATCTTAGCAGTTGCTTTTGTGGTGTTTTTCCTGCAAATAAAGGCTTCAACCCATTTAGAGTAGAAATCTGTGATCACAAGTGTGTACTTGCTCTTTCCATAAGGCATTCGATTGCCCACACAGTGTTCAATGTCTGCTGACTGACCAGGCCACCAACCCACTGTTTTCAGTCTTTGTATAGTATTGCCATAAAAACTAAATGAGACAGTTGTGATTATCAAAAATGTTCTCCTCTTTTGCTGCCCCACAATTTTGCAATGCCAGATTGGTATAAGACCAACTTCTGGTCTGCAGAGAGCAGGAGATTTCCATAGTGTCTCTTGAAGGGGTTATTCCCAGACATTTATTTTTCTGTCTTGGAATTTCTGCTTGGAGAAGAGCAGCAAGCTGGGAGAGGTCAACTTGGTCCCTCTGCTTGGGGACTCCTTCTCCCAGCCCAGGTGCACAGAGGAACAGAAGGCATCTGGAGTGATGGCTCCAATCTGAGCCTCAAAGCCTTTTCCTGGCCAGTGCTCCCTAGCTAGGAGGGCAAAAAAGATGACATCCCATGCAGTGGCTCACATCTGAGCCACAAGGACAGCAGAAGCCCAGGAAGCCTAACAGAAGGTGTCCCAGCAGCTCCCATCTGAGTTGCAAGGACAGCAAAGTGGCAGCCCAGGAGGGCTAACCAGAAGTGGTTCACATCCTGAGCTGCAAGTCCACAGTGGGCTCAGCTTGAATTTCACAGCAGAGCATCTCTCCTTGAAAGTGCACTTTGTTTCCTGGTTCCAGGAGGAACCAATCAGCTGCAAGGATGGAAGGGAGCAAGTAGGCCAATCAGGGGCAAGGAAGCCCTGATCTGGCTAATTGGAGCAGGCAGCACCTCCTTTAAAAATGGAGAGGAAAAGGATGACTTCTAGCATTTCTTTTTGGAGAAGCACAGCAAGCTGGGAGAGGTCAATTTGGTCCCTCTGCTTGGAGACTCCCTCTCCTAGCCCAGGTGCACAGAGGAACAGAAGGCATCCCAAGTGGTGGCTCCCATCTGAGCCACAGAGCTTATTCCTGGTTGGTGCTCCCCAGCCCAGGAGGGCAAAAAAGATGGTATCCCATGTGGTGGCTCCCATCTAAACCACTAGGACAGTGGCAGCCCAGGAGGGCTAATCGAAGGTGTCCTGAGTGGCAGCTCACATCTGAGCTACAAGGAGAGCCCAGCAGCACAGGAGGGCTAATGAGATGAGGCTTCTATCCTAATCCACAAGTCTGTAGCTGGTTCCAGCTTGAATTTCATCCCCCACCCATCCCCACCCTGTATCCTATGAAATTGTCTCACAACAAGCAGTAGATTGGCAGAGCAAGAAAGAGGTGAAGCATAGGGGTGGCAACAATTCTGAGAAGGCCAAAAGGGAAGCAATGAACTCTCCTTGACCAGCTGAAGAACTTAATGCTTGCAAATGTACATGTAACTTAAAGGGACAAGTTATTTATGGATAACAGGCTCACTATTTGGTTTAGGTCAGTATGGTGGGGGCATCATTGCATAGTCTGAAATGGGACTTAACAGTATTGATGGTAATATACAGTTATCAATTGTCATTGCATAGTTAGAGATGGGATGTAACAGTATTGAAGGGTCTAAACAGTATTAATGGTACCATAGATATTGAGGGGGCATCATTGCATAACAGGAAGTAGAGCTTAACAGCATTGATAGTACTTCACGATTATTGCATCATTTGAGAAGGGGCTTAACAGTACTGATGGAACTTTATAGTTATTGCGTTATTGTATTGCTATAATTGTATTGCTGCATAGCAGAAAAAGGGGTTTAACAGTACTGACAGAATTTTACAGTTATTGCATTCTTTTATTGCGGTATTGGAAGTCTATACAGGTATTGCATTGTATTGACGGTACTTTATCATTATTGCATTATTGCGTAGTTGGACAAGGGGCTTAACAGTACTGACAGAACTTTACAGTTAATGCATTATTTTATTGATGTAATTGTATTGCTGCATAGTAGGAAAAGGTGCATGACAGTATTGACAGAACTTTACAGTTACTGTATTATTTGATTGCTGTATTAGAAGTTCCATACAGGTATTGCATTGTATAATACAAGATGAGGATAGCACAAATGTGGAGCATGAGAGAAGGAAGAGTATGGTGCAGGGGGGAGTATCATGGTGGGAGCTGGTGTCTGGGAGGTGGGGAACTTCAGGGTGAGAACAGGTGGCAGAGGGAAGGGGTGGTGCTCCAGAGGCAGGGGGAAATTAGAGGACACAGAAGAGGAAGGATAATAGGTTGTAATGGTTGTGGTGTGGCCATATTTATGAGCATACTAGGGAGGTTGGTAGTGTGCCCAGTGTGCCAGAAACCAGAGAGAATGGAAATTGAGCTGATATGGCTAAAAAGGGAGATAGAGAGGAGTGTAGGAAAAGACTGTGAGGTAGGAGAAAGGAGGTCAGAAGGCAGACATGATGGGTGGATGGAAGACTATGGAAGGGTAAGAACCAAAATAAGGGAAAGGGAGGGAGGGTGGGGCAGGGGGAGAACACAGGGGCACACAAAGACAAATGAAAATGCAAAAAGATATGCAAGGGATCAAACAGGCACTGGCCTTTAGCAAAATTGCAGGAACAGGAGGAGGTAGAGGAGAGAGGTGCAGATGAAGACAGGGAGCTGAGACACAGAAATCTCAGAGATTCAAAGGTAAAGGAAATACCCACAGCATGGGAACAAGGGAGGGGAGACAAGAGTGGCATGGCAGCAGAGGGGAAGACAAAATGGGATGGGAGAGGCAGCCAAGGGCAGGAGCGGCATGGGGGCAGGGTAGGGGATGAAGACGCAGAGGGAGGCAGGACACAGGAGAAGAGAAACATCATTGTGGACAATGAAAGTAAGGAAAACACAGGTGAGATGGACAGGGGAAATGGTAGTAACAAGAAAGGGAAGAGAGAAGGAGAGGGAGGTGGGGGTATGGCAGCAAAGAGGGCAGGGAGAAGTAGATGGAGTGATTGCAAAGGTGGAAGAACAGGGGGACCAAGATAAAAACACAAAGAAGACTAGGAAAAATAACCAGGGTAGGAATACAGAGACATACTTAGGGATAGGAAATACAGAAATCATAATGGTTTATGGAGATCATAAAAGGGATCCACTGATTGAGGAAGGGGGTTATACATAAGGGGAGATCAGTTTTCTGTGACCCAGGGATGGAGGCAAATAGGGCACTGCCAAAAATCAAAGAAAGCATTAGATTACTTGGAGGGAAACCACATCCAGTCTTGTACATCAGAAGAAATGACCTGGCAGGAGAGGAGGTGGAAGAAGTACAAAGGAGATTCAGGGAGTTAGCCAAGGGATGTAAGGGGATAGACAGTTCTATGGCATTTTTGAAAATCCTGCCAGTGCACTGTGCAAGTATGGTCAGGCAGCTAAGAATCAAAGATTTTAACCACTGGCTAAGGCAGTGGTGCAGAAGGAAGGGATATGCATGCATAGGAAAATGGGAGGGGGGCACATGGTTAGATGAGCACCTGTATGCAAGGGACAGGCTGCATATAAATGATGGAGGAGCTAGACTGCTAAGGGGGAAACTGCAGGGGTATATAAATGAAATCCTAGGGAATGATTTAAACTAAGGAGGGGTAAGTATGAAGCTAGGGGAGGACTAGAAGAGGTAGCTAGTGTGACTTGTCTAACTCACACTCCCCCATAAAAGGGGTGCAGGGGACACTGGAAGGAAGGGTGTGGATGGATGGAAGGGTCTGCTGACAAATGCTAGGAGTCTGGAGAATAAGATGAGGGACCTGGTGGCAGTGGTGGGGATGGAGGACCTAGACCTGATAGCAGTAACAGAGATGTGGTGGACTGAAAATCAGAGCTGGGATGTGGAAATACCAGGGTATAGCCTCTACAGGAGGGACAGGAGAGAAAAAAAGGGAATGGGGTAGCCCTATACATAACAGATGGAATAAGAGCAATGTAGAATAGGGAAGGACAGGGCTCTGCAGAGATCCTATGGATCATGATAATTAAGAGGTCAGGGGGGTCAGTGCAGATGGGGTAGTATACAGGCCACAAAGTCAGGGTGAGGAGGTGAATTGGGAGATACTGTAGTTAGTAAAATACAAAGGATGGCTGGCAAAGGAGAAATTCTGGTGGTAGGGGATCTCAGTCTCCCTGATGTGAACTGGGGGATTCCAACAACAAAATTAGAAAGGAGTAGGGAGCTGTTGGAGTCCATGCAGGAGGCACTCCTTCAACTGCTGGTCATAGAATCAACTTGGGGAGAGACCATACTGGACCTGGTGATGACAAATGGGGACAGTGTTGAGGATGTTGAGGTTGAGAAAAGTCTGGGGGATAGTGCCCACAGAATGATCAGGTTGAGTCTTTGCATGACAGAGGAAAAGAACAGGACCACCACTAAGGTAATGAACTTTCAGAAAGTGGATTTTAGGAAAATGAAGGACATTTTCAAAGAGAAACTAGAGGGGAAGGAGAACCTAGAGGGCATTAAGGAGTTATGGGAGGCAATAAAGAGGTGAATTCTACTGGCAACAGGGCAGTGCATCAGAAAGGTGAACAAACACAAACGAGGGAGGAAACCACTCTGATTTACAAAGGAGGCGGGAAGAGCAGACAGGAAAAAAGTGAAAGCATTCAGGATCTACAAGTCTTCACAGGGGATGGTGGAAAAGGAAGCTTACAGGGAGAAACTAAAGGAAGCGGGGAAAACAGTCAGGAGGGCAAAGGCGGGCATGGAGGAGAAAATAGCAAGGGAGGCCAAGGGGGGGACAAGAAGTTGTTCCAGTATATAAGTGAGAGAAGGAAAAGCAGTCTGAGGATTATGAGACTCAGAGGAGAGGAGGGACTCTGATGGAAGGGGATGAGGAGAAGGCTAATTTGATGAACAAATACTTTACCTCAGTCTTCACGGTTGAGGAAGAAGGGAAAGAGCCAGAGCTAAGAAGCAGGGGAAGAGTGGGTAGGGGGATGGACACAAGCCCATTTTCAGTGGATAGGGTATAAGAGGAATTAGGTAAACTGCAGACGGATAAGGCAATTGGCCCCGATGCCATTCACCCCAGGGTCCTCAGGAAGTTGAGAGAAGAACTTGCGGCACCACTCACAAAGTTATTTAATCTGTCCCCAGACAAGAGGAAAGTCTTAGGGGATGGGAAATGGGCTGATGTGGTGCCATTGCACAAAGGGGGAGGAAAGAAAGAGCCCGACAACTATCATCCAGTCAGCCTCACATCTGGGGTGGGCAAGCTGATGGAGGCACTCATACAGGAAAGGCTGTTACAATATCTGGAGGGAGGGCTCATATATGACAACCAGCATGGGTTCACAGGTGGAAGGTCATGTCAGACCAACCTGATTGAATTCTTTGATGGGTAACAGAAATATGTGACCAGGGAGAAGTGGTTGATGTGGCCTGTCTGGACTTCAGGAAGGCCTTCAACAACATCCCTCACGGGAGACTAATAAATAAGGTAGGCAGCTTAGGTGTGGGAAGCAAACTAACAAACTGGGTGGACAATTGGCTAGAAGATAGAACTCAGAGCGTGTCAGTAAGTGGAGTGCACTCCAAGGAAGGGGGTGATGAGTGGGGTTCCCAAGTGGTCCATGTTGGGTCCCATTCTGTTTAACATTTACATTGGAGTCATTACAGAGGGCCTGAATGGGAAGGTGTGTCTATTTGCAGATGATACGAAGATCTGTCACAGAGTGGACACACCGGGAGTGGTGGAAAGAATGAGGGAAGATCTGTCTAGGCTGGAGGAGTGGTCAGAGAGTGGCAAAAGAAATTCAAAGCAAAAAATGCAAAATTATGCACATAGGAACCCAAGGGCAAAATACTGGCTGGAAAGAGAAGGACTGGAGGAAAAAGAGCAGGAAAGGGACCCGGGGATCATCATTTTGGATAGCCTGAATGTAGGGAACCAATGCAACAAGGCAGTGGGAGGGCAAGCAAAATGCAAGCATGCATAGGGAGGGGCATTGCAAGTAGGAAAAGGGAAGTGATCATGCTACTAAACAAAACTATGGTCAGACCACATCAGGAATATGGGGTGTAATTCTGGAGAACACACTTACAGGGTGAAATAGACAGGGTGGAGAGGGTCCAGAGAAGGGCAACCAAGATAGTTCAAGGGATTCACAGGAGGTCATATGCAGAATGACTGGAGGAGCAAAACTTGTACACACTGGAGACAAGAAGGGAGAAGGGAGAAGGGGGGATATGGTTGAGACCTTCAAATATTTGAGGGGAATACATAAGGTGAGGGAAGGAAGCATATTCAGGCTGAGTGAAAACAAAACCACTGTGGGGCACACATTCAAGTTGGAGGGGGGAAGATTTAGAGGAAATGTGAGTGGACAGTTCTTCACTGAGAGGCTAGTGGGTTTTTGGAATAGGCTGCCACAATTGGCGTTGGGGGTAGATTCAGGGAACAAATTCAAGAGGGCATTGGACAACTACATGGAGCTCAATAAAAGTAACAAAGGCATGACATAAAGAGAGTAGGGTAAGGGTAAATGGGCAGACTGGATGGGCCAAGGGGTCCTTTTCTCCCAGCAAATTTCTATGTTTCTATGTTTCTCTTTGGAGAGGTATTTGTATGTCTTTAATCTCAGGATCTGCATTTGTGCTACAGCCAGATCCAGTGGGACTACTTGGGTCCTCTTCTGTGCAGTCACTGAATGGGCCTCAGTATGAGGTTGCATCACCCATACCTCCCCCCTCGAGTGCCTGCCTTGGCTAAGGTATCTGCTTGATCACTGTACTCATGGTATGGGTCACACTTTGAATGAGCTTTGACCTTGTGAATGTAAAGCTTGAAGACACTGTTTTCAGCTAGGCTGTTAATGTACCTGAATAGGTCTTTGCATTTAACTGGAGTTCCTTCTGAGGAAACATACTCATGGGTCTTCCAAAAAGGGAGAAACTCTGTAAGAGATTTACATACCCATGATAACGGTTCCTAAGCACATTATAAAAAGTGTAAGTAAATACAGATGTACCTTATGCTGCAGTAATGGGTGTTGTAGCATGCATGGGGGTTTATCTGATGTCCAGGTCTATAGCATGTACTACCGTACTTCTCCATATAAACTCTGTTGCTCCTCTTTCCATGCTCCTTTGTACAACCACAACACTACACTGACAACATTCACATGCTACTATGATATGGTCACAACATAATACAAATCAGTATACATAATCTATAAGTAGTTCAGAGGAATGAGTCAACATAATTATTCATCTGACTCTGAAGGTTAGGTTGCCTAATGTCAGAATCCAATAAGGCTGTTGTCAATAATAATTTTCTGGCAAGATCCCAACCCCTACTTTGAAACTTAAATTTCTGCAAGCCAACAATTCTGGGGGCACATTGTAGATGAACTGTTGAGCTAATCTATGTAGTGTCTTGCCAGGTTAGTTCTACTAGTAGTCTTACATTGTTCTATTTGGTCCTTTAGTGAGCGTTTAGTTTTCCCCTTCATATAGTACTGTATGTCACAGTCCTTGATAGTTCTAATAGCAGTCTTATGTTCTGCTATGTTCTTCTTTATTGTATGACTGGTTTTCCCATGATAGATTGCATCACAACTCAATATATAAAATATGTGTGTTTTTTGACAATTAATAAAACACAGATTTTGTTTTTATCTTTTGCCCTTGTGGACGTGTATGAACCATTCAGTGTATGTGGTGTTACTGGTGCTGCTAATGGTTTTCTATTGCTCTATAAATATTAACATAAATGTCTTGATTTCTCAGTTAAAGACCTATTGCTCTCAAGTGTATTCTTTTAAAATGACCATTCAGGAACACAGGAGAGTTTTATTGACACCTGTCAGAGAAGTAAAAATAGCAAGGATTAGGTTGCTAGGAGCACGCTTGCTACATGTCTTTCACTTTCAATAAATAGTATGCTACCTTTTAGCTTTTAGACAGGAAACATTTATTGCAAAGAATGAACATTTTTAAAAGACATACCCTTTGTAAAATGAGTGGGGGTGGGGAACCATTTGTGACAAAAGCTGAATAACAATAACTGGCAAAAGAACAGAAAGAAAAAGAACCAGTGCTGAGTACCTTGGGAGATTATGCTCACCAGATAGGAGAATAAAAATGAGAAAGGAAATTGGGGAAGCAGATGCTCAAGAACAAAAAACTTTGATCCCCCAATCTTAAAGTGCCACTGTATTTATTTGGTGGCAGTGGTGATAGTGGTGGTGGTAGTGGTGGTGTGTGTGTGTATGGGGGGAGTGGAGGTTCTAGTTAGACATTTTCCTGTAGTGAGTCTGATGGGATATAGTTGTAATGTCTAAAGCTTTCCTCTTATTAAGGTTTAAAAATGAGGTGAATGGTATTTTGTTAATTCTATTTTTGTAATATATCATGTTTGCAGTTGTCCAGCTAAATGTGGAGTCTTGTGAATGGCTGCTGCTGTACTTGGCAGAAGCTCACCTCCACCTGTTGCGTCCTTGGATAATGAACTCAAGGAATAGATAAAATTGTATCAGAACATTTAAAAGGGGATTTTTCAGGTGGAGGCATTTTAAGGCAGTATGGATGAGATAAAGTGTAAAAACAGGAACTGGTACAAAACAAGCAAGTGTGCATGTAGCACCACTAATACTTTGCCTAATCAAATTGTGCTGTCTCCATGGCTAGACTCTTCACTTATTTGTTTAAATGGTGCTATGGCCAATCCATTAACCATTAGGCCACATCTACTAAAAAGCTATTATGAGATACTCAACTGTATCTCCTGCTTTAAATAATGTAAAGGTAAAAACACTTTTTCCTAAAGTAAACGAGCTGGAGCCTCACTTTCAGTAGCACTGAATACATGTAAATACATAAAGCTAAAGTTATAAATCTTCTAGATTCATAGAAACATGGAAACATAGATGACAGAAAAAGATCAATGGTCCATCCAGTCTGCCTGTAACACTCTATCATACCCCAAGACCTTTGTCAATACAAGGTTTTTGTCTACGCTATCCATCTCCTTGTTTCTGGTCTTGCTACTACCCTGTGAGTAACACTTAACTCTCTCCTAACTGTGCATAAAACCATTAATGATTTTGGCACCCTGTTCTATGGCTCAAGCTGTCTCTGTAAAATAAAACTTTCTAACATCCCTCCTGAACCTCCCCCCCCTGCCAGCTGCCACTCACATCCTCATGTTCTAGATTCACTGCTCCTGTTGAATAGTTCCTCACAGTTTATCTTGTTCATTCCCTTCAGAAACTTGAAGATCTCTATCATATCAACTATTTCTCAGCCAGACTTGAGTGAGTACATGTTCAGTGCCTTAAGCAGATCCTCAGAGGATTTGCTCTGCTGGCCCCGAATCATTTTGGTTACCCTACACTGCACTCCTCTCAGGCCTGCATAAATAACTCTTTCCTCCTGCTGTCAAAATCCCTCCTGATGTAGCCCTGCATCCTCTTCGCCATACTGTAGGCCTTGTTGCAGTGGCTATATTGTTTAAGGGAGTCACTTATCATGACATCTAGGTCTCTTCCTTCACAACTAGTTCCTAGCTTAACCACTCCCATCCAATACTCCATTCTGGGGTTCTTGTTCCCTTTATGCATCACCTTGAACTTTTTGGTGTTGAATTTCAGCTGCCAGACCTTGGGCCACCTCTTCAACTTTTGGCAGTCCCTCTGATATTTCCTGATACTTTCTTGTTGTCTATCCTACCACAGAGTTTAGTGTCATCTGCAGAGAGACATCCTGCCCTAAATTCCTAGCTCTATGTCACTAATAAACATATTGAAAAACAATGGACTCAAGACTGATCCCTGTGGCACCCCACTGGTGATCTCTCTCCAGTTAGATCTGACTCCATTTACCAAATCTGACTCCATTTACCACTACTCTCTGTAATGTCCATTCAAACCAACCTCCCACCTATCTGTTTCCTTAGTTGCACAAACAATCCTCTAGCTTCTTCAGCAAGCTGCTTCAGTAAGGCACCAAGTTGAATGCCTTGCTGAAGTAAAAATAGCTAAAAACACTGCATACCCTGGCCTACTATCCTTATTACCTGTCAAAGAATACTATCAGATTGGTCTGAGAAGGCCTCCCTGCTGTGAACCCAGCAGGACAAGAAAGATACAGAAGTCATAGTCTTCAAGGCTTTAAATACTAACAGTAAAACTGTGCAATTGATCTGTCTCCTGACTGGCAGTTATTAAAGAACACTGAGTGTCTAGGTTATATTATATGCTCCAGCCTAATAGTGGAAGTCAAAAAAAGTGCACTGCAGCATTCTGCACTAGATGCAGGTGCCAGATCTGATTCATAGGCTAGCCTTCACTGAGCATATTGCAGTAATCTAGATAAGATGTGTTAAAAACCTGTAGTAGTATTCTCGGATCACCTGCTTTGAGGTAAGAACATAATATAGTGATATTTTTCAGGTACAGTAGATAAAGCCACTCCTGACAAACAATGACATCTGGGAAAGTAGGAGAAACTTGCTGTCCACAATAACTCCCTTGTTGTGTAAAGCCTGCCATGCCTTGATCTGCATGGGCAACATGAGGCTATCCATAATGGGTGGCTTAAGGCAAGAAGAGTCCACCTGAAACAGTTCTGTTTTATCTGGATTTAGTTTCAACCATCTGAAGGCAAACCTAATTTTCATTTCAGTAAGGCAGATCTCATACACAGTCACATCCACATAACAATAGTAACTTGGGCCATATTTTCAAATCACTGCTCCAAGTGGAAGCATAGAAACTGCAAACAACAACTAAATACAAAGTTGAACACTGTGTTAGTATGACATCAGTGTCATAGGGAGAAGCTGTATATTTCCTCATGACCACGAAATGTGGGTAATCAGCTAGGCAGGACTACAACCATTCTTACATAGTTCCAGCAGCACCACTATAAATCACATTCAAGGCCCCTAGAATTCTGCAGCTGCAGAATTTTGTGCAGAACTTGCAACCTACCATGAACTTCTGCAGTGCCACAGAATTCACTGTTCTTGGTGATTTTTTTATTAATATTTCTGTTTATCCATATAATCTGGTTCCCTTCCCCTCTCTTTGTATATCCCAAATCCCTCTATGTCCAGAATGTGATGTTATCAGTGCTATAGCATCATACATTAGCTAATGAAATGGCTGCATTCTGCCACAAAAATGATTAGTCACTTATCTACCACAGCTTCTGCTGCCAGAGGTGGTGGCACAGCACATCAGGCATGGTGATATTTGCTCAGCCTGCACTACAGCCTAATACAATTTCATTCTTATGTTATTACACTAGAGCCAACTTAAACTAAACCTTGACAATAGCATAGACCTGTTAAGTCCATATCTTACTTTGTACAAACTTATTTTTGTCTTTAAGATATATAGACGCCATCTGAAATGAATAACTGGTAAAATGAATTAAACTGTCATTTTAAGAAAAAAAAGTAATTATACCCAGAAAAGTGGAATATAATAATGTGTAGACCTGTTGAAACACTAGATCTGATAAATAAATAATTGCATTGTACACATTTTTGCCAGGGTTATTGATTACATATAGTCATTGGTTGATAGAATCACCTAAAAGTATGGAGAAATGTTGTGTGCAGGGCCAGCTGTTGGGCAAGAGGGTAGCATGTTGTGTTCCCATGCTGGCAACTCAGGTTCAGAGATAAGCTCTGAGAGATGGCTGGGCAGCACAAGGATTGGGGGAACACATCACTACTCTGAGCCTGGGAAGGTATGGTGCAATGTTCTGTCACATGGGATACACATTGTGATGGGCTGGAGAGCTTTATCTCTCAATGGGTTCATATGCATGTCATGGCCTGATGGTGTTACGTAGTGTGTTGGGGAAGCAGTTTGGCATGAAAAATGAGTTTTGCAATAGCCCCTCTATTCTGTTTATTCCATTTCCAAAGGGTCCTGTATGAATAAGGATACAATTTAATGGAAATTTAAAAAATATATATACAGTGTACATATATATATATATATATATATATATATATATATACACACACACATATATATACAGACACACAAACACACACACACATATACATATATACAGTATCTCTTTCTCTCACTACACACACACACACACACACACACACACATATTTATATGTATGTTAGGGAAATATATAGGGATGTTAGGGAAATATATTGGGAAGAGAAACCCTGATGCCCCCTATAGGCTGGGAAGGGAGTTGCTGGCAGTCACAAGGGAAGAAAGAGACTTGGGTGTCATCATCACCAATAACCTGAAATCATCCAAGCAGACCACTAAAGCAGTAGGTAAGGCTAGAGAGATGTTGAGAGGTATTAGTAGGGGTATCACAAGTCAGAAGAGGGAGGTAATAATCCTTTTTTACAAGACACTGGTTAGGTCCCATCTGGAGTACTATGTGCAGTACTGGAGGCCACACCTTCACAAGGACATTAACCAAATTGAGGCAGCCCTGAGAAGGGCAACCAAAATGGTGCAGGGACTGCATCAGAAAACATATGAAGACAGATTAACTGAGCTCAGTATATATACCCTGCAGCAAAGGAGGGAGAGAGATGATATGATTGAAACATTCAAACACCTTTAGGGCATTAACAAGGTGAAAGAGTCTTACATGTTTCAATATAAGAAAAATAGCAGGACAAGAGGACACAGCATGAGATTAGAGGGAGGCCAATTAAGAGGTAATGTGAGGAAGTTCTTTTTCACAGAAAGAGTGGTGGATGCATGGAATGGCCTGCCTCAGAAAGTGGTGGATAGGAATACAGTGCAGGGCTTCAAACAGGCATGGGATAGGCATAAGGGAGCAATACAGATGAGTATGAATAGAAAGGCCATTGACAGAGCAAAGGCCAATGGCACATTCATAAGGTAGAAAAAGAAATGGGCAGACTGGATGGGCCTTGCAGTCCTTATCTGCCATCAACTTCTATGTTTCTATGTTACAGATTGCATATACATATAGTGATACACAGTGGGGACCTCATGAGTGGTATAGACAGCATGAGTATAGAAATACCTTATTTATCACATATAGGCTAGGACCTTAAAGAATAAATATTTTTTTTCTTTTTTAAGCATAAAATTATTTCTAGAAGTCTGTTATTTTTTTAACTAGTGTTACTGTGCTTTCCCCATCCTGATTGCTAGAACCATTGCCATGGACATAAAGTCAGGATGACAAGCTAACACTGTGATGTGGTAGTTTGTTAGTGCCACAGAACTCCCACAGAAATTACAAACTACAGCCACAGAAGTTCTACAGCAAATGGTAATCTTGCCACAGAACTTGGTCCCAATGTGCCTCAGAAAAGTAGGGGCTTTGATCATATTGCAATCAATTAGTTGCAGTTACCGGTAATCAAGGGTATTCAGTACTGAGGGAAAATCTGGGAGAAATACCACTGATAGCTCCCTTTGATCCCTCACTTATGACCCTTACCAAGACTATCTCATTGCTATGTCAGGGCCAAAACCAAGAATTTCAACCAGGCTCTCAATATGTTCCTTAGAGGTAAAGAAACTGTTGGGAGTGAATCCAATATACTTATATGAGTCAGTCTTGACAATTCCTTGTCCTATAGACAACTTTAGACTTAGAGTACATTCTGAAGTTACCCCATGCCTTCACTTACTATAAAAAAAATCATTACCTGGGCCTTTTTTTATTTAATTTAAATTTAGAAACCTGGAACCAACTTGCCTTGTAAAGTACAGCATTCAGAAGTTTTTTCTTTATTTACTTAAAACAGGTATCTATTGCTCACAATAACGTATCATCAGCATATAATCACATCTCGGTAGAATGTAAACAAGGCAGAAACAAACTCATAAAGGCTATAAGCAAGAGGGGGCCCAATACAGAACCCTTGGGCACCCTCTTGCCTTTGGTCCTATAACTCAACAATGTTTTTAATGATGTGTACCCACTGGATCTCTTTTTTTTCTAAGTAGGAAGCAAATCATGGAAGGGTATCTGTGGCAACATCCACCTCTTTTAACCTTAGTTTTAATATTTCATGGTCAATCATATCAAATGCCTTGGACAAGTCCACAAACACAGCACCCATCTTCAGTCCCTTGTACATTGTGGTACAATGTTGCTGAAGACCAGGAGTGCTGTGTTCATGGAGTGTACAGGCCTAAAACCATACTGAAATGGTGTACAAGGTTGTCTTGCTCCAGGTATTCTGAAAATTGTGAATGCATATGGTGCTCCAGAAGCCTAGTTAACAATGGTAACAATACATTAGGTTTATGATTATTAGGAGCATCAAGTGCACCACCGTTCTACATGGGAATTCCCTTTGATTGTCTCCAGACTGCTGGAAAGTGATTTGTTTTTATATTCCAGTTAAACAATATTGATAGAACAGGAGCAAGAGGATCGACTGCTAGTTTCAACAGTTTTCCTTCTAAACCATCTGCCCCACCTAATTTGAACAGATTTAATAATCACAGAGAATTTTTTTTACTTCACTTGTCCTCATTGGGCAAAATCTGAATTGTGGAATTTGAGCATTTACCTGAGTTTTCCACATATTTGACCTCAACTCACTACCTATACTATCATTTGCTACTGATAGATTTGCAAATATATCATTATAAAATCTCAATAACTTCATGAGTCTCTGTTACTAGTACATCACTTGCTGGTTTAAGGGAAACAGAGTTGCCATTGGTACAGGGATTGATTAACTGAGCACCTCCCAGTATTCCCTATAATCTTTTGCGTTATTAAATTTAAACCTATAATATTTTTTCTTTATCTATATAATCTGATTTTTGCATTTACTTCTCCATATTTTAAAACTGATCCAATCTTGATTCACTTATCTGTTTAGCTTATTTTCCAGATTCTATTTTTAATATTTATATTTTTAAGAATTTGGTCATCAACTCAGGGAAGATGCTCCTTATCTTGTTTAACTCATTCATTCTACAGGAGCTCTTTGAGAGTTCCACCACTTGCGTTCTGTATACTCTTAACACTGCATTCAGGGCTTTTCTAAGCAAAATCAAGCTATAATCAGCATGCCACAAACAAATGTGAATACCTCATGAACTATAAGTGCTGCACACAAAGTATGAGTAGCAAAGCTGTTCAGCAGAAAGTTAACTTTCCAATGGTGCTATGCAATTAATTATAAGCAATTTATTTTTTTTTCTATACTAGTCGAACTAGTCCTTGACTAGTTAATCCAAGTTTTATACAGTCTGATTTGGCCTTGGAAGAGACTCTGCCATCTGATACCCATTTACTAACCGAAGATCCTAATTTTCTATCCTGGAATATAGCAGGACTGGCTACAAAACTAACAGATCCTGACTGGTGGAATTTCTGCCAAAAATTAAAAGTTATGCTATTCCAGGAAACCTGGGCTATGAATCTAACTTTATTAAATGGATATGATTCCTATTTTGTACCTGCAAGGAAAGTAAAATATAGTGGTAGGTGTGTGGGGGGGGGGATAGTCAACATTTATAAAAACACATAAGCGCCTTTTGGTCCTAGAATATATTGTGCCAACTAAATAAATGATGTTACATGTTATAAAAGTGGATAATTTTACATTTATGGTGGCTAATATCTATATTCCACCAAACTCCCAATCTTTAAATCAAAATTATATATGGTCCAAATTAGCTGTAGAGTAAGATAAAATTTTGTTGAAACACCAGATTGATATAATTTTATTTGGGAGATATTTAATGCCTGAACTGCTAACACAGACAATCTACCACTGTTGCAATCCACAATTTATTTAGGTGACCTAGGAACAAGAAAATCCACTGATACTGTTTTAAACAGTGCTGGGAGGAAGCTGATTGATTTTGTTATTAATAACAATTTGTTAATTCTTATTGGTAGGATAAGGGGAGATTTAGAGGGAAATTGTACGTTCTTCTCAACATTAGGGAAACGTTTTATCGATTATCTTCCAATTTAACCTGAGAGTTATGTATGCTTTTGCTCTCTTACTGTATTAATGAGATCTGAAAGCGATCATGCAGCACTGGTAGCTGAAGTTGATACACTGGGAAGTAAGGAAAAGATTGAAATAAAAGATTGTAATCAAATTCAGTTAGAAGTAAGAGGTAGATTTAAACTATCATTAAACTCAATAAACAAGGCTGGGGTGCTGGACTTGATGTATTCCCCACAGATGACTTCACTTTTTTCATTTGCACAAAACACATGTTCTGCCCAATATACACAATGAACTTGAGAAATCTTACCAAATGATCAGATCTAAAATATATGATTTTAAGACTGAATCACCCATTCCTATTGCCTGGTTTGATAATCAGTGAAAAAAATAAAAACAAAACTTATGGAAAATCATCAGGTATACTAAGAAGTTTCCATTAAAAGAAAACTTTGCTTATTTAAAAGATGCCAGGAAATAATATCAAAAATTTCTTAAAATTAAAAAATTAGAATATACACAACAACAATGGGTTAAAATGCAAGATATTATAGGTTCCAATGATACAACGCTTTTTGGCAAATCGTTTCCAAGGGGAAAATTAACTATTCCTCTTTATCAGTATATATTCCCTAAGACGTCTGGGTTACTTATTTCAAAAAATTGTTTACTATTAACTCACAATCACTTAGTTCTTACCTAATGCCAATTTGGACCTTTTCTGTTGACTATGAGCCATTAGTTGTTACTTTTAATGATGTTGAATGTGCCCTCTCAAAAATAGTTAATAACAAAGCTTCTGGCCCGGGCTCTATTCCTGGTGAAATTTGTAAGAATCACACAAATTGTTGGGTCCCATTTTTTACAATTTTGTTTATTTTATGTCTTAAAGAGAAGTATATTCCTCATTCAAGGAACAAGGACATAATAGTCCCTTTACATAAAAAATGTTCATATCAGTCCCCTTCAAACTATCATCCTATAAGCCTGTTAGACATTAGTGATAAATTGTTCTCTGGCATATTTTTACATAAACTCCAAACATGGGTTGAAAATTGCAGTCCGCTTTCTAAATTCCAAGTAGGCTTTCGTCACGGTTATTCTACATTAGACAACATATTTATTTTGGCTCATTTAATAGAGAAACACAAGTTATACAGGAAAATGAGAATGTATGCTCTGTTTGTAGACTTTACTGCAGCATTTGATTCTGTGGTGAGAGAAATCCTGTGGGACATATGCTATAAAAGAGGTTTGCCCCTAGAAATACTCTATCCTATTGTTTTGTTATATTCTAATATGCATACTGCAGTGAGGTTCGATAACATGGGTAATATTACAGATTATTTCCCTACCAGTAGGAGGGTCAAATAGGGATGTATGTTGGTCCCTTTATTATTTTACATTTATATAGCTTCTTTACTTACTTTTGTTGCATTTTTGCCCTTAGATACCCCCAAAATTAATAATGTATCCATCCCCATATTGGCCTATGAGGACTTTTTTTGGTGTTACTCTCTCTTTCAAATTTAGGATTACAAAGGAAACTGGATCAGCTTAAAGTAAAATGTAACCAACTCCATTTGGGAATTAACCTAAACAAAACCAAAGTTATGATCTTTGGTAATCAGTCTTTGACCTCAAGTATTTATATGGAGAAACAACTTATTGAGGTAGTTCAGACATACGCTTACTTGGGAGTCACATTTACATCAAATGGTTTATGGATTGCTCATGTTAAAGATCAGGTTGCTAGGGCAAAACATATTGTGAAGGCACTATTACATTTTAACTGCAGGTTTGGAAGTTTCTCAGTGTTACCCGCTATCAGAGCTAGGAAAGATGAAATTACCCAACTTCTCCTCTATGGTGCAGAGGTATGGGGAACTAAAGAGCAGCCCAATTTGGAACTCCTTTTATCCTATTATTATTATAAGGCCATCCTACAAGTCCATCTCTGTACTTCTAATTCAGTGGTACACTCTGAGCTGGGAAGAATCCCGGTGACAGTTATAATGAGTCTAAGATTGGTTTCCTACTGGTTGAGAACCATAAACAATAAAAAAGCACTGATATTCCATCCCTCTGTCTCACAGAAAAAAACATTATGGCTTTCAGAAGGCTTTTATTCTCCTTGGTTAAAAATGTTGATTGCCACTCTTAGAAACACTAACACTCACCATTTGTGGAAAGACTACATGGGTGGAATAACTATATCCATGCAGTATAGAAATAAATTAAAGAAAAATGTTTAGGGTTAGCACAAATGAAACAGATGGAATTAGTTAACTGTATAGAGTTAATTTATTAATAATGTGACTCATTGTTAATGTCATTTAGTGTCTAATTTAACCATATGTTGGATTTTATGTGATGCTACAACACTTTTTACACCTTTTGTAATGTCCAGACTGTTTTGTATTGGATGAATAATAAACTATGATGATACTAGTCGAAACAGAAAAAAAAATATTTTTTTTGCAATAAAAATGTCAACAAACCATTTCTGATAGGAAAATATGTAACAGATGAACACCAAATTAAGCATCCATACATTAGATGTAGGTATAAAAGTAATGTTGTACTAAAAAGCAATTTTTCTAATATAAAACATGTATTTTTTTCTCATTTTATTCAAGGTGCTTAGGTGAGGCTTGATGGACAAATGTCAGCCACACACACCATCCCATAAACAAATGTGAATAACTCCTACAGTATATGTGATACACACAATGTATAATGGCAAATTTTCTGAGCACAAAATTACCTTTCTAATGGTGCTATGCAGTCAATTCTAGCCAATTTGGTTCTCAAGTATTATAAAGAAATAGTGCCGACACCCTGAGAAGTGTCCAGGGCACACAAGAAATCTTTGTCTGCTGACTGAAGTCATTGTGGGAGACAAAGGGGATGATTTGGCCATCACCTACAGGCATTTCCTGGAGGTAATGAGTTAATAGTTTGATAAGGAACATGCTTATCACATATGTTGAGGAATAAGTCATACAATTTTTCAATCACTAGGTCCAAATCAGGAATTAGAAATACACTTGCACAATTTACTCTCTGCAGGTCTCCAAGGAATAAGCTGGGTTTAAGACACAGGTGCAGGAGTTCAATTTTGGCAACACTTATGGGATTTCCACATAGGCAGTTGGTCAGAAACCCATCTAGAACAACTGATGTTTTGTCACCCCTATGTGCAGAATACCATATCTATGCCCAGCAATGAAAGAGAATATTCTGGCCCTAATATCTGCAATCTTGACTTTAAAGAGATCAAGTGAAATCCTTGCAACTCTTCAGAGGCCTCACCATTTATCAACCATCCAAATGAAAGTAGCTAGCCAATTTTTCTCTGCTGCATTGATACCCAAGAAGACATTTCTTCTTTCTACTGTCAGAACTACATATTATCTCTAATAATGAGACATTAGGACAAGTTTGTTGGACAAGGTCTCAGACCTCTTCTACCTGCATTCTAAACACTGTCCAAAACAATGACTGAATTTGGTTGAATGTTGGCACAAATGAAAGACTTGAGAAAAGTCTACCATCTAAAACTGCCATTAAATGTTTTTAAATCCCACATCTCTTCCTCTAGAAATTATTTTAATTAAAATCCAACATATATTGTCACAAGAATAATTTGCTTTTTCTTTTGGCTTAGCCTCTAAAGCCTCTGTCTCCTAATTTGCCATGATCATCACCCTCACCACCAGGGACAATGTGTGCACACATAGATAGAAAACAGCATGGTGCAAGCCCTGTAAAAAGGGCCCCCCCCAATGGTCCAAAGTTAGACTGGGGAGAGCTGGTATAACTTTGCTGTGTTTGACACAAGGGACTTGTGTCAGGGATTTGCAGCTGCCTTCCTTACAAAATCACAACTGCACCAATGTTTGATGCAAGTCCCTTGTGTTGATCTAACCCTGTTTGAAAATCAGGCCCATAGACTGCATGTAAATGTTCCAGCAGTGATCAACACATGAATGCAGTACTGTGACTCACATGATCACACATACACCTTCAGTGTCTTCAGTTTCTCAAGTTTTCCATATTTTAAGAAAACTCAGAAGCAGTGTTTATTTAATACAGAGAAATGTAATTGCAATAGATGGTTTTGCTGTTTGTATTGCTCATGTACAGTGTTTTGATATGGTTCTATGTCATAAGGTTGATCGCCAAAAGGCAATCATCCTTATGGTGAGTGTACATCACCAAAATTTAATTTTGGCAATGTATAACCCCTGCAACAGAGAAAATGGCACAAGGAATTGTATTTTTTACTTTTGTGCAGGGGGCTGTGCGCTACGCATCCCCCCGCACTCCCCTACTTTTAGATTCTCAAATCCAGGGGGGTGCATGTCTTGGGGGTGCAACAATGCAAAAAAATGTCACCTTCTTGGGCCAGGCACAGCAGAAGATACCTGTGCCAAGAACCGAACCCTGCATCCAAGCCACCCCAGGCCAGCACCCACCCCACCATGCCACGGTGCCAGCTTGGCAGCTGACCACGACACCACCCCTCACAAACCCTCCCATCTCTCACTTGGTGTGCTCGCTCCCCCCACATGCATGTATGTGTAGTGACATCACATCGCCATTCATTTACCCTCCCCATCCAGTCACCCTCCCTACTTCCTCACTGTCTGGGTATATGCTGCATGTGGGCCACCATATCGGTAAGTGCCCACTTGCGATGTGTCCACATCACAGGATACCCTCTAATATATAGTATGCTTCTGGCAATATTTTCTGGGTCAACAGCAGCATCCAGTGGGCCCATATCATTGTCTACCAGTACTGGCACAACTGGTGGCTGCACAACTGGCACCTACATCCTAATCTTCTCAGTTCAAGCTTGGATGTTTAATAATGACATATGTACAGTATGTTGTATTAGTCTGGGGCATTGCAGCTCTTTTTATGGTGGGGCATGGATGTATGGCTTGCACCTCAGAGTTGTACCTGCTCCTTGCCTAAATACAGTGCTCAGCACTCAAACATGCTCACCTGGTCCCATTCCACCTCTTTTAATATATAGCCTCATGTGGAGGTTTACATGGCTATTTCTAAAGTAGACATGTGCTTGTTCGCTGTTATTTAGATGATGGAGAGCTGAGGTGGTCGGCAAAGGGACTGTACTGGTCACCATCTGGTGGGCAGAGATCCAATTGAGGTAAGTAAGGGTCACTTGGGAAGCGGGGAGGGATCAGGCTGTGTGAAATGGAGGATCAATAATTGGTGGAGAGAAAATTGAACACCAGTGAGGAGGATATGTGTAATATGGCTGGATTACTGATTAGGGGGTGGGAGATTACTGGACACCAATGAGGAGGATATGTGTAATATAGCTGGATTACTGATTAGGGGGTGGGAGATTACTGGACACCGATGAGGAGGATAAGTGCAATATGGCTGGGTTAGAGGTTAGAGGGTGGGGGACTACCAGACACCAATGAGCAGGATATGTCTAATATAGCTGGACTGATGATTGGGGTAGGGACACTGGCAGGGACTGACAGTTCCTGCTATCAGTTTACTACCTGGCACTTAGTGGGGTGGGGTTATTGCAACACTGTGCACAGGGATTAGGACAGGGGCTCGGCAGCATTAAATAGTGCTTTAATGGAGGCTGTTTAGCAGTCTTAGAACCAATGAATATACCGTTATGACCAGTATGCAAGGGGGATCCCTCATTTATGTGGGGTACAGCAGAATATTCTGCATGATCACCCCACTGGATCAGCGGCACACACTGTGGCCTTTGAATATGGCCAGCACCCCATTCAGTCATGCTGATACTGGTTAGCTTAGTGCTAACGTGGTTATTACTGCACTAACTTTCTGAATATAGGGGCCCAAGTATATTATATCAACTGCCTTCCCTTTGCCAGCCATTTTAGACACTCAATCAAAGACATCAATAGGGTTCGTCTGGCAAGACCTCCCTTTCATGAACCCATATTACCTGATGTCCTGAAGCCCAGTCCTTTATAGAAATTAATAATAATAATAATAATCTTTATTTTTAATGCGCCTTTCAGATGTCAAGGCACAGCACAAATTAAAACAATGCTACAACCACAATAATAAATATAAAATACAATTAAAATCAGTCTTCCTAATCACAATAAGCCCTGCTCCATAAATGCATCTTTAATGCCTGGAATTACTCCAGTTCCTCCCTTAGTATGGACTCCATTACCTTCTCCACCATAGATGTCAGCCTGGCTAGTCTATAATTTCCTGTCTTGTCTTTCCCTCCAATTTTGGGCAGAAAAGTCACATCTGCCAACCTTTACTCCCTGGGGACCACCCTGTGGTGAGTAAACAGTTAAAGATGTCTGCATGTGGAACCGCTATTACTTCCACAGCATCATTGTGCATCCTAGGATGCAATCTGTCACATCCCAAAGATTTGTCAGCTTGTAGTCCTTTTAATTTTTCCATTACCCTTTCCTCTATTATACTGCCATGCTGTTTATACTTCTTCCCTTCCTTCCCTTTTACCCACATTCTGTCAGCAGTCCTTCTTTTTCTCTTGTAAATACCAATCAATAGTATTGATTAAGTATCTCTGCCTCCTTGTCCATCTCATACCAGCCTTCTCCCTTCTTAAGCCTCACCATGCCCTCCTTGACCTTATACTTCTACTGTATGTATATGAAGAACACTTTATCTCCCTGCTTCACCTACTTTGCGAGCCTGAATTCTGTCTCTACCTGCTGCTAGTCTTCATGGCTGCCATTACATGCTCCCTCCTCTCTATTCTCCTCCCTTTGCCTGCCCCTTTACTTTACTAATGTCTTCAGCTTTGCTCTTACCATGTTCCTCATGTCTAATGTGAACCACATTGGGCCTCTTGACCTTCTGCCCCTTGATACCCTCCCAATGCAGCTAGCATTCCTGTTTTTAATGCTTTGCATTTTTTCTACCCCTTTATCTGCTCTACCATGTTCATGCTTCCCTCAACAGCCTCCAAATCTGATCAAAGTATGCCTTTCTAAAATCCAATACCTTTACTGAGCTTGCCCCTTGAAGGCCTTCATTTGGATCTCCAACATCACTGCCTTGTGGCCACCAGATCCTAGTGGTTCTTAGGCTACTACATTTTGGATCATCTCATATACCAGACCAAGACGGTCCCCCCTTCCCTTATCATGTCTTTGACCAGCTATACTAGGAATGCCTCCTGGCATGCTATCGCCAGTACCTAATTCCTTGTACTTGCATTGACTGGTACTTTTCAATCCATGTCGAGCATGTTAAAGTCCCCCTAATATTATCACTTACCTTAATTTGAGTGCCATTTTCTGCAGCTTCCCTAGTTACCTATTCACCCTCAGGTCCTGGCCTGGTGGTCTATAGACCACTCCAATCCTAATTTTTTCTCATTTCCTCTTGCCACTAGTACCCACAGAGCTTCCAACCTTTACAAGTCTCCATTTCTGTTGCTTCCATTCCCACCTTTATATACAGTACTACCCTCCACCTTTAGTCTTTGTCCTGTCCCACCTGAATAGTGAGTATTCCGGTATGGACATGACCCATCCATGGTTTAAGGTTCCCACATTTCCATAACAACCATTAGTTTGAGGTTATCTTCTGCAACCAGTATATGTAGTTCTGACATTTTGTTACTCAGACTCATTGTGTTGGTGCATACAATCTCACAGCAAGAGATCCCACTCCTCTCTTTACCTTTTTCCTGATTTTCATTACTGTACCTTCACTCTAGGAGCTGAAGAAGCTTCTGTCACTGCAAGTAGAGTTAATACCTAGTTGCCCATTTATAGACATGCTATAAAGAGTTTTGAGGAGCACTACAAAAATTTTAAATGGGGGGTGTGGAGGATTTTATTTATTTATTTAGTTAAAAATTGGTAGCCAGGAAAGACACACTGAGCCAAGGCTCATTTCCAGGTGCAACCCGGGGAGAGGGGGAGCATGAATTTAAATAAAAAAGGCACAGTTACATATGAAATGCAATGGACATTATTAAGTAGTGCAATAATACATACATAGTAGTACCTAACAGTTTTCCTCAGAGTTAATTCTGAGGTACAGAGTGTTAAAGCAAAACAATAATATGTTAGCTAAACGTAAGTTGACAGATAACCAATGGCAGTGTAAGGTGCGATACAGCGAGTTGTAAAAATCCATGTATAAAATAGTCTTGTGAAAATTGAATAGAGGAAGTATGGTTCATCAGGGACTCGGGATCAGCAGCAGGAGGTTACTGGGGGGGGTGATGGTCTAAGCAGATGTTTAAGGGCAGGGAAAGTGGGGGTGAGATGAATAGTAGAGAGGAGGGGAGTTTATTCCAGAGGGATGGGAGGCTAAAAGAGAAAGCTTGTTGACCTGTTGAAATGTGTACACAGGGATGTAAAAAGTATGAGAGTGACAGGAGTGGAGGTGGTGGGGGTGGCTGTGGAGTGGAGTGGAGTGATGAGAGGTAGGATGGTATTGAACCAGAATTTATAGATGAAGGTGACACTATAAGCCAACTGTTTCTGCTGGAGGGAACCATTTTGAGGGGTGTGCCGGTGAGTGTGGTGAATACTGGCAGAGCTGATAGTCTGGCTAGCTTTTGCCTTGAGCAGAAGATTATTGTGACTGTTTTTTAGTGTTCATTTTAAACTGGTGGTCCTGGAACCAGCTTATAACTGTGTGAAAATCTTGTTGAAGGGGAACCTGGACATCTGACACAGTGGAGCCAGACAGGTAGATGACAGTGTCATTGACATATATATGTATGCGGGAATGGGAACAGGCTGAAGGGAGATCATTAATAAAGACAGAAAAGAGGACAGGTTCAAGGATGGACCCCTGGGGAATGCCAGATAGAGTAGGGATTTAAACTGTGAGGATGAACTATCTATCCTAGGGCTGATCTCAGTAGACAACAGATGATTAGGAGACAATGACCTAAACATTGCAAGTAGATTTCAAAATTCTTCAGTCATGATTTGCTTCATTGAACTATTGTGGAATGTAACGCAGGTAACTACAGACCTGTCGAAGTGGAGTCAGTGCTGGCCAAGGTCCTGCAAGCCATTATCAAGGACAGAATAAGAGATTACTCAGTTGAGTCCAAAGATCTTACCCTCTTTTAGCATGACTTTATGAAGAGCAGTTTGTGCCAAACCAACCTGATTACCTTTTCTGAGAGGGTGACTAGGGAGCAGAACAGGGGACAGGGCCACAGACATAGTCTATTTAGACATCAGATAAGGCTTTTGACACTTTGGTGCATAACAAGCTTTTGGGAAAATAACACCAATGCTGTTTACATGAGCTATATATAAGGTGGATTGCTAACTGGCATGGGGCAGCAAGCAGAAGGTGGAACTAGACAGGCACTACTAGAAGAGGAGAGGGATACTTAAGCAATAATACATGACAGGGTGTGCACCGGGGTGGGATAATGACATGTCTTGGGTGTGTTTGGAGGTACAAGGCAATGCCAAGTGGTTTAAACCACCTGCAAAGTTACATTATCTCAACACAAAGTACACCCTGAAGTGTCTTACTGTGATTATAAAATGGGTCCAAGATTTTTTTGGGAAGGGTGGTGGTAAGCAAATGCACAAAAATAAACTAATGTTAAACATTTTAATAATTTTTTAAACGCTCATCCACCCTAAAAAAAAAAGACCCAGCATATTCCAGCATTGGCATACCATCTCACTTATGTACAACAAAATATATTATTTAAATTAGCTCTTAAACTGGTTTTCCTGACCCAGTCCCACTTACCTGTTTCCTCACCATTCCTCCATTTTGTTCATAGTATTTCCTCCCTTTTCAGCATGGCAGCTCCATTGCCATGGAATATGTTACCTGGAAGCTTCTGCTCAGCCCGCATGGTGGAGGCCTTTAAAGCCTCTTTAAAACATACTTGTTCTCACTAGCATTCCAAGATAGTCTTTATGCGAATTTGAACAGAATTTTTATGCAATATTTTTTTATGAAAATATGTCTTTAGGCTGGCTCGCTGGCACAGTGGTTGGATTTCGCTTGCGATGCCAGCAACCTGGGTTAGGGAATGGACCTGGGTGCTGGACGGCTGGCCAGGGAGAGAGGGCTTGAGCACTGGATGACTGCTCACCTTCTCTTGTGGGAAGGGTGGGGACATGATCCGGCACTTGCTGACCCCTGGCGGAGGCTGGCGGTATGGCAATGCTCTGGGTCCCAGTGACTAACGGAGTGTGGTGAATGTCGGTGTATACTTTGATGTTTCTGGCACACCATGCCCCCTCCGGGGAGCAATTGGGAAAAGAGTCCCATGGCCAACCGGATGACAGTCACCAGCTCCCATTGCTGCAGGATCCTGAGCAGTCCACGGACCACCTCAGCAGCACCTAGGCCAAGAATTGTGCTGCCTACCCCACTGGTGCCTTCCTCCCTCAGAGGAGAGGGACCCACCTGGTGAAGGGTTATGTCTGAATTACCCGAGTGTCTACAATGTGGTGTGATGGGTGGCTGAATAAGGGCAGTGTGGCAAGTGAGAAGCATAGGAAGGCCTGAAGGAGAGGCTGGCCCAGAGCTGGGGGAGCAAAAAAAAAAATTCTTTAATATTATTATATACTTTTTCTGTTGTTTGTAGTGATTGCCCGGAGCCCTTAGCCTCGGGGATAGGGCATTTAAGAAATAAACGGCGTCTAGCCTTGCCTTTTCTCCACAGTGTCTCTTTCCTATCTTTCCTACATTCAGTACAGATAGATGAAATTATTGCTATGGATGGAATATAAGAATTCAAATACCTGCTGAGTTCTACTAGCAGAATTTTCACCCTGCATACACTTACACGCACAGTCACACAACAGAAGGTCTCAGATGGAACATGGGGCCTCTGTTTTATCTGTAGCATGTTAAAAAGGCAGGAGGCAGTATGGTGCAGTGGTTTAAGGCTCTGAGCTGAAAATCTGGAGATCTGGGTTTGAATCCCACAGCCCCCACTTGCATAGTGTGACCCTGAGCAAGTCACTTAACTTCCTTGTGCTCCCAGGTTGCACCTGCAAACAAGCTTTCAGCTTAGTGTGTCTCACCTGGTAAAATAATTGGTAAAAAAAAAAAAAGCAGTGATTCCTCTAGTAACTATGGTTAGTGATGATATGAAGGGAATTTTTTTTATTCAAAATTTTTTTTTACAATTTTAAAACAACATCACTTGGTAAAATAGTACAAGGATATTGTCATGCATACAATATCTCTACTCCCCCACCCTCCTTCCCCCCTCCCATACCCTCCCCCACCCTCTGTTGGAGTGATTAATTAGCTCTCAAAACAAAACACCTCAGTTTGTTTATATCATGCAGAAAACTATCCCTTAAACTGGTCCGGAGAGCTCGAGAAAGTGGGGTAACCTAATTCAAATAGAGAGCATATAATTTACCCCACTTCTTATCAAAAGCAACTGGGTTATTATGTAAACTCGCTATCATTTTTTACGTCCTAAGATAAAAGGACATCTCATGTAACCATTCTGTATACGATATAATGGTTTGATCCAACCAATGTTTAAGAACTAATTGTTTAACCGCCATTGAAATAAGGGAGATATGGAATTTCATTTCTTTGACTGTAATTGAAGACAAGTCCCCCAGTATGCAAACCTTTGGAGTAAAGCATAGCTCTAATCCTAGTAAAGGGTTCATTTGGGATTTCATTTTTATCCATAGTGGTAAGACTTTTTCACAGGACCAGAAAATATGCAACATCGTCCCCTCTTTTTGACCACATCTGAAACATATAGATGATTGCAACCGTCCCATTCTAACTAGCTTACATGGAGTATAGTACATATTATTTAGTACTTGAAATTGAGTGACCCTTACCTTTTCTTGCGTGATATACATATGCATATCCTTCCAAATATCCAACCAGTTAACTCCACGGTGAGGGATAAGTGAATCCCACACCGCAGAGCCTGACAGCGTAGTTGGGTAGAAGATATCAAGTATAGTACTATATATTAATGAGATACCGTGTGGTCGCCCCGCTAAGTCCTTAACTTGCTCAACTATGTTACTTAATTTTGAGGGCACATATACTTCTCCAAATCTCTGCTGGAGGAGATGCCGCTACTGATAGATCTTAAAAATGAATCTGGAAGGGGTTTGAAGTTTGTTTAATATGCTGGTGGGTGACAAAAGACCATTAGGCTGATAAAAATCACACACTTGTATACCTTGCAATTGGGCAATCCAATTCTGAGTAATAGGGGATTCACCAATTCTAATATTAAGGTTGCCTACAATCTCTTGCATTGTATCCTTACTTGGGCAGATACATAGGGAGGCACAGACCTGGGCAAAAGTTTTGATGGACACACCCACTACTGACCATTTAATTATATCTGGAAGTATTCGGAGGGGTGTAAATAATGAGGCTAGTGGGGATATCTGAGCTGTGGCAAAAATGCCCCTCTCAATTTGTAACTAAATGGGAATATAAATGTCCCCACTCTGCTAAGGGGGGAGGACATCCACCTCCTCATTTTATGTAGGTGACTAGCCCAATGATAATATAGCAAGTTGGGCAGCTTAAGTCCTCCCTTGTTCTTGGGTAGAGTAAGTTTGCTGTATGCCTTTCAAGGACTCTTGTTTGACCACAGGAATTCTGAAATAATGGCATGCATCTTCTGGAAAAAAGAGATGGACAACCATATATTGCTGATATTTAACGGAAAGAATACTCTAGGAAGCACGTTCATTTTGACAAGATTGATCCTTCCCCACAGCGAAATTGGTAGGGATTTCCATCTAGAAAGGTCATGTTGAAGGTTCTGAACCAAATCTTCTAAATTTAGTTTTTTATACCGTAGGGGGTCCGGTGTTAAGTATATGCCTAAATACTTCATCGATAATGGGGACCATTTCATTCCAAATTTGTGAAAATCTTGTCGGAATGTATGATGATTGAGAGGGAGAATTTCAGTTTTATTGCAATTCAAGCTATAATTAGAGTATTTACTAAACTCTCCTATGATTGCTAATACCTCTTCTAATGAGGCTACCAGATCTGCAAGGTGAAGCAGGATATTATCTGCGTACACAGGTAGTTTTAGGTTACTTGTACCCACTGAGACTCCTTGTACTTTAATTGAGGAATTAATTCTCCTTATCAAGGGCTCCAAATATAAGCTGAAGAGTAGTGGGGAAAGGGGACAACCCTGTTGAGTACCCAAGTACAGGGGAAAGCCGACAGAAAATACTTTATTACAGAAAATCCTAGTTGTGGGAGTTGAGTAAATCTTTTGAATCCAATGGATGAATTCTTCAGGTATATTCATATATTTAAGTGTTAACCACAAAAAGCTCCAGTTCACTCTATCGAAAGCTTTTTCGGCATCCAGAGATAATAAAGCCATAGGATGTTAGGTGGACTGAGCTATGTGGAATATATGGTTTAATTTATGGAAATGATCTGATGCCGACCTTCCTGGGACAAATCCTACCTGCTCTGGGCTGAGTAAGGAAAACCATATTTTTTGAATCTGATTAGCCAGAATTTTGGTAAGAATTTTAAGGTCACAATTCAGTAACGAGATGGGATGGTAGCTGGAGGGGCATTCTGGTGGTTTATCAGGTTTCAGAAGCAAAATGATAGTCACTTCCAAAATGGAGGGATCCAGAGCCTCATTGATGAGGATATAATGGTAGAACTTAAGCAGTATAGGGGATAACTCTTTTTCAAATACCTTGAAAAAGTTTGAAGGAAAACTATCAGGACCTGGGGCTTTATCTACAGCCAGAGCCCTGATGGCCTGTGTTATTTCTAGTAAGGTAATAGGGGCGGTTAACATGGCTTAGTACCCATCCTGCAACCTGGGAAGCAGGGTTTCTAGCCAAATATGCCTCGGTATCCTCCTTCGTTGGGGGTCTGAGCCAGCATCCATAGAGATCTGCATAGAATCTCTCAAACACAGAGACTATATCTCTGGGAAGAGTTTTTAAGGTACTGTCTACGTCCTGAATTGCCTGAATAGTCCTTGAACTTTCTAATTGTTTCATACAGAGTGGCAGAAGTCTTCTGGCTTTTTTCTCTTGGTCAATGTAAGTTGCTTTCGTTCTAAGAATAGCAAACTTGGCTTTCTCCTTAAGGAGGTCCGAGTATGCATTTCTCAGAGACAAAAGGTCCGTAAGTGACCCTTGCACTGAAGTGGATGATGGATTTTGTTCCAGTGCTCTGATCTGTTCCAATAGTTTTGGTGCCTGATCCTCCCTAACCCTTTTCCGTTTTGTTGCCAGCCTAATAAATTTGCCCCTTATATAACACTTCATTGCGCACCAAATTTGTTCCATCCTAGGGATGGAATCGACATTGTTTTCCAAAAATTGCTCAATTAAAGTACCAATTTTATTAACTATAAACTTGTCCTTCAGCAATTGCGTGTTTAATTTCCATCGAGTATCTTTCTGTTGCTCCATTGTCGGAAAAATATGAAGCCATACCACCACATGGTCAGATATCACTATTGGCTCAATCTCTACATCCAAAGTCCCTGATAGCAAGGCTGAGCTTATCTAAAAATAATCCAGCCTAGAGGCCATTTGATGTACCTGTGAATAAAATGAAAAAGCCCTAGTAGTCAGGTTCAAAATCCTCCAAGGGTCACATAATCCAAGGAGGTCCATCATCTCATTAAGCGCCCTCTGATACGGGGTCACAGCCCTAGGGGTCGGGTTGGATTTGTCCAACAAATGAGACTGGGCTAGATTCCAGTCCCCCCCAATATGATGTGGGTTAGGATAAAAGCAGCCAGTTTATCTGCCAGCCCCATAAGAAAATCTGGATCACCTCCTACTGGTCCATAAATACTCCCCAAAATTAGCGGTTTTCTTGCCGATAAACCACTAACTAAAATAAATTTACCCTGCGGATCCTGGATAATATTTTCGGGTTGGAATGGAACTGTTTTCATAATAAGTATCCCTACCCCTCCTCTACTAGTCGAATTTCCGGTGGCAAAAACCTGCTGTATTACTTGCCTTTTAAAATTACCAGCCTCGGATACCAAAAGATGCGTCTCTTGTAAAAAAATCATGTTAGCTCGCAATAGAGCTATATGTTTGAGGATAGCAATCCTTTTAGCTTTATCTTGAGCTCCCCTAATATTCCACTAAACAATCTTAACTGCAGTATCCATCATTTACCCAAACTATTTGTGTATTCCTGCTGCTACTACCCCTCTCTTCTATGATCGCTCCAACCCCACCCCCACCCCTCTCTCCCCCTATAGCTAGCGCCTGCCTAGTGTCCCTCTACTACCAAGACCGCCCCCTACTATTACCCACTAAACTATATACAAAGGCTCCCCCTCTTGACAGGAAAGCCAATACCCCAGAACCTCTTTGGTACGTACATCTTTAATTGGAAACCAGTTAACTAAACCCCCATTACTCACTATCAGACCAGCTAATCCCATTATTACTGAGCTAATCAGCCCAAAGAGGTGAACCTCCCAACTATTCAGGTTGTGATACAATGTACCCATCAGCACCCTGATACTGCCCTTCCCTGCCCATCATGATACCAGTCATTTTGAACTCAAAGAGCCTGAATCTTCTGGCATATCCAATTTGAAACTGCCCTGCATCCACCCATCTGCACTACTAAGCTCCGTATCTTATTAAACCAGTTAACGAAATTGACCTCCCCAATTCTTAACTTGTACCATGTAACTGTTAAGTTATCCTCCTGCAAAAGAAAAAAGCATGCAACAGCAAAGCAAACTTTAAAATATAGCTTGGTGCACACGAGTCTTTGTTTCACAGGGGGATCCTTTACGGCGCACTGTGTTTCTCAAATGTCCTCCTCTAGGAAATGTTACTTCCTTATTCAGTTACTATTCTGTACATGGAGAACACCATCGTAGGTACTGTGTAGAGGCCTGCAGGTCCAATTATCATCCTCAGCACGGGCCTTCTGCACCTCCACCGCCTGACTTCGGAGCCTTCCACTGTGCAGAACCTCTCACCACCCGAGAACGAGCCACTCTTTGGAAAGTCTGGAAGCACAGGTCAGTGCCAGTCTTGCTCTATCTAAATAAAACCAGGCTTCTGCTTAACAAACAAAAACGTGTCCGTTTGCAGTCCTCCTCTCAAAGCTACCAGGATTTCTGCAGCTTCAACTCTTGCTGAATAGCTCGGGAAGTTTGACAGCTAGGCTTCCAGTGCTTTCGTAGTATTCTCATAGGCAATCCAGGTATCTGCTATCCTGACTAATAGGCGTGAGGGATACTGCATTTTAAACCGAATATCTGCTGCAATCAATTTTTTCACTACAGGATGATAGGCAGTGCGTTTCTGCCTTTTCTCATAAGGCAGATCCTGTGAGATACAGATTTTCACTCCCTCCCATAAAATGGCTTGCGCTTCTCTTGCCTTGTTTAATACGTGTTGCTTCTCTACGAAGCTGAGAAACCTTATTATCAGTGGTCTGGGAGGGGCTCCCGTTGGCACTCAGGGCTGCAAAGCACGATGTGCTCTCTCTATTTGGTACAAAGCCCCCATTGGAGATGGACCAGCAATCTTACAGAGAAGCTTCTGCAAAAAAGCCTGCATATGCTGCCCTTCCTCTGCCTCTGGTAAACCAATTATTAGGATGTTGTTACTATGGCTCCTTCCTTCCAAGTCCTCTGTTTTCAGTTGTAACCTCTGCACTTGCTGCCTGAGTGCCACCACTTCTGGTTCCAGTTTCTCCTTCCATCTCTCTGTAGATGTGATGCGGGCCTCAGAGTCGGCAACCCTTCTTGATAGATCCGAAAAATCTCCCCGTAAAGATTTTAGGTCATTAGCGATCTCTACTAATGTTTCTTTAAAGGACTATAGTTCTTGCAAGAACTGATCCTCTGTCAGAGGGATCAGGGTTGTAGATTGCAGAGCCTTTTTGTCTGAGTTACCACTTTGGGCCTTGGACTTCTTCGGATTCTTTTCTGGTGACGTTGGTGGAGTATGGCGGATAGCGTCTGAGCGCATTTCTGATTCCATCATATCACAGTATCACTGCTCACCTCTTGAATCTGATATTTTAGATACTTCCCAAGTGATCTACTGAATAGGGAGACATTCAAAGCTCTTAAACAGGCTATGAGTAGTCCAAAACAGCAAAATATAGGCAGGAGCTCGGCACCACTGCTGCTATCAGAGCACTTGCATCACGTGACCTCCCATGAAGGGGATTTTAATGGTCATCAAAGAAACACCAGAAATTAATAAAGTCTAGCAAAAGCCAATACAGTTGCATCCGAGGTCCGATGGAACACAACACTGTCTGCCATGTCCAAAATGGCTGCCAGAGTTTTCTACACATGCACGATGACTTGTGCATGTGCACTGAATTCTGGAGACATGGCAGCACAGTCTGCCATATCCATGCTGGCCATCAGAGTTCTCTTTGCTTGCTCAATGAGTCATGCATGCACACTGGGCTCCAGTGGCTATGTTGGATATAGTGGACTGTGCCACCGTGCTGCTGGAGTTCAGTGTGCATGCGTGAGTCATCACGCATGTGCAGAAAACTCCGGCAGCCATCTTGGAGACAGCAGAAAGTGCTGTTTTCCACCTATACCGATGGACAAAATAATGTAGTGGATGTGCTTTGATTGCCATTCACCTCCATTATTTAAAAAGTTCATTTGGTATCTGGTAAGCTCCCTTTTCTCTACAGTGATCACACGATGTCTGCAGGGCTATGCCCACTGCAGCCATAAAAAGTCGACACTCTAGTACTTAGTTTTATAATTTGTGTACTGTATTGAATGTATTTGTTTAAGAAAAGGAAAAGAAGGGCAAATAACTTTTAAATATTTTTTTAAATTGAAGGCAATTTTGTATTCAGGGTCCTAGTTGAAGGTTTTTAGTTAGTAAAGGTGGAAGCAATGTTTGTAAGGCACATTGATTTTATGAGGGTGAAAAGGCTGATAGCAAAGGTCTTTCATGAAGTGCGATTTTGTACTGTGATAACATCACTGGAATTGTCTCTATCCAATCATAAGTCACATCTCTCGGGGATCGGTGCTGGGGTTCTCTGCTGTTCAACATTTTATCAATCATCTAGAAGCTGCATTCTCCATTAAGCTGCTTAGGTTCACTGATGATACTAAGCTGATCAGGATAGTACTCTCTTGATGGTGGGGACAAACTTCAGGAGGACCTAAATAAGTAGTGTATTTGGTAACACTTCTGGAGCCTTAGGTTAAATGTACCCAAATGCAAGGTGCTGCACTTTGTGTAGGGAGTTTGAAGAGATAGGACCTACACACTGTGTGCGGCTCCTCTTGCTGCAGTAGAGGAAGAACAGGACCTGGTTAAAAATAGACAAGAGACAGAAGCATGGCAAGCAGTGTGCAACCTCTGTCAAGAGGACAAGCAGAATGCTGAAGTGTATCAAAAGGCAGTGGCCAGCAGAGCAACAGAAGTATTCCTGCCTCTAAAGGATCTTGTTCAGGCCCCACCTGGAGTGTAGTGTGCAGTTCTGGGCTTTGCAATACAAAAAGGAAATTGAGACAGCTGAGATGGTGCAATGCAGGACTACTAAAATGAAAATAGGTATGGATGACAAAAGCTATGAGGAGATATTGGAGGCCCTAACATATTCATCATAGAAAAATGGAGGTTGAGAGGGAACATGATTTCAATCTTCCATATACTCAAGGGTAGCAACAAGACTGAACAATATACTGTACAATGTACAATGTTTGATCTGGGGTCCTCCAGCAAGATGCTGGGTCATACCCTGAAGCTCAGAGGTTGTACATTCTGGTGTAATATTAGGATACACTTTTTCTTTCAAAGGATGGTGAACCTATAGAACAAATTAAAGGTTTAATCTGCTCAACCCTGGCTAACTTAATCAATTTTGCAGTATTTTACCATGGTTCTGGTGAGTCACTAATATGAATCAATACACAAAGTCCAGTGTGCCTCCCCACATACTGCCACAAAAGGCTAGTAATCAAGGTTGTTTATATAACTAATTTTTCTTTGTATGTTTGTATGTTCCAATGGCCTTCTCACAGGGGCCATTTTTGTCGACCTCTCCAAGGTCTTCGATACAGTACACCATGGACTACTAATACACCAACTACTGAATGCCGGGCTATCACCTGACTCTTCTCTGTGGTTTAAAAGCTACTTAGAAAACCGGTCACAGAGAGTAAAAATTGCGGATGCTCTTTCTAACACCCTGCATGTTCGCTCGGGTGTCCTACAGGGATCCATACTGGGACCCCTCCTTTTTAGCCTTTTCTTAAACTCTCTCCTTTACCACTGCTCTGAGCAGATCATACTATATGCCGATGATGCAGTTGTATTCTCTACTCACAAAATCCTGCAACTCTTCAACACAGCCTTCAACTTGGTTTCAGTTCTGTAGAGACATGGTTTCTTAATCATAAACTGGTCCTCAATGACAAGAAAACCAAATCTATGCTCTCTGCAGCTCTCATAACCACACAAGCTACACCACTTGGCTATCTCCACCACCCAGGGCAACACTCTAGATCAGGTGGTGTCCTTCAAATACTTAGGGATTCAGCTTGACCCTACTCTCTCCTATGGACTTCATGTAGATAATGTAGCTAGAGCTGCTAATACATGGCTTGGTCTCCTCTACAAACACAGACCACACCTCATGCCAGAAGCTTTGAAGGTTGCAGTCCTGAGCTCTGTGATCTCTGTAATAGACTATGGTCTCATCATTTATGGCTCAGCCACAACCACAACCCTTAGATGCCTCTCAACTGCCTTAAATAAAGCATGTCGGCTCATCACTGGTGCTCACTGTCTCACCCACACATGTGACCTGTACACTCAGACTGGCTGGCTCCAACTATCAAACCGCATAAAGTTTCTCACCTGCACCATGGTCAAAAAAATCTACCTTGGCCTTGTACCTTCTGGGGTCTCAATTCTGTTACAACACTGAATTAACAAATGGTGCCTTAGGAGATCCACGCTACAGCTACTGAAAGTCCTCCACTGTCACACTTCACAGGGACAACGCTCTTTTGCTTATCGAGTACCACTCTAGTTCAATGGTCTCAGCCCAACCATCTCCTCTACCCCAACTATTGGTATGTTTAAAACTAGGCTCCAGGACTATCTCACTACCAACAGCTCCTGTGACTGCCCAACTTAACCTTGTTTCTCCACTTCCCTTTCTGCTCTAGTTGTCCCCCCCTCCTCCCCTCCTCACTGGATTCTACCCTCACATCTTGGTATACCCAATGCTGAACTTTTCACCCTCTTGCCACCCTTCCTACATTCCTTCCCCCCCCTCTTCCCTCTCCCTATGACTCTGGCACTTCTTATCTGTTGTCTATTTTCTCTGACAAATGCCGCTGGCTGCCTTGTTACAATGCTACCCTTAAACTATATTAATCTGTACTCTGTTTGCAATGTCTACATTGTTGTAATGCCTGTTTTGATGTTCTCCATAATTTGTATTTCTCTGACGTGGAACCTTTGTAAAAGAGCCATGGCTCAAAGGTATTTGTAATCCTAGACTTGATAAATAAAAATAAAAATAAAAAAAATGTTTTAATCAGGGGGTATACAGTAACAAACAGCAACTGAAATTTGAAAAGGCCTAGTCACCACTCCACAGTGACCCCTTCCTTCATGTCCTACAGTATTCTAGTTTCATATTTTGGCACTAACAGCATAGCTGTAAGCACCTACTGTGGTCACTTGTACTTTTTTATGCATTTAGTCAAGTTCAAAGATACGTTCATTGTGAGTGATTCAGCTGCATGATGTCATTGATGATATCAATGATAGGGCTTTTAGGTCCTGACATGGGGTTTCAAACTTGCATAAGCCTGGGTTCGATCACCAGTGTGGAACATTTTTTCTTTCTCACTACAATTTATGTAGCATGAGAGAAATTGCTCAATGTTATAGCTGATCTTAGTGATATACTTTCAGCAAGGTTTGAAATTCTATATTGCTGATAACTTGAAAGGTTCCAACTTAGACTTTGAGGTTTAAATGCAACATTGGAAATGCTTCTTCAAGTAGACAGACTGTTAATTACAGACATTCACTGCAGCTCTGTAGGGGATGTCAGCACTCACTGTTGCAGGTCCTTTGCCACAGGATGCATCTCCTATATAGAAAGCTTAGTACAATGGCAGAGTCACTGAGGGGAGGGAGCCTGAGTTAGATCCACAGAGTGGAATATATTTTTCTTTCTCATCACCAATTTATGTAGTGTGAGAGAACTTGTTAGATGCCACTGATGATAGTGATATTCTTTCAGCAAGGTTTGAAGTTCTACATTGATGATAACTTGAAAAGTTCTACCTCAAACATCAAGGGTTAAATGCAACTTGGGAGGCACTACTTCAAATAGATAGACTGTTCATTGTGAAAATTCACTGCAACTGTTGGAGGGGGGCATCCTGCTGTCAGTGTTGGATGTCCTTTGCCACAGTATGCATCTTATATAGGAAGCTTAGTATAGCAGTAAACAACAAGCTACCAAGCAGTAAAAGGGTGGGAGCCTAGGTTCTAACCCCAGAGTGAAACATTTTTTTCTTTCTCATTACAATTTCTGTAGTATGAGAGAAATTGTTAGATATTATTGCTGATGTTAATGATAGACTTTTAGCAAAATATGATATTCTATATTGCTAATAACTTGAAATGTTCCAGCTCAGATGGAAATTTAACCCTTGCTGTGTCACCAACATGTATACAAGTCATAAATACCTATACATTCTAAATCTTCTGGCAGTCTAATTTATTGCAACTATATGTGTAGGGGTCTGCACTCAGTGCTTGATGTCCTTTGCACAGTGTAGTTTGGTTGGGATTAGGATACACAAAGACATCAAGTCAGGTGCATAAAAATATTTAAAGGCACTTGTTTTATTTCAAAATCAGATAAAATAAATAAATTATATAGAAAACAAGAAACAGGTTAGTCAAAATAACTCAGATAACTGTTTCCCTTCACAGTATCTGGGGCTTCACTTCAGCCTATAATGAATCTTTAAATCAGGATAAATGAACAATGTGAAAGCACACACTACCAGGAGGTCTTTCATCTTCCTTAATCAGTATCCCACTGATGACCCTATCTAAAAAACTAGCACTCAGGTAAGGCTTTTATACCTGCCCTATGGGTCATGCAATCTTAAAACTCTTTACAATTCTAACTTTCTTATTTGGTTCTTGTTTTATTTTATATAGAGCTAAGGAACCAGGTAATGATTATTAAGACATCCCCAAAACCTGACAAACAAATAAAGAGCTCATTAAAGTTATTTCAACCCTATTCTAAACACCACAATTTTCCATTCTATTTTGATTGACAGGTACAACTCTATAAATCCTTACACTAGGGGCTGCTGCTGCCCTAAAGGGCTCAGTACCAAAGAAGGCTTCCTCTTAGAATGAATGGAATACTCACTTGTTAGCGCAACTAGGCCATGTGAAAATAATGCTATGCAGGTACCTTTCCTGGTAAGAGCAACAATATTTAATTACAGCTGTTGCCTTGTCTTTCTTTTAAACATGTGTTTATACTATAAATACCTAGCATTGTCTTTATTTCAGCCTGGTTTCATCCACCAGGGTCATTGAAAGCACTTTGTCTCCTGTACTACTTTAAAACATATTCACATTCTCTTGTTGAACCCCTAAACATTCACAGGGTTCCTTTATGTGAGCTGAGGGGATTTATAGAGACAGGCAGTGTCTCTTTTATCTCTTTATGCAGCCAGCATTTATTTATCTTACAGTATCTATGCCTTCTATTTTATTTATTTCTTAACTAAGGGCAGTAGTAGTTTTCCTTTATGCCTTTGGGATGTTTCTGTCCCCCTTTCCCAATCTATAGGGTTTGCTTTACTGCAGTTTCTGGGATGGCAAGGCAAATGGGAGAATGAGGGTGTGCTCCTCTTCTTCCTGCTCTTGCCAACCCAGGAATCAGCCAAACAATCATTTCTTCATTTATTTGCTTGAAACATCATTATATGCTTTTTATTTCACTTCACTAAATAAATAGAACATTTGCAACTAGTCTTCTCTGGCCTTTTTCATGGCCTGCATTCCTTGGGGTTTTCATCAACATTGGGGCTTTATTTCAGCTCCAAAAACCCATTTTATCTGTCCAGATGGCTGAAATTTCCAACCGTTGGGTTAACTTTTCATTTGGGCCTACTTTATTCTCAACAGTGGTATCAGGGAAGCAAACAAGTCTCTTTTATCAAAGCTGCTTTACATGACAGAAAATTAAATAAATACTATCAGCAGCTCCCTTTACTTTGAAAGACTAGGTTTGCTGGCAAAGGCACCTAGCTTCACCTGAACTCTTTTCTTCTAGGTTTACTTGTAAGGACAGATCAAGGAACAACATTATCAGAGCAAAGAAAAAATTAAGGCTTCTTTTGGCTAGGCAGATTTACTGTGTGTTATTATTTTCTTTTGTGCTTACAGGTTTTGTTAACATTTTTGCTTACATATTACTGCTTTATTGTTCTCTGATTCAAATTGCTTTTGCAGGGTATACTTTCTGCTACATTGTTACAGGGTGTGCCTACAGGTTTGTTACTGTTTTGTGCTTGCAGATTATTGCTTTATCTTCTATGATACAAATTGTTTCTTCGCAGGGTATATTTCCTGTGGAGTTGTTCAAGGTTGTGCTTACAGGCTTTTGTTACTGTGTTGTGCCTACAGATGTTACAGTTTACTGCTTTATTTTTTCTCTGATTGAAATTGTTTTTTGCAGAGTATATTTTCTGCTAAATAGTTACAGGGCATGCTTGCAGGTTGATACTGTGTTGTGCTTACAGATTACTGCTTTATTTTTCTCTGTTTCAGTGTTTTTTGCAAGGGATATTTTCTGTTCAATAGTTGCACCGGTTGTGCTTACAGGCTGTTACTTTTTGTGCTTACAGATTACTGCTTTATTTTCCTCTAATTCAAAGTGTTTTTTGCAAGGTATATCTTCTGTTAAATTGTTCTGCGGGTTGTGCTTACAAGTTTTGTTACTTTTTGTGCTTACAGATTACTGCTTTATTTTTCTGTGTGGCAAAGTGTTTTTTGCAGGGTATATCTTCTGTTAAATTGTTACAGGTGGTGCTTACAGGCTTTGTTACTTTTTGTGCTTCCAGGTTTTACAGTGTTATCTATCATTAGGTTAAGCGTTCAGGGCTAATTACGGGAGCACATACAAGATACAGACTGAGGAATAGTGTCTGCATTTGTTGTTGGTTGATTGTTTCTGCTCTTATCTCTTTGTTTCTTTCATCTGTGGGTCTTCTTTTTCAGCAGAGAAAGAGCCCACCCATGCACCCCCATCTCCAGCCACCCTATGCTAAACTCCTTTTATACAGTAGCACAGTTGCTACATTGCCTATAGCAAAGCAGGAAGGGGAGGATCGAAGGGGTATATGTATAAAAAAATAAAATAAACTTTTGCTTTAATTTTCCTTCTAATTACTTGGGCCAGATTATAAACTCAGCAGCTCAACTGGAATGAATATTATTAACTGCAGGTACTGCAGGACACTTTTCAAAAGGGCAGTCATATAGGATTTAGGATGCTGTCCTACATGCTAGACCATTGGAGATCTAAGGGTTTAGCTCCAGGCAGCACGGGCAGAGATTGCACACCTTAAATTACATATTCAGGAGGAATTGTATTACAAGAACTACCCGCCATTTGCCCAACATCCAAATGAATCACCTCGACCACAGAGTGTAGTTGGTCCAGGAGGTTGGCAGGTGGTCAGTACGGGCAAATCGGGTACCCCATCACTCAATGCTCACCAGTGTATCACCTCTGCAAACCATATAAAAACTACAAACAGGTGTCTGCCTCTATCTCTGAAATCAAACAAAGGGGCAGAGGCACTATAGAGCAGGACACTGCAGCACATGATCTAGCATGACAAAACTCACCCATAATAGGGACCAAAACAAAAAAGGCAAACAGGAAATCCAAAACACTTCTGATCACAGGAGACTCCATGATTCAAATAGTTGATACCTACCTCTAGCCAGAGTTAATGGTCAGTTGTCTCCTAGGTACATATGCATGGAGAGACACTGACTGCATTGCTAAGACCATGCAGGAAGCAGGAGAAAACATCAATGTCCTGGTGCACATAGAGACTAACAATCTTACCAGCCAGTCAGTTGTGGCAACCAAGGAACACCTGACCAGGCTAAGAGACAAACTGTCATCCATTTTGTCTGGCATCTCATTTTCTGAGGTCCTGCTGGTCTGGGAGAGGGGGGAAGATGGGTGGAAGGTCAGAGAAGGGGAGATAGGGAAGATAAACATGTGGCTCAAGGGCTGGTGCCAGGAAAAAGGACACAAATGTGTAGGTAATTGGCAACAATTTTGGAAGCGAAAGTTCTTTAAATTCAATGGACAGCATCTTATTAAGGAGGGAGTCAGTGCATTGGGGCAGAAGTGTGATGTCTTTGCAAAATATTTAAACTAGCAAATGAGGGGTGCAGCACTCAATAAATTGAATGGAAAGAGCTCCTCTCCCTCCTCAACTAGTGACCAAATGGGAGTTCAGCATGTTTGTAGTTCATTTACATCACCAGGTAAGGAAAAATGTCCAGCTCACCATATGATACATAGGAGAAAAGCTGGACCTCACCCTACAACTAACACACTGAAATCTGGCCAATGGTAAATCATACACACTAATGTCCGCAGTCTCGGAAGCAAAGCTACAGAAATTCAGAATACACATAAGGAGCCAGAAGAACTGTGGGTCACCCTGTAAACAGGAAATGGAACAGCCATATGAACTGGGATTGTCTACAGGCCTCCAGACCAGGGGGAGGACATAGACATATTACTGTTGGAAGACATTCAAAACATGACAGCTAAAGGGGTGATTCTGATAATGGGAGACTTCAGCATGCCAGATACAGATTGGTCAATACCAGCAGGAACATCTGTCATCTAATAGTAAATGGAGTCCACTGTGAAGAAAGGGGGTTTACTAGTGGGGTACTGCAGGGTTCAGTATTAGGACTGGTTTTCTTCAATGTCTTTATAAGCGACATTGCAGAAGGACTGGAAGGAAAAGTATGTCTCTTTGCAGATGACACAAAGATCTGCAACAGAGTTGATGCAGAAGGTGGGGTGGAAAGGATGAGAAGGGATTTGGCAAGGTTAGAGGAATGGTCAAATGTATGGCAGCTTAGATTCAATGCTAAGAAGTGCAAGGTAATGCATCTGGGAAACAAAAACCCAGGGGAAGAGTACACAATGGGGGGTGAAATACTAACAACAACAAAAATGGAAAGGGACCTGGGGGTAGTCATATCAGATGACCTAAAGGTGGGCAAGCAATGTGGGAGGGCTGCAAGGAGGGCTGGGGGGATACTGGGATGCATAGGAGAGACATCACCAGTAGAAAACAGGAAGTTATTATCTCTGTACAGACAGTTGGTGAGACCCCATCTGAGTACTCATGGCAGTTCTGGAGACCCAATCTCTCAGAAAGACATAGACAGTATGGAGGCTGTCCAGAGGAGGGCATCAAAATGGTGCAGGGTCTGCACGGAAGACATATGAAGAGAGACTTAAGGAGCTGAATATGTACAGCCTCGAGGAAAGGAGGAGGGGGGACATGATAGAAACTTTCAAGTACCTCAAGGGAATCAACAAAGTCCAAGAGGGTAGCAACTTTCAAAAAAAGAGGTGTGCAAGAACAAGGGGGCACAATTTGAAGATAGAAGGGGCGGCTCAGAGGTAATTTAAGGAAGTATTTTTTCACAGAGAGGGTTGTGGATGCATGGAATGGCCTTCCAGAGGAGGTTGTGGAGTCAAAAACAGTGGTGGAATTCAAGCATGCATGGGACAATCATAAGGCAATTCTAGGGGTTGGGGGTAGGAAGAAGTAGGCTGCTGGTTAACTAGGATCTGCAGCTTATCCATTAGGTAGGGAAATGGGCAGACTGGGTGGGCCAAGCGGTCCTTATCTGCTGTCAAAATCTATGTTTCTATGTTTCTATATCAAAACTAGGCACATAGTGGATTCCCTGCTGAGGGACAGCCTCAAACAATTGGTACAACAATGCACAAGAGTCAGGGCTATCCTGGATCTAGTACTGACTAATGGGGAAAGGATCACAGAACTCCAGTTAGAAGTTCACTTGGGGGCCAGTGATCATCACATGGTATGGTTCAGTTTGACCATTCCATTCCAAGGCAGAACATATGGGACTTCAGAGGAGCTAACTTTGATAAGATGGCCAAGAAAGTTGAGCTAGCTCTGGCAAGAAGAAATACAGGTGAGGGGGTACAGGCAAAGTGGGGAAGCATTAAGGATGCAATACTTAAAGCAATATCCCATTGTCTTAGGGAGAAAAGCAAGAGCAAAAGAAGGAGGAAACCACTTTGGTTCTCAAAAATAATAGCAGAAAATGTCAGAGCCAAAAGGCTGGCCTTCAGGAAATATAAAGAAATGCAGTGGGATGAAGATAGGGAGGCATACTAAACTTCCCAAAGGGAAGCAGGGAAGGCTGTAAGCCAGGCAAAGGCCAACCCGAGGAAACACTAACATGAACAGTAAAAGAATGGGACAAGACTTTCTATAGATATATTAGTGAAAGGAGAAAGTCCAGAGGGAGTATTGCTAAGAACAAAGGGGATAAGGGGGAGTGTGTAGAGGAGGACCAAGGAAAAGCATCTAATCTAAATAGATACCTCTGCTCAGTATTTATTGAGAAGAAGGTAGGGCAGGGCCCACAGCTCAGCACCATGGACACAGGGGAGGAAGGTGTGCACAAGTCCCTTCACAAAAGAAAGGGTCCTACAAGAGCTCTCTAAGCTCAGGGTGGACAAGGCAATGGGACCTGATAGCATACATCCCAGGGTACTAAAGGAGCTAGGGTTGAAACTAGCAGAGCCATTAACAGAACTGTTTATTGAGTCTCTGAGCACAGGAGAGGTCCCAGAAGACTGGAGAAGGGCACATGTGATCCTGCTCTACAAGTGTGGCAGCAGGAAGGAGGTAGGAAACTACAGACCAGTCAGGCTTACCTCAGTAGTGCGCAAGATCATGGAGGCACTCCTCAAGGAAAGGATAGTGCAACATCTAGAATCCATAGGAGCACAGGATCCAAGACAGCATGAGTTTACAACAGGAAGGTCCTGTCAAACTAATTTCACAGATTTTTTGACTGGATAACCAGAGTGGTGGCTAAAGGGGTACAGTTGATGTCCCCTACCTTGACTTCAACAAAGCTTTTTCAATACTGTTTCACATAGAAGATTGATTAATAAGCTGGGTAGGCTTGGGTGGGTCAGAAGTTGGTCAAAGTGGGTGGCAAAGTAATTGGCTCTGGCGGGCAGAAAACAGAGAGTGGTGATAAATGGTATACAGTCAGAAGAGATGCAAGTCACAATTGGGGTACATCAGGGATCAGTCCTGGGGCAGTCCTCTTCAATATCTTCATCATTGACATTGCTGATGGACTGTAGGGTAAGATTTACCTGTTTGCAGATGACACCAAGATCTGCAACAGAGTAGATGATCCAGATGGTGTGAGCAGAATGAGAAGAGATCTGGAAAAACTGGCAAAATGGTCTGAAGAGTGGAAATTGGGGTTTAATGCAAAGAAGTGCAAGATCATGCACATAGGGAAGAGAAACCCTGACGCTACCTATAGGTTGGGAGGGGAGTTGCTGGCAATCACAAAGGAAGAAAGAGACTTGGACATCATCATCACAGATGACCTGAAATCATCCAAGCAGGCCACTAAAGCAGTAGGTAAGGTTAGAGGGATGTTGCAGCTTATTAGTAGAGGTATCACAAGTTGGAAGAGGGAGGTAATAATCCTTCTTTAGAAGACACTGGTTAGGTCCCATCTGGAGTACTACGTGCAGTACTAGAGGCCGTACCTTCATAAGGACATTAACCAAATGGAGGCAGTCCAGAGAAGGGCAACCAAAATGGTGCAGGAACTGCATCAGAAAACATATGAAGACAGATTAACGGAGCTCAATATGTATACCCTAGAGCAAAGGAGGGAGAGAGCTGATATGATCAAAACATTCAAATATCTTAAGAGTATTAACAAGATGAAAGAGTCTAACATGTTTCAATATAAGAAAAATAGCAGGATAAGAGGAAACAGCATGAAATTAGATGGAAGCCGATTAAGGGGTAATGTAAGGAAGATATTTTTCACAGACAGGGTGGTGGATGCATGGAATGGCCTGCCTCAGGAAGTGGTGGATATGAATACAGTGCAGGGCTTCATACAGGTATGGGACAGGCATAAGGGAACAATACACATGTGGATGAATAAATAGGCCATTGACAGAGTAAAGGCCTATGGCACATTCATAAGGTAGAAAAAAGGGTAAGACTGGATAGGCCTTGCAGTCCTTATCTGCCATCAACTTCTATGTTTCTATGTAAAGGTCACCAAGGTCATTTATTAAAGAAAAAAACCCTTAACATTCAGTGTGTGCACATTAATTATGCAGATGGCAGCCTTTAGTATGTCTGCACTTTGTTTCTATACATTTCTAAGCTCTGCAGCACTTTTCTTTATGAAAGTACTTATGCACGTGTACATATTTGCACTTCAATTGTTTCACTGAACTCAGGCACTCTGTATTATCTAAAATGTACTGGTATCTTTTACAGCACTTTAACAATAGCCAGCAAACCAGCACATCTCAAAGCTTCTAGGCCTTTGGCTTCAATTGGGGAGGTAAGGAGAAAACCTTTGCCTCTTTACCAGGGTAAAATCCTAGGACTGGTGGTCACCCTGTCACATATAGCACACATTTTATCTCTAGGAAATTTAGTATAGAGGTAGAGCTACAGGCTACCAGACAGTAGAGGGTAGGGGGCCTGGGTTCGATCCCCATGAAGAGAATATTTATTCTTCATTAGAATTAATTGGTAATGTGTCTCAGACCCCACCTCCAAGCCATTTTCCTTTTCATTACCAGTGGAAGCCTGTCAGCCTTTTTTCTGGCCACATATTTATTTCATACAGAACTTCTTTGGCACCTTCAGTACAACTGATACTTTGATTATATTTACCTCACTGGTAAGAGTTGAGGTCTTGCTGTTACTTTCTCCTTTTATGCAAGACCTTCCTCCAGCAAAAAATGAATATAGAACAGCATAGGGACTGACTGATGGGGTCACAATTTGAAGATGAAATAGAAATTTAATGTCAGAATATAGTTACATTAGGTTAAAACAATTCAATTACAGGCCTTTTGGGGAAAATCTGGTGGGGGGGGGCACACTGGACTTTGTTGAACCTAAGGAACCGCCTACTAGTAGATACAGTGAATATGAAGACAGAACAAAGCTTGACATTAAACCTAGACAGCTTTATGCTTACCAAAGGAATCACAGGAAACCCTAGGTGATAGAGTAGGTAAGGGTTCCCTATAAATTGGTACATGACTGCACAGCATACTTATTTCATACCTGCTGATGAAGAAGTGATTGGGAAGAGGATATGACTAAGCCAATGTCCATTTCAAACATAAATTACTATGTTACTATGTAGAGAAAAAGATTAAAGCTTTTTGTTATTAATAATAATAATAATAATTAGAAACTTTATTGATATAATACATTTTCTGGGCTCAAAGCACTTTCAAAAGAACTTCCATGAAAAAAAATACAAACCCAGTTAAACATCGTACATACTGCTGTACAGACTTACAAAGTTTAAACACACCACTCAAAAGACCCCCCAACCATATGTATTTCCAAAGTATTAAAAATAAATAAATACATAAATAAATAAGCAGCATTTATAATAATATACTGTATTAGTGACAATACCAGATCACAGGAAAACTAGCTACAGCTACAAAAGCTTGGCTTAATATCAAGGTTTTCAGTCTTGTCTTAAAAATCTCAACAGAGGAAGCATCCCAGTGGATCCCTGGAGGGCATTTAAGAGACTAGGTATAGCTGCAGCTGCAGCAAATGTTCTGTCACTAGCACATTTCAATCTCTCAAATGAGTATGAAAGGTGAATAACCTCCAAATAACAGTTCTGGAAGGTGTCCCCATGGACATGGTTAATACATTTGGATACATTGGGCTTGACTTGATAGCTAGTTTTTTTTTTGCAACACATCTTTATAGACTATACAACTACGTCCCTGCATCAAAAATGAGGGACATTCTATAGAAACAAACATGGTTGTACTGCTATAGTAGTACTACAAAGACTGGAATGTTAATCAGAAGCAACTTTAAATAGGAACCAGTGTCATGGGGCAGCATCTAGCTAGGTAAACAGGATCATGACTTGCACCAAAAGAAACTTCATGCCTCTTACAGATCTTTGGTTAGGCATTACCTCTAATACAGTTCTGATCATCACATTGAGTAAAGATATTAATATGACTGGGAAAGTACAGATGAGGGCAGATAAGACGGCTGAAGGTTTAGAAAACATCAGCAATGAGGACTGACATAACTGGGGCTGTTCTCCATAGTTAAATGGAGAATAACAGAGACACAATCATGGTTTTCAATATTTAAAAATGGTAACAGACAAAATGCAACTCTTCAGGATACATAAGGATAAAAGAATATGGAGTCACATGATGTCATTGAAAGGAGGTTGCATCAGGTAAAATGTGAAGGAGAACTACATCATGAAATGAGTCATTTATATTTGGAATACATGTCCAGAGTATGTGGTATCAGCAGATAATGAAAATGGCCTTCAACTCAAACAAGACAGGTACTTTGAAGAAAAATCAGTCAGTTTTCCTCTAAGGTAGTGGGAGGAAGGAACATGATGTCCCAGTATAGGTTTCTTTTCTCTCTCTAATCCTGTGGGAATGCATGCAAGATAATCTGGGTACAATCACTTCTCCCATACTTGGAATATGAAGTCATCATTTACACGGTAGCCAACTAGAGTTGTCAAAATTAGTTCTAAAAAGCTTTGAACCATGCTCAAACTGTGGTGTCTGAGTTCTAAATTAGGGGGTTCCCAGTACAGTTCAAACCTTCCCCCCCTCGCTTTGGCTCAATTACAGTTCTCTACTGGCAGCACCAGGATCCATCCAGCCCACTCGACCTGTCCAGCTCCAAACCAGCTGATGTCACACTACACACCAGCTTTGAGCCACCTGTTGTCAGGCACTGGCAGGAAGGGGACTGGGGAACTAAGGAGAGGGAGGGCAGTCTCTACAGTGGCAGTGAGTGGGAACATCACAGAGCTGGATTTTACTGTATGGGTCATGGGAGCATATCACTGACATGACTGTCACTTCACAGGAGGACTAGTACTGGGAATCCTTTATTTATTTGAGTCTGGAGGGATGGTAAGGATGAGGGAACAAATATTAAATGCAGAAAGAAGGATAAGTAGGTAAGAGGGAGTGGGCTCTGGTGGAACAAAAAGAACAGGATGCATAGTGGATGCATAGTGCCAGTGGCAGGAAATCAGTTTGGGACTAGTGGCAGGATACCATGTGAGTTGCCATCACGGAAGCAACAAGCTTTTGTGTGAAGCAAATAAACAAAATAAAATGAAGGAAAAACCACTATGGCTCTAAAAAGAGGTGGCAGAGATGGTTAGGGAGAAAAAGATAGCATTCAGGAGGTACCCATTTAGAAAAGCGCTACCAGAATAGTGCTGTACTACACAGTGCTAGACTGGTAAGTGCTCCCATGGACAGCGAGTGGGGTTTTACAGCACTTGCTGTAAGTGCACCCCTGGTTGCTCTCCATGGTCCTGTAATAGGACAAGAGCTGCAGGGATCAGAGAGCTGGCTGAGCTGCTGTCATGGCATGGAGGGATGGGGCATGGAGCAGCTCGGGTGGTAGCTGTGGAGACCAGGGTTCTAATCCTGGTCTACTTCAGTTTTGCATACTCAGGACTTGTATTTTTTTTATGAGGGGCCATGTAAACACTATGCCATGGCCCAACTAATTATAACTTTCCTCATGATCCACTCCCCCCCAAGAGTGGGACTCCTTAGTCGGGGTGTGGGAAAATCCCCCCACAAAACAAAAAAGCAAAGCCATTTTTGCCATGTGCACCATGTCGATACTTTTCTGGTCAGCACTCTTTAGACCCAGTGCCCATTCAGGAAGTATAAGGAATCACAGAAGGAGCAGGACAAAGAACTGTCTCAGTAAAGGCAGAATGAAGTGGGGAAGGCAATCATAATAGCAAGGCCCAAACCGAGGAAATGATAGCCAACTCATTTAAGAAGGGGGATAAAACCTGTTATAGGCACATTAGGGAGTGAAGAAAGACCAAAGAAGTGATAGTAAAGCTTAATAAAGGGAGGGGGGTGGGTGGGCAGAGGCTGACAGTGAAAAGGCAGAGATACTGAATAAATACTTTTGTTCAGTATTCACAAATGAAGAGGAGGTGGGCATACCTAAACCAAACAATAGAAGCACTCTGGATGGGAGGTTGGGAGAGTGGGGTCGATACCACTCAGTTCACAGAAGAAATGACCCTGAAAGAAGTCCTAAAACTGTAGGTGGACAAGGCAATGGGGCTTGACGGGATTCACCCCATAATTCTAAAAGAACTAATGGGAGAACTAGTGACACCACTGACTACCCTTTCTGACAAATCATGGGAGGATGGTGTGGTACCTGAGGACTGGAGGAAGGCAGATGGGATTCCCCTTCACAAAAGTGAGAGCAAGGCAGAGGCAGGAAACTATAGACCTGTTAATTTGACCTCAGTGGTAGGGAAAATTATGGAATTACTTCTGAAAGAAAGAATTGTTGAATACCTAGAGGCCAGCGGGTCACAGGACCCAAGACAGCATGGATTCACAGTGGGAAGATCATGTCAGATGAATCTAATAGATTTCTTTGACTGGATGACCAAAGTAGTAGATCAGGGAGGGGCTGTGGACACGGTCTACCTAGAGTTTAGCAAAGGCATTTGACTCAGTCCCATGCAAAAGATTAATAAACAAGTTAGCTAGTCTGGGAGTGGGTCCCAGGGTGGTAGCCTGGGTAAAAACTGGCTGGACAACAGGACACAGAGGGTAATAGTAAACTGAGCCCACGCTGAAGAAAGGGAGGTTACTAGTGGGGTACCACAGGGTTCAGTACTGGGGCCAGTCCTCTTTAATGTGTTTATAAGTGACATTGCAGAGGGACTGGAAGAAAAGATATGCCTCTTTGCAGATGACACAAAGATCTGCAACAGGGCTGATACACAAGTGGGGGGTGTAAAGGATGAGATGGGACTTGGCAAGGTTGGAGGAATGGTCAGAAGTATGGCAGCTTAGATTCACTGCAAAGAAGTGCAAAGTAATGCACCTGGGAAACAAAAACTCAGGGGAAGAGTACACAATGGGGGGGGGTACTAACAATAACAAAAATGGAAAGGGACCTAGGGATAGTCATATCAGATGACCTAAAGGTAGGCAGGCAATGTGAAAAGGCAGTAGGGAGGGTTGGGAGATACTAGGATGCATTAGGAGAGGTATCACCAGTAGAAATAGGAAGTTGTCATCCCGCTGTACAGACAGTTGGTGAGACCCCATCTGGATTACTGTGTGCAGTTCTGGAGACCCCATCTCCACAAGGACATAGACAGGATGGAGGCAGCTCAGAGGAGGGCAACTAAAATGATGCAGGGTCTGCACCAGAAACCACATGAAGAAATACTAAAGAAGCTTAATACGTATACCCTTGAGGAAAGGAGGGAGAGGGGGGAAATGATAAAAACTTTCAAGTACCTCAAGGGACTCAACAAAGTCCAAGAGGGTAGCATCTTTCAGAAAAAGAGGTGTGCAAGAACATGGGGGCACAATTTGAAGATAGAGGCAGGATGGCTCAGGGGCAACATGAGGAAGTATTTTTTCATGAAGAGGGTGGTGGACACATGGAACAGGCTTTCTGAGGAGGTCATGGGGTCAAAAACAGTGGGGGAATTCAAGAATACATGGGACAGACATAAGGGTAATTAATAGTGGAGGGTAGGAAGAAGTAGGCTGTTGGTTAACTAGAATCTGCAGCTTATCCAACAGGTAGGGAAATGGGCAGACTGGGTGGGCCAAGCGGTCCTTATTTGCCATCAAAGTCTATTTTACTATGTTTCTATGGGTCTGTACAGACTCTGTGCTGTGGAAGGGACTAGTGCAAGACAGACTGTAATGACTGTTAGTGACTCAGTAATATGCCAGGTGGTGACTGGGCTGTGTCTGTGATTCTGTCATGTGATGACTGGAATGTGCTTAATCCCAATGACCTTGTGTGGTGCAGTTTGAGGGGAGCTGAGAAGCAGAGTAGAAGATTTATTTGGCTGGCAGCAGCTTGTCCTTCTATTTTTTTGAAAACTAAACAACAAATTTTTCCTTCTTGTGCCTATGTGGAAGTTTTCGGAGAAGGCACACATATACAATGTCTAAAAAAATAAATATATTTAATGGAAACAATTAGAAAAATGAGGTAGGGGCAGAAAGAGGGGTAGGCAGTAGAAAAAATGGAAATGTGGGTGGGTGGGGGAGGATTGCAGTCTCCACTCTTCTCCTTGGTCATTCAAATCCCAGAAATCCCAGAAATATTTTTGGTGACAGGAGAAAAATTCTTTTCATTTTAAAATATCTTCTGTGTGTAATTCTTGCTGTTTGTGTTGTACTTCCTTTGACTGCACTGCACCCAGTGTGTGATCTTGCACAAATCAATAAATTCTAGAAAAAGTTTGGTTGACTGGGAGGAGAGAAAATCCTTTATTTCATTCAAAAATATCTGTGACTCTTACAGTATGTGACATAAAGGCCATGTCTCCAACACTCAGTTTATAATATCTTATGCAAATAAATCAATTCCAGAAATATTTTGAGTGAGGGGAGGAGAAAAAATCCTTCATTCGTATAACATATCTGTGACTATTATATGAGGTGCTGGCCATCTGTTCTGACTCCTGCTGTGCTCCCTTTGACTGCACTGTATCTAGTGTATGACCATGTGCTCCCCATCACTCAGTGTATGATACCTCATGCAAACAAAATAAATCCCAGAAATGGTTTGGCTGACAGGGCAGCAGACAAAAATCCATTATTTATTTAAAAATATCTGAGACTCTTATGTGATGTACTGGCCATCTGTCCTGCTGTGCTCCCTTTGACTGCACTGTACCCAGTGTGTGACCATATGCAGCCCAGCACATAGTGCGTGGTAACTCACAAGTAAATAAAAAAAAATTAAATATCATATAAAATAAATATTAAAATATAACATAAATATAAAAGTACAATTTCAATATTCAAAAACAAGACTTTTTTTATTGAGAATTGGAAATTCCTGACATAATTTGGTCTTGCCCATGCCATTCTATAAGCCCTGAACCTTGGATCCAACTTGATCTTTGCTTCTTCAATTAATTTCCACTGCATCAGTGTCATAAAAGCCAAAACCAAATTTGTGAGGTGATCTACACCATTTTCGATTGTGGGAGTTGTGTACACCATCACTTGTGATATTATAGCTGACAACACAGATGAAGCATCTGGCTTTTGTGGTTCAGGTGTTGCTGGCAATGGTAATCCTGGTGGTAGCAAAACTAACCCAAATGTTTCTCTTGATAAAAATTAGAAATACCAAAAGAGCCACAATGAACCTTGGTAGAGGGGGCCTTTTAAAAAATAACTTGTACAGCTGCTGGTGTTACACCTAGAGGCACTATAATATATACTATCCACGCTGTTAGAATCCCTATGACTAGCAGTAAGAGTAGTGCAATTGGCAATGACTCTGACTCAGACAGTAGCTCTTTGTCTGCGTCTGACACTTTAGTGACTAGTGAGGTATCAGCCCCTCACCCATGCCAAATGAATGAGTCTGCTGACAAATAATCAGGTAGTGCAGCTGCAAATAATAAATCTACAAATGGTGGCATTGAGAAAGACAAATCCACTACTTCTACATTGGATCAAAGTGAATATCCTCCAAGTGCCCACTGTATTAGCACCATAGTATAACATTTATGGATGGATGGTGCTCTGCTCACAAAAATCACTGTCGTCCTTGGGTCAACCTTCTCCCCTTCCCATGCCTGGGGCCAATAATGGCCTCACATGGATAATTGCTGGTGCTCAGTCAGCATTCATTTTATTAATATTAACATTTTAATCATACACACTTTTGGCTTCCTTCGCCAAATACAACATCAGCATATATAATGATACATAGACATCCCATTCCTAATTTTCACATTCTATTCATAACATCAATCCTTGGACTTTTCTTGGGACCAGGTGTAAACCTCAGTCCCCCCATTTTATTTGTGCTGGATGTAGATCCTACCTCCTCTCTTTTCCCTTTCACTGATTCTGGGCTCGTGTGTACACAACTGTTCCCTCTTCCGGAGCTCTCAGTGTGTACCCGAGGTCCCCAACTACACTCACTCCTGGCCCTGGTGTAAAACCCAAGGCCAGGTTCTCCCTTCCCTTCAATCTCCACTAGACCACCTCCAGCTTGTGACAGATGGTGGTCTTCCCCCCTTTTCCCATTTCTCTCTTTCTCCTGCCCTGTTGTCAATCCCATAGTGAGTCCCTGGCCCCACTGATACCTTTGGTCACTTTCCACCTGTCTATGGCTAAGACCAGCTCATACTGAAAAGGTCCAGCCCCATGTCCAAGAGGTGTACTCCATCAACCCTATAATTTTCTGCACCTGTTTCCTTAATGCTCTCAAGCCTAATGCTTCCCCCACCTATTTTGTGGAGGAGACCCACTATCGTATGGTTCATTCTCCTCCTGGCCTTCTCAATAGCCCTGTGGTCCTGAGCACACTGCCATACCCTCCTGGGAATAATTTCTGACCATATCACCCTGGCACTGGGCCACCATCCCTTAATAGTGTCCAGACCCCTTTTTATCTGCAAGTAAATGTCCAACCATGGTCACGTGCCTAAGTCATTGTCCCCGAGGTGGATTACCAACAAATCTGGTGTGGGCTGGCTTCTTTTCAGTTCTTGTAGACATGGCAGCAACTGTCCCCAGTGCATTCCTCTAATGCCAAGGCACACCTTATTCCAATCATGATACAGCTGCCGGCCCCCTGCTCTCACTGCCACTCTCCATTCTGCCCAATAAATGAAACAGTGGCTGCAGATACACACCTGCAGCTTCTTGGTTCCACCTGGGCAAATACAAGACAGAGGAATGTAAGTCACCAAGCAAGCAAACTCATGCCCCCACCCCCCCTTTTTTCCTGGGTGCCCCCTGAATGTTCCTTTATATATATATATACAGTGGCATGAAAAAGTATTTGCCCCCTTCCTGATTTTCTCTATTATTGCATATTTGTCACACTGGATGTTTTCAGGTCTTTAGACAAAATATAATATTAGATAAAGGGAACCTGAGTGAACAAATAACACTTTTTTTTTACTTATTTCATTCATTTAATGAAAAAAGTTAACCAACACCAACTGGCACTGTGTGAAAAAGTAATTGCCCCCTAGTTAAATCAACCCAATTAAAGGGATAATTAGAGTCAGCTGATTGAACACAGCCAGGCTTGATTACAGCCAGCCCTGCTCAATATAAATCTCACTTATTTTGACCCTTACCATCAGAGTCACGTTGCCAGCACAAAGATTCAACAAGCACATTATGCCATGATCAAAGAAAGTTCCTGAAAAGATCAGAAAAAATTTGTTGCCCTCTATCAGTCTGGAAAGGGTTACAAAGCTATTTCTAAGGCTCTGGAACTCCATCGAACCACAGTGAGAGCCATAATCTCCAAATGGAGAACACTTGGAACAGTAGTGAATCTTCCCAGGAGTAGGTGACCTGCCAAAATTACTCCAAGGGCGAGCGTAAAATCATTCAGGAAGTCTTAAAGGATCCTAAAACAACATCCAAAGAACTGCAGGCTTCTCTTGCCTCAGCTAAGGTCAGTGTTCATGACTCCACAATCAGAAAGAGACTGGGCAAAAATGGGCTTCATGTGAGAGTAGCAAGGCGGAAACCACTGCTAACCAAGAAGAACATAAATGCTCATCTCTCATTTGCCAAGAAGCACCTGGATGATCCACAAGCCTTTTGGGAAAATGTTCTATGGACAGATGAGTCCAAAGTGGAACTTTTTGGATGACATGGATCCCATAATGTCTCGCGTAAAGCAAACACAGCATTCCACAGTAAGAACACCATACCAACAGTCAAACATGGTGGTGGTAGTGTGATGGTGTGGGGATGCTTTGCTGCCTAAGGACCTGGATGACTTGCCATAATTAAAGGAACCATGAATTCTGCTCTGTACCAGAAAATTCTTAAGGAGAATGTCCGGTCATCCTTCCGTCAGCTGAAGCTGAAGCGTAGTTGGGTCATGCAGCAAGACAATGATCAAAACACAAAAGCAAGTCCACATCAGAATGGCTAAAAGAAGTAAAATTAAAGTTTTGGAGTGGCCTAGTCAAAGTCCAGACTTGAACCCAATAGAGATGCTGTGGCAGGACCCGAAACGAGCAGTTCATGCTCGAAAACCTACCAAATGTTACTGAATTAAAGCAGTTCTGCGAGGAAGAGTGGGTTAAAATTCCTCCACAGAAATGTGAAAGACTGATATTGAATTATAGGAAGTGTTTGGTTGCAGTCATTGCAGCTAAATGTGGCGTAACCAGTTATTAAGTGTAAGGGGGCAATTACTTTTTCACACAGTGCCAGTTGGTGTTGATTAACTTTTTTTCATTAAATAAGTGAAATAAAAAAAAAAAACAAGTGTTATTTGTTCACTCAGGTTCACTTTATCTAATATTACATTTTCTCTAAAGACCTGAAAACATCCAGTGTGACAAATATGCAATAATAGAGAAAATCAGGAAGGGGGCAAATACTTTTTCACGCCACTGTATATATCCCTGCGGAAAATCCTTGGGATGGAATATACTTGATCCCCATCACCTGCAGGGGAATGACGAGAAAACAGTGTTAGTTTGCCTCAGACAGTTGTCTAATGTACGATTTGTAACAGGCTGATCTCCATCTTCCCAAATTTTTTATGCTCTCACCCGTCATACCTTCAGCCACCACCTGGGAAATCCCGCCAATCCTGAATGACTGGGAGGAGTACCTAGTGGGGTCTTCCCCAGAAAGAGCAGAACTTTGCGCAGCATTGCTACCATCTGGGCGCTGGTGACCCTGGACCCGTCCCCATGTATAAACAGAAGCCCCCCGCCGGGTGGGTGTACTGCAGCGTAACACCATAATGCCTTGACCAGGCATGTATGTGGCCCTTCTACACCCTTTAGCTGTACCATCTCCCCTTTTTGAAGCTGATCCATCTTGGACCACCTAACTGTCAGCTGAACTGTGTTCGGTGTCCAGGAATAGTCCTCCCATTGGAGCCCCCCATTCCTGTCTTGTCCTGTGCCTACTGCCTCGCTTATGCTAAAGGCTCCATAATACAGGGTGGTGAACACCGCTGTAAATAAATTTGCTTCCCAGGAGGACTGGCATACTGATGGCAGGGTTGATACCAGTCATCCCAAAAGGAGCTCTGATATGGGCTGCCGCCGGTCTGGCACTTTTTCCTGGATTCGCTGCCAGCCCTGTAACATCCATCTGACCAGGTTGCCTTTTCCCAGGTCCTTTCAGCCTTTTAAAGTGCACATGATACCTATCGCTGCCATGTGCACCCATCACTGTTATGTCAAAGTACACTGATTCTTCTTCTGAGCATTCTCTTTCTGTCATGGCAGACAGTTACATACAAGAACCATTTATTCCTACTGATGCATGTCCTTTTCAATATTGGAGATCACAAAAGTTAATATGGCCTGAGCTGTACAATGAAGCACTTAAATATATCAGTTGTCCTTGAACAAGTGTCTCTTCAGAATGTATGTTTTGCCCAGCTGGCATTATTGTGACAGACACCAGAAACAGATTGCTGCCAGAAAATGTACAGATGTTAACATTTTTTAAAGTTAATAAGGCAAGATTTTCATATCCCTATACAAGTATACCAACTGTTCATCCCAATCAAACGATTCATGTGGATGATGAAAACTCAGATGGCAGTTGGTAAATGCTAAGTGAATGAACAAGAGCTGACACTAATGCACATGCCCAGAATCATGGCTTCAACATTTATAAACAAAATATAATGTGTCAGAGTGCTAATTTTGAGGGAATTACTTTTTATACATCAGTGGTATGCAAGGTAGGAGATGCACTATTTTACTACTAGGTGACAGTAAATGAAGAACTCATTCATGAATGAGTTTACCCATGACTCAGCACCATTCCTGCTCATGGGTGTGCACCACTTGGATTTTAAATGGACTGACAGAAATATACTTTTAACAAAAATAACAAATGCCTTGATGTTATTTGAAAATCACTTGCAACCAATTATTTCCTTAATGACAGTGCTTACTCTACACGTGTGCAGTGCAGGCACTACAAAATTGCTGTCCAAAGCTGACAGTATCCCTTTAATGATAGAATGTTTGAAACAAATCAACTTTAGAATTAGTTATTTCAAAGCAACAGCAGCAAGTAGCTGAGGTTAGCTAATGTCAATCAATGTTTTCATTTATACTTCACTGATGAACATTCAGCAAGCAATAAAGAAACTCTCTTGAATTTGCTGGTGATAGCTAACATACATATAGACTTCTCTATAAATGGCACAGTTTATAGAAACTGAGATTTGGTTAAATTTGATTACTGATTGAAAAGCATTATTGTTTCATCATTACTTATTTTTGAGACTTCTACATTAACCATCACTTTAGTAAGTGCTGCTGAATCACAACAGTTTATTATAGATGGCAAAAACCTTCAAAAATAAACCAATGATGATGATGCGGATATAACCTTGAGGTGAATAAATAAATGTAGTTATTGATTTTTTTTGCACCCAGAAAATCTAATGCGGTTGCAGCAGGAAATATTTGACATGTGGGTGGGTGGCCCTGTAAGCACCTGTAAGTGGCTGGCTTTAGTACAGTATACAGAAGAAACCACAGATAAACTTAACTATGGTCATGTCAAAGATTATCTCTCCTCTCCATATTGAACAGCTTTTATTTGTTTTTGTCCACAATTTCATGACATGTACAGTATTTCACTGTTATCATCTCTATTTGTAATCCAATAAAAGGTTGAGTTCTAAGCAAGATTAGAACCCTAGAACTTGTTCAAACATTCTAGACTAGAACAAGACTCCTGAATCTCAGCAGGTTCTGAACACCCTATAGTCAACTAAACTACTTTTTTAAAGGCTGTGTATAGTCTACAACTGCTTTTGTAGATTTGCATGAAGAGGCACATTTTCAGTGCATTACTGTGATCTGTAAAACATAATTGTGATCCTCATTCTAATGCCTGATATGAGGTTTATTGGGCTGTCACTCTTCACAACTGTGTCTAAACACCTCCTAGGCAAAGCTGCATATCCATATCACCTTCATTCACAAATAAAGGAACTTCACAAAATCTTGCCAGTCAAGAGACAGATTGGTAAAAAGAATTAACATGCAATACCAATTATCTGAAATACACTATATGATCACTAATTAAAATACCCAAGACCTATAACAATTTAAGGTTGTGCTTTTAAATGCCCTAAACAAATACTGCTGCTGTTTTAGGCTCCTGTTCTGATCCCTACTACTTTCCCCTCTCTCTTTGTGCCTGTGCTAGCAGGTGTACCCTTTTTATGGAATGCTGACACTTTAGTAGGCCCTGGGTAAAAACATATGGAGCATTGGCAACACTTCTGAGCCCCACAATATGAAACAAATAGTGGGGCAGTAAGAAGAGTGCATTGCAGGGCCACCAGAATGATCAGGGTAATAAGAACACATGGAGCTGGTATCCCACAGCATGTTCACCTTGGAGAAAAGGGGACTGAAAGGGGGTATGATCTCTGTCTTCTGCATATGGAAAGGTATTGATAAGCTCAAAACGGCCCCAGGTGACAGTGTGGAGGGACAGGGGGATGGTAGATTGAGCAATCTTAGAATAAATCTAGGCAGAGTTTTCATGGTAAATTGGATGTAATTTTAAGGAGAACAGTCAAAATTTGCAAAAAAATGTATGTGTTGTGCAAGTATTTTGATTTGTGTTTGTATTCCTTGTGTATTCTTCCCTGTTTGCTGTTAGGATATTTTCTAAATTTTCCTGCTAGATTAATGGCCCCTGGGAATCTCCATGTTGGAATGTATTGTTCTTTTTTTCCTGCAGTGCTTTCTGCACTATGTAACAGTTATGCATCCAGGACCACTGAGTGATAGCTGCTACAGGAGCAATCTGTTATTTGGAGCCTGATATTCTGGACTCATTTGAATAAATCTTTCTAATCTAAACTTTTTTGTTTTCTAGGTATGAGTCTAGGTCTAGTCATCAGGAGTAAATGTCTTGTTTTTACAGTTTTTTGTTATATCAAAATACACACAGCCTCACAAAGAAAAAAAAGGCAAAAAAGCACACACCAACCCAGATCACCAATGGTATAATTAATGAAGGTGCTAGCTGTTTCCTTACAGAATAGCCCAACCAAATATCCCTCTGGTATTTGACATATGTAAAGGTAGTTTACATTAGTGCTCACTGGATATTTACTTAAAATCACAGCTCTACTGCTGTAAACTTGACACAAAACCAGCTCTTGCTAAATTAATGGTCGGAAAGCCATCACTGTCACATGGGACAGGAGGCATTGTAATAAAGAGAAGAACAATAAAAAGTGCAAACATGGAGATCTCCAGTGGTCATAAGACTAGCAGGCAAATTTAGAAAAATCTCCTTGTAGCAAAGAAAGAAAGAAAACACTAGGATTAACCTACAATCCAAACACACTGCACAACATATTTTTGTGAATGCTGACTGTAGTTTCTCATTAAGTCCTTTTCTGCTCTTGCCTTCTATATTTTTATGTTATAGTGATGGCCTCCATCAGGATGTGGAAATATGCCTTTAAGCTCAGAGATATTCAGTTTAGGGAAAACATTAGTGGGCACTTCTCCAAGAGGTTGTTGAACTATGGAACAGCCTACCAAACATAGAAACATAGAATTTGATGGCAGATAAGAACTGTTTGGCCCACTTAGTCTGCCCATTTTTCCTACCTAACAGATAAGCTGCAGATCCTAGTTAACCAACAGCTTACTTCCTCCTACCCCCACTAGGACTGCCTTATGTCTGTCCCATGCATACTTGAATACACTCACTATTCTTGACTCCACAACCTCCTCAGGGAGGCTGTTCCATGCATCCACAACCCTCTCTGTGAAAAAATACTACCAGCAAAAACAGTAAGTATAAACACATTGCAGTCTTCCAATGTAAGGAAGGTGGCATGGGACCATATGGGGAAGGAAACAACTCCTGGCGGGGGACTCAGTTGTTAGGGGTAGAACTGGGGGAGGGAGGGGAGAGAAAGGTAAGGTGCCTGCCTAGTGTCATGGCCTGGAAGGACAGGGAATGAATCCTCAGGATTGCAGGAGCAGCTGCACGGGGGAGGGAGCTGGACTTCATTGTCCACCTAGGGACAAATGACCTGGCTGGGAAAGGGATCAGAGCAATGCAGGGGGAGCTTGTGGAGTTGGGGAGGGGCCTTAGACAAATAGCATGCATGGTAACCTTCTTAGAGGTGCTGCCTGTCTATGGCATGGGTGAGGCTAGAGTGCTCCACACCATATGATTCAATCAATTGTTGAACAACTGGTGCAGAGCTCAGGGTTTTGGCTTTATTGGGGACTGGGGGGTCCACCTGGAGGGACACAGGCCTATACTGGTGCGACAGTCTGCATCTGTCCAGGAAGGGAAACAGGATCTTAGGTGATAGGTTTAAATGCTTCATTGGCAAGCATTTAAACTAGCCAAGGGAGGGGGGAGGCACTGAAAAGGAGCAGGAAAATCCCAGCCCCCCCCACAAAACAGGGTAGTTAGTGAGATAAACACCGAAATAGAGACGTTAATAGGGAGACGGGCAGGTGTGAATGTAGAAAAAGGCAAAGGCAGCAAGGACAGGGATGGGGCTGAAAGGGGTAAGGCCATCAGAAATTAGTTGGCAATGAGTACCAACACCCGTAGTCTGGGTAACAAGCTCCCTGAACTAGTGGTTTTGATGGAAGAGGGAAGCCTGGATGTCATGGCAGTAACAGAAACATGGTACACACAGAATCATGAATGGGATGTCAACATACCAGGGTACACAATCTACAGGAGGGACTGGGAGGGTAGAAGAGGAGGAGGATTAGCTCTCTACATAAGGGAAGGGATCAAAGCAATGGAACTAAATGATAAACAGGGAGGAGAGGAGGCACTAAAGGTCAACCTGGAGACAGGAAATGGCACCACAATCTGCATGGGGGTTGTATACAGACCCCCTGTTTCAGGGGGAGGAAATGGGCAAGGAAATGATAGAAGGCAAACTTAGGATGGCAGAAAAAGCAGATATATTGTTGATGGGGGACCTGAATATGCCAGATGTTAACTAGAGCACCTTTGCTGCAGCCACATTCAAGAGCAGGGTCATTCTGGATGCCCTGCAGGGGGCATGCCTCAGACAGCCAATGTTGGAACCCACTCAGGAGAGAGCAATCTTAGACCTGGTACTCTCAAACAGGGATGGAGAGAGGATCTCAGGTTTAGAAGTGGGTAGCCATCTGGGAACAAGTGACCATCAAACAGTGTGGTTCATGATAAACACAGCTGTAGCATCAAGCCATACAAATGTGAAAGTACTGGACTTTAGGAGGGCTACCTTTGTCAAAATGAGAGAGTGCCTCAGAAAAGCACTAGCAAATGGGCAAGAAGGAGGGATGGAGGAACAATGGGGAAACATCAAAACTGCCATCACAGAGGCAACGTGCCTTTGTGTGAAGCAAATAAATCAAAATGAAGGAAAAAAAACACTATGATTCTTAAAAGAGGGGTGGAGAAGGTTCAGGAGAAAAAGATAGCATTCAGGAAATATAAGGAAACACAGAAGGAGCATGACAGAGAACTTTACCAGTTACAGCAGAAGGAAGTTGGGAAGGCAGTCAGAATAGCAAAGGCCTAAACTGAGGAAAAGATAGCCAACTCAGTTAAGAAGGGGAATAAAACCTGTTATAGGTACATTAGGGAATGCAGAAAGACCAAGGGAGGGATAGTGAGGCTTAATAAAGGGCAGGGGGGATGGGCAGAGGGCAACAGTGAAAAAGCAGGGATACTGAGTGAATACTTCTGCTCAGTATTCACAAAAGAAGAAGAGGGGGAGGTACCTAATCCAATCAGTAGACGCACTCTGGATAGGGGGGTTGATATCAGTCCATTCACAGATGAAAGGGTCCTGAAAGAACTCCTAAAACTCAAGGTGAACAAAGCAATGGGACCTGATAGGATTCACCCCAGAATTCTAAAAGAACTAAGGGGAGAACAAGAGACACCACTGACTACCCTTGTTAACAAATCATGGGAGGATGGTGTGGTACCCAAGGACTGGAGGAGGGCAGATGCGATTCCCCTTTACAAAAGTGGGAGTAAAGCAGAGGCAGAAAATTATAGACCTGTTAGTTTCACCTCCGTGGTAGGGAAAATTATGGAATCACTTCTGAAAAAAAGAATTGCTGAGTATCTAGAGGCCAGCAGGGCACAGGACCCAAGGCAGCATGGATTCACAGCGAGAAGGTCATGTCAGATCAATTGAACAGATTTCTTTGACTGGGTGACCAAAGCAGTAGACCAGGGAGGGGCTTTGGACATGGCCTACCTAGAATTAGCAAGGCATTTGATACAGTCTCACACAAAAGATTAGTGAACAAGTTAGCCAGCCTGGGAGTGGGTCCCAGGGTGGTAGCCTGGGTAAAAAACTGGCTGGACAACAGGACACAGAGGGTAATAGTAAACAGAGTCCACTTTGAAGAAAGGGGGGTTACTAGTAGGGTACCACAAGGTTCAGTACTGGGACTGGTCCTTTTTAATGTCTTTATAAGTGACATTGTAGAGGGACTGGAAGGAAAAGTATGCCTCTTTACAGACTGCACAAAATCTGCAACAGGGTTGACACATGGGGTGGGGGGTGGAAAGGATGAGAAGGGACTTGGCAAGACTGGAGGAATGATCAAAAGTATGGTAGCTTAAATTCAGTGCAAAGAAGTGCAAAATAATGTACCTGGGAAAGAAAAACCATGGGGAAGAGTACACAATGTTGGGGGGGGGAGGGAGAGGTACTAACAGCAACAACAATGGAAAGCAACCTGGGGGTAGTCAAATCAGATGACCTAAAGGTAAGCAAGCAATGTGAGAGGGCAATAAGGATGGCTGGGGAGATACTGGGATGTATAGGGAGAAGCATCACCAGTAGAAAACAGGAAGTTGTCGTCCTGCTGTACAGACAGTTGGTGAGACCCCATCTGGAGTACTGTGTGCAGTTATGGAGACCCCATCTCTGCAAGGACATAGACAGGATGGAGGTAGTCCAGAGAAGGGCAACTAAAATGGTGCAGAGTCTGCACCAGAAGCCATACGAAGAGAAACTAAAGGAGCTTAATATGTATACCCTTGAGGAAAGGGGGGTTGGGGACATGATAGAAACTTTCAAGTACCTCAGTGGAATCAACAAAGTCCAAGAGGGTAGCATCTTTCAGAAAAAGAGATGCAAAGAACAAGGAGGCACAATTTGAAGATAGAGGGGGGATGGCTCAGAGGCAACATGAGGAAGTACTTTTTCATGGAGATGATGGTGGACACATGGAACAGTCTTCCTGAGGAAGTCATCGGGTCAAAAACAGTGGGAAAATTCAAGAATGCATGGGACAGACATAAGGCAATTCTGGTGGGTGTTCGGAAGAACTAGGCTGTTTGTTAACTAAGATATGCAGCTTATCCAATAGGTAGGTGAAATGGGCAGACTGGGTGGGCCAAGCAGTCCTTAACTGCTGTCAAAGTCTATGTTTCTATGTTTCTTAAGGCAGAACAAGCATGTGCTTACTAAAGGACTTACAGAATCCCATGGGTACTAGACCGGATACAAAAATCATAATGAATTAGTATATTTGAACAGCATACTTTTCCATCCCAGCTTATGAAGCAGGGTGAGGACATGATAGACCTAGAGTCCCTTCTGACCTTAAATTAATTTATAAAATATCTTGAATTAAACAAGCAAGTTGATTGGTCCAAACTAGCCACATAATTTTACATAAATGCACAGTTCAAGTTGTACTTTCTTTTTTGTTGGTTTTTAACTTTCAAAACTATTTTATTAGTTCAATAACACACTTCAGCGTGTGTGGTAATGACATAAATGACCACACTTCCCAGGTGGTTGCAGGCTTTTGGCTGTGCCTCTTGCCTCATAACCCACCTGGGGCATGTGGTAATTTAGCATTACCACACACTATCTTTACATGTTATTCTGTTACATGCATGTCCTAACAATCATAACCATCTCATCTCACTTAACTTTAGCTTGTCCTTCTACTATAGGCCATGTTATGTCTGTCCCATCTCTATTTGGGTAGGTACACTTCCAGCTCTTGCTGGGAAATAACTAAGAGGCTCTGAGTTCCAAAAGCAGCATCTCCATTTTGTCAGCTAAAGTGAAATTCCAATTACTTGGGAGGTTAGACTGCCCTTTTGACTGTCATGCTTGCTCTTTTAAAGATCACCACTTGTTGGTTATATTACCTTTGACTATTTTTCACAGCTTTCACTACTAAATGGTACTTTTTTTTTGCACTAACTGCCATTGCTCATATACAACATGACTTCCACTTTTTTCATTAAAGCTTTTTCTCTGAGTCGTGGCCGCAGAAAGGCTATCAGCCCTTTCCTTGCTTCCCCATCTGGTCCTCAACTCCTCAGACCCAACCACCTAACAGAGTTCTTCCACAGATAACCCTTCCAGTACCTCAACTCTCCACACCACTGAAATAGCCAACTTGCACTTTTTTAAGGGTGACATCCAATATCCTCACCACCACTGTTACATCTATTCTCACTATCTGCACAGACACACCTCTAGCTTTTGCTGGGAATAAAACCAGGATCCTAAATCCCATTGATGGCAGCTCTAACCATTTAGCCAAAGGAAAATTCCTGTGAGCTTGGAATGTACAGTGCTACTTTTACTGTCATGCTTGCTATCAGTAGACCAGTACAAGATGTCTTTTCTCATCTGCAACTGACCTCATCTAACTATTGTAGCATCAAGCATAGTATACTTTGTATAACCATGTTGACGCTTAATTAGCTATATGGGTTCAGTTTATGTTACTGTTATCAAACATGCCCAAACAGTATGTATAACTCCTGGATATTTGACCAGGAAAAATGGTTATTCACTTGTTTATATGTACTGACTTACTTACAGTATTAGGCAACAATCTTGGGCATCTGAATAATTGAACTTTTGTTCAACTTTGATGACCTGTGTAAACCTAAACCCTTTATTATGTTGGCGTGCTTGTGCAGCCAACATCCTGCGCTAGTAGCAAATTCGGAGATGCGTTCAATGTTGAGTGAATGCAGGGCATGCATCAGTAGGTGCAGCCCTCATTCCCCAATCAGCCAGCAGCAGGGACTGTCACCCTGCCTATCTAATGTGGCCACCATATCTGAGAAAAGGTCCACTGCAATGAGGGCTAAGCTCTCATGCAGCGTGACCACAACATGCCTCCCGACGTGTAGGCAACATGGTGGCAGTGACTGCCACCGCCTGTCACAGTACCAATGGGGGAGCCCACACTCCATCGGCATAATCCCCCCCATTTCCGCTATGTGCTGAGGGGGTGCCAATCCCCCTCAGCATCATACACCCCCTGAAAAAACACCTTTCTTTGCCAATGGGGGGCCCAATCCCCAATGGCTTCAGTCACCCCTTTCCCAGTTCAATCTGCCAATGGGGGTGACCACTCCCTATTGGCATGAGTCCCCCTGTGTTGTGTACTGAGGGGGTGCCCAATCCCTCTCGGCTCATGTCTCCCCTTCCCCTTCTGTATGTGCAAGGGGTGCCCAATCCCCCGTCGGCTACTGCATCTCCTCCAAAACACTTGGGTGGCATGCTGGGAGCCCAACCCAGCATGCCAAATACCCTGTAAAAAAACCACCATCCCGCAATGTTGTTTTTTTTCCCTTTTACCTGTAAAAAAGAAAACAGTCTCTCATGGTCTCCCTGCTCCCTCCCGCAACCTGGACCCACCCTCTGCACACCCTGCCTCCCCATATCCCCCTCACCCCATACTTACCTTTTGAGCCCAGCACGATGATCTTCAGTGGACCAGGAACACGTCTGCACTCTTCAAAGCCGACCACGAACTGAAGAAATGCTGGTAATCTGTATAATGGTATAAATAGGGTTTTTTCAACTTTGGTGCATGTCTTGGGCATTTTTTGGAATTTTTACACCAAATTTTCAACATGGGGTGTTTGGGACCCCTCCTCATGAATTCAGGCACTGTCATGGTGTTATTCAGTCCCAAAAGGTGATTTTGTGGTCACTGTATGGAATCACCTTTCAGGACCGAGTAATGAAACAACAGTGCCACTGTTCATGAGGGGGTCTGTCAAAAAGCCTATGTTGCAAATTTGGTGAGAAAAATCAAAAAAATGGCTGTTTTATGAGTGTGCATTGTGCAGTTTCTACTCACGTGTGTAACTTCGTGAATCTGTAATATTTTCACTCCAGATTTTCAAAATTGGCATATTTCCACACCTCCTTACGAATGGTACAGCAGTCATTTTACATATCCTGGCCAAAATGTGTTTTCGCAAGTGTGGCACAGTGCAAAATCAGTTTTCGGAACAGTTTGAGGAAAAGATGGTGACACTGTTCATGAGCAGAGGTCCTAAAATGCCTATGTTGAAAATTTGGTGCCGAAAGTTATAAAATGACTGTGTTACAAGCATGCATTACACAGTTTCCATGCACCCTTGTAACTTCACAAATTTGCAATATTTTCATGCCAGATTTTCAACACTGCCATTTTTTCACACCTTCTTATGAACAGTACAGCTGTCATTTTTCACATCCTGCCCTAAATGTGTTTCCGCACATGTGGTGCATAATGGCATGGTCACTGTGGGAAATCAACTTTTGGGACAGATTAACAAAATCACAGTGCCACTGTTCATGAGGGGAGGTCCCAAAATGCCTATGTTGAAAATGTAGCTATCAAACTCCCAAAAATAAGTGGGTTACGAACATGTGTTGTGCAGTTTCTATGCATGCTCATGACTTCACCAATGTTTTATATTTGCACTCCAGATTTTCAACGTTGACATTTTTCTACATCTCCTCATGAACAATACAGTTGTCATTTTCCACATCCTGCCCAAAATGTGTTTTTGTCCCTGTGCCGCCAAATGGCATAGCCACTGTGCAAAACCACCTTTCAGCTAATACACTGATACTGCCACTCTTCATGAGGTGGGCATCACAAAAAGCCCATGTTGAAAATTTGGAGTGAAAAACCGACACACGCATACAGGGTTAGGGTTCCCAACTGTAGCACCCCACCCTGTACAGACTGACAGGTGTCAGGGGTGTGACTTGGGATCATCAGCTGTAATGCTTATGCCATTCCACCCCCACCCTGCAGCCAGTGACAGGCATCGTGGTGTGCCTTGCAGTGTTTGGCCAAAAAGTTCACCACATTCTCCTATACTGCACCCACCTCAGCATATTTCCTTGTGGAATGGGGTAAGTATAACACCCAAAAACCCCAAAGCACACCACGACACTTGTCAGTGTCTACAGGGTAGGGTGAGGTAAAATGGCATGAGCGTTATAGCTGATGACCCAAAGGCACACCCCAATGCCTTTCAGACTCTGCAGGGTGAAGACGGGGTCAGCGTCACTTCAGTACTTCACTGCCATTCCTATTATGCATCTCTAACTCCTGCACTACCAATGCCAATGCCAGTGTGACAACATTTGGAATTGACAAATGCTTGTTATTGTAATGACATAAAAAGATAATTGCTGCTATGCCCCTGTTCAAGTCCCCTGGGACCCTCTTGCAGGCTTGGAGCAGCATTCAAATGAGGCAACCCCAGTGTGGAAATTGTAAACAACTAAACATGATAATAGTCTTCAAATTGGTTAAAGTGATAATGTCATCTTATCACATTAAGTTACTAAATGTATAACAAGAGGAGAAAATGATCAGACATGAGTAGTAAATGAAGGGAGGAAGATTTTGCAAGAGTAGTCAGAAATATGATTTCAGAGTTTTTGATTTTCACAACAAACTTCCATCAATGTTTCTATTATCTGGAACCATCCATATATTTACATTAAGGCATACTGTAGCTAAGTACCTTAGGGAATACAAGTTGGCTAAAGCCTATAGAGTTGCTCTTTGTGTAAGCTCCAGTCCCTCTGGTCAGTCATGGGGGTTCTGGGCACAGGGTATCATAAAAAGGTGTGCCCCTTCTAACTGTCAGTGCAGGATGGAGGCACCTGGTGTTAGAATGCCCTGTAAGATGCTATTGGCTTACCAATATCATTTGTCTGTTGGGCTTCTCTCCAGTACTCCAGTACTCCAGGCATGCAGTACCCACATCCCAATTCTAGTCCCCAGTGAAACTCTGTAATCTCACTTACTTAACCAAAAACATGCAGCATGGATGTTTATTTGCAAGTCACAGTGTCAGGACATCCTGTATAATCAGCCAGCAGCAAGCACAGCAGGGATGCACATATAGTTCATGATGACAAACTAGTTACATTTCAATTAATTATGGTAGCATAACTGTAGATGGGGTCATTAGCTTTAGAGAACTACAACATCCAAAAAGCACCACGCATAATCCAAAAATCAGGGTGACCATAAAAAACAGAGTTCAAACAAAACATGTCCATTTAGTGATCAGGCACATATGAAGAAAACTATGAATGCTTGGTCAGTGGGGGTAGCATACTTTAGTACAAAAGCTCACACCACCTGTACCTCTACTAACTCATGAACCAGCATACCAGACCCCCCCCACCAAGATGTCCAACTAGCCAGTTGTAAAGTCAAGCTGTCAATACCATCAGGGAGCTGAACTGACCTAAAATGTGCAGGGTTTAAGAATGAACCTACATTGTTGTGAGCTGAATGGACTTTTGGCCATTTTCATCTTATTGTTGGCAGTATCTGGCAGGCAGGGGGCTTGGAGGCCAGCCAGTGGCCAGAGAACACTGAAAGGAGTGGGGCTAGCATAGTACAAAGGTCTGTGCTGTTCATACTGCTCCCAATTCATGAACTACCATACCAGACCCCCCCCACCAAGACATGCACCTAGCCAGGTTCAAAGCCAAGCTTTCTATACCAGCAGGGAGCTAAACTGACCTGAAATGTGCCAGTGTAAGAATGAACCTGCATTGCTGTGAGCTGAACTGACTTGTGACTGTTTTCATCTTATTGCTGGCAGTATCTGGCAGACAAGGTGCGTGTGAGCAAAAATGCAGGCAGAGGACACTAAAAGGGGTGGGGCTAGCATAGTACAAAAGCCCATGCCACTCAAATCTGTCCTGACTCATGAACCAGCATATCAGACTTCCACCAAGATATGCACCTAGTCAGGTACAAAGCCAAACCAAGCCATCTATATCATTGGAGAACTTAACTGATATACAATGTGCAGAGCATTGGAAAGAACCTGCATTACTATGAGTTGAACTGACTTGTGGCCATTTTCCTTTTATTGCTGGCAGTATCTGACAGACAGGGGTTTAGGGGTAAGCCAGCAGCCAGAGAACACTGAAAGGGGCTTGTATAGTATAGTACAAAAAGCCTGCCCCACCTGTGTGGTGCCTGCATGTGTGCAGTGCTCACATGAGTGACGTAAGTGTTACTCAGCAAAGTGGTTATCTTTAGTTGTGATGGTGCCTGACTTTAAATTGTTATGAGCCTTCATTTAAGTAAATTATAGATGAATGCCTTTCTAACAATGTTCTAGAGTGAATAATTCGGTGTTTATGAACAGTTATTTATTACGTCTAGTTATATTGATTCATATTTTATTTTTAGTGGGGACTGATAGTAGAAAACATAGAGCACCATTTTGAATGCTCATCTTTGTTTCTGTTTATTTAATGATTTGTTTCACAAAAGGTTTATGTAGTCTTACATATTTAAATACCGGTGTGTGAGCTGATGTTCACAGAGAATTCAACCTGTCTATACTGTGTTAGTTTTATGCTGGCTGTCAATAAATAGTTCGATGGTCAAACTTGGGTTTAACAGAAACCAAGAGATAAGTTGTTTTTAGATGATAATTTATCACATTTGTCACTGAATTGCTAATAAAATTCCTAGGGGATTGCTATCTGCATTCTTTTTTGTCCCCCAAAGTTATAACAAGTGCAGTTGCCCTGGGTGTTACTTTGGTTACCCAGTTGACTTATGATGCTATGGGGGCTGAATTGTTTGCTATTACAAAAGCAGACTTGGCTTTAAATTATTTGAGCTAAGATCTTGACATTTTAATTTTTTATTGGCGTTTTAGTTTGAAGTGTTGTAGGTTTGGGAATTTATGGAGTAAAGAAAATGAAGAATTTTACACTTGGACTTGGGTTGTTGTTCTTTCTCTATTCAGTCTGCATTAGCTTAAATGGGGTGCTGATAGACCAGAAAGAGTATGACATGATGGCGAATTCTCTGAGGAAGTTTTGTTTAATGCTGTGGAAAGGACTGTAAAAGTATATAATATATGTCTAAACCATAAAAAGTATAATAAAGTAAGAGTATTTTTATGGGGACTTAAATTTAAAAGTGTGTACTGGGGCAGCAGAGGGTGATTCTGAAACACAGTTATCACCTATTGTACATATTAGTATTGTGGCTTGCAGGTGATGTGGAAGTAAACCTAGGGCTGAAAAAGCTGAGCCAAAACACAATCCATTATTCAAACACTTGGAGTCTTTTGCTAAAAATAGATGAGCTGAGAATTCTGATTTCTCAAATAAAACTAGCAGTATTGGGAGTATCTGTGACATGGCTGGATGTGAAAATTGAGGTGGTGGAGATAGCTATACAGGGTTACAAAACATTTGGAAATTATAGGAATAGGAGTGGTGGTGTCTTATTATATGTTATTATATGTGAGTGAAGATCTAGGGCCATGTTGTTTGAAACAAAAATTTGTTATAAAAGGAACTGAAGGGCTGTTGGTGGAGGTGAATAAATTGAACCTAATTATTTGTGCTGTTTATACACCCCACACATAGATTCACTAATATTTGATGAATTGACATGTTATCTTGAAAATGTGGCTAAATTGGAACACTTAGTACTAGCTGTGTATTTTAATGCCCATTGGGGGTCCAAAGGGAGTAGACTAAATAAAGCTTTCAGTCTATTAGTAGTACAGATTATTGATATTCCCATAAGGATTAGTATTATGGATGGTACAATGAAATTGATTGATTTAGGGTTTTTTTTCCCAAAAATTGAAAAACTGGAGGGAGGTAGTGGGTCCACCTTTATTGGGAGATCACTGCAAACTTTATTGTAGAACTGATTTGGAGTGCCTGGTGGAGGTTGAAAATATCCCTTATAGTGTGTTTAGGTTATGCAGGAATGTCAATAAGTTGGCATTCCTGAATGACCAAGCAAAGATTTGATGGGATCAACTTAATACCAAAACTTGACAATGTGGTTGGCTTCTATATTTCTGAATTCTCACAGACATGTGACAGGCATGCGCCTGTTTGTTCTGTGAGGAGATAACAAATTATGCCATGTATAACTGGACAAATTAAAAAATATATATATATGAGAATTAGGAATGGATTACAGAAGAAGGAGAGGAAACCAAAGTGGGATAATATATGGGAAGCTTACATAAAAAAGGAATAAATGTCAGTAACTTAGAAAGGTGGCAAAAGAAAAATACTGTAAAGACAGTTTTGAAACGGTGTCTAGTCCCTGAGATTTTTGGAAACTAACAAAGCAGCTTCAATCTCTGGTTAGATCCTACAATCCTTTATCTTTAAAGGTGGAGGGTAATGTAATTTCAGATTTTAAACAAGTAGCAGAAGTAATGAATACATTTTTTACATCTATTCCAAATGTAGACAATGATAATAAGAATAATGGAAATCAGGATACTAAGTCAAACTTGCCAGGGGACATTGGGCATGGGAGACTTTTGTTTAGATTTAAGTTAATTAAGACAAAAAAATATCTGAAAACAATTGGTGACTCAAAATACATCCAAACTTGGTGGACTGGCTGGTATTGGAGCCAGGCTGTTGAGAGAGGGTGCGAACATAATTGCAGCACCTTTGACAAAATTTTTAAACAGAAGACTCTGTTGTGGTTCCTGTCAGATTCATTCAAGATGGTTAGAATTGTACAACATACACTAAATTGGTGATTCTTTAATTATTGACCTATAGCCTTACTCTCCCTTGTCTCCAAGATATTGGAAAAGAAAGTTCACAAGCAAATGTTTGAATATTTGAACAGCTTTGATCTGCTCGCACCTCAACAGTCTAGACTCTGGCTTCTCAAATCCATGTAGATGGCATTGTTGGATTTCATGGACACCGTCTGTATTGCGCTTGAAGAAAGAAGGTGTGTGGAGGCAGAGTTTGTGGCTCTAACAGAAACTTTTGACATAGTGAACTCTCTTACATTGTTAAATAAGATGACTAACAAGATAATAGGTCCAGAAATATTGAAATGGCTGGGATCTTATCTAAAAGATAGATCCCAAATGGTAGGGATAGGGGATGCCTTGTGTAGCATTAGAATAGTAGAGAAGGGAGTCACACAGGGATAAATTCTGGGCCCCTTACTGTTTGTTCTTTTTTATAAATGAGGTAATACAATTATTTTCAAATGTAACAGTCAAAATGTATGCTGATGACATGAAGAAAGTGAAATTCAAAAAAATGCAATTGGAATTTAAGTAAAATAAAAATAGGTTAATTCAAAATAAATTGATTTTGAAACCATCAGAATTATGCTGATGACATGATCCTCCTTTTCTCAGCCCATGAAGAAAGTGAAATTCAAAAACATTGCAGTTGGACTTTAAATAAATTGAAAATTGATTAATTTAAAATAAATTGATTTTGAAAAGTTAAAAAAAACCACTTGTAATGTAATGTTATTCAGATCTGTGTCTGTGAACAGATAGACCATGTCAAGCAATTTAAATATATATTCTTTGAATGGTGCAAAAATTGACCAAGTCAATTCATATAAGTACCGGGGCCTTTGGTCTGATTCTGAGTTAAAGTTTGATGATCATATAAACAAACTCTGTGTTAAAGTTTCACAAAAGTTGAGTGCCTTTAGGAGACACAAGTTATGTATGACAAAAGAAAAAAGAGAAAAACTAGCATAATCTGGTATACTACTCATGTTGGGCTATGGTAGTATAGTCTAGGGAAGGGCCAGAAAGTGAAGCCTTAAAAAGTTGCATAGACTGTGTAACGCTGGTGCCATTAAACCAAGGGCTACTACCCTTGCTTACTACCTAGGATGTAGGTTGAGGGTCCTGTGTCCTGAAGATTACTTTAGAAACTGGTTCTTTCCCAAGATAGTACATTGTGCAAGGGCCTCCCATCAGAGATTACCTTTAAGTGGGTCTAGACTCTAGATAATGCAGCCCTCTGGGAAACTACATCCACCCACAATTCCTTAATGTCAACCCTAGCATGACCCAACTGGCAAAACCCCACATCTCAAAATGTTTTTGCCTTTTAGTGACTTGTGCCAATAATATGGTCACGAGACAGAATTATGCAGAAACAACTATAACAAGTTTATTTAGAAGGGGAGAGTTAGGATGGGTGACTTGAAGTAGAGGTCATACTATTTACAGTTAATTTAGATTGGTTTGATTTGGTTCAAGATTAAATCAACATTTGCATTTTGATCCATAGATAGCCCCAGTGGCCACCCACCAACCTCTGAAGTAGTCAGTTCCCTGACTATCTAGCTAGCTGCATAGTTATTAAATACTGTATATTTACAAGGTTTTGCCCACATTGGTACCAGTGTCCCACATTGCATAAGACCCCACAATCCCACAGAACCTGGGTACCCAGTAATTACAGTTCTTAACATGGTGCATATCTGACAGATGATGCAGCTGTGTGTTGATCAGCTAGTTGAGGCCCTTGGGAGAATTAAGGAGATTCATTTTAGATTGCTTCCTTAAGCTTAAATTAACTGTAGCTTGCAGAATTTACCAACCTTGAACTATTTACAAGTCCTTTTCCATAGTGGTGCAGGGCTGGCCCTGCATTAGTTACAGTTAGACGTCTTCATAGGCTTAGGCAAGTCAGAATCCAGTGCTCTCAGCAGGAAGCCTCTATCCCAGAAGGCTTAAATGCTGGCAAAGCTGACAGCTGGCCCCCAATACTGACTGCAAATGCCATTCTGCTCTTGCGGGTGGGAAACAACACTTTAACATTTTGTAGGCTGGGCCCCTTCTCTGGGCTGAAATCACTCTTTTAATCAGACCAGCCAGTCTGAGTAACTCAGTCTTTTACATTCAGCACATTATGCTCTTCAAGTCTACATCCAGCACACTGATGCACTCAGCACATTTATAGTTCAGTACATTTATTTGACCAGTTCTGGAGTCTCAATTTCATCTGTTGCTCAAGGACAGATGATGCTTGAAACTTGTCTTTTCACCACTTGACCACATATTGGCACTGGACCGAGCTCAAGGCTTGCCTCACTACCAATTACAATGACTTTGACTGGACTGAGCTTGTGGCAAGGCTCACTACCCTTTTTTAACCTTTGCTGATTAGCAAACAGATGCAGAAAACTCTTTCGACACAAAACACTTGCACTTGGCAGTAACCTGTTTACTGCAGCTCTCTGGGCTCTTTCGACTCAGAACTTTCACTTGACAGCAAACAGTTTCTGTAGCTCTCTCACAGAACTTGCACATGGCAGCAAACAGTTTCTGTATCTCTCTAGGCTCAAAAATACAACATACAGTCTCTTGTGGCCTTCGCTGGCACTTGCAGCTCTTACGGACAAAATACTTGACCTCCCAGGCAAAGTCAGAAAGAGTCCCACATCTGAGTACTCCCCATCCAGTCCTGTAGGCAATTTCAAATCAGACACATTTATATACTTTACTGGACCCTTTTTTGGTCACTAGACACTGTCCACCAATTTGGCACTTTATTTAAAACTTAGGGTGCATAAAATTAGTTGCTATCAGCACATTTGCTCTTGGCACATTGGACACGTTTATATACAACTGAACTGGACCATCCATGGTCACTCAATCGGTGGGTGTCCACCTTCTCTGAGCACTGATCAGGTGCAGGGCGCAGACAAACAGTCACATTCTATGCTTGGGGCCTTGCTGTCCCTCAAAGCTTTTCTTAAAGTTGCACTTGGCAGATGCAATTTACTCACTCAGGTGTCTTGCAGAAATTGCTTTCCTCCTTCTGAGGTTTCTGGATTCATCAGCACTCTCACTCCTGAGGCAGGTTCAGTTCTCTCACAGCTGGCTTCATCAGGTTACTGGCCCATATTTTCCCCAATGTGGAAAGGCTTGAGCTAGCCCTGGAGGACATGCTCTGGCAACCCACAGGCTAGTGACACTTGTTTTAGGCAGTCACTTGCTCTTTTTCATGGCTGAAGGAAAAGCAACCTCTCCTATGGAGGGGCTTGCACTGGATTGCTAGGCCCATTTTTCTAACTGAGGGCCAGAGCCCCCACCCTTGTGCTAGGTCCACGCTGCATCTGCTTGCACAGCCCAAAACACTGTGATTTATGGAGCTCCTCTGAGGCTCCTGATTGGCTGAAGCTATTTGCTGCTCCCACATTAATTGGCTGATCCTGCCTGTCAGTCCAATACATGAATATTCATTAATGCCACTTGATGCACTATAGGCTTCCCTGTTTTGGCACCTGATATCAGGTCCCTGTAGTTTCCCCATTGGTCTTTTGTAAGGTCCCATAAGTTCTAGGCAAAAGTCCCACAAGTCCTGGCTGAAATCCTGGCTTTTCGATTGGCTGTTGCTGCATTAAAATGGCTGCTGAATGCACAGTCCCAAAGCAAATTTAACAGTCCCATATACAAAGCCTTTGTACAGCCAGAAAGTTCACTTTATTTACCCACTTGCCCCACAGTTCAGTAGTCCATACTGTACCCTTGTAAGTGCTGCCCAAATTTAATGTTTTGTCTCAGTCTATTGCCTGTCACTGCTGCTGTAATTAAGTGCCCCAGACAGCAGACAGGTAGATTCCCTGAGTACCAACATTGTCCTCTGGTACAGCCAGTGTATTTATTTAATTTTTTATTATTTTCCCCTTACACATTAGCCCTTGAAGTGTTCATGGCAGCTGCTGCTTTAATTTTACTTTTATTCGCATTTTGTCCCTGCAGTAGCCAACAAACAACCAATCCCCCAAAACAGACAGACACCCTTATTAATATTCATACGGGTGCTCATGAATATTAACGAGTCCCGCGCACCTAGCACTTCACAGAGCTCCTTATTTAAAATACAAAGAGGGCTCTTCTGGTCCTTGCTGAGGTCACTGGTCCCCACACTGCTTAAAGCAGGGACCAGGACCACTAAACTGTCTCCTAATGGACCACAAAGTTAGCTGTCAGGAGATTGAAGGTGACAGATGCACATGCATGAGTACTGGTGGCACCAAAGAAGACTGGCAACTCACAAACAAGGATTCAAGCCCAAGATGGACTAGAACATACACTGGGGCTGATCACCTCAACCTGGGCTATAGCAGTGAAAACACAGGGGGACCTGGCAGGCATCGGGAGGCACTCCACAGCAGCAGGAGCAGAATGGAAGGAATGTGTCCATACATAAGATAAGCCCCCAATTGGGGGGGCTACAACTGCATTACCTTACTTCAAGATTTGTTTTAGGTTCCACATGTCCTCCAGCAATGATGCACCATTGTACAGTTCTTTTGAAAGCAATTAGACCCTGAAAATTTAGAGGGAAAGATTTTTGACAATTTTAATTATAACTGTATGTCAGATCAGGCCCCATCCTATTTATTAAATAAACTGACCTCAGTTTAATCGAAACACTCACTCTGGGAAGTGATTGGAAGGGACCTTCAAGTCCTTACAACAATATCAAGATTTGGTACAGTGTCATTTAATTTTATTGCTACAACAGCATGCAATTCACAACCTCTCAAACTACAACATTTACTCACAATAGTTTTAAAGTAGCTCTTGCAGACTGGTCCAAATCTGTATGTGATTGTACTTGAAAATGTTATATATTATTTTATTGTGTGTGTAAATATATTTTAATATATGGATGTTCAATATAATAGATCTGCAAAGCATACAAAAAGAATCCGGTATTAGCCTCAAAGGTTCAGTGATAATACTATTGTCAATCACTGGTAATAGTATTGTCAGTCACTGGTAATACTATTGTTTTGGGCTGATAATAGTATCGTTCCAAGTATCTGAAAAGATACCTCCTGCCCCCACGTCATAAGCGTGCCTCCTCATTGGCCGGTTTTCCTGTGTGTGCAGGCAAAACAGTTGAAAAAACATGGCAGTGCTTCTCTCGCTTACTGAGAGTGAAGTTGGTCATCGCGCTTCTCAGTTTTTATTTTCTTTTCCCCCCATCAGCAAATGAAAATATCTGGTTGATCCTGCCAATCCATTGATGAACAGCAGGTAGGATCTGAATTAAAAAAAATAAAACAGGCAGAGGCCAGGAACCATCAGAAGCGAGCAGACAGCTCAAAACACAACGCGAGACAGTGTGGCGTTTCACCATAACCCAGACAGTCCTTAACTGAACTGGTGAACTGCCCATCTCAAAAGACCCCAAAACACACTCAGATCCATATATTAAAAATAATAATGTATGGTTCCATGTGTATTACTGGTCAGCAATACCATATTGCAGTTATGGACATGTAGAAACCTCTCGATGGTATTACTGACCGGTAATACACATGGAACTATACATTATTCTCTTTTTCTACTGTAACTTCACTTGCTTGTATACAAGACACTCCTGAAAACAGCCTTGTGCCTAGTACCTCATCCTGATGAAATATAAACAAAATTCAAATAAATAAAATTCTAATTTAAATTCAATGGTCAAGCTCCAGAATCCTACCCTGTTTTGACAGTGGTGATGACTACATAAGTGAATTCACATGAACACAATGAGTGGCATGTTTCTTTAGGTAATTGCAGTTTATAAATGAAAAATCTCACTCCCTCCCAAGATAAATTCTACAGAAATAACACATAGCAACTCAATTTATAGAATGACCTGGTCCTTCAATATAGAGTGATGATCATTGTGTTCAACACCTTCCACACTTTTGGGCTAGGCCCATGATTAATCCCCAGGCAGTTGCCTGGCAAGTGTTAAATGTCTGCCCATATGGCTAGCAGAGGTGGTGGCAGGATGGCCAGGTTGGTCAATGTGTGAAATTAGGCAGACTGCCTTGTGAGCCAGTTGTCCAGCCCCCCAGAAAACCATGTCTACATTGGGACTCATAGTGGCAGATCCCAGGGAAACTGCAGAGGGGTGGATACCACATCTGATCAATGTTGTCGGGTCCCACTCTCCAATCTGATCTGACCTTCACTGGAATCCAGGCCATTAACTGCACCTGGTTTCCATTTACTTCCCATGCCAAAATGTGAACATGGTCAGGAACCCAGCCTTAAGGTGGCTCCCCATCTTAAGGTGGGTTACACTTGCAATGAGGTGTCTTTTAAATTAAGTTGGTTTGTAATAATCATGGAGAGTTGTTTAGTTTAATAGCAAAGAATATATTTTCCCAAAGCAGGGTGCTTATAATGTTTGATAACTGTTACTGCCACTTTGAAGGCACTGCCTCCCTTTCCCAAGCACATGGAGTGCTGCTATATGTTAGAGGTAAGTGAAAGTAAAAGGCAAGAGGCAATTGGCACATTTCTTACTCCATGTGTTTTATTTATTTGAAATGAAAGTCAAACAGGATCAACCACCAGCATTGGATACCATTGAACCAGCTGGACAGGATTATCAAAGCAGGAGTTCTCTCAGATTCTATGAAGGACCTCAGTATTACTTATAGTATTTCGAAATACTGTAAAAAAGCATCAAAGCAGCACTATGTTGTATTTACATACAATGCTTCAAATGTTAAATCCAGATCAGCTTGCATTTGACACTGGCAAGGTAAACTGGGAAAGATTCTGCTTGATCCCTGATTTAGAACCAACTTAGTATTATTTCTATAATGAAGTATTATCAATTTATGACAAACGTGTCACAACTTAAAGGGTCCTTCTTAATGCAGAGGAAATTGCTTCAAATTGATTACCTCAGAATTCTTGGAAAATTGCATGAGAGAGACTAAGTTTAGAAAAAATGCAAATTACCAAACCAGGAAAGTGACTGGTTAAACTATAAATGCCTAAGTAATGAGTGCATCATCTTAATCAGAAATGCTTACACCCAATTCTGTTCTTACCAGGTGGACAAAAATGCCTTAAGAAATATATGAGATGAAGGAAAAACAATTCTGAAACAAAACTACCAATCAGGGATAACTGAGTTAAATAATGTGGGGACCTATCCATTTACAAAGAAGCAAAGGAATTCCAGATGATGCAGGAAGTAGCTGGTTTAACCAAAAAGAACACTAACTAGGATCACACACATTAATTGCTGCATTCTAGGAGAAGAACCAGACTCTTCAGCAAGCCTTAGTCAGAGGGTCTCCTGATGACTTGCTGCAGAGTTGAAGAGCTGGGGTTCAGTGCTACCTGCTTTTAACATATTAAACATAATTTGCAAGAAGTTTATGGCACTTCTAGATGGTATGTTATGTCACAAATGTGCCCTCTGTTCACACAGTGCCAAACCTCGAAGCGCAATATTGTCAACAGGAGACAAACAGGGTAACCCTCATGTTTGTTTTGGGTCTGAATCACCTACCAGCCTTGAGTCCTGGGGATCAAATGTGAACCTTACGCTAGCATAACCAGTTAAAAGGCTCAGATATATATTCTCTTCGGAGAAATGCAATACAATCCTTCGCCCAGTGGCACCCAGCCAGATTCCCCAAATGTACCCTTATGACTCAATATGAGACCTAGGTATATTCTTACCTTTTAGCAAGATAGTAATACACCATTTTGAGTTCTTAGCAGCTGTCAGAATTAAACACTGTTCCAGCATTCACATGCAAAAGAAACTGAGAAGGTACAGGCAGAATTTTAAGAAAAATAGTATTTACTAAAAATGTGAAATAGATAAAACCCCAGATACAGAACATATAACATCAATACTTACAGTCAACAAAATAATTGGAAAAGTACAGAACAAAATGCTCCAGCAAAATACTTAAAAGTTCCATCTGAATTATATCTTTCTAAGTGCCTAGTTTCAGTCTAGAGACCCAAGGTCTCACTCCTGTGGAATTTAGAAATAAAAAGCATTTTTCTCTTCAGATGTTTGACTATTTCAAAATTCCTTTCCTCACACCCTTGGTGAGGTCACAGTTAGATCCTGAAATAATTCTTAGTATAATTATCCAAAAGGATGATATGTTACTACTGGAAAAATCAGCAGTTAGCAGTTTTGAAATGTGACAGTCTTTCATCAAAAGCACTTCCTTTGATGTCTCTCTGCTGGTTTCCTGTTTTGCAAGAATGATTTCAGGTTTATGACTTTTAAAAAAATTCTGTTAAAAAGGTTTTCTCTTCTTTCAGGATCATAAAATCCAAACATTCAGCTCTCAAAAGGTATATTTTACGATGTCTTCTCACCTGGCATCTGGCAGGAAGCCCTGCATGTCAAGACAGGACAGGAATCCTTCAATTAGTGGTTCCCACTGGTCAGTTTATGACATCCTGCTGCTTCAGTCACACTGACACTGTTGAGGTCAAGGGTCAAGTCTCCTCACCATGGCTGACTGTGTCCTAGGCAGACAATCACATACACGTTTATCTTGATACAAATATTATATATATAATAATAAGCAGATGGCAGAGCGTCACACCCCTCCCCACCTAGATTGAATTTGGAAGCTCTATTCCAGCAATGGGATGAATCCCCAAAGTCAGTTCATAGCTCAAATTGATGTGAAAGTCCAGCTGCATTTTCATTTGCTGCCCCTGCCCTGTGTGAGACAGTCATGCCATATCCTTGAAAGGCAAGGCTCCATCTTAACAGCCTACCATTCATTTTACCCATTTGCGCCAGCCAAACCAGGGGGTTGTGGTTGGTTTGTACCTCAAAATGCTGCCCGTATAGGTATAGCTCTAACTTCTTTAGTGCCCACACCATGGCAAGACACTCTTTTTCCACTGTAGAGTAAGCCTGCTCCCTGGGAAGTAACTTTTTACTGAGGCACACTATGGGATGATCTTTCCCTTGGCTGAATGTCTGACTCAGCACTGCCCCAATACCCACGTCTGAGGTGTCAGTCTAGACTACAAAGGGCCTACTATAGTATGGACTTGTCAATACAGGAACACTGTACAGTGCCTCCTTTAGTCTTGTAAAGGCTTGTTCACAGGCTGGTTCCCAGGTAACTTTCTTAGGCATCCTTTTCTTTAACAGGCCAGATAAGGGAGTGGTCAAGGCACTGTAATTTGGTACAAATTTCCTATAGTTCCCTGCTGTCCCTAGAAAACTCCAGACCTGCTTCTGTGTTTCCGGTCTGGGCCATGCCTTGATTGCCTCTATTTTCACTTGGTTAGGATGGAGCTGCCCCCGGCCTATGTATCTGAGGTATGCCACCTCAGCCATGGCCACCTGGCACTTCTCAGCTTTTACAGTGAGTTCAGCCCCCTGTATCCTGCCCAGCACTTCCCTAAGGTGGGACAAGTGTTCCTCCCAGCTGGCACTAAAGATGGCAATGTCATCCAGGTATGCCACATCGTACTCCTCAGCACTGTTTAACACCTAGTTCACCAATCTTTGGAAAGTGGTAGGGATGTTCTTCATTCTGAAAGGCATTACTTTAAATTCAAATAACCCTATCGAAGTGATGAAGGCTGACCAGTCCCTAGCTGTAGCAGTTAACTCTACCTGCCAATACCCCTTTATCAGGTCAATAGTAATAAGATATGTCGTCCCTCCTAACTTGTCCAGGAGTTCATTCATCCATAGCATTGGGTGGGCATCTGACTTTGTGACTGCATTCAGTCCATGATAGTCCACACAAAAACAAGTAGAGCCATCTAGCTTGGGAACAAGGACTACGAGTGAGGCCCAGGGGCTGTGGGATTTCTGGATTACCCCTAAATCCACCATTTCCTCCACCTCCCTCCTAATGTCCTTTTGGACAACCTCTGACACCCAATATGCTGTCCTCTGTATGGGCGCCTGTGTCCCTGTCTCCACCTCATGTGTCACTAAAGGGGTTAGTCCAGGCTTAGTGCTAAACATTGGGGCAAAGCCTGCTAAAACCTCCCTACTTCCTGGATCTGGTCCGGGGTCAACTGGGATGACATTTTGATTGCCTCCACAGAGGACTCCTGTTTGCTTTCTTCCAGCAAGCCCAGAATGGGGTCTCCTTCATCCATCTCCTCTCCAGGACTACACATTGCAAACACCATGGCAGTCCTATTAGCATATGGCTTCATCATGTTCGCATGGTACATTCTTTGTGTATGTCTCCTGTCAGGTAGCTCTATAATGTAGTTTACATCATTTTACTGTCTGACTACTTTGTACGGTCCTGCCCACTTGGCCTGCAGCTTGTCTTTCCGGACCGGGATTAGTACCATGACTTCCTGACCCACAGTGTATGAGCGAGCTCTGACTCTGTGGTTGTACCACACCCTTTGCTTTTGTTGGGCAGCTGCCAGGTTGCTCTGGGCTGTCCCCATAACCTCCTTCAGCCTTTCCATAAACCTAAGGACATACTCCACTATGGGAGTTCCCTGGGTGGCATGCTTGCCTTACCAGTCCTCCTGGATCAAGTCTAGGGACCCATGTACCCTGCATCCATACAAGAGCTCAAATGGGAAAACCCTGTTGACTCTTGGGGCACCTTCCTGTATGGAAACAACAGGTGGGGAAGGTATTTCTCCCAGTCCCTCCCATGCTGTTCAGCAAACACTTGGAGCATCGATTTAGGGTACCATCAAATCTTTCCACAAGCCCATTGGCTTGCGGGTGATAAGGTGTCATGCATCTCTGCACCACCCCACACTTCTCCCACAAACATTTCATCAGGTCCAACATGAAAGAACCCCCCCTTGATCAGTGATAACCTCCTGCAGAAACCCAACATGGGAGAAGATCCCTAGCAAGGCATCTGCCACTTTGTTTGCCTCAGTGAGGATAGGGCGACTGCCTCTGGGTACCGGGTGGCATAATCCACCACAGTCAGGATAAACTTCTTCCCAAAGGAGCTGGGGGGTATTTAAAGGCCCAACAATATCCAGTCCCAGCCTCTGGAATGGCTCCTCCACTATGGGCAAGGGAATTAAGGCTGCTTGGGTTCTCTTACCCACCTTCCCTATTTCTTGGCACCAGTGACAAGACCTGTAATACTCCTTCACCTGCTGGGTGAAATTGGGCCAATAGAAATTCTGGGCCACCTGCTGCATAGTGCATGTGATTCCCAGATGACCAGACATGGGAATATCATGTGCAGTCTTGAGCAACTACTCACAGTACCCCTGGGGAATGACAAGCTGCCTGCCCATCACCCCTCCCTCTGTCTTTACATCCTGTGTATACATCAGTCAATTGTCCCAATAAACTTCATTTCCAGTCACTTCCCTGTGCTCTGTCAGAGTCTGCCCAAGCCCTCAGCTTCTCTAGACTAGGGTCACTTTTCTGAGCAGCTGCAAACTCCTTGCACATTCCCAAGGCATGGGACAAGTCCCCTTTAGTTTCTAAACTAGGGTCCCTAGCTGTAGTGTCAGGGCATTCAGGATCACTGTCATCCCAAACTCTCTGACTATGGGTCACACCTTCCTCCTCAGAGTAACCCTCTATAGCTGGTCTGTTAACTGCTACCTGGGGAATTTCTACCCCCCTTTCATTATTCTCCAAATCAGGAGACACAGGCTTGGGAACCACCCTCCCAGTGGTTTCTACAGGTGCTTCTATGGAGACCAGGGAACTGCAATTGACCTTTGCTACTTAACTGCGGGTAACTGCACACACCATCCCCTGTTTTAGATTGTTGCCAAGAATTACATCTACAGCCAAAGTTTCTGCTATGGCAACCTTTTGCACAGTCCCCCGTCTCACTCCAGTCTAGGAGAACACTAGCAAGGGGCAGTGTTTTCTCCTCCTCAGTGAATCCCCATACAGTCACAAACTGATTGGGTATAAGCTGTTCAGGCTCTACCAAATTCCCTTTTACCAAAGTCAGGGACACCCCAGTGTCCCTTAATCCATGTGTCTGTACTCCATTCACAGTGACTGTGTGTATGTGTTCCCTCATGTGTTCTGGCATGCTTTCAAGGACACACAAACAACCTTCTCCTTTCATAGCACCACTTTGTGCACTCTCTGCCCTTTTCAGACACTGCCTGGGCAGATGACCAGGTTCTTTGCAAACCTAACATTCATTTCTTTTTTCAGGTAACTCTTTTCTTTGTAACCTGGGGCTACCTGATTTCAGTGCAGGCAGGGAGGGTTTTAGCTGCCCTGAAGGTGCCCTTTTCCCTTTCTGCACTGCCACACCCACCCCATTCTTTCTTAGAGCAGGTCTGCTCCTGGCATAGTGGCCTGAGAGTTCAGCAGCCTCTTGCACTGTTTTTGCATCTGGTACTCCAGCCAGGATTTCGGCTGTGCTGGGCACACCCCAAAAAATGTCTCTAACAGTACAGCATTTTCAATTTTCTCTACAGAGGTTGCTTCAATCCTGACCCACCAAAGTTTTAAAAGCTGACGTTGTTTAGTGGCTTGCTCCTCATAGCTCATGTCAGAGCTTCTCCTGAGCTTACAGAATTTAACTCTGTAGGCCTTTGCTATTAATTCATACTTTTTGAGCAGGGCATCTTTAAGTTTACTGTAATCATTACTGTCCTTGTTGTCTATTTGACTCAGTACACCCTGAGCTTTCCCAGTAAGTAGTGGGGATAGCTGGAAGCTCCAAGACTCTCTAGGAATATTTGCTTGAATACATACTTTTTCAAAGGAGTTTAAAAAAGCACCACTATCTTCCCCCTCTTTAAATTCAGCAATCAATTTAGAATTTAATTTGTAACCCAGTCCTGGAGTCCCAGTTAACCCCAGGCCACTTACCTGCTCTGGTGCTGGTGTTTGGAGTTGTAGCTTCTTCAGTTCATGTTGCCTCTGGTGCTCATGCTCTTCTCGCTCAGCCTCTCACTGAAGCTGTCACTCTTTTTCCTCAGCTTCTTGCTGGTCTCGCTTCTCCTCTCTCTCCATCTCCATTTTGCTCTGTTGCTCTGTTCAAGCTCCCTTCACTGCTGGGCTTTGAACCTTTTCTGTTCAAACTCCATCCTCCACAACTTCATCTACAGCCTGATCCCTTCTGGCTCCAGAATGTTGGTGACCTTCCCCTGATGCTGTGGCCTTTGGCTTGCACTGGTCCTGCAGTCCTCGTCACTGGATCTGGACACTGCACAGGACCCTGCCCCCTATATGCCCAAGGTTTGGTCCTTTCCAGTCACAGACTGTGACTTGAGAGCTTGTCAGCTGCCACAAGAGCCTCCACGAGATGCTGCTTTTTAGCTCAGCCCTCATGCTGGACTCCTCTCTCTCTCTTGGCACAACTGCCTCAGGTAGTCTGCAGTGTTCTTGCTGTAATTGGAAGCCATCTATCTTAACTATGGCTACACTAACTTGCACCCAAAAAAAAAAAAAATAAAACAGGTAGGGAACTTAGACAGTAAGCACAATGATATAGTTATGTTTACTTTTAAAAAAATCACTGCCTTATTTTGCATGTGAGCTGTACAGTATTAATCTGACACACTGGACTGTCAATGCTCATGTTACCAAATACTTTCAAATCTCAACACTGTCAACCAAATCTGTCACAAATGTGCTCCACAGATCAGGCTTTCTGTTCCCATAGTGCCAAACCTTGAAGTGCAATATTGTGAACAGGAGACAAACAGCGTAACCCTCCTGTCTGTTTTGGGTCCGAATCACCTACCAGCCTCGAGTCAGGGAGACAAACAGGGTAACCCTCCTGTCTGTTTTGGGTCCAAATCATCTACCATCCTTGAGTCCTGGGGGTCAAATGTGAACCTTATGCTAGCATACCCAGTTAACACGCTCAGAGATATATATTCTCTTTGTGGAAATGCAATACAATCCTTCGCCCAGTGACACCCATCCAGGTTCTCCAAATGTACCCTTATGACTCAATATGAGACCTAGATATATTCTTACCTTTTAGCAAGATAGTAACATACCCTTCTGAGTTCTTAACAGCTGTCAGAATTAAACACTGTTCCAGCATTCACATGCAAAAGAAACTGAGAAAGTACATGCAGAATTTTAAGGAAAATAGTGTTTACTAAAAATGTAAAATAGATAAAACCCCAGATACATAACACATAACATCAATACTTACAGTCAACAAAATAATTGGAAAATTACAGAACAAGAAGCTCCAGCAAAATACTTAAAAGTTCCATCTGAATTATATCATTCTAAGTGCCTAGTTTCAGTCTAGAGACCGAAGGTCTCACTCCTGTGGAATCCAGAGATGAAAAGCATTTTTCTCTTCAGATGCTTGACTATTTCAGAATCCCTCTCCCCACCCCCTTGGTGAGGTCACAGTTAAATCCTGCAATAATTCTAAGTATAATTATCCAAAAGAATGAGATATTACTACTGGAAAAATCAGCAGTTGGCAATTTTTTAAATATGATAGTCTTTCATCAAAAGCATTACCTTTGATGTCTCTCTGCTGGTTTTCTGTTTTGCAAGAATGATTTCAGGTTTACGACTTTTAACAAGATTCTGTTAAAAAAGTTGTTTCTTCTTTTAGGATCACAAAATTCAAACTTTCAGCTCTCAAAAGGCATATTTTATGATGTCTTATCACCTCACATCTGGCAGGAAGCCCGGTGTGTCAAGACAGGACAGGAACCCTTCAATTAGCGATTCCCACTGGCCAGTTTATGACATCCTGCTGCTTCAGTCACACTGACACTTTTGAGGTCAAAGGTCAAGCCTCCTCACTCTGGCTGACTGTGTCCTAGACAGACAATCACACACACATTTATCTATGATACAAATATTATACATATAATAATAAGCCGGTGGCAGAGCATCACATGTTATCCTAATCTATTGATTTTTCTCTCACAGTGCAGCAGTTAATGTGTGTGACCCTATCTATTGACCACTAGAGATTGCAAACACATTGAGAAATCAATTTTAAACACATTTTTTCAATTTCACTATGCAATTAAAATTTTACATCTCTGACTCACTCAGTATTATAGCAAATAAAAAGGTATCTGACCACGACTACCAAGTCTCATTCTGTTTTAGTACGATGAAGCAGGTGAGACTCTTTGTCTACTGCTAAATATTGGTACAAGCAAAAGAGCTGTATTCACTGGAAATGATGCAAAACTGATTAAAATTGCCTAGAAAAATTGGCTCATAACCAGATTCAGAATTTTGCTTTGGATTACAGTACTATATCCTTAAAGGTCTGGTGCCACATTCAGGTGAACTTTTACAAAACATAATATTTAGACACAGTCCAGCTTGTATTTCTAGTTGGTTCTCTATTTCTCCTCCCCATTATTTATTACTGAGGTAATGTGTATATAAACAGGATCTTTGCTCCTGAAGAGTTCATCTATTTCTGCTGTTTTCTCTGGAAGTCATAGAGCACTGCTTGTGACCTCACAGTTACTCCCATGGAAACAGACTGTGATGTCACAATAGAGGATTATGATTTGGAGTAGGGAGTAAGCTACAGTACATAGGCAGATGAACTCAAAATAAACTCTAAGTGACAACAATCATACATTTATACACATTTCCTTAGTAATAAATTATGGAGAAGAGAAATATATAACATATACATGGAATGCAAGCAGGATTGTACCTAATTATTATGTTTTTTAAAGTTTTCTTGGAGGCATCAATAGCTCTTTAAGTATTCAGTCAGGATTTTGACCCCACCAATATATAATAACTGCACTCTTTAAGGTTACAAATGGCATAACAGTATCATCTGATAAAGGACAACTTTTGGGTGCTGTGTTTATTGGCCCAACAAAAACCTTTGACCTGGTCAATCATGATATTTTCCTTAGTAAGTTTCAGAACCAAGGCTTTTCACTCAATGCACTGAACTGAATAAAAATTACCTTAGCAACTAGTCCCAGGCTATGATTTTACATGGTGTGATCTCTAGCACGGGGTATTTAGAACTGGGAGTTCCTCAAGGTGTGACCCATGGAACCTTGCTTGTTTCCATTTTTTTTTAAGAACTGACTCTGATCATGTATCAAATTTGCCATACACCTATATGTGGAAGACATCGTTTTTTTTATAATAGTGCAAGCTCTATAAAAGATCTAAAGATTAAACTGAAACTGACTTTAACAATATTCATTTATGGTTATCTTAACACAACCTAATACTAAAACAAAGAAAACCATTGCAATGCTGTGTTCAGATAGAATACCAAAGAATTATGATCTCCTTATTTAGTCACTGCAAGGTGACACTAGTGAAGTTGTTGCCCACATCACTGGCTTCAGATACCTTAGGCTATAACTACAGTGTCACCTCTCATTTGACCTACTGTACATATAGAAAGCACCTTAAAAACTGTATATACAAAACTTGGCTTCCTCTGTAGAAATTTACATGGTTCTGATCTGGAAACTGCTTTTAAAGCAATCTTTATTGCCAGTCCTTGAGTATGCTGATGTTATATGCTGTACACCCACAATTATCTGTCTACTTTCATACAAAGCAAACCTGGTTCGTCAGTCATGGATAGTGGATAATCAAGATTTGGGGAAATAAAGCCCAATAAAATATCAAGAAATTGGTATAGATGAATTAGCTAGTGGTAAGTGATGGTGATGGATTGTAGGAGGCACACAATCAAGGGAGCACTGTACTATGTGTCTAGTGCAACAACACTATATAAACATATAGTAAGTTATGCAGACTTGTTTTTAAGGTACAGCAAATTATCATGATAAGAGTTATTTGGATAGTCTGTCGACACTTCCAGAGACCTCTTGACTTCATGACTGTGGGCTGATGTGGGTAATATATATTTGTATGTCCCCCAGAGCCACTCATTTCAGGATAAGAGTGGTTTCATGTGTGTTCTGCTCTGGTGAGAACAGCAAAGCGAAGCTGAGCTGTTCTGGCTGGAACAAAATGCAGGTGAAACCACTCTTCTCCTGCAATGAGTGGCAATGGGGGATGTATTAAAATATTAAATATAAATATTAAAATATTATAGATCAAGGGAGTGCCCAGTGCTATTTAACAAAAAATAAATAAAAATGTTCAGAATTTGACTGTTTCACAGAATAAGAGTGTCTCATGCACAGGGGAAGGGAGTGCTCCAATTGGTCGGGAGAGCTCCCTCAATCTATAATATGGACACCATGGGCTCAGCATTGTGGTAACCCAGTGCTTTATTTCTGTAGAGGAGCTCTGGGTTGGATCAAAGACTGTGTGCATCATAGTAAAGGGCATGACTGACTTTTCTCAGAAGTGCTTCCAGGTCACATTCACAGCAGGTGTGTCATTGGTGCCAAAATTGCTATTCAGGGCTTAAAGGCAGAGAGTAAACAGTTCTTTTCAGAGCTCCTGAACTGAGTACCATTTTCAGAAGAAAAAACACTGAAAATACAGAGATTAAAAGCTTAGTAAGGACAGCATAATGTACTGTAGGTGTGATTTTTGATTACAGCCTTTATTGTTTTGGCAGGTTCTTTATTTTGCAGTGCAGTACTTCAGTCAGTGTGAGGGAGGGGAAATTGTTTTGCTAACTAAAGGTACTGTATTAATTGCAAATTAGTTTTGGGCTCAGTGTTGTTGAATAATACTTTGCATGTGTACAGTAACACCTGTATTTGAAGTAGTAAACATAAATTTAAAACATTTAATTTTCTTCTCTGCTGTTGGTGATAACTAGTGGTACTGGGAGGTAGGCACTTCAGTGGGCCAGGTTGCTTCTGATGTAATTATCTGGCAGTGTGCTAAAACAACAAACACAAGTTATAAAAAAACTCATTTTTTTGCTTCTAATGAGACAAATAGTATGCACTACGCAGCAGTAGGTATTATGACTCTCTGATGAAGAAGCAGAACACTTTTATGTATATATGAGTTAGTGGTGATGCATTATGGTTGGTAATGGCTTCTATTTTTTGTCTCCTATGACCTGGACTTTAGTGAAGCCATGTGCACTTTATTATGATTTTGTGAGTGTTCAAATAATCACTCAGCCAAGACCTTTTATGTGCACTACTCTATTTTGAGTAAGCAACAAGCAGTAGGTATCTGGTAGTATGCTGTAGTACTGTGAACCCTAAAGTTCTACTCTGCATCACTGACAGCAAGTTACATTGTGTAACACCACATAGAAGATCATGGTCCTGATATTCAAACCTTAACAGAAATAGCACTGCACTATCCATATATAGTGAGTCTAAAAAGGGTGTGGGCCATATTTAAAGGTTCCCAGTAGTGTGACACACAGTGGATTGTACAGTCATGCTAAATACACTACTGTAGCCATGCTGATGAAAGAGACCTCTTGAACAATGCCTCCGCACTATTTGCTACTACATCTCAATATCCATAGAGGCAACACATGCCAGACAGGGCATGCAGCCTAACAAATATAGCTCCCTGAAGGCCATGTGCTATATATTGCATGGCACAAATATCCGTGGCTGAATATGGGGCTTATATTAGTAGTGACTGTGAATTATTTAATTGATTAGCCTAGGGATTAGTATTGCACCATCAGTGACAGTGGATTGCATTGCACCACACAGAAGTTCATATCAGCAGTGACTGGGAATTCCTTTATCATTAGCCTATGTATCAAGTATTAGTACTGTGCCTTTAAAGGCTTGTGTCACTATTGTTCAATGGTAGCTGATATAACTTTTGTGATGGTCCACTTTCAATTTTGTAGTTGTGATTTTGTCCATGCTAATAACATGGGATACCCTTCAAGCCAGCTAATGTGTTTGATTCCACTATCACGTCTTGTAACTTTTTTCAAGTCTGCACTATCCTTTGCATGTACCAATATTTCCTATGGTCTGTTTTAAATAGATCACCACTAAGTTTGTAATTATGGGTTCTGATACCCATTGTATTAGAATTTGATTTTTGTTTAAGTACATCAGCTACTCTGTGATCCATACTTGTTTATGTATTAATATAATGTCTCCTCCAAATGTCCTTCTTTCCATAGTGTACATGTTAAGACTTTCCAGTCTTTCTGCATAGTTTTTTTTATTTTCCTTCCCATTTATTCTTTTCGAGTATCTTCCTTGTATTTTCTTAATTTTCCTTATATTCTTTTATACATGAGGATTCCAGACTTGGGCTGTGTATTCAAGCTGTGGTCTCACAAGTGATCTGTATAGTGGCAGTAGCACACCATCATCTCTACTAATTATATTGTGATTCATACATTCTGAGACTTGATTTGTTTTTTTAATAATCAAATATATGGGTAAGTTTCATTTTAAATTGTTACTATTATTCCCAAGTATATACAACATCATATAAAGGAATTATTCCTGGGTACAGCAGCAGCTGTGAGGAATATTTCAATTGTCCAATAAAGGTAAACAAAAGAGTATAATCCCATGATGAGTCCTAAAAAAATGCCATGAAGAAAAGTAGATCAGTAGTGCCAGAGTGTAGGATGTTCCTCATCACCCAACTGAAGGCTGCACAATACCAGGTGGGCTAGTCCCTGCCAGTGATCCAGCACTGACTATCAGTGTTCTATAACTTAGAAATCAGAAATTCTGACTGAAAGTGGAAGGCAGATAAGTAGCATGCATGCTATAATATATAACACTATGTAATTGATGGTGCTTCTGCTGCTAAAGTGGCAGTAAAGGGAGTGTCTGGTGTTTTTCACATGACAGTGACAGGGCTAATGATGAGGGGTCTAGCACAACCTCCACCACTTCAACCAATCTGCCACCACCACCACGAAGTCTTCAAATAGTTCACTTCAATGAAATGGAGGAGGAAGAGGATTGCGATCATTCCATCACATTCACAGATTTAGAAACTGACTTTCCTTTAAAGATGTTCCTTTTTGGGGGTAGAGATGTTGCAAGTTTCTCTCCTTCCCAATGAAGATATGGCAAAGTCATAAACATTGCCCTTCATAAAAATCTCACAAATTGACCCCACTTTTCCAAATTTGGAGCATATTGAACTTCAGGAATCTATGCAGGGTGCTTTGCTGATTAGATCAGCTCTACTTCTTGAAGAGTAAGTACCTGGGTAGGTCATATTGTGTGCAAAAAGCTTGTCACATAGTTACATTGCTGCAGGAAGTGCAGGGATGTAACCCTGTGACCCTAATCTCACAATGTGCAATCCTGCACTGTAAGGGGAAGGAGTAGGATGTCTTCATTGTGCTGTGAAGAACATCAGACAAGAGCAGAAAAACTGCCTGATTTAGTGCAGCTGTGTTTTAATAGTTTGCATTTAGAGTGTTACCAGGTGTGATTAGAAGTGAGCTGGAATTGGAATCAGTTTAAAAAAAAGCCTTTTACATCACAGGTATTTGTGCAGTTACACTATACTTACCCTCAGTGCTCTCAGCTGTGTTTGGAAGTCAGCTGGGTTTAAAAATATTTTGCAGATATTTTCCTGACTATACCCCCAGTGCTAGCAGCTGTTATTGGAAGTGAAGTAAGGTGGAGAGTGGGTTATCTGTTCAAAAACAAACTGTTCCTGCCACTGTATGTGAGGCAACATACTGTGCAGTCTCTCCTGTTGCCTATGATAAATTATACAAATATTTTGTAAGATTTGGTGGAGAAAGTGTGCCTACATAAGCTAAATGTTCTATACAATAAACTTGCCAGGTTTATTTTGGATACAACTATTCAGACACATCATTGTATTTTATACAGCAAGCCTAACTGGATATTCCTAGATGAATATGGACATCTTCATAAATCCCAATTTTCCATAAAATGTGTCTCTGTTAAAGCTCTAGACTATTAGACCACTAAATTAAACAGGGACCTGCATGTCAAAAATGTAAGACATCCCACATGGTAGGTGGCCACCCTGTCTGACACATTTGTTGTTGCAGACAGAATAAAAGATGCGACGACTGATGTATGCTACTGTGATAGGCTGCTACTGTTGAAATGATGCCTGTCTTGGATATAAGAATTGAAGAGGAGGCTTGAAGTGACTGAAGCCACACAGAAAGGAATTGGCCCCTGAAGAGGAGGAGGTGGTTTGGAGTGATTGAAGCACGACACAGTGAAGTAGGCCCTCAAGAAGAGTGAGGCTTTCAGTGACTGGAGTAGTCAACTAAGGAGCATGGGCTTTCCTTGCAGTGCTCTGGTAGATTTTTCAAGATTGTCAGGCCAATAGATTCATATAACAATGACAATGTCATCATCATTGTTCAATTGGGAATATGTGTTATTGTCTTCACATTGGAATTCCTCCTCTCCATCTTCAACAATCTGATTTGAACCAGATGGGAATTTTGGCATGTCTTTTGATGCAGACTTTCTAGGTGACAACTACGTAGCTGCATGTGCCTGTCATGCATACTGTGTTTTGCACTTAGTCAAGTTCAAAGACACATTCAGTGTGAGTGATTTGGCTGCATGATGTCATATATGATATCAGTGATAGGGTTTTAAGGCCTTGCCATAGGGTTTCAGACCTACACAAGAAAGGGTTATATCCCCAGTGCAGAACTATTTTATCTGTCTCATTACAATTTATGTAGTATGTGAGAAACTATTGGATGTCATTGATGATTATAGTGATATACATTCAGCAATCTCTAAAGTTCTGTATTGTTGATAACTTGAAAAGTTCCAGCTCAGACTTTGACACTGATTCAGGCAGACAGACTGTTAATTGTGAAAATCCACTGCAGCTGGGTAGGGGGGTGTCTGCACTCACTGCTGGATTTCCCTTGCTATAGTATTCATCTCCTGTATAGGATGCTTACTGCTGTGGTAGAGCTACAGGCTACCCAGCAGTATATGATAGGGGCCTGGGTTTGATCCCCAGAGTGGAACTTATTTTCTTTCGTACTACAATTTATGCAGCATGATAGATATTGTTAGATGTAATTGCTGATTTTAGTGATAGTTGTTCAGCAAGGGTTGACTTTCTATATTTCTAATAACTTTAAAGGCTGAAGCTTAGACTTTGAGATTTACATGCAACTTGGGAAACATTACTTCAAATAAACTGATAGTTCATTAAGAAAATTCCCCTGCAACTATAGGTGGAGGGGTCTACACTTTAGTACTGACTGTATTTTACTACAGTATGCAACTCCTGTCTAGAAAGATTAATACAGTGTTAGAGATGCAGGCTACCAAACAGTAGAGAGTAAGGGGCCTGTGTTTGATCCCCAGAGTGGAACATTTTTTTCTTTCTCATAAAAAGTCATAGTGTTGTGTCTCAGACCCCATCCCCCAAGCCACTTCCCTTTTCACTGTCAGAGGAACCCTGTCAGCCTTCATTTTGGCAGCATAATTATTTCATACAGACCTTCTTTGGTGCCTTTAGTATGACTGGTACTTTGATTTGAGTATGCAGCAGAAATTTAATGTTTTGTGGGATTTGATGGCTATTCAAAGTTCAAAGATCAAAGATATTTTATTTAGTGTAGAAAACAAAATTTGTTACACTCAAAAAGAAAAAATGTCATATTGTTGTGCATATACAATATATGATATACAATAACAGAGCTGACACTCATACATAAGTTAATAAAACACCATAAATACCTCAACAAAATAACAGAAGCATTTTAAAAACAATGAAGATGAATTCCTACACAAAATCTATCTAACAACTGTTAACCAACATAAGCAAAATCTTACAATGCCATACATCAATTTAACCGAGTCCATTTTGAGAACAGATTTTTTTCCTTCCAGACTTTGACGTGAAAAATTTTTTGGATACAAAGACATGATATATTGCTCTCATTCCTTGTTCCATTTTTTACATTCAAACAAGGAATGCAAAATACCTCAACCATTATTATCACACTCACAACCAGTTTTAAACTTTCTAAAATACCAATTATAGAAATTATTCCAATTATGACAAGGGGCACCTAGGCACACCGATCTTATTTTACTTAAGATATTTCTATGAACACTATTTTCACAAAGAGACAAAAGAGCCTTTAAGCCCCAAACACACTTTATGGATGTATAGAGACCACCTGTATCCGAGGGATGCATAGATGCAAAGTCCTGCTGGACTGCGATATCTTTAACTCTATGTATGGTTGCAGTAACATAACTGTCAATAATGGCCAGAGCATAATCATCCCATATATCAGTGAGCCCTAAGCTTTTTAAGGCAGCATTCAATCTAAAAAAACGAGATGATGATAACTGCCTTCTCATCTTCAGGGCTTCCAATTCTTCAGCCCAACATAGCTGAGGAAGACAAAACTTGTTTAATTTCATTATTCTACCCCAACATTTAATAGATCTTATTAGTACTCTCATTTTAACCTTAATCATCCCTGACTCCAGTCTAAGGAAACAGGATGGACAATCCCTCAGAAGATTTAACGTTAGTCTCAAAAAATGATTTTGTATAGTCTCCAAATTAACTTTATATAAATACAGACCCCGCACCTCACTGCCATAAAGTAGTTGGCTCATCAATTTGGCTTCAAACGTCCTTTTTAAAGAAACAAAGGAGTTATTGGCGAATTTAGCTGCAAAGTTCTGAATAGCTTCTACTGTTTGGGCAGCATTATTTTTTATATCTGTCAGGTGATTATTCCAGGTCATATTCTTAACCTTTACCCCCAAATATTTAAATTCTCTCACCAACTCAAATTTACAATCATCAATGACCCACATTTTTTTAACATATTTTGATTTCCCAATTACTAAAATCTTAGATTTGCTAACATTTAACTTAAAATTAAGTTGTTTCAGTGAGCACATGACATTGGAGATGTCACGTTTGAGACCCAGCGGTGTTCTAGACATACGAATGGCATCATCTGCATATAACATTATTTTAACTTCTTCCTTATTTATAGCAGGTGCAAAGGAGTCAATGTTTTTAATATTTTTAATTACTGTAGTTTTTCAATATAAAGGTTAAACAAAATTGGGGCTAATAAACAGCCCTGCTTCACACCAGTATTAATGGGTAGTTCCCTTGCTAGAGCCCCATCTCTGCCATAACGAATCTCTATGCTAGTATTAGAGTGTAACATTTTAATAATGTCTAATAATTGAAAATCAATATTCAGTTCTGTCAATATTTCCCATAATTTTGCTCTGTTAACCAAGTCAAAAGCACTTTTAATGTCTAAAAAACACAAAAAAAGAGTACCCTTCTTGTGTTTAACATATTTATCAACCAAAAAATTAAGGGTAAAGAGCAGATCCAGTGTATTATGACCTTTTTTAAATACCCCTTGTAATTTTGATAGCAGAGCATTCTCTTCCACCCAAACCATCAACCTATCCAAAATTAATCATGAAAAGATTTTCTGAAGAACAGGAAGTAAGGTAATAGGTCTGTAACAGTTTGGATCAGATCTATTTCCTTTCCTAAATAGGGGGATCATGATACTCCGATTCCAATCTTTTGGTAACATTATGTAGTTGCTTATTGCAGTGAAAATTGGGGCATAAATAGATGCCCAATATTCTGGGTTATGTAGAAAAACTTCTGCTGGTAAGCCATCTACTCCTGCCGCTTTGTTTCTCTTTTGTGCAGTAATAGCTCTTATTACCTCATCTATTGAAAATTGAAAAGCACCACTTCTGGCCTTTTTCTGAACATAAACACTATTATCACATGGAACTAAAGTGTCCTGGTTTCCCAGTGTAATTTTAAAAACCTCTATAAAATGTTGGACCCATTTTTCTTCATTAATCATACCCAAAATGTTATAAGAAATATTACTTTCCTTACAACCGAAAGCAACCAGTGTCCAAAATGTTTTAGAGTCCTTTCTTAATATGATTTCTTGTAATGTAACTCATTGATTAGAAAAGTAGTTTTTTTCTTACTAGCCAATAAATACTTATATTCATTTTTAAGGTTTTTAAAAGCACCAAGTACTTGATAGGATGGGGTTTTAATCCTCAATTTCCCTACTTTTTTAATTGTTTTCCTCATAACATAACATTCATGATCAAACCATGGCTTATCCTGTCCTTTGTTAAGAAGGTTGGATTTTCTATTATTTTTACTGAGCTCAGAAGCAGTGAAAGCTATTATATCATCAAATCTCTCAATTAACTTTTTAGGTTCTGAAAGATCGCCATTTTGTAGTATGATCAAGCTTTGGTTAAATTGGACAGTGGACAAAATATTGTCCAAAGTCACTTTGGAAAAAGTGTCCCACATAATCCTTTCCATATTTAATGCACACATGGGAATCAGCAATAGCTTCACCCATATGATCAAATGGCAATTTGTCAAAGCCAAGACTAATAGAGCATATGATTGGATAGTGATCACTATCCCAGGATTTTATAACTCTGAGAGATTTAACTAAGGGGTAATTAGTTGCCTCTATTATATGTAAGTCCAAAACTACACCTTTAGTACCAACCAGAAAGGTGAACTCTCCTACCCAATCTCCACTAATACGGCCATTAAGGACTCTTAGAGTACGTTTCCCTAAAAATTCCAAGAAGATTTTCCCCTTTTTGCACTTAGAGCTATCCTTTGAGTTTCTTACAGGAATATTCACTATATCATCAATACACCAGTCTGTTGAATTTTCCTCAATTTCTGAGCCTATATGTGCATTAAAATCCACTACAAGCAGAATCTTAACCCCAGGAAATCTAGAATTTAGCTGCAAAGTTATGAATAGCTTCTACTGTTTGGGCAGCATTATTTTTTATATCTGTCAGGTGATTATTCCAGGTCATATTCTTAACCTTTACCCCCAAATATTTAAATTCTCTCACCAACTCAGATTTACAATCATCAATGACCCACATTTTTTAACATATTTTGATTTCCCAATTACTAAAATCTTAGATTTGCTAACATTTAACTTAAAATTAAGTTGTTTCAGTGAGCACATGACATTGGAGATGGCACGTTTGAGACCCAGCGGTGTTCTAGACATACGAATGGCATCATCTGCATATAACATTATTTTAACTTCTTCCTTATTTATAGCAGGTGCAAAGGAGTCAATGTTTTTAATATTTTTAATTACTGTAGTTTTTCAATATAAAGGTTAAACAAAATTGGGGCTAATAAACAGCCCTGCTTCACACCAGTATTAATGGGTAGTTCCTTGCTAGAGCCCCATTCTGCCATAACTAATCTCTATGCTAGTATTAGAGTGTAACATTTTAATAATGTCTAATAATTGAAAATCAATATTCAGTTCTGTCAATATTTCCATAATTTTGCTCTGTTATACGAGTCAAAAGCACTTTTAATGTCTAAAAACACAAAAAAAGAGTACCCTTCTTGTGTTTAACATATTTATCAACCAAAAAATTAAGGGTAAAGAGCAGATCCAGTGTATTATGACCTTTTTTAAATACCCCTTGTAATTCTGATAGCAGAGCATTCTCTTCCACCCAAACCATCAACCTATCCAAAATTAATCATGAAAAGATTTTCTGAAGAACAGGAAGTAAGGTAATAGGTCTGTAACAGTTTGGATCAGATCTATTTCCTTTCCTAAATAGGGGGATCATGATACTCCGATTCCAATCTTTTGGTAACATTATGTAGTTGCTTATTGCAGTGAAAATTGGGGCATAAATAGATGCCCAATATTCTGGGTTATGTAGAAAAACTTCTGCTGGTAAGCCATCTACTCCTGCCGCTTTGTTTCTCTTTTGTGCAGTAATAGCTCTTATTACCTCATCTATTGAAAATTGAAAAGCACCACTTCTGGCCTTTTTCTGAACATAAACACTATTATCACATGGAACTAAAGTGTCCTGGTTTCCCAGTGTAATTTTAAATCTTCTATAAAATGTTGGACCCATTTTTCTTCATTAATCATACCCAAAATGTTATAAGAAATATTACTTTCCTTACAACCGAAAGCAACCAGTGTCCAAAATGTTTTAGAGTCCTTTCTTAATATGATTTCTTGTAATGTAACTCATTGATTAGAAAAGTAGTTTTTTTCTTACTAGCCAATAAATACTTATATTCATTTTTAAGGTTTTTAAAAGCACCAAGTACTTGATAGGATGGGGTTTTAATCCTCAATTTCCCTACTTTTTTAATTGTTTTCCTCATAACATAACACTCATGATCAAACCATGGCTTATCCTGTCCTTTGTTAAGTAGGTTGGATTTTCTATTATTTTTACTGAGCTCAGAAGCAGTGAAAACTATTATATCATCAAATCTCTCAATTAACTTTTTAGGTTCTGAAAGATCGCCATTTTGTAGTATGATCAAGCTTTGGTTAAAATGGACAGTGGACAAAATATTGTCCAAAGTCACTTTGGAAAAAGTGTCCCACATAATCCTTTTTCCATATTTAATGCACATATGGGAATCAGCAATAGCTTCACCCATATGATCAAATGGCAATTTGTCAAAGCCAAGACTAATAGAGCATATGATTGGATAGTGATCACTATCCCAGGATTTTATAACTCTGAGAGATTTAACTAAGGGGTAATTAGTTGCCTCTATTATATGTAAGTCCAAAACTACACCTTTAGTACCAACCGGAAAGGTGAACTCTCCTACCCAATCTCCACTAATACGCCATTAAGGACTCTTAGAGTACGCTTCCTAAAAATTCCAAGCAGATTTTCCTTTTGCACTTAGAGCTATCCTTGAGTTTCTTACAGGAATATTCACTATATCATCAATACACCAGTCTGTTGAATTTTCCTCAATTTCTGAGCCTATATGTGCATTAAAATCCCCTACAAGCAGAATCTTAACCCCAGGAAATCGTACTTTAACTGATTCAATATTACATTCAACCATATCCAAAACACTCAAATAACTACTTGCATTTAAACCGGGTGGAATGTAAATATTAAAAATTGCCCATTTAATATTATTGTTTGCAATTATAATATATATAAAGTATTCATTATACATACTAGCCTCAATAGTGGTAAAGACTAAACTAGTAGCCACAATTTTTTTCTTTATGAGCTGGAGATATCCAGGCAGAATATCCCTCCAGCAAATGGTCACAACTATTTTTTACCCAGGTTTCCTGAATACATATTATTACAAAACTTTTTAACCATTACAGGCATTCTTTATCCATTAACTTTTCTTTCACACCGGCAATATTCCAGCTTAAAATATCTACAGCTCCTTTGTCAGTATTCTGAATAACATATGACTGTCAAATAGAATCTTCTTTTAATTTTATAGGGCTATTAGTATATTCTCTGATGTCATGTGCACTTTCCTCCAATGAATATACTAATTCATATAAAGTGTTGTCATCCTGTAAAATGATGCTAGTATTTATTCTAGTCCCCAGCTGTTTTCGCCCACTTCTAAGTGTAACCCTATCCTTGTTTCCTTTTAAGTTATGAACTATTTCTTTTGGTCTAATAAAGGTTGTTATTCTAAGTTGTTTAAGAGCAGGAGCATTTCTCAATTCTGTCCCCGCTTTTTCCCTAGATTTCCTACTTTTGGGTAAATGTGTTTCTTCAGTCCTATATGGCTCGCTTGTCATCACATCCAACGTGATGCCTATATCCATAAATGTTTCTTTTATGGCAAGAATTTTAGATCTCACTACTGCATTTCTAAACACCCCACAGACCCAGCACTTCTGTCCACCATACTTATATCTATAAGTTGAGAATAAGTCCTGCCAACCAATTTTTGAACCGGCTACACCTTTAATTAAATTATAAATAGCTAACTTCAATATATAATTATTTTCTGATCTCCCTTTGGGAAGGCCATTTATAAATAAAGTAGGGAGCATATCTCCAGCTTCTATTAAACATTCTTTAGTAACCTTTCTAGATTCAGTAATCCTGTCTTTTATTATTGGTATACCCAGATCGTTGGATTTCCCAAGATTCACTTTCTTCTCTAGAGTTACATTTTGCTCCAGTCTAATCCCTTTTTTCTTCCTTCCATTAACAGAGTCTGGCTTAAGAGTATTTTGTTCTATTAGCCCATTGCTCAATTACAATGTATTGCTGTCCTCTTTTCTTTTTTCTTACTTAAATCTTTATAGTTCTTTGATTTCATCATTCCATTATTATAAATGTATAGTTTCCTTTCCTTTAGTTCTTTTTTTACATTCTCTATTTCTACTATCTCTTTCCTTAAAATTTCATCTCTGATACTTTTTAATGACCTGGGACCATTTTGGACTAACAAAGAATCATCTGTGTTAGCCAAGAAAACCTCAGCTACTGGTACAAAAGTACTAGCAGGTTCATTCACTTGCCTATCATTACCACATGTATCCAACTTTCTGTCCTTCTTACTGAATTAGCCTCACCCAACACCCCCTCATTAACTTTAACACATTTTTTTATAAAAGAACCAAACAATGTAACCAGTTCCATAAGCTGCTCATTTACAAGTTGGACTTCGGTTTTTAAATCATTCAGAATGTTTGTTATGTTCTTATTAGGGGGCACTGAGGTTTCATTTTCATTTTGATTTTCCATGGCACCATTAATTACTTCCCTGTTACATTGTTTTTTACCTTTATCAGGAAAGCTAAATGAATCAGGGCATCTTAAGTGATCCTTAAGAGTCTGATTAGTTATATATGGCATTAAAAAAGATTCAAAATTATTAAGAAATTAGCCCTTAGACAAAGTTTGAGATTCTAAATGTTGAGTTAAATCCAAAACTTGTGAACAGTAGTAGCTTCTGGAGAAGTTTTTACAATATTTTCCCTGTCTGGATTAGTTGCACTATTAAAAACAGTCAAATTTTTACCATCATAAGACAAATTAGTCCCCTCTTTACAATTTTTTGTTAAAGGGTTTATTAAAGATGAACCAGGAACAGTATGATTCATAATACTAACTATTTCTTGTTTGCCCTTACAGCTAATTTATTTATTTATTTAGCTTTTGTTAACCGGGTAGGTACACTAGACAAGTTATATGCCTATTTTCAGGAATGACCCGGGAGAGTACAACAAGTAATACAGAATACATCAGAACATAACAGCAAGTAAAGCAAGTACATTAAGTAACATAATTCATTGAGTCACAAAAACAGTAAGGCATGGAGTGAACTGCTATGACAGAAATTGATAAAGTACATATGATCAACAATATATAGTCTTGAACAAACATAGCACAGTCAAGTGCCTTGGAGAGAAATTAGATCAGGAGAAATGAACACTAGATCAATAGCAGGTCCTCAGAACAGTTGGGTTCCAAGTATGTGACCAACGTGTGAGTCCAGTACATGGGACATTATGCTAGGGAGGCTTGGGACACTTGCATGCTGAGGCCAGCTTCAGATACCCCCACAGGGACTTCCAGCAGCACTGATGGGAGGAGGTGGAATGAACCTAGTTAGGAAAGGAGTTCCAGAGCCAAGGAGCGCATGCAACAAAGTCCCTGTCCCCCATGAGGGTTCAGGTTAGGGGTACTTTTAGCATCCCAGGACCCTGGGACCTGAGAGGATAGGAGGAGAGGTCAGGAGGTGAGAGAAGCTGTGCCAGCCCTTGGGGGGGTGCCGGTTCTGATCACTTTATCCATGAGGCATCCCTAATGGCTGGCACTTGTGGTCTCCTGGATGAGGGCTCTTCAAGACTTCTGATTTGTTTCATCAAAGGATGCATTAAGGAGGAACTATTAATATAAGTGGAACCAGATGAAAAAGATGGAGAAGAGGTTATTTTTGGGTTACAGTAACATTTTTAACCACCTTCTTGTTATCTCTTAGCTCCATAAAGGAAACCAGTGGGCTAAAAAAGTGTGTTATTTTTTTATCACCCATCTTCACTTTCCCTTTAGTTGTCCCTTTTGGGATATCTTTTTTATTCTTTTTCATGTTGTTCCTACTACAATTTCTAGATACTTCCCTTTTTACATTTAATTTAGACTTTTTATCAGCCATCATCAATATTTAAAATATATATATATATATATATCACAAGTCCAGAAAGTCTTAGAGTCCAAGAGGCTACTAATAAAAAGAATCTTCACTCAGTCCCAAAAAACTAGATTGTAGTCGATATGCAGAAATAGAGGACTAAAATGTTGAATCCACAAGGACATGCAAAAGGCTTCTATGATTTCTGTATAATCCAACACGAAGCGTTGTGGAGAACTAGAAGAAAATTCAGTTATACAATGTTCATTATGCTGTTCGGTAGATCATCAGCTAGAGATATTCAAGAGCCAGTCCCGCTCTCTCTCACATCGAATATTGTACTTTTTAATTTTTATTTATTTATTTATTTGTGTCTAGGATTACAAAGTACCTTTGAGCCAAAGCTCTTTTACAAAGGTTCCACATCATGCTGGTTACAGGGTAACAAACACTAAAGCATAAAACAGTTACAGGTACATGGTTTTAGACAATAACTTTGCTTGACAAAATCTGACTGAGTGATGAGTAACTCAAGAAACAATAGGAGAAAGATTGCAAGAAGGGGAGAGAGCTGAGGGTAGGGGAAGGCATAGGTGTAGAGGGTCAGGGTGAGGCAGCCGAGGGGCCTTGTCAGGACAGGCACAGGGCAAGTGCATTAGAAGTTGCATTGGACAGGTAAGTGCAATAAGAGAGGGCAGAAACTGACACCTATAAGGTCAGAAGCAGTGTAGGGAATGAAGATGTTATGGGGTGCAAGCACAGGTGGAGGTACCAGTTATGGAGTGGTGGAGCTTTTTTTGAACACTCCAAGTGTTGCTGTGGATGAGGACTTTTTAATTTTGTCCATAAAAGATAACAGTCCATCTTCAAAAAGAAGATATAACAGACACTGCATAAAAAACACAAAAAAGTATCAGAATGGAGTCAATCACAGTGAAAATCGACCATTAAAACAGTCTGGTAAATACTAAAAGGAATTTATTTGACTAAGAGACTAAAAAGACTAGTAAACAATACTTACAGAATATAGAGCATTATCATGCAAACCATTTGGAGGCAAAACACCTGGGCTCGAAGAAGTAATGCTTAATAGTGAGCAGCCAACACTAGATGTAGCGCACCAGATATAACACTTCCAAACACCGGTAGCTCAAAAGATAAAGTGCTAAGGGCAATGCAAATGCAAAAGGTGCAGGCAAAAAACTAAACATCAAGGCATAGAGAGCTCAGCAAGTGTAGCAGCATCTAAGGCTTCAGCCAAGTCAAGAACGGTGGCGCGAAATATAAAAAATACTTTAAAGTACCAACAAATAAACAAATAAAATAAGTAAAATGAAATATATTAAAAGGCAGAAATACAGCATAGAGACTCTCACAAAGCTATCAAAGAAAGAAAAAAAAAACTGAACCAAAAAAGCCAAATATACATAAAAATACACATAAAAAGGAGAAAAAGAGAATATAAAAAAATGGCATAAACAGCATAAAAACTAAGAGCTAAAAAGCTAAGAGCATCAAGCAGGGGAGTACCAAACCTCCCACACTCTCTGTTTTGGTTTTTAGTAAAAGAGCAGTTAAAGTAACAAACTGAGCAGCAGGACAAATCGAAAACTCAGTAGACAGTACTTCATTTTGAGTTTTCTTCCTGCTTCTCCCAACTTCTTCAGCTTCAACTTCAGCTTTGATTTATTCTGCAAGTCTAAGCAGAGTAGACAATCAATAGTTGCAGAACCATGCAACTCCCAGCTTCCGACCTTTCTGAAGGGCCGCTCCAACCTCCATGGCTATATGAACCCATCGCCACCTCTGTGGATTACCTGTGGAGACAGAGAATACCAGGAGCCACGGACCGAGAGACAGAATACCACAAGAAATTCCAGTAAGGTTCATCTAATAAACCGGTGGCATACCTTTACTAGGCAGAAAACAATGAAATTGAACCCTGCTGTGAAGACTACTCCTCAGTGTTCACAGTGTGCAGGCAAACTCTCTCACAATCTTGATCCATTTTTTATGAATGTGAATTTTCTACATATTAGAGGGACAAATTTTGTCTGTCTGTAATGATTGCCCCTGATGAACTGAACAGGCTTTCAGATTTGACACTGAATGGTGCATATACATTTTTAATCAAGTGATTCTTCATCTAATACAGTGGCAAATATGTAATCTGTGGATTCTCAGATGGATTGCAGAAGAACACTGTTATTAAGTAGCAACTGCATGTGTCTCATCAATGCAGCATAAGCAGAATAATCCCTGGCCCCCAATTGCTGATGAACCTTGCTCAATACCTGCCTCAGCAAGCACACAACAATTAGAATGCTTGGTTTATGGATACCTTTTAGCCCCAAACAGTCTTGGTGGCATCTTTAAATCAGCATGAAATGAGAATCTGACTATCCATTGGATGTTGCTGCTCTGTTGTTAAGCCCATGAATGCTGCTGAGACATCATCAGTGGTGTGATGCATATATAGTCAAACAGCACCTTTGAGGAATATTTGCTCAGTCATGTAGAGGGCTGAGTTCAATTGCATGACCTCCTCTTCCTTTATGCAATGCTGAAGCAGGTTATTTTTGAATTGTGGCTCCTGCTACTGCTTCCTTACTTTGATGAGCAGGCAAAATGATACTAAATATGGTGACATATGCAGCAACACTTTGATGTCTGCTTTTCTGAGAGAGCCCTTAATTACCAGACCAATTCATGGAACTATCTAAAACTCTGAAAACCACTATCCTCTATTGCTTTAACATCATTTCATCCAGTATCACTAGCTATGAACCCACCTTTTAGGGGCAATGGGCATATTCAAGTGTCAGTTTTGTCCAGCAACTTGACTAAGATGTTTGTTGCGATATGTGCTTGAGGCATGGCTATCATTGATAAAGTTGCTTGTTGGTGAACCTTGGGTATGGGGAGCTGATCCAGTTCCAAGATGTGGTGCATGGGGCCACAAGCAAACCTGGCAGTTCTGTCAAATGGACCATTATGCCCATGAAAGATAAAACAGAAGAGAACATACTACTCCATGTATGTAAGTGTATTGTGTTAGCTGCTGAGTCACAAAGCATGTGTCAGGTAATGTGTAACAGTATCTCTTACTGCACACAGCCTGGCTTGAGAAATGTATATGTGAAGGAGCTTTTAACATGGGACAAGTGTTTGCCATCAGCTTCTTAAAACCAACATTCTGTTAGAGTATGGAAAGAGATCAATTATACATATTTCTGTCATGGTAGCATTAAGTTCCTTGGACACTGCATTATTATGGGATAGTTTTGTGAAATGTGTCTATGACTTCACTGTTGTTGGCCAATGAAACACATTGTTTTGACCAGAGCTGTTTTTTCAGCACTTTTCTACCAAATGTATGTGACCATGGCCACCACCACCACCCAAAGTAAACTCCTGTTGTGATGACAAGAAGATGATTTGTTTCCTTGGCTTCTGTGACATGCCACCAATACTAGTGGCACTTCCTTTATCAAGCTCCTTCTTCTTTGCCCTCCTTGCCAATGCATACTGGTACTTTATCAACTCTACTCTAGTGTTTTTCCCAGATCAATGGATAATTGTGTTTAAGATGGGCGTGCTGCTCACCAATGTCAAGATGTGATCCCATTTTACTACGGCCGACATGTGTATGACAAAGTTGGCTAGGGCTGTGTGGAAAGTGAAATTCCTCCATCAGAACTGATGCAGAATGGCAATTCTGCTTCCAAAATGCTTTTCAGAATTTCTTTTTAAATTCCACAGAATTCTGAAAAGCATTACTGCGGAAACCACTGAATTATTTTCTGCAGGTCATATATATCATGGGATAATTTTCTGCAGATTGTGGCAGAAGAATCTACAGTTTACTTGATCTGCAGAAAATTATTCTGGGAAAAGCATTCTACATGTGGAGTGCTGGAATTCTGCTAACAACTTATTCCTTGGAATTTTCCAAAACTATGAATTCCATTCAGTCAGAATTTTAACATTACACACAGCCCTAAAGTTTGCATGTTTCTAGACTGTCATCTGATGGATGAAGAAAAAAGTTTCACACTAATGGTTTGAATGAGTGGCAGAAACTCACTGTGGGGGTAGTGTTGGGGGGGTTTGAGTCTCAAATACTTTATTTTGTTGTGTGGCTGTTTTTTGGACACTTTGAACTATGTATGTCCAACATTTCAGTGTCACCTTTCATATTTTTGGAACTTTGACCCTTATGCTGAGTAGTGAGATCAGATACTTGTCATTAGGGTTACACTTGCTGACTTTATTTTTGTATTGAGGTTCATAGGGAGAATCTATTACATGATCATTATTATCCTCAGTCTCCTCTGCTCCTCCTTCTCTGTTCTTCTCAAACTCACCCTCCCATCTTACACTTGACAACCTTTTCCTTAACTGCTTCTCCCTCCTTAGGTATTGAAGCTACTGTGGGGCTTGGTTGACACTCACTCTTCCTGCCCTCCTTGTCTAGAATCATGGCAGTCAATTCAGCTGCTGTCACCCTACCTCTTCCTTTTGATGCTGAATGGGGAGTGCTGGTACTTGCCACATCTGCTTTTCCTTCTTCTCTTCCTGACAATGCCTTTACCGACCTGTCCTCAGTGCTGCCTCCAGACTATCTTCAACCTGCTGAGAACCGTATGGCCACCAATTCACCCAAAACTAACCACCCAACCTTCTACTTTAAGAGGGTGATGGTGAAGGAGGCCCTAACTATAGTTAAAAAGTCCTTGGCAAGACCAGTTTGGGCAATGATGGGTTAGACATGAAAATACTATCCCTCACCCTGGATGTTCTTATCCTACCCATAACAATATTATTTAACAAGTCCCTGACCCTTGCTCAATTCCCAGAGGTTTGGAAGCAAGTCCTTGTTACACCAGCGCATAAAAATAGTGATGAGGCACGGGTAACTAACTACAGGCCTATCTTGATCCTCTCCCCACTATCCAAGGCACTGGAAAAGATTGTGGCAGGCCAACTCATAGACTACCTCAATAAATAAAATCTGCTATGCCCAAACCAGCACGGCTTCAGGCAAAGCCATAGTACTACCATGGCACTGTTGGACTACATGGACTATGCACACAAGGCACTGGATTAAGGCAAAATGGTGGTGTCAGTCTTCATAGGCCTCACCAAAGCCTTCAACACCATCACCCCACCCTCTACTACTGTCCCAACTGCATAACTTGGGTGTGGCACCCAATGCCTTATGCTGGTTCGAAGACTACTTGACACAAAGGAACCAACGTGTCAAAGTTGGGCAGACATTATCCAGCACCAAAGAGGTATCTCTAGGGGTCCCTCAAGGGTCAGTTCTGGGGCCCCTGCTTTTCAGTCTCTTCTTAAATGACCTTCCCACAGCCTGTGACACTAAACTTTGTGAGGACGATGCCATGCTTCTGAGCAGCAACACTTCTCAGGGTGCCCTGCAATCTGAACCTCAGAACTCTTTCACTAAACTTGAGGGCTGATTCTAGAGGCACAAATTGCTACTAAACTACAAGAAGACCAAGGCAGTGCTTATATTCAGCTCCTATAACAAACACAGGCTCCACCCCCTCATAATCTCCAACATGTGTAGTGAGCCCCTTTGAACAAGTGCACTTGTTTAAGTACCAAGGGGTCGCCATTGAAGACACCCCTATGTTCACGCACCACATTGACTATCTCATCAGGGCAGTAAACACCAAAATAGGGGTTCTCTGTTGGCATAAGAAATCCCTCACCCCAGAGGCACTCTGCCTCTCAGTCTCCATGCTCCATACTATCTACAATAGACTACAGGCTGGTGGTTTATGGGGCTGCCTCAGACATAGCACTCAAAACAGTTCAAACTGCACTCAATAAGGCATGCCGCCTCACCCTGGATGCAGATCGCTGCACTCATATCTGTATTCTGTATGAGTGCACTAATTGGCTCACATTAAGGAACAGGATCAAGTTCCAAACTTGTCTCCTGGGGAAGAAGGCACTACTGGGCAAAACCCCATCCTGTGTAGGAGATCTGTTTGAGGCTTCCCTCTCATCACATATCACCAGGGGGTGAATGAGAGGGGTAATTTCTATCCCCTTCCACCGTACCTTGCTAGGGCAATGCATCTTCTCCTATCTGGCCCCCCTTTGGATGAGTGAACTCCCTGCACACCTCCTGTCTTCCAGCAGCCTGACTCAATTCAAAACTGGCCTCAAACAGCACCTAATAACAGTCTCAAAATGTACCTGCCTCTAAAGGCCAATGCCCTGCCACCCCGCTAGCCTGCCCTTATGAAAACACCTGGCAGGTCTTAATGGACTTCACCCCCGCCACTCTCCATCCAAGCCATGGTCTATCCATAGCAAGCAGTCCTTTTTTGCACTTTTGATACTGCCCCTCCCCCTCCTTTCACCTACCCCATGTTAGCATGAAAAAAACCTGGCCAAGCCTGAACACTCCCTGCACTGTCTCCTGTTTTTTTCTACAGTAGTGCCTTCCCCTCTCTCTCACCTATTCTGCCTCACCCTAACCTCTCATGTAACCACCCCATTCTCGACAAGGCCCCATGAAGCTGCTTCCCCCCTCACCTTCTATCACTGCTGCCCCATTTCTCTCTCTCTCTGATGCAGTATCAAACCCCTGCAGCTATTCTGACATTGTTACTACATGTCTTGTGTTATTTATTAGGAGTTCTTCCTAGGGCAATCAATTAGCTGCAGTACTGTATTCAAATTGTAATTGCTTCATTTTTTTGTTGTATGATGTTCACGTACCTACTGCTCATTTGCCTACTGCTCATGTAATTGTAACTGCCCTACTGTATTATATACATTATATATTGGAGGCAGTATAGCACAGTGGTTTAAGGCTCTGAGCTGCAAATCTGGAGACCTGGGTTTGAATCCCACAGCCCCCACTTGCATACTGTGTGACCCTGAGCAAGTCACTTAACTTTCCTGTGCTCCCAGGTCACACCTGTAAACAAGCTTTCAGCTTAGTGTGCTACTCCTGGTTAAGCAATTGCAAAAAAAAAAAGTACTGTTTTTGTTGTCTACGCTGATGTGGAACCTTTGTAAAAGAGCTTGTGCTCAAAGGTCTTTCAGAACTACTAAATAAATAAAAAAAATGCCCTGTCCCTGGTCTTTTTTACATCTATCTTATCCTCAAGTCTCCCCTCATCATATACCACTATTCATACTAAATAAGTGACACAAGCCCAGAGTTGCACAACAGGACTGTTTATTTATTTATTTCATTTTTGTTAACCTGGTATTTGCTCTAGACATAGGAATGACTATTTTCAGACACAACCCAGAAATATTATTTGACTTTTAGAGACTATTGTCTCTAAAAGTCAAATATTTTTTTTCTATATTTCTGATTTATTGTTGGGGAAAATATGCAGTGTCAAACCTCTCAGTTGTATAACAGGACTGTTGCTTCACAGCTCTACACACATGGATTAAATAATTGTCTGCTGTCTCACTCAGTCAGGACAAAATGTTCCTATACTATTTCTAATTTGTATTTGAAAAAAAAATCAGTTAACTTTCAAAGCCATAGGTATGGCTACTTACAAACAAAAGTCAGTGCAGAGACCATTAAAAGAAAAAGCTGCACTGGTAAAAAGCATTAACATTTAAAACTTTGAGTAAAACAACACTGAAAATGGGAGCTGCCTCTCCCCCTTCCCCAACAGTTTTAACTCAGATACACTGATGCACTCTTAGAATAAGCATAGCAAAACCAAATACTGTAGCTGCAAAGATTTTTTCTCTAAATACTTGCTTTGAAATTACCTCAAAAAAAGCACAGTAAAACCAAATAGCTACTAACACGTTTTCTCTCTAAATAAAAGCGTTTCAGTTACTTTCTACAAAGTCTCAGCTTTCAAACTGAGCAAACATTTAACACTGTGACTTTTTTAGCATAAATGTATGATTTTTTTTAAGCTGAAGAGACATATTCTGTTCCTTTTGCTCTTGCTGTAGGACTGCACACTGTGCTTTGAGTCACATACTGATGTTCTTGTGACAGTGGGTACCATGTGATTATCCTTTTGTACAGGAAGTCAGTGACATTACCTGCTCTGCAATATGCACTTCACGAAGTACTGCATAATGGACTTCACCAGCAAAGTGTTGCCTTCCTGGGACTATGCAAAGCCACAACTCCTTCCTTTTTTTTCATATCTGTACGGAGCACCACCACTGCTTTCAACTTTTGATCTCTCAACTTCTTTCTTAGAGCATTGTATTGTTGCCTTTCTTATAGGAGTTGTGGTGGACAATCATAGTAAATCAAAATATCTGCCCCTTGAAACCAAGATCTTTTTATGGCTGTGGGCAGAGCCTACAGCCATATCACTTTAGCTTGAAAAGGGGTTTCTGTGGAACACATTTTTAGTAGTTTTCAGTGTATCATTCCATAACACCGCAAATCCCTATGGCAGTTAAAAATACTCCCTTCATTCTTTTTAGAATGATGGATACAGAACTCCAAGCTGCTTTTCTCTGAGAGCAAATGTGTACACCTTCCAAACAAATCTAAATATCTTTAAAACTATTCAAGGTGCACAAAAAACAAACAAACAAACAAAAAAAAGTGTGAAAGTTGTTTAAGGCAAAATGACCTTTCACATGAGGGTAGTCACTAATCTGAATTCTTTATATTTTGTAAAATATGGTCTTGCAAAGAACCTCATTTTTTTCTCTCTGAGTGAACACAGTAGGAGTCATGCCAAACAATGTAAATATTTCGGAAAGTATACGACTTACCAATATACAACCAACATGAAAGTTGTTCAGGACAAAATGGCCTTTCAAATGAGGATAGTCACTAATCTGAATTTATTAGATTTTTTTAAATATAGCCATCCGAAAGGTGAAGATTGTGAAGAAAAATGAAAATTCAGGTAATCAGATGGCCATAGTTAAAAAAATATAATTAATGCAGCTTAATGAATAGGCTCATTGGAAAGGTATTTTTTTGTCCTGAACAACTTTCATACAGATGGTTTATGTGTAACACGTATTCTTTTAGAGATAGTTACATTTATTTGGTATAACTCCTATGAAAAATGAAAATTGAGGTAATCAGATGGCCATAGTTTAAAAAATGTAATTAGTGTAGCCTAATGAATAGGCTCATTTGAAATGTCTTTTTGTCCTGAACAATTTTGATATTTTTTTATCTGTAACTTGTAAACATTTAGAGATATTTACATTTGTTTAGCATAACTCCTATTGTACTTCTAAACAGCCTCAGTTTTGCAAATAACTATGCCACTCAAGTGGAATTCTAAACCAGATTACCTTGTTCATCTCTTGTCTAATTTAAAGTAGACAGGAACTGATTACTTATGTGCAGCTGTTTGAAATGTCTCTATTTTCATAAATTACATGTATACCTATAAAGGATCCTTATTTAACTGTGCCTGAATAAAAGCTGAAGCTGTCAGTTGTGTTTTGTATGGTTTTCTTTGTATGGGCAACATGCAGTGTAGTTCCTCTCATGGAACCAATAATTTGGAGTTTTGACTATGTCACTTCATGGTATCAAAACCATGGGTACTGTACTGATAAGTTCTTGCTAACAGTTCTGAAACCATGAAGCCACAGAAAAACTTGTTGCCGTAGTGGTCCTCGTAACACAAGATCCACAGAAACAGATGATTTGATACCTTTTGTTGGACCAACAGAGTTGTTACAAAAGAACACAGGTACTTTTAGCTTTTGGATTACACAGAGTCTTTCATCAGAAATCACTGGCAGTTGTTTTAGAAGAACATACTTTCTCAAGACCCAGACCATACAAACAAAAACAGATGAAAAGTTGTTAAGGACCCCATTGGTTAAAACTGCATATAAAAGAAATGCCCATATAAAGACAGCAAAAGTTCCATCAAAACAAAGCTATCCCAAGGTCAATACACTGACTTTTTTTTCCAATTATTTAACCAGGTGAGACACACTAAGCTGAAAGCTTGTTTACAGGTGTAACCTGGGAGCACAAGGAAGTCAAGTGACTTGCTCAGGGTCACACAGTATGCAAGTGGGGTCTGTGGGAGTCAAACCCAGGTCTTCAGATTTGTAGCTCAGAGCCTTAAACCATTGCGCCATACTGCCTTCTTTAAAAGTTCACTCCCTGAGAAAAGCTATAAACCAAATGAAGCTTCATTTTAAAACCCGTGTGTGTGTGTGTGTGTGTGTCTGTACTAGCATTAGTAAATAACAATGATTAAAAACCACAAGGGAAAATAAGCTTAAAGAGCAGCTGACAACTTCAGGAGGACTTTAACAAAACATAATATTTAGATAAAGTTCAGCTTGTAGTTCACAGTAGTTCTTTATTCCTCCTCCCCATTGTTTATTGCTGAGGTCAATTGCATAAAAGCAGGATTTTTGCTCCTGAAGAGTTTATTTCTGTTGCTGCCTCCCTACCTGAGGTCATAATGAACTGCTTGTGACATCACAGTTACTCTCATGGCAACAGATTGTGATGTCACAACAGAGCATTATGATTTGAAGTAGGGAGTAAGCTATAGAGGCAGATTAACTTCAAAGTAACTGTAAGGGATAAAAATATGTATTAGTGCACATTTCTTCAGTAATAAATAATACGGAGGAGAAATCTAGAATATATATATATGGGCCCAGATATTCAAACTGCACCCAAAAAGTGCTCAATAGCAGGAGCAAGCACAAGTCCATTGCGCCCATGCGCAAGAGGCACGATATTCAAAAACAGAGCAGGCCAAACTGTGCCTACAGCCGACGGCTGAATATTGCACCATCTGTGCCATAGCGCAACTAGGGAGGGGAAGCTGAGCAGATCTGATGCACCATAGCGCAACAAGGGATGTTCAGCTGAGCAGTCCAGAGGCGCCATAGCACAACCAGGGATGCCCCCAGCAGCAGAGCAATGCAACTGCACAACCAGGGAGGTAGGGGCCCACCACCCATGCCACAGATGGGCACAGGAACACACAGCAGAACAGACATTGTCCCCCCACACCCCATGCACTGCACAACTGGGGGAGGGCTGGAATAACCACCGGCCCATGGAGACAATCAGACAACCCGCAGCTGGGCCATGGTGCCCCATCACACCCCCCGGCAAGCTGTGACTGGCACACAAGGAGGGCTGACCACCCCGTGCCACACCATCTCCCCATGCAGAGCACACCCTGCACTGTGACCCCCAGACACCCTTCCCAGGAGCAGCGACCACCACTGCAGGAAACCCCATGCATGCCACCACCCCCACTGTGACACTGCAATCCTGTGCACCACAGAACCATGCAAGGCAGCCCCACCACGAGCACCCATCAGCAGGTGGCAACACACAGCAATGCAACAATGGCATACACAATGCCACCAAACACAGTACCCTCAAGGTACTGCTGAGAGACCAACCATGCGTCGGCACATGAGGTACCCCACACGGGACAGGGCTTGCCCCAGACACCACCACAGTGGTACAGCACCCTGTACAGTATCCCAATGACACACCCTGACCCAGCACTGGCCACAACAGCCAGCACAGACACCCACAGTGGTGTGTGGAAGCATGCACCACACCGGATGCCACATAGTGCATGGACAGACACCCACCCATACCAAAGGGCACAACACAGGGACGCAGTGGCGGGGCAACCAAGCCCCCAGCGTGGGCCCATGTAAACTGTGTACACACAACCCACAGTCCTCCATGGCACTGGAGTGCCAGCCACCCTCGCAGGCATTGTGAACCTGTACGCCACCAGCATTTCCTGGAGCACAAGTCACAGACAGTGGTGCACATCCCCTGCAACACACACAAGGCACAGCATGGAGGTGGGACAACAACTGTGGAGGCCACAGTGTCACCCGAAGCAGACATGCACCACACCAGTGACAGGAGGCAACCCAGCAGTGTGACAGGTATAGTGGCTGCCCTGCAGGGACTGCCACCACTGACATGCCAGCGGACCATGCAGGTCACAGACATGCATGTGTGTCAGCTGCACAGGCCATGGATAGGCTGATGGGGTGCCATGGACACAGAGCATACACCATGGACCACTGCACACAGTCAACCAGTGCACAGGGAACAACACACACACCGCAGACACTGACTGATAGCTACCCCCACACCATAGTCACCTCCACACGGACACACACACATACACATGACTGCACCACCCCTGATGCCATGCACACCACTGCAGCTGAGCACCTATAGCCCACTGCAAATCAGAGACCACCACAGTATTCATATCAAAATAACTGTATTGATAAAACATATAAAAGTTAACTATTTACAAAACTATTTACAAAATATATACAAGGTGGGGGTGAGGGCCACAAACAAGGTGGGGGTGGGTAAGGGTAAGGGGGGTGGACAAATGGGTCAGGAAAGGAGGGGTGTGAGGGTGGGTCCAGGGGGGTATGGGATTTCAGAGGTTGAGGGACTCCTAGCAGGAGCGCCGCTCCCCACTCTGGCTCCATCTCTGTCGGTGCCTCCGCAGGACCCCAGTGTCATCAATCCTGTGGAGGATGTCCAGTGATGCCCTTGCTACCTGAAGGATCTCCCGAAGTGCCTCCCTGATCTCTCTGAGATGGCGTGTACCTAGGACAAGAGAGCACAGTCAATAGGTGCAAATGCACAGCCCCATGCAGCCTGCCCACTGTGCATGGCATACGGCCGTGGGACATACCTCTGTGATGGTGTGTGACCACCCACAGTGATCACGTCCACATGACCTGCCCACCCAGGTGCATACAGTCATGCATAATGCTGCATGCACCCACCAGCCAAGTCACGCACAGCACCACCGTGGCGGTTTAGTGACATGGCTATGTGGTGCAAAGGCAGTGGCACAGTCATGTACCCTGTGCACGCATGGACCACCATCGGCGCACTCCCATACATGCATTGCCACTGGACAGTGTTGACTATAACAAGTTGTGTGCATGGCAGTGGTGTCGATGGATGGTGGCCATGCCCCGCTGCTCACCCTGTTACACAGCATACAATAGTAATCATGGTGTTATGGCACTCACCATCATCAGGCCGGTCCATTGGGTGGTGTGGGCCCTCGCCCCGCCTGGCTTCCCTCTGTTCCTCCTGCCGCCGAAGATCACGGGCAAGGCGACATTCCTCCAGGCCTGTGGTGCAAACATGGAGAGAGGAACATCAGTACAATCCCATAGCAAAGCCCCCCTGCCCCCAGGTGTGTGCCCTTCCACCCAGCCAGACCCACCCACCCCACACCCTGATAACACCACCACAGTCAACCCCAGATGGTCCCTCCCCCATGTGCTGAACACATGCAACTGTGATACCCATATGGAAGATAAAAATGTGTTGACATAACACCTACCTGGCCATGGCACCGTGCCCCTCCTGGCACATCCCCGCAGGTGGGCTAGCAGCTCTGGCTCCCTCCGCCGCAGGTCCCTATACCTGTGGTGGCACTGCTCTGTGCTTCTCCCCTGTCCTGTGGCCTCCTCGAGTGCAGTGGCCACCTCCTCCCACACCTGGGTCCTGGACCTGTCCAGGGGTGCCTCCCCAAACAGTTGCCCATGATGAGGTTCCACAATGGCTACTAGGTTGGCCAGCTCTATTTACGACCACTGAGCAGCCCTCCTACGTGCCATGCTCTCTGCTCGATCTGCCAATATGGTGCTCTGCAGTGCGGCTCCCCATGTGCAGATGCTGCACGGTACAGTGCTGCCATTCCCTCTTGTGCTGTCACTGAACAGCAAGATAGAAGTGCACCCATGCCTGATGCATGGCACCTAGGGGGCAAAGGTCGGGCACAGGGTCAAGAGTCTCTGGCGCACGGACATGCACAGTGCCATTGGAACCCAATGCGTGTAGCACGATTGGCTGCCTGTGTGCTACTGCCAGTAGCAACCTACTGCGCAGTTGCCCCAGTGTGCCTATGATAGCTCAGTGCCACAGCGCCATGTAGGTGACCATCGCTATAGCACCACTGTCACAATGGTGGCCATGCCCTGCATTGCTTACCACACACAGCACGTCAGCAGAGCAGCAGACACCTGCGTCAGCAATCTGGGCATGCGCAGTGAGGTGTGTACTACGCATGTCACAGAACTGCGCCATTGGCTCAGCACGTTCAACACAATTGCGCAAATCGCAAAAGCGTGATATTCAGCCGTCATATGCAAATCATCTAATCAGCCATCCAATATGCAGCACTGTCAATTCGCATCCACTTAAAGTGCGCCTCACTCATTTGCATGGGTTGCACTATAAAGTGCGACATTGGGCTGCAGTGGCCATAGTTGGTTACTGCAGTCTATTGGTGAGTTGCATGCTGTTTGGGAGTGTGGACTGTAGATTTAGGGACATGCATGGGACTGCACAGTCACAGGTAACAACTGCCATTCTTACAGACTAAATAATGACTGAGCAAGTTGTGGGAGAGGAGGAACACAGTAGTGGGAGGAGGAGGAGGAGGAGGAGGCCTAACTTTACCAAGGCCAAGACCGAAGCCCTGTTTGAGACCTACCTGGATCAGGAGCCGCTTCTCAGTGGATGGCAGGGAACACCTCAAGCCCGTGCTGCTGCATGGAAGGAGGTGGCATGTGCTGTGAACCTGCATGGCAGCCACCAGTGCTCCGTGCAGGAGTGCAAGAAAAAGATGTGCACGGACAGGAGGAGGATAAAGGAGAAGGTGGCTGCCATCAGGGCAGCACAAGCTGCAACAGGTGGGGGACAGCCCGGTGGTGGTACACCTGACCCCACAGGAGGAGAGGATTGCTGGAAGCATGCAGTGTAGTGCCATTGAGGGTGTTCCGTGTGGTGGCTTCCAGACGGGTGGTGGCCCATCACTGCATGGTAAGTCATGGTCTGTCTATGGGGGGGGCAGGGTAGGTCACATGCAGTAACACGACTTTCCTTTCCCTTACAGATCCTGAGCATCTGCATGGGTCAGCGGTGGTGGGCCTGTCCACTGAGGACAGTCAGCTGGAGATAGAGGAGGGCCCATCCACCTCCACAGGTATACATGGCTCAGTGCAACAGTGGGGCCACCTGGCTGTCCAGACTGATGTTGTTGTAACAGGTGCAGAGGAAGCCCTGCCTGTGTCCCAGCGTGCCAGCATCTATGGATGCCAGCATGCTGTGCCTGGGGCCAGTGCCGAGTCCGTCACCGATGATGATGTCGCTAACGTCATGGCCAGTGACACATGTGTGCCACAGGATGGCCACACAGCAGGACACATCATGGCCATGGCTGTGGGTGGTGCTGCCATGGAGGCCTGCATGTCAGCATAGTTCCAGCCCGTGCCTGTCAGCACCAGTGGGGCAGCACTGGTGTTTGTGCAGGACAGTGGGACTGTTGCGGCCACTCCGGCAGCACCACTGAGCCCTGGGGAGCGGCAGCCGGAGGGGCAGGATCAGCAGTCAGCCAATGGGCTTGGGGGTACAGGGTTCAGTGGCGGCATCTGTGCACCACTTGTGGACATGCCCAGACCTGGTCCTGGTGCACAGTGCCCACCCTCAAGGGGTGCTGAGCATCAGGGCTGCACACACCCTGAGGGACAGGATGCCGAGGAGGCAGATGACCTCTTGGATGAGCACACCCACCTACTGCAAGCATCAGTCCAGCAGCAGATGTGGCTTGTGACGTCGGTGGATGCACTGTGTGCAGCTCTGGAGCAGGCAGAGGAGCATCACAGCAGGGACACCGCTGTGAACCTGACAGGGATGGACCAGCTGCGGGAGGATGTGACTGCTGCCATTGAAAGGCATGCACAGTCATTCAGTGCCATCATGGCCACAATGGGCACACAGTCATGTGCCCATGTGTCGTGGACACCACAGAGTGCACTGTTCACCCCCGTTCCTGGTGTCGTGCGACACCCTCCCTGTTGACACCGGGTTCAGCTGTGGGCATCCTGAGCACACCTGGTACAGGCATGTTCGGTGTGCTGCAGACCCCTGCGCAGATCGTGGTCATTGGTCATGCAGTGGAACCCCTGAGGGACCATCGGTGCCACCGCATGAGGCCAGTGATCAGCCTGTCAGTGCTGGCAGATCTCGGCGGGGCCACCCATGCATCCGTGGTGGCCGGGGCACTGTGTCACATGACTGACCTGTCTCCTAACGTGGCTTCTGTCTGGTGCTGCCCTGTGTGCATTGTGTCTTTCAGTGGGCAGTGCACAGGTGGGTACCCAGCCCTGCAAGTGGACACACAGTCCACCTGCACACCCTCCCAGCTGCTGTCCACAGTTGCGTGTGCATGATGATGCCTGCATTGCACTGCACACCAATGTGCAATGATGCTCATTATCTGACACACGCGCATGGACAGGCAGTGCGCGTGGTGGTCTGTGGACATGTGTGTGGCTAGGGTTGGCATTCTGGGTCAGTGTGCCTCCTGCCCTTTGTGCAAGTTTGGTGCATTGTGTGTGTGTGCGTGTGTGTGTGTCTGTTCACGTGGCATGTTAGTCCTCACCCATCCCTGGTTGTGTGTGTGGTTCCATGCCCTGCCACTTCCCTTGACGGCATGCACCCCTGGTGTGTGTCCATGCATGTTTGTGGGTTGTGCCTTAGCCACTGTTGGCTGCACATGGCCCCATGACTTACCTGGGCTGGCTGAAGTGCTCCTCCGTGATGGTGTCCCGGTGCAGCTGTGCCAGCCAGATCAGTTGGTGGTCCTGTCTCCCAAGGGGGGGCTGCCCATCACCATCGTCACTGGCGTCCTCATCGTCCCCATCGCTGTCCCCCTCTTTGACCTGTACGGCTATCCTACATTCGTTGGCCATGTTGTGCAGGATGCAACAGGCCAGGAATAACCCGCAGGCCTTTGAGAGGCTGTACTGTAGGGCACCGCCGGAGGTGTCCAGGCAATGGAAACGTGCCTTCAGCATCCTGAACACCCGCTCAGTGACATTACATGTGGTGGCATGTGCCTCATTGTAGCATTGCTGCGATGGGGTTGTGGGCCACCGGTAAGGTGTGAGCAGCCAGGGACGAAGTGGGTATCCATTGTCACCTGTGTGTAGAGGGTGGAGGTTAGTTTGGTGATCAGCATTGCCCTGCCCCAGGCCATGTAGGCCACTACCCATGTCATCTCTCACAATGTCCCCCCAGGCCATATGATTGTCCATGTGGTTTGCATACTCACCCACCAGGTGGCCAGTGGGGATATCCCCACTCTCGAATCTGTGGCACAGTGCCGACTGGTGCCAGATGAAGGCATCATGTGCTCCCCCAGGGTGCATGGCACAGACATTGATTATGCACCCCCTGGCATCTCACACCACCTGGCAGTTGATGCTGGCATAGCCTTTGTGATTTATATATGCAGCCCCCTCGGGGCCAGGTGGTGTTCGGATGGCCACATGGGTGCAGTCTATTGCCCCTAGCATGCCAGGCATACATGCTACCCTGTGGAACTCCTGTATGTTTGCTGTGTGCTCCACTGGTGTGCTGGGGAAATGGATGTACTCCGCAGCATGTTGCAGCAGTGCACTGAGGAATTGGGTGAGGTGGCATGATGTGGCTGACTGGGTTATGCCTGTGGTGTCCCCAGTTGGTCTCTGGAAGGTACCCGTGGTGAGCAAGCACATGCAACCTGTCACTTTTGTCTCCACTGACAGGGCATGGCTCCGTCGTGTGGGTGCCAGCATCACATCACTGCACAGCTCACAGAGCTGCCTCAGAATTGCCCGATTCAGGCGGTACTGGCCCACAATCTCAGTATCACTGTACAGCTTGAAGCTGGTGCGGGCTCGGTACTGCCTGTTGGGGGCATACCGCCGACGGGCCCTTCCATGGCCACGCCCCTCTGCTGCCTGCCATCTCACCCCCCTCATAATGGCCTCCATCTGGAAGGTGGCACTGGCCATGTCCCTGGCTTGTGTTCACCCCCTGGCAGCTGTTACTGTATTCCCCCCACTGTTCTCACTGCTACTTCCCCTGCACCGGGAACACCTGCCTGTGGTGGCCTCTGTGCTGTGTGGCACTGCCCCCTTCTGCACTTGCTGTGGCTCCCCACATCTTGCCTGTGCCTCTGTGTTCAGGGTGCCTTTTCCCTGGCCTGCCCTGTGTGTCCCTTCTGCCCTGTCCGTGTGGCTAGAGTTCTGCCTCATGTGCCTTCCCTGTAGTGTTCTTACGCCTCTCCCTTGCTCCTTTTTATTTTGGCTCATTTCCGCTATGGCGCAATTTCCGCTTGCTCCCCTATTGCGCATGGTGCAAGTTGTTGAATATCGCACTGCGCCATTTATGCATGGTTCCTCCCCCTTCAGTTGCACATGCCTTCATTATCATTGCGCTGTTGCTCAGTGTGATTTAGGGGGCATAACTGCCTCCTGCTGAATATCGCAGAATGGCGCAATTTCGGACTTGCGCAGGCACAACCCTATTGCACATGGCTCAACTCTTTTGAATATCTGGGCCATGGAATACAAGCAGATTTTTACCTAATTATGTTTTTCAAAGTTTTCTTTCAGGCATCAGTAGTTCTTTCAGCAATACATAGTAAATAATGTTAAAAGTCTTATACATATGAAAATATCTATGTGTTAACTAAAAAATATACTAGAAGACAACCCGTCTTAGTGTAAATTAAGCATTCATCAGTTGTTTCACACAGTGGTGTCAATCAAATTTTACACAGTGTACTGTTCAGATACATTTTTCTTAAACTCTGTGTACAATAAGTCCATATTATTCATGAATAGTCAAACTTATACTGTCTTAAACATGATATACATGCAGTTCTGTAACAAGTGACTAGTGTCTGTGTATATTCAAAATCCAAACCTAACACAGACCCCCTTGTAACTGAGGTACTGGTATCCTAATATGTCCATGTATCAACATGTGTCCATATGTACCTAATCTGCTGTTGTATTAAATAACAATTCTATAAATCTAAAACCAAAACAAAACACAACTGACAGCTTCAGCTTTTATTCAGGCACATTTAAATAGGGATCCTTTAGAGGTATGGATATAATTTATGAAAATAGAGACATTTCAAACACCTGCACATAAGTAATTAGTTCCTGTCTCCTTTAACTCATTCAGATCCATTTCATGTTTAGAACATTGGAGACAGAACTCCAATTTGCTTTTCATTGAGAATCTTCTTAAGGCATTGTGCAGAATTCTTAGCAAATGTGCACACATTCCAAACAAATCTAAATATCTTTAAAACTATTCCAGGTGCACAAAAATAACCAGTCTGAAGGCTGTTCAGGACAAAAAGACCTTTCAAATGAGGGTAGTCACTAATCTGAATTGCTTATATTTTGTAAAATATGGTCATCATATTACCTGTATTTCCATTTTCATTTTTACAAATTTCACATTTCTGATAGCAATTTAAAAAAAAATATAAAGAATTTAGATCAGTGACCGCCCTCATTTGAAAAGCCTTTTTTGTCCCGAACACAAAAATGTAAAATAATGCACTTGGGGCACAGAAATCCAGGAGCAGAGTATAAAATGGGTGGAGTGGTATTGACAACATTAAGAAAGCACACATTAAAAAAAAAGAACTTTTACATACAGTTGATTACTGTTTAGCAATATTATGCATCTACGGCTGCCACTGTACATCTGATGCAAACCCATAATCGCGTTCCTCACTTGAAGTAAAAAAGGGGTGGGGGTGGAGGGCATAACTGATTCCTTGTTTTTGTGTTAAAGGGGTCAGTTTTTTTATAGTAAAAACAAGGAATGGGGTAATTTCTAAAATACGCAGACAAGAATGGGGACCACTTTTTTTCAGAGCATGCCACCACCGGCAGCTACTACTTCAAGACTACTGCTACCCCCACCTAATACAATCAGGGTAAAACCTGAAGTAGTCTACCAGCTCTGAGATCAATATGGTTAAAGCACATTTACCAGAAATTACTGCTTAGAAAAGAATGAGAAAGTGACTGTGATGATGAGCAAATCCAAGACCAGATCTCTAGTTTGTTAATAGTCTCCTCCTGAGTCTAATTTTTATGGCTGTGTGGGCCAAGCTCCACAGATGTTATGCCATCATCAGATTTGTATAAGAGCACTGTGAAAGCATGTAATTGGACCACTGTCTGATGTTCTGTCACAGTGCTTCAGCATTGTCTCCAGTGTTTCTGTTTATGCAGCCCTTCCCCTCTGTGGACTGCATAAATATACCCACTTTCTGGTGCACTACTTTTCCTTTCCACAACTGCTGAAGTGACAGCCACTGTGTACAACATAGTGGTGCTGACTTAAAGTGTGCATGCACAAGTATCATGCATACATATGTAACCCCCATGCCACCTTTGGCTAGCTAGCACCCCCTTAAAAGAACTACTGCCAACTACAAGGCATAAAATTTACTTTTGGCAGAACTATACTCATGGTACCAACCCTAGGATTGGAGTGTATACCAGGCTCATTATCTATAGGACAGGGGGTTGGGGGTACATACTAAAATGAACCTTTTTAGCTGGCCCAGTGGCACTGAGAGCTGAGGCACTGGTCATCACACCTCGCTCCATGCTGGCAAGTAGTGTTCGGGAATGAGCATGGGTCATGGGGGTGGCAGTGGAGGAGAAGGATTGAGTGTCCGAAGGACTGTTCTCCTTCTCTGGAGAGGGGGGTCCATGGCAGTTGGTGTGTGGTTGCCTCCTGGTGGAGGCTAGGGGGACAGCATGCTCCATAGCATACTGGGGTGGAGCTGAGGGCAGATGTCTGGAGGGAGCATGTGCAAACATGTGCGTGCCCTCCTCTGGTGAAGTCATTGCATGTCCTCGGCTCTGGGGTGAAAATGGAGGTGGAGCCTAGTTGAACGGCTTGATGGCTGTCTGCAAGCTTTGCCTAGTGGCCAGGCACCCATGCTGGAGCCATGTTCCATGGTGAGTTGGGGGTCTCCCTGCAGCCCTGCTGTGGAGGGCACAGCCGCAAGAGTATGTGGGTGCCAGGGACCAGGTAGAGGTGTACAGAGGCTAGAATCCCCGGACAGAGTATGAGGGCAAAGTGGGCACCAGACCAGGGTGGTCAGAAAAAGGAGGTAGAAAAAGTAACACATGCACACACACACACACACACACACACACACACACACACAAAAATGATCCTTTTTATTTACAACCAGGTCCAGGGGAGAGGATGCTAGGCATTTGCTAGATCTAACTGCTGAGGTGCCCCAATAATGTTCACCAAGAAGCAACAAGTGCAGTGTCCAATGCAGTAACTGGGATTTTGCAGCATGGCTTTATTTATAGATGTTACTTAAAGCAAGGGTGGTCCCCCAATGGTTTGTCATTGCAATACAGGCACACTCTTTTTTGCAGGACACTTTACTAGGCAGTACTGTTTTCGACAAAAGATCTCTAGCTCTCTTCCAAAGTGTATATCTGTGGGATGTGCCACACACTTTAAAATTCTCCTGGTGCATGATCTTTGCCCAGGAACAGTGGTGCCCATCCATGAACCACTTAGCCCTGCCTGAAACTCCAGGTGGTGTTCCTCCTACCCTTTGCTCCAAACAGCCTCATCCATTCCTTCAGGGTTACACCAAATGAGTCTCCAATCCCCCAATGAATTGCTAAAGACTTCCAATTTTAACTTTAAATTCAGCACAGTTGTGGCGAAAAGGTTCCTGACCAGTGTGATCTAGCCTTATCTAGGGTGCACACACACCTCAGACAACTCCCTCAGAGAACAGTCTCAAATTCTGCACTTACAGATTAGTTGTTCCTTCCTCCCTGTCATGGAAAGAACAAAAGGCACCTTTCTTTCTCTGCTGGCTGTCAGATTCTACTCATGGTTCTTCCATAAGGCAGTTATGAACTTCAGGAACTTTGGGGGATTGCCCCTTGAATCCACAAGAATTACTTTCCCTCTCACTCCCCCTGGAGTGAAATTAAAGAGTCCTGCAGGCAAACTGAAGAGTTTACCAAACTAGGGCGAGACATACCAGGGCTCCCTTTGACGGAGCCCCAATGGCAGAGCTTCTGCCACTCTGACTGCCACTCTTGAATTTACTGATGAACATTCTAAGCTCCCCGAGAGCAGCAGACTCTAAAATGGCTATGCTACTGTGAGAGTTCTAAATGACATAATCATCCTTCTCTCAGGCTAGCTAAGTAAACAATGATATCATTATGTAGAAACCCCTAATAAGCTCCCCACCAGCTGCCTTTTCCTACCTCCCAAAGAATAGTACTAATGGGATTCTGGTAATCTGAGTGGACTGGGTTGTTACACGTAGTTATGTCAGCACCGCCATGTTGTGCAAGGCTTACTCTGGGGCAAACTGCACATGTGTGAGTATCATGCATGCACAGTACTGTAATCGCTGCAGTATTACAGCTGACTCCAGTGCAGTGAGAGCACTGCATACTCTTTTCACCGCTCTTGCTGCTCCTAAAAGCTCTCCACAGCTGTATTGACTCTGACCATAACTTGTTTCATATTGATAGCATTTATTGCTGACTCTTTTTCCTCATTTCTGAGAAATTTTGCAATAATGGTCTTTGAGGGATTTCATATGCTAACCAAAAACTGGAGCACTCTCACCCATCTTCAAATACCACCAAGGCACTTCAAGTAAATTATAAACTTTTATTAAGTAAAAAAACGACACATATCGCCTGACACATTTCGGATAGACTATCCTTTCTCAAAGGCTGATGAAAAACTGAATCACCCATCCTTATATACAACATAGCTATGACATCACTAATAAAAACTTTAAAATCATTGGTCTGCAACAATGACCCCTTAAGTGCAAAACAACAACACACATCTTTTTAAAGTGCCCACAGTAATAGAGTGCAAAAAAGACATGAGAAGTGCAAATAGTTAACAGAATTTCAGGACCTCCATGAAATTAAGTGCAATCTCTGTCATATAATAAGATGCACAAGTTATATTGCATTTAATTCCTAGTATCTCTAAATCATAATACAGAGGTTTCAAACGCAACTTTTCATGAAAAGTACAAAACATTTAAAAACAGAATTTCAGGATCTCCATGAAATTAAGTGCAATCTCTGTCAAAATGCACAAGTTATATAGCATTCAGTTCCTAGTATCTCTAACTCATAAATACAGAGGTTTCAAATGCAGCTTTTCATGAAAAGTGCAAAACATTTAAAAACAGAATTTCAGGACCTCCATGAAATTAAGTGCAATCTCTGTCAAAATGCACAAGTTATATGGCATTCAGTTCCTAGTATTGCTAAGTTGTAAATACAAAGATTTCAGGTGCATCTTTTCATGAAAAGTGCAAAACATTTAAAAACAGAATTTCAGGACCTCCACAAAATTAAGTGCAATCTCCGTCATAAAACTAAGTGCTCAAGTTACATGATATTCAATTCTTAGCATCTCTAAGTTGCAAATACAGAGATTTTGGATGTATCCTTTCATGAAAAGTGCAAAAAGTTAAACAGAATTTCAGGACCTCCATGAAATTAAGTGCAGTCTCCGTCATATAACAAAATGCACAAGCTATATGGCATTCAATTCCTAGTATCTTTAAGTTGCAAATACAGAGGTTTCAGATGTATCTTTCCAGAACACACATCCCAATATTTACCTTTCTTCTAAATAAGGTTTTAACTCTATACCAACATTCAGACCTGTTTTTTTTATTGGCCGACAGTCTTATGATCCACTCAGTTTCTTTCCTTAAAATCTTATTTCTGTAACTAGCCCCTCTGGGGTTAGGGAACACTTTTTCTATTCCTGTAAATTTGAAACCATGCTCACTTGGGTTTTCTGACATAGCCACATGTAGAGCTGTAGCATAAGTGATATATTTTTTCTCTACAGCCCTAATGTGTTCTCCAACTCATGTCTTCAATTGTCTTTCTGTCTTTCCTATGTGGAAAGCTCTGCAGCTACAATCTGCTTTGTAAATTACCCCTGTGGTACTACGCGTAATTAGCTGGTGTATTTCAAACTTCTAATCGATTCTACCACAAATAAAAATCCTTGTTTTGATTAATATATCTACAGTTGACATAATTTTGACACTGAAATCAACCCTTTGTTTTACTAAGCCATGTCTCATTGGATTTACTTTGAAAATGACCGTGTGTGAGACAGTCTTTCAATGCTGGGGCTCTTCGGTAAGAAAGGATGGGAGCCTGTATATAGTTGTGCAAACCTTATCACTTGCTAAAGCATTCCAATGTTTTTTAATGATGTTTGCAACTAGTCCAGCATGGGCTGAATACCCTGCTACAAAGTAAAATCTGTTACCTGCTTTTTGTTCCCTTTCCTGTGTTTTCAAAAGTTCAGCTCGATCCATTGGTGTTACTTCCTGACAGGCAGTATTTACTAAATTGTGTGCATAGCCTCGTCCTAACAATCTGTTCCCTAACTCAGTGGCTCCTTTCTGAAAGGCTTCTGGTGTGTTGCAGTTCCTTCTTACCCTCAGAAACTGCCCTTTAGGAATGTTACACACAATATGCCTTGGATGGCAACTTGATACATGGAGTAAAGAGTTGCCATACACATTTTTTCTAAATACTTCTGTGTTTAAATTCCCACCTGTTGCCTTGTTAAGTGTTAAGTCTAAATAATTAACAAAAGTGGGATCTGCTGAATAACTGAATCTTAGATGCTCGTTTGTGGTATGTAAAAATGCAATAAATTCTGCAAGAGTCTCTTGATTACCTCTCCATATCAACAATACATCATCAATAAAGCGCTTCCACAGCACTGCATCATCTTTAAATTTGTTAATTACATCATTATACACCACATCTGATTCCCATTTGCCCACATAAAGTTTGGCAACAGAGGGGGCACAAGTAGCCCCCATCGCTGTTCCCTTTTTCTGTGCATATAGTTCCCCATCAAACATAAACACATTTTTTGTAAGAATATGCTCTAACAATTTCAACAAAAATTCTGTATGGGGTTGTTCAGCACTGTCTCTTAGATTAAGGTAGTGGGCCACTGCATCTAAGGCACCCTTATGAGGTACGTTAGTATATAATTTATTTAGTTTTTGTTTACCGGGTAGGTGCACTAGCCACAGCAATGACTATTTTCAGGCATGACCCAGGAGGGTACAGTACAACAATACAGGGAAACATTTCAATACAAGTACAGAATAGTTAACAATAGTTATACAATTACAGGGAAACATTTCAATACAAGTACAAATTAGCTGACAATAGTATACAGAGCAATTTGCAAATGTAATACCAGTGTACAGAATAAATAAATAAAGATAAGAGAGGAGCAGTACAAAACCAAAGACTACCTACAATTTGCTATAAGGAAGAAAAACATGAACAGATTGAACATTTTAGTGCTAATAAGGGAAATAATATAGTATTATAGGAGGGATAATAGTAAGTGATAGAGGTAAGAGCCAAGAAAGGAGGGATGAGCCAAGAAAAGAAGGGATGAGAGTGAAAGTAAGGAGGGAGGTGGGACAGATTGGTAAGGAGAAGTGCATAGCAAAATAGAAGGTCAGGTCAATAAAATGCCATGGAGAGAGGGAAGGGCAGGAATGAAATTAACTATGGAGGCTTGAAGCAGGTGCACTTGTGGGAAGAGTCAAGATGGTTTCACAGCCCTTTTTTATGCCTCAGTGTCATCAATGTCCAATGTTACCAGGAGACAGTCATCATCTAAGTGTATGCGTTCTATCAGATTTAAAAAGTCGCCTTTATATCTTTCACATAAGAGGGAAGGTTACTCTCATGTGTCTTTAAATGGGAGTCTAAATATATCTTTGAGGAATTTCCAGCTTCTGGGTTTGGTCTTAAGAATCTATGTACATCATTGAGTTCCATATTGATTTGCCCAGGACCAATGTCTAAATAGGCTGGGGAAATGTTGCACATTGTCTTTGGTGGTAGAGTTGCTTGGTTCCATTGTTTGAGGACACCTATGATTTTTATGTCCTTCCTTTGGGCCCTATATTCAAAGTCCTGTATATTTTTTTGCAGCTCATCAATCTTTTACTTATTCCTTTTGCACTGTCTTGTCCAAGTGGTAAATGCATCTTCCTGATATGATATGTATTGCTTCACTTCATTGATACTCTGCTTAAGGGTTTTTTATTTTGTTTTGCACATTTTCTATATCTGACTGTATTTTTTAAATTGTTTCAACCACCTTGTCATATGTATTTTGCTTACAGTTTCTGTTTGTTATCTCCTTCAGTGGTTCCTTTGCCCAATGGGCAACTGGTTCTCAATAATGATATTTTTCTTGCGCCATTATTTTCTGTGGTTGAATTTGAAGCTTTACCTGGGATAAAGAGGTTAAGGTTGCAGCTTGCTCCAGTTGCTGCAGTATCCTTAATAGTTCACTCTGCAGCAGTCACTCTGTAATTTGTTTATTGTCCTAATATTCCTTATTACTCTGGCTCCATTTCCTTAAATCACACTCCCTCATATGCTCGCTTCCAGGAAAAGTTTTGTTATTTCACTGGACTGTGTTTCCTCCAGATAATCATTGTCTGTGCACTTTTTCCTTGCCAGTGTGCCCACCACAGCTTATTTGTAGTTTTCTACCCAGAAGGTGGTCCAATAGTGTGCATAGGCATTTTTCTATACTTCCTACCCTTTGAACATTTGGCCTCACTACTGTGCCCCACTTTCATTTTGGAAGCATTGTCATTACCAACATCTTGTATTTTCTGCACTACCAGCTGATAAAAGGGAGTTTTGGGTATTTAAAATTTCCTTGCTGCCCTCCTTATGCTGATAAATTCTTATATCAATTTTTATGTCCCCTTTACTTTGTAATAAGTTCTTCCCACCTGATCATTTTTTTGCTGTGTTGACTGCGAGAGGAGTAACTCACATATCTGTGATCTATGCTATACTATTCATACTTTTTTGTGGCTCTAACCTTTGTGGCAAGCTACATTAAATGTCTGATAGAGCAGCATCAGTTCAAGAGAGTATTTTAATATCCATGTCACCAACCAGTTGTTCAAACTTCTACAATACCAGAATTGCAATCAGGCTCATGGGGACTGATACAAACAATAATTCTGGTGGTACTTTTCTTGAAAAAGTGAATAGAGTTTAGTTAAAGTACTGGGAGTGGACTTCTCCCTTGATTGAAGGCACATCTGCTTTCTTTGCACAGCTGACCATGACACCAGCAAAGTTTTCTCCTCCAATGTCCTATTGGCTAGCATCAATCTCTTAGAAGAAATTTAGCAACAACTGGATGAAGAGATAAGATGTTTGAAGAGGCTTCAAAGTAAGTGCTGACTTCAATGAGTTCTTCATCACCTGTGCCCTCCCTTGTCACCACCCTCATGGTTCCTCTTCTTCCCCTCCTTCCCCCCTTCCTCCCCACCCCATTCATTCCAGGGTTCCCACTTCCGCTGTTACCATTCAGGAAACCCTGGTTGCTGTCTCCTCCCTCAGCCTGTCCAAATCCAGTCCTGATGGACTTTAACCAAAGCTCCTACATCTCTCAGTTCCTGCCACTGCAGCTTCCCTTACTCACCTGCTCAACCTTTCTTTCTCTCTCTGTGCTGTTCCATGGTCCTGGAAGCTAACTAAGATTATTCCACTTCACAACGGGGTGAACTGTCCTCTCCTGGCAATTTCTGTCTCATCTTCCTCCTCTCTGCCCTCTCTAAGCTGCAAGAGAAACTTGCCCATTCCAGGCTGTCTGACTACCTCTCATCCATCAATTCCCTCTCCCCCTTCCAGCCTAGTTTCTGGAAGAACTATTCAACTGTCTTCTCCCTGCGGCATCTCAGTGATTCTATCTTCTCTGGGATGGGTCAGGGGCACATTACAGCAGCCAGTTTCATAGATCTGGCTAAAGCCTTTGATTTGATGTCCCATCCACTCCTCCTGGACAAGCTGAACTCTCCTAGCCTCTCAGCTCCTACAGTTGATTGGTTCTATTCCTACTTCATGGTTCATCTGCATTCTATACAGGTAGGAGGTACCTTGTTACCACCACTACCCATCCAGCCTTGGACCCCTCAGGGCTGCATTCTGAGTTCCATTCTGTCTTCTCCATTTTTTTGAATGAGCTCCCCATGCCTGTCCTAACTCACTTATTCACATGTATGCAAATGACACAGTCGTCTTCACCTTTGGTCCCTCTACCATTGCTATGGAAGACCTGATTCAGAAAGACTTGCACAACATTCTGCATTGGTTCCAATCTAACCAGTTCTGGGTCAACACTAAAAAAGGTGTCCATGATCTTTGGTACCACTCAGAAACTGGACAGTCTCATAGCCCTCCCTGTTTTCACCACATGGGAAGGCACCCCTCTTGAAGCAGTGCATTCCTTCAAGTAACTCAGTGTGTTGCTTGACTAAGCTTGACCTCTCTGTCCACATTAATGCCATTCATGCAAAACTCTGCTTCAAGTTTGGTGCCTATACCACAACAAAGACTGCTTATCTCCACAGGTCTGCAGGGAGCTTATTACCAAAATGGTGCTCCTTGTCTTTGACTATGCAAATGTTGTCTATGGCACCACCCCCTCTCCACCTCTCTTACCAGACTGGACACCCTCTGTAATGCCTTTTGCCACTTTGCTACAAACTACCCCCCATACCTACTACTGCTACGTCTACTCCTCTCTATCCATCCCCCCCGCTCTCCTGGTGCCAGGCTCAACACACCTCTTTTATATCTAAATACTGGCTCAGTTCCCTTCCCACCTACCTCTCCTCTCTTCTGTTTCCAATTCCCTCTGCCTCCTGCTTCCTCTGTTCCAGGGATCATGGCACTTTCACCACTCCTCACCCCATCTCCTCAGCTGGGCAATCTGTCTTCTCCTATTGAATTCCTATACTCTGGAACCTGCTACTCTCATTCTTCCACCTCTCCTCCTCCCCTGGCTCCCTCAGGCACCAGTGGAAACTACTTCCCCGCTCCATCTGCTTCAGTTACCCAGCTTCCTGACAACTCACCAGCCTGGAGCCACTGCCATCTATGTTCAGGCATCTGGCATGGTCTCCACCACCTGCCTACTGGTTTTATTTCCTCACCACCTCTGCACTTCCCTCTCCACATGGCTAAGCATACACCCACCTTACAGGTGTCTTGCCTATTTCAGTTTTATTTGCACAATGTGTATTGCTGCTGCTTTAATTTGGTTTTTGTACAGATGTTCCACATTGTATTATGAACACACTTTATAGTTTCTACCATCTTATATACCATATATTTGTCAAATGACTTACTGTGTATTGTAGTTTTGCTTCTCCCATTTACATTTCCCCAGGAAACCTGGAAATGAGCCTTGGTTCAGTGTACCTCTCCCAGCTACCAGTTTTCAAATAAATGAATAAACACATACATGGATACATAAATAAATTAACAAATGAATAAATTAGTGAAAATGAGGTTGTACTAGTAAAATTTAAAGTTCAGCTTATAGCATGTAGATAATAACAGGGTCTACCTGAAAAGGGGTGGGGGGTGCAAACTTACAGCCTTCTCACTTTGCTGCTGTCTTGATCTGGGGGACAATCTCAATATCTAATCTTTATCATTCATTAGTTCCAAAGCCCCAAAACATATCAGCAGTTCCTAGATCTTGACACAGCTGCATGTGTATTGGGATGGGTTAGATTCTGTGATTCTGCAGCTTGCCAGTTATCTGCTTTTTTGTTATAATTAACATTATTAAATTTTCACAACAAGAACTTGCCACAAACAGAACAGACTGTCTATAAATAACACATACAATAAATACAGACATTACAATTACCATCATATTGATTTAGATACATTCAAAGCATAGTAATAAAATGTATGCACTTCATTTAAAAGTCCGTGTGAACACTCTTATCAAGCAAGGCAAATTGATAATCACATTTCCCCTACCCCAGTCACCACTGCTTATGGTTCCAGACACAGATCAGAGCACAAAATTTGGATCTTGGGCTATGACATATAGAATCCACTTATTCCACTGGTTCTGTCCCTTATCTGCTTGATCTCTCAAATCATGGTTCATCCTTTCCAACTTATATATGGCATTAACCAGGGTTATCCACTCCTCTATCATAGGGATCACTGAGATAAGTAAGATAAGCCATGTTTTAGTTATTGTTTTTTTTTTTCTATTGATATGTACCACCTTTAGGTGGTGAGTTCACAAAGGGCATCTGTCTCCAGAACTCGACTTCCTAGCTATGAACCCATGATACCAGCACTCCCAGAGTGCATTTTAATTTTTATTTATTTATTTAAAAATTGTTAACTGGGAAAGGCACACTGTCAAAACTTCTTTCTAGGTGTGATCCAGGGAGGAAGTGAAAGGGAGCAAAGAAGGAGTAAAATAAAAAGAAGCAAAAAAACAGTGTGGTTACATTGACAATCATAGCATGTAGAAGGGCAATGTAGTGACTAGAAAGGTACTGTAACAGTAGCATGATTTAATACACAGATATGTGGATGAATGTACAGGTGCCTGTTGGAAATGGTGACAGTAGTATGGGATGCAGAATCAAATGGGGCCTTAGACATAATTTGCCTAAATTAAGGGGGCTCCTAAGCAGAAGGGAGCTCTGAAGAAATGGGAAGGAGAATTGAGGGGAAATGACAGAGACAGTGGGTAGCAGGAAGGTACCTTAGCTGGTATCTAAGGGCTGGAAATGAAGGGAAGAGGTGGAGAGGAGAGGGGAACAAGTTCCAGAGGGAAGGAATGCAGTGAGAAGAAGCAGCTTATCCAGCAGAGGAGTCAGAGTGGGGAATGGAGAAAGCGTGGGAATCCCTGGAGTGGACAGAGTAAGAAAAGGAGGGGGCAGGGAAGAGGAGTGAGGAAAAATAAGAAGGGAGGGACCCAACCCAGTATTTTTCAATAAAGGAGGCACAAGGGGACTGGTGACATGAAGACAGTGGGAAGATGGAGAGAAAGGAATAGAGGGAGCAGTGATGAGTATGGAGGGAAGAGTTGGTAGTGAAATGACAGAAGGCATTGCAGAGGGTATCCAATCTGGCAAGGGAAGAAGAAGGGGTGGTGCTGTAGACCACATCTGCATAGTTGAAAACTGGAAGAACCATTCTGGTGACCAACTCCCGGTGGACCTATGGGGGAAGACAGTCCTTGTTGTGGTACAGGGCACTGAGCTAAGGGTAAAGTTTGGCATGGATAATGTCGATGTGGGCAGTGATGTTGAGCTTGCTAGCAAGCCACACACCAAGGTACTTGAAGGCAAGAACAACCTTCAGAGGGTGCCATCCACTATGGAGAAGACATGTGAGGTCAAGAGCCTGGCCAGTTTCTAGCTGGCACCAAAGGTCAAATACACTGTCTTCTTGGTGTTGACCCTGAGTTGGTTGGTGTGAAACCAGCACAGTACGTTGTGGAAGTCATGTTGGAGTGCACATTCCACTGTCAAAGATGATGGGCCAGAGGTGTAAATGACTGTGTCATCTGCATAAATATGGATATGAGAAGAGACACAAGCAAAGAGTAGGAAATTGAGAAAAGGATTGGAGCCAGGATGGAGCCCTGTTGGACTACTGCCAAGATGGGGATGGGAGAGGACAGGATACCTCCCACCTGTACTGTCTGGTGATGGCCCGTGAGGTATGAACAGAAACATTCAACAGCAGGAGCTGAGAGGACAGCAGAGCTCAGCTTGTTAAGGGGCAATGGGTGGGACACTGAGTCAAAGGCTTTGCCAGACAGATGAATATAGATGCAGTTATATATCCCTCATCCATTCCAGTGAGGATATCTTCAGTTATTTGCAGCAAGGAGAAGACAGTGGAGTGGTGCGTCCTTAAACCAGACTATAAGAGGGAGAGGGAGAGGAAATTGGAGGAGTGAAGAAAGTCAGCAAGCCTGGAGTAGACAATGATCTCTTGCAGCTTTGCAAGAGAGGGGAGAAGGGAGACTGGTCAGAAATTACCGGGGATGGAGGGGTCTCCCTCTTTATGCAGAAGCAGAACCGCAACATCCTTCCATGTATTTTAATAAATAGATATTTTTAATTAATAAATAAAGGTATTTATTTGTGGAGTCCCAATAACCCAGTGGGTACAGAGAGGAAAGAAACAGAGAATCTATGAGGGTTAATTTGATCTGAAATATGTCCTGCAATGCCAATTCAAGAGCATTAAGAAAGAAGTTTCAGTTTAGGGCATTGCCAGAATATAATGCTCAGCTCATATCTCACCTTTGCATCATCAGCAGTGCATAGCTTGTGCTGTTTTCTTCGCACTTGTACTGGGATATGAAAATAAAATGCACCAAGCACTTCCAGGCAAACTCTTGCCATGACATGGAAGAAGATAGTTTATCTGTACTGACACAGCTCACTTGCCATAACTACCGTTCAAATGGTCTACCATATCCTGATTCCATTTCTCAAATATCTGTAGTAGGGGGGTGCATATTTCAAGAATATATTCCCCATCAGTGCCATAATTATTAAATGAATGAGGGGGTTCCTAGAGTCTTAAGAAAGGCCCCTGTCTTAACCAAGTAATTAAATTCACTCATGCTTGATAATATCTAAATCTGTTAATGAATGGTAGTCCCAAACTTTCTCTCAAGGTCTGAAAATTTAATCACCCGCCCTCCATAGGTTGAATGGGATACTGAAGTCCCTCTTGATGACAGTTCTTGTATCCTATGTCTAATTTGGTTGGGGGAAAAGTCACAAAGTAGCTGCAGAGGGGAGTAGCCCGAGAATTTGCTCCCTGACATTAGCTTTACCTAGCCAATTACTCCATACTCTAAGAGAGGTGTACACAAATGGGAAGCACAAGCATTGGGCTGTGCAAATGTATGCCAATCCAGGAGTCCCTTTTCTAGTGGGTACAGAAGACTTGCTACCCTTTCAGTCTGTGCCCACTGTTGAGTGGGTTTATTACCACTGAGCCAGTGACTAACTGGTTGCAACTGAGGAACCTCAAAATATAGTAGGAGGTATGGCAGGGCAAGGCCTCCTGGGCTTTTGGCCTGCAAAGGGTGGAGAAACTTACCTTTGATAAGTGTTCCAGCCATAAAACAGTGAGATCAGCCTCTGTCAAGTGGTTCAGGTGGTCATAGGAATCAGGAGGGCTACTGATTGAAAAAGAGATAAGAACTTTGGTAGCACCATCATTTTTATAGTTGCAGCCATTGATCTACTTACAAAGGGAGTACATTCCACTTGTAAAGGTCTGCATGTAGCTGAGCTTACAATGTGCTGTAATTGGCTGCTATCGGTTATGAGGGTGTGCTGTTGAGTCGAACCCCCAGGTATTTCATCTATTGTAAACCCTATCTAAAGGGGAAGGGCAACACAAGAGAGGAAGGAGGGGTGTCATTTATTGCCAGAAACTTGGTTTTGCTGTCAGTAAGTTTTGACCCTGACAAAGCTCTGAAATGCTATAATATAGCTCAGAGCACTAAGAAGTTCCTGAAATTCCTAGCTGTTGAGGTAAAAAGTGTCCAGTTTCCAGTTTGTGGTTCTATGGAATAAGCCAAGATCCACTTACGTTAAGATTGTGGTGTGGTCAGAGAATGAGACTGGTTCCTGTCTCACATGAGTGAATTTTTTGAGCATCCTCCCAGTCCTGCTGTATGAATACATTGTCTATACAACTATAACTGTTGTGTGGGTGGGAATGGTGTGAGAATCCCTGTCATCCTGGGTGTAACTCATGTCATATATCTGACCACCCCAAGGAGGATACCAGTTTGCAGAAATACTTCTACGCCATAGAAGATCTAGCATTTGGGGGGAAGAAGAATCCTACTCAGATCCAGTAATAAGTTATAACCCTGGTTAAGGCAAGGGGTCCCCATAATGCCTAGGGCCATTTTTTACCAGCCTGCTGATACATGAGGAGTTCAAGCCCTGAAGGAGATACATTGAGGGCACTGTGAGTGGGATCCCATCCACCTCCACCTGTACCATCACCCCACACCCCTCTTTATCTTTGATCACTTTTATTTCTGTAAAGGAAAGATGTTTCACTATCAAAATAATGCCTCCATGCCACATCCCCTGCCTGTAAGAGGGGAAGTACACAGCGAATAACCAAGTTTCACTAATTTAAGGTTTTCTGCTGAAGATAAGTGTGTCTCTTGTAGGCACACTATTCCCAAGGGAATAGTTATGGATTATGGTGAAAAACTTAGACCTTCTAACAGGGTTGTTAAGCCAATTTGTATGTTTATTAAGTATACCTTTAACCTAGGACTACTCATTGTATTGCAAAAGTTGTATACCCCAGGGATATGCTCACAAACCTTGTCAGGGAGCAGAAATACTGATGCTGTCAGCCACAGCTATGTGCTTCCCTCCAACTATATCCTGTCTTCTGACTGTGTCTCCCAAACCAGCTCATGTCATAATCCAAATTACTATCTAACATAACCATATCTGCACTGTTTAATGAAAAACCAAAAGAGTTACAAATACAAATAGTAATGTTGAACATAATGAACATACATACAAACTAAGAGCAGGAACTACTCTGGGTTTCCAATGTGGGGGCTCTGCACATGGCAGTGCACTATAGCTTGGGGAAAGGATTTGGTGGTGTGGGCTCCTCCTAGCCTGGAGGATGTGAAGTCTTATGGGCTACAGTCTCCATGGAGCAGTTGGTCCCAGAAATGGGTAGGTCAGGCAGTTGTATGAGACAGCAAAGCTCCTCAACAGCTAGGGTAAAGGAAGTTTTGTGTCAGGACCCAAATGAGTTGTGTGGCTGTCTGTATCTTGATATCCATAGCAAGTCTATGCAAGGCTGTCTAAGGCAGTCCTTAAGTTCTGGAGAGTGGCATAGAGAAAGTTAGAGAAGCCTCAAATGAGACAAACACACTCCAGGCAAAGAGTAGAGTAGGGAAGATCTCTAGGTCTCTGGATGTCACACAGAGTGTGCCAATAATTGCCACACAGATAACTGCCCCTCAGACAGGTGTGACCTAGATCAGTATCTTGTGGCCAGATCAGAAAAATATTAATACCAGGGTAGTCCATCCGTGACAACAAACTGCTACTGATTTACACTTGAGGCATAAACCCATTCAAGAAGTCCAGTTATCCAGGCTGCCAACATCAAATAAGTTGTGCATGCCCTGCATTACAGTCTCTGCTGTTACAACAGAAAAAGGACCCATGTGGTACCCTTGACCTCTGAGGGAAAAAACAGAGCCAACAGGGGGGCAGGTCATGGAGCAGGAGCCCTGACGTCAGAATCCAGAAAGTCAATGTGAGGCAACACAAAACCCCTTGCAGCTAAACAGGGGCCCTAAATGGGACCACCTTAAGGTTATTTGAATTGGGACAAAAGCTCCTTTTGAGCCACACAATCTCAAAGAGTAGCAGGAAGGCTGAGCATTCAACATCGCTGCTGCAATCAGACTGTTTATTGTTAAACCTATTTTCCACTGCCCATTCATTCATTCATTCATTCAGGGTAGTTGAAACCTACTGACTTGCTATAAGTGAAGGGCTGCCAGGGCAATTAGCAGATTGTCAGCACAGGCTAGTATAGAGAATGGGGGAGTAGGGGTGGTTAGGCTTGCCCGTGGGAACCATTCCCACTCCAAGCCAATGGCTCTGCCTACCCTAGCTTCTCCTGTCATATTAGGAGCTTTTCCCTTCACAAGGGACACAAAGCAGATTCAGCAAGCAACATGCATGTCTATAGCATTAGACAGTCTCAACCAGCTCTAAAAAGTTTCGATTAGCAATGTATTGCAGTGTGGCAGCTTGACCCCCTCTTTGCTCACCTCGGAAGTTTATCTTAGCTATATGATCTAAGACTCTGTTCTGCCCCAACAGTATCAATTAAATAACTCTCTGCAACTACAGTGAGAGAATAACAGAGAAAGAGCAAGACCATCTCCCCCTCAATATTGGTCTAAGCTCAGGGACTTCATGCTAGCACCTTCCATCTCATTTGCTGTACTTCAGGTTTCAATCAAATGTCATCAGGTTATTTTGGGACTTATTCATGCAACTACAGCCCATCTTTCATTTGCCATATTTCAGTCTCTGGTCTGCTGTCTCTAATATTGCATCATTCAGCCAGCTGTCATCAATAATTTTGGGACTTAGTCATGAGATGATAAGCCATATTGCATTTAGCAAACTTTAGTCATTCACATAGATACACTGACACATAGATGGCGTAGGACAGAAGAAAAGATTGCTTTCTGATTGGGACTGCTCAAGAGAGAGGAGGAGCATCATGATGGCTAAATCAAACGACCATGAGGGCTGAACGCAGCAACTAGCCTGCCTAACCTGACCCTCTGCTGCACTGGGAATGTCAATGAGTTATAAACTTTTTCTCTGAACCACTAACACTTGAAGATGAAAGAGGAAAGAAAAAGATAAAACACATTTGGCATTTGGTATAATGACTCCAAAAAAAGAAACTAAGAACCCACGAGCTAAACCAAAAGCAATTAAGCCGGTATCAATGTCTACAAGGAAAATGCAGCTTTTAATGATTTTCTTGTGGCTCCACTTTTACTTGCAATAGCTCCTTGTTATGTTCTGGGGTGGAGTATATTACAGCCTTAAGGTTTGTTTCCGCAGGATTGCAGAGACATTCATAGCACCAATTAAGGGGCAATCTGAACCCCCCCCAGCTACCTTTTATTTCTGGTTTGCATATTTTCCCACAGAAACACTTAATCATTTGTTCTAAAAAGTTTAATTGGGTGGTGCATCAAGTGGGGTATCGAGTATGGTGTATCAAGCTCAGCATATGCTTGCATTCATGAGGCAAAAATTAGTAAGTCTTGGCAATTGCTAATTATCAGGGTTTTTTTCTCAGTCAAATCACTCTAAAGATTACTATAATTACAGGTTAGCAAAAGATGATATTGAGCAGAAAACCTATTAAGTAAGGAAGCAAGTAAATAAGTAAGTAAATAAATAGGCAGTATAGTGTGGTGGTTTTTTAAGGCTCAGAGCTGCAAACCTGGAGACCTGGGTTTGAGTCCCACAGCTCCCACTTGCATACTGTGGACCCTGAGTAAGTCACTTAACTTTCTTGTGCTCCCATGTCACACCTGTAAACAAGCTAGCAGCCTAATGTGTCTCTCCTGGTTAAATGAAAACCAAAAAAAACTAAATAAAATAAGGACTTCGGCTTCCAGCATGGCAGTTTTTTAGGATTGCAAGCTCCTGAATCGTCTGTAGCACCTGAATCCCCTTAATCTCTGTACCATGAAGGCACTATAGGGGACAACATGAAAATGTAAAAAAACAACACATTTTGAACAGCAATCCCCTAAACAGTGAAACAAACAAACAAAAAAAATTAATATATAAGTAAATTGTACAAGAGCAAACTGCATTGCTAGGATGCTATGCAACGTTATAGTAGAACATGAGTTCCAGAGTTTACTTGTACTCACAGCTGGTAGATGCCAGGGCCTAGAGGTCCAGTCTGCTTTGCCTCAATTTATATGGGCATGGCCATGTGATTCAGATTCCATTTGAGATGCATGCTGGATATCCCAGAGCATTCATCACATCAATTTGCTACTGTGTCATCTCAGGTAGAAGGCAGAGCAGAGGTAAAATATGTATAAAGTCAATGTGCTTAGGCAGCACTCACTTTGCTTGCATAACTTGGTGCTATAGTGACAGTGGGATAAAGCAAGCAGGTTCAAATCGTATGCACTGGTTACAGGACACAATTATTGTACAGCAGTTTGTGGCATGCAGTATGAAATAGGGTATTAAATAAAATACATATACGCAAACAGAAAAGGTTGCTAAACGTACTTGGTAGTGACTTCACTTCCAAATATTTCATAAGCACTTTCCTCCTGGCTCAAATATCAGGAATAATGAGAGCTTATAATTCGAACACAGGCACACACACACACACACGCACACACACACACACACACACACACACACACACACACACACACACACACCCACACCCACACACACACACTCCAAATTATAGCCTAGAAATTTCTGTCCTGTGACTCATGAGTGCAAGGTACAACATGGGGGGAAGAGTATCCCTCAGATCCTACTAACGGTATTTAGTTATGATGTTAGAACATACTGTCTGTGGGACGCTGGGTTGATCTTTGACATACAGTTTCAGTGGAAATCATAGTGGGGGCCAGGTTTCCTTACTTTGGCTGCATTTTGTGGTTACAAGAATAGCTATCTATCCAACTATGGATACATACATTTATTTTACTGGTATGGTAGGTAGGATCAGTATAGTTAGGGTGGAATACATTGTTCAGTGCAAAACCCCAAACTTTTTACTTAAATAACTGGGGCAGCGTTCAATGAACTTGCCCTGAATGTTAGCCTGGGAGGCAAGTCCATAAGAAGTGGAACATTTCATGACAGCCATGTATGCTGCTGCTGAGATCTGGACATGTCACAGTAGCAATAAAAATCTAATTATCAGGTGGTTATTAAACCTTTTACTTTCTCTTACAGCCTAGATGATACAGACTAATATTCGGAAACATTTAGGGTGAATGGGCCAGTGCTCAGCCAATGCCTTTCTGAAGTTTTGAGGAAAGGATCACTCTGTTTCAGACTTATAATGACTGGGTTAGACAACTTAATTTGATATGCATAATATATGCATACATGGGGACTCTATATAGGAATATAGGAACTTCTTGTCTCAGAACAGGAAGATCAGGAGCTTAAAGAGCACAGAAGAAGTAAGTAAGTTGGGAGAAGAAAAAAAAAATAAACAGAGGAAAGAGTAAATATTCCAAGCAGTTAAGGGGCCAGAAATAAGATATGATGGGAGTGGTGCAGTGCAGTGGCTGTGGAGCAGCAGTCTTCTGGGAGACTTTCTGGAGGATGCGGTATTGTCTCATCTGCAGGCACCTCTGTGGGATGAGGGAAGAGGTTGCTCATCTCCAGACTGAGTTGCCCAGGATTTGGGGGACCTCCTCTCCCACCCAGGGACCACCACGGCCACTGCCATTGCCTCAGAGGTTGCCAAGAAAGAGGAGTGGTTGGACCACAGTGGGCTCAGGGAGGGTGAGGGTGATGGAACAGAGGCACATCCCTCCAGTTGTACCTATCAACAATTCATATGCCGTTCTGGCAAAGTTTGGTTCCTCTATGAAGGCAGCCACAGTGGAGACCAAGGAGGATGCTGGGAACCTCCACAAAGGAGACCCACAGAAGAGTGGCATGGGACCCCATAGGGGAAGGAAATAGCTCCTGGTGGGAGACTCCATTGTTAGGGGGTAGAACTGGGGGAGGAAGGTGAGAGGGAGCTAAGGTGCCTGCCTGGCACCATGGCTTGGAGGGACAGGGAGCGAATTCTCAGGATCACCGGAGCAGCTGGATGCTATTGTCCACCTTGGGACAAATGATCTGGCTGAGAAAGAGATCAGAGGAGTGCAGAAATAGTTTGTGGAGTTGGGGAGGGGCCTTAGACAAGTAGCACACATGGTAACCTTCTCAGAGGTGCTGCCTGTCTATGGCATGGGTGAGGCTAGGGTGCTTCACACCATGGGATTCAATTAGTGGTTGAAAAATTGGTGCAGAGCTCAGGGATTTGGCTTCATTGTGGACTGGGGTTCCACCTGGAGTGATGCAGGCATATACTGGCATGATGGTCTGCATCTGTCCAGGAGGGGAACCAGGATCCTAGGTGATAGGTTTAAATCCTTCATTGGCAAGCATTTAAACTAGACAAGGAGGGAGGCATGGAAAGGAGCAGGGAAATCCTAGCCCCCCCAAAAAATCAGGGTAGTAAGTGAGGTAAACATCAAGATAGAGATGTTGATAGGGAGAAGGGCAGGAGTAAATGGAGAAAATGACAAAGGCCATAAGGACAGGGATGGGGCAAAAAAGGGTAAGGCCATTGAGAAATGGAAGGTAATGAGTACCAATGCCCGTAGTCTGGGAAACAAGCTCCTTGAACTGGTGGCCTTAATGGAAGAGGGATGCCTGGATATTGTAGCAGTCACAGAAACATGGTACACAGACTGGGATGTTAACATACCAGGGTACACAACCTACAGGAGAGACAGGGAGGGGAGAAGAGAGGGAGGAACAGCTTTCTATGTAAGGGAAAGGACAAAAAGCAACAGAACAAGAGTAAACAGGGAGGAGAGGAGTCACTGTGGGTCACCTTAGAGACTGGAAATGGCACCACAATCCACACAGGGGTTTTATACAGACCTCCATGTCAGAGGGAGGGAATGGACAAGGATATGATAGAAGGCATCCTTAGGATGGCAGAGAAAGGGGAGATACTGTTGATGGGGGACCTGAATATGCCAGATGTTAACTGGAGCACCTTTGCTGCAGCCACATCCAAGAGCAGGGCCATTAGACTTTGACGGCAGATAAGGACCGCTAGGCCCATCTAGTCTGCCCATTTCCCTACCTACAGGATAGGCCGCAGATCCTAGTTAACCAACAGCCTATTTCTTCCTACCCCCCACAAGAATTGCCTTATGTCTGTCCCATGCATTCTTGAATTCTCCCACAGTTTTAGACCCCACAACCTCCTCAGGAAGGCTGTTCCATGCATCCACTACCCTCTCTGTGAAATAATACTTCCTCACATTGCCCCTGAACCGCCCTCCTTCTATCTTTAAATTGTGTCCCCTTATTCTTGCAAGTCTCTTTTTCTGAAAGATGCTACCCTCTTGGACTTTGTTGATTCCACTGAGGTACTTAAAAGTTTCTATCATGTCCCCCCTCTCCCTTCTTTCCTCAAGGGTATACATATTAAGCTCCTTTAGTCTCTCCTCATGTCGACTTCTTTTGCAGACCCTGCACCATTTAGTTGCCCTCCTCTGACTACCTCTATCCTGTCTATGTCCTTGCAGAGATGGGATCTCCAGAACTGGACACAGTACTCCAGATGGGGTCTCACCAACTGTCTGTACAGAGGATAACAACTTCCTGTTTTCTGCTGATGATGCCTCTCCCACACATCCCAGTATACCCCCAGCCCTCCCTACTGCCTTCTCACATTGCTTGCTAACCTTAAGGTCATCTGATATGATTACCCCCAGGTCCCTTTCCTTTTTTGTTGTTGTTACTACCTCCCCACCCATTGTGTATTCTTCCCCTGGGTTCTTGTTTCCCAGGTGCATTATTTTGCACTTCTTTGCATTGAATCCTAGCTTCAGAATGCTCTACAGGTGGCATGCCTCAGACAGCTAGTTTTGGAACCCACCCATGAGGGAGCAATCTTAGACCTTGTACTCTCAAATGGGGACAGTGAGAGGATCTCAGATCTAGAAGTGGGTTGCCATATGGGAACAAGTGACCACCAAACAGTGTGGTTCATGAAAAACTCAGCTACAGAGTCAAGCCATACAAATGTGAGAGTACTGGACTTCAGGAGGGCTGACTTTTGCAAGATGGGAGAGTGCCTTAGAAAAGCACTAGCAAACAGACTAGAAGGAGGGGTGGAGCAACAATGGGGAAACATCAAAACTGCCATCACAGAGGCAAAAAGCCTTTGTGTGAAGCAAATAAACAAATCAAAATGAAAGAAAAAGCCACCATGGCTCTCAAAAGAGGTGGTGGGGAAGGTTAAGGAGAAAAAGATAGCATTTAGGAAGTATTGGGAAACAGAAGGAGCAGGACAGAGAGCTGTACCAGTTAAGGCAGAAGGAAGCAGGGAGGGAAGTCAGAATAGCAAAGGCCCAAACTGAGGAAAAGATAGCCAACTCAGTTAAGAAGGGGGATAAAACCTTTTATAGGTACATCAGGGAGCATAGAAAGACAAAGGGAGGGATAGTGAGGCTGAATAGAATGGACAGTGGGCGGGCAGGAGAGAGAGACAGTGAAAAAGCAGGGATACTGAGTGAATATTTTTGCTCAGCATTCACAAAAAAGGAGGAGGGGGAGGTGCCTAATCCAATTAACAGAAGCACTCTTGAAGGGGAGGGGGGGTTGATCCCAGTCCTTTCACAGAAGAAAGGGTACTGAAAGAATTCCTAAAACTGAGGGTGAACAAAGCAATGGGGCCTGATGGAATTCACCCCAGAATTTAAAAGAATTAAGGGGAGAACTAGTGACACCACTGACTACCCTTTTTAACAAATCATAAGAGGATGGTGTGGTACCTGAGGACTGGAGGAAGGTGGATGTGATTCCTCTTCACAAAAGTGGGAGCAAGACAGAGGCAAGAAACTACAGACCTGTCAGTTTGGCCTCTGTGGTAGGGGAAAGTGATGGAATCACTTCTGAAGGAAAGAATTGTTAAGTACCTACAGACCAGTGGGGCACATGACAGAAAGAAATAAAATACTGATCCGATACAAATTCCAGGGTGGCAGGCTGGCCTGTAATCTGGGCACTGTCATTTTCTGTATCTTTAGGAGCATTATGTGGTCTATGTGGTTTGCACCAACTGGACTTGTCCAGGGTTCCTTTCTTTGGCCCCTGTCAGCTGGCAGGAACTAGATGGAACATGCAATTCTACTGAAGGTTAGCCATGTACGTTAACTGGTCAGATCTCGGAGGAGCAAGCTCTATTGGTAATCTGCAATACAGATAGAAATATTGGTCCTCTTAAGATCTTGGGACTATAAAAAAAATAGATCATGTAAATTTTCCCAAAAAGCAGTCCACCACTCCAGCGGTGTATAAAAAATAATGAATACAGATTCAGGCGCATCTATACAAGTCCTATAATGCCATGACTACCTCAGGGTTGTGAGAAGGGAAGTTTTAAGTCACCATAGCCCAGGGTGTCCTGGAGATCTGGGCCGTCCAGACCAGACAGTAATATATCTCACACACAAAAAATAAATAAATAAATAAATAAACACGGAAAGGGGCCAGGATTATGGGAGCATAGCGAGAGGGGAGGTGGTGAATTTTGCATTCACAGTGGTAACTTGCATGTCTGTCTCTCTCCCTTTTGCTCAGGTAAAGTCTGCAAGTGAGAGGTGTTAGATGCAGCCATGCTTCCACCTCTGAGCAGAGCAGAGAGTGGCAGGGTGTGCAAGGGGCCGCCTGCAATGCCAGGATTGGGACAAGGTGCAGCCACTGTGGAACAGTCTGAGAAGGAGGAACTGAGCTGAATTACTACCACTGCTGTGGAACACACCCAGACATGGCATCAGCAGATCTCTGGATCATCCATTTGGGAGGCCAAGGAAGTGGCGTCACCCCCTTGGCAAGAAACTTTCTTACAGATTTGGAAGGACATGAATATGATGACAGTGGTGGCCTAGGAACATCTTAGTATGGTTCAAATGTTACCTAAGGTTGGTGGGACAGGCTATGGACTATAGGACACTGGAGTGGGCCGGTAGAATGCTGCAATGGGGAGGTCAGGTGGTTCCCCATACCAATTACAGATCAGTCAGGGTGCACCCCCTTTCATAGGGGGCCTAGACATATGAATCACCAGAATAGAGCTGGCAGTGGGAGGCGTGGAGGTAGTTTCTGATGTTCAGGAAAGCAGGTGCACTTGAAGGGGTTTAGGTAGTGGAGGGGGGAAAACCACCATCCGATGCAAGCTGGAGGTGGTCTAGTGGGAAAAAAGAGAGGAGGGAGGATCCCAGCCTGGGGTTTACACCAGAGCTGTGAGGAGTAGGGGCCCCAGGGTGAGGCCCCTGAAGGGGAGAAGGGCTCATGTCTCCACACTGGCTCCAACTGGTACAAGCAAAAGAGGAAGGGCACTGGATGTACATCTGGGTAGTGGCTTACAATTTAAGGAAGTTTTATGAATTGAACGGGTGGAACCAGGTGTGCATCTGGGCCAAAGAGGTGTGTAATTGTTAACAAAATACAAAAGGAATGGAAGTTTATTGGATGTTTATTGGTGATTTAATTTGAATACTGTTGGTGTATGATAAACAGAAGTCTTATAATGAACATAACTGCCGACTGAGCACCCACATTTAAAGTGTGTGGTGTGGAGCTTCTGGGGGGAATAGTCAAGAGACAATGATTGCTTAAAAGAAACAGCATTTATTTTAACAATAACGCAATCCATACAGGAATATTGGTACTTCAGGATAATGTCCCATCCTGCAATTATAGGATGTTTTTAAAGCAACTCTGAGAGCAACCATGATCTTATATCAGATAAAAAGAAATAAACAAAAGAAAAAATGTATAAGGAGATAGAAAAGAAATTAAAAGAGCTAACTAGAATACTAACAGATTATAATAAATATAAAGATGAGTGATGAGTGGGAATATTACAAAATGAAAAAAATCAAGAACTAATTTATTAGGAAAACAAATCCACTAAATACAATAACTCAGACAAATCAGTAAAACTATTGGCTAATTTATTTCATAAATAAAGAATGAAAAATATTATTATAGAAATGAAAGACAAAAATGGGAATATTAAAAAAAATCTAATGATTAAATAGCAGACATATTCTGTGAATATTACAAAACCATATATCACAATAATTTTATTCCAGACCCTAATATATTATCTGAATTTTTTGATAAAGCTAATATAAGCAAAACATCTTTTCACTATCACCCTGCTAATCAAAAAGAAATCAAGGACCCAATAAAATCCTTACCCGGGGAAAAAAAACCTGGGTTTAGATGGGTTGACAAATAAATGTTATCAAGCCTTTGAAAAAGAACAGACCCCATGGATAATGAACTACCACCCTCAATGCAATTAGCCAAAATTATATTAACCCACAAAGAGGGTAAACCACTAGAAATGCTGGAAAATTATAGTCCTATAGCCGTACAAAACACTGACTACAAGTATGTTTGTTATGTTGTGGAGTTTCTTATTGTGCCTGCCTGTTTACATTGTAATATTGATTGTGTGTTTTTTGTCTTTCCCTGGTCAAGCCTGTAAACGGGCCATGTGGTCCAGTGCTTTTTTACCCAGTTAACAAAGTTTTAAATAAATAAAAATAGCTAAAATAATAAATAACATAATTCAAAATCATATAAACTCATACAAGCATACTAATCAATTTGGTTTTATAATAGGGTGCAACATTGTGCAAGCAAACAGGAAAATTCAAACAGCTATACATCTCATTAATAATAAAAATAAATACAAAAATGACATATATTATGGGATTGCCATAATCCCAAGTAAAACATTTGATCTTATAAATAGAGGCTACATTTTTTATATGTAACCTAAATGGGGTATCTCTCAAGAATTAATAACACTAATAAAACAGTTATATAAAAACATTATAGGCCAGATATTCAAAGGGGTTGCACTTGGTGCAACCGAGTTGCACTGGTGCAACCCTGCAATGCTCCTTGGGGTGATATTCAAAAGGATGACCTGCGCAGCGCAAGTCCCAATGCACTGGGTCACATTGGTATTCTATGTGGCTCATTTGAAGGGGGCATGCCCATGCATATGTGGCACATCCCGATATTCAGCCCGGGATGTGCCACACATCTGTTGGCACAACCCCCAGATGCGTCGCATACCGGGGCACAAAGTTGAACCTGCAAATTGTGGCTCAAATGCTGGCCACCCACAGGTAGGCTGCTGTACCACAGGGCACAACACAGCAGCTGCCTGCCATGGGTGGTCACCTACCCAGCATGAACACTGTCCTCAAGCACCCATATGACCTTGACCTTGGTTGTCTAGTGGTCTCCTCACCCCACCTGTAGCACTGATCAGCATGTACTGGATAGTACAATACTCCCTGGTAGTCTAGTGGTAACCCCGCTCCCTCCCAGTAGCCATGAGCACTGTAATTGTCAAAAGGCATTGTCCCTGGTGATCTAGTGGTACCCCCCTCCCCTCCTGCTGCACTGCTCACTGGAGCCCCATAGTGTAGTAAAACCCTGGTGGATTAGTGGCACCCCTCACCCTCACAGGAACCCCTGCACACACAGCACCCTCTGTCATTAGCAGATGGCATCAACCCACTCACAAACCACCCAGCTGCCTGCTGAATGGCAGCATACAGTAGCAGCTGTAAGTCTATTAGTCCACAGTGTGGACCTATGGGCTTGCAGTGCTCACTGTGTAAGTCATTCGCAAATATGTGGTGCCCATCCATATATTTGTGAATGACTCATACAGTAAGCACTGCAAGCCCATTGGTCCACACTGTGGACCAATAGGTTTACAGCTGCTACTGTACGCTGTCATTCTGTGGGCAGCCGGGTGGTATGCGGGTGAGTTGATGCCGCCTGCCGATGATGGGGGAGCTGTGTATGCAGGGGTCCCTGTGAGGGTGGGGCTGCCACTGGACCACCAGGGTTTTACTACACTATGGGGCTCTGGTGAGTGGTGCATTGGGAGGGGAGGGGGTACCACTGGGTCACCAGGGACAATGCCTTTTGACAATTATGGTGATCGTGGCTACAGGGAGGGAGGGGGTTATCACTAGACTACCAGGGAGTATTGTACTATCCAGTACATGCTGATCAGTGCTATGGGGAAAGAGGGGTGTTACAACTAGACAACCAAGGATTCATGACAGGTTAAATGCATCTATGCAGGGCACCAGGCACATTTCACTGGGATGCCCTGTGCAACACATGCAAATGGTGCCATAATGACATGCAAAATGGCCCCATTTGCACCTTGCATTCATTATGGCCCCATTTGAATGCCCATGTCTGAATGTCATGGGCGATGTACCCAGAGAAACTACAGTTGTGCTGGAGCATTCCTGGTCCTCCCTGTCTGGGGAATGCGCCAGCGCATTGTACTTGCACCATGCACATTCTGTGCCATATTCAATGGTGATGCGCTATGACACATCACCTTTAAATATCACACTGTCTTGGCCCCAATGCAGCTCAGTTGCACTGTGCTGCCACTTGCACCACTGTCTGGTGCAGTCTGAATTTCTCTCCATTTTGGCTAAATTTCAAATGAACAAATTCCTGACCTCAGACTTTTGAATGCTAAATGGCATGTACCAAGGATGCCTGCTGTCCCCAACCATTTTTTTTATTAGGATTATAATCTCTACTTCAAAGCATAAGAAATAACCAAAATATAGAGGGTATCAAATTTGAACACAAACATCTCAAACTGAGCATATTTGCTGATGATATTTTACTAATCATAAAAAACATTCATACCTCCTTGGAAGCATTCCTTCAAGAAGTTAAAACACATTCAGCAATGGCAGGCTATCAAATTAATAAAAGCAAGTCAGCAATAATGAAAATAAAAAAAAATAAAACCCACAATATTGAAAAATATGAAAAAGACTTCTATATACAGCCCTCTATTACATACTTAGGCATTCATCTGTCTCCCAACCATCAAAAAACATTAAAATAAACTATGATAATGCAAAACAAAAAATAACTGTCTAGAAAATTGGAGAAATCTCTCTTTGTCCTTATGGGAGTGTATTGATACAATAAAAATGATGGCAATGCCCCATTTTATACTTCAAAATATTTTAGGCTCCCCATCACAAGCTTAGTTTGCTGACTTAAAAATGTTTTTTTTTTTCAAAATTTTTATGGGGGAGGGAACCACGGATAGCATGGAGGGTTCTGATTACACCAAAGGGAATTGGGTTGCACTGATTCTAATCTTTATATGGAATCCTATGTACTGGCATTGTTATACCAATGGGTATTCTTGCTAGATCAAGACAATAAACTATATCAGGAAGTGCTTTCCAATACAAAAGTCCAAATGTCTACTCTACACAATCTTTACTTGGCTCATGACATTTTTAAAAAGGAAAACAACATTCTCTGTTCCTGGCTACAACAGATATTTAAAAGAATCAAGCTTCAGATTCCTTGGCTATACTTAAAAATGTGGCCAAATAAAAGGCTATGGCAAGATAATAAAACACGTAATTACAAATTTCCATAACAGTAATAAATTAACATGGAATGATATTGTATGGGATTCATTTCCATCATATGAGCAATTAGAAAATACTACTAAAAGAACCAAATTGAAATAAATTACAATATTATATTATACAGAAAAAAACTTTGGAAAATTAAAAAAAAAATGAATAACGATTCCAATAATTTCCAAATAGAAACTGTTAACCAGAAAATAATGATAAGAAAAGGTTAAGAAAAGCTCTTAGCAAAATTTTATGAAATTTTAGTAGCAAGTAATGGAGAAAGCACAAAAAAAATAAACAAAATATGGCAAAAAGAGGCAGATGTGAACTTAATTAATTCATATTGGGAATTATCAAGAATACAAAGTAATAAACTTTATGTTATGGCAAAAAATAAAACTATTCAGAGAAAGATCCTAGACCATGCTTATATAACTCCAACTCTAATATCAAAAATCAATCCGGAGTACCCTGATTTATGTTGGCATGGTTGTGGGAAAAGAGCCACACTTCTTCATTGTCTATGGGATTGCCCACAGATCAAAGAATGATGGTGTAGGTTTAACATAATTTTACAAGATATAATAAAGATATCGATTCCACTGCATCTGGTATATTTTTATTTAATAACACAATAAAAATAACTCAGGAAAAAGTGAATATAAAAATGGTTGCACTGGCAACAATGGCATTAAAAAGACAAATTTTGGATCACTGGAAAACAAAAGTACTCCCATCTTTTGTATTACAGAAATGGTGGTATACCATTAAAGCAACACTCTTAATAGAGAAGTTCATATACAAAATTGATGAAACACAAGATGGCATACATGGTACCCATTAGAGAGAAATGAAAGAGAACATGTCATCACTACTTTGATTAGGAAGACCCTAAGAATTTGTTATACTTGAAAAAGAAAAACAATAAAAAAATTAGTTACCAATGATTCTCAAGAATAATAAATACAATACTTGTCTTTCCATCACAGTCACATACAGTAGTTACTCTTATGAAATATTAGAAGGTTCAGAAAGTATAAAAGTGAATAAATTGAATATATACTGTATATATATTCCAATATTGTAAGTAGATAAAGTGTATGTGTATGTGTGTGTGTGTGTGTGGGGGTGTCCAGATATTTAACTACGATATTCATGTTTGTAATGAAATCATTCAATATGCCTAACATATGTAACAATTTTGTTTAATGAAAACCAATAAAAATATTGTGAAAAAATAGTATAGGACAGAAAATGACTAAAAGCCCCAAAAGTCTACCTTGTTTTTCCAACCTAAAATACAGGTGAGAAAAGTGGGCCAGTGGCTTCTTCAATTTGGCTTAAAGCTGGGGCAGAAAAATTCAGTTCAGCTTTGAAAATTTGGCCAAACCACTTTGGCTTCCTATGCAGCTACTGGCACATAATTTAAAAGACTGCAAGTAGGAGGGTTAAAAAGCCTTGGCATCAGCAATGAATATTAATTCAGTTCAGTTCAGTTTTAGTTTATTATTTGTATGTATATAAAAATGTTGTCACACATACAAGATTACATTAATAGACAAACAAGTATTCAACTTAAAACTTTTCATCAAAATTTCCCTATCTAGATTTAAGTTAAAATCAGATCATACATTCCATCTTAAATTCATAGCAATTTTCTGTACAAAACTTGCAATTGCAAAAATTTGATTTGTACATCTACAATTTAGGGCAGTCATCAGTTTCTATTGCTTATACATTACTCCCAGATTGTCACAATGTTGCTTAATGTACAATTCTGTCTCGTACAAAAGCTGTACAGTTAAAAAGGAGGTGTGTACTTGATACCACTGCTTCCTCACAGCTTAAACAAACATTTACACAATTACCATTTGTTTTCTTACACAAACCTGTGAGTATACCAAATCTTCCCCTTGCTAAGACTTTTCTCTGTTTTACATGTTCACATTTTAACAGATACTTTCCCATTTCAAATTTTGTTTTTATGTATTCTGAAGGGTCATTTTCCCAGTACGCTCTCATTCTAATGTAATCTACTTTTTTTGCATTATCCTCTAATCTCTGTATTGCCTCACTAGCAAATCTGGAAGGGTTTACTAGGTATCTAAGGATATAATTTTACACCACTCCATTTTTGTGAAGTTCACCATTTAATATTCCAAACCAGGTTAGTTCTTTCCCACCTTGCCATTTTTTTTCATCCAACCAACATTCACTTATTATACTTCCTTCTGGAGAGGTAGCATTTTTCTCCAGAGCAGTAATGCCTTTTTCAATGTTCTAACATAGAATGATAAGGTTCCAGTTTCCATTCTGATCCCTGCTGCCAAAGCAAAGCTGGGTAATCCCAGTAGATTTCTTAAGTAGTTATTTTGTATTATCTCAAGTTCTTTTAAATTGTTTTTGTATATTATTCCCCAAACTTCTGCCCCATACATCATTTGTGCTTCTACTTTCGCTCTTAAGCATTTGTATTGGGCAATAAAAGAATTTCCTGCCATTGTATTGACAAAGTGTCTAATACCATTCAACACTTTTGCTACCTTGTTACAGACTGATTCAATATGATTTTTCCATTTTAAATGTTGTTTAAATACCACTCCAAGGTAACAGAAGTTATTTACTTCCTCAATCAGTAAATTTCCAATTTTCCTTTTGCTCAGATTCCTTGTTTGGTTCCTAAAAGTCATTATTTTAGTCTTTTCCTGATTTACTGTCATATCCAGTTTTTTAAGGCCTCTGTTGTCACCCAGATTGTCCACATTAATCCTAGTTTTGCAGATGATGCAGTGATCTTTGCAAGCAATCCTGACCCCTTACTCCTTGAACTGGACCTTTAAACTGGCTTTACAGCTGCTGAACATTGGCTGAACAGACACAAACTGGTCTTGAACTATAAAAAGACCAAGACCATGCTCTGCTCCTCAGCCCAAAGCAAGCAAAAAGGCTTCCCCTAGCAATCCTGAATGACGCTGGTTTCACTCTGGAACTAGTCCCCCACTTCAAATATCTGGGTATCACATTTGACTCGAGCCTGCCTTTCACTCAGCATATCAACATCACTGCTAAAGCCTTCAACCCCAGGATCAGCATCCTCTATAGACACAGACACAACCTAACATTTGAAGGCCTGAATCTGGCAATAAACAGCTCACTCATAGCCCTCATTCACTATGGCCTGGCTATTTACAGCTCCACAACTGACTCTGCTCTCCAATGCCTCTCAACTGCTCTAAACAAAGCCTGCCATCTGCTCACCAATGCCCCAAAGCTCACCCATACCTGTGAGTTGTATGCTCAGACTGGCTGGCTCCACTTGAGTGACAGAATCCGATATCAAACCTGCCTCCTTGTAAAAAAGGCTGCTCTACACCCACTTCCCCCTGGGGTACAGAGACTCCTAGATCCACCTTCGAATTCCAGACACACCAGGAGCTCATCCACCTAAATCTTCCATGTGCCCAGGTATTGGACTACCATGGCTCAGCATTCTTTTGCTCACCGTGCTCCTCTCTGGACAAATGGCCTACCTCCAGACATCTCCAATGCCACTACACTGGGGTCCTTTAAATGTAGGCTGCATCAGCACCTCACTGGTAGTAGCTTCTGTATGAGTCACCACTAAATCTCTGCACACAACAATGGACTACCCCCAGCACTTTTCCATTTGTATTCTTCCTAGATAGTATCTCAGCAGCACTTTGCCTCACCCCTGTACACACTCTCTCTCCTCTTCACCCATGCCCTATCCTAGCCCCCCACTCCTGCCTTTCTTAGCACTCCTCCATTACATTATCCCCCTCCTCTGTCATTGTCACTTTAAATGATGCAGGCATACCTTGTACTATGCCTCAGCACACCTTATTATCTGTTGTCAGAGCCACCAAATGTATTGTTTGTACACTATATTTTGTGTGTTATATATATATATATATATATATATATATATATATATATATACCTATCAAATCTGCATTTTGTCCACCATGATTGTGACTCCTCAGTTAATGTAATGATGTGGAACCTCTCAACAAGCAACCACTCACAGGTGTCTTCCAAGATCTTTAATAAATAGATAAATAAATAATAGTTTTGTTCGTGACAGCAATATCGCGTCATCCACATATAGTAAGAGTTGAATATCATTCCCCTTTATTTTGGGGGGAAATGATTTGACTTGCTTTAAATCCTCCACTAATATGTTGATATACAAATTAAGCAAGGTAGGGGCTAAAATGCACCCTTGCTTAACTCCACTATTTACATTTATTGGACTTGTCATACTCCCTTCCTTACTATATTTTATCACAATTATATTGTCCTTATGGAGAAGTTTAATGACATTTAATAGTTTTCCATGTATATCTTTTTCAGCCAAAATATCCCATAGTGTTCTATGGTTAACCAAATCAAAGGCTGCCTTAATGTCAATAAATGCTGCTTAAATCTTTGTTTTCTTTATAATTACATAATTTTCAATTATGTGTCTCAAAATAAAAAGTTGATCCACTGTTGATCTCCCCCTACAGAAGCCAGCTTGCACTTTTGATAACATTTTATTTCCTTCCATCCAATACTGGATTCTTTTCTAAATCAATTCAGAAAATATTTTTTGATTGATATTCAACAAAGTAATTGGAAGGTAATTTTCTGGTTTCTCTGTAGACCCTTTCTTATGTATTGGTACAAATATTTCTTCATTCCAGTTGTTTGATAATGTCATATATTTTATTATATTTCTATACAAACTCAATAAGATCTCAGCCCACCAATCAACATTAATATGATATAATTCTGCACCTATGGTATCAGTGCCTAGGTTCTTATTTTTCTTTTGTGATTTTATTGCGTCTACTACTTCTTTAGTAAAATCCAACCATTCTTTTCTACCCTGTTCACACTTTCTATCCCTTCTTGGAATAAACCGCTATCTTTATAAAAAATTCCTCATAATAGTCTATCCATCTTTCTGGTGGGATGACTGCTAATATATTAAACCTACTGTTTTTTGTGCCCTGTGCCACCATTCTCCAGAAAGCACTGCCATCGTTCTCCTTAATCGTGCATTGCAGTTTACTCCGGAGCTCTTTTTGATAATCCTTCTTCTTTTTCATTAACATAACTTTATATTTAGCTTTTAAATTCTTCAGAGTCTTATGGCTGTCTAAGTCATTACATTTTACTATCTTTCTTCCCACTTTTTGCAGCAATTTCCTTTTTTTGGTGACATTCATCATCAAACCAATTTGCTATATATATGTTTTAATTTTTTTTGACTTTTATTCTGCTGCCCTTCCAATTTCTTCACTATTCTTTGTTCAGTAGCTCGATAGGGCACAAATAACTCTTCTTTCTCTGTTCCTACCACATTTCCCTTTAGAATTTCCTCTAATTGTATCACAATGTTGTTTCATATCCTCTATTTCCTTTGTTTTTATAAAATTACATAGATGTTCTTAATTTACTTTTTGCCATTTTATTTGTTTGATTTTTCTGATTTCCATATTATTATCTATCCATTCCCATTGAGTTTTGTTCTCATTTGACATCCCATTTTTGCATTCCATCCATATTTTAATTGGTCTATGGTCACTGTCCTAGTTATCCATCACTTCCAATTTGTATATCCTATTACAGGAATACACATCTACAATTTCATAGTCTAACACGCTCATACCTTGCTTGTAGATTAAAGTGCCTTTTCCCAACTATCACCATAGCATCTCCCATTTAATATATGCATATTCAGTTTATTTAGCACCTTTAGAAATACTTCCCCTGCTTTATTTTTCTTATTGTCCATTGATTTCCTAAGTGGGATTAAAAAAATGTCATCCAGGTTCCAATGTGTACTTTTCTCTTCTAGCTCTATATCTACCCTTACATTACAATCCCCTGCAGTTAGAATCATCTTGCCTGGGTATTTATTTTGCAATTTTTCCACTATATTTAAAAATGTGTTAATGCAAGCTTCTATGGGAGATGCTTTGGTGTCCGGCGGGAAGTACATATTAATCAGGAGGCGTTCCCACTCTATTACTAATAGAGATTTCTAAAACCTGTATAAAATGCCTTCTGTCATTCCATAAACATTTACATGTCAGGTCTTCATTTACCTTTACAAAAGTACTAATTCCACCTGATGGTCTACCAAATTTTGCATTTTTCCTAGCTTGGATATGCCATCCTTGATATCCCTCAACATAACAATCTTCTGACTTATTTACCCAAGTTTCTTGTAGCATAATTATATGTGCTTGTTTCATGAATTTTACTATGCCATTATCTCTGAATTTGCACAATACATCTGCTATATTCCAGCTAAGTATTGTTAGTTGATTTTCGATCTCTCCATTCTTGCTTCTGGTATTCAGATACTTTCTCCTATTTCCTTAGTAACCTGTAAACATTCCTCCTCATTACCATTTTCATCTTTTCTATCTTCAGAGAAAACAGACTCCAGTACTATTACATCAAGACTGTGTGACTGTTACAGTGTGGTGCTATTATTTATTCTTGGACCTCTTTGTTGTCTCCCTCTAATCATCTTTCCATATGTCTCCTCTTGTAATAGCATGTGTTCACTTTCTCTATAGATTTTATATAGTTAGATATTCCTTGTTGTATTTTGTTCTCTTCTGACTTTTTTGAATTTGCTTTCCACTTTGGAGACTCTTTCCCTACCAAAACATTTTTGTCCTCCTTCATTAATGGGATAGTTATATCTGCATTTATACCCAATTCTTTCAGCTGTTCTTTTGCTTCCAGTATCCTTTTTCTAGTGTTTTTATTCTTCAGGACCAAACAGATCCATCCTCTCTTTTTCTCACCATGATATCTGTATGTTGAGCCTAACTCATTCCATGTGATTTTATTCCTCAGAACTCCTTTAAAGACATTATACATTGCCAACTTTAATGTCATATAGTTCTCATTTTTAGTTTTAGGAATGCCTCTCAGATACACTCTTGGTACTATCTCTCCTTTTTCTATTTGGGCTTCTTTCTTTCTCTCAAGGTTGGAGCCACTCACCTCAATAGCTCCTTTTTCGATTTCCATATTTTCCTTCCCTTTCTGTACTATTGGGCATTCTTCTATGATTCTATAGCTCCTTAACTGTCCATCTTCAGCTATCTGAATTGTCCTTTCCAGCTCTTCTCCACCGCTGCCTCCATTTAGAAATTCTTGACTCTTATTTACTTTATTTTCTTTCCTTTTAAAATTAGGGTTTCCCTTTCCTCTTAACTTTCCTGCTGTCATTTTGTCTTTTGTTTGTTTTTTATCTCTTTTAGTTTCTTTCTTATTTTCCTGAATATCCAGGACCAGAGATCTTGTCTCTTTTATTACTTTCCTATCAATTTCTTCTGTTGTTTTCCTAATCATTTCTCTGTTACTTTTTTTAGTCTCCTTACTTAAGCCACTAAATTTAGCATCCTGCTTTCTATTTCCTATTTCTAATGAGATCGTCTCCCTTTCTTTATTTATCTGTGTATTTATCAGGGATGTCAAATTAATTAGTAGCTCGTTGTTCAAAAGAATCCCATTTCTTATTTCACCTAATATATCTAATATCTTCCCTTGAGGCTCCTGCTGTAAGCTTTTTTCAGCTTTTGAGATTTCTGAGCCTCTTTCCTGAATTATATGTGGAATATCAGGGGGATATTGAGAAGGTGGGTCTAACTTAGTTCTTAAAATGTAAGGGTAAGGAATGCTTCTAACTCTCCCAAAAAGGATCTGCTGGGATATTGGTGGGAAACATCCCTAACAGATTTCCCTCCTGCCTTATTTTTTTGTTGATTTTTCCTCATACTGAGTTGTTCTTCTAGGGAGTCCTTCATTTGGTATCCCTGTTTTCTTTCATTATGTTTTTCTAACCCTCCTTCATCTTCTACTTGTTCACCAATATTTCTAAACTCTTCTTCAAATTGACTGTCTTTTTCTAGACTTCTAATAGTTTTTATTAATGGGTGCTGCATTTGCATGGAGACTTCCCTTTCTGATACCCCTTTTATCGGGGAAGAACTTAGGGGGATAAAGTAGGCACTCTGAATCCTGAGTACCTCCTTTTTCCTCACAGGTTCCTCACAGGTTCAAATAACTACCTGGAGCCAATATCTAGCCTTTAATGTTCCTTTCCACCTTGCTTGTTTTCCCATCCATATTGCTTTTAGTTGTCGTTTTTTTCTTTTTATAGCTAATAGAGTTTGTGGCTTTTTTCTTTTTAGCCGCTCTTGTATACATTTTCACCAATAGTTTCAAATGTCCACAGCTTTACAATATAGTATCTTATTAAAATATACAGAGAAATGTGCAAATCTTTACAAACACAGATCTGGTCCTGACGGTCCTTAAATCCCAGCGCTCTTCCCTTCTGTAGCTATCCTGTTTCCAATTTCTTCTAATTTGACTTTAAAAGTACAATCTTTTTTAAAAGCGTGCCTCTCAAACAGAAACTCACATGTCCATAGATTGATGTCATCTCAAAAATAGTTTCCTAAGTGCCACAAACAGATAAAACAAATAAAACAATAGATAAGCCTCTATAGCTTAACTTCAAACTACTAAACTCAAACCTCAGAAACTATCTTTAATATTTCAAGTCAGAGTCTCAAACTGTTAGATTTTATATACCTGTTTTCCTTCCCACTGGCTTGTCTCTCAGGGTTTTTAGTTCCTATAAGGCGTTCCAAAAGTTTCCTTTTAGCCAATATCTTCCACAGCTAAGATTTAAAATTTATATAAACTGGCCCAGATATTCAAACTGCGCCCAAAAAGTGTGCAACAGCAGGAGCAAGAGCAAGTCCACTGCGCCCATGTGCAAGAAGCGCAATATTCAAAACCTGCATAGGCCAAGATACGCCTATGGCCAATGACTGGATATCGCACCACATGCACCACAGCACAACTAGGGAGGTGAAGCTGAGCATATCTGATGTGCCATAGCACAACAAGAGATGTTCAGCTGAGCAGTCCAGATGCGCCATAGCGCAACCAGGGATGCCCCCCAGCAGCAGGGCAGCAATGCAACAGCACAACCAGGGATGCAGGGGCCCAACACCCATGCCACAGATGGGCAGAGGGACACACAGCAGAACAGACATTGTCCCCCCACACCCCATGCACTGCACAACTGGGGAAGGGCTGGAATAACCACTGGCCCATGGATACCAGCAACCAACCCACAGCCAGGCCATGGTGCCCCATCACACCCCCTGGCAAGCTATGACTGGCACACAAGGATGGACGACCTCCCTGTACCACACCATCCCACAAATGCAGAGCACAACCTGCACCATGATCCCCATACACCCTGCCCAGGAGTAGCACCCAACAGTGCAGGACACCCCATGCATGCCACCACTCCACTGTGACAATGCAACCCTGTGCACCATGGAGCCATGCAAGGCAGCCCCACCATGGACACCCTGCAGTGGGTGGCAGCAGGCAGTGATGCAACAGATGCATACACAGTGCCACCCTGCACATGCCCCCTGAGTTACAGCTGAGAGACCGACCATGTGTCAGCACATGAGGTACCCCACACGCGACAGGGCATGCCCTGGACCCCACCTCCAGTGGTACAGCACCCTGCACACCCTCCCAAGGATGCATCCCATCCCAGCACTGGCCACAACAGCCACCACTGACATGCCAGCAGACCATGCATATCACAGGCATGCAAGGGTGTCAGCTGCACAGGCCATGGACGGTCTGACAGGGGTGCCATGCACACAGTGCAGGCCCCATGGACCACTGCACACCAGCATCCAGTGCACAGAGTACAATACACAAACCACAGACAGTGACTGAACTCCTTGCCCACACAATAGGCGGTTCACCTCTGCACACACACACATGCCCATGTGTGCACCACCCCTGACGCCATGCACACCACTGCAGCTGAGCACCTGTAGCCCACTGCAAATCAGAGACCACCACAGCTGTCATAACAAAACAAATGTATTTAAAACCAGAAATACAAAAACTATGTACAACTATATACAATGGGGGGGAAGGGCCACATACCGGGTGGGGGCAGGTAAGGGGCAGGGGTGAACATATAGGAGAGGGAAGAAGGGGTGTGAGGGTGGGTCCAGGGGGAAGGTGTAATTAGGGGCATGGAGTGATCATCATCTGCCCTGGTCCTCCTCCACATGGCACCAATGTCGTCTCCTCCTCCTCACCCCATGGCAGTCCATTCTCTGCAGGAGCTCCAGGGTTGCCATTGCCACCTGGAGCAGCTCCTGCTGTCCTCACTCCAGTGCCTGGAGTCACCGTCCACCTAGGACAAGAGAGCAAAGTCAATAAGCGTGACTGTCCAGCCCCCTGCAGCCCACCCATTGTGCATGGCATACAGCCATGTGCCATGCCCCTGTGATGGTGTGTGACCACCCACAGTGACCATGTCCACAAGACTTGCCTACCCAGGCAGCCACAGCCATGTGGACCGCTGCACACACCCACCGCTCATGTCCTGCACAGCACCACTGTGGCCGTACAGTGACTTGGCTATGCGGTGTGAAGGCAGTGGCACAGCCATGTGCCCAGTGCATGCATGGACCACCATTGACAGACTCCCAGACATGCAGTGCCACTGGACAGTGCTGACTGTAACAAGTTGCGTACATGGCAGCGGTGTCAATGGATGGTGGCCATGCCCCGCTGCCCACCCAATTATACGCATGCAATAGTAATCATGGATGTAAGGCACTCACCATCATCAGGGTGGTCCATGCACCGCTGACCACCATCACCCCTCCTGGCTTGCTGCTCCTCCTCCAGGCGGCACCTCCAGTATATGGCCTGCTGGCATTCTGTGGGCCTAAGGTTCAAAACATGGAGAGAGGAACATCAGTACAATCCTGTAGCAATTTCCCCTGCCCCATGTGTGCAATCCCACACAGCCAGACCCACCCATCCCACACCCCGATAACACCACCACGGCCAACACCGGATGGCCCCCGCGTGTGCCGGACACATGCAACCGTAATACCCATATGGATGATAAAAGTGTATGGATGTTGCACCTACCTGGCCGTGGCACTATGCCCTTCCTGGCACATGCCCACAGGTGGGCAAGCAGGTCCGGGTCCCTCCACCTCAGGTCCCCATATCGGTGGTGGCACTGCTCTGCCATCTGCCTCATACCGATGGCTTCCTCCAGGGCATCGGCCACCTCCTGCCACAGCTGACTCCTGGCCCTGTCCAGGGGTGCCTCCCCAAATAAAGGCCCAACATGTGGCTCCACAATGGCAACAAGGTTTGCCAGCTCCACCTGGCTCCACTGCACAGCACGCCTCCACGCCATCTCTGCTGCTCAGTTCAGTCAAAATGGTGCTCTGCAGCATGGTTCTGCCACATGCAGATGCTGCGTGGCACAGCGCTGCCATTCCCTATCGTGCTGTCACTGAACAGCACGATAGTGGTGCACCCATGCCTGACGCATGGCACCTAGGGGGCAAAGGTCGGGCACAGGGTCAAGGATCTCTGGCGCACGGACAGCCACAGTGCAATTGGAACCCAATGCGTGTAGCGTGATTGGGTTCCTGTGTGCCACCTCCTGTAGTGGCCTACCTCGCTGTTGCCCCAGTGCACCTACGACACCCCAGTGCCACAGTGCCATGTAGGTGAACAGTGTTGTAGCGCCACTGACACAATGGTGGCCATGCCCTGCATTGGCTCCCATGCACGGCATGTCAACAGCATGGCAGGCGCCTGCGTCATCAACCCGGGCATGCGCAGTTAGGTGTGTACTGTGCATGTCACAGAACTGCGCCCTTGGCTCAGCATGTTCAACACAATTGCACAAAGTGCAACAGCGCGGTATTTAGCCGGCATACGCAAATCAGCTAATCAGCCATTCAATGGTGCAGTCACTGCATTTGCATCCACTTAAAGATGCGCCTCGCCTCATTTGCATGGGTTGCGCTATAAAAGTGCAACATTGGGCTGCACTGGCCATAGTCGGTTACTGCAGTCTATTGCGGTGAGTTGCATGCTGTTTGGGAGTGTGGACTGTGGATTTTGGGACATGCATGAGACCTCACAGTCACAGGTAACACCTGTCATTCTCACAGGCTGAATCATGACCGAGCGTGTTGTGGAGGAAGAGGAACAGAGTCGTGGGAGGAAGAGGAGGCCAAATTTCACTAAGGCCGAGACGGATGCCCTGTTCGAGGCCTACCTAGACCAGGAGCCGCTTCTCGGTGGATGCCAGGGAACACCACAGGCCCATGCTGCTGCATGGGAGGAGGTGGTGCATGCTGTAAACCTGCATGGCAGCCACCAGTGCTCCGTGCAGGAGTGCAAGAAGAAGATGGGCACAGACAGGCGGAGGATTAAGGAGAAGGTGGCTGCCATCAGGGCAGCATGGTCTGCGACAGGTGGGGGACAGCCAGAGGTGCTATGCCTGACCCCACAGGAGGAGCGGGTTGCTGGCAGCATGCAGCGTTGTGCCATTGAGGGTGTTCCAGGTGGTGGATTCCAGATGGGTGGTAGCCCATCACTGCATGGTAGGTCATGGTCTGTCTATTGGGGGACAGGGTAGGTCACATGCAGTAATGCGACTTTGTTTTCCCTTACAGCTCCTGAGCATCTGCATGGGTCAGTAGTGGTGGGCTTCTCCACTGAGGCCAGTCACATGGAGATGGAGGAGGGCCCATCCACCTCCACAGGAATACGTGGCTCAGGGTGACAGTGGGCCCACCTGGACGTCCAGACTGATGTTGGTGAAGCAGGTGTGGAGGAGGCCCTGCCCGTGTCCCAGCGTGCAAGCGTCCATGGATGCCAGCATGCTGAGACTCGGGCTGGTGCCGAATCCATCACCAATGATGATGTCACTAATGTCATGGGCAGTGACACGTGTGTGCCACAGGATGGCCACACAGCAGGTTACATCATGGCCATGGCTGTGGGTGATGCCGTCGTGGAGGCCTGCGTGTCATCACAGTCCCAGCCTGTGCCTGTCAGCACTGGTGGGTCAGCACTGGTGTGTGTACAGGACAGTGGGACTGTTGCGGCCACTGCGGTGGCACCATTGAGCCCTGGGGGGCAGCATCAGCAGTCGGCCAATGGGCATGGGGGTACAGTGTCAGGGGGTGGCATCTGTACACTGCCTGTGGACATGCCCAGGCCTGGCCCTGGTGTGCAGCACCCACCCTCAAGGGGTGATGAGCATCAGGGCTGCGAACACCCTGAGGGACAGCATGCCGATCAGGCAGATGACCTCTTGGATGAGCACACCCGCATACTGCAAGCATCAGTCAGTCAGCAGATGCGGCTTGCAATGGCGGTGGATGTACTGAGTGTGGCTCTGCGCCAGGCAGAAGAGCGTCGCAGTAGAGACACCGCTCTACTCCTGGCAGGGATGGACCGGTTGCGGGAGGATGCGACCGCTGCCATTGACAGGCAGACACAGGCATTCACTGCTGTCATAGCTATATTGGGCACACAGTTATGTGCCCATGCATTGCAGACGCCATGCAGTGCACTGTCCATCCCCCGTTCCCGGCGTTATGCGACACCATTCTTGTCGACACCAGGTTCAGCTGTGGGCATCCCGAGCATGCCTGGCGCAGGCATGTTCGGTGTGCTGCAGACCCCAGCACGAGCACGGTCGCATTCACACAGTGGAACCCTGGGGGACCGTTGATGCCACCCCATGATGCCAGTGGTCAGCCTGTCAATGCTGGCCGGTCTCGGTGGGGCCGCCCATGCATCCATGGTGGCCATGGCACTGTGGAGCATGACTGACCTGTCTCCCAGCGTGGCTACTGTCTGATGCTGCCCTGTGTGCATTGTGTCATTCAGCGGGCAATGCATGGGTGGGTACCTGTCCCTGCACGCACACACACAGTCCATCTGCACACCCTCCCAGCTGCTGTCTGCAGTTGTGTGTGCATGATGATGCCTGCATTGTGCTGTACGTCACTGTGCAATGGTGCCCAGCGTCTGACACATGCACAATGACAGGCAGTGGGCGTGGTGGTCTGTGGACATGTGTGTGGCTAGGGGTGGCATTCTGGGTCAGCGTGCCTCCTACCCTTTGTGCATGTCTGGTGAGTTGTGTGTGTATGTGTGTGTGTGTGTGTGTGTGTGTGTCTGACTGCATGCCATGTTAGACCTCACCCATCCCTGGCGGTGTGTGTGGTTCCATGCCTGGCTACTTCCCTTGATGGCATGCACCCCTGGTGTGTGTCCATGCATGTTTGTGGGTTGTGCCTTTGCCACTGGTGGTTGCACATGGCCCCATGACTTACCTGGGTTGGCTGAAGTGCTCCTCTGTGATGGTGTCCCGGTGCAACTGTGCCAGCCAGATCAGTCGGAGGTTCCGTCGCCCAAGGGGGGGGGCTGCCCATCACCATTGTCACCGGTGTCCTCATCATCCCCATTGCTGTCTCCCTTTTCGACCTCTATGGCTAGCCCACATTCATTGGCCATGTTGTGCAGGATGCAACAGGCCAGGAATAGCCCGCAGGCCTTTGAGGTTCTGTACTGTAGGGCACCTCCGGAGGTGTCCAGGCAATGGAAACATGCCTTCAGCATCCCGAACACCCACTCGATGACATTATGTGTGATGGCATGTGCCTCATTGTAGCATTGCTGAGATGGGGTCACGGGGCCGCCAGTATGGTGTGAGCAGCCAGGGACGGAGTGGGTATCCACTGTCACCTGTGTGTAGAAGGTGGAGGTTAGTTTGGTGATCAGCATTGCCCTGCCCTAGGCCATGTAGGCCACTACCCATGTCACCTCTGACCATGCCCCTCCCAAGCCCTAAGTTTGTCTATGTGGTTTGCATACTAACCCACTAAGTGGCCAGTGGGGATGTCCCCACTCTCGAATCTGTGGCACAGTGCTGACTGGTGCCAGATGAAGGCACTGTGTGCTCCCCCAGGGTGCATGGCAGACATTGATTATGCACCCCCTGGCATCGCACACCACCTGGCAGTTGGTGCTAGCATAGCCCTTCCGACTAATATATGCAGCCCCCTCGGGGCCAGGTGGTGTGCGGATGGCCACATGGGTGCAGTCTATTGCCCCTAGCATGCCAGGCATACGTGCTACCCTGTGGAACACCTGTATGTTTGCTGTGCACTCTACCGGTGTGCTGGGGAAATGGATGTACTCTGCAGCATGTGGCAGCAGTGTGCTGAGGAATTGGGTGAGGTGGCATGACGCGGCTGACTGGGTTATGCCTGTAGTGTCCCCTGTTGGTCTCTGGAAGGTACCCGTGGCAAGCAAGCACATGCAAGCTGTCACTTTAGTCTCCACTGACAGAGCATGGCTCCCTCGTGTGGGTGCCTGCATCATGTCACTGCACAGCTCACAGAGCCGCCTGAGAATTGCCCGAATCAGGCGGTACCAGCCCACAATCTCAGTATCGCTGTACAGCTCGAAGCTGGTGCGGGCTCGGTACTGCCTGTTGGGGGCATACAGCCGACGGGCCCTTCCACGGTTGCACCCCCCTGCTGCCCACCTTCTCACCCCCCTCATTACTGCCTCCATCTGGATGGTGGCACTAGCCATGTCCCTGGCTTGTGTTCACCCCCCTCAGCAGCTGTTTCTGTGTTCCCCCCGCTGTCCTGGCTGCTACTTCCCCTGCACCAGGAACACCTAAAGGTGGTGGCCTCTGTGCTGTGTGGCACTTCCCCCTTCTGCACTGGCTGTGTCTCCCCACACCTTCTCTGTGCCTCTCTGTTCAGGGTGCCCTTTCCCTGGCCTGTCCTGTGTGTCCCTCCTGCCCTCTTTGTGCAGCTATGGTTCAGCCTCATGTGCCTTCCCTGTAGTGTTCTTGCGCCTCCCTTGTTCCTTTTATTTTGGCTCATTTTCACTATCGCAATCTCCGCTTTGCTCCTATTGCGCATGGCGCATGTTGTGGAATATCACACTGCACCATTTATACATGGTTCCTCCCCCTTCAGTTGTGCATACATTCATTATCATTGCGCTATTGCTCAGTGTGATTTGGGGGGGCGCAACTGCCTCCCACTGAATATCGCAGAATGGCGCATTTTCGGACTTGCGCTGGCGCAACCCTATTGCGCATGGCGCAACCCTTTTGAATACCTGGGCCACTGTCCATTACTTTAGATAACACATAGTACTGGCTTTAAACTTTTAAGTTTCAGTTTCCCACTATAACTGCTTAATATATTATAAATACCTTTCCCTATTGTTTTAGCTCTTTTGCATTTCCTCTAGGAAGTCCTTGATATTTCAGTTCAGACCCACTATATCATTTAGTTTTTAAGTGATTTTGGTTGTCTCTATTTAGCTTCTTCACTTCTGGAACTTCTCAGTCAGCTGCTTTATTACTGCGCTGTACTGTGCTTGCCTCTTAAAATGGCAATTCTCTCTAACTGAATGCCACACCTGTGCAGTAGTGACTTCCCCTCTGTCCGGAAACACTGGCTGGGGTTATACCTATGTCATAACGTAGTCATGTCTTAACATCTTGGCACCAAATTCAAGATTTTTTTTGTCTCTATTTTAAAGTTTCATATTTATATTTACCCTAATCTCTTTGATATTGATATTATTAAGCAGTTCCCCACACACCACCTAAGAGAAAAACAAGAAGAACAATCAAGTCTAGCAGTATATTAACTATTTTGTTTTCTCTGTCTTCCCTAACCTTCTAGTTCTTCCTCAAGCTCTCAAACTGTTTCTTATCATCTCCAAATACAATCCCATACACATGTATTTGTGCGCTTTGGCAGTTTTAGTTCATTTAAACACTCCGGACTTTTCAATTTAATTCACTCTCACTCAATTTGATCTTGCTCAGTTTGATTTTACCCTTATTCTCCTTTCATTTGTCATTAAACCATTTACCATCCACAGTGCTTGAATAAGCACTCATCGCTGTTCCCTCTATTCCCATTGTCTAGTCACTGCAGCACCCCTCCGCTCCTAGACACCGTTCTCTGCCATCTTCTCTGCACCGTCAATCTCACTCCATGTTCCTTCTCACTCTTCTCATCCCTTAAACAATGTTCTTCTCTGAGAACAGCCCAGACAGCAGAAAGTAATGGAGCCACAGAGAGCCAGATGGGGGTAAGTCTGAGATAAACTTGCCAAAAGTCTGTCAAAATACCGCTTACCTTTCATATTTCCTCTGAGGGCTATGAAAGGGCTACAAAGTACTGAAAAATGTTTCCTTCCCTCCTATCAACCTCCGGTATCCCTCAGAACCCTCTGCTTCCCTACAGGCAGGCATGGGCTCCTCCAGCACAGACTCCATGATATTACTGCAGCTGCAGGGAAACAAAGAAAGGAGAGGGCAGGAAGGGAAGTATCCAACAGGTCTCACAAGATAAACTAGAAATTGCTGTGAAAAATATCCAGGGCTACTCAAGCAATAGTGGCATACCTGTTTTAGCTCTCTATAAAGCTTTTCGCAGCACCTGCTTCTGCCCCATCTTACTCAGACTTAGAGTGCAGTGGCTATGTTGGATCTGGAGTGGAGTGGAGCAGGTGTGGCTGACCACATGGTCCCCAAGTCGCAACTGTAGCTTATTTGTGGCAGCTGCTGTTGGCATGTATGTGCTGTGGATTACTGTTTGTAGTGTTCTGACAGTATACAAAACCCATTAAGATTGCCATAACCCATGTGAGCTACAGTAATACCGTATTTACTTTTTATTGCTAACCTCCTGGTGCAAAATTCTCATAATCACTAACTCTCCACTTTAACTCTTGCCAGTTACTATATCCTCCCTTTCAGTGCCATAGATTTTACAATTATATTTTCATAATTTGATTATTGTTTTGTATTTCCTGTTCTATTATTTTTAGTTCTGAGTTATGTTTTGTATATTATGTAATAATCTTTTATTTACAGTAGAAGCAGTAGATTTGACAAGTTATTTTCCTATATCTCCAGCAATCCCTTAGGAGATTTTCATGAGATTTCCTACAACACAGACAGTCCCAGGGATTTTTTTTCTCTCTTGGTATCCCCAGATAATCTTAGTTGAAATCTTGCTGAATCAGCTACTTTTACTGTAAGTAACATGATAACATGATTTGTGATAATCAATGTTTTGTGTTTAGAAGAACTAGTTATCTTCTATGGGTTTCATTGTAATGTAATTTTTTAATACTTATTTTTAATTATACACTATAAAAAATTGTAATGCAGCATAAGAATATGTTTCATTGGGTTGCTGTAGAGTATCATAAATAACAGCATGTGTGACATTCACCTGGACTCACCGTGGGAAGGACCATGGTGAAGGTCGTTTATTGTGAACTGTGGAGGCCTGTTCATATGGTTGCAGAAGTAAAATGAGCTTCTGCAGCATGCACAATTGCATATACTCTCTGGGTTTGACATACCTAGATAAAGTTATCCATGATGCACTGATGTATTTATGCTTCAGTTCTTCATGCAAAAGTCTTAGATTGACACCCTCTTCACAGAGTTGTTGGGCTTGTGAGCCAGCCTGCCCCCCCAGTAGTTTAAAATAAGTTTATGGGTTATGTAACCCCCCTGACTTTGCCCTGAGTACCCTTGAGCTGCCCCTACTGAAGCATAGTCTGCTGCAAAAAGTAATTTTATTTGACCAGATCTCCCCCAGTCCCCCCTACTGTCGAACCCTTCCTCCTTGTACCATTCCCTTGGCTAGTCATTGAATTCCTCTATCCTTTTCTTCCAAGTAATTGTTTCAAGCGTGGTTGGAACAGAATCAAAGTTTTAGTGGCTACTCAGAGTAATAGCAGCAAGGAAATTATTGGGGGGAAGGATAGTGAGGGCTAGTACCCTGGATGGCATTTAGGTCTCAGGGATAGATAGGGAACCACTGGCAGACTGGATGGACCATCAGGCTTTTTCAGCAAGCATTGTCTATATTTCTGTATTTCGATGTGCCTGGTTTATTTGTACTGTAAGGGCAAAAATGCTTTACTTATAATGTTCAAAACACAGGTAAGCAGAGTAACACAGCTGTTTAGCTGTTCCAAGCAATGAGCATAGGAACATGTTAGAACATCTATTTTAATTTCTGTAAACACAGTATGAAGGACATTACTTCCAAGATTTGCAAGCAAGGCATCATTTGTATGCAAATTATTTAAGTTGTGTAACATCTTTGCCATTCCCTAAGAAGCAGAGCTCTACACAGTAGCACATGTGAAAGTAACAATAGCAGATATGAGGAATGAAAAACAGGGGAAGGGTTTCAAGCAAGAATTAGCAGTTGTACAACAAAACCCACTTTCACCTTACATTTTCCAGCCTTGTGATTGGGTAAGGACTTCAAAGGGAAAAATAGCAGAAAAGCAGATAATGGGCAGAATTAGGGAGAAGATTCTCTATTCTGAAGTCATGTCAGATGAAGGAAAAGCACATCCCCAAAAGGTATCTTGCAGCTCAGGCTGATATCAATACATTTTCATGCTTTACAAGTGAACATAACCAGCTTAACTCCTAGGAGAGGACAGGCTCATTCCTATAAGAAAAAAATAGGTGTATTGGTGTACTATTGATGACTGATGCCTTGTTTATTTACGCCCTAAAGACAAAAATGCTTTGCTGTCAATGTTCAAAACACAGGTACTGTAAGTTGAGCAGCACAGCTCTTCAACTAACCTAAGCACTGAGGCCCAGATATTCAAAAGGGTTGCGCATGGCGCAACACCCACTGATGCATGATATTTAAAAGGGAAAAGTGCGCTTGCACAAATCCCGATGGGCCGGGGCGCATCAGTAATGTACTGTGAGGCGCAGGTGGGGGCGTGCCCATGCATAAACTGCACAGCCCGATATTCAGCCCGGGCCGTGCAGAGTTATGCAGGTGCAACCCCTACTGCGCCTGCACAAAGTTGAGCCGAAAAAAAAGAACAAATCGAGGCCACCCACAGGTGAGCTGCCGCGTGCGAGCAACACAGCAGCGGCCACCTGTGGGTGGCCCTCCACCGCCGCACCTGTTGGCGCCCCATGCCCCGATCATGGGCAGAAGTGTACCCCAGTAGCCCGATAGTGGCATAACATTGTCCTCTCGCAGCTCCATTCATGGGCATCAGACCTCCCCAAAGTCCAACATCCATGGTGGTCCAGTGGACCGTAAGTAGCGAATCAAAGGGTGGAATTCCTCACCCCCATGTCCGAAATCCCTGGTGATCTATTCACCGCCCCAGAGCCCCAGACCCCTACCCCGCTACCTCATCAGCTGGCGGGCGGCAGCACTCCTTACTCATTTCAAGCTGCTTCTGCCTACCGACTGACAAGCCGGTAGGGAGCTGCACGCCATTGGTTCAGAGCATGAGCCAATGGGCATGCAGCCCATACTGTACAAGTAAGTCCAGATATGAATGGCTACCTGGGGACAACGTTATGCCCACGATGGGCTGCAGGGCGCTCGGTCCCTATCGGCTGCTGATCAGAGGCCAGGCACAAGTCGTTGGGGATCAGCGCACCTGCATGCTAATGGCATGCAAATGGGGCTGTAATCAGATGTAAATGGCCCCCCATGCGCCTTGCATAAATTATGGCCCCATTTGCATGTCACCCTTTGAATATCACAGGTGCTGTGCATGGCGCAATGGAACTTGCACCACCGCATCTCAATGCTCCACTCTGACCACTTGCGCTGGTGCAGTTCCACTGCACCATGCACAGTGGGTGTGGCCAGGGGCGATATTCAAAGTTGCACCATAGCGCAACTCCGTTGAATATCGCCCTGGCCACACCCCAGTGCAACTATTTTGAGTGGTGAAGGGGCTTGTGCCACAAAATGGCACAGTTTGAATATCTGGGTCTGAGTGTATAAACATGTTAAAACATCTATTTCACTTGCTGTAAACACAGTAGGAAAATATATTACTTCCAACAATTGCAAGCAAAGCATCATGGGTATGCAAATGGTACCGGTTATGCAACATTTCTGCTAGTCCCTGAAAAACAAAGTATTACATGGCAGTACATATGGAAGTAGTAAACAATAGCACATATGTGGAATGAAAGGAAGGGAGAAGGTTTCAAGCAGGAATTAGCAGTTGCACCAGAAAATCAACTTCTACCTTGCATTTTCCAGCCTTGTGATCAGGCAAGGACTTCAAAAGAAAAAGGAGTAGTAAGGCAGAGAGTGGGCAGAATTAGGGAGGAGATTCAGTATTCTGAACCTGTGAGAGGTGGAGAATGGGTATGCCCCCTAAAGCCCTCTCACAGCTCAGACTGATATCAATACAGTTATATGCTTTGCAAGCAAACATAAATATAAACTGGTAGAGGATAGAAACCATGGTGGCACCATGCATGAAATGGAGTCACTCCTGTAACAGGCCTGAGGAGTGTGTATGTGAGGATCAACTGGATATCAGGTAAAAAGAACTGGATAAGGGTGTGGGGTAGGTGACTTTGGATATTGGATAAAAAAAACTGGATTACGGTGTTGGGTGGGCGACTAGACAACCAGGGGCACCATAACGCAAAACCATGGTGATCTAGAAATGTATCCAAAGGTGCAGGATGAATGGGTAAGGGACGACTTTGGAGGTACCACTAGTCTCCATGGGTGCTCTTTATTCTATAGCACCATACATCTAGTGCAGTGCCATGCACATCACTCTGTAGGTGTCATTGATTAGCGTGTTAGCGAGTGCAAACCCTGTTTGTGCTTAAGAACACTGGGTAGGCCAATTTGCATTACAGCCTCATTTCAGAGCAGACTCCTCCATGACTAAGTCAATCTTTGAGCATAGTGAAAAATTGGCATTGCAATAAAAGAGAGCCTGTTTACACCAAGTTTGTGTACAACTACCAATTATGCCTTTAAATGAGCCCCATGATTCCGTTGTTTTCTGAGTTCTCTTAGAAGGTAATGGTGGTGCCATCATCAAATGGACAGAAATAAATGGATGCGACAAGTCATAACTCTAAAAATGTGGTTATGCCCACTGAGCTGGTGGGGGAGTGAGCCATACTGACCAAAGATCTCATTTCTTTCTTTATGTCTGCTTGTAAGGCCTGTCTAAGGAAGTACTTATGACTGATCATGAAACAAAAAGGTTATCTGTATGATACGGAATTATTTCTACCACAACTCAAAATTTGGTATGCGTTATTTATTTATTTACTTATGTGTGTACTCTACGTATTCATGTATGTATGTTTGTAGCTGTCTCTCTGTCTGTCTGTCACTGTCTGTCTGTCTGTCTGTCTATCTATCTATCTATCTATCTATCTATCTATCTATCTATCTATCTATCTATCTATCTGTGCTTAAGCAGCATAGGTCCCATAAGACAAACTCTTGTTAAACAGGATAGGTCCCATAAGACAAACTCTTGTTAAACAGTATAGGTCCCATAAGACAAACCCTTTTTAAACAGGATAGGTCCCATAAGACAAACTCTTGTTAAAATGGTACATCCTGAGGACAGTAACATACAATACAAATCAGTACATTAAATACAAGATATAACAATATGTTCTTCATATATAATGTTTCTCAGTAGTCACTGACAGTGTATCACTCTTAGAACATCACCCATGATACAATATCTGTAACAAAGGTATCCAAATGAAAGGGGAACATTAAATGCTACCAATAAGGAAGGTGTGGCAGCAGATGTTATTAATACATATACAATCTAAATTGCTTCTACAGTTATTGTCTATGTCCATTCGTGCCCCTGGAGTTAACTGGTGTTTATCTGATGAACTCATGGGCCCAGATTCTAGAACAGTTATGCCTGGCATAACAGCACTTGCGCCAGCAGTTGCGACTTGCACTATTCTACAAAGTGGCCTGTGACATGTCGCACGCCGCTTTCACCGAACAGCAGTTATGCTAGCAGCTACACCATAAACCCCCTGCAACATGGCACTAGGGGGTTTACAGCAGCAGTTGTGCCCCATTCCAGAAGGGCAGCAACAAAGACCCCAATGTTGAGATTCTACAAGAACCCCCGGAGGAGAACTGGCATCATAAGTTACACCTGCAATTAGCTGGTGTAACTTACATATGTCCTCCGAGGGTTCTGTAGAACCCAGTCCATGTGCCCCCCATGCTCTGATCACCCCCGTTGTTGCCCCAATAGGCACCACACAGAATTGGCTCTAGACATGAGGGCACAATCTTGCCACATCCCCTACTGTACATGCCCCATACAGTAGTGTCCTGCAGGCTGCCACTCCCTGCCCCCAACTCCTGTGTAATTCCTGCCCGTGAGCTGCCCACCTCCCAACCCCTGAAACCCCGTTGTAAAATGCCCATGAGGAGAGCTATCATCCCCCACCTGTGCCCTGATCCCCGAGTCATCGGGTGCAAATGCGTAGTCATTTGAGAAGCCCTGGTAGTCTAGCTTACTTTCACTCAGCCATGCGCCAGCTCCACCAGCACCCTCACCGCCCCAGCCGGTGACTGGCACAGCCCACTCATCTCCATGGTCAGCTGCTGACTGAGTTATGTAGGAGCGCTACTGGAATTATGCACTCAGAAATTAATATCTGAATGTGTCTTTCTAGTAGTGCTCCCATGTAACTCAGTCGATAGCTGGCCGTGGAGGTAAGAGGTGGGCTGTGCCAGCTGCCAGCAGGGATGGGTGGGTGGTGCTGGGGTGGGCTGGCACAGCTGGGTGTGCGCCACCAGATTACCAGGGCTTCTTTGTGGTTATTTGCTGCATTTGTGACTGGTGACTCAGGGGTCGGGGCATGGGTGGGGTGATGACAGCACCACCCTGTGGGGCATTTTACAACAGGGTTTTGGGGGGCAGGGGGTGTGGGCAGCCCTGTGGGGCATGTTTATGAGGTTTTGGGGGCCAGATAGTATGGCCAGCCCTGTGGGGCACATTTATGAGATTTCGGGACCAGATGATGTGGCCAGCCCTATGGGGCACATACTGGAGGCTTGGGGGGAAGGGGGTGTGGACAGCCCTGAGGGGTGACTTGTGGCTTGCTGGGCAGGGGTTGCACTTGTGACCTGTGGCAGCAGGTTGTGATATGCTTTCCAGGTAAGCCCTCTGTTCAGCATACCTGGCCGCATGTCGCAAGTCACAGAACTTTGCTGCAGTGACCCAGCCCCTTCTAGAATAGGGTGCAGGGTCAATGTCACAGTTACAGGTGGCACAAGTTGCGTTCGGTGGCAACTTGCTCCACCTTTCTAGAATCGGGCCCACAGTGCTTTATTTGGTAGTTCTACAACTGTAGAAGATCCAAACTTCTCAATTGATGCTAGCCAGTTAAAATGAAGTGTTTTGATAAACCCCATAACAGCAGAAAGCAATATCTGAATTTTACAAAATAACACCGGGTACTTATTTTGTGTAAAATGTTTGCAAGGCAGAAATGGATACACGTACCTGCTGCAATTCAAAACATACTAAATATCTGGAGGGAAAAGTAAATTTTAACCTGGAAATACAACAGTTTTACCACCCTATAGGTTAAGACCCAGTGTTTGCCCCCCCCCGACACAAACTGACATATTTTTGCAAAAGGTGGAAAGGCAGAAACCTGAGTTCTTTTTTCAGTTGGTGCAAGTAGTTAACAGAAAACTATGACACTGATAAAAGCAAAATAATATACTAATAGAACAGGCATAGATATTTCCAAGTAAGGGATCTTTATTGAGATATCAACATTGCAAAGAAAAATAAATTAATACATCTGCTGTAAACAGCCTTTTTGGCACGTAGGGAGCTGGGAAAATATTGGTAGTAAATTGTGGTTATGTAGAGGATGTTTAGGAGTAGAATTGTTTACTATACCAGAGAATTGTTTGCTGGGAGCCTTCATACAAGACACAGGTCCCCATTTTCAAAGGTTAGTGCTAGTGAAAATGCAACTAGTGCCAGCGCTAACCTGGATTTGCATACACGATTGCGTTCAATGACTGTCAGATAGTGGCCAGCTGAGGAGATGAGAGGAGGGTGGTTACAGAAGCTGATTTTATGGTACTAGCCCTTAGGGTGAGGGTTGGGGGCTCTCAGTGGTCCGTGTACAGGTGGGGAGGGGACCACTGGACCACCAGTGAATATTGAAACACATCAAAATGTGCAATCATGAGGTAGGGAGACCACTATGCCTCCAGGGAATATTGAAATACATCAGAACAGGTCATGGGGGGGTGGTAGATGAACTACTATGCTATCAAGAAATATTAACATACATCAAGATCGGCAATCGGAGGTGGGGTAACAACTGTACCACCAGGGACTATTAACATACATCAAAATGAGTAACTGGGGTGGGGGGAACCACTGGATCATCAGGGAATATTGAAATACATCAAGATGAGTGCCAGGGGTTGGGGGGACCACTATGGCACCAGACTTTCCTTTTCAACGGTAAGAGGATCTAGAGGCTGCTGTGCACAATTGACATGCAGATGGCCCCTTAGTGCATTGCATGACCAATGAGCTCATTTGCATGCTAGGGTTGAATACATCCAAGAAGGGACATGGGGCTATCCTGTTTCAGGCAGTGCTATCTCCTGTGGGCCATATGCAACCCTGGTCCATGTCAGCACAGCACTAATCCACTTAGTGCTGCATGGAATGCCCAATATTCAGTCAGCTAGTGCCACTCTGTCACTGAGCACTAGCCACCTGATTATCATTAAGAGCCAGACAAGTGCAAGCACAGAGTAAATGATTGCACTGCACTCATGGCTGGCTATGAATATGAGGACTACATTTTAAACTATAGAAACATCTGCTTTGTATGGGCAGTGTAGCAAATAAATATGCCACTAGAAAGAAGTTAAAAGTCTTCCCTAACCAGGCCACTTGATAGCACAATGGTAGCACATCATTTGAGCATGCAGGTGATCAACCTTGGGAGTGTACCCATGACACTTGCACTCAGAGAGCCACAGCTGAAATTATAGATCAAGGAAGTGCTCCTGACCAATTGCAGTGTTCCTTTCCCCTGCCTATGAGACACTCTTGTTCTGTGAAGAGTGTCTCACATCCGACTGTGCTAGAAATGGGCATGTTTGGCTATTTTTTTTAAATTAATATATTATTGATCAAGCTCAATCAATAATAAATTAATATCACTGCCGAGACCACTCTTACAGTGCAAGAGTATTCTCACTTACATTCTTAGGGTATCAGAACCACCCATTTTCAGTTCATGGTTCTTTTACCATAAGAATGCACATGAGAGCTCTCTTACAATCATTAAGAGTGGTGTCAGTGGCAGTATTAACATACAAAGTGCTACAAGTGACCTGGAGAGGGTGGTGATAAAATCCACCTTTATAGTCACTCCTGTAAAAGTCAAGGGAGCTTACTCCACAACAGGGGCCATGGTGCATGTATGTAAAGCATGACTATTGTGGTGCAAAATGGCAGATGTAGGCCCACTTCATGAAAGTGGTAGCAGGGAAGAGGCGAGCAATTATAGGCCTGTCAGCCTGACATCGGTGGTGGGTAAATTAATGGAACCACTACTAAAGGAAAGGACTGTGGATTACCTTGTATCCAGTGAATTACAGGACCCAAGGCAGCATCATTTCACAGGTAGAATGTCATGCCAAACAAATCTGATAGATTTCTTTGACTGGGTGGTCAAGGAGTTGGATCTGGGAGGTGAAGTGTATGTGGCTTACCTGGATTTCAGCAAGGTGTTCAACACTGTTCCACACAGGAGGCTCATAAGCAAGTTGGGGAAATTGGGGGTGGGAAATATGGTGATAACCTGGGTAAGAAGCTGGTTAGGGAATAGGACTCAAAGGGTAGTGGTAATGCGGTTCATTCAGAGGAAGGGAGGGTGACCAGGGGTGGTACCTCAGGGATCAGTGCTGGGATCGGTCCTCTTCAATATCTTTATAAATGACATAGAGGAGGAACTGGTAAGACAGGTTTACTTCTTTGCAGATGACACCAAGATCTGCAACAGAGTAGACACTCCGGTGCGGGTGTGTGTGGAAAGGATGGATAGAGATCTGAAAAGACTGGAGGAGTGGTCAAGGGAATGGCAGTTGGGTTTTAATGCAAAAAAGTGCAAAATAATTAACTTAGGCCATAGAAACCTGGGAGTGGAGTACAAAATGGGTGGAGTGATACTGACAAAGATCAAGCAGGAAAGAGACCTAAGGGTGATCATGTCAGACAACCTAAAAGTGTCCAGGCAGTGTGACAAGGCAGATGGAGGGGCTAGTGGGATGCTGGAGTGCATAGAAAGGGGTATAGCCAGCAGGAAAAGGGAGGCAGTATTGCCCCTATATAGATCACTGGTAAGACCTCACCTTGAGCACTATGTCCAGGTCTGGAGACCACATCTCAGGAAGGACACTGACAGACTGGAGGTGGTCAAGAGGAGGGCTACCAAAATGGTGCAGGGTTTGCATCAGAAGCCCTATGAGGAGAGGCTTTGGGAGCTAAATATGTACACCCTAGAGGCAAGTTGGGAGAAAGGGATATAAATTAGACATTTAAATACCTCATGGGAGTAAATAAAGTACAGGAAGGAGGCAGTTTTCAGAGAAAAAGGTGCTCTAGAACAAAAGGGCATGCTATGAAACTGGAGGGGGAGTACTGGGGAAGCGGAGCAAGATGGCTGCAACACTGCTCTGCTCCTCACAGCTCCACATTGCTCAGCTCTCGGTTCCTTGTATGCGGTTTAAATGCAGCACTCTTATGATGAATTTCATGAATGAAACTTAAGTTGTTTTGACTAATTTTAAGTTATAGACTATAGAGTGAGCTCTCAGTGGTTTTGGCCAAACTGGTCATCGGCCGTATGTTTGCTGGATTACAGCATTTTTATTAGTGTTGTAGTTGTAGCGCTGTAGCTATGCTGTTTAAATGGTTGGAAAGATGAGAAGTCTGAACCAGCTGTTTGTTTTGGTCTATTTTGCTTGAGTTAAGCTTTTGAGCATTTTGCCGGATAAGATCCCCGATAAGAACCCTAAGAAGAGAGAAGGATGGCCATATTCTGAAGCAGCAAAATGAGCGTCAGCCAAAATTGCAACTGGGGATGCAGCTTATGCGAGCCATTGGAGGTGGTCTAATGCAACATAAATGCTGTGAATTAGAGGTATCAGGAGCACTATATGTGCAGAAAAGCTTCTTATTTATAACAAAAGGTATGACACTGTTGCCTAAGAGGACAGGGGGGTTAGTGCCTTGTCTATCGTATTGTACTTACTGTGCTTAGAGGAGAGTACGCTGTCTTTATTTTTAGGAGACAGGAGCCAAAGTTTGACCTCTCAGCTTGTATGAGGAACGCTGATTTTGGTGAGCCATGGAAGCTGTTCGTAGATATGCTGTAATGAGAGTGGAGAATGGCAGAGCCAGAGTCAGAATGAACAAGAAATTAGAAGGACGAGGCCTTCAACTGACCAGACTGAAGCTGAGTCAATTGGTGAAAATCCAGAGTTGAGGAACAGTGTTTCCACAATGGTTTAAGGAAAGGAATGGGAAGAAGAGATATGCTTTGAAATCCGTGAGAAATCTGAGTAAAAAGATATCTATGCTGGTAAAGTTTATAACCCTGATCCTGGTAAAAGTACATATAAAGAAAGTTGAACAGTGGCAGCCACATGTGTATATGCTCTGTTGCTCACAGGTACAAACATGTTTTATTTTGGCTGAAAGGGCGACAAGTGGCTTTACATTCAAATTTAAAAAAAAGTCAGGTTTTAAGACATTGTACATGCCCTGGCCATGTGGTTGGTAAGCTCAGACACTGAATTAGAATTCCCTGTTTTGATTTCACCCATGGTTATTTATTGCAAAATGTTTTATTTGACATACATTCTTCCTGTGAATTTTGAAAGGATATTCTTCAGTGGATTTAATATCTTAGAAAACAGCAGTAAAGCATGGGACTTAAAAGCATTTTATGTTCCATTAGGATACTCATTATGGAGCCTGGTCTCCTACTGACTTTAGAATATATATCGTTTTATTTATGATTGTTCACTGCTTAAAAGCTTTAAACATGATTTTTTAAATTAGTACTAATGTGTTTTTACATGTGCTCATATGCGCTTAGTAAGATGTTTTAGTCTTTATGACTGTTTGTTACAACATAGAAACATAGAAACATAGACTTTGACGGCAGATAAGGACTGCTTGGCCCATCTAGTCTGCCCATTTCCCTACCTACAGGACAGGCCGTAGATCCTAGTTAACCAACAGCCTATTTCTTCCTACCCCCACAAGAATTGCCTTATGTCTGTCCCATGCATTCTTGAATTCTCCCACAGTTTTAGACCCCTAACCTCCTCAGGAGGCTGTTCCATGCATCCACTACCCTCTCTGTGAAATAATACTTCCTCACATTGCCTCTAAACTGCCCCTCTATCTTTAAATTGTGTCCCTTGTTCTTGCAATGCCTTTTTTCTGAAAGATGCTACCTCTTGGACTTTGTTGATTCCACTGAGGTACTTAAAAGTTTCTATCATGTCCCCTCTCCTTCTTTCCTCAAGGGTATACATATTAAGCTCCTTTAGTCTCTCCTCATATGGCTTCTCTTGCAGACCCTGCACCATTTTAGTTGCCCTCCTCTGGACTGCCTCTATCCTGCCTATGTCCTTGAGGAGATGGGGTCTCCAGAACTGGACGCAGTACTCCAGATGGGGTCTCACCAACTGTCTGTACAGAGGGATAACAACTTCCTGTTTTCTGTTGCTGATGCCTCTCCCTATACATCCCAGTATACCCCCAGCCCTCCCTACTGCCTTCTCACATTGCTTGCTAACCTTAAGGTCATCTGATATGATTACCCCCAGGTCCCTTTCCTTTTTTGTTGTTGTTACTACCTCCCCACCCATTGTGTATTCTACCCCTGGGTTCTTGTTTCCCAGGTGCATTATTTTGCACTTCTTTGCATTGAATCCTAGCTGCCATACTTCTGACCATTCCTCCAACCTTGCCAAGTCCCTTTTCATCCTTTCCACGCCTCCTTGTGTATCAACCCTGTTGCAGATCTTTGTGTCATCTGCAAAAAGGCATACTTTTCCTTCCAGTCCCTCTGCAATGTCACTGATGAAGACATTAAAAAGGACTGGACCCAATACTGAACCCTAGGTACCCCACTAGTAACCCTCTTTCTTCAGAGTGGACTCCATTTACAATTACCTTCTGTGTCCTGTTGTGCAGCCAATGTTTTACCAGGCTACCACCCTGGGACCCACTCCCAGGCTGGTTAATTTGACTATTAATCTTTTGTGGGACTGTGTCAAATGCCTTGCTAAAGTCTAGGTAGGCCATGTCCACAACCCCTCCCTGGTCTACTTCTTTGGTCACCAGTCAAAGAAATCTATTAGATTCATCTGACATGACCTTCCCGCTGTGAACCCATGCTGCCTTGGGTCCTGTGACCTACTGGCCTCTAGGTACTCAACTATTCTTTCCTTCAGAAGTGACTCCATCACTTTCCCTACCACAGAGGTCAAACTGACAGGTCTGTAGTTTCCTGCCTCTGTCTTGGTCCCACTTTTGTGAAGGGGAATCACATCCGCCTTTCTCCAGTCCTCGGGTACCACACCATCCTCCCATGATTTATTAAAAAGAGTAGCCAGTGGTTTCACTAGTTTCTCCCTTAATTCTTTTAGAATTCTGGCGTGAATTCCATCAGGACCCATTGCTTTGTCCACCTTCAGTTTTAGGAGTTCTTGCAGAACCCTTTCTTTTGTGAAAGGACTGGGATCGACCCCCCTATCAAGAGTGCTTCTGTTAATTGGATTAGGCACTTCCCCCTCCTCTTTTGTGAATACTGAGCAGAAATGTTCGTTCAGTATCCCTGCTTTTTCACTGTCCCCCCCTCTGCCCACCCACCGTTCATTCTATTCAGCCTCACTATCCCTCCCTTTGTCTTCCTACGCTCGCTGATGTACCTATAAAAGGTTTTATCCCCCTTCTTAACTGAGTTGGCTATCTTTTCCTCAGTTTGGGCCTTTGCTATTCTGACTTCCCTCCCTGCTTCCTTCTGCCTTAACTGGTACAGCTCTCTGTCCTGCTCCTTCTGTGTTTCCTTATACTTCCGGAATGCTATCTTTTTCTTCCTGACTTTCACAGCCACCTCTTTTGAGAACCATAGTGGCTTTTTCTTTTCATTTTGATTTGTTTATTTGCTTCACACAAAGGCTTGTTGCCTCTGTGATGGCAGTTTTGATGATTCCTCATTGTTTCTCCACACCTCCTTCTAGCCTGTTTGCTAGTGCTTTTCTGAGGCACTCTCCCATCTTGCCAAAGTCAGCCCTCCTAAAGTCCAGTACCCTCACTTTTGTATGGCTTGACTCTGTAGCTGAGTTTAACGTGAACCACACTGTTTGATGGTCACTTGTCCCCAGATGGCAACCCACTTCTAGATCTGAGATCCTCTCACTGCCCCCGTTTGAGAGTATGAGGTCTAAGATTGCTCCCTCACAAGTGGGTTTCGAAACTAGCTGATTGAGGCCTGCCACCTGTAGGGCATCAAGAATGGCCCTGCTCTTGGATGTGGCTGCAGCAAATGTGCTCCAGTTAACATCTGGCATATTCAGGTCTCCCATCAACAGTATCTCCCCTTTCTCTGCCATTCTAAGAATGCCTTCTATCATATCCTTGTCCATTCCCTCCCCCTGACATGGGGGTCTGTACACAACCCCTGTGCGGATTGTGATGCCCTTTCCAGTCTCCAAGGTGACCCACAGTGCCTCCTCTCCTCCCTGTTTACTCTTTTGTTCAGTTGTTTTTATCCCTTCCTTTACATAGAGAGCTACTTCTACCCCTCTTCTCCCCTGCCTGTCTCTCCTGTAGGTTATGTACCCTGGTATGTTAACATCCCAGTCATGGTAAGTATTGCTCTAGGGGTGTAGTTGGACTATACCCAGATTATGCTTTAACTTGATCCAGGGCATGTGAAGTAACTTTAGTGGGCACCAAAAGGTGCTGACCACGATATGTTGGATCCAGAAATTCTGGGACCAAGCAATGCTATGGGAGCGAATTGTGAAGACAGGGACTGGACACATAGTTGCCCTATGCCCATGTTGCTTGGGTTACTCAGTGTTTATGATTTCCTAATAGTTGTAGGCATAGGGCCATAAAAAGACCCAACTGAAGTCTTTCCGGGAAGCATGCCCAGGAGGGGCTAATTAGGGGGTCAAATGGGCTGCCTCAACTGGGGATTTCAACACACTTGAGAATTAACCCTTTAAGCATACTTTGAGGTCCCTGACAAGGGAACCAGGGTATTACATTAAGTGCTACTAAGCAGTGTAAGTCCCAGGAAAGTAATGGATTAATAATGGTGGTGTAGCAACAAATGGGTGTTTACTGAGTTTTCTTTTTGTACTCGGACATTTTCTAGTGTATGTTCTGGGATGTAGGATGACTCCTCAGTTTGGGCAGATTGTAGCAGATATTAGAGTATAAGACATTAAAGTGTATTAGAGCACAGGATTAATAATACATGATTGATAGAAGCATTAAATGCAGTAGGTTATTATCATGAAGGCAGCTGCACATTTTTAAAATTGGAAGTGCCCTGATGAGTTTATACTGTTTAGAGTTTGTAAATAAGTATAAAAAGGAAAAAATAATGAAACAGTATGTTTTCTAATGGAAATGGACAGGGCAGGATAATACATGTTTGTGGGTTGGCACATGTTGCATGTTAAAACAATGTGATAGTGTTTTAGTGACCTTTTTAGCTAAAAATCTATAATGGCTTTAAAAAAAGTCGAACAAGTAAACTTGAACTTGAAACTGGAGGGAAGTAAATTCAGGAGGAATGGGAGTCCTGTTACAGCCTTCCAATGGAGGCAGTGGAGGCAAAAACGGTGGTGGATTTCAATTATGCCTGGGACAGGCACAAGGTAATAGCAGGAGTAAGGAGGGGAGGGGAGGAAATGGCACAGTCGATTGAGCTGGCTCTGCAGAAAAAAATGAAGTTTTTAAAAATAATAAAAAATGGACAGACTGGGTGGGCCAAGCAGCCCTTATCTGTTGTCACATTCTATGTTACTGTGTGGTGACGGGACAGGGTCAAGGGCCACATATATAAATAAAGCAGCAGCTGCCAGCATGAATGCATTGGCACTCTCAGACCCCATGCTCCTTGCCCACTCATTACACTTGATATTGCTCCAGAGGGAAGAGATGGATGATCCTTTATGGCTCCATTGCATAGGGTATGCTATGGAAGAACCACAGAGTAAAGGTAAGGGGTATTTTGAGGGTTGCTAGGTCACCAAACAGCAGCCCATTGTAGGGGTGTCCAGCTAGGTGGATAAATGTCTACATGGAAGAAAAATTCCCCTCCAATCCATAGTAAATGGTGCAGTATTAGAAAATGAGATTTGTTTCTGGCCCATCAGCTCAGCGATAGTACTACTGCTCATAACACTGGTGACCTGGGATTGGGAGCAATCTCAGGTCATCAGGTGCCGGCCATGGGGAGGAGGATTGAGCACCCCAGAGGACACTCTACTGCTCCAGGGAGGGAGGGAGGGAGGAGGGTTGTATCCTTCACTGCAATGCTGCCACCTGGGTTACCACAGGTAGCAACATGGCTGAAGGAACATCCATGTGGGAAGAGGCAAAGGTCAGTGCTGATGTCCTGACACATTCAGCGTGCTTGCATCATAGCATTACCACATGTGCCACTTTAGGATGGGGGCAGCAATACAAGAAAATGGGCCTTGGCAATGGGAAAAGCTGCCATGGCATATCTGGACCCATCAGCCTGGACCCAGCTCTCTCACCAGGACTACAGAGATCCTGACACCTGGGGGGGGGCTATCCATGGCTTTAAGTCAGTCCAAGGGTAGCATCAGTGATCAGTGGCAGTAAGGGGGCCCAGGTGCCAGAGTAGGATAATGGGGCATAAATAGAATGGGGAAAAAATAAATGAGATTTCTTAAGCAGAAAAGAAGAAAAGCTGATATACATTGTAAATATGTAGAAAGATTCTTTTGACAAATAGGTTCCATGGGTGGTATTTGCCAAGAAAAGTATAATTAACTTTGTTCCTTAAGGGCATAAATTGGATTACAGAAAGCATTCAAGAAATATGCAGAGGAGACACTGGTATAGAATGAGAGATAAAATAAGACCTAAAGATCCAGACAGTGACAGAGGATTTTTGTTTTCTGAAATGGGCATGTTGGAAATGGAAGTGAGAAGAAACTGCCACGTATAAGTAAGCAAAAGCAACAGCACACAGCAGGGTGTGGGTTTTGCTCAGTATACCACAGTGTTAGAGCCACAAAGTGAAGCCGAGTCAGCTCAATGACCCATAACCGTGGTATATAAAGCACAAAGAAGAAATCATGGCGTGTTGTGTTGCAGTTATAAAATAAGAATTGCTTTTTACAAGTAAAAGAAAAAAAACATAACAAACTAAAGGGAGAAAAATAGACCACTGTGTGAAACATAAAAGCCAAACTGTTCTTTCCTGTTGCTGCAATCTGAGATCTTAAAACAGTGGCACAGGTGAAGTGCTTTAAGGTATACTTTAGTTAAGGTTTCTTGAAAGATTAACGAGCTGCAGGACAGGTGAAATGCTTTAAAGAGTACTTTAGTTGAGGTCCCATGAAACTTTCAAGGTGCCCCATATTTTAGTTGGGGTTCCTTGAAACTTTCAAGGAACCACAGTGAATGTTTATTGTTGTGCAATCAACCAGACAGCAGGATTTGGAACCCATTTTATAATTAAGGAAATATACATGGCAATGCAGGGTACAGTATATAATGGGCTACTGCAACACCTTGGGTGCATTTTAAGTCATAACATCACAGGCCAAGTGACTCATTCACCTGAGAGCTGGCAAAATAGCATCCTGTGCCATGCCTTTAAGTGAATTATTACTATTATCCAAGGTTTTTTTCTGTGTAAAAAAACAAAAACTTAAAAAATATATATTTTCATGATTTTTACAGTGGAGATGTAACTTTATAAAATTAGTTCTCTTAATTAGTAATATGGTCAGTAGGTGGTGCTGTTGTGATAGACTCAACAGGAGAGGGAGCAGGAAGCAATTGGGTAATGGCAGCAGGAGGAGCAGCTCTGAGTTTGCATGTAAATTGGCCAGCTTGTTTTTGTGTAGCAGGAGACCAGATCCTGAGAGTACTGGAGCAGCAGGTAAGGTGTGTTGGAAACCTGTGACTGGGAAAAAAGTATGCAGCAGTGGTTGTACTGGGGCCTTTTATAAAACACTGTGGCAAGGAATGGATGCCAAATCAGCCATTTTATATGTGGGCAAAGGACCAGGGGAGTACTATGAAGACAAGCAGAAGGGCTGTTGGACGGCACTTTTTTACCATGGGTATGTGCAGGGATGCCTCCATTACTATTAGCCAAACAAATTTTAAGTATTTGTTTTAGCCATTGTATAAATAAGGAATAATTCATAGGGCGTAGTATAACATGGGGCATTGCCATGCCTCGTGTGCATTGTAAATGACTTATATACCCCAAAAGTAGCAATATTCCACAATATGTGACTCCCTGTAGTATAGTCTTCCTATCATTAAATATGAACAAATGTTGAGATCCATGTTTTTAATTGATTTTTGTAATATTTCTAAAGGAAAAAATTCCTTTTACATAAGTTTTTTTTTAGCCAGTAGGTGGTGCTGTGGAGAAGTGTGGGTTTACGGAGAGGCACTGTGTAACATGTGTGGACTCATAGAGATATCCATCACTGTGTGGGTCTGAGGTGAGATGACAAAAGGAAAGAAAGTTGCATAAAACTGTGAGGCTAGGCCTTTTGGAGAAGTACTGCATGGGCCCATGGGGAGAGACTTCTGAAGGCTGTGTTTTAGGATTTTACAGTTGTTGTCGTCTGAGTGAGTAATGATGCGGTGAATGGCAATAGCCAGTATTGTAAGTTATGGTACAAGCAGGTGGGCATGGCTACATAATGTTGCCAGAGCAACTGTTTTGATGAAGCCTCAGTGAGTGGGTAAAGTGTCAAGTTGTGTTGTATTAATGGGGCTGGACTGAGTGAGGTTTGTGAGTTTGCAACCAGGTGCAAATGAGACAGTGATACTGTAATGGCTCACAGTGCAGAGAGAGAGAAAGAGAAAGCCACTATGGTTCTCAAAGGTAGTGGCTGGGAAGGTAAGGGCAAAAAAGTTGGCTATCATGAAATACAAGGAAACACAGTGGAAGGAGGACAGGGTAGTGTATCTGGATAAACAGCAGAAGGCAGGGAAAGCAGTCAGGAGCACAAAGGCACAAACAGAGAAAAAAATAGCACAGGAGGTAAAGAAAGGAGACAAGACTTTTTATAGGTACATTAGTGAAGGGAGAAAAACCAGGGGTGGGATAGTAAGACTCAAAGGAGAAGAAGGAGAGTGTGTGGAGGGGACCTGGAAAAAGCATCAATACTGAACAAATATTTTTGTTCTGTATTCACAGTAGAAGAAGGTGAGGGACCACTGTCAGGCAACATGAACAAATATGGGAGGGAGATGGACACCAGTACATTTACAGAAGAGAGAGAGTTCTAAAAGAACTCAGAAAACTGAAAGTGGGCAAGGCAATTGGACCCGATGGGATACATCCTAGAATATTAAGGGAACTATGGGAGGTGCTGGTGCCACCACTGGCAGCACTGGTCAATGAGTCACTCATTACAGGAGTGGTTCCAGAGGACTGGAGGAAAGCAGATGTACAGTAGTTCTTCTTCACAAAAGTGGCAGTAGGGAGGATGCTCGAAACTATAGACCAGTCAGCCTCACCTCAATAGTGGGGAAAATTATGGAATCACTACTTAAACAAAGGATCGTGGAACATCTGAAGCCAGTGGAGCACAGGATCCAAGACAGCATGGATTCACAGCAGGAAGGTCATGTCAAACAAATCTAATTGATTTCTTTGACTGGGTGATTGAGGTCATGAATCAGGAGGGAGCTGTGGATGTGGCCTATCTGGATTTCAGTAAGGCCTTCGATGCTGTTCTACATAGAAGACTTGTGCACAAGCTGGGCAGCCTGGGAGTGAGTCACAAGGTGGTAAACTGGTTTAGGAACTGGTTGAGTGATAGAAGACAGAGGATTGTGCTAAATGGTGCTCAATCTGAGGAAAGGAGGGTGGCCAGCAGGGTGCCATTGGGATCAGTCCTGGGCCTAGTCCTGTTTAACGTCTTCATAAGTAACATTGTGGAGGGGCTGAAGGGGAAGGTGTGCCTCTTTGGGGATGACACTAAGATCTGCAACAGGGTGGACACTCTGGGAGGGATAGGAAAAATGAGGAGGGACCTACAGTAGGTAAACTGGAGGAATGGTCCAGAGTTTGTCAGCTGAGATTTAATGCGAAAAGGTGCAAAATCATGCATTTGGGGCGTAAGAACCCAGGGGAAGATTACATGATGGAGGGGGAGAAACTGATGGTCACTGAACAGAAAAGGGATTTGGGGGTAATCATATCTGATGATCTAAAGGTGGCCAAACAATGTGCCAAGGCTGTGGGGAGAGCCAATGAGATGCTGGGGTGTGTAGGGAGAGGTATCACCAGCAGAAGGAAGGAGGTGGTGAAGCCACTGTACAGATCATTGATGAGGCTTCATTTGGAGTACTGTGTCCAGTTCTGGAGGCTGCATCTCCGTAAGGACATAGACAGGGTGGAGGCATTTCAAAGAAGGGCAACAAAGATGGTGCAGGATCTGCACCAAAAGTCATATGAGGAGAGATTGGGAGACCTCAATATGTATACCCTGGAGGAGAGAAGGGACAGGGGAAATATGATAGAAACCTTCAAATATCTAAAAGGCATAAATGGGGTACCGGAGGGTAGCATCTTTCAGAAAAGGAGATTTCCAGGAATGAGGGGGCATGACATGAGGTTGGAAGGGGGTAGACTAAGGGGTAGTGTGAGGAAGTTTTTCTTCACATAAAGGATGGTGGATGCATGGAATAGACTCCCAGCAGAGGTGATGAGGGCAAACACTGTAGGGGGATTCAAGCATGCATAGGACAGGCATGGGGGAACCCTAGCAATAAGAACAAGGAGGGAAAGCTGGAGATCAAGTAGGGTCTGCAGCTTTTACAGTAGGCAGGGAAAATGGGTAGACTAGATGGGCCTAGCAGTCCTTATCTGCTGTCAATTTCCATGTTTCTATGTGAACTTATGGCAGTCATGTTATTTATGGGTAAAGTATGGCTAGATGGGCAGTTTAGTTTTATGTCTGTGCAAAACCCTGTTGGCTAGAACTTTATTCTCCATGGATATGTGCTGGGATACCCCCATGGGTCTCAGCCAGTCAGGTTGCTGGATGTTTTTTGGCTCTGGGATAGCTGTAAATACTTAATGAAAAGCATGCCATTAGATGACAATAATGAAGAAATGCCCCATCCCCCCTTGCTGCATGGACTTTGTGGGTATGCCATCGCTATGGTGACAACTTTATCGTAAATGACACTATAGTGACAACAGTGCCAGGTCACTATAGTGTCGGTGTGGGACCCCAGGACTGCTTTCTGGGGGTATTGCACCCCATCCCCGAAGCAACTCCGACTCAGATTTGATTATATTAGTAGTGGAGGGTGCAGGGGCAGAGACCCCTGCATGGGGGTTCTTCAGGGCACTTGCCCCTGAAGAAAACACAGTCTGAAATGACTCCCTTTATGCTGACCACAAATGAGGTCGACATAAAGGAGTCGATGTAACATCGGTCGAGATCAAAATTGTCAACCGACTGTCATAGATTTGCCTTTGTGTAACCCCTTTCTCACAAAGTGTTGTGAAACCTATGATTTAAGCATGGTATTTACCCTTTTCCTTTGGAGGAATGGGCCCAGGTCTGGGGATATTCTTTGGTACTTTCTCATATTTTTGATGTGGTGCCTTCACCTAGTGGGACTCCATCCTGCAGTAACAGAACTAAGGTGCTGACCCCAAGACTTACAAGTATGCAGTGTCAGTATCAATAACACAATGCTCTGAATAACATAAACCATACAACAGGAATGTATTTAACAAAACTCCCAGGTTACCAGATTTATTGACAGAGGGAAACAAGGAGAGTAAAAATATAAATGCAATATGCTTGATTTAACAGGAAAAACAAACAATACCCTACCAGTTTGCTGCACCAGCTAACTCACAAGCCCTGAGTTTATGGGAGGGCTGCACAAAACATTATTTGCTGGGGTCTAAATAGGACATGCTGGATACCATTCAAAGTCCAGGCTATTTGTAATCCCAAACAGAACAAGATGTGGGTGGTGCTATGGGTATACTGTTGCCGCAGTGACTCCCAGATCGTGAAGACCACCACAGTGACAGAAATCGGGCAAAATCCATGTGTCGCTGTGATGGTCTGTTTGGTGATCGGGACTGCCTCCCTGGGTGTTCCCTCCCCCTGTCCAACTCTGACTCAGAGTGAGAATCCTAGAGACCAGGGGGGTGGAGGCAGAGCCCCCCACATGGGAGTGTTGGGGTGGCACAGCCCTCCGATGGATGCACGGAGGCATCCCCGACACTGCAATGCCGACAGTCAGCACTGCGGCTGTCACTGTTGGGGATGTCTCCATGCCGACTGTCGCTACGGCATGGGTAAATCGGTGCTGTGAAACCTGATCTTTTTCTGTGTTGTTATGTTTGTTAACCATTGTGACTTTTTGTTGTTTCATTTAGTTTGTCCTGTATCATATCTTAGTATAAGTTATTATGCCACTTTTACAATTTTATTTATATGCAGAGACATCCATCCTCACCTTTGCAGTTACTATGTCACTTTTACAATTTTATTTATATAAAGACTCATCTATCCTCACCTTTGCAGTTTTGTTTTATGTAGTACTGTACAACGGATTGGCTTGTACACATTTACTATACATTTACACAGGAGGGACCAGATGAGATGCAATATCTCATTCTCAGTAGGAGCCTGCTTTGACCCATAGTTACATTGTATTTACCCAGAGTAGCTCAGCTTAGATGCTCTGCCTTGTTTTCAGTGGGGTTCTGCTTTTACCCATTTTTACATTGTATTTACCCAGAACAGCCCAGTGGAGATGCAATATCTTATTTTCAAGAGGTCCTCACTTTTACCTTTTTCAAAAAAATGTAGCTACTCAGGATAGCCCATATGAGAGGTAATTTCTCATTTTCAGTGGAGTCCAGTATTGGAGTCCTGCTTTTGCACATTTTAACTATGTATTTACAGTCTATGGTTAGGGCTTACTGTGCACAGAATTCAAGCAGCTCAAAAACCTTGTTGTGCACATTCTAAAGTTATTGTGCACGTTCTGAAGTTGTTGAGCACCTTCTAAAAACCTTATAGTATGTGGTTAGGGCTTATTATGAATAGAAAGTCATGGCTTTTAAAATCTTGTTGTAGGACAGTTCAAAGGTCAAAAAGTTGTTGTACTATCATTCTGATGTCACATCGATAGTACAGCAACTTTTCAGACTAGCCCTACCACCTGATTGCCTGATTCAGAGTGGGGATTCAAAAAACACAGGAGAAAATGGCGTCGTCACTTAGTGATCAGTCAGGCGAGCAGTTCATAAGTACAGTTTGGACACAGACTGTATGGTCAGCTCTGTGTGTCCAAACTATCCATTTTCAGTGTTTCTTTTTTTTTTTATTTACTGGTGCAGTTATGGGTGTCGGAGCAGAGCAGGACTGCAGCGAGAAGTCAGGAGAACTGGTTACTTCTGGGGCAGGACTGCATCAAGACAGTCTGGAATCTTCAGGTACAGGAGTGGAGAGAATGGCAAAATACTGAGGTCTGAAGTGGGAATGTGAACACAAGGTATGAACCTTGTTAAATTTTGGGTAACCATATTCTATATAAAATAGTGGATGGTTGACCATCCACAACTAAAGCCGTGTTTCCATCTTGGGAGTTGATGGCATCATAGAAACCTCTCAAGCTTCACTCTCGAGGTTTCTATGATGTCATTGACTCCCTCGATGTAAACACAGTGTTGTTGTGGATGGTCGCCCATCCACTATCCGGTATGTTGTGCATGTTCTATAATTAACGGCAGCTGCATTTCCCTTATGCTGGCTCCTGCTGCCTGGTTTCACTTTCTCTGCTCACTGTTCCTCAGCATTATTGTGCAGTTAAAAAAGAAATGCCAGCCACATTATTTTCTTTTTTTTCCCCTGCTATGTGCTCCTCGCCCTGTCCCTCCTTCGAGTTGCCTAGGTCCCTTCTGATCCACCTATCCCTTCCTGAGCCTCCTACCTCATATAGCAGCTGCCCCCCAGGGTAACCCAGTGTAACCCCTTGCCGGGTGGGTCCCCATCCTCCAAGGGGGAAGGCACCAGGAGGGGAGACCAGTGCAACTACTTGGCCCCAGGGTGCTGCTGAGGTGGACATGGTTCCTTTGGGGCTTCAGTGGCATCAGTGAACTGGCAGCCATCATCCGTCTGGTTGTGGAACAATTTCCACTTTTTTCTGATTTTGCTCCCTTATTGTGCCACCCATGCAGTGCTCCTGGTCTCCACCAAGGGCTGCTGCCGAGTGATGCCACCCCGCTACCCACCCCAGGAGAGAAGAGCAATACTACAGATGCTCAATCCTCTCCTTCCACCTGCCAGCCCCCAGTGTCCCAAGTCCATTCCTGAACCTGAGTCACTGGCGTGGCTCGAGGTTTGGCACCAGTGCTTAAGCCCTCTGCGCCACCGGGCTGGCTCTCCCATTTTTTTCTAACCATACACTGTAACAAATAAAATATGTCCACCCATACATTATTTCTTATATTTGGGATACACCAGATGAAATGCAACCTTGTTTTCAATGAGCTTCTGCTTTTACACACAATTTGCAATATATTTACCCAGGATAGCCCAGTAGAGATGTAACATCTTTTAGATTTTATGTACCCAGGATAGCACAGCAGAGATGCAATACTTGCTTTTCAGTGGGGGTCCAGTTCTTTACCCATTTTTATAATGTATGCACCCAGGAAAAGCCATCTGAGAGGCAGTATTTCATTTTCTGTAGGCTTCAACATTTTGACTGCAAATTTCCAACATAGTCTATTTATAACCTCAAGTTGTGATCACGACAGGTGGGATTTTTTAAATTCCATCTGAAAGGCAATTATCAGTGTGACTGCAAAAATATGTTTTGGAGCGGATTTAAAAAATAACACCTGTCATGTTCATCATGTGGGGTACCAAAAGGCCCGAGTTGAGCATTTGGGGAAAATATCTGCACGAATTAAATAATTAAGAGTAAACATTGGAAAATTCAATGTTTCTTCATAACTTTGTTGTTTTTGACATTTTGACCCCACATTTTCAACATAATCTTTTCATAATCCCACTTTATGATCAAGATTGGTTGAATCTGTTAATCCCATCCAAAAGATGATTTCACAGTGCGACTGCAAAAACTGTGAAAACTTGTTTTGGATGGGATTTGAAATATGACACCTGTCATGTTCATGCGGTAGGGGGTAATAAAAGGGCTATGTTGAAAGTCTGGGACCAGAATCTGCAAAAAACACAAAGTGGTGAGTAAACATTGAAAGAGTTCAATGTTTCTTAATAATGTCATTGCTTTTCTACATTTTGACCCCAGCGTTTCAACATTGTCTTCATAGGTCCCCACCTTATGATCAAGAATGACAAAATTTTTTTTTATTTGTGGAGTGACTGCGAAAACATATTTTGCAGGGGATTTGAAACATGACACCTGTCATGTTCATGAGGTGGTGTACCAAATTGTGTGTGTTTAATATAGGGGCCAGAATCTGCGCAAACAAAGTTATTAATAAACTTTGGAAATATTCAACATTTATTCATAACGTTGTTGTTTTTTGACTGTTTGGCCCCAAATGTTCAATATAATCTTTTTATGAACCCACTTTATGATCAAGACAGGTGGAATGTTTTAAAGCCCATCTCAAAGGCATTTTTTGTGGTGTGACTGAGAATCTATGTTTAAAAGGGGATTTGAAAAATTACAACTATCGTGTTCATGATATGGGGTAACAAAAGTTCTGTGCTGAAAATGTGGGATCAAAATCTGCAAAAATCACAAAGTTATAAGCAAATATTAAAAAAATTTCAATGGTTCTTTATAATATTGTTGGCTTTTGACATTTTGACCCCACTATTTCAACACTGCTTTTTTATGACCCCAGCTTATGATCAAGACAGGTGACATTGTTGAAATCCTGCCTGAAACATGATTCCACAGAACAACTGGGAAAACATGTTGCTGTGGCAAACTGAAAAAAAATTCACCTACTTGGTTCATGAGGTTAAGTAAAAAATTACGTTGAAAATTTGGAGCCAGAATATTAAAACATGACAAAGTTATGAGGAAAAGTTGAAAACACATTGAAAAGCCATTAACTGAGCTTACCTGGTTTTCAGTCAGTTCATGGTTTGTGTTGGAAGCAGGAGGAAATTTGAGAGGCAGTGCTGGACCTACTAGATAGGTAAATTAGAGGGTGTGGAAGGGGTGTGGGGTGCTGAGAGGGGAGGGTCAGGCAGGAAGTTGAGACGGCCAGAAGGTGGGGAGTACAGAAGTCATTGAGGGAGCATTTATTTTTAATGGTTAAAAAAAGACTACAAGAGATGGTTTTCTTTATTTCAGTACCAACACTGAGGACTGGGCACCCAGTGTCAGTTTTTATTTGGTGGCACTGGGGACGGGAACCCCGGTGTCACATCCCATTTGGGAGGTGGCACCATGTGGATCAGGCAGGAGGGAAGATGGGAGGGTGATGCTGTTGCTTGGTGGCATGGGGTGGGTATCCTGGTGCCGCATCCTAAGATGAGTTGGGGACACTGATGTTTGACAGCACCTGGGTGGGCACCTCAGTGTCGCATTCCAAGATGGGAGGAGGATGCTGTTGTTTGGCGGCACCAAGGGTTGCATCCTGTTTGGGGGAGTGCACTGTAGACACTGAGTGGTGCCCCGTTAAGCTGCATGTTCCTGAGATAGACAACCCTTGCTTTTTTTTCTGCTGTCATGCACAGTACTCCTTGTAACCAATAGGAAGTTAGTAGCAGTTACAGACAGCTGCATGGAGCAGTAACAAGGCACACACTCATTCATTGACAGTCATAAAATGGTGTATCCCAGTTCCCCACTGCATTGCAATGGGACAACTGCAAAACACTTACTCACTTTGATCATAGTAGGAGCTGGTCTGTTATGCAAACCAGCCCTAAAAACAGGGTTTCCAAAAATGACACCTAAGGAGATTTAAGCAGTTATGAAATGGCCAGTGACTTTCTAACAGTCCGATTGGTTGCTAGCCATGTGATAGAAGTGTCTAATGCATGGCTAGAAAGGATTCCAATCAGACACATTCACCCTCCCTCAAATATCGCTCCCCCTCCCACAACTTTGTTACTTCAAATGGCTTTCAGTGGCTACAGTAGCCAAAACAGAAAAAATCCTAAACTAACCCAAAAAACACCATGACAGCCCTACCTCTGCCCATTTCTCATAAAGAACACAAACAGGATGGCATCTTATAATACACTCCACAAATAAAGTAAACAAATTCATGTCTGCTACGAGGGTTTTCTCCACCTGCCCACTTCCTGCAGTCCTCATCGGATCACCATCTGGCCACTCACTACCATGTATGCAAGATGTTCAATTAACTCATCAAGTGCCCAGCAGTCCTCTTACTCAGAGCCCCATGATCTTGATTCCCAGTTCCTGTTCCACACTGACCAGAACCTATCTCCACCACTACCACTGCCACGTGAAGGACTTGTACTTGTTGGAACTGGCATGGTGGAACATTTATCTGCCCCTCCACATCCTTTTCTCCTCTCTTCATTGTTTTTTATACACAATGGCAACATTTGCCTGATCTAAAGAGGGATCAGATTTTGGATCATGGATCTCTTGTTACTGTCTAACTATCTGGCATCCGGTGGTACCCTAAACTGCTCTGGTGCCATCTAGGGATGGGAACTGTGGACTGGTTAGTGGGTTCTACAGGACATCAGGGTCACCTTATTGGCACAGGATGGGATGAGGCAGGGGGTGCCACTAGACATCAGGGACTCTTTTTGGTATGGGTGAGGATGGAGGGTGCCACTAGAGAATAGGGGGGATTTTCAAACAGGTCAAACACAGGTGCAAACACCTGCTGTATCTGTGTCTGCATCTTCCTGATTACATCTGAGCAGCCCTGCTGCTGTTCCCAAAAGATGATCCTGTTTATCACAAAAAGACATGATTTGCTTTAAGAAAGTTGCAGCAGATATAGTTTGTGTCTATTTTTGCAGCAACTGAGTCTTTTTTGACAGAAAATTCAGATGTAGGTAGATTATCTATTAGTAGGTCTAACAGTTTAGATGGATTTTCTTTTGAAAATAGTGGCAGGCAAAGATCCTGGATGGATCCTTTTGAAAATTCTGCCCCAGGGATCTTCCTGACATATATAAATCAAAGTGTGCCACTGGACACCAAGTATTTTCTCAGAACAGGCTTGGGAGAAGGAGTATGGTGCCAGTGGACACCAGCGATATTGAATCAGATTATAGGATTATTTACTGTCCTGTCTGAGATCCAATCTTGATCAACAATCAAACTAAAAGAACAAAATTAAAGGATTCTAAAATATGAAATAAATTACCACTTTTTAAAATCTTATATGACCATGTCTACAGCCATGCAAGAATCATTCCAAAGCACAAGCACGCATGCGCGCACGAACACACACACAGATTCTTATGATAATACACTTTTTAATATGACTAATATTCCTTTGCTGACAACTTCATTGATGCCCATCATACTCACTCTTGCTAAAACAATGCCTCAACCAAAAATGATTGGCAGCCATACACAGTGCTGTACAGAAGATTCAGTTGTGTGACCAAAGTTACCCCCTTTTCAGAAAAAAATTGCAGTTGCTATTATCTATAATAAAACAGAACACCCTGGTTCTCATTCAGTCTACTAAATCAGATTACTTCAAGCAAAAATGGGCTTTTGCAGGCCTACCTCTGCTTATGCCAGACTAATTGTAGAAGCCATCTAAAACAGACAGATATGACAACTGGACTAGCATAAGAGGGAGTGGGTGTGCACCATAATTTTGAGAATCAGCAAAAACCAAAAAGTGTTAAAATACTTTGCCAAAGTTTGTTTTTGTTGGAAGTAGTCCGATTTAGTATGGGAGCCAAGACATCTTTGTGTTGGAAATGTTGCGTAGCTCAGTTCTGTTGATGCCGATGGTGACTGTTTTGCTGGTGACCCAAGTTCCTCTTTAAAGTTGGCAGTTGTCCAAAAATAAAACAACTGATGTGTGGACAACTTCCAAATTGTTGACCACATGATCGTGACTGGCTGTCCAATTCGTACCTTCTGCTAACTCATTTGCCTTTGCCTCACACTTTCTCACCTATCCACACCACTAGAAACAGCATCACGTCCTTTCAAGAAACAGGTTACTTTTTGTATGTGCAGCTCTGTAAAGATACCAACTGGTACTAACCTATTAGAACTATTTTATGTTGATTATTGTGGGGGCGGAGCCTGGCAGCCAACATGGTGGCACGCTAATTCTTGCTGGAGTTACCCTGTGAACCCCTAGCAGCCCATCCGTGACATCCAGTCGGGAGATCAGTGCTTCTAAGAGCAAGGTCTCATTGTCGGATCAACAGATATTTCGATTAAGATGTTTCTTGTTGGAATCGGAGGCAGACTCACATTTCTATGCCACGATTAACAACCTGGGCCTGGCTGTGTTTAATGTACTATATAGGCCAAGATTCAAGCACCACCCGAGTTTTGGAGCTCCCAGTCTGACGCACGGTGAACAGGCAACAACCCTGAGTCTGCAGGGTGAGAAATGGCCTTCTCCACCACTTCTGAAAGCTTGCCCAAGGACATTGCAAATATGACGGTGATGTTAAGCAAAGTTTTACAAGATACTACGGAGCTAAAACAAGCATCTACACAAATAAATGAAGAGCTGCGAGTGTTAGCTCTTTGGGTGGAGGGCTCTGAAAAAGTTATAAAGCAGCAATCTGAACAAATTTTACAACATGACGGACACCTGAGGGAACATCATGGCCAGATTCAGTACTTACTCTCCAAAGTGGATGACTTGGAAAATAGTGCTTGGAGATGGAACATTAGAATAGTGGGAATTCCTGAAGGAATGGAGGGCAGGGACATGATATCCTTTTTGGAGGATGCATTGCCAGCGATGCTAGGGCTAGAGCTTGAGGCCCCACCAGAGATTGAGTGAGCTCACCACACTCTTGCTCCCAAACCCAAACCTGGGGAGCACCCTCGTCCAATATTGTGCAAATTTCTACGGTACCCGTTGAAGGAGAGATATCTCTGCCTAGCAAGAGAACTAAAGTCCCTAACGTGGCAAGGTTGCACCATCCAGCTTTAGCAAGATTTCTCCCAGGAACTCACAAGGCAGAGAAGAGCATACACAGAGGTGAAACAGCAACTTTACAAGATGGGTATTCCCACCTCGCTCAGATATCCAGTGCAGCTAAGAATCCAATACAATGGAGTCTTTCACATGTTTAGCAACCCTGGAGATGTGGAACACTTTTTGCAAACCATACAAGTACCAAGCAGGGACATGACCAAATCCCCACAACCTCCAAGCAGCACAAGCAGACTGCACAGGGAGAACTCCCCAAATGCTATGGAGATAGCAACCAGTTCCAAGCCAAAGGATACTGAGCCAGAGGGGCCTGGCAGAGATCCTAACAGGGTCGATAGAGGAAGCCTGGGAGGGATACACGGAGTAAAAAGTTGTTGGCCAGGAAGAAAAGATCTAGGAGCCGACGGAGATTGCAAATCCTCTCAAATGACAGCACGATATCCCCAGATACTACACCTATTAAGTTGTCCAACAGATATGAACCTCTGGGGGATCTTATGCCGCATGCCCTGGACTTAACAAAGAATACGGACTGTCCGTCCCCAGAAGATCTTGCGGACCAGAGTCTGCTTAAGGACTGGGCCCCACATTGCACTGATTGGGCTGAATGTGAGGGGAACTGCTGACCGAGCAACAGCCGCCAAGATGACTGAGGTGTTCCAACCTTATTTTCCCTGCCCAGCTCGCTGGGCTTTGAAGGGCTATGGAGGGGTTGAGTTATTCTCCCTATCCTTCTCTCTCTCACCAGTTAATATATAGGGGATGGGTCCCCATGTTTGGCTGGCACCCGAGTAGGGTTTTTTCTGTTTGGCCGGTTATGGCATGGAGGCAGTATTTGGGGCTCACCCTGCTTCCTATGCTGGATGGCCTAAGGCCTAATATGGGTCATGATGATTTGGTGAACCAAGTTAGGTGTTTTCTAATTTCAGAAGAGAGTTAGTGCAAAGTTTTTTATTATTTCTTTTGTTTTGCACAGCACGTACTGGGTTCACTCAATTAGAGAGTGTGCTTCCCCCCTCTAGTGGTTATAAGGGGGAACTGATCTGGATTTTATTGTTTGTTCAAGCATGGTATAAGTGTGTCAATATTATGTTCCATGATTTGCAGCTTTATATCCTGGTACTCCCTGCACAGTGAGTTTAGAGGGGGTTCACAGGGCCCTATTTGGGGTCAAGTAGCAGAGGTGGTCACACTACAGGATGATTGCAAAATTAGCGGTTCCTGGTAAATTACCAGGCCCCGCGCTCAGGAGGGGTTCTCTGGATCATGGACCATATCCACACGCTATGGTCAGATCTTACAAGGAGATCCTTTTAGGTGAAGGTTCGGTACAGGGAGAGTGGTATGGAAAGGTAAAAACAAAAGCTGTTATAGGGACTAGTAGGGTATTAGGCGAACTAATTCACAGTGTATGTGGGGAGTGCAGAAATACAGAGGGCAGACATGGGAAGGGATTAGGGGTTGATTCGAAGGACAAGCTTCCTACATACAGACTTCTTGGTTTCCTGGTAATTAGGTGGGGTCCTCAGGCTTTTCTGACTGTTACAACTCATGGCAGGTAAAGATATGGTAACGGCTACCTCATGGAATGTGAGGAGCATGAACACACCCATTAAACATAAGAAAGTACTTGCCAGACTTAAATCCCTGAGTACTCAGATAGCCTTCTTACAGGAAACTAAGCTAAATCATATGGAAGCGCAAAAACTACGGCGGGAATGGGTGGGATGGGAGGTTCCTAGTGTGGCTAACAAAACTAAAGGGGGTAGCCATACTGTGTCATAAAAACTTAAAATGGTCTATGCAAGAACAAAGGGCTGACAAAGGAGGAGATGGTGTTAGCCAAGTTGGCACCCCACAGGAATATAGTTTTAGCTAACATTTACACCCCTCATGAGGACACCCCCCGATTTCTTTCATAAACTTTCACAAGATCTACTGGAGTTGTCGGCAGGGGAGGATGACATTTTCCTGGGAGGGATTTTAATTTAACTATGGATTCCCTCCTGGATAGATCCAACTCCAAGCCAGACGCACACCCCCGATCTATTAGGGCTTTAAAGGATTTGATATCCCTGCACAAGCTGCAAGACATATGGAGAGTAGCCCACCTGGTCGAGAGGGACTATACCTATTTCTCTGAGGCTAAACAAGTTGCTAGTAGATTAGACTATTGGTTTATCTCTCTGAACATTATAAATAAGGTACTTGATGTTACAATTGCCCCTCTATACATTTCAGACCATGCCCCTTTAAGTTTAGCCTTGGGTCCTTTTGCTCCTTTCACTAGGTCAGTCAGCTGGAGGTTAGACCCTTTATTGTTGCAGGAGATAGACTTCAAAGAGTGGCTTAAAGGGGAGATTAAAACCTTCTTTTCTGACAGGCCGCGTGGGTCTGCAACTGCAGCAGCCATCTGGGAGGCTTTTAAAGCCATGATTAGAGGTCACATTATCAGCTATGCTGCCTACCATAGGAAGCAGAGAGAAAATGAGGCTAGGAAACTAGAGAGGGTATTGGGAGAAAAAGAAGGCCTGTACAAGAAGGACCCTACTAAACTACAGAACCCTGATCTGTTGCACGACCTCCTGGCCCTACGAATGAAATTGAATACGCTTGCGTCTAGAAAAGCGGAATTACAAATTCTAAGATTAAAACACAAATACTGGGCAGGGGGAGAAAAAGCTGGGAAACTCCTAGCCTTCTGGCTAAAAAAACAACAAGCTGAGAGGCACATAGCCCAACTTAGGGACAATAAGGGGGTAAAGCATACTAAACCAGAGGTCGTTAACCAAATCATGCTATCTTTCTACAAAACCTTGTACAGCTCCCATACTACCTGGAATGAGTCCAAATTTGAGGAGTTCATGGCAGGTACACAACTTCCTAGACTCACAGATGCCCAGAGAGACCATCTAGAGAGGCCCATGGAGATACAAGAAATAAGGGAGACAATTAATAAGATGGCCCCAAAAAAAGCTCCTGGGGGAGACGGGTTCTCTATTGATTTTTATAAGGTAATACCAGAGATAGTATCTCATCCCCTGAGGGATATGTTACAAGGAGCTTGGGATCAGGAGATTCTTCCCGCCACCCTCAGGGGGGTGATTATCATGGTCCTTCCTAAAGAAGGTAAAGATCACACCCTACCTACAAGCTATAGGCCCATTTCGTTGATTAACGTGGACACCAAAATTCTAGCTAAGGTACTAGCAGCTAGAGTGGAGAAAATCCTTCCCTGTTTGATTCACACTTCCCAAGTGGGATTTGTGAAGGGCTGCGCCAGTTCAAATCACATTAGATCCTTAATCTCCCTTGTACAGAAGGCAGGGATGGCCCCCACTCCATCAGCCGCTATTTCAGTAGATTTTGAGAAGGCCTTTGATTCAGTAGAGTGGGATTTTCTCCACAGGATGCTGCAGCACTACAACTTTGGAGCTATGCATAAGGGCTGGGTCAAAACACTGTATACATCACCTGTGGCTAGACTGCTAACTAATAACACACTGTCTGATCCATTAGAATTACATAGGGGCACCAGGCAGGGATGTCCCCTCTCCCCGATGTTGTTTGTGCTGGTCATAGTAGCCCTGGCTAGTGCTCTGAGGGAACATCCAAATATTAAAGGTAAACGGGTAGACTCTGAGCCGTATCAGGCGCTGTTATATGCTGATAATTGTCTCATTCTAACTGACGATTTTCATTTCAGTGCCGAACATATTGTGGAGCTACTGCAATCCTTTGCTAGCATCTCAGGCCTTAGGATTAATCAGGGTAAAACAGAAGTCCTCCCCCTGAATAAGCAGCTTTCATCTGAAGAGATCTCAGTTGTGGGGTTGGTTAGGGCCAAGGCTGGTATTAAATATCTAGGTATTAGGGTAAATGCCAATGTATCTTCCCTTCTGGAGACTAACCTCTCTCCACTAATTGATAGCCTCAAGGCAGAAACTCAAAGGTGGAAACAGTTAAATCTCTCGCTCCACGGGAAAGTGGCGGCAATCAAAATGATGATTGTGCTGAGAGTGTTTTACATACTATCCCACCTTCCAATTGAGATCCCCAAGAAATGGTTTCAATTACTGGATAGTATAATATGGGCTTTTATGTGGGAAAACAAAACCCCGCGGTACAGTAGAGCCAAACTCTGTGCTCCATGGAGCAAGGGTGGGTGGTGCCTCCCACACTTTCAACACTATGCATATGCATTTTCAGCTGCAGCCGGCTTCAGAGAAATAACTCTGACTTACCAGCATGGGAAGCAATAGAAAGGATGGCCATGCAAGGGACCCATCTGGTTGGATATTTGGGTAAGCCCTTCCCCTCTAATTTTCATTTTTGTCTCAAAATAAAAGCAGCTCACAAGGCTTGGTATCAAGTGGAGGCCATAAGTAAATCCTGTTTGAATCTGGGGAAACACCTCCCCCTATGGAACTACTCGGGTTGGACCATTGATCATAAACCCCTTTACTGTGAGTGCTGCAAGGGGAAGCAGATCAACACTTTACAAGATATACTAATGGAGGATGGCCATACCATAGATAGTTTTACCTGTCTGAAAGAGAAGTTTAATTTGGGTACTAGTGATTTTTGGAAATATCTTCAAATGAGACATGTTTATTAAACCTGGTTAAAAAGAGGGTGCACGTACACGATGTGCCAAGGCAATGGCAAAGCCAAACAAAACAAACTGCCTTTAGACGGCTGACTAAAATTGCAGAAAGGCCTGGCAGGCTGTATTTATAGGTATATGAGGGGTGCCTTAACAGACCCATCCCTACCTGCCAAAACTAGGTGGCAGCACATGTTAAACCTTCCCTTCAGTGAAGATGCCTGGCAAAGGGGCTGGTTAATAGCAAGAAAAGCTTGTGGGGACCCCAGAAGCTTCTTTATCCAAAATAAGATAAGACACCTCTGGTACCGTACTCCAGTAGTATTAAAGAAAATGAATTTACTTACGAACGATAGGTGCTGGAGATGTAATGTGACTGGAGCAGACTTACTCCATATATTGTGGAAATGTGACCCCATCCGTCCTTTCTGGTCAGAAATACTTACATCTTGTTCCAATGTATTGGGACAAATGGTTCCTACCTCCCCTAGTTTTTGGGTCTTGGGGCTCCCACCCACTGAATTCAGATCATCTAGCCCCCACTTGACATGACCTATACAAGCCTCAGTGGAAGCTAAACGGTTGCTTCTTCGTAGATGGAGGACTAGAGATGTACCCTCTCTCACGGCTTGGTTAGTAGCCATGGCTAATTTGGCCATTTTCTCCAGGCTGACCAACTTGGCTACAGCAACCCTGCATGCCTTCTTGGATAAATGGGACCCATTTATGCAGTACCTTCAGAATGTACCCCATCTCGTAAACCCCTTGGGTAAAGATATGTTAAAGCCACCTTGAGTGATCCCAGTCTTACTTCTTCCAGCCCTTCTGGTGATAACTGGTATGGTGAATGAGTCCCCTCCAGTTCCCCACCTTGTAAGTAACAACCCAGTCCCAGGTCAGAATCGTAATTTAGTCCACTCCCTTCTAATGTATTGTAAATGCACTGTGAATACTTTACTATGATACAGTATGTACAATCTGACTGAAATGTAACGCTTATATATGCACTGTGATATATGCCATCTCTATAACAAAATAAAAAATCTAACTACAAAAAAAGAACTATCTTATGTTATTATTTATAAGACACTTCACCAGAGAAGACTTGAGTTAAAATATTGAGTCTGATACTGAATACTGTTAGTATCAAGAATGGGTATGTTCATGGATTTTTTTTGGTGAGTGTTAATTTTTGTGTAAACTGTTAAGTATTTATGTACTAATTATCAATGAGTTCCTGTGTTGTTTTGTACTGTCAGATAGTTTTGATGGGGAACCCACTGTTTATAAGATTGTAAACAGTGAGGTCCTATGTCACTGCTGTCTCATCAACTAAAAATAAAACCATGCAGACTGTTAATATTATCTCAGCAGGTACAGGCAAAACAGCAACTGAGAAAATACTCTAACATAAAAAAAAATATACCGAAAGTGATACAAGGCTGTGATTTCATCTTGGTGTTCTGGTGACAAGTATAAACCCCTCATGCTTCACACATGTGGTTTCTGAATGCCTCCTGATCCCCTCAATCCTACTACAGTCTTATTATATACACTTGGGTGCACTTTGTTACTTGTATGAACACTGCTTCTCCCCTTTGACACCAGTGGTAGCGGGGTGCATGTTTTGACCAGGCACTGTTGCTTAGAATGGAGGTCCTATATGTTAATGGGTAATTTGATGCACTGGGCAAGTGGGGAGGTGCCACTGGAAGCCAAGAACTCACCTATGTCAAAGGGCAGGGAGAATATGTATGTAGTGACAACAAGTAAAACAATTGCCTGCAACTATCTGGATCTAAGGTGCACAGAGTGAGAGACAAATGGAACACAAAGCAGAACTTACTCAAAAACAGTGTGCTAAATAGTTTGAGTCCTTACTATTCACCATAAAATGTGAAGGTAACTTACAATCAGCAACATAGAACAGGAGAGCTGAACAACACAGCAGGATCATCCACCCCAACATTTTGCCTCAGAATGAAATTTTGTCAGGGGACTGTGGAGATCTTCACTACAGGTTATATTAACAGCTATTTTTACAGTAGACACATGGTCATTCCCTGCCAATCAGACAACAGCCAGCTAAGCAGAGGAGCTATGCTTCTTCAGATAGAAGTACTGCTGTAATCTGGGTATTGTGGATTTGTTTCTGTGGCTGCAGGGGCCTGTGCTACAGTAGTCAGAAGAAGTGCTGTGATTTGAGTATCATGGGTTTCTAGCTGTAGCCATACGAGTGTGTATGTCTTCAGTGAGCATCCTGCAGATTCAAATCCATAAAGGTAGCACATCAGTGACACTGCATTTGTGTCATCAAGAAAGAGCTGTATGTTGTTTGTCTAATCTTATGATGGTTGTCTGTAGTTGCTTGTGTGGCCTTGTCCTTTTGCTGATTGGAAGGAGGGGAGTTAGTGCTAGAAACTCTAACACCATAATTTCTATACTTTTATAGGGTTAAGTTGAACCCTAACTGATTCATTAATGCAGTTTTCTGCAATGAATATATATATATGTGTGTATGTGTGTCTATATATATATCTACATATATATGTGTATATATATATAAGACAAAGAACCTCTGTGCGCAAATGCTGAGGCAAGGGTTTCCCCCAAGGGCATTTGGCTGGGAAGCCAAGTTTCAAGAAAATACAAAATCACACATGCCCACACAATGCAAAGCATCATGGACTGCATATGCAAATCACCACAGAATGTTATGCTGGTTCAACTTTAAGCAGAATTTTTGCATATGCAGCCCATGATGCTTTGCATTGTGTGGGCATGTGTGATTTTGTATTATATATATATCTATAGCAAAAAAAAATTGCTAATGCATCAGTCAGGGTTAAATTGACAAATGTAGGGAAATGTGGCATTAGGGTTTCCAACCCTAACACCCCATTCCCTGCCCTGCACAGACCCACAGGTGGGGGTGGGATCTGTCTTGGGGCCATCAACCCCAATGCTCACCCCATTCCATTGGAAAATAAGGTGACATTGGTACAGCATAGGAGAATGGAGTGAGCATTAGGGTTACTTACAATCAGCAACATAGAACAGGAGAGCAGAACAGCACTGCAGGATCATCCACCCCAATATTTCACCTCAGAATGAGGTTTTGGCAGGGGACTGTGGAGATCTTCATTACAGGTTCTTTTAACAGCTATTTGTACAGTAGACACATGCTCATTCCCTGCCAATCAGACAACAGCCAGCTGAGCAGAGGAACAATGTTGCTTCAGACAGAAGTACTGCTGTAATCTGGGTATTGTGGATTTGTTTCTGTGGCTGCAGGGGCCTGTGCTACAGTAATCAGAAGAAGTGCTGTGATTTGAGTACCATGGGTCTCTAGCTGTAGCCATATGAGTGTGTATGTCTTCAGTTTGCATGCTACAGATTCAAATCCATAAAGGTAGCACATCAGTGTTACTGCATTTGTGTCATCTAGAAAGAGTTGCAGTTGTTTGTCTAATTTGATGATGGATGTCTGTAGTTGCTTGTGTGGTCTTGTCCTTTTGCTAATTGGAAGAAGGGAGTTAGTGTTGGAAAACCTAATACCATATTTCTATACTTTTATAGGGTTAAGTTGAACCCTAACTGATTTATTAATGCAGTTGTTTGCAATTAATATATATGTGTGTGTGTGTATGTGTGTCTGTGTGTGTCTATATATATATTTTTCTCAAAAAACATTGTTAATGCATCAGTTAGGGTTAAACTGACAAATGTAGGGAAATGTGGCATTAGGGTTTCCAACCCTAACACCCCATTCTCTGCCCTGCACAAATCCACAGGTAGGGGGTTCTGGCTTGGGGCCATCAACCCTAATGCTCACCCCATTCCATTAGAAAATAAGATGACATGTGTACAGCATAAGAGAATGGGGTGAGCGTTAGGGTTGATGGCCCTAAGACAGACCCCCCCACCTGTGGGTCTGTGCAGGGTGGGGAATGGGGTGTTAGGGTTGGAAACCTAACTCCACATTTCCCTACTTTTGTCGGTTTAAACCTAACTAATGCATTAATGACATTTTTGACAATTTATTTCCTTACTTTTTGAGATAGTATAAAAGAATCCTTATTTTACTGTGGGAGTGCAGTGTCCTTCAGACACTGCACTCCCATCCCTCTATAGATGTGTATATGTATTTACCTGTGGAAGCACAGGGACTTCCGCCCCCTGCATTTCCAGTTATAGGACAACAGTCACCAAATTGTCACCATAGCCATGTTATTACCTCACCTTATGTACCTGGTGCAGAAAATCTTTCAGTTTCTGTGAAAACATAACTGTGTGCAAGTGCAATGCCAATCTGTAGTGCAGGTGAGAAAACACATTTTGGGCAGGATTTGAAAAATGACAGCTGTGACATACGTGATGTGGGCAATAAGAAAGATATGTTGAAAATCTGGGGTGTAAATATTTAAAATTTACAAAGTTACAAGCGTGTATAGTGAAATTACAATGAATGGTTATAACTCAGACATGTTTTGACATTTTGACCCCAAATGTTTAACATGGCCTTTTGGGAACCCCAATTCATGAACAATATGACTGTCATTATGCAAATGCTGCCCAAAAGGTGACTTCGTCAAGCGACTGTGAAATCACCTTTCATACAGGAGTTGACAAACAATAGTCCTATTGTTCATGTGGTGGGTCCCCAAAAGGGCACAATGAAAATTTTGGGTCAAAGTCTCCAAAAATGGCTGAGTTATGCATCAAAGTAGACTGTAAAATCCTTTTTCCCGAGCTCACAAAAAAAAAATTGGCTTGGGAAAAAGGAATTGGCTCGTGAAAATTGACCTGAGTCATGAAAATAGAATTAAAATGTTAAAAAAAGGTACTGCAAGGTTGTTCTTCCACCAAATAACTTCACAGTCCACCTAACAGAGTCCCAATGAACAAGATAAAAAAAATACTCACCTTAGTAATCTTGTTTCTTCCAAAGTATTCTTCCATATTCATAACTCTCTGCAGTTAGCCTGCTCAGTAGAACAGCCCGGAACATGGAACTATATGCTAATGATGGAATCATTGGCACGTGACAACTATTCAAACTGCTGCATGTTCTATCAATGTCTCAGATTTCTAGGAAGCCCACAAGGCAACCTGTTTAAAAATATTCAATCTTAAATGCTGCTTGATACAGCATATCTATACTCTATGCCTATATACTAAAGCTTATACTAATGATTATGGTATCAGTCCTGAGAAAAAGAAAGGTAAGATAAAACCCCACAGGATTAAAGGTAAATGTGCCTGTGTTTGGGACTACCAGGTAAGAAAACCATTCAGAGGCTCTGGTTCTGGAAGGGGAGGTAGGGAGGGAGAGTTATGAATATGGAAGAATACATTGGAATAAACAAGATTACTAAATTGAGTAATTTTCTTCTTCTAACCCCATGTGTTCTTCTCATATTCATAACTCTCTGCAGACTTCAAAGCAGCACCTTTGGAGGTGGGCAGAGAACCTACTTAGGAAAGAGACTCTGCAGGACTGCTGTGCAAACCTGGCATCACTTCTGGACTGAAAGTCCAAACTACAATGTTTAGTAAAGTTGTGTATTGTTCTCCAGGTAGCTGCTTTATAGATCTCCACTAAAGGGATATCTCTAGAAGCTGTTATAGAGGCAGCTGTGTCCCTAGTAGAGTGGGCCCTGAGGCCTGATGGGGCCTGTTTTCCATATTTTGAGTAACAAAACTGAACTCATTGAACTATCCAGTGAGAGATTGATCTCTAGGAAGCTAGGGTGCCCTTTCCCACATCCCCATAAGTGAGAAAAAGTTGTTGTTTATCACCTCTGTGATCCTTGGTGTGGGTCAAACAACTCAATACACTTTTTATATCCAGACTATGGAGTCTGCACTCTCCTGAACTGGCATGTTCCGTGAAGAAGACTGGCAGTGTCATGGACTGATTTAAGTGAAAATCAGAAACCTCCTTAGGAAAAAAAATCCTATTGGTCGAAGTACTACTTTATCATTATGAAAAGATAAATAATCCTTTTCCACACATAATGCTTGCAATTCATTTATTTTCCTAACAGAAGTGATTGCCACCAAAAACACAGTTTTTCAAGTGATATACTGCAAGTGTGCTGATGACATTGGCTCGAATAGAGGTTTCACGAGCTGAGCAATGAAAATGTTCAGATCCCATACAGGGACTGGCTCTTTAATAGGAGGATGTAAGTGACATAGCCCTTTAAATAACTTTTTGAAAATAGGATTAAATGCAAGGGAAACATTTTTCCCTGCAGAAATAAAAGCTGAAATTGATGCCAAATGCACCTTCAGAGATGTATGTTTCAGACCTTATGAGTGTAACTCAGTAAGATATTCTAGCAGCACTGGGATTTCTGCCAGGGAGGGAGAAAAATGCTTGGCATCACACCAAATAGAAAACTTTTCTATTTTGCATTATAGTTTTCTTAGTAGATGGTTTTCTATATCCTTTTAGGATATGCAGAACAGCTTGAGAAAGCTGTAAGTTTGTAAACTCTAAGTCCTCAAGAGCCAGGCCTTGAGCCTGAGAGACCTGAGGTTTGGGTCCAGGATCTTCCCTTGGTGGGAAGTTAATAGATTGTGCCTCCTGGGTAGGAGGATTGGTCTGGACACTGACATTGACAGCAGAAGGGGGTACCATTGCTGCCTGGCCCAGTCTGGTGCTATTAGTATCATGGATGCAGGCTGTGACCTGAGTTTGAGTAGCACTCTGAAGATGAGTGGGAATGGAGAAAAGGCATATAGATACCTTTCTGACCAGTCCAGGGCCAGAGCATCCAGGGGAATTGTACCCTTGGCTGGTGGCCTGCAACAAAATAGGAGCAATATGTGATTCCCATTAGGAGGCAAAGAGATCTACCTCTGGAGTGCCACATCATCTGAACACTGAGTCCAGTACCTATCTGTTTAGAGACCATTCGTGATGTGCCTGGTTGATCCTGCTTAAGGCATCGGCCAGGGTATTGTCCTTTCCTGGTACATGAATGGCTTGCAATGAAGCTTTTAGTAAGTAAACCAGTTCCCAGATTTTCATGGCCTCTGCACACAGGGGATCTGACCTTGTTCCTCCTTGCTTGTTTATGTAGAACATTGTAGTGGTTTGTTTGTTCTGACCTGCACCACCTTGCCCTGTATTAACTGGGAAAAACTTTTTAGAGCCAGAAACACTGCTCGGAGTTCTAGCAGATTTATGTGGAGGAGAGACTCCACACTTGACCAAGTGCCATGGGTAGTGTGCTCCTCTATATGAGCACCCCATCCTAACAGAGAAGTATCTGTTGTAAGAATGACTGAGGGATTTTCCCTCTGAAAGGGAACTCCTGCTCTTAGATTGTGGACATCTGTCTACCACTGAAGGGACTGGATCACAAATTTTGTTACAAGAATCAATTTTGACATATTGTCTTTTCTTTGGCACCAGTGTGCCTGTAGATGAAACTGTATGTTTCTCATTTGAAGTCTTGCTCCCAAGACCACTCCTGTTGCTGTAGCCATGTGTCCCAGTATTTGCAAGTATCTTCTTGCTGGACATGGCTTTCCCAGCTTGAATGAGGCAATCAGTTGCAAAATAGACTGAACTCTGTCCTCTGGAAGAAAAGCTCTTCCTTTTAAGGTATTCAGTTCTGCTCCAATGAAATGCAGGACTTGAATTGGTGTGAAAGAATAGACTTTTCCTGGTTTAACAGGAAGCCCAGAGAATGTAACAGATTTTTTATTTCCAGGTGTGCTTGCACCTGCTGAAATTACTTTCCCATGACTAGCCAGATGTCGAGATAAGGAAAAACTAAAATTCCTAGCTTTCTTAGGAATGCCACTACCACTGTCAGGCATTTTGTGAATACCCTTGGTGCTGAGATGAGACCGAAGGGCAGGGCTGAGAACTGGTAGTGACTTGAAGGGAGTCTGAATCTGAGATATTTTTTGTGAGACTCCCTTATAGGGTTGTGGAAATAGGCATCTTTTAAATCCAGAGATGCCAGCCAGTCTCCCTGCTGGTTGACAGGCAAAATTATAGATAGGGTCACCATCTTGGTTTTTGGTTTTACCAGATATTTGTTCAGATGTCTTAGGTCTAGTATAGGCTGCCACTCCCCATTTTTCTTTTTGTTAAGAAAGTACCAGGAATAAAACCCTCTGCCCCTCTGAAGGTTTGGCACCTGCTCCACTGCTTTTATGCTGAGCAGAGCTGGTTCGAACATCCTTAATGTCAGAGGAGGGAGAGATTTGAAACTCAGAGACAGTCCCTGGCTCACTAATTCCAATACCCACTTGTTCATAGTTATGGCATGCCAGGCCTGGAAGAAGTGAACCAGTCTGCCCCCTACTGGTATTAGGGAGGTGGCCTTGGCAAAGGAGTCAGGGATTTTGTTTCAGTGGGGCCTGAGCCTAGACAGATTGGGAACCCCTCCTGGAGCCCCTCATACCTCTGGCCCTATAATACCCAGTCTGCTGTGGGTATGGCTGCAGCTGTGGGACAGCTTGAGGTTGATAGAAGGGCCTACTGTAGGACCTTCCTCCACGCCCCCTTCCATAAGGCCTATAAGAAGTAGAAGGCCTGTCCTTAGATGAATTACTCTTATAGGTGGCTTTGTATTCATCCACCTTCTTCATATACTCTTCAGTTTGTTTTCCAAAGAGAGAATGATCTTGTACAGGGAAGTCCATGGCCTTAGCCTGGGTGTCCTGTGTTAAGTCTGTAGCCTTTAGCCAAGCAAACCTTCTCAGGGCTACAGTCAGAGCCATAATCCAAGCAGCATTATCATAGGCATCTGCTGCCATCTGGCACTGGTATTTAGATGCTTCCAGTCCAAACCTGGCTGTTTCTGCTAGGTCATCAGAGATAGGGGAGGAAACCTTCTCTGACATGGCCAAAACAGACTGCCACAGTGTTTTTTGATACTGTGCAGTGTAGGCCAGGTAATTAGCTTGTCTGACCCCCAGGGAGGAAGCTAAGTACCTTTTTTTTGACATGCTGTCCATTTTCCTTGAATCCTTCTCAGGAGGGTAAGAGGATAAAGGAACCATTGCCTTCTCACAGGCTGCCTGTTGGACTATACTCTGATGATCAGGGTGAGAATAGAGGAATTCAGCCCCTTTCCTGTCCAGTTGGTACTTCTTGTCAGCCTTCTTATCCAGAGGTGTGACAGAGTTAGGGTTCTGCAGGATTGTGAATAAATCCTTATTGAGGAATGTATTAATAGGCAGAAAAATCTTCTTACTGGGTGTTAACCCCATCATCTCTATATATTCTGCCTCCTCCTCCTCCTCCTCTTCTATGACCTCGGTGGTAGCCAGGTCAAGGGCATCTACTATTTTCCTTACAAAGGAAAAGTAAGAGGAAAAATCCTCAGGCCTAAGAGGAGAGCCAAATTCCTGCTCTGGTGAGATTTCTGGTTCAATGGGCTCACCATCATCACCCTCTGGTATATCATACTCCCCAGTATCTATTTCCTGAGACTGGGGGTCTGAGGAGGGAGTAATCTCCTGAACCCTTGGATTAGGAGGGGTTGGAGAAGGTATGAACCCCTGAATTGCCTTGATGACTTTAATAGCCCTGGCAATCTCCTCAACAGTAGGCAGACTGTGAGGCACAGAATAATCCCCTGTTGGTTTTGCCTGGGGTTCAACATGCTTGGTCTTCTTTACCTTTTTGGAGGGGACCGGAGAGTCAGCTGGCCTACTCAGCCTTTTTAAGGAGGTTGATGCACCCTTATCGGGGTGGTAATAGAAGAAGCTGCGGTTTCACCCACTGATTTTGAAAGTGTAGGCTGGTTAGAGCCTGAAGCATCTCCCAACTTTTTGTTCAACCTCTCCATTCTTTTTTCAACAGTTTTCTGTGGAAATGATTTGCAAATTCACAGTCAGTATTTAAATGCTCTGGTCCCAGGTAGAATGCACAGCTGTCATGCATGTCTGCTCTGGCAAACACTTCCCCACACTTTTTAAAACCTGGGGGACCAGTCTTTTTCTTAGGTTTTTCAGTATGCTCAATTTCCAGGAGAAATACCTTAACCACAAAAAATAATTTCTGTTTTCTTTTTTTTTTTTTTGTGGTCAGTTTAAGAACCGATTAGGCCCCAAAGGAACCGATGAATTTTTAAACTCGGAACCGGGTCAGTGGTTCTTGGAACCGATTCAACGGTTCACAGTAACAGGGTTAGTGGTTAGAAAAGAAACTGGGTTAGCGGCTTCAAACAATGTTAAAATACACTTTACACAATAAAATTTGAAAGAAAATAAAGCGGACAAACTCCGCAACTAATATAAAACTACTTGGTTCCCCAACAGTAATACCGAACCATGAGGAACCGAGAAACAAATGCTAAATCTAACTAAACTTCAATAAACTAGACGTTAGACAAAAAATAGCAATAAATGAAGGCAGAAGAAAGAAAATTATGTATAATTAAACAATTATACTTCACAGTAAGCCAACAATGACTTGAGGGACTCTCCTGGGCATCTAGACTTGTGAGGCGGAGTGAGGAACTGAGAAATAAATGCTAAATCTAAACTTAAATAAACTAGACTTTAGACTAAAAAATAACAATAAATGAAGGCAGCTGAAAGAAAATTATGTATAATTAAACAATTATACTTCACAGTAAGCCAACAATGACCTGAGGGAGTCTCCTGGGCATCTAGACTTGTGAGACGGAGTAAGAAATCTGAGATGTTGATAGAATGAGCAGCAGATGAGGGCAGCAGTTTGAATAGTTGTCACTTGCCAATGATTCTATCATTAGCATATAGTTCCATTCTCTGGGCAGTTCTACTGAGCAGGCTAACTGCAGAGAGTTATGAATATGAGAAGAATACATGGGTTTAGAAACATGTGTTGATGTCTCTAGATACCTTCATTTTGGGTGATTTTCAATTTTTTTTTATAACAGAAAAGATAAACAGCTCGCGAAAAAGGAATTTTTTCTCACAAAAAAGGATTTTGTTCTCGTGAAAAAGAAAATGCTGTCATGAGACTAAATCCTTTTTCGTGAGATCAAATCCTTTGTTAAACTCAAGACATCTATTCTGAAAAATGAACTTCCCATCAGATATAATGGGAACTAAAAAACTGAATAACTTTGCCACAGTTTAATATTTTGCACCAAACTAACAGTGGCAGTTCTGTTACCCAAGTTCTTTCTACCATAAAAATTCATGCCAAAATTTCACATTGTCTGGGTGCAAGGCAATTAGAAAAAACTACAAAAAAGGGTGACTTTTTACTTTTTTTCACTATCCAGATCTCAGAATCCACATATTTGACTGGAACAAAACTTGCCACATCACGAGAGCAACACCACTGGACAGCGCATACCAAATGTTGTACAAATCCATTTATCAGTTGCAAAGTTATTGAAGTGCAATATTTGAGGTTTAACATTAAACAGTCTACTCAACCCTTCAACCCTTACAATAGGGGCATGACTGTGCTATAGTGACCATGCCTATATATATATATATATATATATGGTGGCATACAAGGATGTATACCTATTGAGGGGCTAAATAGGGCTGTAAGGCCATGAGCCAGAAGAGCGAGTGGCTTTATTGCCCTAATTAGCCCCTGAAATGTGTATACATCCTTGTATACCACACTTACCCATTATTTATTGAATATAATACATTATGATGGTTATTGTTATGGAGATTGCATTTGCAATCACATTATGGCACCTAAAGGTCTCTTGCAGTTTAGAGGGAATGGTGTGCAGTGAGTGCAGGTATGAGTTTGGGGATTTCTGAGTATGGGAGGGCTCTGTGTAAGCACCTGTTTTTGCAGGCTCTTTTTCAACTTGTTAATTGGTTTGGCTAGCGTCTTAATGCTGTGTTAATTGTGTTATTAGTGGTATCCCATGGGGTTTACAATAGTGCAGCTATATACTTTTTATTAGTGCAGGTTTATACTTTTAATTGTTTGATTAATGTAGGTATATAGCTTTAATTGATAGAGTAGTCACAGGTATACAGGGAAATAAATATGACCTTTTCAATGGGGAAATGTTCCCATCCATGTTATATGCAGTACTGATATATATATATATATATATATATATATATATATATATATATATATATATATTTTTCATTGCAAAAACTCTGTTAATGCATTAGTTAGGATTCATATTACAGTGACAAAAGTAATGTGTCATTAGGGTTCCCAACCCTAACACCCCATCCCACTCCCTCAACCAACCCTACCTCCCCACCTGACCTCCACCCTCCACACACCAACAGGCATCAGGGTATGTTTGGGGTCATCAACTCTACACTCACCCCATTCCATGTGTAGGGAAGCTGAGATAGTACATCATAAGAGAATGGGGTGGGCGGTAGGGTCGATGACACCAAGACACCCTGATGCCTGTTGCGTGTGAGTGTGGGGTGGGTGGGGTGGTAGGGTTGGTTGGGGGTTGGATTAGGTACTAGGTTTGGGATCCCTAACACCACATTTTCATACTTCTGTTGCTGTAATATGAAGCCTAACTGATGCATTAATGGAGTTTTTATAATGAATTTCCTTATTTTTCATGAACGTATCACCATAGCCATAGTTTATGGGAGTGCAGGGCCCAGAGAGCCCTATGCTCCCATTTATCCATAAGTGTAGAGACATTGCAATTAACCTTCATCTCCCTGATGGAGCCCAGGGCCCTTTGGGCTCTGTGCTCTTATGCTCCTTGATTTTCCTTATTTTATTGTGGGACCACAGGGTCCTTTGGACCCTGTGCACCCATCCCTCCATAGATGCATGAGCAAATTATCACCATAACTATCTGATTACCCCAGGACATGTATCTGGTACATAAAATTCTCAAATCACTGCCAAAACATAATTCTGTGCAACTGCGATGCCATTCCGTGTCACAGGTGTGAAAACACATTCTGAGTAGAATTTGAAAAATTACAGCTGTGACATACAGGAGGTGGGGTAATAAGAAGGCTATGTTGTAAATCTGGGGTCAAAATATTGAAAATTCCCATAGTTATGTGTGGGTGTACCGAAATTTCAATGAATGGTGATAACTTTGACATTTTTTCATATTTTGACCTCAAATTTTCAAGATAGCCTTCTTATCACCCTACCTCATAAACCCATAGGTGAAAATTTCATAATCCATGGCAAATGTCATTTTGCGCCAAAGGTGCAGAAACACATTTTGGGCAGGATGTGAAAAATGTCAGCTTTACTGTTCATGAGGTAGTGTGAAAAAATGGCTATGTTGAAAATCTGGAGTATAAATATTAAAAATTACCAAAGTTACAAGTGCATGTTGAAAAATTTTAATGACCATGCATAATTGGGGCATTCTTAGGTATTTTTTTCATAAAATTTTCATCATGGGCTTTTTGGGACCCCACCTCATGAACACTGGACTGTCATTTCATTACTCAGTCCTGAAAGGTGGTTTCATGCAGTGACCATGAAATCACCTTACTGGACCAAGTAATAAAATGACAGTGACAGTGTTCATGAGGTGGGCTCCCCAAAGACCCATGTTGAAAATTTGGTGTAAAAATAGCAAAATATGGCCGCGATATCACCATAAGTTCAGAACACCATTGAAAGTCATTATACGGCATTTACCTTGATTCTTCAATTCACAGTTCAGCTTTGAAGAGTGCAGACGTGTCACCATCCACAGAAGATTATACATGACAACCTCCATTGGGAAGTATAGGGCAAGGGTGTGTGGAGTGGTGGGTGCTCAGTGGGAGAATCGGGATGGGGGAGGGGCGGGGAGACAACGAGGGATCATTTTCTTTTTTTCCAGGTTTTAAAAGGAAAGAGACATTGGGGAACTTTTTTTGTTTCACAGGGTAAAAACATCATTATTTTGGGACACTGAGAGTGGGCTCCCCAGTCTCCCATAGTGCTGGGGGGTGGACTTCAGAATGCTGATACATAGATTGGGCACCCCGATGTTGGCAACCATAAGTTAAGCAACAGGCTTTGGGGTGCATGTGACATTGGGGGTGAGCATCCCAGTGTCTAAATGAAGAGCAAATAATTAAAGTATTTTGGGACACTGGGGGTGGGCTCCCCAGTGTCCTACACTGCTGAGGGGGAGACTTCAGAATGCCAACATGGGCATTGGTCACCCAATGTTGGCAGCATATTTTAAACAATGGCCTTTTTTGGGGGGCATCCGACACTGGGTGTGAGCATCCCAGTGTCCGAATGAACAGTAAACTATTTGGGGATACTAGGGGTGGGTTCCCCAGTGTCCCACACTATGGGGGGGTGTCTGAATGTTGACGCTGGGATTGGGCACCTTGATACTGGCAGAAACATTTTTTTTATTAAAACATGCCTCTACCCCCTTGGAAGCAGTAAAAAGCTATAAGATCTTTTCATTAGGTAAACACCAACAGGTGTTTACCTTAATGGGGGTCCGAGGAATCAGATGATACCGTTATTTTGTAGAAAGGTTTTGCCTTTTCACAGGGGTCAGTGTTTTTTTTGGATTAAAGTAGTGCCGGAAATTGTGGCAGCTTTCACAAAACAGTGTCACAATTTGAGTTAGTTTTCACACAACAGCACCGTTAATTTTGTGGAAAGTGCCACAGTTTGCAGTATTTCACAAAAATAATGCTGCAAATTTGCAACACTACCAATGGCTGATGTTAAAAAACATATTTCCGGCTACTATTTTTAAAAACGAATGGCAGAAATGTGTTCCTTGGGTTCCAATTAGGTAAACACAACTATTGGTGTTTACCAAGGGGCATTATTTTTTGAATTACAGTGTTTTTCCCCCTCATTAACTGAAAAGAAGATGGCAGCAGCACGACACTACTGATCCATCTGCAACAGCAAAAAGTGCTTTTGCTAAAGCAGAAACTGCTTTCACACAGCACATGTAATTTTTCCCATAGGCCATAATTGGAAAATTAAAAGTTTAATAAACTTTTGAATGGATTAATATTTTTTCACCAAATCTTCAAAAGGTACATCTGTGACCCAGACCCCATATACCCTAACAACTTCAGATCAGACCCCCCAAGCCCTTTCAGAGAAACGGTGTGATAAAGGATTTGCACCTAAATGGTGATTTTCATATTTTTTGACACTACACAACTCCGCAACTGCACATCCGACTGGAACAAAACTTGCCAGATAATGAGATTTATGATACCTGACAGTGCATGATACTTTTTTTTTTTGCACATCGGTCATATGGTTACAAAGATATTAACATAAAAAACATAGACGTGACCATTGAACCCTAGCTATACTATATATATTCTTTACAAAAAAAAGAAACTGTGTTAATGTAGTTGTTATGGTTCAACTTAACCCCACAGAAGTAGGGAAATGTGGCATCGGGCTTTCCAGCCCTTACTCTGCACCCCCATCCTCAAGAAGCAAAAGGAAAAACATTAGGGTTTGGGGTCTCTGGAGTCTTGGCAAATCAGTACTGGGGTCTTCCTTGGGGTTGTCAACCCTAATGCCCACACCCTCTCCTGAGAAAACAAGGTCAGATATGATTTATTTGCAACCTGTGTGAAGAAAGGTACAGCACAGTCTGTCAGCAACATGTGGCAAGATGTACTTCTCTGACTTTGAATAGTGTATCACTATGAGGCACTGGCTTAGAGCTGTGCCTTGTGCTTCAGACAGAAGGTTATGGGCTGCAGGGAAGGGTGAGCATTAGGGTTGACAACCCTAAGGAAAAACCCACCACTGATTTGCCAAGACTCTGGAGACCAAAAACTCCAATGTTTTTTCCTTTTGTTACTTGGTAGGTGGGGTAGGGTGTTACAGTTGGAAACCCTAATGCCACATTTATCTACTTTTGTGCAATTAAGGTGATCCCTAACTGATGCATTAATGCAGTTGTTGCTAAGAATTTCCTTTCTTTTTGAGATAGTGGAATCGTATCCTCATTCACATAGGTCCCTTCGGGACCTGCATGAATAGATGCAGATGTGCAGAGCCATCTGGGCCCTGTGCCATGGGAAAGCTCCATCCACTTACAGAAATGCAGGGTCTGTGGGCTCTGCATTTCCATGCAGCAAGAGATGTCAAGTATTCATGGGGCTGTCTGATGGGCTACAGAAGTACAGGGCCCTCTGCATCCTGTACTTCCATTTGACCAGTAGACATAGATGCACAAGACAAAGAATCCATCTCTCAGCTGAAGCACAGGGCCCTCTGACACCCACAGGAGCAGAGGTGTAGAGCTATATGCCAAGTGAAGAGTTCTCTTCACTATATGGTGCTTGGACCCGTGTGAGCAACCCTGCACCTACCCTTCCTTGGCTAGGGGCGGTGTTGTATGACATCACTGTCTGCCCAGCCTTGTCCCATCCAGCTGGGTCACTGAGCTCTGAAATGAACTCAGTTCACCAACATGGGATCACAAAGGACTACCCACTTCATAAAAGGCTTGTACTACACACAGTGTTTCTTAATAATTGCTATTTTTTTATTTTGACCCCAGATTTTCAACATAGTGGTTTTATGACTTCTCCTTATAAACATGACACGTGCCATTTATAGAATACTGTCTGAAACATCATTTCATACCACAAGTGCAAAACACATCTTGTCAAGAGTTTGGAAAACAACACCTGTCACATTTATGGGGTGATGTGAAAGTTTGGAGTCAAAATACTGAAAATGAGCAAAGTTATAAGTGAACATTGAAATAGGTCTATGTTCACTAATAACTTGGTCATTTTGCTGTATTTTTTATATCAAATTTTCAACATTGCCTTCTTATGAAGCCACTTCATGAACATGGTAGATGAAAATGTTGAAAGCCTGCTCAAAATGTGATTTTGATGGAACTGCCTGAGCCCCCAAGATGGGGGACTTGCTTAGAAATAGTGAGCAGGATTCCGTACTGTAACCATCAGTTTGCGGGATTGCCGGCATCTGGGAAGTTGAGCAGGTCCATACGCTTGCTTTTGTTTTTGTTTTTATTGTTGTTTTTTTTTTCTGGAATGCCAGTAGAGAATGATCCATATACAACAGGAAATAAGATCAATTTGAGTGAGCGGGGAAGCAAGGTAAAATAGAGAGGAGAAAGAAGTTTCTATAATATGGCTGTTTGGGTTCAGCCTTAAAAAGTAATACTTTTTTTGTTTTACTTTGTTTTTTAGTTGGCAAGGGAGACAGTACTGGTATGGAGAAGTGAGCATGCATGACATTACTGTAGTAGCAATGTGAGCAAGTGAGTGGGGCTGCTGTTTTGTGTTGAGAGGCAGAAAGAGAAAGAAAAAGAAAAAGGCAGAGCTGTCTTGGAGCAGAAGCAGTTCTTTTTGAGCCAGTGATTCTGTTCTTTGAGCTTTGTGGATGCTGCAGAGAGATTTGTTAAAATAAAATAAAAAAAGCTGCGGTTTGGCTCCTGGGCCAGTTTTTCTGGGAGTCAGCAGTTCAGGCAGTTTGGGTCAGGAAGTACAGCCATGAAGGATTATTAGAGAATGGAAATGAAGGAGCTGCTGAAATATGGTACTGTAATTGTTTCTAGCTGGGCAAAATGTTTTTTTTTAGATTATCAGGAAGGTAGGCCTGACGTTCACTGCTGGTGGCTGTATATTGCCATCAAGGAGCAGTTTCACGAATGGAGTCTGTGATAGTGGGAAAGTCTTGACAAAGTGAAGCAGTGTCGGCAGACAGGCAAGGGGGAAAAGGGTGTGTCCACCTAGATGACGAGGTTACTGAATGTATAAATCTGTGAAGATAAGTTTAACGTGTGTGTGTGTGTGTGTGTATATATATATATATATATATATATATATATATATATATATATATATATATATACACATAATATAATATACACATATAGTCCTATATATATATATATATATATATTCATTGCAAAAACTTTGTTACTGCATCAGTTAGGTTGAAATGACAAAAGTAGGGAAATAAGGCATTAGGGTTGAGACCCTAACAGCCGCCACCTCACTCCACCCCACCCTCCATAGACCAACAGGTGGAGGGGTGTGCCATGGGTTGTCAGCCCTAACTCTCACCCCATTCCATGTGTAGAAAACTGACATGGTATAGTATAGAGAATGGGGTGAAAGTTAGGCCCAAGACCCCAAGGCACACCCTGTCACCTGTTGGTCTGTGGAGGGTGGGAGGGGTGGGGTGGTATGGTGGGTAAGGTGCTAGGGTCTCAACCCTAATGCCTGATTTCCCTACTTTTTTCACTTCAACCCTAAATAATGCATTAACAATGACTTTTGCTATGAATTTCCTTACTTTTGAGAAAGTGTAATATTACCTCTATATGGTTTTGGGAGCGCAGGGCCTGTACATGGTATCAGTTTTTTGTAATGAACTGTCATCTCCCTGCACTCCCAGTATTGCATAATGGATCACCCTGTAGTATCATTACTGCTTAATGGTGTCCATCTACCTAAAATGGCCATGCACTCCCATGCAATCAGTTTTTTGGAGCACAGGACCCTATGGGCCCTGTGCTCCCATCTATCCATAGGTACACAGACATTGTAATGAGCTGTCATTTCCCTGTGCTACCAGTATTGCATTATGGATGGCCCAGCAGTACAATTACTGCATAATGGTATCCATATGTGGGAGTGCAGGGCTTGGAGTACCTATAATTGTAGAGACGCCCTACCTATAATTGTAGAGACCCCCCCACCCTCCACATACCAACAAGCCTCAGGGTGTGCCTTGGGGTCACCAGCCCTACCTCTCACCCCACTCCATGTATAAGGAAGCTGAGATGGTACAGTATAGGAGAATGGGGTGAGAGTTGGCCCCAATGACCCCAAGGCACACCGAGCGCCTGTTGGTATGTGGAGGGTGGTTGGGGTGATAGGGTTGGAAGCCCTAATACTGAATTTCCATACTTTTGTTGCCGTAATAGGAACCCTAACTCAAGCATTAATGGAGTTTTTTTGCAATGAATTTCCTTACTTTTTGAGATAGTATCCTTATTTTACTGTGGGAGTGCAGGGTCCTTTGGACCCTGTGCTTCAGTCCCTCTATAGATGCACATATGTGTAGAAGTACAGAACCCTCTAGGCCTGCACTTCCATGTGTCAAACAGCAGTGACCAAAACTGTCAGCTTAGCCATCTTATTACCCCACCTCATGTACCCGGTACAGAGAAATTGTGAAATGCAAGGCAAAATGTAATTATGTGGAACTGTAACACCATTTTGTGTCACAGGTTCCTAAAACACATTTCAGGCAGAATTTAAAAAAATACAGCCGTACTGTTCATGAGGTGGTGTGAAAAAATGGCTATGTTGAAAATTTGGCATCAAAAGATTGAAAAGTAACAAAAGTTATATGCGTGCATAGAATAAATTCAACAGAGTCACATAAGTGGGGCATTTTTAGGATTTGTTTCACCAAATTTTCAACATGGCCTTTTGTGGACCCCATCTCTTGAACACTGGCACTGTCATTGCATTAATCGGTCCCAAAAGGTGATTTCACACAGCAAACATGCCATTCTGCACCATAGTAGCAAAAATACATTTCAGGCAGGATGTGAAAAATGACAGCTGTACTGTTCATGAGGTGGTATGAAAAAATGGCAACACTGAAAATTTGGAGTGAAAATATTTAAAATTGCAGAAGTTACGAGCTTGCGTAGAAAAATTTCAACATTGAGCATAATTTGGGCTTTTATTTGGTATTCTTGCACCAACTTTTCAACATGGGCTTTTTGGGACCCCACCTCATGAACACACTGGCATTGTCATTTCATTACTCAGCCCCAAAAGATGATTTCAGACAGTGACCACAAAATCACCTTATGGGTCTGAATAACAAAATGGCAGTGGCAGTGTTCATTTCGTGGGGTCCCAAAAAGCCCATGTTGAAAATTTGCTGTAAAAATTCCAAAAAATGGTTGCAATATCAACATAAGTTCAAAACGCCTATGACAGACGTTATACAGCACTTACCTTGATTCTTTAGTTTGCGGTTTGGCTTTGAAGAGTGCAGAAGAGTCCGGTCCATAGAAGATGATCTCTGGTGGTAACTATAGGGCAAGGGAGGGTGTGGGGTGGTGGTTGCTCAGTGGGAGGGTTGGGACGGGGAAGGAGGACTGGGAGACAACGAGGAACCGTTTTCTTTTTTACAGGTTTTAAAAAAAAAGACATCAAGGACAGTTTTCTTTTTTTAACAGGATTAAAATCTTTATTTTGGTACACTGGGGGTGGGCTCCTCAGTGTACCACACTGCTGGGGAGGTCTTCAGAATGCCGACACAGGGATTGGGAACTCCGATGTTGGCAAACATAATATTTGGGCTTGGTGGGGCATCCAACACCGAGGGTGGGCATCCCGGTGTCGGATTAAACATAAAATAATTATTTTGGTACACTGGGTGTGGGCTTCCCAGTGTACCACACTGCTGGGGGGACCTGAACAATGGCCTTTTGGGGGCAGGCATCCAACACCAGGGGTGGGCATCATGGTGTTGGAATTAACAGTACAGTATTTCAGGACACTTGGGGTGGACACTCCAGTGTCCCACACTACTGAGGGGGCAGTAAATGTCGACACGGGTATTGGGCACCCCAATGTTGGCAACAACAGTATTTTACAATAAACCATGCCTCAGCCCCCTTGGAGGCAATAAAAGGAGAAAACCTCCTTTTATTAGGTAAACACCAAAAGGTGTTTACATAATTGGGGGCAGAGGAACATGATTCTGGAGCTATTTTTGTAAAAATATGGCCAGGAAAGGTTTTGGTCATTTATGGGGTCAATGTTTTTTTTTATTCATGTGGTGCTGCAAATTTGCAACAGTTTTTGTGAAAAGTGCCGTAAATTTGCAGTAGTTTTAGCACAACAGTGCCATTATTTGCATGAAAACTGACAAAATTTGCAGCAGTTTCACAAAAGTAGTGCCACTAATTTGTGACACTACCAATGGATAAATGCAAAAAAATATTTCTGCCCACCCATTTTAAAAAATAATGCCAGGATCATGTTCCTCGGGCCCCGATTAGGTAAACGCAACTGTTGGCGTTTACCAATGGCAGCACTTTTTGAATTACAGTGTTTTTTTGACATCGCTAACTAAAAACAAGATGGCAGCCATGCAAAAGTGCAAAACCCATTTGCGGCAGTCAAAAAGTGCTTTTGAGACGGACATATATTTTTTCCACATAGGCTATTATGGGAAAATTTAAACTTTAATAGCATTTGAACGGATTACTATTTTTTTTATCAAATCTTCAAAAGGTACATCAGTGACCCAGACCCCATATATCCTGAAAATTTCACACCAGACCCCCAAACCATTTGGACCATAGCCCCAAGCAAAGAATTTGCAAAAAAGTGAGGATTTTTCACATTTAGTGGCACTCCACAGCTCTACAACCGCAAATCCGACTGGAATGACACTAACCAGATCTAGAGATCTACGGTACCGGATGGTGCATACAAAATTTCAGGCAAATTGGACAAACAGTTGCAAAGTTATTAAAGTGCAACATTTTCAGTTTAACATAGAAGTGGCTGGGCAACCAGAACCACTATAATATATATATATATATATATATATATATATATATACACACACACATATACATATATGTGTGTGCCATGGGGTTGTTAGGCATACCTCTCACCCCATTCTGCTATGCTGTACCATGTCAGCCATTTTACACATGGAATTGAGTGAGGGTTGGGCCTAATGACTCCATGGCACACTCTGATGTCTGTTGTGTGGAGGATGGGCGGTTGGGGTGGTATGGTGATGGGGCATTAGGGGCTCAATCCTAACACCTAATTTCCCTACTTTTTTTGCTTCAACCTTAACTGATGCATTAACAAAGTTTTTTGCAATGTGTATATACAGTATATATATATATATATATATATATATAGATAGATATAGATATAGATATATATGTAAGATTTTACAATTAGACATATTGTAGTTCAGATAAACAGATCTATGCAATGACTTTTATAATATATCAACTAGCAATCCCTCTGCTGCCAGTAGGTATGTTGCCAAGTGAGTTTACGTCTTACACAGAAATTGACAACAGTGTTCCTACTGTTGGACCCATAAATAAAGCAGAAAATCTGTGGTGAGATAAAAGGGTGAAGCTTCCGTTGCTTGGGTTAGTGTGGTTTGGTATTGTAGGTAGTGAGATTTGATTTGCTGGCAACAAATTAAGTACACAAACATGCTGAAACCACTAAGAAGACATTTTTTGTTTTTTAAGGGGTCTTGCCTGATTAATGGGCAAGACTATTTGTCCCGGGCTTCCTCTCCCAGTGGCAATCTGCTCTCATCCTGGAGGGAGGGGATGGAAGCCTGGGGGTTGGGGTGGGGAAGATTGACAAGACAAGGGGAATGACAACTGGGTGATGTGGCTAAAGGGAATTGGATAGTGGGGAGAGAGGGAGGGTAAAGCGGGGGGTATAAAGGAGGGTCCCAAGGAAGAGAAGCCCTTTTTTGCTAGCTTCGGTAGTTTTGTCCTCCCACTCTACCTCACATAGCAACTCCAGGGATCAGCCGACAGCCTGAAGAGGGGAACCCCGGGATTATGAGCCAAGTGGACTGCCAAAGGTGGAAAGTAATGATGGGCATGCCGGGGAGAGAAAAAGAGAGAAAGAGAGAAAAGGTAGAAAAGGGGGATAAGAGGGGGAGGAAGGAGAGAATCCCAGCTTGGGGTTTACACCAGGGTAGGGAGGGGCTGGGGACTTGAGGTTTACACCCAGAGGGCCCCAAAGACAGAAGAAGGAAGAAGGGCATGTGTTCACATGCAAGGTCCTGCAAGGGACATGAATGAAGAAAAGGAAGGGTAGGGGCCCCTGGGTGTACATCTGGGGTCATGAGGATGAATGGATAAGATTTTATTTTATTTATTTAGTTTTTGTTTACCAGGTAAGGTGTTGTAGCCACAAAACATGACTATTTTCAGACACGACCCGGGAGGTTACAATACAAGATTGGCAGATAAAACAAATAACAGGTATAGTTCAGAGGTAATCAACCATGCAAGGAAAAATCTACATGATGTTCTGTGACGTAAACAGGATTGTCAATATGACAGAGACAATGGCAGAAAAATACACAATAGTACAAAACATAATAAGCATACAATCATAGTGCAGTAGAGTTTTAACACATAATCCATAGTAAGTGCTACATATAACAGTAACAAGGGGACAGAGCAAAACTGAAACATTTCGAGAGCTGAGGAAGGGGATGTCAAGCTCCCTATGGGGGTTTAAAACAGGAACATGGGGCATGTTTGATGAGGAGAGTGTGATGCATCTTTTTAAAAGCAATATGACTAGGTGCAGAGTAAACATCAAGAGGTAGGGAATTACGATATTTTGGGGCCAGGCAGGAGAAAGCTGAGTTCCTTTTAGGGTTCTGCACCTAGGGGTGTATAGTAGAGAGAGTCCAGTAGAGCGGAGGCCATAGGTGGGGGACAGAGGCACCAGCATGCCTGCAAGACAGGTAGGTAGATTAGTTCTAATGATGTTGTCCAGCAGAGTACCAAGGGCAAGGAGTCGATTGGCAGGTGGAGAAGGCCATCTAAGGTCTGCATATAGCAAGCAATGGTACTTCAAACATGGGGAAGCCGAGGCATAATTACATATACTATTGTACTATTGTACATTGTATCCCACTGGGCTCTAGGGAATAAAAAATATGGGCATACTCGATGGGCCAGTCATCTCCTGCTGCTGTAAGATGCTATATTTTTATGTTTCATAACTTTTTCCATTCATTTGTTTATACCTCTTTGACAATGACCTGCTCCTTCCCTAGGACTTGCCTCTCTACAGGGTCTTGTGCCTGTTACACTCCAACGTTAGGGCCAGAGGTGACTGGACTCCTCTGGTGTATAATCCAGATGCCAAGAGGCCTGGTCAGAGATGTGAGGCCAACAAAGGATGCTAGGCTTCATCCAGCTGAGGGTGGAGGTTTTTCACTGTGGTTGTTTTGTCCTAGGAGGTTACCAAGCATGCAAAGGTGCACACCTATGAATGTGGAAGTATGCACGCACATATCAGTATAGAGGGTGGGCCCTCCCTTAAGGTTGTATGTCCTGACTGTACTTCCACCCAGCCTCCACTAAGTGGCAGGCTAACAGCAGGATGCAGGATTCTCCACCCTAAGGGGGGGAGCTGTCCTTGGGATGCTTAATTTTCCCTCCCCAGCTGGGCTTTGCTCCCCACATCCCCCTTTGTGGGGGTCTTTCCCCTAATTTCCTTACTAAAATAACCAACTCAAGGGGCTCTTCGGGGAGGGAGAAAAGTCGTAGGTTGCCGTTTTGTCGATCGCTAAGTTGTACCCCTCGCCATTTGTGGCTGCACTCTTTTGCCTTCACTCATTGTGCGCTCTCTGTTTTTGAGTTGACCAAATCACGGGACATGGTAGTTACCCTGCAATTACAGAGTACAGAATAGATGACTTTAAACTCTCATACCAATAAGCTCTTTTTACATTTCTCATGAGTTGCATTAGTGTTGCTGGATTTGACTTACAGTCCTTTGAAAAACTGTTGCCTAAAAGTTACAGCTCAGTTTTACGCTGGATTGTGACAGTGCTGTGTGCTGCAGATGCATTTCTGTTGAGTTGCATAAACACTTCACAAAAGTTGTTCTTGAGCTGGGGTAAGTATTGCGAAAGAATAGTGCATTGCCAGCATTAAAAACAATGAAAAAAAGACATAGAAACATAGACGTTGATGGCAGAAAAGGAATGCTAGGCCCATCCAGTCTGCCTATATATCTTACCTATAACAGCGACCACTGACCCTACTTAGTCATCGGCTTTAGCTTCTCCTTCCCACCTCTAGGGTTCCTTTATGCCTATGCCATGCATGTTTTAATCCCACCACTGTGCTTGCTCCTACTACTTCCTGGGGCAGGCTATTCCATGCATCCACCACCCTTTCTGTGAAAATGAAATTCCTCACTTTATCCCTTTAACCCACCCCCTCCAATCTCATATCATTCCCCCTTGTCCTTGTACCTCTCCTGTACCATAGAAACATAGAAACTGACCACAGATAGGGACCGCCATGCCCATCTTGTCTGCCTGTATGACCTACCTTTAATTAGCTACTGCTACTTGGTCACCAGCTGCAGCCTCTCCCCCCCCCGGGTTCCCTAATGGCTATCCTGTGGATGTTTAAATCCCCCACTGTACTTGCTCCCACCACCTCCTGGGGCAGGCCATTCCAAGCATTCACCACTCTTTCCATGAAAAAGTACTTTCTAACATTGCCCCTTTAGTCTACCCTCTGCAGTATCCAGTGAACACGGCGACCGCAATTGAGTGCTTACAAAGATGGTGACTCAATTACAGCACCTATGTTCAGGGCTACCTGGCAGAGTAGCAATCAGATACCTGGGTGGGTGACGTAGGGCAACAGGAAGCGTACATGTGTGCACATGTGTAAGGGGAGGGACCACACTATGTGACGGTGGAAGGGGAGGAGAGGTATGTGGGAGGGAGTGTGGCAGGCAGCTGCTGAGCTGGTTGGCTAGCATGGTGGGGAGGTTGGTCGGTTGGGGTGTTCAGAGTGCAGGGTCTGGGTCTGGATCAGTGGGTTTTTTTTCCCCAGCAGGCTGTCTTGTTTTTTTTTTAAGAATTTCACTCCTCCTGACATGCACCTCCTGGAGTTGAGAATCCTTAAGTAGGGGGGTGCGGGGGCCAAAGCCCCCACATACATGCAAGTCTGGTCACCATCTTGCAGTTCACCACTAGTGTACATCGCTGTAATTCATTTTCGGCAATGTACACTCACCCAAACAGTGATCGCTTTTCTGCAATCACCATTTTTACATAGAACCTCCCCCTTCCAGTCTCATGTCATGCCCTCTTGTTATTTTAGAGCAGCTTCTCTTCTAAAAGATGCTGTCTTTCGGTACCTTATTAATCCCCTTGAAATACTTGAAGGTCTCTATCATGTCTCCCCTCTCCCTTCTCTCCTCCAGTGTATACATATTGAGTTCCTCCAGTCGCTCCTCGTATGATCTTTGGTGCAGGCCCTGCACCATTTTTGTTGCCCTTCTTTGAACTGCCTCCACCCTGTCTATGTCCTTCTGGAGATGCGGCCTCTAGAACTGGATGCAGTATTCCAAATGAGGTATAACCAATGACCCGTACAGTGGCATTATGACCTCTTTTCTTCTGCTGGTAATACCTCTTTCTATGCACCCCAGCATCCCACTGGCTCCCCCCACTGCCTTGGCACATTGTTTGGCCACCTTTAGGTCATCAGATATGATGAATCCTAGATCTAATTCCTGTTTTGTGGTCACTAATATCTCTCCCCTCATCATGAAATCCTCCTGGTTCCAGCACCCAAAGTGCATGATTATGAACTTCTTCACAATGAATCCTAGCTGCCACACTCTGCTGTGGACCATTCTTCCATTTTAGGTAGGTCCCTCCTCATTTTCTCCACCACTCCTGGACTGTTTACCTTATTGCAGATCTATGTGTCATCTGCAAAGAGGCACACCTTCCCCTCCAGCCCCTCTGCAATGTTGCTGATGTAGATATTAAACAGCACAGGCCCTAGAACTGAACCCTGAGGCACCCCGCTGGTCACCCAGGATGCCGGCCCCGTCCTGTGGAATTCACTTCCTCCATGTATAAGGGTGGCCCCCTTGGTGGAGGTATTCAAGGCATGCCCCAAGGCCTTCCTGTTTGTTCAGGCTTTCCCTGACACAGTTTTGTAAATTTCATCCTGTTCTGACTTGCCATACTATTTGTCCAACATTTTTAGAATCTTATTTTTATTTATTTATTGAACTGTATTTAATTATTGTTAAAGATTTATGAGTATTGTTATTTTTGGATGATTATTTTGTTGTTGGTTTTATGTACGGTACTCAGAGCCTCCAGGATTGGATGTCTTTTAAATAAAATTTGCCTTGCCTTGCCACTTGCCCTACTTCAGATTTAGCTCATTTTACCACCACCCTCTGTGTTCTATTCTTCAACCAATTTCCAACCCAGTTCACCAATGTAAGTGTGCATGTAGTATGTGTCAGGGTGCAATAAAAGTATTGTATTTAAATTGTATAAGTTGTTTGTGTGTATGTATTATCTGTCTATTAGAGAATTTGCATTGTTCTTTTTCTGCAAAATGGTATTCTATTTTTTTTTGCACATTTGTACAGTAGGACCTAACTGACAATGAGCTAGTCTCAGTTGAGCTATCTGGTTCATTCATTTTTGTATGTAATGAACAATAAAAAAAAATGTACTAACCACCGTGTGTACCAATCCCAGGCTGCCCAGCTTGTTCACAAGCCTCCTATGTGGAACAGTGTTGAACACCTTGCTGAAGTCAAGGAAGGCCACATCCACCACTCCCCCGATCAACTTCCCTAGTGACCCAGTCAAAGAAATCAATCAGATTAGTTTGACATGACTTTCCTGCCATGAATCTGTGTTGCCTACCATACCAAAAGATGTCTTTCACTTGCACCTTGTTTATGCCCTTAACATACTTGAAGGTTTCTATCATATCTCTCCGTTCCCTCCTCTCTTCCAGTGTATACATATTGAGGCCTTTTAATCTCTCCTCATAAATCTTCTGTTGCAAGCCCTGTACCATCTTAGTCGATCTTCTCTGAACCACATTGACCCTATGTCCTTATGAAGATGTGGCTTCCAGAACTGCACACAGTAATCCAGAAGAGGCCTTATCAGTGTTTTGCATAGTGGTATCACCACCTCCTTCCTTCTGCTGGTGATATCCCTTCCTATGCATCTAAACATGCCACTGGCCCTCCCTACTGCCTTTTTACTCTGCTTGGCAACCTTTAGGTCATCTAAGATGGTTATCCCCAAATCTCTTTCCTTCTTGGTGGCTATCAGCAACTCCCCCTCATCCTGTAGCTCTCTGCAGGGTTTCTGCACCCCAGATGCATGATTTTGCACTTCGTCATGTTGAACTTCAGTTGCCACACTTCAGACTATTTTTCCAGCTTTCCTAGGTTCCTCTTCATGTTTTCCACCCCATCTGAAGTGTCTGCCCTGTTGCAGATCTTGGTGTCATCTGCAAAAAGGCAAGCATTCCCTTCCAGCCCTTCTGCACTGTTACTAATAAAGACATTAAAAAGGACTGGCCCCAGGACTGATTCTTGAGGTACCCCACTGGCCACCCCTCTTTCCTCAGATTTGATCCCATTTACCACCACCCTCTGCATTCTGTCCCCCAACCAGTTTCTAAGACCTCATTGACTTGACAGTTTAAAGCAAACTGTACTGTAGTTTATAGTTTTATTACTATGTATTTATAGAGACATAAAGCATTACCATTCACTTCTGTCCTCAGAGTCCAGTCCCCTAACAGAAAGCAATATCATGCCTTTGTGTGCACTGAAATATTTAACTTAGTTTGGGATGTGACTGTCATATGGGGGAGTAGGCTAGAACAGATGGGCCAGTAGAACTGATTAATATCTAATGACCAGTTTTCAAATTGTCTGTGTGTCTTTGAAAGTAGAAGCAGGAGATCTGCAGGTAGGACTTTAGTTTTCATAACAGTATAGTTAACATACAGTACACTGCAGTTCAAAGCATAGCATTTTTAGAGTTTTTCAAAAGCCAAATAGTCACCAACATTGAAATAAAACTGTATTTTGTTTGTAGTCCTGTTGGACTCAGATTCATGAAAAAAAAAAGTTTAAATAGACAGTCAACTGTCTGAAATTAATCTTAGCTTATCTGAGATATGTTTCCTTTTACCTTTTGCTAACTAGATTTCCTACCTGAGAACACTAAGTGTAATATAAGGAACAGTACTCTACCAGAGACTGACATATCTAGTTCCATTCCCTTGAAACCTCATCACCAACTATGTCATTACAGGTGTACATGAAAAGCAGCAGTTCTGCTTCCATATTGGTTACCTGTGATGTAACAATGAATGAAGTTACAATGCTGATGAGGTGTGAAGATGAATAGAATGGGTAATATCGGCTTCCATGGAAAATACTCTTCCACATATCACACCAATACTATCATGTAGAAAACTTTTAAATGGACTGTAGGTCTGACCTTTTTCCTGCCTCATCTCTTTCAGGACCACAGGAGGTTTTGTCAGGAGCTCTTGTGGAATCAAACAAGGATTTGGCGGGAGATGCCTTTTTGGAGTGGACTTTTAAGAATACTGTGCAGGGAGACCTGAAAACTTGCAGTCAGTCATGCCTTAACTGGCTGCCTGGGAGCAGCTGATAATTGGGAGCACCTCATATTGAGGAGCTGAATAAAAGAAGTTTTGTACATCAGTATGGAGTTTTTTTTCTGGAATCTGTAGGGAAGGAGAGAGAAGTCCTGTAGAGCATAGAGCTGAAGGGAAGCTCTGAAAGACATTCTGGCTGAATGTACAGGGGGAGGTTTAACCAGTAAGCCAGAGACAATCAGAATTGGAGAAATCTGCCTGGAACCTGCTTGAAAGCAGGAAGAGTTGATGGAAACCTTGAGAAAGAGCTAATTCAGTACAGGCTGAATTGATGTGCTAGAGTTAGTGGCAAGAAAAGCTAAAGAAAATGCTAAGAGAGAATAAATTCAATATAGACTGAATTGGGGCCCTAATGTTAGTGGCCAAAGAACATAAATAAAGCTCTGAGAGATGGAAGTAATTTAGTATAGGCATAATTGTGGTCCTAGAGTAAGTGACCAGAGAAGATCAGTTAATTCCTGCTGTATAAAAAAGGAAAATTGCAGGTGAGAGATTTTGTTTTAGGAAAACTGGAAAAAATATATTTTGAACTATTTAAACAAGTGTAAAATAAAAAAAGTTTAGGTGTTTAAATTTTGAAACCTGTCTGACTTAACATTTTTAATGTTTCCAAATAGCCTAAGCCACATGGTTACATGCTACCTGTCACACAGGCAAAAAGAAAAAGAAAAATATTTCAGAAATAAAAATTAACAGTGGCCACTTTAAAAAAAAGGTTACATATTTTCTGTGTGTTCTACTATTTTTGGTGCTACTAGCACCTTAAACTAAATTAAACCGTTTTAAAATATCTAATGATAATTCACTAAACTCTATTAAACAGTTTTTCAAAAATCTAATGATAAATTTGTTATAATTTAACTATTTTATGAGTGTTATTGTTGTTGAAAATTTATGATAGCTTCCTGTACATTTCTTCCAGCTACTCAGCATATTATAGATTCTACAAATTGTTGAAAGGCTACTGCACCTGAATTGTTTCATGAGGGTGCCTTCCACACTGTAAAATTATATACAACTATGAAAACTGGTAGTTACCAAGAAAAAAGTATTAAGAAAAAAATATTAGTGCTGTACAGTACTGTAGGTAAGATTATGTGCTATGAAAATATTACTATACAGAAGTAAAGAAACAATATTTGAAGAACTCACTATGTATCCTGGAAAATATAAGTACTGATACTTGCAGGGACATTTAGAACAGTTAACTTTTTCCATACTTTTGTTTAAATTCTTTTAGATTTTCTGTTTGGTTAAAAATGTCTTCTCGCTAGCAAGTCCTAGAGCTATCTACCTAATTGCATTTCAGTTAAAGTCAGCATAAATGGTACTGCTACTGTTTTCTAAATACACAGTTAAATGAGATGGATTAAATGGGATAATGTTAATCTGGCCAAATACTGTACCTAGACATTTTTGTAGAGAACATATCTTGTATACTAGCCTCTGTTATCTTAAAATGTGTCTGCATTCTGAGAGTTTTGACTCTTTAATCTCTTAGCTTCTAATGGCTTTATGTTTTTGACTACTCACACTAGTATGTACAATATAAATCATTGTACGTGAATAAAACATTAAGCATTGCAAAGGCTGTATGCATTTTGGTACAGATGCAGAGTAAACAGTGCATAGATATTCATTATTTGGAATAGACCCATTGTTGTAGTATGCAAACAAAGCTTTGTTGTGTTTAGTCTTGCTGCTATAGTTATAGACAAGTAAATCTTGCTACTGTGATATCTTTATGATTAAGGTTGGCGAACATTAGCAACCTCTGAGTTTCAGTTACATTTGATCACTGGCACAGATTTTAAAAATAAGTCTTGACTGAGCTGAATTTAGACTATTTGCAGTTAGTTGACCATATGTAACAGACAGTAGACTATATACTATACTGTAGCATCAGTTAAAGAGTGGTAATTTAAAGCAATATACAAGCCAAATCATTGAAATACTGTTTAAGTTTTTAATTACTAAATCGGGCTTGTTAGTTCCTAATTCCAAAAAAAATGCATGCTGTGTTTTATACGTTCCTGTATGCTTAGTTTTGTTTTTTATTAGAATTATATGCTTTTGAAATGTAGTATCAGTTAAAGTATATATATCTTAACAGAGCAAACCTCTTTGGTCAATTATTTCATACTTGGCAGAAAAAAAAGAAAGGAAAACTAGTTTTATAGTTACAAGGGCGGCCCTTGAAAATGATCACTTGTTGTCCAAAAGCCTACTTAGTAACAAACAAACACACAAAATAAATACATAAATATATGACTAACTAAATAAATATAATTTTGTGATGGACTCTTATGCATTCTTTTAATCCAGGTTCTTGAAGAAAACATGAAGTTGGAGTGCAAATGCCATGGAGTTTCAGGATCTTGCACTACAAAAACTTGCTGGACAACTCTTCCTAAGTTCCGGGAGCTGGGCTTTATCCTTAAAGACAAATATAATGAAGCAGTTCATGTGGAGCCAGTAAGAGCCAGTCGAAACAAGCGACCAACCTTCTTGAAGATAAAAAAGCCATTCTCTTATCGTAAACCTATGGATACAGACTTAGTTTATATTGAAAAGTCACCAAACTATTGTGAGGAAGATCCCATATCTGGTAGTGTGGGAACACATGGTAGATTGTGTAACAAGACAGCACAACAGTCAAATGGCTGTGATCTGATGTGTTGTGGCCGAGGCTACAACACCCATCAGTACTCTCGAGTGTGGCAGTGCAATTGCAAATTTCATTGGTGCTGCTATGTGAAATGTAACACATGCAGTGAGCGGACAGAAGTTTATACCTGCAAATGAAAATGTGACTTTTGCATAAAGAATGTGTGACACCTGGAAAATAATTACGTTTTGCACATGATCTCCTCTTACCCACTGTAAGTCTGTAGCAAAGTCTTGCTCTCCTTAAAACAAACACCCCCCAAGGGAAAAAAAAAACAGAATGCTTGGATTCCTGTAATATTGCATTGCTTGTCTGAATACAGCAAACAAAGAGACAATTATTATATAATCCAAGAAATAACACAAAGGAAATAACATGAAATGTACCTGACAACTTTAAGGTTCAATGTAATTACAGGTATTAGAATGAGTTATTAGTCCAGTCACAAATGATAAAGTCTTTGCTATTACATCTTAAGGAGTTCTGGAAGCTGGTGGGGGACTATGTGATCATTTGTCAAACAAGACAGAATATTAAGATAGAATTCAACAAGGGTCATGGTTGACAATATCCCAGAATGAATGTCTGTTTAGAGTGCGGACGATGTAGATTTTGGTCTCTGCAATTGTGAGACATTGCTGCTTGTCTTGTCTGTCTGGACCTCACAAGTGTAACTGATTTCAACTTCCAGTTGGCACTAGCTTGTCTGCTTCTTGTGCTGCAGTTTTTAGCACATACTGTAGATGTTAAGAACTCTGTAGGACATTTGGGCATAAATGATCAAACAGTCAGTAATGACAATATTTAACAATTTATTTAGATTAAACTAATATTAATTTATTTAATACAAAGGAACTCTTCCAACGTGTGGAAATACTCTGCAATGAAAGTAAATGGATTGCTTACTTTATTTGCAGGATACTTTTACAAATACAGCAAACACTGGAACTATACATACAGTACTAGGTCTTGTTCAGATAGCATCAGACTAAATTCAGACATCCATTGTGAAAAAAAAAAAAAAAAACTGCTGTTTGCTGCTAGTTGTCTGGAAATCAAACTGCCAGAGATGTGTGTTTCTCAGCCAGTAAAACGTTATCAGTTTGAAAATACAGTACATTATTAAACCTATTAGGATTTCTGTTGGGAAAATGACCTATTTGATACTCCAGGCACATTTCCACCATTTGGAAAATGAACCATAGGATAAGAGAATATATTTTGTAAGAGACTATTTTTATATGAATATTTTATTTATACTTTTTTTTTCTGCTTGTATAACTCTATAACATGTACTTTTCTTCAAACAGACATGAGCTCTGTAATTGTTAGGGTATTTAACAACATCAAAGCTGATTATTTTGTGGACTGAACAGCAGAAAGCTTGATAAATTCAGATGTAATTGTTAGATATCAAAATGCACAATGAACCTTCTCTTAGATTAGCAATTTCTGGATATGTGTGTGTACAAACTGGCTCCTCTCCTACATTTTAATCTGTAGAATATGCAAACCAGGAACAGATTTGAGCATCAACTTTACTAGATGGTTTGAATTCATTATTGGTATTAACAGGATACTTGTTTATCCCATTCAAAAAAAATCTGAAATTGTTTCCTGCATGCATCAGTCATTAAACTGTGGTGTTATGACTAGCAAATGTGCTGTGTATGCTGTCAGTAAAAGCTCTATATTGTGTTACTGTCAAATTAAATTTTGTCATTGGCAGAGTGCAGACTATGACTGTAAAAACTAACATGACATGCACTGTCTGAGTCACACAGAGCTAATAAGTTTTGGCCAAGTGATTTTAACATTTGTCATAGTCTATTTATAAATAATTCAAGAATTGTGAGTACCCTTTTGGATTTTTATTAAATCCCTTTTGCACATGATAATGGATAAAGCTTAAAACACACTATTTTTATAGCTACCGTTTACTATACAATATCTGTCACATAGGAACATATCAAAATGCAGTTGCAGTTACTGATATGTCCAAATAAAACTGACATATTCCCACATAATAAAAAAAACAGTTTAAAATCAGAAGACTTTATACGAAATTATTTTGCATCACATAAAGCTGGAAACCCCAACAATTATGTCACCTGTATTAGGGAGTAATGCTACCTGTCATAGTAATTGCACAAACAGCTCATGTGTTTCTTAAAATGGGCATATAATCAGCATGAACAACATGTGTTAAGCCATGCTCTTTTGAGGTTGAAAACACAAATACAGGAGACAGAAAGTTTTAAATCTGCAAATGCTGACATACTGCTTGAAAAAGAAAACTGCTAAAAATACTTAACTATAACTCAGCTTGAATAGTAGATATTAGTATTACTAATTGTTTGAACTGATGAGTAGAAATCAGGTAGGAGTTTCAATTATTTTGCTAAAAAAAGGAACAGTATGGGTCAGTCGTGTCACTTCAACTCCTTCTATGCTTTTCGGTGTTACAGGTGCAAAAGGGAAGGTCTCATATATGTCACTAAAACAAGAATTATTTGATATTGTGATATGTTAATTCTGCCAACATTAGTATTGTGCATAGGTGTACCTGATGAAGGAACCTACTGTAAATAACCCCAAAAAACTGATTACTGTGCTTTTATATTATCTGACTGTATATGATTCTGTCAGCCCTCTCAGCTTCACTTCTGTTTGTTCCCCAGTCTCTTCTGGAATTGTCTGAAGACTGGACTTTTAGAGTGGAGGCACACTTGTTCTGGAATACTCTGCCACCTCATGAGAGGAGTCCCCTTCACTGGATGTTTAAATCTGTTTTTAAATACAGTTTCTTTAACTTTAATTATGGCTAGTGTTAATTTATTGTTGTATTTATAATGTGTAATTATTGTCTCTGAAATTGCTTACTGTTTTATTATGTACAGTACCCAGAGCCTTTGGGATTGAGTGCCTTAAAAATAAAATTTGCGTTGCCTTATATCTAGTTTAGTATAACTATGAATGTCCAAAACAGAAATATTACAACTTCCAGAAAGTTTAGTTTTCCAAGGGCCCACATACTGTAGCTTTAAATATTCTTTCCTAGCAAGATGAAGTTACAAACACACATAATAACTAAAAAACAGCTATTCTTTGAACATATTATACCGTACAGATAGTACTGGACGTGCCATCACATATAACTTAGAAACAAGCACATAGAAAACATTTAAAAAAATAATGAACCAACTATTTTCAGTGGCTCAGTGCAGTAGTTCTATGGCCAGTCAGCTGACTGTATTGGCACTGCAGTTTGATTCCCGGCAATAAAAAGGTAATATATAAGGTACTAATAATCTGATTAGATACAATATGTTTCAGTTCTTGGCCTTGCAAGTCAGAGGATCACTTTATACAGAAAATTAGACTCTATTTACCCATACGTAACCAGCATTGGATGCTGATAGATTGTATAGTGTACTTACAACTAGTGCTTGATGACTCATTGCCAGATGAATAAAGGACTAAGTAATCAAGCCTGGTCATGTGGACGTTGATGATTCCAGCTGCCCACTTTCCACTGCAAGTGGCACTGCATGTGAGAATAGCATAACGAGAGAGCTAAAACAATGAGGATAACGTGTTAAAATGAAAGATGATGCTAGTTGGGAAATCATCTTAAAAGATCACCAGTTGGGGAAGGGGAGGGTTTGCTACACACATGTGAAAATGTAGACCTGAATGAATATAAGAAACCAGAGATAAAAAAAAACCAACATTCAGCAGCACACTGTGGCATACAATGAATTATTTACTGTGTACATAATTATTGTATGGACTATGTTTAGGATACAGTGGGTCTGTGGGTGACCTTCACTACACTCCAAGCAGCATTATAAAAACATGCATGCTCAAGCACACTTTTGATGCTTAATTTCTTTTGCAATTAATCCTTTTATTAAACTGTTCTTATTGCCACAGGGAACAGTCTAAGGTGCAGAAGCAATAGAGGTGTACATACTTGCATACATGCATTGAATGGTAGCATATACATTCTGTATAACTCTTGATGCGGGAGATCCTTCCAGGTATTTATACAATAGACTGTATGTAACCAAAGGAGGGGTATGTCTTACTAATATACCTTGAGCTTATGTCCATGGGGGTATTGGAAGTAGAAGGTCAAGGATTTAAGATAATTTGTGCAACATCCTTGACAAAGATAAACACAAAAAACTATTTACATAAACTCATAGAGGTGGCTGTGTTATAACTGTCTTAAATTTAAACTCCCTCAGGTGCCACATTCCAGTACAACCATTACTGTATATCTCTAGGTAAGGTGCAATGGGAGTGAGCCTTAATCTACTCTTGTTCTAGGGGTGATATAGTGCAAGAAGGATTGCCAGAAGTTGTATTTTTTGATGATATTTTGTGCCATGTGGGAGAGTCTGTCTAAGGTAGCCGGAAGCAACAAGTTAGGTTGACAGCAAGACTGCCGACCTCCCGCACAGTGATGGTGCAATACCAATGCAGGTATTGTGCCACCCGATCCCCCAGTGTTTTCTGTGGGGGTTGCCCCAACCCCCCCATGTGGGGGGCTCTGCCTCCCACACCCTTCAGATGTTAGGATTCTCAACTTCAGGTCAGAGTTGGTCCAGAGAGGGGGCAGAACACTGGGGGAAAGCGAAACATGCAAACAGACCATTACAGCGACTGTCACTGTAGTGGTCTTTTTCCATGTTTTGCCATCAGGGTGTCGGTCAAAAGGGGGCCATCCAGGTAGCCACTTTAGTTGATGCTTAATTTCTTGCTGGCAGCTGTGTAGCTGCTGGTAGCTCATCTGCCATTTCAGCATGGCTGCTACTTTGGTGTCTCACTTTTCTTCCCTATCACTGGCAGCCAGTACTGCTCCCTGCTGTCAGTTTCTGGGTGCTGTCCACCATCACAGTGCTGCATATGACTCCCTCCAGTCCTTCACCAGGACCTTTGCTGATGCTCTTCTATTGCATCTGATTTCTTGCTATTGGCTCTGTGGCCATGACTCTCTCAGTCACTTTATGCTGCCATATCACTCAGTGCAGACCATATACTGATTTCACAAATGGCCATGCTCTTTGGCTCTACTAAAGCATTCATAATAGGTCACTCCTCCTGCTGCAGATGCCCAACTGTATCAGTCACCTGCTTATGGCAGGCCATCCCTTCTCTTGGCCCAGAGCACTGTCTCTATGTAATGATGCCCTGGAGGCCCACCAGTTGTTCCACCCAGACAGTCTGATGCTTCTGTGACCATGCTAGCACCAGCTACCTGCTGATCCTGTGCCTGCCTGCTCATGGCCCCCTTATGCTGGTGTTGCCTGGCATCTGCTCTTTTTCTGCTTGATACCTGTGTAGCTGTAGCCTTGTTCCACCTTGTGTCTGTTTTGGGCCTTCACTCTAGCCCCCACCCCATGTGTTCAGCCTACCTCAACCACTATATGTGTATCTGCCCATACTTCCACCAAACACGTGCACATCATTATCACCTTTAGGACAATGTCACTGGGCACTCACCCTTTGCTACTCAACATTGATCCTATGCACTATTGGGTACATCCCCAATGACTACCTGGAACATGTCCCTCAGTTGGATTTAATGCAAAAACAGTCTCACTCCTACTAACCTGATTCTGGACCTTCCAGCTGCTACTCCTCCCCTTTATGTATTTTCTACAAGTCTGATCTGGAGCCATCTAGTTACTTTCATTTGGGCTCAACTCTCATAACATCTATGTCCTACAGGAATGCACTTTGGTAGTATTTGCTTCATACTACTTCATGTGCGTTATCTTTCAATGGTTTGTACCCCAAGATAAGTGCTCTCCCCGTAATGACCTCAGACTCTCACCCAACTTGGGATGAGTCCCTTAAGGCTCATCTCTAATATCACCTTTCAAAAGATGGGACAAGCTCCTCTGGGATTGGTTTCAATGATACCATATGCCTTGTACTCAGAGGAGTGGAGTGTCCTGCGATGACAGAAGCAACTGTCTTCAGGTTGTCTCCTTCTCCTTGAGGTTTTTTTAGCAACCTTCAGGTTACTTTTGTGCCTAAGAATGCCCTACAAGCACCTCTTCAGGGATAGAATCCTCACCTGCTTGAACTCCTTTAGTTGCAGGGCTACATTCTTCAACACCTCAGTGAGTGTGGATAGTGTCTGTTAAACAGAAGGAGAGGACACGTGATCCCCTTTAAGAATGGCATGTTGGAGTTCTGAATCTTAGGTTCAGGTGAGTATAACTGATCAGTAGCTGTCTGGAGGGATGGACACCTTAAGCCTTTGTTCCCCAGGGGTTTCCTCAATAGAGTTTTTTCTCTCCTCCATGGTAAATGTCATAATAGTATTACTGTATGACATAGTATTTTATGCTATAAGTTGAAGTCTGAGTGCTGGTCTACACATATTGTATCTCCTTCTGCCTTAGCCATTTCATTCTCAGGCTGTTACCTCTACCCATCAGCAAGTATGGACTGTTTTAATTTATTTATTTAGTTTTTAATGACTGGGAAAAAAATGCTAGACAATACTGCCAATTTTAAGCCTTATCCTGAAGGGGGGATACCAATGCAAATCAAAATTGAACCAGATTAGGCTGCTGGTGGTATTTTTAATGAATGGGGGACATTTGACCACACCATCAGGAAAAATTCCTTATCCTCCTTGAGAATAACCATGAGATCTCTATGTCCATCTGAACAACCACCAGTAAATACAGATGGTACCTTAGTTTAATGTCTCATCTGAATAATGGATAATTAAAGGGAATTCATTCATGTGGCACCGAGGGTTCCAGTGCTTTCATGGTGCCCCAAAAGGGGACAAAGAGCAAAAAGAGACACACATCTGACTACTATTCACTTCAGTGCAACTCTGCTTAGTCTCAAACTCCAACTACAACATAATATTTCCAGCTACAGTATCAGCCAGCGGTAGGCTCAGTTGCATGCAAACTCAGTCTCAGCTTAGAGTGTCTAATCAACCATAATGTTGCACAAGCAGCAGTACACTAAGTTACCCGCAGACCCATTGAAGCAGTGCTATGATACATTTGTTATGTAAGAAAGCCTATATTGTTGCATGCAGCTTGAATTACAGCTTATTCATGGCTATGAGGGAGTTTACTGTACATGTACAGTAGATGACTCCACACTATGACACACCATGTTACTGTACACCACAGAGCTTCCATGTATAATAACTGATATAGTATGTATTGCAAAGTTGCAAGCAGTTGTTTTACAAATGCTCTCAAAGCTTAAATTAATTTCTCATTTTTGTTTGTTCATATTGATAGAGATTTATATACCAAATTTTATTTAACGTTTTTACATACAGTATACTTTATCATTCCTTAGTTAATCCCTCTTATCATTAAATGTTAAAATTGTAAAAAATGCTGACAACACTTGACATTTGCTGGCAACAGTAACTAATATTTTGTTCCAAAGAAAGGTGATGAAAAAGTACAAATACAACATGAAATGGGATTCTATTTGAAAACTAATTAAAAAAATATAGTGAGAAATGAATCTAGTTTTTAGTGATTTTTTTACAATCTCTGTTGTAAGTTGCAAAAATCCCAGGATGCATCTGAATTGTGCATATCTGGACAACAGAGCACTGCACTCTGAGCCAGTTTGGACTTCAGCAGAATCCAGAGCCCCAGCTGTTCCCATCCTTGAGGGCAGAGGTTCATGTAGGGCTTGGGGGCATTCTAGGGGGCAGAGCCATGACTATATCCAGGCTTCTAATCCCTGTATGGCAAAATATATTTTAAAACAAAAAAGAAATCAACACTATGCCTCCCAGCCCTCCATGTCAAGTTAGATGACTGGGGATGTTCTGGCAGACTTTTTTGAGCTCAGAACATCCTGGCATGCTACATGGATGAAACATACAGTAGGGTATACATCGGGAGTGCTTCTAGCATAACCTCTGACATAAACTATGAGCCTTTGAGGCTGCTTTTTACTGTGCGTAACTCACTTCCAAGATCTCAATGGGCAGCAGACATGGCCTGACCCAACTGCCCATGTAATTCCACAGATCAGGTCTGGGCTGCCCTCTGCAGATGTACTAGTGTATTCTGGGGATGTGCAGAGTCCATCACATTTGTATAGAGGGGCCTCTGTGCATTAGAAGCAGACCAATACACCTGTGTAGGGGTGCACAGCACCTTAGGAGTTTGCATCTCAATTAATACTTTTTGTGACAATTATCGGCTATGATTAAACTATGTAGTGCAGCATGATGTAGAAGAGCATAGTGTCACAAACATATAATCACACTGTAATTGCAGATTGCTTAATAATATTAGGACCAAGAAGATCCTATGTGCAAACTTGAAGTCATTCAATATTAATCTTTTTTGTTTTAATTTGCCGTCTCCCTTTTCAGAAACAGAGAGCCATGGGTATTTTATTTTTTCACTGCTACTGAAAAAATGGTCAAAACCCATTTCTCCAATACTGTGCTCCAAAATCTAGAGGTAATCCTACATTTTGCAAGAAAATGGGACACTCACAATTATTTGCATGGTTTTAGGTTATTGTTTATACCAACTAATGGGAAAATGTGCTCGTTTGGGGAATTAATGTAATTTTACAGAAAATGCACAAAGAAATTTACAGTTACAGGAAATATGTCATGTTGATCTTGCAGCCCTGTCACTGTCTTACATCATATGAGAAGTTAAATGGGTGGTAAAACTTCTGTCTTTTGCAAGAGGGAGCTGTTAAATTAACAAGTTTATGTAAAAATTTTTTTATGGGGCCTAGACTATCTGAAAAGAACATATTTTTGTAACAGAAAACAATGTACAATGGAGTCAACTTATGATTTGTAAAGTCTAGTTCACAAAGAAAATCATTTTGTGTTCGCTGCCCCAATTCCTCAAAGCCCCCCTTTGTCACTAATGGCTTCTGAAAATGGCATTAGAAAAGGAAGTCAAGTGTCAAGACTAAATCACAACTTAAGTTTCATGATTTTTGTTTACTTGGAACATAAAAAATAATAATCATAATAAATAGCATGGTGGTGCAACTGAATCCCAGATATAAAGATTACTTCATTACGCATGGATTAATAGACAATATCAAACAGAAAATGTTACATTCACTTACAGTAGAGCAGCAAAGGGCACTTGAAGAAACCAGCAATAATGTGTATGAACATCTTCCTCCTCCTCTTCTTCTGTTGACTTCATGTCAAGACTAAATCCTGAGAATCTTGCATTCTTAGGCTTTCTCAAACCAGACTTACCAAAAATCAACTTAAAATAGTCATTTGATTATTCAAATGTCAATCAAGTGACAGCAACTACTATTCCGACTACTATACTTCTAGGTGGCAAGTCTCCCCATACTCTTTCAATTGACACCACCATCTGGCTCGCCACTCCTAGTAGCAGCAGTGCAGCATTTCCTCCTAATAAATTCTACAACAACTTTCACATCGTCATCATCAACCAACAAGTTGAATATGATTAGATGTGTCACTGAGAACACAAATCACACCGAGTTGATATCAGTTAAAGAAGATCTGTCATGAGCAACACAATGCTCTGCATTTAATATCTTTTGATTTTTTTTTTTAAGTTTTTCATAACTTGTTTTTTTTTAGATATTACTTTATCATTTGAAAATTATGGGAAAGAGAGAATATACCAACTGGCATGGAGACAAATCAGAGACAACATGGTACATACGCCTTTAGGCCAGCAATGGATAGTAACTTAGCTTATCCTAGGTTTGAGTTTAATGGGTTTTGCAGACTCTGACATGATACTACAAATAGTATTCTACAGCAGATACATGTCAACAGTACCTACCACAACTAAGTTACAGTAATTAATATAAATTGTTTACCTCAAGTCCTTTTTATCCACATATGTTAGTCTACTTTATCCTATCCAATTACTGCATGGGAACCTGAAGTAAGTTAGCCAAATTCTCAAAGTCAAACTGAATTTATGGGCCCAGAATTGAAAAATGAACCAAAGTCTGCAATGGCCCACTTTGCTCACCCTTAGAGGTGACTTAGGGTCTAGAGCTGCTTCATGAGGCTGATAGTACAAAACACTTTGAATGAGATGCTTGAAGCAGCATCAGAGATATACATGCTTAAAGAAAGACTGAGAAGTGCCCTACATCTCCAAATGGACCTAAGGCAACAGATTCTGAACAAAAAGAGAGTGTGTGACTATTATAAAGAGACAGGCTGCCTCCAGGCTGGAAATGAGTACAGGGCATCATGACTAGAATTAAGGAAGCCAAGGAGTGGGTGTAAGCCAGGCTAGTAGAAAGAGGTGCAAGCAACACCAGAGTCTTCTTCCAGTTCATAAATCAAAGGAAGATGAAGGGTATTTGGACTTTGAAAACTGGAGTGTGTGGGCTTTGAGGGATGTAATGGCAATAGCTGAGATGCTGCATAAATACATCACTTCATTTTTCACCAAAGGGCCCCTGGTAGAGGAAGTATTATTATCGGGAGGGTTAGTGGCAGCAAGGGTAGCCACTGTACAACTGGCAGACATCATATGTGCCCTTCTGGTAAAGGACAAGCCAGGTAAGTCCTCAGGGGTGGACAGGATATACTCCAGGATCATAGAAGAACTAATGGAAACATTGGCAGGGCTGCTTGCAGTACTCTTTCATACATTAGGTTTACAAGGTGATTGTTAACATAAATACAGAACATTGTGGGTGCCAGAATACAGCCTTATCTCACACCCTTAGGGAATGTGCAGGATAGCTGCCCCCTGGCTTCCACCTATACAGTAGCCTAAGTATCTGAATATAAATCACTTATAATACTAATGAAAGATAGATGAATATCTCACTGAAGGATAGAGTTTTACAGCAATTCTCGATATTAAATCAAAAGCAGAACTATAGTCAGTATAGGCCACATATAATTTTTGCTTCCTCAAAACACATATTTCTCAAGGAGATGATGAAAAACAAAACAGTTTTCAATAGTGCTCTTCCCTGCCCTGAAGTCTACCTAGAATAGCAATATGTCCTGTAAATTGTCTATCTGCTCTGAAAACGTACTTAGCATGATTTTTGAAAAGGTGTTCAGGAGGATGTTCAGGAGGCTTTAGCAGTCTATATCTGCTTGGGTTAGTGGTGCCCCTTGTTTTTATATTTAGGTACTGTCTCTGCACCCTTCCATGAAGTTGGAACATGTTTGTCCAAATACATTAATTAAAAAAAAATCAGACAAAATAAGTCTCCATAATTCTTCCAGGCGTACATAGACTTCAGTTGAAATATAGTTCAAGAGTCTGCATGAAGAAGGAATGTGTCAGCTCTAATCATGCCTCATGAGCCCCTGTGCTTCTGCTTGGAAAGCTGTGGTTTGTTATGAATGTAACCCCCAGTCTGAGTGCAGGACTGGTCTTGAAGGAACTGTGACTGCCAAAAAATGTGCATCGCAGCTGTTGTTACAAGATCCTTGTGTTTGGCATCTTTCTGAAAACCATCATTGCCATGTAATCATGAAGGTGTGAATGCAATGAATAAAGCTCTGCACTCATGCTACAGAGTGATGTCTGGTACTGCAGTCTCCCCTGTTTGTGAGAGGCAGATTATGCCAGACCAACCTTATCACCTTCTTCAAGGTGGAGACTAGGGAGTAAACAGAGTCAGAAACTATGATGTAGTCTATCTTTACTTCAGCAAGGCCTTTGGATCTGTGCCACATGACAAACTTCCAGGCAAAGTACACAAGTGGCATAACAAACTAGGATTCTGCATTGGGATTGGGTGCTGCAGATAACCACAATATAGCAAAACAAAATAATCCAACACTCACCAGCTGTATATAAAAATGTGGCTCTCAATTATTCAGAATATGTGCTAAAGCTTTATTTTGGGTGTCAGGCTAAAACTCACCCATCTTGACATGTTTTGGAGGTGACTCCTTTATCAAAAGAGAGTACACAAGTGCATTATACATGAGACCTACACAAGGTGAATTGCTAACCAGCTTGGGGCAGGAAGCAGAGGGTCGTGATGGGCAGGCACTACTCCAAGTGTAGAGAGTTACTCAGTTGCGTCACTAAGGGATAAGTGCTGTCAAATATTTTCATTAATAATCAGGAAGCTGCTCTCCCCAGTGGGCTATTAATGTTTAGTGAAGATACTTAGCTGGCCAGGGTGAGACAGGTCAGACACATGGAATTTCCCCTTTAATGTAGCCAAATGCAAGGTGCTTCACTTTGTGATAAAACCAGAGGTATACACTACACACTACATGGAGTTTCTCTTGATGAGGTGGATGAGAAAAGGACCTGGGGTCATAGTACACAAGGAGCTTAAGTATCACAAGGGTAGCAGCCATGTAGAGCACCGAATGAACAGTGTGGTCTCGGGGGCGAGGCAGAAAGCACCAGTACAGGAAGGGCAACCACACAGAAAAAGAGAACCACAGCACAAGTGTGAAAAGCTCTGCAACCCGATAAGGGCACCCCCACGCACAGCAAGCAGCAGAATCATGAGCCCCAGCAGGCCCACTGGCAGAGGAGGTGCCACCGACAGACAGACACAACCCGACAGTGAACACAGGACAGCTCGCATAGCAGGCCGCAGCCACGGCCAGCGGTGGCAGCAGGAGTCAATGAGCGAGTGACTGGGAGACAGCACAGGTGAAAGCACTACAACTGAGGTACACAGAGATAGGTTACACAGGCAGCACACAGGGCAGAGGCACAGCGGTATGAGACCGCATTACCCATCAGCAACAGGGCCAAACACACAGAAAGGGCACAGTGCAACACCCCCAACCCCATGGACCCTACAGCACACACTGACACTTATTGCACAGGCCAGCACATGAAAGGAAGGAACCATAGGGAATTACACAGGCACAGGAGTGACACAGATGATGGTGGTGAACCATGGTGAGCATGACCCAAAGGCATGGTGGAGATGAGGAAGGGGGTGCAGCACAACAACACCTGATATGCAGCACAGGTAGGAAGGGGGCGTGAACCAGTGGACAATGGGTGTGGGCACACAACATCTATAACACTGGCAGCCACAGCACACCTGGCAGATGTGACAGCATCTAAACCATGGAGGTGCGTTATGTGCAAAGCCAGAAGGGCAAGTCCATGGATGTCCACAATGGCTTTGTATACCGCAAAGATAAGGAAGGACTTGACAAAGTTTATTGGAGGTGTACTGAGGTGAGGAAGTACCACTGCATGGCCTGCCTGCACACGGCTGATGACATGATGGTGGCCACTATCAGGGAGCATAATCACATCCCCGATGCCACAGACATGGGTGTGCGGGGCATCATGGGAACACTGTGGGACATGACACAGTGTACCATGTATAGTGTCTCACAAGTAGCCATGGCAAGCACGTTGGGCATCCTTGCGGCCATGGCCAGTCACCTACTGGGAGTACGTCTTCTTTGTTGGACAGTACAGCATGTGTGACACATGGCCCCTAGCTGGCCAACCACCCCACAGTCTGTGGAGAGCCTTATCATCCTAGAGAAGTATACCCTTGTGGCAGATGGCATGTGCTTCCTCCTGTATGACAGTGGGAAGGGAGCGAGACCACATCATCATATACACCACAGACTGTGGCCTGCAACAGCTGGCCAGCAGCATGGACTGGTTCATGGATGGCACATTCAGGGCATGCCCAGCACTGTTTGATCATCTCTATACAATACATGCCATCCAGTCTGGCACAGTTCTGCCCACCGTCTATGCCCTGACATGCACCAGGCAGGCACAGATGTACATCCAACTGCTAGGCCAGCTCAAACTACACAACCCAGCCATAACATCTGCCACAGTCTTGATGGATTTTGAGCATGCCAGCTGGCGCAGGGTCACCACCGTATTCCTAGAGGCACAGGTCAGGGGGTGCTTCTTCCACTTCACCCAGGCCCTATGGTACAAAGTGCAGCAGCTGCCAGATGTCCTGACATGATACACCAATGACCCTGACTTTGCACTGCATGTACGGATGCTGCTGGGGTTGGCATTTCTGCCACCTGTCGTGCCAGCAGATGTGCCAGCAGTCTTCGAGGAGCTTCGGGAATGGGAGTACATATCCACCAATGAGGACATTCTCCAGCCAATGCTGGACTATGTGGAGGACACGTGGATTGGACGTCCCACTGGGCATTCAGGGCAATTTTTGTGGAATTCAAGAAATTAATCCACAAGGTGAAGTCGTACTTTGCCTGAAAGGTGAAATTCAAGAATGCAGAAAATGGCAACTTTGCCTAACTTCTCTTAGGAATAAAGGTCCTTAGGTAAAGTTAGCAAGGAATCATGGGCTTGGAGGTCAAATGGGCTCTTTTTCAATGCAGAGGCTGACTTCAGTGCAGTGCAGTGTGTGAAGAAAAGAGCTGAAGTCCGCTTTGTTCTCAGAGCTGGTTCCAGAAAAAACTTTTAAAATCCCTCAAACTGCAGAGTTTGTTGTCCAAAATCACTCTATTAATGGTGTTCTGTGTTTTGTGCCTTTGGATCATCGACCGTTTACTGACTGTTTAGTCGTTTTCCTACTTTAATTAGTACTTTCAGTTTCTGTATTGCAGACAGTGCTGTAGTGTGCTTTTGGAGAGATGAGTTTCTGTAACTCCAGTCCTGAAGCAGCAAAATGCAGGTTTGCCTTATAAGTGTCTCTAACTGTGTAGTGCTGTTTTTTTATTTAATGTTTTGTATTGTTTTCCATTTTCTGTGCATTGCTAGTTTAGTTGTGTAGAGCAGTGAGGTTTGTTTTATTGTGTGAAACAAGAAAAGTATGCACAAGACTGTGGCGCTGTCTAGAAAAGGCTAATAAGCAAACAAGAAACTCAGCCACTCACCACCCATTAGTAAAATACAGACTCTGGTATTTGCAGTAAAGCAATTCAAGTTAATTGCATTATTGCACAGCAAACTTAAAAACAGAAAAAGTTGCTTTACTGCATGGCCCGCCTAATGGGTGGTAAGTGCCTGAGTTTTTTGTTTGCTGGTTTGTTTTTCGAAATTGTTTCTGAGTATACTTAGTTCAATAATTGTTTCTTTTGTTTAGAAGGAAGCTTTATTTTGTACATGTGTAGTGTCTTGCATGTGTCCGAGTCTGATCCCTAAAAATCCCTGTTGTGTACTGTTTTTCATAAAAACACACAAAAAATACCTGGTGGGTACTAGGTCAATACAGTGTTTCACAAACAGGGCAGCAAGAACTGCTCCGTGTGAAATGTGAAAGGTAGGGAATTACCGCTACCCCTGTCACTGAACACAAAGTGCAGAAAGAAGTAAAGAAGCCTGTGCTGCTGTCCCTGGTTTTGCCGCTCCTGTGGTAGAGTGGCTAAGGCACCAGGACACAGCAGCAATGGAGACCTGGAACAGTGGTTCAGTTCCCCCAGGTTTCCTGGTGTTGCAGCTTTCTTTTATATAAAAAAAATAATTCCCCCCCTCCCAAGTTTCTCCCTACCACCAAAGTCCACCCCCTGCAGTTGATTATTTAAAGTCTGGGGCATGTGGGAGACAAAGCCCCCCCATGTCAGGGGGTGAAAGGGGCAAAGCCATCAACAAAAGAGAAAAAGTCCTGTTGTTTTTAATCGGGTGTGCACATTCATTGCTTGTTTACTGTTGCGTCCAACGTTATGGCAGAGCATGACATTTTGGCTGTGGCATTGTTTGCTGTGCTGTTTTTGGTCATGACATTGTGATGCCATGCCTACCTGGTGTTGTTTGACTAAAGTGTTTGTTGTGTAGCTGGCACTTGTGTGTGTCCCTCTAGTCCCAATAGCCCCACTTGAGTATTGTTTTGTTTTGAAACAAGAAAAAGAAAAAAAATTAAAAAACACATTTCTGGCATATTTGTTTCAGTGTAAAGTCCTGCAAGGTCTTGTGTGGTCTTACATGGGTGCTCCCCCCCCCAGTTCCAGCCTTAAATACCTCTTGTGTATTGACTTGTTAAACCCCGCCAAGAAAAGGAAAAATAATCTTTTTGTTGTTCTTCTACTTTCTATGTAAAGTGTTTTAGGTGTTGTGCATGGTTTCCTAATCCCTAGTACCTTAAATAATATTGTTGTGTAGTGTGGGTGCTTCTGATTATTTATTTATTTATTTAAAAAGTTGGTAACCAGGAAAGGCATACTGAGCCAGGGCTTATTTTCAGGTGCGACTCGGGGAAGGGGTAAAGGTAGAAATGTGTTACAAGCACAATACACTATACAGAAATACAAGTCAAAAGTCAATAAATTAAATAAAAGGGACTTGGTATACTCTGAGGAAATAGCAAAAGTCATGGACAATCAAGATAAATCACTGTAGCAGCCAGGATTAAAGTAAGTAATCAAAAAAGAATGTAGCTGTGACATATTAAACTATGGTGGAAATGGGTGTACAAGGAGCAGTGGTAGGGGTGAAAATGCAGCCAATAAACTTCAGCAAGTATAGGAACATTTCTGCAGTAGGTGAGCATGCTTAGTGATGCTAGTTTATGAGGACTTCAACACAGTGTGATGCTGCTTACACAGGGTGTGCCCACTGGCTTACCATGACACTTCTCTTATGCCCTCCATGAACCACTATTGGCACAGATGGACCACCACCTCCCAATTCACCACTTCCCTCTGCTTTTCCTCCTACTCGGCCCAGTGATTTGTCATGAGATGAGTTCTCTGGCCCCCCAGTACCCAATTGGGTCCTCTGCTTGCCCCTGGGGACATGTTTATTGCATAGGTTGCAAGTGACCACACTAACACTAACCCTAACTCTAAAGTCTCATAGAATAACACTGCAGCTTTAACAAGCCATAACTCAACCAGTCTTTGGAGTTAAGGGACACTATACATCCAATCAAGGGTCTCTATGTGTACTACAAAAGTAACACACAATCCCCCTGGACAAATGCACGGGGTGTGCACAACACCTCAAAATCACTTCCCAAATTGACCACAGTGCCAAATCCACAACTTAAGTTCAGTAATCATCACAAAGGCACCAAATATGCATCTCCATGTGGACTACAACCCTGTCAAATTTCAGACAGATTTGACAAAATGTGACCGAGTTATGCCTAAACAATCCAAAAGGGGTAGCTAGTGGAAGTCATTTTGACCCAACTTCACCATTATGTACCCCAAGGAGAAGTTACAGGTGAAGTTGCAAGACAAAGTCATTAATGGCAAATGTCATATTAAATAGAAAAACTTTGCAAAATGATCCACAGAGGCAAATTTGGTGATTTTGCCCACAAATTAAAACTTTGCAAGATCTCCAGTGGGAGTACAGCTATGTGAAGCTTCCGATATTTCACATACACCAAATTTTCACAAAATTCAGAACATCTTTGTGAAAATCTGTATTTCATGAAACTGGAGATATGCAAAGCTTTTTCCCATGACTTGAAAGTCTGTTTCCACGCTGTGAGGATTTTTTACATGCCTTGAGGACTTAGTGGTAGGTGGCAAATATTTACTTTTTTACCATAAGGAAGAAAATAGATCACACTAAATTGGGCTTTTTTTCCCCATAATTTATTTTCCCACAAATTGAGGACTTTATTTATGACAGAATTTCAGTACATATTCTAAATAAATTGAGTAATTTTACTAATGGGAAATATGCACCTTTTGTAGCAATTTCACATGAAGAAAATAAATTCCATACATCTCAAGTTAGGAAGGTCAGTTGGACCACCAGGGATACTGACCATCAAGCTAAGGTAGGGAGAGAATTGGTACCAGTGTACCTATATACTATAGGTCTTAGGGGGTAGGGAGTCAGAATGCCCATGTTTAGAGTCTGTAAGACTGGCTTGAAGCATAGAACTGTGCTGTGAACATGGCACAATGCTATGTTACAATGTTACAAACCAGTAGTTTAATAGGTATGATTTTCAGTGCACCCTTAAACTTGTAAAGCAGCTGTTTACATTGAACCTCTGTCACAGTTCTCCCCTTGACAAGTGCTTGCTGCACTTTTGAGAATGGGGTTTGCCCTTTAAGGGGCAGACCAGGTTGTCCTGGTGCACCCCTTCCCTTTTCGTCAAGATAGTGTGCTCAGAAGGGAAGGGCCAGGGGATAGAACAATGACCAAGCAACAAGAAGGGGAGGGGCAAGTGGAGGTACATAATCGGTAACACAAGAGTGGTTCAGCCACTTTTGCTGGAGTTTTGATATGAGCTACTTGAAACTGCAGCACGTCGGATTGGCAGATTAATTGGAAGGTTTGTGCAACAAGATAAAGAGGTAAGAAATAAACAAATAACATAGATGAAAGATTGGGGATTTAAAAAAAGGAGAAAAGAATATATATATATATATATATATATATATAAATAATATATCTAGTATTTGAAAGGACAGTAAGAGGAACAGGAGGCCAGAAATTAGAAGAAGCTGAGAAGTCAAGTAATGTGAGAAAGTAACACATAGTTTAAGGTGGTTTGCATATTTCAGGATAACAAGCAATTTTGTGGGGAGCAGAGTTTAAGTGATACAGTGGAAGCTGACTTTAATTTGTACATTAGTATTAGAGCGTAGTTTACACACTGCAGCGATAGCAAAGCGTTTTGTTGAGCAGAGAAACGGAATTTGAACTGGTATACGCAGCAGTTTGTTGAGTGATGCATACTCAAGGCCCCAATTTTTCTGCGGCACATCGGAGCAAAGTTCTGCGGCAGGGTTCTCATTGGCCGCAGAACTTCTGCGGCACTCAGCACCAATTTCTGCGGCAATTCTGTGGCACATTTCTACCCTTAATTTTTTCCTTTTTTTTTTTTTGCCAAATCTGACACAATGCATGCTTGTAACACAATCATTTTAAGGGCGTTTGTCACACCACCTTCGCATCTCTTTAGGTGGTGAATGGGTAATGCATGCCATGTAATAAATAATAGAGAATAATGGATAGGTAAAGTGTGTGTTATGGATTTTTTCACAGCTGAGGTGTGTGATGACTCAGCCATAAACCTCTTGAGTGAAGCTGAGCTCAGACTGGGGTCCCAGCCGGGGATTTTACTGTTGCCAGGTACCAGACAGGGACAGGGACACAAGAAATCTTCACACTGTCTGTATAACCAAATGTAATTCAGGGAACCACAAGTTTTTGAAAACTCACAAAGGAGTTTATATTAGTTGAAAACTGTATGAGGACATGAAAGGGTTTCCATCACTCCTACAGCTCTGAGTTATATTATAAACCTGTTAAGATTTTAAAACTTTGCTTTGAAGTCATTTTGGTTACACAGACAGTGTGCAGATTTCTTGTGACCCTGACCTGGCAGGCACTTGACCAGAGTAAACTGCACCCCCATGCTTGGACACTGTGCTGAGCTGAGTCCTGCTGCATACCTGAGGAAATGACTTTACGTGTTTTATAAGTATAATTATTTAATACTAATTCACCCTGGGCTGAATAATTTTAAAAATACTAATGCCCTTCTGGCCAAAGACACCTCACAATTGGGAATTACTAACTTAGTGTAAGTTTTCCATGGCTCCCCAAGGTCTAAGCATGGGGAGCAGAGTGGGTCTTATTATTATTGGCATTTATTATATTTTAATGATCAAAGCTGGCTCATTATTAATAATGAAATATGTGAGGATTACATAGGGTATGTGTGTGGGGTGGAGGTAATGCCTTAAAAGGGCTAACTAGAATTGTTAAGGACCAGCAGTGGGACAGCACTTCAATTCACACTATAATGCCTGTATATTTATTTTAGCTTTTAGAACATCAGACTGTAATTCTGCAGATGTGCTCCTCTAGTCTCAGATTAACTTGTGTGTCTAATTTGGTATGAACCCTTCAATAAGATGTGTCCCACATATAAACGGTCTGGTGCTATTTCTAAACCCCCTAAATATGCCAAGCTTACTGCATTACGTCTTTGCAAAAGGTGGGGAGCCTGAAAAAGGATATTTGTGTCAAAATTCTCCCATGCAGTGTTTGATTGGTTATTAAAGTCAGGTTTGTTACAGGGGTGTGTCCATCATCAATGTTGTCTCCCACTCTGCAGGCTTAGCAGCAGAATCTCTCTGAATCTGAGGAGGAAGACACCGTAGTGATGTAGTTCTTCTTCAATATAATGTGCTTCACTATTACTATCCACTTGCCTCTCAAGTCCTGTACCCTCCTTAGTTTGATCAGTCACACCAGTACACTTAACATTGTCCATTGGAGGAGAGTGTCCTGGTATTGGACTGTGATCTGCATCAGGAATCCAGATGCCTGCTTCTCCCTTTTCCACCCTGCATTCAACAAGGAACGCTCCTAGAGAGGTCGGGGAGTTCTCACGTAGCAGAAGTATTGACTTCGCGTCTCTACCCTTCGTAAACCAAGCCCTGTTATTTGGAATCAGTCACTCTTTGGTACAGTTTTAATGTAATACTCACAGGCTCTGCAGTCTCTTTCAGTGCAGGCAACATTGTTTCTAGCCTAGTTGCAGCTGTCAGTATCTCGCCATGACTCTGACTCAGGCGGAGGAATTTCTTTGATGCTAATGCATCACAGGGCTGAAATCACCCGACTCAGCAAATGTTTGCGGTGTTCTCAGCAGCTATCGCATCCTGTAATACCTTTACAGCTTCTTTCATGCTGAGAGGGCACTGTGAATTAATCAAACAGGGCAGAGAAGTGCTGGCGTGCGATGCACTGCATTGGATAACAGTTCGCGGTCCTGAAACTGAAAATTCTGCAATCGATTACGCCAGTTGAGCCACTAATTCCATGGCTGGTGGACAGCAAATTCCGCGGTTAATTCCGCAGATGACCGCGGCCGCGGAATCACGGAAAACTCGGGTCCTTGTGCATACTGCAGCATTGACGAAGCATTTGTGGAACAAGGGTGAAGAACTGCAAAAAAGGGGCTGAGCTGAAAAGGGGTAGCGAGTGTTTCCTGTGGCGCAGTGGTTAAGGCATGGTACTGAGCTCTGTAAAGGTTTTCAGGTTAGAAACCCAGCTTTTCTCATATATTAGCCAGCCCAGGGTCTTGCTGGCACTAAATACAAAGAGCACAGCTTCAACGAGGACTTTGGTTGAATACAAGGGAAGCATTGTAAGGGGCAGCTGAGAAGTGATTTTGTACAGGACAATGGAGACCGGGGGAACGCCGGTAATGGTGGAACGCGTGCATTCAGCTGGGTTTGCCCGATTGGACCTAGCTATGAAATCAGGGGAACAGGACACTGGGGAGGAACACTGCAGTGCAAGGGTTTTTTTTTCAGGCCACTCACGGAAGAGCGCATTGGTAGGCCTGAGCAAAGAGGCCTAGGGCAGAAAGGGAGCAAGGGACGGATGCGGGTGGCCATATGGAGTGATGTCACGTGCTGTGTGGAGGCCACAAAGTGAGCGGGGGGGCCTAAAAGGGAGCAGATGACAAACAAGGAGCTATGGGGAGAAGGAGGGGAACCTGGGGGACTGCAAACAGAGAATGAGGCAGTAATTAGGGCCTGGTGAGTACATGAACTAGTGTGGTAAAAACATATGGTGTGATGTCACACGCCCACAGGACCATGTGGTCCAGCCACAGGTTTTTCCTCGGTTGCAAGCTGGCAGTAGGCTGCATCGTCGAACAAGGGGACAACGTGCATTGGGGGGGAGGGGGCAGCCCAAGCAGGCAAGGTTGCAGGAGAGAAAGGGAATGCAACCAGAGGCTTGTGAGGGTGTGCAGGAAGGGGGGGGAGGCACAGGCCCTAAGGGAACTCAATTTAAAAAGAGGCTAGTGGGACACAAGGGGCAGGAGCCTGACAGGACAAGAATCATGGCAATGATAGCCATGAGTGGGAGTAGGCCTAAATAAGATGGGGCCCCTCAAGGAGAGGGGATCAGAGTTATGCCACGAGGCTATGTGGTGCAGCCAAGGAATGGGACAAAGGACAAGGGTGAAGGACCAGGCCTGGAGGGGCAACAGACTGAGGAATGTGAGAGCATGCAAGGGGGGAGAGCCTTTGTAGGCCTGGGAACACACAAGAGGTGGCGCTTGAAGCACGCAAGGGCTATAACCAGCCTGAGGATTGTGGGGGCGGGCACAGGAAGGGGAATGGACAGGCCCGGGGGTAATAGCCAGAGGCTTGTGAGAGCATGCAAGGGGTGAGAGGCTTAGGCCTGGAAGCCCACGGGAGGTTGCGTCTGAGGCGCGTGAAGGCCATGACCATCCTGAGGCCTGCAGGAGTAGACAGGGGAAGAGTTAGGGGGCCTGGTGGGTAGTGGATGGGAAGAGGGGGAGAGAAGGTAGGGGAGGGCAGAAGAGCAATACGGGTCACCTGGAGGGGGCCTGTGGAACACTTGTGATGGAAGATGGCCCAGGCAGAGTTGGACCACAAAAAAAAAAAAAGACACGTTCAGTAACAATTAGGTGACTGTTTAAAGAGGGCCTGGCCATACGAAGGACTGCTGTGCACATAAGTTAATAACAGAATATTGTTTTCTTCTCTTTAGTTGTCTTCACAGTTTGAAAGGAATGAGGGACATGGCACCAAAGAAGAGCAGGCCTTTAAAGGAAGATGCTTACAGGGCTATAGTCAAATTGGCAGAAAAAGCCAACAAAATGTGGGAACTGGTGGAACCAGGGAGATCCATGAAGAAAAGGAAAGCAGGAATGGGTAAAGGGGGCAGAGAGGAAACAGACGGCTGAAAGGTCATGCAGCCCAACCAGGGTACAACCACTGACAGTGGAGCTCACCAAGGTGGCTGATCCAGTACCTCTGCAGCCCATCAACCCGGTACCGCCAGTACCTCTCCAAGACCTAGTCGGGGTCCCCCCAGGAGAACCCAGACCAGATCCCCAAAGCATAGTGGTTCCTCCACAACCACTAGTGGTGCACCCACCCCCTCAACCACAGGGGACCATAATGGAGCACCAGGAAGACAGCATGCAACAAGGAATGGACAAAGACACAGGTAATGCACCTGGCTCAGTGGGTGACAGTATCAAAGAGTATATAATTTTGTCAGCACTTGGGGCAGGAGGTTTAGGGCAAATGGAGTCAGCACTGGCAGAGATTAGGACAGAAAAGAGGTACTGAAGGAAAAGGAAGGAGGTACAGAGAAAGAGGGAAAAAGAACAAGGGAGATAGGTGCCCTTGGGATGAGGGTAGGTGAACACATTCCACTGTCCACAAAAGAAAAATTATGGAAAGAAGAGTACGTGGATATATTCATTTTAGCAAGCTGGGAAGCGGCAGCAACATGTGAAGAAACAGAGAACATAGGAAAGAGTGAATTGGCTGCAGTGGTAGTTTTGTTAGGGAAGAAGGAGGAGGACAAATTCACAAAAGGGAAGACTTGGGATGGGTGGTTTTGCCACATTCTCAGCCACTGTATTGGAAAAGAAACTGGAGCTGGGCATCCCACTCATCACATACTCCCTAATAATAAGGCAGGCAAAGGTGAAAGGGGGGGTGGGTGGATATACTACGACAAATTTTTTCGGCAGAGAATAGCAACATATGGGGATGTAAGATGGGACACAAAGCAACTAGACTTATGGACAAATTATGTAACTGATCAGTCCACACCCGAAGGGGAGTGGGGGAGAAAAGGAGCTATACCCCAGAGGTGCTGCTGGGCTTACAATAGGGCCTTTTGTTCTTGGCCACAATGTCAGTTTTGGCACGCATGTTCAAAATGCGGGGGAACACATCCGGCAAGCAGATGCAGAACTACATGGGTCCAGAGAGCCCAAGAATCTGGGGGTCAAGGGTCAGGTCAACAATTTTTTCATGAGGGACAGGGGTTTAGGGGGCAGGCATGGAACAGGGGAGGGAAGGGTAGGGGGAATATGAATAGAGGGAGTCAGAATCACTGACCAGCAAGGCTAAGCACTGAGCTAGAGGGGAGAACCAGGGAGGGGAGAACGGAAGAAAGACAGAGCAATTTAGGGCAGCCAGAACCCCCATCAGGATAGAAGCAAGGAAAAATTGGTTGGACAGATACCCAAATAGAAAAATGGCAGAAATAACTGGAAAAGGTTTTTGCACAGGTTTTTCATTGCAGTGTGAAGGCCCTAGACAAGTGAAGGAGCCGAGCAACCTGGGTTCGGTAAAAGGAGAGAAGAAATATTAAGACGAAAGATAGAGAAGGAAAAGACAGCAGGGAGAGTAGAAGGACCATTTGATGTCACCCCGCCCGTTGCAGAACATGAGGATCTCTCTGCTGGGTTTGGTCCCCAAAAAACAGAAAGGAGAATACAGGGTGATTTGCCACCTTTCCTTTCCAGAAGGGGATTCGGTGAATGATTTTATTGGGGAGGAATATAGTAGAGTGACATATGCAACATTAGAAGATGCAGTCCGGATAATCCTGGCTACTGATGATGCATGGATGGCAAAAACAGATATCGAAGACGCATTCAGATTGCTGCCAGTTAGTTGAGAAGACTGGGACCTTTTGGACTTTGAAATTGGGGGACAGTATTATTTTGACAAAGCCATGCCCATGGATGTTCTATAGCATGTGCAACATTTGAAGCATTCAGCACCTGTTTACAGTGGATATTTCAAGAAAGAACTGGTTATAGAATGGTAATTCACTATTTGGATGATTTCCTTTTTATCGGTAGTGGGGAAAAGGAGACACAAAAAATTTTGGTCAAATTTCAAGAGCTGTGCAGGGAATTAGGGGTTCCGTTGGCACTGGAAAAAACAGAAGGGCCCAGCAGGGAATTTCTGGGTATTGAGATAGACGCTCCAGGGAAAATATTCAGGCTGCCGGACAAAAAAGTGGAAAAACTGAAGGAGTTGATCCAAGTACATACTAGCAGGAGAAGAGTACAACTAAAACAAGAACAACAGATATTGGGGCACCTGAACTTTGCCTGCAGGGCAATTGGACCAGGGAGGGCTTTCACCAAAAGGTTAGCAAGGGCTATAGCCGGAGTGGCCAGACCACACCATTGGGTAGACATGACAAAAGGAGTCAAGGAAGATTTTAAAATATGGGAAGAATTCCTCAGGGAATAATATGGTTGCTCCTTCTGGCAGGAGGAATGGATGTATAACACAGACCTCGATCTTTACACAGATGCAGCCAGGGGCCTAGGCATGGGGGGCTATCTGAGGGCCAGATGTTTTGCAGAACCGTGGCCATCAGACTGGGTGAAGGACGGTAAGGTAAAAGATATAACATTGCTAGATGTCATGCACATCTGGGCATGCACCCTGGTTTGGGGGGAAGAATTATGGAATCAGAAAGTGACATTCTGGTGTGACAGTAGAGCAGTGGTAGAGGTCCTAAACAACAGGGGAGCTAGGTCAGAAACAGTCATGCAAGTTTTGTGACATTTGATGCTAAGGGCCTTGCAGTTGAACATGTCATTCAGAGTGAGACACATAGAAGGGGTACACAATACCCTGGCTGACAGCCTTTCCTGTCTGCAGCTGGATCATTTCTGGAGGCTGACACCAACAGCGGTGGAACAAAATACACCCATACCAATGAACATCTGGGATGTTGGCAAGAAGGAGCAGAACTGTTGTTTCACAGTTCATGGGCACCATGGACTCTGAAGGCCTATGATGGGGCCTGGCGAGTGTTTCAAACATTCAGGGCAACACACCATATGGAGGTAAGTAGGCCACTCACAGAAGAACAATTGGGGAAGTTCACCATGGAGCAATGGCAAAAAAGAACAGCCCACACCACAATGGGGGTCTATTTGGCAAGGATCAGTGTTATTTGCAGTTCAAAAGGATGGAAGGACCCGACAAAATCAATGTTCATTAGAAGAATGATGCAGGGCTGGCGTAGGTTAAAACAAGGGATGGTGGATAAGAGAAGACCAATAGGGGAATGATGGCTTGTGAAACTGAAAGATGTGTTACTGGCAATATGCAGATCAAAGGCTGAGGCCCAGCTATTTCACACGATTTATGTTATAATGTTTGCTGGGGCCATGAGAGTGAGTGAGGTGGTAGGCCATGGCAGGAAAGACAAGGAAGGGAGATTAGAATGGGAAGATATAAGCTGGGGGATGAAGGAGATACAGATCTTGATGAAGAGGTCAAAGATGGATCAAAGGGGACAGGGTTGCATTGTAACACTAAGGAAACATGTAGAGGGTGCAGTGTGCCCAGCGCAGGCCTTGTGGGCTTTCACCGCAGAGCATGGGAATAGGACAGGGAGATTATTTATGCATGGTGATGGAAAAAGAGTCACAAGTTATCAAGTCACAGCATCACTCAAAAAAGGCATGCAATTCCTGGGGGAGGATTCAATTAATTATTGATCCCACTCCTTACGGATAGGGGCTGCCTCACAATGGGCAGTGGCAGGCGAGACTGTGAATTATATTTTGGAAAGGGGGCACTGGCGGTCTGCCAGTTATAAGAGATACATTTGAACACTGCAGTGTGGAAACTAACGTATCACCTGTGTTTTTTGTTACAGATCTGGAACCACATGGGGGGTTGGGGAGAGATGATATTGTGGTAACGAAACTAAGACCATATATAAGACATTTATTTTGCTTAAACCCTATAGGAAGAGGGAGGATCATGGAAGTCTGGATCTGCAGCCATTCTTATATTTATTGGGCAGAAAGGAGAGCTGAGAAAAAGGCTGGGTGAAAGCAGCTTTATCAAGATGTGAAACAGTGTAGATTGGTGTGGCGCGGCATCCGGGGGATGAGATGGGCACAACTGCTTCCTACCCTGAAAGAGCTGAAGGAGTGGTGACCCATTCCAGACTTAATTATTATACATTTAAGGGGTAATGACCTTGGGGTAAGCCATGGGTAGACACATACATGCAGGTTAAAAGGGACCTAGAGACAATACAACAGTGGCGGCCTAGGGTATGCCTTGCCTGGTTGGATATGATACCAAGGAGGGTTTGTAGACATGAGCACAGCCATACAGCTGTGGATAGGGCAAGGAGAAAGATGAACAGAAGGGTAAGGACACTGATAAGGAAAATGGGAGGACAGGTAATACTGCGGGGTGTGGAAGAGTGGGTAGAAGATTTCTACATGTTGGATGGTGTGCATCTGTCAGATCTAGCTATAGACATGTTCAATACGAAATGCTGAGTTTTATAGAAGCATGGAGGAGGCATGCAAAAAATGGAGGTAAAAAAAAGAGAAGTACTGGGAAGGAGGTTCCCTGAGGTATGGGGAAAAGAATACCGTAAGTGGGGAAAGCCAGTCGCCTGATGCAAACTGGAGACCGGCTAATAGGGAAAAGGGGGGGGGAAGGAGGGGAGGGGAGAAAGAAAAAGGAATAAGATGAAAAGAGGAAGAAGCTGAAGGAGAAAAGTGGTTTCGGCTTTCACCATTACCTAACAGAAAAGGAGAAGAAGAAGGCATCCAGGTTTTCACCTGGGGGGACCAAAAAGAGTAAGAAAGAGGGATGATCAGAGATTGATATATGGATGGAAAATAAATGAAATTGTGGGAGATATAATAATAAGAGATGATGAAATGGAACATGGAATTATGATATATAAATAAATGAATTGCCAACCTGAGCACAACAAACAATGGTCTCTGTCTTTTTTGTGAGGGAAAAGGGGGGAATCCAGGACAATGGTGTTAATGGGGCAATATAACTGGGTGTCCAGTTTACACCCATTTTGTGTTGCTACCCTTAACAACTGAGAATGGGGTCTCATATATTTTCTATATCTGGCAATAAATCAACAAAGTCACCTATTAAAAACAATCTGAGGTAAAACACCATCACGCAGCACTTATTCTTTGTATTCCTCATAATACGCATTTGCAATGCAGCATTAGGTTTCCAAAGGAAATGCAGTAGTTTACATTTTAGAAGGACTGTAAGAACTTGCCCTGTGCAGTTTGCAGAATTATTTCAACAAAAATCTCAAATTCTGTGAAGATTGCATATTTATGTGGAAAACATATTGTGTGAACATCACTATTTTCACAAAACAAACTGCCTTTTTGGGGTAAAAATGTGCTGTTGTACAACAGTATGATTGTTTCTGTAAAAACTTGATTTTTACACAAAAATGGCAGTTTTCACATGGTTCAACTAGATTTTGCCATTTGTGCAAAACTGGCCAAATCCATTTATTTTCATGGTAACAAAATGGCACAAAATCAGTTTTCACACACAAAAACTATGGTTCACCCTGCCCTAGTTTTCAGCCTTAGTACAACAGGTTAAAAACTAATTAAACATGAATATGGTTTGATTGCATTGCACAGTGTTTAGCGGTAAAACTATACCCAGAAGTGTGAATGGCTTGCTCAGATAAGTTTAACTACACAAGGACTGCAACTCTTTAACGTGAATGCAAAATCACATTTTAAAATAATTTCAGGAACCTAACCATCAACCTCAGTTTGAATCCATGAGTCCAAAGACTCCAGAAATGCCTTTGAGATTTGTGTTTGTAGGTATGATCAAGTATTTCTCTTGTGTAGATGAAAAATTTGAAACAATCATTTACTTAACAGGAGGGAATTACTAAACAATTATTGGGAGAAACTTTAATGACAGCTGTGCTTAAAATTAGGCAAGCCTATTCAAAGTATGAAATGTCATAAAAATGTTTTAAACTTTACCCCAAAATTGCATAACATAAATTCCTATACATTTAAAGTACCCTTATAGATCAGTAAACTAAGATGTTTCAACATGAAAGGTCAAACATTATTAAGATAAATGTTGTAAATGAAAGCTACCTTTGATTTTTGAGATCTTTTTCTGTAGGCTTCTTTGCATAGTAAAATGTATTAATTCTCATTAAAAATGACCCACATGTCCTTGCCTTGATTTACTAGAGGTCAGTCTTAACTACTTAACTGGTTAAACCTACTTTTGATAAAGTATTCCATTAGAAATAATTAATTATTGAATAATAATTAAAAAGTGATACAATTAATAACTAGCAACACAGTGGTCATCTGTAAACTGTACTCCTGGCACAGCCCCTGTATAAGACAAGCACCTTTTAACAACCTGTATCTATCTGATGTTTACCTAAATAAGGAAGAGCCTCATCTTCCAACAGTAATAAATAAGAAAAACACAAAATGTTAACTTTCGTGACTAGCTTTATAAATTCAAGGCATCCTTGCCCTCCACTGATGCAAAAATCAGTATCTTAACCTGTTTGAATAAAAATTGGCTTGAAACTGTTTCAACAGGCCATCTTGAGAGGTGCTGCGGCATTGCAGGTGTGATATTGTCGGGAGATATCAGCATGGGTGAGGTTGCTTATGTCAGTCAGACTGTGATATGAAAAGACAACATTTTATTCTGTTTTAGTGATTGCTTCAAACACTGGAAATGTGCACATTTCTTGAACATGCAACACAAATACTGTCTGCAACAGACCAGTCTCTACTATACTCCCTTGCAGCAGAGACTTAATATAAACTGTTTGTTCACTTGCATAGGTAATGAACAGGGGTTCATGTGTCAATGAGTTGTTCATTGCTCAAGCATCCCAGATGAACCATAAGCCATCTGTCATGTAACTAGCCTTACTCATTCAAAGTCTGGGCCAGAGTTTCCAGGCCCTTATGTAAGCAAGCAAGTGGGCCTACCCAGTTGTGCTCATGTAAAATCACCACCAGACATAATTTTAGATCTTCCCTGATTGCCCACATCCCTCTGTTTTGGGTGATTTTAAAGTGGCTTGGACCCTACAGACATGGCAAGGGGTTTTACAATTGGCAATCTAGTTGAAGCCATAGTGCAGGGTTACCATAGGCCCATTAATGGCCCATAAGGCATGAACACAAGCTGTAGATTGCAAGATCAGGATAGATGGGGCCAGCATACATGGACAAAAAACTCACCTGACAAACCCCCTTTGTCTCCTCATATACTTTTTCTCCTGCTCCTTTAAAATTCATCCTGAGTTTGCACAATAACATATTATACAATTGCAGGAAAGGATATTGGACTGTGATTGGTCAGTTTGGGGCTGGACCCATGGTGTTATCCCAGCATGACATCACAAGTCTACTGTCATCATTATGGCCACTATGGAATAGCCCTTTTTTTGCATCTCCTCTTAAGAAACAAAAATATTTTCCCACTCTAATAAAAACATTCTTTAAAATTATTTTTTAATTTTATATATAACAACAAGCCATTGTATAATAGGAATAATACACTCCAGGGTGTGTGTCGTTTGGGATAACGCCATGCCTGGGGCATTGGATGCCAACCCCCCAGGCATGGCGTTATTCCAGCACAACACACACCCTGTCGTGCATTATTCCTTTAATAACATGTATCCAGTAGTAACATAGTATTGTGGTGGTGATAGGACTTATTGTCCATCTTGTCCACCAGTTCTGTTGAATTGCATTAACTATACTTCATTTTTTGAGGTAAAACATATCCTGGCTTAACTTCTGGAATGGTACCTCAACTGTTTAAACAGTCAAACTTTCATTTTATTTGTGGTCTATTAGTAGCATTGTGTGTGTGTGTGCTTGCATATGTGTGTGTGTGTGCCATCTGCACACATCTATCATGCATGGTGACATCCACCCTCATTGCCACATGTCAGGTGTGGGCCTGTGACTTGCCTGGACAAGTATGTCACATTAGCCATACCATCCTGCCTGCCTGGTGCAACACATGATGCTCATACAAGAGGAAAGAGGACTGGAGAATTCCATTTAAATATGGATAAGTTGCTTGAGGAAGGCAGTGGTCTGCACACATCATATGGACATACATGTTTTCTACACACAACATGGATATAAGTATTTGGCCACAGGTCTGTTATCTGTTTATTTTTTAGGTAAGTGATTTTCACCCCAAAATATCCACACAAATATGAAATTACTATGAGTCATCCATACAGTTTGAATTCTGTTAACCTGATTCAATGACTATAGAATTGTGTGTTATACAGTATAAAAAGTCTGTAGTTCAAAGTGGAAAAATGGTATGTAACTTTTGTTATACCCACAGTTTTAAAACACACACATAATCCTTGATGTGGAGATAAGGAGACAAAGCTGCCCCAGTTGCCTTTTATAGTAAAAACATTCAGAATCACTAGTCAAAATCAAGCAGGTAATAGTCAGCCAGCAAAGGACTTCGCAGAGGGCCTTTGTCTGTGGCCACTGACCCCATGAAACCTGAGCTGGTAGGTTAGTGAAGTAGACAGGGGTCCTCCCACCAGGGGGAGGGGATAGACAGTCAGGTTGGGTACCAAGGGGAATGAAGGCTTGTGGCCAGAGGAAAGGAGCAAAGGGGTGTTTAGCCAGCGGCACAGAGGATCTGACATTCTTTGTCCTGCAGAAGGTGAGGCCCAGATGACCAGGGCTGTACTACGAGGGCCAGTCAAGAGACAGCCTCTTCAGGTGTGACCTGCATATGAAGCACCATTCAATGGGGTAAAGGTACACATGAGACAGCCATCCCTTATGCCTCGGAGGCCAGTGTTCCTCTAGAGACTGTATCATTTGGGAGTGTGGGGTCCACTCAAAGGAGTCACTTTGGGGTAAAGGATGGACCACCGTCAAGCACTGACCAACCAAAGATTTGCTGAGAATCCCAAGCGGCACACATAACAATGCTGATGTAATCTGAGTTCTGTTCCTCAATAAATTTATGGCTGGGCTATTATTTTCCAAGTCATTGTGCTCATCTCTGCTTGTTTGGGTGACGTGGATGCTGCATGTTAACAACAGAAGACATATTGTAGCTGCCTCAGTTGCCTTTAATTATAAAAACATTCAGCATCACTAGTCAAAATCCTACTACGTACTAGAACAACTCAAGGAAGTGACTTCCCAACTTTTTGTTGCTAGGTGATATAACTACAATTGGATATGGAATAAAAAAAATCTAGATTTCTTTTTTCTTACTCAGCTTATTTATCCAGTAAATCTAACCTGAGATGCAACCTCTTATTTTTAGTGGGGTCTTGCTTCTACCCATTTCAGGCATCTGACTGGACTGATTTACATTAACATAAACTTTGTTTTGCAAGCTAAACATCAAAGATTATACAAACCATTCAAAAATGCATATTTTGTTCTGAGGCAAGGCAAGATTTGTCCTTTTAGTATCAGTTGTTGAAATGTGTCTGGTTAGTGCACTGTAGTGATTACTCACATTATGTGGTTGGATGGTTTCTTTGCTCAAAAGACAGTGTTGACTACCTACAACATACTCCACATTTCTAACATCAACTCTGTTTAATAACGGGATGAGTAAAGGAATTACAACAACTTTAATTGATGACTACTGCAGCAAGGCTGTCATTTTGTTGACTTGCTTGGGCAGAAGGAGTGGTAGAAGTCTGGTGATAGATTGTTCTTTCTTTACCCTGCCACAGTGACATCTGCTTTATTCACAGATCAGTCACCAGTTGCTACAACAACCCCAGAATGCTTTAGAAAATGTTGCTGAGTTGGTGAGAGAATCTTGGCTACCCATTAGCAAAATGTTAACTATGCAAAACCAAATAACTTTTGGTTTTGCTGTTTGAAAAAAGTCAAAGGCTCAGCAATAAGTACTGTATGAATGTCAAACTGAATTTCAGTACAGAAGTAGAGAAATGTTTAACTCATGATGTCATGTCTTACAGTTTACTACAATACCTCATTAGTAAAAAAATCCAGTTTGTGGAAACAGTGCATTTTAATGAGCAATGCTTAACATTTTTAGATAAAATAGGTTTAGCAATTTTTATCTGGAGTTTTTCATATCTATCCACTGAACTCTTCCTTATTTGCTTAATTCTGCATTATCATGATGTCAGATACTTTAGTAATAGTTTATTGTTTTAAACAATGGCCCATTTAAACAAATTCAAATGTTTTCTAAAGACAGAACCATATAGAACACCTTACATTAGACAGTGCTTTTAAAATGATTTTTTTTGAATGCATGATGGTGACAACAATGTATAAGTGAAAATCTCTGTACATGCAATTTGATTGTTCATGAAAAAGTTAAATTATTTTTTCAGAAAGAATACCTGTCTAGAATTTCTAATTGTGAAGGTACAAGCCAGCAATTACTCACACCACTGTTTGGGCTAAACTGCTCTGTATGAATAATTCGAAACAACTCTCTGGTTTGTGCAGAAATATACTTCTATTAAAGTACAAGTTATACAAATGGCTTCTGGCAATCACCTACACCCTTGGCCAATGATTCTTACCCTCAACATGGTGCTATTCCAAGGTACCGTCCACAGTGTCTGTAATCAATTTTTACTTATCTCAAGACAGTTCTTTGTTTGATTTGACTAATCACAGGGGCAGTGGGCATGTACAATCATGGTGAACAAAATTATAATTTCTAGTAACATTTCTAGAATTGAATAATGGTCATAATGTTTGGCAATGTGCTTAGAAATTGTAGGCAGGAGTTTCTTTGATAAAACAATTATATCTAAAGTGGTATAAATTTATATGAGCAGTAGAATTGCATATGAAAATGTTTTGCACACTGGGCCCTTTGATTTGTCCATGTTTCATATACGTATCAGCTAACAGGACTCCAATGTAGTAATGAGCTAAACCTGACTAGGCGGCCACTTGTCCAGTTGACATTTGCTTCCTTGTGCCTTGTCAGAGATAGAAATTACAATAACTGCTATCCTCTACTAGTGACTTGGATTCCAGGGCTGCAGTCCCACCTTCTCTGGCAAAAGGAAATTTTACAATTATACTGTAATTACTGCACCATATTTTGATGCATGTATCTACAAAATATTTACTTTTATTGTTATTATATTACTGGAACAGTGCACAGTTGTTCTGCACTGCTCGTTCCTTAAATTTGTCTATCTACTGTACACTGAGATGCTCGTTGACTTCTTGTTGCAGCCTATGTAATTGTTTTCACAGTACCACAGACAGGCATGGGAAGTGGTGAAATGAATAAACACAGGGTAAGTGATGGGCTCATTTCATATAAACATACAAAGAAGACAGTGAAAGAAGGACATTTGGTCTATCAAATCTGCTCTTGTTGCAGGGTCCACAGCTTGGGCCACAGTCCCCCCCCCACTACTCCCATCCTCCCTTCCCATGAACCTTACCTTCCCCCTATAGCTGTCCCAGTCTCTGTTAAAGCTTCCCACTGTCTTCAACTAGATTACCTCTTCTGGCAGCACATTCCAAGTATCCACCACCCTCTCTGTGAAGAAGTGCTTCCTGACCTCCCTCCTAAACTTCTCACCCTCCAGCTTAAGGGTGTGCCCCCTCGTGTTATGGTTGTCACTCAGCTTAAAGAGACTCTCCTTATCAACCTTATTTATCCTTTCAAGTACTTGAAGGTTCCAATCATGTCCCCTCTCTCTCTCTCCTGTCTTCCAGGGAGTGCATGTTCAGTGCCCTCAACCTCTCCTCATATGCCTTACCCTGATGACAAACTATCATCTTTGTAGCCCTCCTCTGGACCTTCTCCAGAAGGTTAATGTCCTTTTTTGAGGTGTGGGCACCAGTACTGCACTCCATACTCTAGATGCAGCCTTACCAGGAACCTGTACAAGGGCGATATAACCTCCTCTCTCCTACTACTGATCCCCCTAGATATGCATCCCATAATCTTGGTTGCCTTTGCTGCTGCTTTCTTGCACTGCATGTAGTGCTTCAGGTCACTAGTGACCATCACTCCCAGGTCCTTCTTCTCCTCTGATGCAGATACTTGGACTCCACCCAGGTAGTACTCTGTTCTAGGACTCTTGACTTCAATATGCATAACTTTGCATTCCTTGGTGTTGAAGCCAAGCTGCCAGATCCTGGATCACCTCCATAGCTTTTCCAGATCTTCCTGTAGGTCCTGTATCCCTTCAGCTGTATCTACTCTCCCACAGAGCTTGGTGTCATCCATGAATAGGCACATTTTGCCCTGAATGCCATCACCAATGTCATTGATGAAGACATTGAACAACACCAGCCCCAGCACCAAACCCTGTGGGACCCCACTAGTTACTTGTCTTGTGCCAGATAACTCTCCCCCTACACTCATCCTCTGGGTTCTGTCCTTCAGCCAGTTTTCTACCCATCTGGCCATCTTTTACCCAACCCCGAGATCCACCAATTTACTGATCAACCTTTTGTAGGGCACAGAGTCAAAGGCCTTGCTGAAATCAAGATAGAGGATGTCTACTGCTTGGCCCCTGTCTACTGTCTTAGTGACACAGGCAAAGAAGTCAATCAAATTTGTTTGACATGATTCCCCCCTCCATGAACCCATGCTGCCTCGCATTCTGGAGACCATGCTTCTCTAGATATTCCACCACACTTTTGTTTAGTATGGTCTCCATGAGCTATCCCACAATGGAGGTCAGACTGACTGGTCTGTAATTGCCTGGGTCATCCTTGGGACCGCTTTTGTGGAGCAGCACTACATGTGCTGTTCTCCAGTTCTGTGATACTATGCCTGTCTCTAGTGAACTATTAAATAGGTCTGCCAGTGGCTCTGCAGCTCCTCAGCCAGTTCCTTTAGTACCCTTGGATGTACTCCATCCGGGCCCAGTGATTTGTCCATCTTCAATACCAGCAGCCCCTCCCTCACCCTATCCTCCTCTATCATTACATCTGAGTTCCCCTCCCCCCCGCTCTTCTTTCCCTTCCTGAAGGCACCGGTTCATCCTTCTCCCTGGTGAAGACAGAACAGAAGGATTCATTTAGTATCTCTGCTTCCCCCATTATCCTTCACCCACTCCACTCCTTTCTTAGGCCTAACAATCCCTTCCTTCTTGTCCATTTTCTCACTTATATATCGAAAGAAAGCCTTATCCCCATTCTTAAGTCATTCAGCTATCTGTAGCTCCTTCTGCTCCTTTGCTCATCTGACATTCTTACTTGCCTCACTAGCCAACCTTAGGTAAGTTTCCCTATCCGCCTCTCTCTCTTGGTCTTCCTGAATTTTCTATTGACTAACCTCTTTTCCCTTACTGCCTGGGCAACCCCAGAACTTAACCAGCTGGGTGCTTTGGACCTTGTGCTCTTACCCATGAGCTTAATACACTCATTTGTGGCAACCAGTATTCCTTCCTTAATGATGGACCACCTTTGGTCCACCCCCATGTCTGCTCTGATGCCCACCAGATAGCTCCTTAGCACTTCACCCATTTTCCTGAAGTCTGCCTTCCTGAAACCCAAGATTTTGGTCTTAGTCAGGATGCTTTCCCTGCCCATATCCAACTGGAACCACACTGTGCAATGATCACTTCCTCCCAGTGGCTCCCTGATCATTATTTCCTGTACATGCTCCCCATTTGTGAGCACCAGATCAAGAATTGCCTCAGCTCTTGTTGGTTCAGTGATGCCCTGAGACAGGAATCCACTCTGCAGTTCTTCCAGGATAACCGGACTTCTAGCACATGTCGTGGATGGCATGCTCCAGTCCACCTTGGGCTGGTTGAAGTCCCCCACAATTACCACCTCTCCCTTCCCCGCAGCTTCTGATATTTGTAAGCTCAGTTCCCTGTCCCTCTCCTCATCCTGACTGGGTGGTCTATAAATCACCCGCAACCTCACCTTTCTCCCTCTATTGGACCTTAACTGAACCCATAATACCTCCACCTTCCCTTCCTCCAACTCCTCCTTCATGCAAGTTATTTCCTCCCTGATATAAACTGCCACCCTTCCCCCTTCCTGACTACACTGTCCCTCCTGTATAATTTACTGTATATCCAGGGATCACAAGGTCCCAGTCAGATGGTGTGTTGTTGCCCAAGTCTTGGTTACTGCAGCTATGTCCACCCTCCTGTCCACTAATAGTGCCTGTAGGTCTTCCATCTTGTTTCCAAGACTCCATGCATTCAGAGACACCACCCTACACCTGGAATCTGACCTTCCTTCTCTTCCCTCTATTCTTCTATTCACATTTATCCCCTCTGTGTGCACCCCTCCATGTACCCTTGATATGTGTTCCTTACCCCCCTCCACCCTTTACTAACTGTGTTCTTGCCCCTTCCACCTTCTCCCTCCAGACCTCTTCCATCACTGCATGGAGAGGTTCACTGACTTCCTCCTCTCAGAGTCTGTGGGCCTACACACCCACTGCCCCCCCAGTAGTTTAAATTAAGTGTAGTGGATATATATTCCACAGTTTGTCCCCAAGTACCCTCAAACTCTCCCTACTGAGATGTAGCCTGTCTGGTGAAAAGAGTGCTTTGTTTGACCAGGTCTCCTTCCAGTCCCCAATACAGATGAACATTTCCTCCCTGCACCATTTCCTCAGCCAGTCATTGAAATCCTCTATTCTTCTTTTCCTGGCTGTTCTGGCCCTTGGTACTGGTATCACCTCAGAGAAATCCAGTGAACTTTCTTCCTCCCTGCAGATCTTCCCTAACTCCCTGAACCTACTTTGCACTACCTCCACCTCCTCCCCAGCTAGGTCGTTGGTTCCCAAATGTATAAATAAATTAGGTTTTCCTCCAACCTCCCTTACTGTTTCCCTTATTCTTGGACCCACCTTCCCCACTGTCATCCCTGGTATACAAACCACCCTCCTGCTTGTATTTGGGTCCCCTTTCCTTCCCCAGTGAATACCCCTAATTATGGAGTCCCCTATGGTCATCATCCTTTCACACCCTGCATCCGTGCTCCTTGTCCTTCCTTTCTTACCTTTGGTACCGGCTGCTTTCCCACTTAACTGCTCCCTCTGCATCATGGCAAACTTATCTCCGTATCCACAATTTATCCCCTTAACTGTTTTTCTATTGCCCAATCTGCCCCTCCCCTTTTGACTATCTATATCTGCTTTCAGTTTTCCCTCCCCTCTTCCTTTCCTTTTCTCTCCTTCCCCCCTTCCTCCACTCCATTTTGCCTGCCTCCTTTTCCCTGCCCATCCTGATTAGTTCCAACCCCCTCCCCTGTACTCCTACTGTCAACCCTGACTCAACCTGACCTCCTGCTACCCCTCCCTCCTTCCAGACAGTGGTGCAAATCTATTCAATAAAGGCACCCCTTTAGAATTTCCCACTCCTGATGCTACTCTCACATTCCCACCACTTCCCCTCACCACTTGCCATTCCTCCATCCTGGGCTCCCTATTCCTCTGAGGAAGAGATACTCCTGTATACTGGGTACTCCTCCCCACTCCCATCCCCTGCCTGATTCCGTCACTCCCCTGGACATCACCCCTCTGCCTTTTTCTCCACTGTTCTGCTCCTCTGACTTCCCACACCATCCTTCCCGTTCCCATCTGAGCAGCCTTAGTTCAGCCCTTAGCAGCTCCAAGCTGTTACACACAGGACATCCCCCTTTACTCCACATCACCCCCAGAAAGACTGCTGCCTCACAGTTATTGCAATTTGCCACTCTCCTGCTTCCCATACAAGTACCTATTCCCCCACCTCCTCCAAGCCCAGTTTCTCCTACCCTCCAATATACAATAACTATAACATTCAAAAATATAGAAATTTCTATTTCACTTTACCATCAGAAGGTATCAACAATCACAATAATCTGACTTCTGCTAATACAGATTATATCACAGAACCAGAACACAATGCAAAAACATCTGCTACTTAGCAACAACAAACAGGTGACAACATACCAAGCTGACGTAGCTTTTCTTAAAATAGAAAAAAAATGCAATATTTTAAACCAGTAGAAATCAGCAGTTCCAAAAGCACCTTGAACTAAAAGAAAGAACATAGTACCACACCACTGCCACAGTAACTAAACAGCTCTAAAGGATTTGAAAAAAAAGAAGAAAAATCAGAGACAACACAAAAAGATATAATGTACTGTAAAGTATTAGGCAATATGTATACTCAGTTGTTTAACAGAGAAAATAAAGTACCTACCAAAACAGACAGAATACCCACAAATGACACTTCGATTCTCAATATCAGACACCACCAAAGGCACATACGGAAAGGGTTTAAACTACAGTGCTAAAATTAACCACATCAGAGTTGAAAGATCACACTAAACACATATGTTAATCCTTCTGACTTCCAACTAATATCTATCATCTGACTTCCAACCAATATCTACCATGTTTCACGTTTCACGTTTTGCAGATAAGCATTGCACCCCACCTAAAACTGTGATACACAAAAGCAGTCACACATTGCAGGAGGATGAGTTTCCCCAGCAAGTGTGGTGCCTGAAAAATTGTGGTTGTGACTGGCTTTCTGCAAATGCAGTAAGCATACTAAAACCTCAGTGTATGCCCATGAATGCAGTACAGCATGGAACTGAGACATATGCTTGACACATGACAAGATGCTCAAAGCTACACAATATTGTCAGCACTACGAAAATTGCCATCCAGTTGAGATGTGACCTCCACAACTTGAATGCCACTGTTTTCCTGTTGGTTTTGTAGTTCCCCTAATGCCAAACCCCCATAAGGTCACTAACTGCTAGCGCTGCTCTACCAGTCGCCATGATTGCTGGTGACCCCATGTTCCCCACCCTAACTCTGTTGCCTGGCTGTCCCTGATTATTTGGTGGTTACCCCTTCCATCCCAGCTGGCTCAGCAGCTGCCCACCTGAAACATTTGTTAACTTAACAGGCTATGATCCTGTTACTGCCAGCTTGTATAAAGTGGTAATCAAAGTGGTCACAGTGCCAAGAAAGCAATCCTGTGAGGGCTACAATGTGCCTGTTACTGACCCCTGAGGGCCATGTGCATGGTGGCCCCTCCTTTTCCTTGAGCACCAGCAAGTGCCTTCATTGGCACACAGGAAGTGGTTCTGACCCCTGACAATCATGATTCACTAGGGTTACAAAATGTGCTGGTTGTAAGTTTGCACTAGAGAATGTATCCAGGAATTGAGGCCTTGTAGTTTGCATTAATTTGTTGCTTGATCAATGCAACACAAAGAACACATTTAAGATACATAAGATTAGTTTGGTATTTGTCTTACAACAGGGTACCCTGGGCACCCTTGATGCCTAAACTGAAGTGCTATAGCATACCTTGATCAAATGAAGTGTTCTGAAACAGGTTTCAGAACAAATGGGGTGGCAAGTGTAGGTCTGTTCACTAGGATGTTGTGAATTAAAACTCCCATGCAGATATGATGAAATGGTAAACTTCACTCTGTGCAAAAGTCTGGAGAAGTGTTGGCAAATAGGGCACTTCACATAAACCTTTGCAAGGTGGGCAAAATGCCCTTTGCTGATGCCTGACAAAGTTTGTTTTCATAGAAACATAAACTTTGACAGCAGATAAGGACCACTTGGCCCACCCAGTCTGCCAATTTCCCTACCTATTGGATAAGCTGCAGATCCTAGTTTTACCAACAGCCTACTTCCTCCTACCTCCTACTAGAATTGCTTTATGTCTGTCCCATGCATTCTTAAATTCCCCCATTGTTTTTGACCCTACAACCTCCTCAGGAAGGCCATTCCATGCATTCACCACCCTCTCAGTGAAAAAATACTTCCTCACGTTGTCCCTGAGTCATCCCCCTCTATCTTCAAATTGTGCCCCCTTGTTCTTGCACATTTCATTTCTGAAAGATGCCCCCCTTTTGGACTTTGTTGATTCCCTTGAGGTACTTGAAAGTTTCTATTATGTTCCCTCTCTCCCTTCTTTCCTCGAGGGTATACATATTAAACTCCTTTAGTCTCTCTTCATATGACTTCTGGTGCAGATCCTGCACCATTTTAGTTGCCCTCTTCTGGACTGCCTCCATCCTGTCTATGTCCTTGAAGAGATGGAGTCTTTAGAACTGCATGCAGTACTCCAGATAGGTTCTCATCAACTGTCTGTACAGAGGGATAACAACTTCCTGTTTTCTACTGGTGATGCCTCTTCCTATGCATCCCAGTACCCTCCCAGCCCTCATTACTGCCTTTTCACATTGCTTGCCTACCTTTGGGTCTTTTGGTATGACTACCCCAGGTCCCTTTCCATTTTTGTTGTCGATAATCCCCCCCCCCCATTGTGTATTCTTCCCTTGGGTTTTTGCTTCCCAGGTGCATTACATTGCACTTCTTTGCATTGAATCTAAGCTGCCATACTTTTAACCATTCCTCCAGCCTTGCCAAGTCCCTTCTTGTCCTTTCCATCCCATTGTGTATCAACTCTGTTGCAGAACTTTGTGTCATCTGCAAAGAGGCTTACTTTTCCTTTCAGTCCCTCTGCAATGTCACCTATAAAGACATTAAAGAGGATTGGTCCCAGTACTGAACCCTGTGGCACCTCACTAGTAACCCCCTTTCTTTGGGGTGAACTCAGTTTACTACTACCCTCTGCGTCCTGTTGTCCAGCCAATTGTTTACCCAGGTTACCACCCTGGGACCCACTCTCAGGCTGGCTAAATTGTTTATTAATCTTTTGTGTGGGACTGTATCAAATGCCTTGCTAAAGTCTAGGTAGGCCACATCCACAGCCCCTCCCTGGTCTACTACTTTGGTCACCCAGTCAAAGAAATCTATTAGTTTTTTTCTGACATGACCTTTCCACTGTGAATCCATGCTGCCTTGGGTCCTGTGCTGCACTGGCCTGTAGGTACTCAATAATTCTTTCTTTCTGAAGAGATTCCATTATTTTCCCTACCACTGAGGTCAAACTAACAGGTCTGTAGTTTCCTGCCTCTGCCTTGCTCCCACTTTTGTGAAGGGGAATCACATCTACCCTCCTCCAGTCCTCAGGTACCACACCATCCTCCCATGATTTGTTAAAAAGGTAGTCAGTGGTGCCACTAGTTCTCCCTTTAGTTCTTTTAGAATTCTGGAGTGAATCCTGTCAGGCCCCATTGCTTTGTCCACCTTCACTTCTAGGAATTCTTTCAGGACTCTTTTTTTCTGTAAATGGACTGTTATTGACACCCCTATCCAGTATGCTTCTATTACTTGGTTTAGGTACCTCCCCTGCCTCTTCTATTGAGAATACTGAGCAGAAATATTCATTCAGTATCTCTGTTTTGTCACTGTCACCCCCTGCCCACCCCTTCCCCTTTATTAAGCCTCACTATCCCTCCTCTGGTCTTTCTTCGCTCCCTAATGTACCTATAAAAGGTTTTATCCACTTTCTTAACTGAGTTGACTATCTTTTCCTCGGTTTGGGCCTTTGCTATTCTGACTGCCTTCCCCCACTTCTTTCTGCTTTAACTGGTACAGTTCTGTGTCCTGCTCTTTCTGTGTTTTGTTATACTTTTTGAATGCTATCCTTTTCTCCCTAACCTTCCCTGACACCTCTTTTGAGAACCATAGCATTTTTTTCTTTTGTTATGTTTTGTTTATTTGCTTTACACAAAGGCTTGTTGCATCTGTGATGGCAGTTTTGATTTTCCCCAATGTTCCTCCACCCCACCTTCTTGCCCATTTCCTAGTGCTTTTCTGAGGAACTCCCCCATTTTGCCAAAGTCAGCCCTCCTAAAGTCCAATACTCTCACCTTTGTGTGACTTGACTCTATGGCTATGTTTATTGTGAACCAAACTGTTTGGTAGTCGCTTGTTCCCAGATGGCTACCCACTTCTAAATCTGAGATCCTCTCTCTGCCCCCATTTGAGAGTACGAGGTCTAAGATTGCTCCCTCCTGAGTGGGTTCCAACACTAGCTGTCTGAGGCATTACCACTGTAGGACATTGAGAATTACCTTGCTCTTGGATCTGGCTGCAGCAAAGGTGCTCCAGTTAACATCTGGCATATTCAGGTCCACTATCAATAATATCGTCCCTTTTTCTGCCATTCTAAGGATGCCTTCTGTCATTTCCTTGTCCATTTCCTACCCCTGAGACAGGGGACTGTATACAAACCCCTGTACATAGAGGGGTGAGATTTCCTGTCTCCAGGGTGACCCACAGTGCCTCCTCTCCTCCCTGTTTACCCTTTAGTTCCATTGTTTTGATCCCTTCCCTTATGTAAAGAGCTACTCCTCCTCCTCTTTTACCCTCCCTGTCCCTTCTGTAGATTGTGTACCCTGGTATGTTTACACCCCAGTCATGGTTCTCTGTGACCATGTTTCTGTGACTGCCATGATATCCAGGTGTACCTCTTCCATCAAGGCCACCAGTTCAGGGAGCTTGTTACCCAGATTATGTGCATTGGTACTCATTGCCCTCCATTTTTTTGATAGCCTTACCCCTTTTAGCCCCATCCCTTTCCTTACTGTCTTTGCCTTGTTCTCCATTGACCCTGTCCTGCTCCCTGTTGACTTTTCTACCTTAGTGTTTACCTCACTAACCACCCTGTTTTGTGGGGAGGCTGGGGTCTCCATGCTTCTTTTCAGTGCCTGCCCCTTGGTTAGTTTAAATGCTTACCAATGAAACATTTAAACCTATCACCGAGGATCCTGGTTCCCCTCCCAGACAGATGCAGACTATCACACCAGTATAGGCCTGCATCCCTCCAGGTGGATCCCCCAGTTCCCAATGAAGCCAAAACCCTGAGCTCCACACCAGTATTTCAACCATTAATTGAGACCCATGGTGCAGAGTATCCTAACCTCACCCATGCCATAAACAGGCAGCATCTCTGAGAAGGTTACTGTGCGTGCTGGTTGTCTAAGGCACTTCCCCAACTCTACAAACTCCTGTACTGCTCTGATCCCATTCTCAGCTAGGTCATTTGTCCCTAGGTGGAGGATGATGTCCAGCTCTCTCTCCCATTCTGCTGGTCCCGCAATCCTGAGGATTCACTTCCTGTCCCTCCCAGCCATGGTGCCGGGCAGGCACCTTACCTCTCTCTCCCCTCCTGCCCAGTTCTACCCTCCTAATGACTGAGTCCCCCACCAGGAATGGTTTCCTTCCCCTGTGGGGTCTCATGCCACCCTCCTCTGGGTCTCCTTTGTGGAGGTTCCTAACATCCTTCTTGTTCTCCACTGTGGGTGCCTTCATAGAGGAATCACTCTCCACCAGAATGGCATAAGAATTGTCATGAGGTACAACTGGAGGGATGCACCTCTGATCTACTGCTCTCACCCTCCTTGAGCCCACTGCAGTCCAACCACTCCTTTTTCTTGGCAATCTCTGAGGCAGTGGCAGTGGCCCTGGTGGTCCCTGGGTGGGGGAGGAGGTTTTCTGAATCCTCAACAGGTCAGTCTAAAGATGGGTAACCTCCTCCTTCAGACCAGAGAGGTGCTTGCAAATAGGACAGCATCACAGCCTCCAGAATCTCTCCTGAAAGACTGCAACCCCACAGCAAGTGCATTACGCCACTCCCTACATGCCTCTCTCCCTGTTAGTGTGTGTGAGCGTGTGTGTGTGTGTGTGTGTGTGTGAGTGTGTGTGTCTACCTCCTATGCAGTGTGCTCGGCTGTTAAGGTTATGACAGATTTATGTCCTATGCCCTTTTGGGGAAGTGATATCAGAACCTCTGGTATAAAGGAAATGATCCACTTGGGGTGGGTTGGGTGAGGGGCAGGGTGAGGGGCAGGGTGAGTGGAACTAAGCCTGTGTCCTCCAGAAACAATCAGCTACAGCTCTGACACCCACCCCAGTTAGTGTTTTCCTTCCTTTCAGCAAGATAACCTGCACAATTTATTTATTTTTTCCTAGTTTCTTTCTCTGCATGTAGACTTTCTCCAGTCCTCCCAGCTCCATCACCCCGGCATCCACTGGTACTCACCTCTGGCTTAAGATGCCAGCTGGCCAGGTGCAGCACCTCTGGAGGGCCGGGATCATCCTGCCAGTCCATGGTATTTTCTGCCTTCACTTTCTCCTGATCCCCGAGTGCACTGAGTGTGGGACTAGGTGTGTAATGATGCCAATGGCTGAATCATGTGTACTTCCGCATGTGGCATGCCGGGTGTCTGCTTTGTCTCTGCCCCATCTTGTGTGATCAGTGTGCTAGCCTTCATCTACCCCAGGGTCAGGCATGCACTGATCACTAGTCCCACCCCTCCCTGGGAGAGGAGAGCTGTCCTCCAGATGCTCAGTCCTCTCCCACCCTGGCTGACACCTGGTGACCCACTCGCACTGCAAACATGGGTTGCCAGAATGGCAGGAGGTAAGGCATGATGCCTCAGCCCTCCACACCACTCAGCCAGCCTGCACAACAATTTAAAAGAAAATATACCCTAGAAAAAACAATTTCAATTAGAGGAAAATAAAGCAGTAAACTGTACAACCTGTAAGAACAAAACAGTAATAACACCTGTAAGCACAACCTGTAAGCACAAAACAAAATAGTAACACAACAGTAATTCTCCTTAGCCAAAAGAAGCCTTAATGTTTCTTCTTGCTCTGTTAATGTTGCTCCTTGCGCTGTCCTTTCAGGCAAACCCTAGAAGAAAAGAACTCAGGTGACGCTAGGTGCTTTATGCCAGTAAATCTAGTCTTCACAACAAGTTTGTTTTCTGCTTGCCTGCAGGGCCCACTGTGAAATGCAATGGATCCTGCTGGCAAGTATACCTGAAAAAAAGTTACCCTTTCACCACTCTCATTGCACCCAATCTCCCACCCTCTGCCCCACTGTACCAGTAAAGCAAAATACAATTGCAGCCAAAACATAGCCAGGTATTTCCTGAAATCTCTGTGATATCTCTAGAGAAATTCCATGCCTGCCTGCAGTACCAATAATGGCTCACCAGAGAGAATCTTTTTAGAAATATAAGGAAATATCTGGAAATATCTGTCCACTCAGCTTACTCTCTGAGTCATCCCACATAAAGGGGAGTTGGAGGGGCTAGGTGGGATAGGGAATGGAGTAACCTGTTATCAGAATAGCGGTGATAGGAGTTGGGATACTGAGTGGCCTGGGGTAGAGGGATCAAATTAGAAACATTTCTGGCACTACAGGGATGTGGGTAGCATTTTTAGGCTACAGTTAGGTGGTTGGGGAAGGGGTGCTTCATTTACTTGGTCTATATGGGGGAGAAAGAGTAGGAGATGAGGTGCTGTGAGGGTGGGGGAAAGTCTTTTTTCTTTACGGGCTGCTGCTATGCTTCATATACAGTAGATGACTTTGCTAGTGAAGTCACATGCTCCAAGGAGGTTGCACTTTACCAGGGGACAACTTTGTAGGCTTTTTCCCATAAACTCAACACGTGGTGAAGAAGTTTTGTGAAACATTTTTTACTTTGCATGAAAACTACACAAAACCTTTTACCATCTCTACTGTCCACATATTCTGGCTCTAACTGTAACTAAATAACTATATTTTGATCCCTAGTATATGAAGTAACCCTTAGGCTGCTGACAGAATTAGAATGTATAGGAAGTCTGGATTGATACATCAGTCCGTGGCACAGCAAGGGTTAAGATATTACCCATGTTTGTAACTTTTTGTATATAATTGATACCTCAGAACTGTCACTTTTTTTCTCAAAAAATGACACCCACTCTTGGCTGCCAAAGTGATTTCCATACAGGACACGAGCTCTGTGAAAGTTTCAAATTCCACTTTTGAGAGAATTTGGTGGAATTTTTGAAATTCCACCTAATTTCACAGAATTACATCAGAAAGTGAATTCCAGAATTCTGAATTAACTGTGGATTTATGATTTGTGTTTATATAAACCAAAGATAGGTGTTCCATGGTTTATGTAATCCATGGTTTAAATAAAATGCAGAAAACTAAATGTGACTTTCGTTAAAACACTTCTGGAATTCTGCAAAAATGTATCAAAAAGTTTAGAAAACCATTTTGAAAATGAAATTGCCAATCCACCTGCATTCTGCCAATGGACATCCACTTTGGGGCATGATTATTTTTTATACAGTGCTGGAATAATATGGAGGGAAGAAATAAAACAGAACCCAAAACATTTTTTGGCTTTCTATGAACTTTTACAAGCTAAATTTGTTTTTACTTCGCAGTTCTGCAGATTATGAAAAATATGAAAATTAAAGCTTTGCAATTAGTTTTAGTTTTTACCTCTCTTTTCCCAGTAGTGCATGTGAATCAATAAAGTCCTGTGTGCTCACATAGAAGCATGCTGTATGCAGAACCAGGATGCTGGGTTTTGCACACAGCATACAGTACTGCCCTACTCTAGAGCTCCATATGATCCAGTTACAGCAGCTAGCGTGCATAGCCACATTTATTTGAATCTTCCCCAAAAATCAGAACTATTTTCTCAAATTAAAGCCAAAGAACAATGGAAATATATTTGCCCCATAGAGATTAGTAGTGTATTATAAATATAGCATCATCATAGGTAAACAATGGGTGCTTGATTTTATATAAAACAAAGTATGTAGAAGGCCTTTCCAATAAAAGGTGATTTAAAATAGTAAGGTAGGCAACACATGTTAAAATATTTATTTTCATCTAGAACTTAGACTCTGGACTACCAAGCCCAAAACACTGATATAATCTTGGTGCAGTACAAGTACCTTTTGAAAGAATTATTTAGTTTTTGTAAGACCAGCAATCTATACATTTATTTTGTGATATCGTTGTGCCACAAAACTCAGATTATTCAGAATTGCCATTAAAACATACTTACACATGGTTTATAACTTGCACAACATATCTGAAATGCACTACTAAAATCATTTATATTTTGTTCTGCATGATGCTATCTAATGTATGATAGAGTTACATTTACAGACCTTATTCCTGCAGCACCTATGCACACCTGGAATGAGACAGTAGTTCATGATTTATGTTGGAGTCTCTGATGAGTACTGTTTTTGCTGGAACTGTGCCTTTCCTTTGAGTCTGTTACTGTGACCTGTTGTGTCAAGACAACACATCATTCAAATCTGCACTTAAATAAATTGTCATATACCTAAATTGATGTTTTCACTCAGTATACCATTATTTCTATGAGCACAATTATGTAGCTTATCTTTCCAGTAGACCAGCAATCCAGATCAGCTTTTACTGAAAAAGGGATCCATAGATTTAAAAAAAAAATAACGAGCTAGAATTGTTACAAACATTGCTATTCTGTAAATTAAGTGCCCACTCATTTGTTTAGCTGTTTGAACCACTGAATGGATATTATTTCTTCTAGCTAATCTAAAGCCTCAAATTCAGACATTTCCAGAACTGTGCTGAACCTGTATGTCGTTTCCCCCCTATAAAAGCTGATTTTTAAATTCTGGTTACAATTCTGTTACTACTTAATCTCTGCAGGCTTTTTAGTTATCCTAGTTGATGTTTCTGGTTTACACACATGCGGTAAGTGTCATTTTAGAACCGAATGATGTAGCTTATGCCCTTGCTCCGCTCTTCTGTTGTTGGTACAATGCATCAATGTTTTACTGTAGAACTCTGTGGATGACAGAGACATAAACTACATCACTCAATTCCAAAATGGTATTTCACATCAGTGTAAATCAATAACATACACTGAGATTACCAATAGGCCTGCATTGATGAAACAATTACAGAATTGGAACTAATACTTTAAAAAAATTGCAGAATTGGAACTAATACTTTAATACACATCAAAATATCACACTTGCCTGTGGCTTGCACAGTTTGGTATATAAGTAGCCTCATGTTAACACCTCCCCCCATCATGCCTTACTGCTTAAGAAGATTGGTTCATAAAGGTGTTCAGAAACTCCACAGTGAACTGTAACTGAAATCTGCTGAAAGGAATATCTGTTGCTCATTTCATGACAGCTCTACTTATTCAGACAAGGTGCAGTGGAAGTGGGAATGCAATGTATTTAGGCCCCAAGCAAACAGTTCTTGAACTTAAAATTTTACCTTGAAGCTCTTTATCAGTTGAGTGAAATGAAGAAAAAGAAATATTAAGACTTTTACAGCCAGAAGAACTTTGCAGATGCTCTAACAGCTCTGTGCCTCAATACAAAAACACCTATCTATTTTTGAAGATTTGGAATCCCATTGATAAACTATGGGTAACATCAGAGAAATACTGACAATGGATCATTTAAAGAGCAACTGTCATAATACTTGGCAGGGTCAAGCAACCCATACTGTGAAGTTGCTTGCCTTGGGAGCTATTTTATCCCTGATTCTATTTTTAATTTTTTTTGCATTTAAAAACTGTTATATATCCTCTGTAAAGCACGGCTCATAGCTTCCTGGTATGAGCTAAGTGGCTGCTGAGCACTGTAGACCGCCCCTAAAAACTGTACTTTCATGACATGAGGTACAAAACGGGGCTGCAGGCACTCTATGGCTACTGTAGTAGGATCGGGAAGGGAGTGCCTCCTAAATGTGCTTGGATTATCTTTATTGGTGGGTATACATACATGGGGCTATAAAATATGCTATTTATTAGTCCCATACATGTACAGTATATCTGCCAGCAGAGATAATCTAAGTACATTTAGGTGATGCTCCCTCCCCGCGATCCTATTACAGTATCCATAGAGTGCTTGCAGCCCCATTCTCTACCTTACGTCATCAAAGTGGATTTTCAGGGATGGGGCTGCAGTGCTCAGTGGCCGCTCGGCTCATATCAGGCAGTCACGAGCCAGGCTTTAAGGAGGATATAACTCTCTTTTTAAGTGCAGAAAAAAGTTGAATTATGGATAGAACAGCTCCCAGGGCAGGCAACTTCACGGTATGGGTTGCCTGTCTGGATCGTGGCAGCTGCTCTCTAACATTTACTGGCTAAGTTGCAGAAAACAAAAAGCCACTTGATATAATTTTGGATTTGACTTCAAGTCGGATAATGACCACCCAAAAAAAACTAAATATGAAGACACAGAATCACAGGCAGCATAAGGCTGCTAAATTGTTATTTTTTTTTTGATAGTTTGATTAATAGTATTTTTGGTCACAAGAGCTGCCTGACCCTGAACAGGGCTGCTTCAGCTCCCCCATGGTCGGCCGGCACCCAGCCAGCCACCAACCGAGACCAGGACACCCACCTGCAGCTCCTTGGAAGCTGCCTGCCCTTGAACAGGGCTGCTTCAGCTCCCCCATGGTAGGCCGGCACCCAGCCAGCCACCGACTGAGACCAGGACACCCACCTGCAGCTCCTTGGAAGGTACAGGACAGCGCAGCCAATTGGAACACAGGTGCTTCCGGCAAACCCACTCTGATTGGTCAGGACTTTCCCCCTTCTTCAGCCATCTGGCACTTTTTACAAGTAGATTTTCAATAGAACTAAGCACATATCAACTGTGTAATAGAAGATTTTTTATTTTTTTTAGTGGCTAGTTTTCCATTAGCAGGTTATACAGACCAGCCACTAGAAGGATTCTTGGTCTTTCTACACAAATCACTGTACTCAATTGTGGGCAATATGGCCTGCATTATCATTCTACTTCTTTCCTGGTGCTGCTACAAGGGGAGGTTGTAGTTTGAGGTTCCCCTAAGCTTTACTGAACAGGCTGACAACTTCCATAAAACTGCCAGTGCGACAGCTCTGCAGCTGAAAACAGGAAGCTCTCAGTGTCTGCCATCCACACTTCAGACTCAAATCAGATAGACTCCGAGCACCCTATTCTTACCTACGCTATGCGCAATCCCGAATTGGCTACTGGTCAACTGTGACACTCTCGCTTTGCTCCTGAAAAGGAGAACTGTCCCACCAACTGGCAACACAGCTGATGCCGCGCGGAGGGGAGGCGAGGGTTGACCTGCTCCAAAAGGTCCCCCCTCGCGCCACCCAGAGGACTGCAGAATTGCCAAGTGGAGGTGCCGTGGGCTACTGCTGCTCTGGCGGGCCTCCTTGGCTGATGACTTTGCATCACACAAGCTCCCGGCCCCTGCCCCGGTGCAGGAGAAAGCTGAACAGGTTTCTCGGCCCACCTGCCCACTGCGTTCCCTCTTCCCATTAAATGCTCACTGGCTCTGCCCCTAATGTACTGTCTCACCCAATTGGCTAATAGGGGAGGTATCTGTTTCATTGTTAGTGGTAACTAGCTTGATTTCTATTTTGTGGAAACCAGTATCATCCAAATGGCCAACAGGGGAAGTATCTGCTTACTTATCAGTGGTAATCAGCTCTTTTCTCCTAGCCTGGTTAATTGCCCTTCCTACTCTCTGATACTAAATAGAGTCAATGACATTTTTTTTTACATGTTGGTATATGCTAAATAGAGTCAAATACATTTTTTATGCTGGTATATGCCTACTGACCGCACTACTGTCTACTGCCTGTCAACATTATCCTGATGGCCTACTTCTCTGCAACCACTGTCTGCTAAACTGCCCTGCTCTGTCTTATGTCAGAACCTAAGTCTTGTACAAGTGTTGCTCATCCTGCTGGCTCTCCTGTCTCAGCCCCTGCTAATAGAGACCTTAATAAAAGAAGTAGGGCCTCACTATACCAGACTCCTGACAAAAGGTGTAGGGCCTAACTATCCCAGTCCTGCTACACTGTCTGCTCAAAACAGCCTTGCTAGTATTTACTATTATACCAATCCTAACCCCACTTGTACTGCTTGGTGGTTGGCTGTCTAAACTCTGTCCTCATATAACTGTTGACAGGTGGTAAGTGTGCTTACAAAGGGCGAGGGCAGGAACTCCTTCCCAGAAATAAACCTCAGCCCCAGCATCCATAGCTGGTAGCCTTGAATTGCACTTTGCAGGCCTTATTTTATTTACTTGGCACATACCAATAACAAATCTCACTAACTTCCTTCCAGCCTTAGTACATCCATCTCTCCTTCCTTCACAGCAGTTCTTGTTAGCTGATTGATAATTATCTCACAGGCTAGTGCTATGCCTCCAGCCAAGATGTGGACGTGGTTCCCCTCCCATCCATCTAGTGAGGATAGGGATACTCAAATATTAAAGGTAGAGAGGTGCTGGCTGTCATCCGAAGGGATATAGGCCTTGTAGGTCTTATAGTGGGACTCTTCTTGTTGCATATGGTCACCTCCCCCCCAGTAACACTGGGTGACAACTGGGGATGGTCGTTCACCTATGAGGTCCCCGACTACACCTTCTCCAATATCCTTGTGATCTCTGAAGCACACTGCAGTGTTACTTGCTGTCTAGATCTTTGGTGCCTTATGTATACAAGCAGGGTAAAGCGTACCCATGCTAAAAAAACTCCCAGGCTGTCAAGCACATAGGAGGTGGTATCTCCTCTGGCTCCTCCTACTTACACTACTACTGGCCGGTGATATTGAAACCAACCCTGGCCCATTAAATCTGACCCACAAAATCCCTCCCGTATGGGGCATGGGTAAGGGGCTAAAAATAGCTAATCTTAATATTAGGAGCCTGCTACCTAATCATGATGAGCTATTAGCATGGGTCGCACTCTACAAACTCGACATCCTAGGAGTGACTGAGACCTGACTGAAACCCTCTGTCCCTGACTCTGCCTGTGAACTCACTGGGTATGAATTCACCTGACTGGACAGAGCTGGGGGCAAGGGGGGGTGGCATAATAATCTACCATAAGAGACACTTAAAAATCTCCCAAATTGCCCACCAGGATTCAAACGTGTCCCCTTGAGTTGCTACATGTGCTACCGCTACTTGGAGATGCAAAGAAGCTGCACCTGGTGTGCACCTATAATCCTCCAAGAGGTGAGCTACCTAGATTAACTCACCTCATGGACAAAATTGGTCCCAGAGTCAGGGATAACAAACTCATAATCCTGGGGGATGTAAACCTTAACTGGGATAGTGGTAGTGTTAAGCAATTTGAGCCTCTATTTGCTAACCTTGCCCTGACCCAGCTCATCCAGGAACCAACTAGGCGGACAGCAAATGGATCCTCCAGCACCTTACTGGACTGGATCATGTCTAACCGTCCTGACAGGATCTCATCAGCGGGGACATTATCTGACTCCATCTCTGACCACTCACTGGTTTTCTGTGTATGGAAAATTCCAACCCCCAAAATTCCACACAAAATTATGCATGTCAGAAACTACTCTAGATTTGATACTGAGGAGTACCTGGAGGACCTAAGAGTTACTGACTGGTCTGGGGTGTATGGTGCTACTGACCCCTCGGCAGCAACCTCCTACTTCCTCTCCACCTTTGGGGCCTTGCAAGACAAGCATGCTTCCAAAGTCATCCGTAGGGTGAGGGGGTCCACTACCCTCTGGTTAAATGGGAATCTTCTAGCTCAGATGCGGGACAGAGATAAGTGTTGGGCTCGTTCCAAAGGTACCAGTGATCCCATGATTATTCAAAGGTTCAGACACCTCAGGAACAAGTACAAAAAAGCCATCAGGGCAGCAAAGAGTGACATTTGCATGTCTGCCTTACTAAGCTCTGCCAGTAATCCCAGGAGGTTCTGGAGAGATATTAAATCCCTTGTCAGCGGATCCGCCCATCCGGGGGTTACAGACATGATCATAAATGGAGTCTCCTGCAATAATCCCCATACTATTGCCAGCTCCCTAAATAATCACTTCTCTGACCTCTCTGCCTTCACAACCCTCTTCTCACCTGATAAGGCTCTGTCCCACCCCCTTCCCTCCACTCTGCTGGAGGGTCACCCTCCTCGTCAAATGTTCCACCTCAGGACTGTATCAGTTCAGGACTTGCAGAAACATTTAGCTGGCCTCTTCCAGTACTCCAGTCCTGGCCTAGATAACCTGGAGCCTAAAATCCTTAAGCGTGGTGCTGCACTCATTGCCTCACCAGTAGCCTTTATCTTCAACCTATCCCTTAGTCTGGGGACCATCCCAGACAACTGAAAAGAGGCGAGGAATGTCCCTGTACTGAAGCAAGGAAATCCCAAACTGCCTGACAATTATTGACTGATTGCCGTTCTCCCAACCCTTAGCAAGATCCTTGAAAAGGTAGTGGCCGAGCAGCTTTTGGAATATATCCACTCTCATGAACTTCTGTCCCCAGCCCAGCACGGCTTTTGTAAGGGACACAGCACCACCACAGCCTTAATCTTGGTTTCATCAAGTATACGGACAGCCATGGGTCAGGGCAAACTCTCTGGTGCAATATTTATCGACCTGTCCAGAGCCTTTGACCGTGTTGACCACAAACTGCTTGGTGCACAGTTGTGGTCACTTGGCCTCTCCCCCCATGCCATGAAATGGCTAATGGGTTATCTACATGGCAGAAAGCAGCATACCTGCTTCAATAAAGTCCTCTCTGAGCCCCTACCTGTGACCTCCAGAGTACCTCAAGGCTTGGTATTGGTAACTACCCATGGTTACTACCAGCTGTAGCACCACCATGTATGCAGATGATCTGGTAATCCTGGCTCACTCCCAGAATGCCACTACCCTAAACCAGAACCTGACCGATGACTTTAACAGGGTATTATCATGGGTTACTAGTCACAAGCTGGTCCTGAACCTGAAAAAGACACAGGCTATGCTCTTTGGCTCAATGGCTAAAATCAAAACCTCATCGGCCTGCTTACATGTCACCAGCACAGATGGATCCTCACTACCCATAGTGAGCTCCATCAAATATCTGGGGTAACACCTGAGCCCAACTTGACATGGGTAATCATATCCTTAACATCTGTGGTGGCAAACTGCAAACTGGGTCTGGCCTATAGGGCCAAGTATAACCATGCACTGCAGCCAGGCTTGCCCTAGAGAAGGGTGTGCTCCTTCCCTCCCTCAGCTATGGGCTGCACCTATTTTCTCGCTCTCCAAAGACACATCTCACCTGGTGGTACACTGCTTACAATAACATTTGTTGTTTTGCCTTGGCTGCCCCCCCAACTCACCCACCATTGTGAGCTATATGAGAAACTCTGCTGGCTCTCACCAGCTAGATACCTTGATTTTGGTTTGGGATGCCTCTCTAGGAAAGTGATCAGAACTAGCACCCCCCAGGGGCTGGCCCAGCTCCTGCCTAAACTGAATCCCACCCCCTACCAACTTAGGTCTCTCACATCAGGGATGCTCAAAGTCCCTCCACATGGGGGATCAGGACTTTGCCATAAGTGTGCCCAGACTCTGGAATTCACTGCCTGTGGATATCCAAGCTGCCCCCTCCTATCTGAGTTTTTGAGATTGCCTGTGGGGTTTCCTAAAACTAGCATCAGAGTGTGACTGCCCAAAACCTTCCTAGAGTAAAGTGTCAAATTGTTTTGTCTGAACCTCCCCAGGGTGTCTCCATTGAATTCCTGGAGATATTTAACCCACTGTATCAATGACTTCTGACTACTGGAGGTTGAAGGAGTTGAACATGTACTCACTGGAGGTGAGGAGAGACAGGGGTGACATGATTGAAACCTTTAAATACATGAAAGGAATAAACAAGATGGGTACAGAGGGGCTGTTCAAAGTAAGGAAGGGGAGGGCCACCAGGGGCCATGATATGAGACTGGAGCGAGGAAGGTTCAGGAGGGAGATGAGGAGACACTTTTTTTACAGAGAGGGTGGTGGCTGGGTGGAATGCGTTACCTGCTGAAGTGGTATGCAGTAGAACATTGGACTGCTTCAAATGAGGATGGGACAGGACAAGGGGGAGGGTTAATGAAGGGGAAGGGTGGAAGGGAGGGGCAGCTGCAGAATAAGGGGTGCTAGCTGCACATTCGAGCAGACTTGTTAGACCTCTAGGCCTTTATCTGCAGGCAAATTTCGTATGTTCGTATGTTCGTACTCCTGCCTAAAAAGCCTTGGGCATTTTTGCACCCATTTTTGCTCCACGATCATAGGCTAACCATGGAATATTGCACCTTGGTCACTTGGTAGAAATTTGTGCTACCAAGTGTTTCTGTTTCTGTCTAACATGTGCATATTTAGAAAAAATGTGATGAGCTGTATATACCTGTCTGCGATCCGACTAGCCTAGGGGGGTGTATACGACAATGTTCTAAGTTATATTATGACCAATCCAGTCCTTGAGCTATGCTCCACTCCTATGTATGATGACCTGTATATATAGAAACATAGAAACATAGAAACATAGAATTTGATGGCAGATAAGGACCGCTTGGCCCACCCAGTCTGCCCATTTCCCTGCCTACTGGATAAGCTGCAGATCCTAGTTAACCAGCAGCCTACTTCTTCCTACCCTCATCCCCTAGAATTGCCTTATGACTGTCCCATGCATGCTTGAATTCCACCACTGTTTTTGACTCCACGACCTCCTCCGGAAGGCCGTTCCATGCATCCACAACCCTCTCTGTGAAAAAATACTTCCTTAAATTACCTCTGAGCCGCCCTCCTCTATCTTCAAATTGTGCCCCCTTGTTCTTGCACACCTCTTTTTTTGAAAGATGCTACCCTCTTGGACTTTGTTGATTCCCTTGAGGTACTTGAAAGTTTCTATCATGTCCCCCCTCTCCTCCTTTCCTCGAGGCTATACATATTCAGCTCCTTTAGTCTCTCTTCATATGTCTTCCGGGCAGACCCTGCACCATTTTAGTTGCCTCCTCTGGACAGCTTCCATCCTGTCTATGTCTTTGCAAAGACTGGGTCTCCAGAACTGCACGTATACTCCAGATGGGGTCTGACCAGCTGTCTGTACAGAGGATAATAACTTCCTGTTTTCTACTGGTGATGCCTCCCTATGCATCCCAATATCCCCCAGCCCTTATTGCTGCCCTCTCACATTGCTTGCCCACCTTTAGGTCATCTGATATGACTACCCCAGGTCCCTTTCCATTTTTGTTGTTGTTAGTATCTCACCCCCATTGTGTACTCTTCCCTGGGTTTTGTTTCCCAGGTGCATTACCTTGCACTTCTAGCATTGAATCTAAGCTGCCATACATTTGACCATTCTCTAACCTTGCCAAGTCCCTTTTCATCCTTTCCATCCCACCTTGTGCATCAACTCTGTTGCAGATCTTTGTGTCATCTGCAAAGAGACATATTTTCCTTCCAGTCCCTCTGCAATGTCACTTATAAAGACATTGAAGAGGACTGGTCTAATACTGAACCCTGCGGTACCCCACTAGTAACTCCCTTTTCATCAGAGTGGACTCCATTTACTATTACTCTCTGTGTCCTATTTTCCAGCCAATTTTTTACCCAGGCTGTCATTTTGGGACCCACTCCCAGGCTAGCTAACTTGTATATTAATCTTTTTGTGTGGGACTGTGTCAAATGCCTTCCTAAAGTCTAGGTAGGCCATGTCCACAGCTCCTCCCTGATCTACTACTTTGGTCACCCAGTCAAAGAAATCTATCAGATTTGTCTGGCATGACCTTCCTGCTGTGAATCCATGCTGCCTTGGGTCCTGTGCCCTCTGGCCTATAGATACTCGACAATTCTTTCCTTCAGAAGTGATTCCATCATTTTCCTACCATTGAGGTTAAACTAACAGGTCTGTAGTTTTCTGCTTCTGCCTTGCTCCCACTTTTGTGAAGGGAATCACATCTGCCCTCCTCCAGTCCTCGGTACCACCCCATCCTCCCATGATTTGTTAAAGAGGGTAGTCAGTGGTGTCACTAATTCTACCCTTAGTTCTTTTAGAATTCTGGGATGAATCCCATCAGGCCCATTGCTTTGTCCACCTTCAGTTTTAAGAGTTCTTTCAGAACCCTTTCTTCTGTAAATGGGCTGGTATCAACTTCTGTATCCAGTGTGTTTCTACTGTTTGTTCTAGGTACCCCTCCTTCTTTTGTAAATACTGATCAAAATATTTGTTTAGTATCTCTGCCTTTTCACAGTCTCCTCTGCCCACCCCCTTTATTAAGCCTCACTATCCCTCCCTTGGTCTTCCTTCGCTCCCTGATGTACCTATAAAGGTTTTATCCCCTTCCTAACTGAGTTGGCTATCTTTTCCTCAGTTTGGGCCTTTGCTGTTCTGACTGCCTTCCCAGCTTCCTTTTGCTTTAACTGATACAGTTCTCTGTCCTGCTCCTTCTGTGATTCCTTGTACTTCCTGGAAAGCTTTCTTTTCTCTTGAACCTTCACTGCCACTTCCTTTGAGAACCATAGTGGTTTCTTACATTGTTTAGTTTTGTTTATTTGCTTCACACAAAGGCTTGTTGCCTCTGTGATGGCAGTTTTTATCATTCCCCATTGTTCTTTCACCCCTCCTTCCTGCCCATTTGCTAGTGCATTCCTTAGGCACTTATCCATTTTGGCAAAGTCAGCCCTCCTAAAATCCAGTACCTTTGCCTTTGTATGGCTTGACTCTATTGCTGTGTTTATTGTGAACCATACTGTTCAATGGTCGCTAGTTCCCAGATGGCTACCCACTTCTACATCTGTGATCCTCTTTATCTCCATTTGAGAGAACCAGGTCTAAGATTGCTCCCTCTCGAGTGGGCTCCAATACTAGTTGTCTAAGGCATGCCCTGTGGGCATCTAGAATAACCCCACTCTTCAAGTGGCTGCGGCAACTGCACGCCAGTTAACATCTGGCATATTCAGATCACCCATCAGCAATATCTCCCCTTTTATTGCCATACTAAGTATACTTTCTATCATTTCCTTGTCCATTTCCTCCCCCTGAGAAGGGATCTGTATACAACCCCTGTGCGGATTGTGGTGCCATTGCCGTCTCCAAATTTACCCACAGTGCTTCTTCTCCTCCCTGTTTTCTCTTTTGTTCTGTTACTTTGATTCCTTCCCTTATGTAAAGAGCTACTCCTCCTCCTCTTTACCCTCTCTGTCTCTCTGTAGATAGTGTATCCTGGTATGTTTACGTCCCAGTCATGGTTTTGTGTGAATCATGTTTCTGTGGATCACACGATATCCAGATGTTCCTCCTCCATCAAGGCCACTAATTCAGGAAGCTTGTTACTCAGACTACGTGCATTGGTACTCATTGCTTTCCATTTTTTGATGGCTTTACTTTCTGTTGCAGCATCCCCCACTGACCTTTCTACCTCGGTCTTTTTCCCATTTAGTACCCTGTTTTGTAGGGAGAGGCTGGGATTTTTCTGCTGCTTATCAGTGCCTCCCCCCTTGACTAGTTTAAAAGCTTGCCAATGAAGCATTTAAACTGATTGCTCAAAAGACTTGTTCCCTTCCTGGACAGATGCAGACCATCCTGCCAGTATAGGCTGGTGTCCCTCCAGGTGGAACCCCAGTCCCCAATGAAGCCAAACCCCTGTACCACCATTTTTTCAACCACTCATTAAACTGCATGGTGCAAAGTACCTTGCCTCACTCATGCCATTTACAGGCAGCACCTCTGAGAAGGATACTGTGTGTGCTACTTGTCTTGGCCCTCCCCAGTTCTACAAAGTCCTTCTGCACTGCTCTAAGCTCATGTTGAGCCAAGTCATTTGTCCCTAGGTGGACAATGACATCCAGGTCAGACTCTGTGCAGCTGTTCTCGTGATCCTGAGGATGCACTTCCTGTCCCTACAAGCCATGGCACCAGGCAGGCACTTTACTTCAGTTTTCCTGCTCTCCCAGTTCTATCCCCTAATAATTGAGTCCACCACAGGAGCTGCTTCCTTTCCTTGTGGCATCCTCTGCCTCCTTCCTGTGGGCCTCCCTTGTGACAGGTGTCCTCAGCCTCCTTAATCTCCTCCGTGGGTGCATCCATAGGGGAGCTGTGCTCCCCCAGAATGGTGTATGGATTGTGGAGTGGAACAACTGACTGGGTGTGCCTCTGTTCCACCCTCCTCACCCTCCCTGAGCCCACTGTGGTCCAACTGCTGTGCTTTCTTTGCAACCTCTGAGATAGTGGTGGCATTAAGCAGGTTAGCAAGAGGAAAAGAAAGAGGAGACCATTATGGTTTTCCAAAGAGGTAGCAAAGAAAGTGAAAGCCAAAAAGATTGCATTCAGGCAATACAAAAAGACACAGGCAGAAGGGGATAGGGTGAAGTACCAGGAGAAACAAAGGGAGGCAGGGAAGTCAGTAAGGGAAGCCAAAGCTCAGACAGAAGAACACATTGCAAAATCAGTGGTTAAAGGGGACAAAACCTTTTACAGGTACATAAGTGAAAAAAGAAAAGGACAAAGGAGGGATAGTGAGACTGAAGGGGAGGATGGGAGCTGCGTGGAGGATGACAACAGTAAAGCTGACATATTGAACAGGTATTTCTGCTCAGTCTTTACTAAGGAAGAGGGGTAATGAGTCTGAAGGGTACAAGGGGTGAGAATGGTGCAGAATGGACACAAGTCCCTTTACACGAGAAAGGGTCCTGAAGGAACTGGAAGTAATAAGAGCTGATAAAGCAATGGGGCCAGATGGGGTGCACCCCAGGTCCTTAAAGAACTAAGAGAGGTGGTGGCTGAACTGGCTATCCTGTTCAGCCAATCACTGGAAACAGGGAGGTACCCAAAGACTGAGGACAGCAGATGTAGTCCCCTTATACAAAAGTGGGAACAAAGAGGAAGCAGGGAACTACAGACCAGTCAGCCTCACCTCGGTAGTGGGAAAGATCATGGAAGCACTACTGAAGGAGAGATTGGTGGAACATCTGGTTGTCAATGGACTACAGGACCCAAGGCAGCATGGTTTCACCAGGGGAGGTCATGTCAGACCAACCTCATTGAATTTTTGACTGGGTGACTAGGGAGGTGGATCAGGGAGGGCAGTGGACATGGCCTATCTGGACTTCAGCAAGGCCTTTGACACTGTGCCACATAGAAGACTATTACACAAACTGGGGAATATGGGTGTGGGCAGGACAGTAGTGTGGTGGGTAGGTAACTGGCTGGGTGGCAGGACACAGAGGGTGGTGGTAAATGGCTGTCACTCCACAGAGGGAAGAGTGACCAGTTGGGTACCACAGGGATCAGTGCTGGGACCGGTCCTATTCAACATCTTCATCAGTGACATTGCACAGGATATAGAAGGCAGAATTTCACTGTTCGCTGATGACACAAAGCTCTGTAACAGAGTAGACACACCAGAGGGTGTAGACAGAATGAGAAGGGACCTGCAGAAACTTGAAGAATGGTCAAGGGTTTGGCAGTTGAAATTCAATGCAAAGAAGTGCAAGATAATGCATATGGGGCACAAAAACCCTGGCACAATATATCAGTTGGGGGGGTGAGGATATAGCATGCACCAAGCAGGAAAGGGATCTTGGGGTTGTCATCTCTGATGACCTCAAGGTAGGGAAACAGTGTGACAAGGCATCAGGTAAAGCAAATAGGATGCTGGGATGTATAGGCAGGGGCATCACCAGCAGGAAAAGGAGGTCATAATTCCGCCATACAAGACACTAGTGAGGCCCCCACCTGGAGTACAGTGTACAGTTCTGGAGACCATACCACGTAAGGACATAGACAGGGTAGAGAAGGTTCAGAGGAGGGCAACAAAGATGGTGCATGGGTTGCATCACAAGTCCTATGAAGACAGGTTGAAGGAACTGAACATGTACTCCTGGAGGAGAGGAGGAGAGGGGATATGATAGAGACATACAAGTATCTTACAGGGAGGAACAGGGTGCAGGAAAACACTATTTTAAGCCAAAGATGTTTCAGGAATAGAGGGCATGGGATGAAGTTGGAGGGAGGACGATTCAGAGGAAACATGAGAAAGAATTTCTTCATAGAACGGGTGGTGGACAAGTGGAACACCCTGCCAGAGGAAGTGGTGGGGCTGAAACAATCACGGATTTAAGAATGCATGGGATAGACATAAAGGAATTCTAGAGGTCAGGGGTAAGGGGAAATAGACTTCTAGGAAAACAAACTGAACTTACAAGCTCAAATGGGCAGACTAGGTGGGCCATAGGCCCTTATCTGCTGACACTGTCTATGTATCTATGTATCTATGTATCTATGGTAGCTCTGGTGCTCCCTGGGTGGGGGGGTTCCCTTCCTACCATCCAGTCTGGCCTGGGGGAAGATTCTCTTACTGCTGTCCAGTGTGGCCTGAAGATGGGCAACTTCCTCCCTCAGGGCAGAGAGCTGTCTGCAAATAGGGCAGCATCTCAGCCTCCAGAAAGACTCCTGGAAGACTGCTGCCCCACAGCCATTACATTGCACTACTCCCCACATGACTATGTACTTTTTTTTTGTGTGTGCTTGTGTGAGTGATTGGTTTGTTATATAAAAATATATATATATTATACAATGTGTATGCGTATATTTTCAGTGCTGTGTGCTAGAGAGGATATGACCTTGATATGCACCTTGCACTCTTGAGGAAAATGATGTGAGAACCCCAGGTATAAAGGAACTATTTCCAGGGGTGGGTGGGGTGAGGGTGGAAGGGGTTGGGCCTAAACTATGCCCTCACAAAACAATCAGCTAAGAGCTCTGACCCACCACTGCGATGAGTGCCTTCCTGTCTGCAAGATACTATACACAACAATTTGACAGAGAAAATCCCCTGCTAATCAAGCAGAGAAAAATCCAGACATCCAAGTCAGACACAGGTAAACCTCCCCAGCCCCAAAACAGCCTGGTGGTTTGTGCTCTGAAAGCAGTCAGCCCCAAAATAAGTCAGCTGTGCTTTGAACTCTTCCTGCACTGAAAATCTTAAGAACTGTAACAAGACTGTCTATTCCTGATAATTGTAAATTCCTTATTTCACCTTTCAGTTAGAAGCAGCCTCCACCTGCAGTATATCTGCTACAAAGCAAAGACAATTGAAAGGTTCCCTTCCCTCTGTTGTGAGCACAACTCACTTTCTTGCAAATCCTATGTTCAGTATTGCAGCACCCAACAAGAGATAGTTTGACTAGGAAAAATATTAGCTGTTCTGATGAGTTTGCTATAAACACTTGCTTATAATACTGTTCTCAGATCTGTTACCCAAGCTATTGGCTGATTAAGTCTCTGTGATGTAATCACTTCCTGAGAAAGTTTGGAATTGCCTTTTAAGGCAAACAAAGATAAACACAGAAAACAGTTTACTGTCTGGGTCAAATACACAACCTGTACCTGCACTTATTTCAGGATTTGTGACAAATGTTTAGCCCAGAGTTTAAAATCTTCCTGCACTGAAAATCTTAAGAATTGTAACAAGACTGTCTTTTCCTGATAATTGTAAATTCCTTATTTCACCTTTCAGTTAGAAGCAGCCTCCACCTGCAGTATATCTGCTACAAAGCAAAGACAATTGAAAGGTTCCCTTCCCTCTGTTGTGAGCACAACTCGCTTTCTTGCAAATCCTATGTTCAGTATTGCAGCTCCCAACAAGAGATAGTTTGACTAGGAAAATATTAGCTGTCAGTTGAACTAGCTAGTCTAGAGTGTATAATTTGAAATATGTTTCCCCAGCGTCAAATGATGTATTTCCTACATGTTTGTTTACTGTGACAAAAAAACTGTACTCTCTTTGCCATGTCTCCTTGACTGTTGTTCCTCATGTTGTATTCTCCCGGGTCATTCCTGAAAATAGACATAATACTTGTCTAGTGTACTTACTCAGTAAACAAAAGCTAAATAAATAAATTTAAAGGACACCTAAACTGACTTTTTACACATTTTTTAAATGACTCCATAAGCTTGTAAAGGAGAGGCTGTTGTTTACATTTATACTGAAATTACATTTATTAAAGTACGATAAATGCAGTTTCATAGCATTTGCAGATTGTAAACAAACCCTCCCCTGATTCAGAAATCCTGCTATAAAAATCCTAAAATGGCTGCTTTGATGCTGTCACTCAGGTTACAGATGCCCATCTCTGCAGATGTATACTAGCAGTACAAATCGTATTCAAATGTGAATACCTTTAAAATGAAAAAAGATAACATGGCACTGTGAGCATCAAAGCTGTTCATCACAAAAAAAACTACAACATGAGTGGTGTTTCATTTATAACTACCTTGTTTCATAATAAACAAAAAAAAATCCGAAAATCCAATTTTTTTTTCACTTTTCCGACAAATAAGAGCGAATAACTTTAAAACTAAAAATGATAGCATGGTACTATCAGCGTGAAATTTGTTCAGTACAAAAAATCTACAAAATTAATGTTTTTTTATTTATAGATACCTTTTAGTTTTTTTATAATTAACAAAAAAAAATAAACCCAGCCTAAAATTAAATTTTGTTCATTTTTTCAACAAACAAATGTGAATAACTTTAAAACAAAAATTGATAGCACAGTACTGTAAGCACGAAATTCATTCAGCACAAAAATGTCTAAAAATGAGTCATGTTTCATTTATATCTCCCTTTTATTTTTTTTATAATTAGCGAAACAATAACATAAAGTTAAATTTTATTAACTTTTTCAATAAACAAATCAGAATAACTTTAAAACAAAAAAAATTACAGCATGGAAATGTGAGCATGATATTTGTTCATCACAAAAATATCTACAAAATGAATGTTGTTTCATCTATAGATACTTTTTAGATTTTTTTATATTCAGCAAAAAAGGCAAAAAAAATATATTTTTTCACTTTTTTGGAGGTATGGCCTAAATGGAATAAACCCCAACCCCCTCATCCTTATTGGTTTTCTTTTTTTTCCCTCCTCTGGTTTCTTAGCATATTGAGTAGTGTGAACACATTCATGTACATTCATTTGCTATCTGCTGTCATGCCTTCTCCAACAGGTGTGATCCCACTGGCCCTTCCAGATTTACAGAACCAACATATGCCTGTTGTGATACTCCATTCTGGGGAAGAGCTGGAGGTGTAGCCCTTATGACCTGATCCCCTGGTGTAGTGCCCAACTACATGGGGTCTATCTGTTTTTGTTACTGTCTACTATAAAAGCCAGGAGTTTGTCAGGCTTCTGCTTGAGAGTTGGAAGATCTGCTGGCTGGGGAAGTGTCAGGAGCTGTGGTGATGGCCTACCCATTTTCTGACTGTCATCCAGCTGTGGGAACACTGGGAAGGCATAAAAGTTGGGGACCAGGGTCTGAGCCTGGAGCATTGGGAGCACTGGAACTGGTGGCAGGAACATGGGGCCCAGTATAATAGACAAGGACAGAGTCTTGGAAGCCAGGAATGGAGACACCAGGACCAGTGTCCCAGTGGGAACAAACTTTGGGGTGGGGACTTGCTAACTTGGGGTAGGTCATCCCCTGGGCCTGCTGGGATCAGAGTGCTTCTATTGCTGCTTGGTGTTGGATCCTTTCTGGAAGAGGGAACCCCAAAAGTCTGCTTCAGCAACTCCCTCAACTTCTCATCAGTCATACTTTCCAAGTTTGGGCTATCTGGCTGAGAATTGTTTATTAGTGGAGGTGCTGGAAATGCTTGCTGGGGTTTCCAAGTCCTGCTTCTCTTAGCCAGAGGTGCTGGTGCTGAGTTGTTTGCAACTGACTGTGGATGTGATTCTGAGTGATCCAAGGGGCCTGCTGGACCAGGGCAATCTAGGTTCTGGATCAAGGCCCCCCTACAAGCTTTTCCTTTTGCCCACAGGCTGGCCACCAGCTGCCGCTGGAAGTCTGTATCACCCATCTGCCCTTTGCTCTGCATCATGGCTCAACAGCTGAAACTTACAAGCACAACATGACACAAAAAGCTCCATCTGCATTCTTAGCCTCTGCTGCCACCTCACCACAGGGTATGCTGTGAAAAATTTCTCATTAGTGACTTTTGACTTCAATCTATCTTTCCTACTCATTATCAATATGTTAAGTTTAACCTATTTTATGGGAGCCTGGGAAACTGCACCCCTAAAAAAACAGCGTAATTAACCCACCTATCTATTTTTTTCCTATGACTCTAAAGATGGTTGTGCTACAGTTCCCAATTTTTTGTGGGGGACTCACACCTGCAAGATAATGTCATCAATTTAAACCATGCATACCCATCCAGCTTTTAATCTTATCACTCCAGAAAACTTGGCCTGTTGTATGGACTAGCTACCAGCTTATAAAAGGGGAACTCTTAAAATTCATGCTATGTTCGCGGTTGCGTAACAAATGCTTCTAGCCTTGCAGCCTCTTCAAACTGTTGACCTTGTACTGAAGAAAAAGAAAAGAGAAAAATCTCAAAATAACCGGATATGATTTCTCAGTTCTTATGGTTCTGCTGATAAGTATCATTACCTTCATTATTAATTTGTGTCACATGCTCTCAGTCATCACTGACATGCTCATCCTCAGCTGGCATACATATTTCAAAAACTGTCCCAATGCCCCTACTATTGGAAAATGTCAGCTCCCCTAACATGCTTGTTAATTTTAAACCCTGTATATTTATTTAGCTTTTGTTAACCAGGTAAGTACACTAGACAAACACATGCCTATTTTCAGGTACAACCTGGGAGAGTACAGGAAATCAAAGAACATACAGAGTACAAATTGAAGCAAGTAGGGCAGATACACTGAAGTCAGGAGAAGTATAACATACATAGTAAGATATCTCAGGTTACAACAGTAGACACAGTCAATGTAATAAAGTACAGAGTCACTGACACAATGTTACCAGCAATATATATACAGATATATACAGAATTTACACATTTTTCACAGGGCAACACTCAGGCAGGCAGGCAGACCACAGAAGGACCTGAGCAAGGTACATGGGATGATATGCCCGAAATACCGTGCATGGGACCAGGCTAATCAGGGAGGTTTAAGACAGTCACATACTGATGAGAGCTTCAAGTGATTCCACAGGGAGGTGCGTAGGCATGCCTGGGAAGGGGAGGTCTGGACCTGGACAGGAAAGGAGTTCCATAATCTAGGGGCACATGACACAAAGTTCTTGTCCCACATTTTGGTACATGTAGCAGGGACCTTAAGGATAGTGGGGCCCAGCGACCTTCGGGAGTAGGTAGTGGAGGCAGTAGGCACAAGGAGCTCTGCCAGTCCGGGGGGGTGCCAGTACCCAGAACCTTATGAGGCTGTAATTTAAATAGAAGGTATAAACACGGTAATGGAAAGATGCTGTTGAAGCATGCCATTCCCATATGGCATCTCAAACCATGCTGAGCAGCATCAGATGATTTGCCTGCCTACTTTCCAAAGGTATCAAAACCACTGCAAGCAGCTCTTGCCTGCTCCCTGGGATGAGCAGTGGTAAATGAATATCTCTCTATTGAAACCTGCCTTCTGGCTGGGTAGTCTGGGCAGGTAGTATAAAAATGCAGTTAGTGTAAAAATTTTAGGAAACAGGATGCCAGTTTGCTGCCTGTGAAAATGCAGTTCTCTGCTGTGGTAAATTCACCACAATCAGATTTCCATCCTTCCTTTGTTGCACCCACTATTCTTGTAGTGTGGTCATCCTAACCCACTATGTGGTGCTCAGCATGCTGCTACCGACTACTCTTCAAACCCCAACTCACTACTGGAAGTCCTAGCTAGTCATGTTTTGCTGTGAGCTTTCCGTTATCACTGCACGTAGTCATGGTGTGCTTATCAGTGCTTCAGTTCTGCTGGAACTGTGTCACAAAATCTCTATCTGTCTGACACACTGATGAAAATGGAAAACAAGAGCGGTGAAACTACTTACCCAACTTATCTTTGGGTTTTCCAGTTTTACTAGAATGTGCCCTAAACCATAGGTAGACTTTCCAGTTATCTAACCAAAGTGGCTGCCTGCTTCCCCTTGTAAATGCCGTTTGCAATGCAAAACTACTCAAATTGTTAACTTGTCCAGTTTCTATTTCAGGCTTATATTTTTTCTGCATTCTTAGCAAGTTTTTTAATTCTATAGGCAAGCAGGAGGCAAGAATAAAGGAAAATTGTAAGTGACAGACATGCTTGAGAGGGTTCATAGAAAATATCTTTGAGTCCATTCCGACTGTACTGAGGATTCCCCTTCTCTTTAGATTTTTGCCAAAATGGATTACTTGCAATTGTGCCTGACTTTACTGACTGGTTAGTAGGATAAGCAATTTTTCCGTTTCACAGATAAATTGCCAGGATTCCTATGATCAAATTGCTCTCTTGAGCCCTCTCCCAATATTGCTTCTCACTAAAGCTGGGCCAGACTTGGAAAGAAGTCACCACATGGGCCACCATTGCTAGGTGACCCAACTAGCCTGCCACATGGCACTTGGCATTACAGTACCAATATCAGTCCTTTTTTTTTTAATTCTCTTTCTGTCTGGTTGCGGTGCCATGAAGCCTCTCTTGGGCAACCTAGTCCTGTTTGCTGCCCAACTTGAAGCCTCCCCGAACTGAACCTCCTCTCTCCTCCCCCTCCACAATAGCCAGTACCCCCGGTTTGACCCGCCAAGGGTGGGTGGCCCTCTCCTCTTGGGTGCACTTACTAGTCAGACTCTGGCTTGGGGAAAGTCAGGGAAATGGAGGCCCTGGAAGGTTAGTCATGGTCGGCCTGGTGAGGGGCATGGGGAACAGGTGCTGTCGCCTGCCCATGGTGCCATTGATTTCCTTGTTCTGTGAGCCCTTCCACTCCCTTCCTGTGTGGTGCACGTCAATGCTCTGGCACACGGCAATGCTGCCAGCATCGTCCATGCTAGATATGTGCTTGTCTTGGCTGCTGTAGTGCCTCCAGCCTCCACCAGGGGTCACCAGCACGCCAGGACAATCCATCCCATACTCCCTGGAGAGGAAAGCACCACAAGGGCACTCATCCTCAACCCTTCCCAGCTGACCTCCGGCACCGTGAGCTCACTCCTGACCCCAGGTCACCGGCGTGGTGCGAGGTGTGGCATCCATTCCTCAACCCTCAGTGCCACCGGGCCGGTCAATATCAGGCCTTGACTGAGGGTATTAGAGAAGAAGAAGAAGAATCAGCATTTATATAGCACTTTTCATACACAGTGTATCCCAAAGCACTTTACAAGCAATGCTAGACTGGTAGTGAAGTGACTGAATGTGTAGTGGTGGCCATATTGCACATCATCACCCACACACAGCCTGGAAAATTGCATGGACCTGTTTATGGGAAGGGTAATGTTGGCTAGGACACTGGGAATGTCCCCTACTCTTTGCAAACAGTGACCTGGGTTCTTTTACATCCACCTGGACACCCATCAGGACAACACCAGGATGGGTAGAAGGGACCTCAGTTTAATGTCTCATCCAAAGGACGGCATGCCCCAACAGTACAGCACCCCCCAATACTACACTCGGATGCCAGCGATTTTTAGGTGCAAGTCCAATCCCAGTGTGGGATGAGAACCCACGACCTTCTGGTCCAGAAGCGGATGTGCTACCAACTGAGCCACACTCAGGACTTCAGAGATTCTCTCAACCATAGCTCCTCCAGGTAATGAGGTAAGCAATGGCAAAAAGGGTCATTGGGGAGAGTCCTGGGGAGCCACAGTTAACTACCAGTTACCCTCTCTCCTCTGAACTTGGCCAACAGAACATTGACCATATGTGAATGCCAAAACCATATGGCCAGCCAGCTCTGTGTCCTGTAGATCCAGTGGAAAGTGCCATATGGATGGTTTAGCATGCTTTGAGGCCCATGTACCAAGCTTCCCTTTCTGTGATCCACCTTCCTCAGACAACTGGAGAGTATCAATAAAATACTGTAAAACAGGTAATTATCGATTCCAATTAATTCTCGTTATATTTGTGCTTCTACCTATAGCGTGATCATTAATAGACAGTGTATCTTAGTACCATAAAAATTTTTTACACATGAGCTTAGTTGTGAGTGAAAAAAATCTTACTGTTTATTCTTTGTGCAACATAATTTAAATGGTAGCACAACTGCACTCACCCCCCCCAAAACAAACGCTCTCACATCTAAACATTCCTTACAGTACAATAAGCCAAAAAATATCAGCATCAGAGCTTGGCAATCAGGGAGCTCAAAAGGATAAAAAAACACAGCAGTGCCCACAAGTTTTCACGGTGCTTTTCATGGGGCTTCTCATAGATCTGCAGGCAGTAAAAGAAGGGTCTGTAATAAAATTAAAAACAAAGAGCCTATTACAATAACAAATAAAGTTTACCTTACCTTTAGCCAAGACACAGGGACACATGTACTGTACTTGCCCTGTTTAGAGACTCATCGTGTGCATGTGATATCCCCACCTGGTCAAACCCACATACAGAATCCTCTTTTCTCCCCCGTATCCTCTGGAAGGCAGTAATGAGCCATTAAAAATGCTTAACTTTCAAGATAGTCATTCTGAAGTCCACAGAAATTTTGGGTGATGGTGTTCCCTTGTGTAGCAGTTCAGTTATTAGAGTTGCATACCATTCAGTAAACAGACTCTTAGGTTCGTCCTTATAGAGTTGGTTAATTGATAAATCAAGGGGCTGCAGCTGGTCAGTGCATGAAGCTGGAACAAATATAGGGATGATGTTACGCTGCTCCAGCTTTTCAAGAACAGGCTTGGTTGTGTGAGCCCTAAAAAAGATCCAAAATCAGCATTTCACACTGCTCATCTGGAAGCTGATTCAGTCGTTTGATCTTTGCAACATAGGGCATCAGGATGCTACCAATATACTCCAGCATCGTTGTTTCATTTGCCCAGTAATTTTCACTGTGTGTGATGTGCTAGTCAGTGGGGAAGTCAAAATTGGGATGGCAGTTAATTGTTTTTCCAGCATAAATAACTTGGGGAGGCAGATAGTGACCTGATAGTGTAACAGACATTGCCATGGTGACTTGTCTTTTGTCATTAATGCCAGTCACCTCAACCGCCTTGAGCCATTAACTTCCATAGTCCAGGACACACATGGGACTAGATTTATACCTGTTTTGTCCATGTTAATGATGAGCTCAGCAGGAATCAATTCAATGCAGGGAAGTCATCAGGAGTCTTTTTCCCTGCTTTGGTGCCCTTTCATTTACAATACCCAAGTTGATTGAACAACTGCCATGCCCACTGTCCGGTGAAACTTAAGTGACCCCTAGTAGTTGAGGATTAGTGGCTTTAACCAGACCAACTGCCACAGCAACCACAACTCTAGCATTAATAACTGCCCTTTCACAATGTAAGCTTTTTATTATTATTTTCAGTTCATTTTCAGCATCCTCTACAAGGAGAGTTGACCTTCCCCTATGCTTTGTAGGGAGGGAGGGAGGGTGTCATACTGGTGGGGTCTGGCAAACTCTTTAACTTGTCATAATAATCTTTTTTAAATTTTCTTACTGTACTCTCATTTATGGTTTTGGAGTACTTGAAATCATAGTACCTCACAGCATTCATGACGCAGTGAACTGCCGTATAGTGCTCGACTTCAAAACTGACATCTGCTGAATAGGTGGTGTACTCTGTTCATCAGCATTTGGCTGGAGATGTGGCATTTTGGAGCTCTAGCATCACACTTTCTGCCGCCTTTAGTGAGACCCCTGTGCATTCGCTCAAGCCATCAGGCGTTACCTCCATTAGTACTGCAAGGTCTCTCTTAACTTGCTTTGGGCACTGTAACCATGAGTACAGAGACATCATGAAAATGTATCCAAAATGCATCATTGGCACAAACTGATACAGATTCTTAAGTGTGCAGATTTAATTGGTACTTGACCTGTGACAACCTGTGGTAATTGATAATTGATAAGTACAATCTGTATGCTATTAAAAAGGCAGAGCTGCATTTTGTCACTAACACCAGAGCGATGTATGCAATTACAAAGTCAACTGCTTCAAACTGCAATCATTCATAGTACTTTTTGCCTAGTACTGTCTACTAACTATTTTTAGCGGCATCAGTTTAAATGAATGTAAACCCTGGCTACCAACCTGCGATATTTATTTAGCGTTCAACAGCGTGGTAAGTCAGATCCATGAAATTAAAGAAAAGTGAACATTAACAGTTTTACAGTAAGTAATAGATTTGAAAATGCACTTGAATTACTTGGGGACTTAAACATCTATGACAGGGGATCCCTGTGACCTAAATAATTACAGGCAGATATCTCTCCTACCAATATTGTCTAAACTGCTGGAAAAAATTGTGAATGCTCAATTGAGAACATACCTAGATAACAAGAACCTTCTAAACAATATGCAGTCTGGTTTCAGAGCCAAGCACAGTACCATTATGACTCTGGCCAAAGTGACTGATGGCTGGCAAAGAGAGCTGGAAAACAAAAAAATTTGTATGTGCTATGTTCCTGAACCTTATCAAGGCCTTTGATACTGTTGACCACTGCCTTCTTCTTTCCACTCTAAAAGTGATAGGTCTGGACCCGACCTCTCTGTGCTGGTTCAATAATTACCTTACAGATATGCTTCAGCAGGTCAAGGCAGAAGGGGAGCTCTCTCCACTCAAACCACTAAAAAGAGGCGTTTCACAGGGATCCATCCTGGGGCTCTATTGTTTGCCATTTATATAAACAGTATTGATGTTGGCATCAAGGAAGTTAATATTCACCTTTTCACTGATGATACGGTGTACCTAAGCCACCCAACTCCAGAAGCCACCTGTGGAGATTTACAAACAGAATTCAACTTGTTGCAGAATCAGCTCCTGAATAAAAAACTCTTACTCAATGCCAAAAAAAGAAAAGCTATGCTGTTGTCTCTGGCTACACATTCGGCAAACCCTGCTATCTCTGGCTTCTTACCTCCCATAAACACTTTACTAGGAGAGAGGTTGGAATTTGTTACGAAATTCAAGTACCTAGGGGTCTGGCTAGACCACACTGTCCTTCATGGAGAATGTAAAGGATCTGCTGAAAAAGCTGAGGCACAGGCTTGGCCTCTTCTTTAGAATAAACCAAACCTGACCAAAGATGCCAAGATGCAATTAGTTCAATCCATGTTTCTATCCCTAATTGATTTTGCTGATTTCATTTATAGTCAGCGTAATGCCTCCTGTCTTACTAAACTGGGCACTTTATACCACAGAGCCTTGAGATTCATAACTGGCCTACCTATCACCACCCACCACTGCTCCTTATATGCAACTGTGGGGTGGACCGTCCTTCAGTAGAAGAAGGAAATGGGGCTTTCTGGACTTACAGAGCTATTACCAACAAATCACCCCAATACATTTCTGACTGTTTGCTGTTATACGTGGTAGGCAACTATGCACTGAGAAGTTATTGTCTGCTTCTACTGAAGGTACCTAGGGCCAATACATGCTTTGGGAGAGTGGCCATAGGCTTTGTGTTGCCCTCACTCTGTAACAAACTACAGAAATCTATGAAACTGAGTCTGCCTTTTAATCTTACCATCTTCAAGATCTTGTATGCCAAGGCTGTTAAAGAGCTATGCAGCTATTTCCAGCATGCTTAGCATGCTAGGGTGCCTATTGCTTACCTGACCACTACATCTCCACCTAGCCTGGCCCCTTGATTGTCTCCACCTATTCCCCCCTTTTTTCTACTAATCTACTACCTTTCTTACCCTCAGACTCCTAACATATATGTCCCCAGACCATCTACTGTAGCACCCCTCCTAGAACAGCTGCAGTTCTGTACCCTTCCCCTCCATATCTGCCCCTTAAGTTTGTATATGTCCTGACCAATGATATGCCATGCTGTTTGAAAATGTTTTAATATGCTGGCTGTTTCAGAATATTTTAATTCCCCTTCTCATACCATTCTCCCTAACCTTGTTATGTCTATTTATCATCTATACATAAAAGTGTTATTCTTGACCTTGTGTAATGCAGGCCCACCTTGTAAATGAACCTGCTCAATGGTGTTCACCTGGATAAATAAAGACTTGATTGATTGATTGTTTTATTACCATTATCCATGTTTCAGATTTAAACAGCTGTGTTCGAATTTCTCACTATGACAGATTATCATTTCTGAGAACAGTGATTGCAACCTGCATGTTGTTTGTGGAACTGCTCACTAAGGTAACTAGCTGCTTCTAAATATTTCCCTTTCACAGAGCTAAAGAAACAAACCTAAGGAGTTTAAAGCTTCAATTCTGAGGGGGTTCAACAAATTACGATTGTCAGCAATGTTTTGTAACCAAAACCCCTCAGAAACTCCCTCTCAGACTCCAAGCAAAGGCCTACCAACAGTGGAACCAAATTTATTGTCAAACACAACAATATTTGTTATTTCCTGGTCCTTGTAGAAAATGTTAACGATCTCTGGTGCTCTACTTGGAGCCTGCTGTGCTGGAACCTGGAGAGAGTTCCTTCTGACCAGAGGGTGAGGAGCAAGAGAAAGAAATTCTTTCCTACTTACACTTATGTATAAATAAGCTTCTTCCATCCAGCCATAAACTTCCTACCCCCAGGGAACTCCTACCTGCCTACCTACTCTAGCCCATGGTGGGCATCTACCTAGATAACTAACCTGTCATCTCAGGTATCAATCAGGGCCATACCCACAGAAAAAGCTCCACCTGCATTCTTTGCAAGCTCCTTAAAAATCTCTCCTGATTTGGTCATACAATTTGGATGATCCTGATTAAATTCAGTATTAGGTTATCTGCTAACTGTAAACATGATCATATGTGCTGAGTGTGCCCCATTAAAAAATATTGCATCCTGGAAGATTCATGAAAGTGGATTCATACTAAACTTTTACAATTCATGAGTGAAAGAGATACATACTTTGAGGAGTATAAGAAATCCAGGGAGCATCTGAGCTTGGTTAGTTTGCAGAATTTAGACATTAGCATAAATAATAATGAGGCAGGATAAATCTTATTTATGGTAAGCAGCGCAAACCTTACTGTACTCCAAAAATATTTTGGCAAATTTTGTCAACACCTTATTAGGAAAAGGAAACAATTGTATAGTAAATAAACTGGAATTACACTGAGACTTTCATACAGACTCATTAGATATTTCAAATTAAATCAATAGTTGTTTTACTGCTTTGAACTTGAATGAAGACACAATTGAAGAAAAAAGTACTGCTGAGTTTTGAATGGTTACACATAAAGAGGCAAATCCGAATCTGCAATATGTATTGCTTGTGGACTTCACCAAGGCATTTGACTCAGTGGATCATGACTGATATACTGTTGCACATTGATGTTCCTGCTTGAGCAATTAATTGTGTTTCCTACTATTTATGAGACACAGAACAATGAGTAAAAATAGGGAATAGAGAATTAGTATGCAAGGGGTTACTTAAGTGATAACATTCATCTTGTAGTACTATATGAAGCAATAACCAGCTTCTGTGGATGATTAAATGCCAAGGCAAAGGTGAGGCATTTAATCACCACAGAAGCTGGTTATTGCGAGTATACTACTACAAGATGAATGTTATTACTATTATACCAATAAGAGCCTCACAGATTTTTTTATGATAGTAGTAGTAAAAAACAAAGGATGCTACAGGTTGAAATTAGGGAAAGCTGTGACTTTGGGTATGCTCATTAGTGATGGAAGTAGTATGCATAGTTAGTTCTAGTTTTAGTTTTGGATGTCCATTTTTGAGCGTATTACTGTTGGTGAGTTTGTGTGTGCACTATGTAAAAATGTTTCTCTGCCTCTCCTTCACCCTATCATTATGATGTTGCCTCGTGCTGTATTGGTACTGAGCTCACCTGAGGTAGAAAACTCCTCACTGCAGTTTCACTTCGATTGACTTAGGTTGCTGAGTCTGCTGAACAAACAAGGGAGCGTGAGACGATGAGTAGCGAGATGCTGAGTGGTGAGACAGCTGTAGGCCGGAGCTGCATCTATATTCAGATCAGATTTAGTGCTGGAGATAGAAACTTTACTGTAGTGTAGAAGGGGCAACATTAAAACATCAAACTGCAGTGTACAAGGGATAACATTAAGTGTGGGTGTGCTTAGAGGGTGATTAAATGACTGTGGGCATGGCTAGAGGGTGATTAAATGACTGTGGGCATGGCTAGAGGGCCATCAAATGACTGTGGGTGGGGTTTTCTTGAATAAACGACTCTGTACATTTGTACCTGTAGTTTGTGAGATAATAACTAATAGTCATTCTGCGTTGTGATTGGTTGAGAAGAGATACCTGTGGTATAGTCAGGCATACATCAGGGTTCAGTACTTGACCGTTCATACTTTAACCTGTTTAAAACTGGAAAAGGGGGTGTGTGTGTGTTTGTTTCTTAATGGAATAAACACTAGTATCTCCCAAACACAAATCTTATAAAACAGTAATCTTATATAATTCTGTATTCAGGATCCAGCACTCAGTTCAACAATGAAGCACACAATCTTCCACAACCAATTTTATTTATTTCTCAAAACAAAACTTAACACCTACGTCAGCACAGATGGTCAGTTATGCAATCATACAGGAGAATCCACTGGAGTCCCAAGGTTTTGCACCTGATATTACCTACAGTAATGCTTTGTCAAGGTGTGTCAGCAGAAGCGGTTCACACACCTTGACAAAGCACAAGGTAGAGTCAGCTGCAGAATGGTGGGGCTTCAAAGTGCACTATCTGTAACACAAAAAGATATTTTTATTATCTATAAGAATGGTACTAACTCAATCTGGTCATTGAGACCTGGCCAAGATAATGCTCCCAACTGGTAAATTCAGAATGCTTCCCTCCTGGCTAGAGCCTTCTCAATGCAAGGTCCCAGAATTGCATGTTCTATCCAAATAAGCTTTGGACTATGCTCATTCCCACCCTCTGTTGTTATGATATGATTGGCCAGTGCATACTTACAATTTTTTTGACCAATGGCTTTCATATGCTCTCCAATTCTCTCCTTAAACTTGTTTTAGTACACCCAGTGTATAACGTCCCACACTGGCAAAGCACTGTGTAGGTTACATTCATAGTATCACAGTTAATAAACTGTATAATAGACTGTGATAATCCATTTTTTTGGTTAAGGAAATAATTGCTACAACGGTATTTACAGTGCCCACACTTTCTTGTACCTGGTGGAGGTGGTGGTGGTGGGGGGGGAGGCACCCACATCAGTTTAATTTCAATAGGTTGTACACTGTGAGCCAAGGTGACTTTAAGATTGCTGGTCCTATGATAGGCAATCTTTGGTAGCACAACTGTACACTCCCTAAATTTGGGCTCTGCATTAAGAATATCTCAATTTTTGTGTTTTATGCCCTCCACCACCTTGGCATCCATGGAGTAGATTGTAACAAAATGTAATCTAATGTCTTTGTCATCTTCTCTTTCCATAGGTATCAATAATGATTCTTTAATTCATCATCTACTTCCAGTCTGGCCCTCCTAATGACCCTTTCTCCATACTCCCTTTTCCTAAAGCTGTTCTCCATTAAGTCAGCTGCTGCTGCATATTCGTCTTGTTGGCTTAAGTTTCTCCTGATCCTTAGTAGCTGACCTATTGGTATATTGACTGTGGTGTCACTGAAAAAAAGAGCTGCAAAATGAGGAGCGGGTTCTCTGTGACAAAACTACAACCATGTCACATGATGTCACGGAACTCCCCCCAGCTTTTCAAAAACTGATGTCCAAGACCAAAATATGCTGAAGACTATAACAGTTTAATATGAGCAGCAAAATAAAAACAATTGCTGCTCATATTAAACTGTTATAGTCTTCAGCATATTTTAGCCCTGGACATCAGTTTTTGAACAGCTGGGGGGAGTTCCGTGACTTTATTGACTGTGGTGTGTTGCTTCCTGTTTCCTGCATTTTGACTCTGGGCAGCACTCTGAAAGGTTTGTGGTTTTGCTGAGAGGTTGGTATTACAAACTTAGCATCCACTTCACCTGCCACTTCTCATCACCACTCCTGTCCACCGACAGTTCACTGTTACTCCTAACAACACAGGAATATTCTACATGCTGCTTGTGACTGAAAACTACAAACTGCCACTTCGGTCCACTGTACACACATTGGACAACCACTCACCCATCCTGAATATATCTAAGAGACACTGTGCTAACACCATGCCTCCTTTTATAGGAGGTCAGTATACTATGGAAACTGAGAAGGGCAACACAAGAATGTTCTAAAATGCCACTGCCACTACACTATGGGAAAACACTAAGAGACACACCATAGGTGGGACACCACTACACTATGGAAACATGCTGAAATATGCAAAAATATTTGAGCTACATAAGCACAAAAGACAACTCAGAAATTTAAAGAAAACAGAAATTTACCTAATGTAATATATAAAGTGTATATATATATATATATATATATAATATGCAATGGAAGCAAGTGTAATATATGATTTATCTGCACAAGTGCAGTTTGACTCGAGTAACCTCATGAGTGGTATAAGCCACAAGTGAGGTGTTCGAGGTCAAACGGCTCTGCGCAGATAAACATCATTTATTATATGAGTTTTCCATTGCATATTCCATTTATGCAATTCTTTTGTTTTTTGCTTTTGTAGGGGGCATTTGTTAGTCAAAAAAGTGAATAAAAATGGAATTTTCTGCCATTTTTTGCTAATTATAGAAAATCTAAATGGAATCTAGAAATGAAACACCTCTCATTTTATAGACAGTTTTATGCTGAACAACTTTTGTGCTCAAAGTACCATACTATCATTTTTGGTTTTTAAGTTACTTGCATTTGTTTGATGAAAAAATGCACAAAAATGGAATTGTCTGCTGTTTTTCGCTGTCTGAAAAAAAATTAAAAGTATCTATAAATGAAACACCACTCATTTTATAGATATTTCTGTGCTGAATAAGCATTGTGCTCACAGTGCCATGCCATCACTTTTCATTTTAAATTTATTAACATTTGTTTGCAGACAAAATGAAAAAAAAATAATTTTCTGCTGTGTTTTTGCTAATTATCAAAAAATCTAAAAGGTATCAATAAATAAAACACCACCCATTTTGTAGATATTTCTGTGCTGAACAACTTTTGTGCTCACAGTACCATGCTATCATTTTTCATTTTAAAACTATTTGCATTTGAATATGGTTCATACTGCTACTGAGGCTGAACATTCTAAATGACATAAGCACTATATAGATAAATGGCTGATGGCATAAGCACTGTGTGGATAAACGGCTGCTGAGATAAGCAATGTACACATAAATGAAATTTATGTACACAGTTACTCAGATAAATGGATTTATCACACTCTGTTTATCTCCACCCCTTTGCATATATATATATATATATATATATATATATATATATATATATATAAAATAGTAGCACAGTAGTGCTACCATAGTTAGGAATTAAGGAGCCATTTACATGTTAAACCTAAATGTTGCACCTTAATAACTTTGTAACCGTTCAACAGATTGCCTGAAATTTGGAATACCGATCAAGCCCCATACACCTTGGGATCTGCCAAGTTTTGTACTGGTCAGGTATATGGCTGTGGAGTTATTAAGCATGATCTGTGTGTGCGTTTATGCTTTTTTGGAATTCTACGGTCACACCTATAGGTTGCATGGTTTGCGCGACCAGTCTGAAATCTTCAGAGAACATGCGGCCGGGGTCCCTGATGTGCCTTTCAAAGATTTCGTGAAAAAATATTAAACGGTTCAAAAGTTATTACTAACATACTGAAATGCCAGCAGAATAGGCCTGATGGTCTTCGAGTCTGCTCGATTGGTCAGCCCCACCCTGGGAGCTGACCTTGCTGCCCCCCTCGCCTTCTCTAGCTTCTCCCTTCCCAGTTCTGGATATTCTTGCTGCATTGGATTTTGCTTCCAGAACCCTTCCCCTGTACCTGTCCCAGCCCCTATTGAACCCCTCCACCATCTCTGCCTCCACCAGCCCCCTAGGCAGTGCATTCCATGGCTCCACCACCCTCTCAGTGAAGTAGCATCTCCTCCTTTCTCCCCTTATTCAAAAAACAAGTTCCCATTATAATTCAATGGGAAAAGTTAACAAAAAGTTCGACAGTGTCGCAAATGCAGTTTTTACTTTCGCAAATGGCCCTTTTACTGTCGCAAATCTGCCATTTTGTTTTCAGTTGGTGATCAGAAAAATGCTTGGCATTTAAATTTGGGACCCTCTAGCAACCTAATTATTTTTGCATTCACCTAGTCAGACCCTGAGTATGCTAGCCATGTCTTTATTTTGGGGTAAAACACCCCAGAAATATGTTTTTCATATTTCTGGAAAAGTACTAGCAAAGTACTGGCACTTGTGACACTGTCAGATGAATTACGAAAGCTTTTAAAGTGCGACAGTACTTTCCTAGGCTGTGGGAAAATGACAGCAATTATTTGCTACCCTGCTGCAAAAGAACAGTTTGGTGTTTTGGGCTGAAATATGGAAGGAACACAGCTGACATCTCACAGATGTGCCTTTCAGTGTTTTGTTGAAAAAATATTACATGGCGGTAAAGTTACGGCACTCCAAAGTTGACACTTTTTCCCATAGGATAACATTACAGCGTCTGACGCATTGCAGCAATCATTTGGTGACCTTCTGCAAAATAACGGTTTGGTCTTTTGGGCTGAAATTTGGAGGGAAGACAGCCAACATCCCACAGGTGTGCCTTTTAGTGGTTTGGTGAAAAAATATTACAGGGAGCCAAAGTTATGGCACTCCAAACTTCTCTTTTTTCCCATAGGATAACATTAAGGTGTTTGCCGTGCTTTTCAGGGCCCGTATCTTGGAAACGATGCGAGATACAGACGTTTTGTCATAAAATTGGTTAGCCGCCTTATGGGGGCTAACCAATTTTTGCTTGGTGTTTTGGGCTGACAGGGGCTGAGTGAAAAACTAGCCAGGAAAGTCATAAATCATATGACTTTTAAATTTTTTTTCTATGTCATACAGTTCCTGGGATATAAGCAATTTAGTATTCCAGCTCCTCATTTTCTGCTCTGAGACCCATTATTATGCATACATTCTTTGTACTCACTGTCTTTCTCTATGAAGCTTTTGGGGAAAACCAGCCTGTGCGCTTCCATTACTGCTAACGTTGCCCTTTCCGTTTGCGGTTCCGTACCATTTGCCACTTCACGTCTCATACCATGTGCGTTATCCTTTGCATTTTCATTTGCGCTTGTGTTTCTGTTATTTTTTACCATTTGTGTCTACAGTACTTTTTCTCTTTCTGTTTTGCTTTGCATCACCATGCCCATTATCATTTGCGTTTGTGGGCACCATGTTACTATGTGACAAGACATTACGTGGCGCACCGTTCCCATCTATGCCACCATATGCATTACCCTTTCTGTTCTCATTCACGCTTGCATTACCATGTGCGCCACTGTTTACATTTCTGTTTGAGTTGCTGTTCCTGTTATTATGTCACAAGACATCACCTGGTGGGAGCACGGGGCCCAAAGGGCCCCACACTCCCGCCGCTACATTACATTCACTATTTCTCATTATCATTCTCAAAAAGAAGTGAAATTAGAGGCAAAAAAACTCTGTTTAATGCATCAGTTAGGGTTGTTCCAGAGCGACAAAAGTGAGGAAATTCGGTGGTAGGGTTGAAAACCCCCCCTTGGACCCCCTAGCCCACCCCCCAACCAGCATTGGGGTGCACATTGGGGTCTTCAGTCCTAACTCTCACCTTATTCTCCTATACCTCTGCTTCTTTACACATGTGATGGGGTGAGAGTTAGGGCTGACGAAACCCAATGCAACCAATACCCGGTTGGGGGCTGGTCCAGGGGGTTTCAACCTATCACTGAATTTCCTCACTTTGTTGCTATAGGAACAACCCTAACTGATGCATTAAACAGAGTTTTGCCCTCTAATATATGTGTGTGTGTGTGTATATATATATATATATATATATATATATATATAGATGCAAAAAACTGTGATAATGCTCTAGTTAAAGTTAAAGCCACAAAAGCAGGGAAATGTGACATTAGGGTTTCAAACCTAAGACTCCATCCCCACCTGCACACCAACAGGCATTGGGGGTGTGCCTTGGGAGTCATCAGCCTAACACTCACCTAATTCTCTATACTGTACCCATCTCAGCCTATTTATTTATGGAATATAGTGAGTATTAGGGGCTGATGATTAAGGCACACTAGCTGCTGATAACTAGCTGCGAGCTGAAGTGGTCTTAGTTTAGGCTGTATATATTCCTTACTTTTGTAGCTTTACCTAACTAGAGCATTAACACAGTTTTTTGCAACTCATTTCCTTACTTTCTGAGATAGTATAATCATATTTGGAAAGTCATGCCTGTGGTTCAATGGACAAGCAGCAAGCCACTCCCTCTTCTTGTGCTACATAAGCAGTTCCTTTGAGCCTCTCTCTCAAGCACTTTTTCTTTACAGCTGGAGGCTCTCTGTGTCTTTGTAGCCTGCTGGGGCCTGCTACCCCCATCCCCACCTTGCTGTGTTTCAGCTCTACTTGTTTCTGCTGGACTTCTGTTGTCTGTTCTCCGGCATTTGGTTTGTATTGTTTGCCTTTGGCTGTGTGCTTTTGTGTGTTGCTTGTTCCCTGTTCTTTTGTGTTTGTGTGTCTTTTGTTTTGCTTTCTTTTGTGGGGCTTCTTTTTTAAACTCCTTGTATTTTGTTAATCCAGAGCTCATGCTACTTGCTCCCATTTACTCACAATGCAACTGCAATCATTATCTGTGTGTTTCATCTCAAACTACTTCTCTGCTGCTGCTCTCCATGCTATGCAACTTAATTGTTTTCACCTGGTTCAGGCTCACTCTGAACCCCAGCCCATGCAGCTCAATCCTGCTTCCTGAACTTATACCATGTACGTCATTGCTGCTGTTTTCACTGCACTGCTTAATCAATGTAATGCTTTCAGAGTGTTGCCTCCCTACAGTCTATTTTTATTTGAATTGCTACCCCTATAACTCATAATTTCTCAATAATAATTACTCAGTACTGAGACTGCTCTATTATGTTTGCACACTGCTATTATACTCTGGAGGCCAGCTAATCTACTGATGATGCTGTAACCTAGTTTTAATATCTACGTGTGGGTCATGGCACCTTCCCATCACTTCTTGTTTTTCCTATGGTGAGGGACTGGAGGTGTTGTCGAGGAGCCATGGCCCAATGTGGCATAGTAACTCATGTTCAAACACTGCTTCACTACTAAAAGCCTTCAAGTATTTTGTCACCTTCATTGGCTTCCTTGATGGCCTGACTGGCTTGTCCCACTATTCATATTTGCTGCTTCTTTGCCCTCCTTGTAGGTACGACCATTTGCTTACTTTGCTTACTGACCTATGTGCAGATCTACTCATTGCTTATGCAATTCATTTGCTCAATGCTCGTTACTACCATGTCTGACCTACGTGAGGGTCCCAGCACTCAATGCTTCACTCAGATCCTCCACAATCATTTTCTGGGGCATGCCAGTCATAACCATTCCATGGCGCAGTGCCTCCTGCAGCCGATGGTCTCTCTCTGCACCTATGAAGTCCACATCTTGAGCATACCTGACTTGAGTCCTTCTCACCTGGCCCATAGCTGGGAATGTCCTTGCTCTGGGCCTGGCTTTAGCCATTTGAGACTAGGTGGCAACTCCTGGCATAGAATTTAAGACTAGCTATGAAGGGTGGTTACAGCAATCTCCTTTAGCACTAGTATTCTACTAGCAAGGCATCTTCACCACATTGCCCCTATAACTGCCTCTGGTTCACCTGGTTTGTTTTTAGGGTGGGTAGGCCAAGTGAGTGCCTCAGCAGTCATTGCTCTCCTCCTCTCACCTTGGTTGCCCCTGATCTTGTGGAACACTCTCACAACCTTCCACTGTATTTCAGTTAGAGGGATCGGGTAAGAGCTTTCCTCCAAATTGGAATATTTCCACCCCCCTTAATTGGGTTTATAAATTGCAGCAGCAGAGCTGTCATTAAACAAAACATCTCAAGCCTGGAGGGAAGGCGACCTAGGTCTTGGATCCCCAGAGATTTCCTCCTCAAAGGGTTTTTTCTCTCCTCTGTGCCTCAAGTCATAAACATTAGTTAGCCATAGTTAGCGTTCCCTAGTTCCTTTTGGTACAGTAGTAGCCACAGACATCGCCAGCTATTTCCTGAAATTTCTGTGATATTTCTAGAGAAATCTCCTGCTTTCTGCATTTCCACAGTAGGGGCAGCAGAGAGAAACTCTTTAGAAATTTCCCAAAATATCTGGAAATAGCTGGCAATGTCAATGGCTACTACTGTTGGTTCCGCTGTTGGATGGAGGTGGATGGTGTCCCTACTTGCTATTCCCTCTCTCCTTAGGAGGCCCCCTCAATCTCCAGTGCAACCCATTGTACTCATGCCATAGCTAACCTGTGCATCTCATTACATTATCAAGCTGTCTGGTGCCTAATCTTCTACTATGCCTCACAGCTACTGATTTCTAACATACTTTCATACTACTACTTTTCTTCTTGGGGATGCTTCCTAAGGTACCTTTAGCCAAGGGAATTGTCCCACAGCACCTCTAGGAGTGGAACCCTCTTCAAGGGTTCCTTGCCTTTGGTACCCCTATAGAATGGTAATTCCTCTGGAATAGAGATCGTGAATGGCCAAAACCAAGTAACACAGTTGCACAAGCATTACGTCATACTGGCTGCATAGGCTATTGAATTAAAAGGTTATGCCTGTGGTTCAATGGACAAGCAGCCAGCCACCCCCTTCCTATGCAACATAAGCAGTTCCTCTGAGCCTCTGTCTCAAGCACTTTTTATTTGCCCCACCATCCTCCCCTCCTCCTCCAGCAGCATCGCATCTCTCATTGGGATGTTTCTGAAGGTACCTTTAGCCAAGGGAATCATCTTATGGTACCTGTAGGGGTGGAACCCTCTTTGAGGGTTCCTTGCTTTTGGTATCCCCAAAGGGTGGTAATTCCTCAGGAATAGAGAGTGTGAATGGCTAAAACCAAGTAACACAGTTCCACAAGCATTACATCGTACTAGCTGCATTGGCCATTGAACATTATCTGCATGTGGGAGATGCATATATGTATGTAGCTGTGGAAGCACAAGTCCCTCCAAATGTTTTACATTCACAATATAGAAAAAAGTGTGGCATCTGTGCCAAAAACACTGGTCCAGCCCTACTCAGGCCAGGGATGGTGCTGCATGCTGCAGCACTTTCCTCATCAGCCTTGTTCCATTAAATTGGCTCACTGAGTTCACACCTAAACTCAGCTCACTGGTACGGTGAGGCAGCGTGGTCCCCACTGGTGCAGTAGACAACCCTGCAAACAGTGTAACTTAATAAATTCTTAGTTTCTTAATGTTTTGACCCCAGACTTTCAACATAGTCTTATTGTGACCCTACCACATAAACCCCATAGATGAATGTTCAAATCAGTGATGAAATGTCATTACATGCCACTGGTGCAAAAACATGTTTTGGACAGAATGTGAAAAATGGCAGCTGTACTGTTCTTAAGGTAGTATGAAAAAATGGCTATGTTGAAAATTTGAAGTCAAAACATTGAAAATTACCAAAGTTATGCACATGCATAGAAAAATTTCAACAAACGCTCATAACTCAGCCATTTTTAGAACATTTTTCACCAAATTTTCAACATGACCTTTTTGGGACCCCACCTTCTCATGAACACTGGTGGTGAAATTTCATTATTCAGTCCCAAAAGGTGATTTTATGCAGGGACCCCCAAATTACCTTCCCGGCCTGATTAACAAAATGACAGTGCCAGTGTTCATGAGGTGGAGTCTTAAAAAGGTCATCAACATAAGTTAAAAATGCCATTGAAATACATTATATGGCACTTACCTTTATTCCTCAGTTCACAGTTTGGCTTTGAAGAGTGTAGACGTGTCTCGGTCCACAGAGGATGACAGCATTTGACCTCCAGTGGTAAATATAGGGTAAGGAAGGGTGGGGTTCTTGCTGCTAAGTGGGAGGGTCAGGATGGGGAGGGGGATGGTGGGGACAATAAGGGATGGTTTTCTTTTTTTCAGGTAAAAAAAAGATATCAGGGGATGGTTTTCTTTTTTCCAGGAACAAAGTAATGTCAGCATGCATTTCGGGACACTGAGGATGGGCTCCCCAGTGTCCCACACTGATGGGGGGAACTTGTAAATGCCAGCACAGGGCCTGGGCCCCCGATGTTGGCAGTACTAATAAAACAATGGGCTGCATAGGGAGGAGGGGCATCTGACACCTGGGGTGGGCATCCCAGTGTCTAATTATACAAAATAAAGAAATAAGAAAAAAAGTAAATGCATCACCAGACACCAGGGAAAAGATGGTGGTGACCATTTTTTTAAATAAATCAATATGTTTTTTATCAATCAATCTTTTTTATTTATTGATCTTTTTTTTTTACTGGCCGCATTTCAACGTTATCCAAAAAAACATTAATATTCAAAAACAGTACAATATTCTTTAACCAAACCATTCAAAAACAAACCTTTGTCATAGTTCCCATAATCCATAAAAAATTTAATGAAAAAGTCCGTACCGTATAGGCTGTAGGCGAGAGTAAATAATCCTCATGTTAACTATAGGAAGCACATTTTTTTTTCACTTTTTGTGAACCTCCATATCTCAAAAATCATACAAGATGTCATCACTAAACTTTCCACATCTTGAGCCTGAAAACACATGCCAAATTTTGTGCAAATTCATTAATGGACGACAAAGTTATTAGGGTGCAAAAAATTGTGTTTAACATTAAACAGCCTGCTCAACCCTAACTACAGTGGCATTACTATACCCTTGTAATATATGTATATATCTATGTGCATATTATACTGGTGTGGTTGCACCAATATAGTTATGGTTGAGTAAGCAGTTTAATGTTAAACTCCATATTTTGCATGTTAGTAACTTTGCAACCGTTCAACAGATTTGCATGAAATTTGGCATGCTCAGTAGTCTATGGTACATCTCTTGATTTGCCCAGTTACATTTCAGTTGGACTTATGTTTTTTGTGCAGTGAAGCACTGAAAAACACATTTTTCTCCTTTTTTGGCACTTTTTTGCTGATTTTTTCCATCATGCTGTGGCAGCAACAATTAGTATTTTGATCTGAAATGTTCAGGATAGAATGGGGTTTGGCCAAAAAAACAATCCAGCATTAGTTTGGTGAAAAAATATTAATCTGTTCCAAAGTTATTTACATTTTAATGTTTGGGTTCTGAGCATGCTCAGGTCACTCCAAGTTTTATATGTACATTTTGTGAAAGGGTACTGGGCTCACAATCTTGGATTTTGTCACCTTGCAAAAGGGGATTTATAAATTCCCCATTCGTGAGGAAAAATTCCTTGTTCGCGAGCCACCATCTTGTTTTCATTTTTCCCCCAAACAAAATGTTGTAGCTTTCCCCACAAGTGCCTTATTTTACAAATGAGGCATGGGTTTTGTTCAGGATGACACCCTCTACAAACCCATGCCTTTGATTTCCTCTATTTTGACAAAAAAATGGCCATTTTAGATTTTAAAATTCTTCATTTGTGACTTGCTTCTGATCCTTGTTGGCAAGGTGACAAAATCCCCATTTGCAAGTCAATCCCCTTTCGTGAGGTAGCAAAATCTTTGATCATGACTTAAGAACAAGATGGCCCTATCTCGTGAATGAGGATCAGTTCACGAATGGGGATTTTGTCAGCTCGCGAAAGGGGACTGGCTTGCAAAAGGGGATTTTGTCAGCCTCCAAATGGGGATTGGATTTTTGAATCCCCTTTCATGAGTGGATCCCCTTTCACAAGCTGACAAAATCCTTGATTGTCATTTTACAACCAGATGGCCCTTCTCGTGAAAGAGGATTAGCTTGTGAATGGGTATTTTGACACCTTGCGAAAGGGGATCAACTTGCAAAAGAGAATTTTATCAGCTCAAGAAAGGGGATTGTTTTTTTATTTCCTCATTTGTGAGCTGACAAAATCCCCATTTGAGAGCTGACAAAATCCTTGATCGTGACTTCTAGACCAGATGGCCAAAATCTAACGATCAAGGATTTCTCATGAATGGAGATTTTGATAGCTCATGAATGGGGATTGACCTCGTGAATGGTCATTTTGCCATCTCAAGAACAAGGAAAACTTTGCTGGTGCACTGTAAATTAATGGTTTAGTCTTTTGGCTTGAAATTTGCAGGGTACAAGGGGGTGTCCCAGAGATGTGAATCATGCTGTTTAGGTGTAAAAAAATGAATCAGTTCCATAGATATGCCATCACAAGGTTAAGATGTTTCCTATAAGATAACATTGTGGCACCCCCAGTGACTTTCGGTGCCTGTATCTCTGAAAAGATGCGAGATATGGATTTTTCGCTACCCACAGCTTAGTTCACCTTTGGCAAACTAAGTTAATGAGGAAGTTTCAAAGTCATAGATTACATCTGCAGTGGAATTTTTTTCCTACTTGATACAGTTACAGAGATATTGACAGAAATGTGTTAAAGGTTCCTTAGGAGTCCTATGGGGCTACTGTATGGCTGCGTTGTTATGTGTAAGTGGGCCTGCACTCCCACACGCACATATTGTTATGCACAAATGGGCAGCTTGGTGGTCCTGCACTCCCAACAACACATACCAGTTACCAGGTACATTACACTTTCCAAAATCTTTTTAAAAACATTGCCAGTGCACTGTAAATAAACGGTTTGTTCTTTTGGCTTGAAATGTTCAGAGTATAAAGGGGATGTCCTAGAGATGTGACTTATGCTGTTTAGGTGTAAGAAATGTTATCATTTCCATAGATATGCCATTACAAAGTTGAGATTTTTCCCATAGGATAACATTGCCATGCCCACAGTGCTTTTCAGTGCCCGTATCTCAGAAATGATGAAAGATACAGCATTAGTTAACTTATCTTGCATGGAGGTTTTGCTGTCATGACTACAACGGCACTTTAATTTTTTTCATAGCTGCCTACGGTTGCTGAGATATTGGCAAATTAGTGTTGCAAGTATTCATTGCCCTATTGGGCTGCTGTATGGCTCTGTAGTTATGTGTAAGTGGGAGTGCAGGGCCCAGTGGGCCCACACTCCCACAGATGCATATGATTAAGCACAAATGGGCAGCTTACTTGGGTCCTGAGCTCCCACCAACACATACCAATTACTAGTTGTATTACACTTTTTCAAAAAGTAAGGAAGTTCATTGCAAAAAACTTTGTTGATGCATCAGTTAGGGTTAAAGCAACAAAAGTGGGGAAATGAGATGTTAGGGTTGAGCCTCTAACCCCCAACCCCATTCTCCACAGACTGACATACACCTGGGTGTGCCATGGGGTCATGAGACCTATCTCTCACCCCATTCTCCTTTACTGTAATATGTCAACCTGTTTACACATGGTATGGGGTGAAAGTTGGGTCTTATAACCCCATGATACACCCCAGCATCTGTCAGTCTGTGGAGGATTGCGGTGGTGGAGGTTAGGGGCTCAACCCTAACATCTCATTTCCCCACTTCTACTTTAACCCCAACTGATGCATTAACAAAGTTTTTGCAATAAAATATATATATATATATATAAAGGCAAAAACTCCATTTAATGCATTAGTTAGGGTTGTTCACAGCTACAAAAGTGAGGAAATTCAGTGTAGGGTTGAAACTCCCTTGACTACCCCTCACCCTCAACCGGCATTGAGTAACAGTGAGTCATCAGCCCTAACTCTCACCCCATCACATGTGTAAAGCAGCAGAAGTATAGGAGAATGGGGTGAGAGTTAGGACCGATGACCCTAATGCTCACCGCAATGCCGATTGGGGGGTGGGTGGGGGGTCCATGGGGTTTTCCAACTAACACCGAATTTCCTCACTTTTGTAGCTGTGGAACAACCCTAACTAATGCATTAAACAGAGTTTTTGGCCTCTAATTTCCCTTCTTTTTGAGAATGATAATGAGAAATAATGACTGTAATGCAGCGGCGGGAGCACGGAGCTCGGAGGGCCCCGTGCTCCCGCCACGTGATGTCTTATAGCATAGTAACAGGAACAGCAACGCAAACAGAAGCGCTAACAGTGGTGCACATGGTAACGCAAGTGCAAATGAGAACAGAAAGGGTAATGCACACAGTGGCGTAGACAGAAATGGTCTGCCATGTGATGTGTTGTCACATAGTGACTTGCTGCCTGCAAACGGAAATGTCAATGGGATTGGTGACGCAAAGTGAAACAGAAAGAGAAACAGTACTGTAGACACAAATGGTAAAAAATAACAGAAACACAAGTGCAAATGAAAACACAAAGGATAACACACATGGTGGTATAGACGTCAACGTTAAGTGAAACGGGTATGGAACTGCAAGTGGAAAAGGGAACGATAACAGTAATGTAAGTGCACAGGATGGTTTTCCCCAAAAGCTGCATAGAGAAAGACAGTGAGTACAAAGAATGTATGCATAATAATGGGTATCGGAGCAGAAAATGAGGACTTGGAATACTAACTAGGTTATATCTTAGGAACTGTACGACGTAGAAAAACAATTTTAAAGTCATATGATTTACGACTGTCCTGGCTAGTTTTGTACTTAGCCCCCATTAGGGGGCTAAGTGTTTTTCTGATGAAAAGTCTGCATCTTGCACCGTTTCCGAATACGGGCCCAGAAACGCGTGGCGAACGCTGTAATGTTATCCTATGGGAAAAAAGAGATGTTCGGAGTGCCATAACTTTGCCTCTCTGTAATATTTTTTCACCAAACCACTGAAAGGCACATCTGTGGGCTGTTGGCTGTCTTCCTTCAAATTTCAGGAAAATAGACCAAACCGTTATTTTGCAGCAGGGTGCCAAAAGATTCCTGTAATGCGTCGGGTACCGTAATGTTATCCTATGGGAAAAATGTCAACTTTGGAGTGCCGTAACTTTGCCGCCGTGTAATATTTTTTCAACACAACACTGAAAGGCACATCTGTGAGATGTCGGCTGCGTTCCCTCCATATTTCAGCCCAAAACTCCCAACCGTTCTTTTGCAGCGGTGCCAAAGAATTGCTGTCATTTTCCCACAGACTAGAAAAATACTGTCGCAATTTGCGAAAGCTTTCACAAAGATTTGCGACACTTTCATGAGCACGAAAGTACTTTGCAAAAGTACTTTTTCCAGAAATTTGAAAATCATATTTCTGGGGTATTTTACCCCAAAATAAAGACATGGCTAGCATCCTCAGGGTCCGACTAGGTGAATACAAAAAAAATTAGGTTGCTAGAGGGTCCCAAATTTAAATGCCAAGCATTTTTCTGATCACTAACTGAAAACAAGATGGTGGATTTGCGAAAGTAAGAGGGCCATTTGCGAAAGTAAATTTGCGACACTGTCGAACATTTTGTTAACTTTTCCGATTGACTTATAATGGGAAATTGTTTTTTGAATACATTTTGAACCGTTTAATATTTTTTCACAAAATCTTGAAAGGCACATTGGGGACCCAGCCGCATGTTCCTGATGATTTTGTGTTAGTCCCTTATAAACCATTACGACTAGAAGCGTGACCGTAGAATTCCAGAAAAGCATAAATGCTGCGTGCAGATCATGTTTAATAACTCTGCAGCCGTGTGTCTGACTGGTACAAAACTTTGCAGATCCCAAGGCGTATGGTTCTTGATCATGTATTCCAAATTTCAGGCAAATCCGTCAAACAGTTGCAAAGTTATTAAGGTGCAAAATTTTGGGTTTAACATGTAAATGGCTCTTCAACCCTAACTATGGTAGCGCTACCATGCTACCATAATAAGTGTATATATATATATATATCTAAATCTATATATCTATATGGGATATACAATGGTGAGCTGTTGGATAAACGATTTATCTACACAAGTGCTGTTTGACCTCTGGTAACCTCACTCGTGGCTTAAGCCACGGGTGAGTTGTCTGAGGTCAAACAGCACAAGTGTAGATAAATCATTTATCTGACAGCTCACCATTGTATAGTTCATTTATGCAAAAGGTATGCTTTCTGTCAGTGCAGGGACATTTGTTTTTGATTGCTTATCTTTTTTTGCATATGTTTGTCAAAAAGGTGAGCCAAAAATTGCATTTTCTGCTCTTTTTTGCTAATTATAAAATAATCTATAAGATATCTATAAATGAAACACCACTCATTTTGTAGATAATTTTGTGCTGATTAACTTTCATGCTCACAATCCCATGCTATATTTTTTCATTTTAAAGTTATTCGCATTTGAATATGGGTAGTACTGCTACTGAGGCCGAACATTCTAAATGAGTTCCAGAGCGATTGTGACACATAGCTATATGGATAAATAAAGGAATAATGCAACGATTGTGTGTCGTGCTGGGATAACCTTCTACATGGGGGGTTGGGCATGCGAGGCCGCGGGCGGTACGTCAATCCCCAGGCATGGTGTTATCTCTCAAATGACACACACACCCTGGAGTGCATTATTCCTATTATACTATGGCTCGTTGTTATACAGAATAAAAAAAAAATAATTTTAAACATGTTTTTGTGTGGAAAAATATTTTTGTTTTTTAAGAGAAGATGAAACAATCAATCAAAAGCTCCATAAAACAATCAATCAAAAGCTCCATAAAATGCTCATCTGCAGGTTCACAGTGAGGCTGAGACTAGACCTGTGGCATCGTGCTGGGATAACACCACGGGTCCAGCCCCAAACTGACCAATCACAGTCCAAGATTCTTTCTTGCCGTTGTATAATTTTAGTTATTCAATAGCTGTGAAGATAAATGGATTTATTCAATGAGTTTTGAGCCCACTCCTATTGCATAACTATTGGTCTGTACAGGAGGGGTGGGGTGTTAGGGTTGGAAACTGTAATGCCACATTCCCCTACTTTTATTGCTTTAAGCCTAGCTGATGCATTAACAATGCTTTTTGCAATTTATTTCCTTACTTTTTGAGATAGTATAATAGTATCCTTATTTTACTTCTGAATCTGTGCTCCCATCCCTCCACAGATATATGTGTGTGTGTGTGTGTATGTATATATATATATATATATATATATATATATATATATATATATATATATGTATATAGGATATGCAATGAAGCAAGTGTAATAAATTATTTATTTGCACAAGAGCAGTTTGACCTCAGGTAACCACATGAGTGGCGTATGCCATGAGTGAGGTGTCCAAGGTCAAACTGCTTGAGTGCAGATAAATCATTTATTACACAAGTTTTCCATTGCATATTCCATTTATGCAGCTCTTTTGTTTTTGCTTTTGTAGGGGGCATTTGTTAGTCAAAAAAGTGAATAAAAACTGAATTTCCTGCCATTTCTTGCTGATTATTGAAAATCTAAAAGGAATCTAGAAATGAAACACCTCTCATTTTGTAGATATTTTTATGCTGAACAACTTTTGTGCTCAAAGTACCCTACTTTCATTTTTTGGTTTTAAGTTATATACATTTGTCTGATGAAAAAGTGCACAAAAATTTAATTTTTTGCTGTTTTTTGCCAATTCTGAAAAAACTAAAAAGTATCTATAAATGAAACACCACTCATTTTGTAGATATTTCTGTGCTGAATAAACTTTGTGCTCCCAGTACCATGCTGTCATTTTTCGTTTTAAAGTTATTTACATTTGTTTGCAGACAAATTAAAAAAGAAAATGAATTTTCTGTTGTGTTTTTGCTAATTATCAAAAAATCTAAAAGGTATCAATAAATAAAACACCACTCATTTTGTAGATATTTCTTTGTTGAACAACTTTTGTGCTCACAGTACCATTCTATCATTTTTCGTTTTAAAGTTATTCACATTTGAATATGGTTAATACTGCTACTGAGGCTGAACATTTTAAATGACATAATCACTGTATAGATAAATGGTTGATGACATAAGCACTGTGTGGCTAAATGGCTAATGACATAAGCACTGTATACATAAATGAAATTTATGTATACAGTTACTCAATAAACGGATTTATCACACTCTGTTTATCTCCACCCCATTGCATAAATACATATATATTTATATATATATATATATATATATATATATATATATATATATATATATATATATATATATGACAAAGAACCTCTGCGTGCAAGCACTGAGACAATGGTTACCCCAAAGGGCATTTGGCTGGGAAGCCAAGTTTCAAAGAAGTACAAAATCACACATGCCCCCACAATGCAAAGCATCATGGGCTGCATATGCAAATCACCACAGAATATTATGCTGATTCAACTTTAAGCAGAAATGCATGGTGCCGAAAGGCCTCTCACACAGTTTGCATATATATCTATACATGAAGCTGTGGAAGCACAGGGCCCTCTGAGCTTCCATTTATAGCACAACAGTGACCAAATTGTCACCATAGCCTTCTTATTACCCCTCCTCATGTACCTGGTACAGAATATTTTTGAATCCCAGCCAAAACATAATTCTATGCAACTGCAACACCATTCCACACTAAGGTGCAAAAACAAATTTTGGCCAGGATTTGAAAAATGGCAAATGTGACATAAATGAGGTAGGGTAATAAGAAGGCCATGTTGAAATTCTGGGCTGCAATATGTAACATTTCTGAAGTTATGAGTGGGCATAGCAGAATTGCAATGGATGATCATATCTCTGGCATTTTGTCATATTTTGACTCCAAATTTTAAACATAGTCCTCTTATGACCCCACCTCATAAACCCTGTAGGGGAAAATTTTCAGGTCTGTGCCAAAATACCATTCTGTGCAGGAAGTGCAAATACATGTTTCAGACAGGATGTAAAAAATAACAGCTGTACTGTTCATGGATGGTGTGCAAAAATGGTTATGTTGAAAATTTATAGTCAAAATATTGAAAATTACCAAAGTTATGTGTGTGCACAGAAAAGTTTCAACAAACACATAACTCCAGCATTTTTTGGAATTTTTTCACCAAGTTATCAACATGGCCTTTTGGAACCCCACTGCATGAACACTACAACTGTCATTTCATTAATGGGCCCAAAAGGCGATTTTGGGCAGCAACTGTGAAATCACCTTCTGGGCCAGATTAATGAAATGACACTTGCAGTGTTCATGAGGTGGGGTCCCAATAGGCCATATTGAAAATGTGGTGCAAAAAATCCTCAAAATGGGCAAGATATCAACATATGTTCAAACCACTATTGAAATACATTATATGGCACTTACCTTGATTCCTCGGTTCGCAGTTCAACTTTGAAGAGTGCAGATGCGTCTTAATCCACAGAAGATGACAGCCCAGGACCTCCAGTTGTAAGTATAGAGTCAGGGGTGGTGGGTGCTCAGTGGGAGGGTTGGGATGAGGGAGATGGATGGTGGGGATGACAAGGGACCATTTTCTTTTTTTCAGGTATAAAGAAAAGATGTCAGGGGACAGTTTTCTTTTTTACAGGTTTTAATTAAAATATTTTAGGACACTGAGGTAGGGTTCCTCAGTGTCCCACACTACTTGGGGGGCATACATATTTTGGGACACTGGGGAGTGATCTCCCCAGTGTCCCACACTGCTAGGGGAACTGTAAATGCCAACACAGGGATTGGGCACCCAGATGATGATGAATAAAGGAAACAGTGGGCTGTGGGAGTGGGGTAGGGCCTCCAACACCAGGAATAGGCATCCCAGTGTTGGAAACACAGAAAATCAATGATGGGCATTGTAGGGTGAGGGGAAGGTGCCATCAGACAGCAGAGAAATTGCATTAGGGGCATGGCGATCAGAGGGTGGGGGTGCCGCTACACACCAGGGAAAATATTAATATTACAGGGATAGCCATTGGAAGGTGGGGGGCCTTTATACACAAGGGAAAACATTAAGTACTGGGGAGGGCAGTGGAAGGGACAAGCAAGAATTCTCAAGTGATGAAAAAGGATCGTTTTTCATGACTATGATATGAAAAAGGATTCTTTTTTCATATCACGTGGTCGTGAAAAAGGATTCATTATATTAAAAAAACACATTTCAAGGGCATATTTCTAACTTTGAAATGCAGAATGCACGTAACAGGGTCCCAATGAGCCAGTTGTGTGTGGTGATCTCTCTCCAGGTTGTCATTTTTGTGGCTTTTAAAACAAAAATGAAGAAAAAACTGAAACAAGATAGCAGCTTGCAAAAAAGGATTTTTCTTTCCTGAAAAAGGATTTAATTCTCACACAAAAGGAATGGGTCTTGCGAGAGTGAATCCTTTTTTGTGAGAACAAATCCTTCGTCAATTTTTCTTCCCTCAATCCTGGAAAGTGCTGTTCCCATTGAAAACAATGGTTAGTAGTAGTAGTAGTAATAAATAATTTTTTATTCAAATATTAATAATTGGATACATTCACTTGAGCATAGCTCATTTTCAAGGACGTTCCAAGTAACAAATTTCAGTTAAGAGGACTCAACATAGAACAATATCAAAATCAGGACAAAAACTTACCACAGTACAACAAACAATACAGATTATCACCAAATCCAAAAAAAAAAAAAAAAACATAAACATTCAAGATGTAAGACAACCATTACACAATATGCTCTTATTTAGTGCAGACATATGCCATTTCCTTAATTCATTTGTATTGTGTTTAGTTTTTATACATCTAAGAGCTGAAGGGGATCGATTCCATGAGCTAATACCTCTGGCAATGGCAGATCTCTACCTTTAGAATTACAAGTGAGGGACGTATTGAGTTCCAGTTGAGGCCCTTAGTCTTCCCTTGATCTTCCTGATCTCAAATAAATCAGTGATATAACTCGGCACTTTCATATGCCAAACTTTAATCATAAACTGAATCAGATGTAATTCTCTTCTTACTTTGGGATTAATCCAGTCTAATTCTTTAAAAAGTAGGCACCTATGTGTTCTATAAGGGGCATCTAGGACAAAGAGGGCCAGTCTACGAAAAACTAAATCTACACTGCTTATATATTTTTCCAAGGCTCCTGCATAAAGTATGTCACCGTAATCTAACACTGGGAGTATCAAAGATTATACAATGGCAAGAAAAAGTCCTGATCTCTGATTGGTTGATCTGGGACTGCACCTGTGATGTTATCCCAGCATAACATCATGGATCTAGTCCCAACACACAGAAGACCACATGAAAAGCAAAATGAATCCCTGCACTTGCCATGTCCAAGCTGCCCACAGTTGACATGGCCACTCTACCCTTTGCCAGGACTTCCTCTTTTTTTTTTAAATAAACCCCTCCCTCTCACATTCAAAAATACAGCCCCAAATCACAAAATCCTAAAGTACTGCATCAGACAAGATACTAAAACCCATTATCTGTAGTACTTCTAAGATTCACAATTCAAAAAAACACAAAATTAAGGAAAGCTGTCATCGTGAACGGCTTCACACACTAGCGTCCAACTGCTGCAGTTTCAAATTTCCCTCTCGCCAGGCAACTTCAGTGACCCCGCTAGGCTACGCAGATCCCTGTTACAACCTGCTATCCACATCTACACACACATGTAAAAATTAACCTTTTCTCCCCCTACAATTTCTAATACTTTATCTCACTGAACACACAACTGCTTTTGACAGTGGCTTCACTATCTCTGCCTGCAGCTCGTGCTCACTTCTCACTGCGCCGCAACGCTTACCCGTTTCTTTGTTTCTCAGCAAACCTCATATATCAACACTCATTACAAGGCTGCTCTCCTCCTTCATTTCCCTCCATTCCTTTTCACAAAATGTTGCCATGATTCCTACCTCCTTTCCTTATGCCTACACAGACCACGATGAATGCGCCGGCTGAAAGTACATTGTGCAGCAGCTCTAAACAGCAACAGCAGCCAGAGGTTGGCAGGAGGGTATCACAGCAGCAGCTCGCAAACTGTATCGGCAGAACAGCAATCAAAATACAGTTTTGGTGGTTGTGCTGGGGGTGGACACAGACCATACACATGGAACAGGCAAGCATACAAAACTGAACAAAACCTATATACTATACAGACAGCGCCACCTGTTGGATACACATAAAAAGGAACTTTTTTCTTTAAATACACTTCCACTCACAAAAAAACAAATAAAACAATTGTTACAAAAATACTTTTTTTCTTGTAATTAAACATTAGCCATTGTATAACAGGAATAATGCACTCCAGGGTGTGTGTCGTGCTGGGATAACGTCACTTCTGGGGTGATTAGTCGCTCTCGGCCTGCGGCCTCATGCCTAATCACCCCAGGCGTGACATTATCCCAGCACGACACACACCCTGTTATGCATTATTCCTTAAATTAACTACAGTGAGGCGAACATCCCTGGGTATTAATTTTCTATATCTATACAATACACCTATTTTCCTATTAATATTCTTTATGAGGGAATTTATGTAGACATCCCACCCTAAACTAGTATCTAACCAGACCCCAAGATATTTATGAGTCCACCTGCGTGATGGCAGTGCCATCCACAGTATGAATATCCAGATGAAAATCTCTTTTATTATTATGGTTTTTAAACAACAATAATTGTGTTTTATTAGTATTTAAAATAAGATGACTCATTTTGAAATATTCCTGGATTTCATCAAAAACTAATTGCAACTTCTCATTTATGGAATCTACAGTATCTCCCTCGACATACAGCACAGTGTCATCAGCATACATGTGACACCACGCTGATGTAGATGTAACCTTACAATCATTCATATAGACATTAAACAATAAAGGCCCCGAAATAGATCCCTGAAGTACTCCATTATTTATTTCCAAGATCTTAGATTTGTAGGAGCCCACTTCCACAAATTGTCTACAGTTCATCAGATAAGAAGCAAACCATTTAACTGATCTAGGGGACAAGCCGATCTCACTGAGTCTGGACAGGACAACCCAATGATTAAGGGTATCAAATGCTTTAGAGAGATCTATAAATAAAGCTCCTATCATTAACCTCCTGTCCAGACTCAGTTGAAGATCACTTACTACCTTCATCAATGCTGTTTGTGTACTATAATGTGCCCTGAAACATGGGAAATGAAAAACATAATAACTGTGCAACAGATTAATATTTTTACACAAACCTAAGCATACCTGTTATTTTACCCAATCTGGTTCTACCATCAAGAAATCACACCAAAATTTAACATCATCTGGATGCAGGGTGATGAGGAAAAAATTGCAAAAAGTGGCAACTTTATGACTTTTTGTACTGTCCAGATCTCAGAAGCCACACATCCAACTGGAACAAAACTTACCACATCAAAAGATCTACCCCATGGGGCAGAGCATACCAAATTATGAGCAAATCCATTGATCGGTTACAAAGTTGTTAAAGTACAAAATCTGAGGTTCAACATTAAACATGCTACTCAACCATAACTATAGGGGCATGTATACGGGTATATATATGTTCATTGCAGAAAACTTTGTTAACGCATCAATTAGGGTTGCAGTGACAAAAGTAGGGAACTAAGGCATTATGGCTGACACCTTAACACCCCTCACTCTACCACCCCAAACCAACCCCACCCTCCACAGACCAACAGGTGATGGAGTGTGCCTTGCGGTCACTGGCCTTAACTCTCACCCCATTCCATGAGTAAGAAAGCTGACATGATACAATATAGGAGAATGGGGTGAGAGTTTGGCCAGATGACCCATATCTCAAACCTTTTTTGAGATATAGGCACCGAAAGGTGCCGTGTTCACCACAATGTTATTCTGTGGGAAATCTCTCAACTTTGGAATACCATAACTATGGATCCAAAGCAAATGTTTACATGAAATCAACATAAGTCACATCTGTGGGACACTCCCTTTCTACTCTGCAAATCTGAAGCCAAAAGGCCTAACCGTTTCTTTGCCATGACGTGGCAAAGAAACAGCAACCTTTTAAAATCCCAGTTCATGAGCTGTCACAATCCTTGTTTATGAGCCAAATCCCTGTTCATGTGCCAATCTCTGTTCCTGAGATAGGGCCATTTGGTCATCCCATCACAAACAAGGATTTTGACAGTTCACGAGTAGGGACTTTGACACCTCATGAACAAGGATTTTGACAGCTCACAAACAGGAATTTTTAGGGCCATCTGGTCATCCTCTCATGAACAGGGATTCTGACAGCTCACCAACAAGAATTTCTCATGAACAAGGATTTTGACAGCTCACAAACAGGGATTCCGACAGCTCCCGAACAGGGATTCCTTTTTAGAATCCCTGTTCATGAGCTGTCAAAATCCATGTTCATGAGCCGAATCCCTGTTCATGAGGTGTCAAAATCCTTGTTCGTAAGCCATTCCCTGTTAGTGAGTTAGAGCCATCTGCTGATCCCCATATGAACAAGGATTTTGACAGCTCACGAATGGGGATTGGCTCATGAACAGGGATTTTGACACCTCACGAATAGGGATCAGAAGTGAGTCATGAACAGGGATTTTCAAATTAAAAAATAGCCATTTTTTGAGTCAATTAAATGGAACCAAAGCCATGGGTTTATAGAGGGCATCACCCTGAACAAACCCCTTACTTCAATCTCTACAAAATATATCCGTGGGGCAAGTCACAATGTTCTGTTTTTTTTGGAAAAATTGAAAACAAGATGTCAGCTCAAGAACATGGATTTTTTTCATACAAACAGGGATTTAATGAATCCCTGTTTGTGAGCTGTCAAAATCCCTGTTCGTGACCCCAAATTCTTGTTTGAAGCTGTGCAGCTCTCCAAAAGACTGAACTGAGCATACGCAGAATCCAAAATTTCTAAATTAAATAACTTTGGAACTGATTAATATTTTTTCACCATACCAATGATGGCTTGTTATTTGGTACAAGCTCTTTCTACCCTGAACATTTCAGGCCAAAATTCCAAATGGTGTGGCTGCAACGTGATGAGGAAAAATCAGCAAAAATGGACAAAAAAGCAACTTTTACACTTTTTTTTCACTATGTGATGTGCAAAATCTGCACATACAATTGAAACAAAACTTAGCACATCATGTGATCTAGACCATGGAACTGTGCATACCAAATTTTGTGCAAATCCGTTGAATGGTTGCAAAGTTATTGAAGTGCATAATTTGGGGTTTAACATTACACTGCTTGCTCAACCATAACTTTATTATGTATATATATATATATATATATATATATATATATATATATATATATATATAGGGGTGTGGTTGCAACCCTTATATTTAGGTTTGAGCAGGCACTTCAATGTTAAACTCAAAATGTTGTACTTTAATAATTTTGCAACCATTGAATGGATTTGCACAAAATTTTGGTATGCACCTTGCTGTGATGTAGTTCTCTTGATCTAGCAAGATTTTTTTCTGTCAGCTGTGCAGTCTTCAAGTTACAGAGAGGTGACAAAACATGTTTTTATCCATTTACTTTGCTGGGATTTTTCTTAGAACTTGTCTACAACTCAGAGGATTTGTTTGTATGTTTGGTATGAAATTTTCAGGACAGATGTGCCTTTTGCTAGTCTGGTGAAAAAACAATAAGCCGTTTTTAAGTTATTGCAATTAAAAAATTTGAAAAAATAATTTCTGAGCATGCTCAGTTGGCACCTTTAATATAGTTGTATGATAAGAAAGATGAATCCCGCATTGTATGAGAAAATTCCTCTTTTGTATGGCCGCTATCTTGTTTCCAGTTTGCCTGAAATTCAAATTTGGAAACCTTACAAAATGATATCCTGGGGAGGAACCAACACATGTAACTTGCTTATTTTGTCCGCTTGGGTGCATTCTGCACTTTTCTGTTCAGAAAATGCCCTTCAAATGTGTGTTATTTAACATTTAAATTCTTTGTTCATATCAATCTCATATGACATAGGATCTTAGTTCGTTTGATGAGATAAGATCTAGGATCCTACTTCGTGAGTCATATGACGTAGGATCTTAGTTTGTATCTCATCATACAAACTAAGATCTTACTTCATATGACTCTGATACAAACAAATAATTTAAATGTGGGTATCTCAGCCATTTGTTTGTATTTTCTCACCAAATTTTCAACATAGGCATTTTGGGACCCCAGCTCATGAACACTGTCACCATCATTACATTACTCAGTCCAGAAAGGTGATTTCATGGTTGCTGCACAGAATCACCTTTCAGAACAGAATTATGGATGGTATGGTGATTCTTCAGATGTAGCGCAACAACATTCTCAATCACCTTCCCTGCAAAGGGAAGGTTTGAGATAGGTTTGTAGTTAACAAAGCAGTTTGGGTCCAGAGCCACTTTCTTCAGGAGTGGTGTCACCACCGCCTCCTTTAGGGAGCTAGGAAACTCACCCGACTCTAGGGAACACCAAATTATCTTTGTGAGGAAAGGGCCAATGATGTCAGAACACCACATAATCAGGGGAGTTGGGCCAGAGTCTGAACTATAGCATGTTGGGTGCATACCATGGGGAATCCACATGATTTCCACAATTTTAAGCCAGTTGAAAGTGCTCCAGGCATATTGAGGAGGAGTGATCGGGCACCGACCACCGACCACCATCACCTCCCACAGAGTGAGCTGGCAGAATCTGAGCCCTGATGCTGGCCACCTTATCTGCAGAGACAAGCAAACTCATCACACTCAATTTGTGAAAAGGCTCTTTGAACCTGCAGCCAGGTTGGGTTGCACAACCTGTCCATGGTTCAAAAGAACTGAGTCAGTCAATTCTGAGCAGTGGCAATTTCCCTGGACAGGAACTTTGCCTTCTTATGGGTGATTGCTGATTGACAGATTTGATAATGTTCTATCACTCTAAGGTGGTCAGCATCCAGGGCAGATTTCCTCCAGCAATGCTCTAACCTCAGGACTGGAGGATGGCTCATGTGGTGCCCCTCCACAAGAGTGGCCCCAAGGATGAACCAGAAAACTACAGACCAGTGAGCCTCACATCCATCATGGGTAAGCTAATGGAGACTATCCTGAAGGAGAGGCTGGTGGCCCTCCTAGAGGCCGAAGGACTACAGGACAGCAGACAGCATGGCTTCATATGTGGCAGATCCTGCCAAACCAACCTGGTCGAGTTCTATGACTGGGTAACTAGGCAACTGGACAGGAGCCAGGCAGTGGATGTCCTGTATCTGGACTTCAGTAAGGCATTCGACTCAGTGCCACATGGAAGGCTGGGAAGGAAGTTAGTAGGCACAGGATCGGGTGCAAAGCTGGTGAGATGGGTAGGAAACTGGCTGCAGGGAAGGCAACAGAGGGTGGCGGTGGGTGGGGAGCTCTCACACCCAAGGGCAGTGATGAGCGGTGTTCCACAGGGCTCAGTGTTGGGACCAGTGTTGTTTGGGATATTCATTGCAGACATATCATTGGACATCAAAAGCAAGATCAGTCTGTTTGCTGATGATACCAAGGTAGGCGCAGTGGTGGATGACCTGGGGGTGGCAGGGGTTGTAGGATGATCTGGCAAAGCTTGAAACCTGGTCAGACACCTGGCAACTGGGTTTTAATGCCAAAAAGTGCAAGGTGCTGCATTTTGGGATGAAGAACCAAGGAGGAGTTACCAGCTAGGGGAGTGCAGCTAGCCCAGACAGAGGAGGAGAAGGATCTGGGTGTGCTCATTACAGGGTCAATGAACAACTCGGCACAATGTAGGAAGGCAGCTGCAAGAGCCAACAAAATGCTGGGTTGTATTGCAAGAGTATATCCTCGAGGAGAGAGGAGGTGATTCTGCTATGTATAGGTCATTACTTAGACCACACCTGAGTGTCATGCAGTACTGGTGTCCAGATTCTGAAGAGGGAATTAAGTTACTGAGGGGGGTGCAGTGCAGAGCAACAAAGATGATCAAGTGGCTGGGGACTTACCATACAGAGAGGAGGTTGAAGGAGTTGAACATGTACTCACTGGAGGAGAGGAGACAGGGGTGACATGATTGAAATCTTTAAATACATGAAAGGAATAAACAAAGGCAAGGTACAGAGGGCTGTTCAAAGTAAGGAGGGAGGGCCACCAGGGCCATGATATGAGACTGGACGAGGAAGGTTCAGGAGGGAGCTGAGAGACACTTTTTTACAGAGAGGGTGGTGGCTGGGTGGAATGCGTTACCTGCTGAAGTGGTATGCAGTAGAACAGTGGACTGCTTCAAACGAGGATGGGACAGGACAAGGGGGAGGGTTAATGAAGGGGAAGGGTGGAAGGGAGGGGCAGCTGCAGAACAAGTGGGTGATAGCTGCACATTCGAACAGACTTGATAGACCTCTAGGCCTTTATCTGCTGGCAAATTTCATATGTTCGTAACCTTTTTCCTACTCGTTACAACTCCCTCAAGGTCCCGTCAAACCACGTAGACCGAAGGTGGAGAGAGCGGGGATGAACATGGACCAGAGCAATATAGTCCAGAGCCTCAGTAACTGCCTTATAGGCCTGAACTAGGCTATCTGGGTTCTTGCTTGCCCCAAGAAATCCTGATAGGTCTCATACCACCAATAGGCCATCAGGGCTCACATCCCACAAAGGGCGGTATCTGACCATCTCCACAGGTGCAGGCCTATGGTGGGGTCCTGGAAACTGAACCTTATAGTGTGGTGATCTGATCATCCAACTGTTCCACCACCAGATCAGATGTTTTGATCCCCAGTAGGAAAACCAGGTCAAGTGAGCAACTGAACTTATGAGTTGCAGAGGCAACAACCTGTGTAAAGCCCAGCAATCTCATCAGCTGGAGGAAGTCCTGACCGAATTGCAAGAGTTCATTGTCAACCCAGGTGTTAAAGTCACCCAGGACCATCAACCTGGGTGACTCAAATGCAATGTCGACCATGAAGTCTGCTACTTCCTGTAGGAATCATTTCTCACCCCTGAGTGGGTGGTAGATGAGAATGATACTACAGCCTACGCCTGCAACAATGGTACACCCAAATGAGCTGGATTCCTCAACTGGCACACCTACAAGACTCAGTTATGTCTTAAAACAAATGGATACACCCCCGCCCCTGCAGTCCGATCTCGAGCAGCGTATCACCGAGAACCCGGCCAGAACAGCATCCTCCAATATGGGGCCAGCATTATTGTCCAACCAGGTCTCAGTGATGCATGCCAGGTCTGCTGTCCCAACAAGATCAGCAATTACTGCCGTCTTGTTCTTAATAGACTTGGCATTGCATAACACCGCTCGAGTCGGACGAGATTCTGGTGCTGTCCGAGCTATCAGCCCAAAAACATTGAAGCCCATGGGTATGGAGACCAGGCATGGAGAACCACATTCTGGAATCCATTTCACCCCAGTGCATCTCCTGGACCTCACTACCCCCAATACGATCACCCCGCTCACTCTCCTTCTGAAGGTTGGGCCTCCCAATCCAGCCCCACCTCATTGCGAGCAACTCCTAGTGCTCTGCAACACTGATATACTGCAGCCTGCAGTGGGGGGGGGGAGGTTAAAGGGGCAGAGGTCCCAAAGTTCAGAGGGTGAGTAGTGCACATCCAGGAGAGTTACCTTCCAGCACATCTAAACTACCAATGCGTCAAATCAGTCACACCCAAATAATTAATAATATACTCAAAATAATAACAGCGTATTAACCAGACAATAAATATATAAACATATAACGATTATAAGTTTGATAAAAACAATTTGAATTCTGACTGGGCAGAGAGCTCCCACCACTCTGATTAAATGTCCAGAATAGTTTGATTCTCCACTCTCTCTCACAGAGTGGGGGGAAAAGAAACCAGGAAAACAAGAACCCCACACACTGCCACTGTCCAAAATACTTTGATCCTCCACTCTGTCTCTCAGAGTGGGGGGAAGGAAACCAGCAAGCAATAGCCCACACACTGTCTCTCACACAGTGAGGGTAGGCCAGGAAAAACCCAGTGGCTCAAAATAAGCTCTGAATCCAAAATAAATATAACACAGACCTTGCAACACAGATATCCTAAGGGTAAATAATAAGCCAACTCAATTAATCACACACAGTTCAAAAGCAAAAACAGATTCAAGCCCCACTAGAGTTGTTTCTGCAAGAACAAGTCTTCAATCAAAATGGATGTTTGTTCAAGAATCCATGGATAAAAAACTTACAGCTGCTCCATTATAATCCATGGAGAGAAGCCATAAATCCATGAGTCAATACGTAAAATCCCAAGATGAAAATTATAATGAAAAGTGAGGGGACCATAAGCAGAGTCCAGGAGTGTGCTTACATCAAGACAGAAGAGGGGTATTCCCCCCACCCACAGCAGTCTCAACCAGGGCCTGTACACATTACCTGAAACATGATGCTACAGGCATCCTGAGACCAGACCACCAGGGCCAACCCTAGGTAACTTAGGAGCACTGGAGAGGCAAATGGGACAGTTCCCACTCTGTCCCGAGCAGCATAATCAGGAATAGCCCTGAGTACGGGGGGGTAAGGGCCTCTCTCACCCAGCATGACACCTTGACCTCACTACCCCCAGGCTCAATGCAGCTAATCGAGTATGACCCCCCCGGTGATGGTACCACAGCATCAAGTCAAGTTAGGTCCAGATAAAGACAGGGCAGCAGTTTTAAAAAGCAAGTCACCCACTCATGGCACTCCACTATAGCGTTGATCAAATCTTCAAAGGTACATCTCCTTCCCACAAGACCAGCACAACAGGGAAAGCCCAAGGCATCAGGAAAAGCCCCAAATTAAGGCACCAGAAGAAGCACTAAATTCAATAGTGGACCAGCAAATGGAAAACCTCCCCACATCCAACACTCACTCAAAAATGCAAGCACGCAGGTTGGGACCGGATCAAGGCTCCCACAGACCCCAGCAGAACAGAACAACAAACGAACAGGAAAACAATAAGGACTCAGTCCCATTTCTTCAAAAATGAATATATAAAGTAAATCAGCAGCAGAAAATTATTTAAACACCAAAATGATTTAAACCATTTAAATGATGGAAATTAAACAGTAAAATATTAAGCAACATGACAAGGTGGTTCACGATGGCTGGCCCAGTGTGGCTGCCATCTTGCATCTCCTGGATCCTGGAAACTAATCAGCAAGTTGAGCACTGGTTCCACAACTATAAACTAGTAATAAACTACAAGAAGAGAAAAGTTCTGTTGTTCTCCTCAGCCAGCAGTTGACATAAAGAGCATGCTTTTACCATCCAAAATTCCCAAGGTGACCCCCTTGAACAAATACAGCACTTCAAGTACCTAGGAGTTACCCTTGATAGACACCTCACCTATTCGCTGCACATTGAAAATGTTGCCAGAGCCATCAATACCAGGATTGGGTTCCTCTATTGACTGAGAAAGTCTCTAACACCTGAAGCCCTAAATCTTGCTGTCCACAGCTCTGTGCTCTCCTTAATCAACTATGGCCTTGTCACTTATGTAACTGCTTCCACCACTGCACTCAAAAAGCTCACTGTGGCACTAAACAAGGCCTGTAGACTCCTAATTGGTGCACCACGCCTCACCCACATCTGCGATGTCTATATGCAGGCTGGGTGGCTCAACTTACATGGGAGAATTAAATACCACACCTGCTTACTTGTGAAAAAGATTCTCCTTGGACTCATGCCTTCAGGATTAGGATGCTTACTTCACAAATCCCCCAAGACCCAACATATACACAACTCATCTTCCGCACTCCTATTAGTCCCAATGTGCCGGACCACCCAATATCAATGCTCCTTTTGTATCAAAGCACCATACTGGTTAAATGTCCTCCACAATGGTTTGATTAACCTTACTAGTCTTCGTGAATTCAAACTCAAACTTCATCAGCACATCCTAACTGAAAACTCCTGTGATTGCACCACTTAACATCCTTGTCCCTCATCCCGGGACTTCACCCCCTCCCACCGTTCTTTCACTGTTCTCTCTATATGTCTTGCCCTCTCACTCTACTCTACTCTCCTCTCCCTTCCTGCCCTCCCATCATCCCCTCTTTTTCTCTCCCCCACTGTCTTCCTTGCTTTTTGTCCTTTACTATCCTAGCTGCTACTTGACAATGCCACCTGGTTGCTCTCCCCTTTCTTGATCTGGCTCCCCTCCTAATTCCCTCCTCTTCTCACTCCCTGCCTTGAATCACATGCTAAATTAATGTGTATTTATTTGCTGTTCTCTTATTCTGTATTTTGTAATACAAATTGCTTAATTGCTTGTAAAACCAGTCTGTTTTCCATTATGGATCTATACCCCCCATTGACATGGAACCTTTGTAAATGAGCTGCTTGGCTCTCAAAAGTACTTGTAATCCTAGATTGAATAAATAAATTGAATAAATAAAGGTCCAGGCGTAGTCCATCCCAACCTCACCAGGGCAGGGAGATGTCACAGTCCCAAATAATTGAACATCACCCAGCGCCGAGTGCCAGCAGGGTATAGAGGGATTCCCATACCCGAGTATATTTCCTTTTGAAATCTAAAATGTTTGCAATAATGCATTTGGCTTGTAAGGCAAAAAAACATTTCTTGATACAATTCCACATAAGTAGGGATGGTCTGATCACTCCAGTGCCAAAGAATAACCTTCTTGGCACAGGCTGATATTAGAGCAATAAGAGATTTTTGATTTCCAATTAAGGCCCCAGAAAAATCTCCCAGGATGCAAATCTCAGGTGTACATGCCTGATTGAGCCCTAACAAGGGTCCAGGTATTGCTTAATATCCTTCCGGAAAGGCACAACCCTTTCACAAGTCCAGAGGATGTAAAGTAGTGAACCTTGCTCCTTCTGGTACCTGGTGCACGTGTCCGATGCCAACTTACCCATTCTGTGGAACTTGATCGGAGTACAGATCATGCTATGTAAAATTTGGAACTGTGTGAAATTATATCTGTCTCATTTGATGTGTTTGTAGGTAGCCTTCCAGATGCATGACCAATCATGAGAACTTTCCTGAGGGGAAGAGTCTGATCCCAAGAATAAAAAAGTTTTGGTCTGTTTCAGCAAGAAGCTCCTGTAGCCCTGCATGGTAAAAGGCTACAACATGGGATGTAGAGGCTACCAGTACCAAGGAAAGCAGCTTTTCTCCATATCTTCTGGGCCAGACCCCAGTACCAAAATGATGAAGCAACATGTGCCCGAGTAGGAAGTACAGTACTTGAAACAAATGGACGTGGGCCAGCTGAGTTTCTGTTGGATGTCAGAGAAAGTAAAAAGCTTGCCAACATGTACCAGATGATCAACGGACAGAGACGTCAAAGAGGACTGGGCCCCTGGGGCAGCACCTTCCCAGCAATTTGCAAGCTAGGATTCCCCAAAATGGGTTGGGTAGTGTCAAGGGAGGGGTCAAAATTTAACTATAAACATAATTTTCTATGAGAGTAAAGAGTATAAACTATAGGAGTGTCTTTTAAAGATCCAGGAATCTTTTTGGGTGGAACATAAAGTAGGGCACAGGGGTTCAAGCCTAACTCAGAGCACAACGAATGCTCAGTATCCAACCAATGAGGAACGTACATGGGTTCTGGTATCCCTAAGGTGGAGTGATACCAGGAGAAATAACCAGAGCAGTGGATGGCCAGATAATAAAGTTAGACATTGGGAACCTTTAAACCATCATCCTCTCTTGTTCTCAGAAGTTTAACCAGAGCCCTTTGAGGGGGTTTTCCCTGCCACAGGAATTTAAAGAAGAATCTATTGACATGAGAAAACCAAGTCTTAGGCACAGCCAGGGTAAGCATTGTCAAGGGATATAAGAGCTGCAGGAGAACATTCATTTTAAGAATATTCAAATGACCCCACAGAGACAATGGCAATAAGGACCAGCGGTCTAGGTCAGTTTGAATTTGATGAAGAACATGATCTAGATTATCTTGCTTCAATTTGAATGGTTCAATAAAAGCTGGGAAATTTGATGTTAGGGGTTAGCAACCACCACCCCTCCACTTTCACCCTTCCATTACACAACAGGCATCAGGGTGTGCCTTGGAGTCATTGGGCCTAACTCTCACTCCATTGTCCCATACTGTACCATCCCATCTTGTTTACACATGGAATGGAGTGACAGTTATGGCTGATGACTCCAAGGCACACTCTGATGCCTGTTGGTGTGTGGAGGGTAGGGGGTGGTAGGGTTAGTAACCCTAACATTGAATTTCCAAGCTTTTTACACTTTAATAATAACCCTAACTGATGTATTAACATCGTTTTTAAATGAATGAATATATATATATATATATATATATATATATATATATATATATATATATATATATATATATATATATATATATATATAACATATTGCACCCATATTTAGGGTTGAGTAGGCACTTAATGTTAAACCTCAAATTTTGTGCATTAATAACCTTGCAACCATTCAATGGATTTGCATGGAATTTGGTATGTGTGGTCTGGTATGGTAGATCTCTTGATTTACCAAGTTGTATTTTGGTCAGATTTACAGTTTGTGTGCAGCGAAGCACCCAAAAATGCACTTTTCACCAGTTTTGTGCATTTCTTGTCCGTGGCCACCATGTGGTCTACCAGTCCAAAACGTGGGACGTAGAAAGCGCTTGGTCAAGGAACATGCCACTTTCTGTTTGGTGAAAAAATATGAATCCATTCAAAAGTTAATAAAGTTTGAAGTTTCCATTATAACTCGATGGGAAAATTTATGTGTATAATTTACGAAAGAAGAATGGGGTTTCGGCCATCTGGTCTTCCCTCATGGTCAAAGAATTTGCAGGGTCCTGGCAGAAAAATCTTCAGCCGCCAACAAATTTACCCCAATGACACATCCCGGCATCAGTTATGGTTGAAGTGACAAAAGTGGGGAAATGAGACATTATGGTTGAGCCCCTAACCCCATCACCCCACACTCCCCATCCTCCCACAGACTGACAGACACCGGGGTGTGCTATAGGTGTGCATGAGGCCCAGCTCTCACCCCATTCCATGTGTAAACAGGTTGACATGCTACAGTAAAGAAGAATGGGGTGAGAGTTATGCCTAATGACCCCATGACACACCCCGGCATCTGTCAGTCTGTGGAGGGTGGGGTGGTGGTGGGGTTAGGGGCTCTACCATAATGTCTAATTTCCCCACCTTTGTCACTTTAACCATAACTGATGCAATAACAAAGTTTTTTGCAATGAATTTCCTTACCTTTTGAAAAAGTGTAATATAACTAGTAAACAACTGCCCATTTCTGCATAATGATATGCATCTGTGGGTGCAGAGCCATATAACAGCCCTATAGGGCAAGGAACCCTTGTAACACTAATTTGTCAATATCTCAGCAACTGTAGTAGCTATGAAAAAAATTCAAGTGTCATTGTAATCATGACAGCAAGACCTCCACTAAAGGTGATCTAAGCTGCAAGTAGTGAAAAATCTGTATCTCACTTCATTTTTGAGATACGGGCACTGAAAGTCACTATGGGTAGCACAATGTTATCCTATGGGGAAAATCTCAAATTTGTGATGTCATATCTATGGAACCGATGAACCTAAATAGCATAATTCACATCTCTGGGGCATCCCCTTGGAACCCTGCAAATTTCAAGTCAAAAGACCAAACCGTTAATTTACAATGCAGTGGGAAAGCTTTTAAAATGTTAAAAATTCTTAGTTTGTGAGGTAGCAAAATCCCTGACCGTCAGATCAATCCTAGCTCGTGAGCTGTCAGAATTGCCATCTGCAAGAATTCTTTGACAGCCACATTTTGGCCATCTAGTCCTTAAGTGAAGGTCAAGAAGTTTGTTGCCTCATGAAAGGGGATTGGATAGAAGACTAGGATTTTGTCTGCTCACGGACAGGGATTTTGTCAACTCACAAGGAGATTCAAAACCAATACCATTTCGTGAGTTGACAAAATCCAATCCGCAACTCGATCCTCTTTCATGAGGCAGCAAAATCCTTCACTGTCAGGTCAGTCCTTGTCTGCGAAAAGGGTCGTCTGGTCACAAAGTGATGGTCAAGGATTTTGCTACCTCATGAAAGGGAATTGCTGGCAGACTAGGATTTTGTAAGCTCACAGACTATGATTTTGTCAGCTCATGTAAGGGGATTCAAAAACCCAATCCCCTTTTGCGAGCTGACAAAATCCCATGCTGCCACCCAATCCCCTTACTCAAGGCATCAAAATTCTTGACTGTCAAGTCAGTCCTCATCCACGAGTAGGGCCATCTGGTCACAAAGTGATGGTCAAGGATTTTGCAGCCTCGTCAAAGGGGATCGGCTGGAGTACTGGGATTTTGTCAGCATGCAAAAGGGGATGGGAAGTGAGTTGTGGACAAAGAATTTCAAAATTTGAACTGGCTGTTTTTTGGCCAAAATGAAGCAAACCAAAGGTATTGGTTGGTAGAGGGCATCACCCTGAACACAACCCATGCCTTATTGCAACAAGACGTCACCCATGGAGGAAGCTATGACATTTTGTTTGGGGGAAAAATGAAAATAAGATGGCGGCTCACGGACAAGGAATTTTTTATGATGGATGGGGATTTTTTAAATCCTCTTTCATAAGCTGACAAAATCCTTACCATGAGCCCAATCCTCTTTCGCAAAACATACATATAAATCTTGGAGTGAACTGAGCATGCTCAGAACCCCAAAGTAAAAAATTAAATAACTTTGGAACTGATTAACATTTTTTAACAAGTCCAATGCTGGATTGTTCTTTGACCCAAACTCTTTTCGTGTTCCAAATTTCAGACCAAAACACCAAACAGTGTGGTCACAGTGCGATGGGCAAAAAACTGTCAAAAGTGGCAAAAAATGCATTTTTCAGTGCTTCACTGAGCAAAGCCCATAAGTCTGATCAAAACACAACTTGGCAGATCAAGAGACCTACCACAGCAGACCACATATTCTAAATTCTGTGCAAATCCATTGAACAGTTGCATAGTTATTAACATGCAAAAATTGGGGTTTGACTTTAAAGTGCCTACTCAACCATAACTATAGGGGTGCAATATATGTATTATACTGGCATGGTAGTGCCACTATAGATAGGGTTGAGTAAGCACTTTAATGTTAAACCTCAAATTTTGCACCTTAATAACTTCGTCACAGTATGATGGATTTGTCTGAAAGTTTGCACGTGTGGTCTGGCACTGTAGATCTCTGGATCTGGTAAGTTGCATTATGGTCAGATGTACAGTTGCGGAGCTGCAGAATGCCAAAAAACGCAAAAAAAGAAGGACTTTTTGCGTGTTTCTTTGCTTGCACCCACAGCCTGTATGATTTGTCTGTGTGGCCTGAAATCTTCAGGGAAGATGCAGTCTGGGTCACTGATGTGCCTTTTGGTGAAAAAATATTAAACCATTCAAAAGTTATTCAAAAAACAAGTTCCCCATTGTAGTCAATGGGAAAAAAATATATGTGTCTCATGAAAGCTGCCACCAGTACATTTTACTGTCACAAATGGCCCTTTTACTTTCCTGCTGGTGCCATCTTGTTTTCAGTTAGTGAGAGAGAAAAGTGCCTGGCATTTAAATTTGGAACCCCCTAGGTAAACACTGGCTGTTGTGTTTACCTAGTCGGGTCCTGAGGATGCCAGTCCTATCTTTATTTTGGGGTAAAACCCCCAGAAATGCAGTTTTAAAACTCAGGGTCCCTGTACTTTCACAATTTGTGAAAAGTACAGAATATATTCTTTACAAATCACTAAATGTATCGTGCTGTTTTTGCAAAACATTCACAATTCGCGAAAAGTACTTTGTACAAAAACTGCAAATCTTTGCCATCTCCCTGCAACAAAATGATTGGGGCTTTTGGGCTGAAATTTGCAGGGTGGCAAGCCCTGGTCCCACATATGTGCCTTTTGGTGGTTTTGTGCCAAAACATTCACTGGACCCAAAGTTACAGTGCTCCAAAGTTGAACATTTTCTCATAGGATAACATGGAAGTGCCCGTGATGCCTTTCAGTGCCCATATCTCAAAAATGAAGTGAGAAATGAACTTTTCACTAGCAGTAGTTTAGAACCTGGAGAAACAAGTGTGGAAATCATAGATTACACCAGTAGTGAAACTATTTTCCTACTTTCTATGATTACGGAGATATTGGCAGTTTAGTGTCACAAGCATTCCAAGGGTGCCTTTTTAGTGCATTTTGGTGCCGGCATCTTGCAAATGATGAGAGATACAGATTTGGTTGACCATTCTTGTGTGGAAGTCTCGCTGTCATGATTATGACGCTTGAATTTTGTTTGTAGCTGCTACGGTTGATGAGATATTGGCGCATTAGTGTACAAGGATTCCTTGCCCTATAGGGTTGCTATATGGCTCTGTAGTTTTGTGTAAGTGGGAGCACAGGGCCCAGAGTGCCCACGCTCCAACATTTGCATACCACTATGGAACATGAAGGGAGCACAGGGCAGAGAGGGTCTGCAGTCCCACTAACACATAGTAGTAGCCAGTTACATTACACTTTCTCAAAAAGATGGGAAATTCATTGCAAAAAACTCAGTTAATGCATCAGTTAGGGTTCATATCACAGTGACAAAAGCATGGAAATGTGGTGTGAGGGTTATGACCCCTACCACCCCACCCCCACTCCCCAACCACACAACAACAGACGCCAGGGTATGCCACAGGGTCATCAGGCCTGTCACCCTATTCACCTATACTGTAGCATGTCAGCTTGCTTACACATGGAATGGGGTGAGAGTTGTGCCTGACAACCCCATTGCACACCATGACTTCTGTTGGTGTATGGAGGGGTGGTGGGGGGTGCATTGGTAGGGGTGGTAACCCTAACACCACATTTCCATACTTTTGTCACTGTGCTATGAACCCTAACAGATGCATTAATGGAGTTTGTTTGCAAAGAATATATCTATATATATATATATATATATATATATATATATATATATATATATATATATATAAAATAGGGGCACAGTTAGGGTTGAGTAAGCAGTTTCATGTTAAACCCCAAATTGTGCACATTAATAACTTTGCAACCATTCAACAGATTTGCACAAAATTCAGAAAGTGTCATCTTGGATGCTAGATCTCTTGATATGCCAAGTTTCGTTTTGATCAGACTTGCAGTTTTTGTGCAGCGAAATGCCATAAAACAAGGTTTTCACTTTTTTTTGGCAATGGTTGCTGATTTTTCCCCATCACACTGTGGCCACACCATTTATAATGTTGGTCTGAAACTTTCAGAGTAGAAAGAGATTTCCTGAAAGAACAATCCAGCATTGGTTTGGTGAAAAAATATTAATCTGTTCCAAAGTTATTTAATTTAGAATTTTTGGGTTCTGAGCATGCTCAGTTCAGTCTCTGGAATATATGTATGTTTTCTGAAAGAGAATTTACCTCATGATCTAGGCTTTTGTCACCTCATGAATTGGGATTTAAAAAATCCTTGTTCGTGAGAAAAAAATTCCCTTTTTGTGAGCCACCATCTTGTTTTTGTTTTTCCCACAAACAAAATGTTGTAACTTTCCCCACAAATGTGTTGTGTGGTAATTGAAGCATGGATTTTGTTTAGGGTGATGCCCTCTACAAACCCATGGCTTTGGTTTGCTTTGTTTTTATGAAAACACATCTGCTTTAAATTGAAAAAATCCTTGTTCGTCACTCGCTTCCGATACTTGTTCACCAGGTGACAAAATCCTTGTTCGCAAGCTGATCCTTGTTCATGAGCTGTCAAAATCCTTTATCATGATTTCCAGACCAGATGGCTCTATCTTGTGAACAAGGATTGGCTTGCAAACAAGGATTTTGTCAGCTCACTAAAGGGGAATGGTTTTTTGAATCCCCTTTCACAAGTTGTCAAAATCCCCTTTTGTGAGTGGATCCCCTTTCGTGAGCTGAAAAAATCCTTGATCACGATTTCCAGACCAGATGGCCCTATCTCACGAACAAGGATTGGCTTGTGAACAGGGATTTTGTCACCTTATGAAAGGAGATCAGCTCACAAAAGGGGATTTTGACAGCTCATTAAAGGGGATTGTTTTTTTAAATCCCCCTTTGTGAGTTGTCACAATCCCCTTTCGTGAGCCGATCCCCTTTCATGAGATGAAAAAATCCTTGTTCGTGAGATCAGGACCAGATGGCCAAAATCTGACAAACAAGAAATTCTCACAAATGGGGATTTTGACAGCTCGTGAATGGGGATTCACCTAGCTAATGTATATTTTGACACCTCACGAACAAGGAATTTAAAAACTTTCCCAGTGTACTGCTAATAAATGGTTTGGTCTTTGGGCTTGAAATTTGTAGGGTAAAAAGGGGATGTCACACAGATGTGAATTATGCTGTTTAGGTGCAAACATTTTCATCAGTTCCATTGCTATGCCATTACTAATTTGAAATCTTTCCCATAGGATAATATTATGGCGCCCACAGTGCCTTTGAGTGCCTGTATCTCAGAAACGACTCGAGATACAGACTTTTCGCTCAGTGCAGCTTTGGGTGAACTAAGCATGCATGGAGATTTTGAAGTCATGATTACAACTGTAATGGAATTTTTTTCATAGCTCTTATGATCACTGAGATATTGGCAAATTAGTGTTATAAGGATCCTTTTCAGCCATGCAGTGCTGCTGTATAGCTTCGTAGTTATGTGTAAGTGGGACCGCAGAAAGCAGAGGGCTCATGCTCCCACATATGCATATTACTATGCAAAAATGGGCAGCTTGAAGGGAGCACGGGGCCCAGATGGCCCGAACTCCAGCCAACACATACCAGTTACCAGTTACATTACACTTTCTTAAAAAGTAAGGAAATTCATTGCAAAAAACTTCATTAATGCATCTGTTAGGGTTGAAGCAACAAAAGTAGGAAAATGAGGCATTAAGGTTGACACCCTAACACCCTCACACACCCTACCACCCCCCATCCCCATCCACACCGACCAACAGATGACAGGGTGTGCCCTGGAGTCATCGGGCCTAACTCTCACCCCATTGCCCTATACTGTATCATGTGAGGTCTGTTACACATGGAATGGGGTGAGAGTTAGTGCTGACAACCACAAGGCACACCTCATCACCTGTTGGTCTGTGGTGGGTGGGGGTGGTAGGGTGTAGGGGGTGTTAGGGTGTCAACCCTAACACCTAATTTCCCTGCTTTTATTGCCTCAACCCTAACTGATGCATTAACAAAGTTTTTTTGCATTGAATATATATATGTGTATATATAACATCTGATTAGTAAATCACACATACTCAAGAAATATCACTGTATCAGGAGGCTTATTAGCACCCCCTTGCTGGCTATATTTTCTTGTATCTGATAACTACTTTCTTTCTATCTATCTATCTATCTATCTATCTATCTATCTATCAATCTTTATATAGCTAGATTAATAAATATACATATTATAGGGGTGTGTTCGTGCCCCTATATTTAGGGTTGTATGGGCACTTCATTTTTAACCCCAAAACTTTACATATTAATAACTTTGCAACTGTTCAATGGATTTGCATAAAATTTTACATGTGTGATCTCGTGGGAGTAGATCTCTTGATGCAGCAAGTTTTGTGCCAGATGTGTGATTCCATGATACATATAGTGCAAAAAGTGAATTTTTTTGAATTCTTTCCCATTGGTTTGAATGGCTTTTCTGTCAACTTGGGTAGCACTCAGACAGTTTTGGATTTTGGCCTGAAATGTTCTGGGTTGAAAAGGGCTGACCCACAGATGTGCCTTTTGCTTGTTTGGTGAAAAAAATATTAATCCCTTCCTAAGTTATTTAATTTTGAAATTTTGAACACTTGGGGCCAGATATTCAAAGCTTTGCACATGGCACAAATCTGTTGCACTGGAATAACATGAAATTTTTGCTGTGCTGCAATATTCAAAAGCTCAGTTAGTGCTGGTGCTGTGTGATAGCGCTGATGCTAAAAGTCAGTGTATGCAGGGGAGGGAGTGAGGGGAGGGGTCATGAATGCCAGTGCACCAGTATATTCAAAAGAAGAGCACTGTGCTACAGGTTGTTGTGCCACCTGTAGCGCAGCACTGACTACAGCCAGCAAAAAGCATGTGTTAATGCAGTGCAGGGGGTGGTGGATCTCCTGTTCCCCCCACATGCTCACAGCACACTGTCACCCCTCCTCCATCCCGACCCCCACATCCAGGTGCATGAAGCCATATGTATCCCTGATGTTCTAGTGGCCTCCCCATCATGAACCCGACTCCCATTTTGATAATATTCATAAATGTTCTTGGTAGTCTAGTGGCCCCATCATGATCCCCAACTCCTGTTTTAATAAATTTCATGAATGTCCCAGGTAGTCTAGTGGTCCCCACCCCCCATCGTGATCTCCAACTGCTGTTTTGATAATATTCATAAATATCCCTCGTAGCCTAGTGGACCCCCCCCATCACGATCCCCGACTCCCATTTTTGATAATAATCATAAATGTCCTAGTAGTAATCTAGTAACCCCCCACCCCATCATGAACCCGACACCTGTCTTAATAATCATCATATATTTCCCTGGTAGTCTAGTGGCCCCCCCACCCTGAAGTGCTGACCACCCTGCTCCCACAGCCATCCCAGAATGGGGCCGGTGACCAGATCAGCCAACTGCTCAGCTCCGCTGCCAGCTGCCAACTGAGTAATGAATGAACGCATACCTGACTGAGTTATGAAAGAGCATGATGAGATCATTCATAACTCAGTCAGGTACATGCTCATTCATCACTCAGTCAGCAGCTGGCTGTGGAGGTGAGCTGTGGGCTGAGCCAGCTGCCAGCTCCATTCTGGGATGGTGGGGGGGCAGGGAAGTTGGCACTTCTGGGTGGGGGTCACTAGACTACAAGGGGAATGTATGACCAGTATTAAGACGGGTGTCAGGGTTTCAGGATGGAGTTAGGGGCACTAGACTACCAGGACATTTATGAATATTATCACAACAGGAGTCAGGGATCGTATGGGGCCACTAGTCTATGGGGACATTTATGAAATTTATTAAAATGAGAACTAACTAGGACATTGATGGAATTTATTAAAACGGAGTTGGGGATCAGATAAATACTAGATTACTAGGGACATTTATGAATATTATCAAAACAGGAGTTGGGGATCATGATGGGGGGACTAGACTACCAGGGCACATATGGATACAGGTAGTATTATATATATATATATTATAATTTAATATCTATCGATCTATCAATCTATCGATCAATCTAGCTATATATATTTTGATATATTTTGATTAAAGTTTGATGTGTCACTTTGTGGAACTGGAGTCATGGGTCAAACTATACAATCCTGATATCCTCTGTCTCACTGAGACCTGGCTAAAACCATCAGTTACTGACTCCCTCTGCTCCCTTCCAAAGGGATTGGATATCAAACAAACGTGGTGATGGAGTTGCTCTGTACTACAAAAATATTCTGTCTCTCTTCTCACTATCCCGGATGCTCAATCGGTATGTGAATACTTGCATGCTACCCTTGCTTTGGGAGCCAAGAAACTACATGTGATCTGTGCGTATAACCCCCAGCGGGAGGGATTGCGGGTTTAGAGTACCTGTTGCAAAATACGTCTCAGAATTTTAATCATAATGAGGTTGTCATCTTAGGGGACCTAAACTTAAACTGGCTTGAGGCAGCTCTCAGTTATCTTCAATCTCCGACTCATAGCTACAACCTGCATCAGATGGTAACAGTGCCAACTAGAAGTTTGTCTTCATCACCACTAGGCACACTATTGGATTGGGTGCTGGTAAACTGGATCAAACACATCTCAGCCGCTGGTACTCTTGCTGATGCCTTAACTGACCATTCTCCTACTTTCTGCATCCTGTCCTTGGGGGGCACCTCCATCTCCTCCACCATGTCTCATCACTCTCACAAACTTTGCTCACCTAGACCAAGAGGTGTTTCTGTATGACATCTCCAGAATTGATTGGTCGGAGATCTATCTATCACACTGTTCTCAGGATGCTCTTAACCTCTTCATCACTAAATTCCTTACGGTTCAATGTAAACATGCCCCAAAGATCACCCGGAGAGTGAGGGGGTAAACAAACAAGATGGCTAAACAAAGACTTGCTCAAAAGTTTGCGCTTTAGAGATAAACTCTGGAAGCGCTACAAAACATCAGGCCAGCAAGCAGATTTCAACGCTTACCGTACGCTACAGAATTCATGTAAAAAACAAGTCAGAGCTGCTAAGAGCAAGTACTGTAAAGACCTACTGATTAACTCGGCCAATGATCCCAGAAAATTCTGGTCACACATCAAATCCTTCCTAGGATCCTCATAGTCAACTACCCCTGGTGATATGCTGATAAATGATGTGCATTGCAATGACTCACAAACCATAGCTAATTCTTTCAACCTGCATTTCTCTGATCTCTCCCAATATACCTCTTCCTTCAATCCCGCTGTAGTGTCCTCCCACTCTTCATCAGGAACCTGTCTGAATAAGTTGGAAGTGTTGTCCCCTGTGCCTCCTTATACTCCTCCATTCTGTTTTAAGGCTGTGTCTAGAAAGAAAGTCCTGAAGCTCCTGAGGTCCATCTCTGATCATACCAGCTCTGGCTCAGACTCCCTTGGACCCCGCCTCTTGAAACTTGCAGCTCCCCTTATTGCATTACCGCTGGCCAAAATTTATACATTATCACTTTCAGGTGGAGTGGTCCCTGACCTATGGAAAGCAGCTCGGATCACACCTGTACTTAAAAAGGGGATCCCAAGGTTGTCATGAACTACAGACCAATTGCCATACTCTCAGTACTGAGCAAAATCCTGGAGAAAATTGTCGCAACTCAGACAACTGACTATCTACTTAAGCACAGCCTGCTCTCGGATACCCAACATGGCTTCAGGAAAGGACATAGCATGACGACTGCACTCCTTAAATTCACCACTGACACTCTTTCAAAAATGGATACTGGCAATCTGACTGGGGCTGTCTTTATTGACCTCACAAAGGCTTTTGACCTTGTTGATCACACTTTGCTTCTCTCCTCACTTCGACACCTGCATTTCTCCTCCTCTGTTGTTGACTGGTATGAAAGCTACCTGACAAATAGAACTCAAGTGGTGAAATTTAATTCCTCTCGAACGAACAGTACCACCATTAACATTGGTGTACCTCAGGGCTCCATCCTAGGGCCCCTCCTATTCTCTCTTTATATAAATAACATTGGAGCTGCTCTAAAATCCTGCTCTGCTATTCTATATGCTGATGATCTTGTCATCTATACAAGTTCTACTAATATAGACACTATTAACACAACCCTTTCCTCTGACTTTAACAATATCCATAACTGGCTATATGACCACAAACTGGCTGTCAACACTAGCAAAACTAAAGCCATGCTGCTTGGATCGGCCCCAAAGCTCCGGGCTTGCACAACAGCACTGACGGTGCAGGACTTAGAAGGTCAATTACTGGAATGTGTGACCTCTTTCAAGTACCTGGGCATCCTGCTAGATCAATCTCTTGATCTTAATCTTCATGTACAGTCTGTTTGCAGAGCTGTCAACTCCAAACTGGGTGTTGCATATAAGACTAGTTATATGCTCATGCCATTGGCTAAAATGGCCATTGCAAGGGGGATTCTGTTTCCCACCCTAACCTATGGGATTTCCTTATTTGGGGCTGCTCATAAAACTGACCTACTCAGATGGAATATTACGTATAACAACATATGTCGCTATGCCTCTTCTGCTCCTCGACTTAAACACCACTGTCAGCTTTATAATGATCTTGGTTGGCTGTCTCCGTTAACTAGTAGGAAATACTACTTTGGCTCTCTTATTGATTTGATAATTCAGAATCAGACCTCCAGGTGTCTTGCAGCTATGCTTGTTCCTCAGGACACACTCCATGGTCTACGATCAGCTGACAAATCCTTTCTGAATTTGCTGAGGTGCCGCACGAGGAAAGGAACTGTTGCATTTGAATATGTGGCTCCACAGCTGTGGAATTCCCTTCCCTTCGACATTAGACTTTCTAGCTCCCACACATGCTGTAAGAGAAAACTGCACTCGAATCTACTGATTGCTGATACCTGTTCCTGCTTTCACCCTACCTAATGACTGATGTCTCTGGTCATACAATAGTATTTCCTCACCTTTATATAACCCTCTTACTGCCTCAGCCTGTCCCGGCTCCCTTTCCCTGCCCATATACAATCTTGCACTGCAGGCATCTCCCTTACACTTACATACACCCATATAATCTAATTTCATGGCTTGCTACCCTCTTCCTCACTTACCGACCTTTTCTTTAATGGCACTCCCTGCTCTCAATGGTTATTTCTTCCTTTTGTATTACCTGTTTTGGTTTTTGTGTACCTTGTTTCTGTTCATATGATGTGCCACCTGAAAATTTATTGTCCAAGGTCCTCTCTATTCATTGCATAGATAGGCACCTATGAACTTATGAATGGTCTACTCTGTATGTCTCTGATATATTGTATCCACTTTAACTCATTGTATATAAAGCGCTTTACTTTGTATGTTCAGATATATTGTATCCTCTCTAACTCATTGTATGTAAAGCACTTATAATTTGTTATCCTGTTAAGTTTCTGCATGTCTGTACTCTCCCGGGTAGTGCCTGAAAATAGTCATTTTATGGCTAGTGCACTTACTCGGTAAACAAAAGCTAAACAAATAAATAAATAATATATATATATATATCTTTATATATTTATATTTACACACATCTATATAGTGCTAAACACAGTTATACATTCCCCACTGTTTCCTTCATTATGGGGGATATCCCTCAGTGTACCCCTCAATATAGCCCTGGCCTGCATATGTCCCTCATGATAAGAGTGGTTTGCACACAGTGAATGTGATATACAGCCAGACATGACAGCAGAGGTTTCTAGACTATGGTCCTATGTACTGTTAACCTTTGTACATACAAAGGTGATGGTATTACTGTTCTGAGTTTGTTGCTCCATGTTTGAGAATGTGTCCCACCTCCCTCATTGTCCCTCTTTTAGCGTGTCTGTGCCCCTCATTGCAGTGATGCATGGGTGAGTCGTATGCACTGAATGAGACTCCCAACACTGATTTCCTGCAGATACCTGGCTGTTTCAGGTCTGGCATACAGGTGGAGCTGTGTGCACTCCCTGGCCAGCAGCTTCCAGCCTGTACTTCCATTCCGACCTACAGGTGAAGCTGTGTGCTCCATACAATAGTGCCAGGCAAAGTGCATGGCAGTGCATGCAAAGCAAGCCATAATGAGATGCTAATGTGGCTGTTTGCCCATGGATTGCCTGAGTAGGCTCATTTGCATAGGATCTTTGAATATAGCAGATGTTTGCCCCTGGCTAACGTGTGCACCGGGCTAATGTGTGAGCACTCTGCAATCAAGTTAGCCCCTGGCAAACCTCTCAAAAGCATAGAACAGTTCTGCAGTGTGTGGCCTGTATTGTTGTTTGCATTTGTTGTGCAACACTTCAGTGCTATCAGACACATTATCTGTCAAGTGCAACTCTGCCTTACTCCACCTCTGTGTCCACAGACCTGCTGTTACATTTTGGCCTTCCCCGTTGCTATATTTAGATCTGCCTTTTTTCCAGGCTGTTTGCACTGCACTCCCAGCCCTGTTTGCACTGCTTCCTTTGCATAATATATTCAGCAGGTTTAGCCCTGCATGGTAATTGTTCAGGGCTCACTTAGCATGCCATACAGTGCTAATTTTGCCCTGGGGCTAAGTTTTGAATAGCTGGCCCTTGGTTCTGAGCATGCTCAGCAAGCACTGAAAAACAGCTGTATGAAATGAAAAAATAATCTTTTTCATATAGTGCCAATTCTTTTTCATGAGGGGAAAATCATTGTTTTGTTTGCCACCATCTTGTTTTCCCCTTTTCCATAAAAATTCACATTTGAAAACCCACATAAACGACATTCATGAGAGCAACCAATACTTGTTGCTTTCCTATTGGGACTTCCTTAGCTGGATTCTGCACTTATATGTTGCAGAAAAGCCATTAAAATATTGTTGTTTTTGAGATTATAAATCTTGTTTTGTGACTCGTGATACATATAGCAACTCACGAAAAAGATCTTTTTTGTATGTGGAATCAATGTATTTCAATGGAGTTTTCAACTTTGGTGCATAACCTTGTCATTTTTCAAGATTTTGTCACCAAATTTGCAACATGGCCTTTTTGATATTCCACCTCTTGAACAAAGTTGGTGTTATTTTTCAAATCTTGCTCAAAAGACATTTTCACAGTCAGTTGGCAAAATCACCTTTTGGGTGGGATTTCAACATTTTCACTGTACTTGTTCATGAGGTGGGGTTATAAGAAGGGTACCGTATGTTAAAAATTTGGGGTCAAAATATGTTAAAATGTCAAAATTATGCACATCTGTTGATATTTCACTATGTTCATTTATAACTTTCTTAATTTTCAATATTTTAACCCCAGATTATCAACATTGCCATTTCTTTACTCCACCTCTTAAATGTGACAGCTGTCATTTTTCAAATCTTTCCCAAAATGTATTTTCATGCCCCTGCTGTGGAATTATGCTGCAGTGGTGCAGAATGACATTTTGGTGTGGATTTGACAATGTTTTCTACCGGATTGATGAGGTGGGGTAATAGGAAGGCTATTTTGACAATTTGGTTGCTGTTGTCCTACAATTACCCATAAACATAGATACGCACATCTATGGAGGGATGGGAGTGCATGGCCCAAAGGGCCCTGTAGTCCCTCAGAAAAATAAGTATACGAATATACTGTCTCAAAAAGTATAGATGCATGGGGGTACAGGGCCTGGAGGGCCATGCTCTCCAACAGGAAAATAAGGATACCATTATACTATCTCAAAAGGTAAGGACATTCTTTGCAAAAACCCTGTGTTAATACAACATTTAGTGTTCAGGCTAAAGTGACAAAAGTAGGGAAATATGGCTTTAGGGGGTTCCAACCCTAAAGCCTCAACACCACCCCTAAAGCAAATCGGGGGAGATTCTTCCTAGGGGTTGTCAACCCTAAAGCTCATCCTATTCTATACACTCCAGAAACATACACGCCTAGTTGGGTGAGCTTTAGGATTAACAACACTACATGGGCAATGTACTTAATGCTATTGCATTGGAATACTCCCAAAATAGGACACCTAACCATTCCTACCTTAGCTTACACAGATGATCTTCTCCTGCTGGCCCTTACTCCTGCAGGGCTACAGAAGAAATTATTGTAGAATGCCTAGAGTGTGTAGCATATAGACTATCCCTCTATCGTCTTTTGGATGAGATGTTAAACCAAGGTCCCATCTGCCTGGATTGGTGGTAGTTCAGGTGGATGTTAAAGATCCCATGGTACTTATCAAAAAGAGTAGGGGAATGTTTTATTTAAAGAAAAATTAGTGCAGTACACTCAGTAAACAAAATACAATGTCAACTTTACAGAAACTGTAAATAAGGTTTGCAAGAAAGGCAAAATGAAATCAACCCACAAATAAAACCAATAAACAAGGGTGAGGGGTGAAAAGGAAAAAGAAGTCAAAAGAAACATTTCAGTTTAAATGGGGCAAAATAAATGCTTACTAATACAGAGAGGAAAAAAAGAAAAACATCTTCAGGGTACTGCAGTTTCAATCCATGCACAATTGCTCCAGTATGAACTGTATACAGCAGAGGTTTATAACTTTTTTTCTGCATTTTGGATTAACACAAGACTAGAAACAATCTGTGCAACTATTTGCACTGCAGAAAACACTTTCTGTTACTGGAGAAAGGCGCACCTGGCCTGCCATAAATAATAGCAGCAGGATGCAAAGATGAGACGTAAGGTCCCTGTGTGATATTTCTGTAATCCGGGGGGTATATCCCGTACACCAGGATATCATATGTTACATTCTGAAGTGCTTTTTCTTTCCATTTATGTAAAAGGAGGGTCCAAACAACCTGACTATATGGGTAATCAATTAAAAAAAAGATGCATGGTTTCCAGTACTGCTGTGTAAGAGTCTCGGGGGCATATTCGCTCCTCTACTGATTTATGTTTTAGGTTGTTCTTGACACCCAATCTTCCATGACAAGCTAGCCGGGAGATATCCCAAAATTGTGTGGGGATCCTGGGGTCAGTTAACTGACAGAAGGGTGTTTCTAATTCCAAAAGGGAGCCTTGTGTAGATACTATTGGTGGTAAGTCAGAAAAATGGGTGTCTAAAACAAAGTTATAAAGCTGTCTCCTGGTTTTAGTCAATATGTGTGCAGGGGAGAGTTTCCATTTCCGGATCTTCAGAAAAGGGGGGGAAGAGGAAGCTGAGGATACCTAGTTTTCTGAAGTTCCTAGGGATGTCATGCGGGAGTTGTTGCCATATTTGGCATACCTTAATGGTAAACGAATATATAATTAAATGCCAAAATAGGGGTGGATCATGGAGTAAGTAGGGTATCATGATTTTCAGGAATAGGCTATGGAAAAATACTATCGGGTTCAGCATCCTTACCCCACCATGACAATAATCCATGTATGTGTATGATCTTTTTATGGGATTTAAACGGCTGCCCCAGAAGCCTTGAAAAAAAATATTGTAAACTCTTGCCTCCAGAGAAAAAGGGACCGGAAACACTGATGCCACGTGTAAGAAGAGGGGAAGTATTAAAGTTTTCAATAAAAACACTCTTTTCTGATTTGCAATGCTATGTCCTTTCCAAAAGGAAAGGGAGTGTGCTGCTCTATTTAATACTATATTCCAGTTATAGCTGGCATCATCTGAGGTGCCGTAATGTAAGCCCAGGATTTTTATTGGAGCGATTGCCAGAGGGATACCTACAATATGCGTTGGTAAGTCTATACTGGCTGAAGCTGCCACCACTAGTGCTGTGCTTTTTGCTATATTTATTTGGGAGCCTGAAGCTGTCTCAAATGCTTTGAAAATAGGGGGAAGTACTAGCTCCTGAAGATAGGGGGTAGTACAAATGCACAAATCATCAGCATATGCACATACTGGAGGTAGAGGTCTTCCAATTGGGGAAGAGATTCTAGGTAAAGATAGGTGCAGCAGTAGGGTTCATAATAAAGTTTCCAGTTGGAAAATATATAAAAGAGGACTTAAGGGGCAGCCCTGTCGCACTTCTCTAAGGCCTAAAAAAGGGGGGCATGGAGAACCATTTATATGGGGTTGTATCCAAGCAGTACTATATAAGAGTTTAAGCCAAGAGATGAATTTCTGGGGAACATGGTAGTGTGCAAGAACCTGGAACAAATAAACATGGCTGACCTGGTCAAAAGCCTTTTCTTGGTCCAATGAGAGTAACAGGGCAGGTGAAGAGGGGGTACTGTTTGAAATAATGTCTTGAATGAGGGATAGGTTGGAAAGGATAGATCTGCTGGGAAGGGCACAAGTCTGCACCTCAGAAATAATCTGAGCAGCAACAGGGAGCATCCTATTGAGCAAGATGGAAGTGAATATTTTATAGTCTACATTTAGCAGACTTAGTGGTCTCCAGTTCCATATATCGGCTCTGTTTCCTTTCTTGAATAATAAAATCATAATAGCATCAGAAAATCCTTTAGGAGTAGAATTAGTGCTTATGATGGTATTTTATAGTAACGTCAGAAAGGGGACAAAAAATAACATAAACTGTGTATATAATTCTGCAGTAAGGCCATTGGATCCAGGGGAAGTGCTCTTCTTTTGGTGTTTTATTGCCTGCTGGGTTTCCTCTGGTGTTATAGGTTCAAGGAAATGTTTCAATGTATCTTGGGATGGAGGAGGAATAGAAATACCTGAAAGGAAAGGTATGATACTATCCACAGGAGTTGTGGTGCCAAACATCGTAGCTAGATAAGAGCTGGTGATACACTTTATGTCCAGCAAGGAATTGTGGGGGGTATTGGAAGCAGGATCACAAAGTTCCTCTATGTGGGTTGCATTTACCCTGTCAGTGCAACTTTTATAGATATCTATGGAGGGACCGGAGCCTTGTGTCCCATGTTGAGCTTCCATCCATAAAGAATGTGCTCAGTGATACTGGAACTGTTTCATTTCTTCCTTAATGGACTTTATTGTGTGAGAGTAGTCCATGTGGGATGTGAAAGAAAGAGTTATGGCCTGTTGTAGTTTTTGTCTGAGAGTGAGGTATTGAAGATATGAACTCAGTGTTCTCTTCCTCCCTGTATGTAGGAAGAAAATCTTGATATCACTCTTAGTGTCTTCCCACCATTGTAGAGGGGAATGATATGCTTCCAATACAGACAGCTGGGCCCTTAGAAGGTATATGCAATGCATTGAAATGGCTGGGTCTGTCAACAATGAACTATTCAATTTCCACCTAGAGAGGGGTTGACCAGGAAAGGAGTTCCCTGAGGGGGAGCAAACCAGAGAGATCCCCAGATGGTCTGAAGTCTCACAGGGCATGATTCTTGCCTGTGTGACTGAAATATTTTGTGAGACAAAAAGAAAATCTATCCTGGTAGTGTATGGGCCTCTATGATAGGTTTTGGCACCTGGACCATGTAAAGCATCATGTCCATTTATGAGGGCCGCAGTCTGAATAATTTTGTTCAGGGCAATTGAATCTGTGAAAAGTTTTTCGGTGGAGCTGCCCCGATCTGAGAGAGTAAGACCACCGTTGAAATCGCCTCCCATATAGATTTGCCGGTTGGAAAACAGGTATGGGTGTATTTTGTTAAATAAGTCTGTTTTGGAGGCAATGCTCTGGGGGGCATATACATTAATGAGCCTGAGTTTGTGTTGTTGGTATGTACAGTCTACAAGCATGGCTCATCCTGGTATTATGTCTACCAACCGGGAAATTTGGAAATTAAAATTTGCAAACAAAATACCTAGGCCATCACGCCTATCCTCTCCATATGACCAGAAGGAAGAGCCCTGATACCAACGAGTTTTAATTTGAGAAAGCTCATGAGGAGATTTCAAACGGGTGTCCTGGAGAAAATAGATGTTGTGGTGTAAGTCAGAAAGGTACTGCATTGTAGAGAGTTGTTTTCTATAGGATTTAATGCTGCATGCATTTAGGGTGAAGCAGCGGAGTCCTTGGTGGTGGTTCATCCCAGAAAGTACAGTGCCATTCTGGAGGAGCTAGTGTCAGGTAATGTTAGCATGGGTCCTACCTCTATCTGCTGAAGGGGGGGGATCAAGCTGGGAGTCAGAGGAGAAGTCCATACGGGAAGAAGAGGCTAGAGAATAATCCGAGTCTCCATCTTCTCCTTCCGTGTCTCCCCATTGTTGTCTCTTGGCTAAGGCCTGAAATTTATTCCTTGTGATAATTGTTCTCTTGGGGGTGGAAGCTTCTGATTTTCATTTGCCTTTACCCCGTTTAGAAGGGGGGAATTACCACAAAGTGGTCTGAGTCCTTTGGGGAGGGAGGAGGCATGGTAGCCTGGGTACTAGCAGGGGCTGATTCAGAAGGGGGTACTGCTGCTATGTAGGTGCCAGGGGACTTGGGAATGGCCCCTTGTTCAGCCGTAAGTTCAGGATCTTGCAGGAGAGGAGGTTCTTGTGCCAGGGTAGAAGTGGCAGGGGCCAGGGCCTCCCTGCAGCATAAAGCCTGAGTCTGGGAATCTGTTATAAGTGCTATCTGGTCCTGGGGAGGGCGGTCAAGCCTATTATGATCCGCCCAGGAGCACTGGTGATAGGAGTGCCCCGGCTCATCACACAGATTGCAGTATAGAGGGTTTGGCCAACCTAAACTCACATGTCCATAGGATAAGCACAAAGTACATCTGGGCTTGTCGCAAGTGCTGCTCAGGTGGGTGCGAGAACCACATTTATGACAGGTCCGTGGTTGTCCAGGGTAAAAACATAAGCCATGGTCCCTGACTATGTGAAAGCTGCCTGGTAAATAAGAGATACCTTTATCCGTGTTTTCAAGTTGTACTTTTACTTTCCATCCCCCAGTCCATATTAGGTCCTCGTCCAAAATAGGTCGAGGGACCTCTAGTATATTGCAGCACTGCCTGAGCCAGTACTGGACGTCCGCTATGCTCACCCCCTCGCTACGAAATAGTAAGGTAACAATTTTCACTGTTGGTTTCATGAGGGGGGTGACCATAAAGGGAGCCCAGAGTGGCAGATGTTTTACATGCTCATATTTCTCCCAGAATTTCTCCAAAATGTAAACATTTTTAAAACTTAGCCATACACAGATTTCCCATGCACATGAATGAAGGCAAATAATTCTGTTGCCCTATCCTAAAGAGTTCAGCAACATGCTATGCAATACAGTTCTTCTGTCAGGCTTGTAGCAATGTCCCCATGAACTTCACACGTATTAGCATTCCTTTCTAGCTGTTTTTGCCTTCACCTAAGTTTGTAGAACAGATCACTGAGTTTAAATGGGGTCGAGCTAGTGCTTTCATCTGTAGGCTGTGGACCAAATGGCTCAGATGTACCAGCTAAATTATGTTCTGAAGTCGAGGAGGATGAAGTCGATTCACATCTGGCTAAGTTGGGGCCCGTGACAGTATCTGTGATGTCAGGTGTTGTTCGGAAGATAGCAGGTGTGCTTGAAGCATTACTAGGGAAAGATACTGGTTCTGGAGCTGCTTTCATCGGTAATGGTGTGTCTCCTGAAGATCGGAGTTTGTTGTGAGCCTCAGAGATGATTTCCTGGGCTGAAACAGCCCTTGGGTAGGTCCAGGGTGCTCCTTCTGAATGTTGCTGCCAGCCAGCAGCATGGAGCACTGCCGTGGGTGACCAAATGCTCTCAGTGTCCTCTGTGGTGCGATGACTGTCCCGTAGATACAATTGAGAGAGGAGCTCCTGATGCAGAGTTTGTGGCATTTCTGGTGCTAGAAGTCATATCAGAAGTGGCTACTGCAGGGTAAGTTGAAAAAAAAGGCTGTGAGGAAAACTGTGAATCAGAGTGCATTAGACCAATAAGAAAATCCTTGTGTGCAAAATACATGCTTCGCAGATAATTTTCTGTGTCATTAGAAGTGCTCTGAGTTCCTGAAACTGGGTAAAGTGGTGTCTGAGGCAAGTCTTCTTGATGATTGTCTGGCAATTCATTTAAAGTGGTACCTTCAGTATTTCTTTCTGCAGGTTGCAGCCTTGTAATTTCTTCAGAGATAATGTCAGGTATTCTTGAATCCATGGGTGAAGCTGTAGTCAGGTCAGAATCCAAAATATCTCCAGCAATTCCACCAGCAACCATACTGTCATCCACCATCTTGGTACCGCAGACAAAAGGGTCCTCTATGCTCACAGGAAGCAAGGCCCCCTGCAGGCAAATAGTAGGGGAATTTCCCCGGTGTCCTGGCCAAATTTCCCTCATTCACTAAAAATACTACCAACGGCTTAATCTAGTTCAAGGTCAGTTGGCATTCATCTGTATCCCCCTCCCCCGGGTCGTGCCTGAAAATAGGCAGGATTTGTCTAGTGCACTTACCTGGTCAACAAAACTAAATAAAAATCCTTGACCATTAAGCAAGATAAATCAAAATTATTGTGTTCAATAAAATACATTCATCCAGTACATGGGGATGGAAAATCAGAAACTGGAACATACTATAAATACTGTGAATAAACATGTTTACTTAGGGACCACCATCTCATCTAATGGTTCATGGTATCCTCATATTCTTAATACCAAGATTAAGATAAAAAACTGCTACTGGCCTAAAAATTTTTATTACACTTATGGTGGCAACAGTATTTAACCCCTAATTCTAGCCACCTGCTCTAAATTAATTCACAAGCTCTTTTTGCTGCATAAATCTAGGCACCTTACAAGGATTCTGAACTAGAAAAAATTTTCATACAGTTATTTAAATCTTCTCTAGGTCTAACTAAAACCATGCCCCCTTCCTATATCAAGGCAGAACTGGGCAGTGATAGCTGCAAAACACTGGCAGAGTCCCTTGTGATGGGATATAGTTGTTTGCCCGATTAAAGGGGCAGATCACATTGTCAGCACACCCAGGCCAATGTGTGGGGAGTCTCAGGTTTAGGATGCAGGAATAAGGGGAGGGGGTTGGAAGTGAGGGGTGGAGCTAGGTGAGATCACAAAAGGGGTGGGAGCTATGTGAGGGCATATAACATGAGGTGGCATGGGGCAATTGGATAGGGAAGAGAGAGAGAGAGAGGGAGTTGAGCAAAAGGGGTACTGTATATAAGGGACTGTAAGAGAGGGAGAGCTCACAAATTTTGCTACTTAGAGACTTTCTCTAGGAAACATGCCAGTTTAAGCAGTTTTGTTTAGCTAAGATTTGACAAGCTAGGCCTTTGGTAGTTTTATAGTCTGGCTAGTAGCTTATCTACAAGTATATAAAAGAAATATATATATATATATATATATATATATATATATATAATAAACTTTTGAGAATAATATAATTGCAGTCGAATTTTAAGGTTAATTAAGGTAGTTTTCAGAGTGATTGGGTAGGTTGATCCAGCTGAAGGAAGCAAGTAAGTATACTGCCAGCACAATGTCAAGGTAAGTGTGTTTTAAAACAAAGAATCCTGCCAGAGCATTGAGAGGTGAAAGTAAATTCATGGTGCTGGGAGAGAATGATCTGCTGAGCAGTCTCTCAGGGTGCTGATAAGGTGCAAAGCTTTATGCACGACGTGGTGGTTAGCCACACAAGGAGGGATTTTTGTTACTGAACAGGCTCCTGGGGGAGCAGTGGGACCAGGCCTGGGTGCATGAAACTGTCTGAGGGCCAGATGGGCCAGTTGCAAGTCGCAATTCTGCAGAGTTGGTCCTCAGACACAGCCTGTTGGAGGAGCTAGTTTTGAGCTGCCACTAGGTTGAAAAGTTGGCTGGTTGTTGGCTTTGTGGCCAAAAAGAGTGTTTTTAGGCAGATTTCTCAGCCAAGCTGAGTGGGGAGAAGGCCAGAGTTGTACGGGCCACGTGGCATGGCATCTAATGTCATGGCCATGTAGCTCCGTGGCCTGGATGGTCAGTTCAGGAACTCAAGTGCAGAGGACACAGCCAAGGAGAGCTGAGCAAATTTAAAAGGAAAAGTGGAGACACACAGGGGTTTTTAGTCTATTTAGTTTGATTCTCGGTTGAGTGGTTGCGTTATTTCAATTTCCGCAGAGCTGAGAGGGGAGGCGGCTCATAGGTCAGACCTCATGGCTGGGCTGGAAGCACGGAGAAATGCCAAGTGGGGCTGAACAAAAAGAAAAGAAGAGAGATACAAGGACTTTTTCACTCCCATTACAACTGTGCAGCTTTTCAGTGCCATCAGGCATGACAGGAGTAGGCTTTTGTGAAATCCAGTTCAACAGATGGCGTTGAGCTGCTGCCTTATTGCAGTAGTGAGACCAAGCAGGTGGCTGGAGGCCAAGAGTGGTGGCAGTGCTAGAGTCAGGTCTGGGGTCTGTAAAATAAAACAAAAGATAGTTTTATTTTGGTTTATTTTTATGAAGCTCAAGTTGTTGGTATGACTGACTCTTAGAAATTACTGACTCATTCTCAGGACTGAGTGGCGGCAGTAGAGGAGGCTCTTATTAAGCAACAAAAAAAATAAGACAGGTTTCAGATTTCAAACATGGCAACCACTGCTTGATTTTCTTAGTTAATGAGTCAGCTGGCACAGGGACTTTTTATTTTCTGTCTCTACAGGCACATAAATGTATCCCTTAGTGAGGGGTTCAGTCAATCAGAGGCTGGGAAATCTCTCTACCCATTTTTACGCTTCTCGCTTACAAGACACATGTGCAAGGAATGTTTTGGGAGAAAACACTTGGAGGCGCTTCTCACCCAATGCACTGCTCCCTTGAGCAGGCATGGCGGTCCTGCACCAATGGTGCAGGAGCTCAATATGACAGTGATGTTCCTCTGCTTCAAAGGAAAACACCAGCCATACAGCACTGCCTGCTGTCCTCGTACACGCTCTCCCCGGTGCGCATCACACCGCCCCCAAAGCTTTCCTGCCATGCTGGAGCCCACCCCAGTGTGGCAACTATTGTTTTGGCCGACGGGGTGCCCAATCCCCGCCGGCCCACGGCCCCCAAAGCCATCCTGCCGCCGCCATGCTGGGAGCCCACTCCCAGTGTGGCAAACCATCGACGAGCTTTACAACGGGGTGCCCAACCTGCCTCAGCTCCTCAGCCCCCACACATCTTCTGCCATGCTGGGAGCCCACCCCAGCATGGCAAACGCCCCTCATCGCCTTTTTTTTTCCCCTGAAAACAAAACGGTCCGCTGCGCGCCTCCCAACCCCCTCCACAACCCGCACCCACCCATGAATGATGTCACTGTCATGGTGTTATTCTGCCCGGGCAAGTGATTTCGCAGGCACTGCACAGTCACTGCACGAAATCACCCTTCGGCCTCAGATAACGCCAAGACAGTGACATCATTCATGAGAAGGGGTCCCAAAAACTCCATGTTGAGAATTTGGTGCAAAAATTCCAAAAAATGACTGTTTTACGAGCATGCGCAGGCTCGTAAGTTCGCAAATTTTCATTTTTCACATCCTGCCCAAAATGTGTTTCTGCCCATGTAGCGCACAATGGCGCAGTCGGTGTGCAAACTCAATGTATGGGACACATTAAGAAAATCACAGTGACACTGATCATGAGCAGAGGTCTTAAAATGGCTGTGCTGAAAATTTGGTGAAAAAATTCCTAAAAATGACTGTTTTATGAGTCTGCGTTGCGCAGTTCCTACGCACGCTCGTAAGTTTGTAAATTTTCAATATTTTCACTCCAGATTTTCAACATTTCCATTTTACCACACCTCCTTATGAGTACTGCAGCTGTCATTTTTCACATCTAGCCCAAAACATCTTTCCCCCCATGTAGTGCACAATGGTGCAGTCGGTGTGCGAAATCAATGTATGGGACACAGTAAGAAAATCACAGTGACACTGTTCATTAGCACAGGTTTTAAAATGGCAATGTTGAAAATTTGGTGAAAAATTTCCTAAAAATGACTGTTTTACGAGCGTGCATTGCACAGTTCCCACGCACACTCGTAGGTTTGCGAATTTTTAATATTTCCACTTCAGATTTTCAACATTGGCATTTTACCGCACTTCCTTATGAGCAGTACAGCTGTCATTTTTTCACATCCTGCCCAAAACATGTTTCCGCCTATGTAGCGCACAATGGGGGTAACAAAAAGATCATGCTGACAATTTATTGTGCAAATACCAGCAATCGCACAGGGCATTAGGGTAAAGCACCATACATGCCAAACACCACTGCAAATACCTGCAAGCGAACGTTCGGCATTGACAAATGCTTGTCTAATATGACATAAAGCGTCCTGAACAGATAATATCATCTTTTCATGTTCAGAAAAATATCACTTTTTTTATCTGGCCAGTTATCTCAAGACATATAGGGCAGGATTCCTGAAGCTTGTGAAATACCCACAGCTGTGAGTAAACCTCTGCACAAGTGGGTTGCGACTTGTGGATCTGCAGGTTACCTGCAGCGGCAAGTATTCACAAAGCTGGAGCCGGATTATGACCGGCTCCACAATCTACTGCTGCTTGCGGGTGGTGTTGCTGGGGAGATGGCTGCAGCAGCAGGAATGGGCTATGGCTGATGGAAGCAGCCGTAACACCCTCCGCAACTTCTGCGGCTGTGAGTCGCAACCACCACAACTGTGGGTGATTCCAGTCCACTGCAGCAGTTGCAGAGTGGGACTTAGAAGCTGAACGCTTCGTGAACCCTGCCTCTAGAGAATAACGTATGGACAACCATACATAACAAGGCTGTGTAGCCATCAAGGGGTTGAGATGACAGCATATGAACCCCTAGAGTGAAGCTCGAGAGGACCAAGCTGTCATCTCAACCCTGAGATGGAAACACATGCTGAGTTGTGTGTGATTGACCATATTTTAATTTTTATAGTATATATTTTTTTACACTATAGTGACAGACCCCCACTGAAGTGAAAACAAAACATCTTGCCATTTCTTTGTTCTACTCACATAACAAAATTAAATTTCCAGACTTTTGAAAGGTGAAAGGTGTGACTTTGTGCACCGGGTGGTTAGTAAGCAGCTAGGTGTAGAATAAATTGGAAATTTAAAATTGTATGACCTTTGAACTGTGCATAACAACTGTTCAGAATGTGCATAACAACACTCTAGAACGTGCATAACAGTTTAGAATGTGTTTAACAAGGATTTTGAGAAGGCTGATTTTTATGCATAACAAAGGGTAACCATATACTCTACGTATATATTGGGGATATGACATGGACTGACTGAAGATAACAGGCCCGATTCACAAAGCCCTGCGTCTCACACAAGGTGCTTGCACCAAACAGATATGGTGCAAGGTGCACCTTGCGTCCAGAGCAACCTCCACGCAATCCACAAAGGTGGCCTGCATCAACCCAGGGCCCAAAGCTGGGCTTGCATCAACCCTGTGCCCAGAGCTGGGCTGCGACAAGGTGCAAGAGGCACTGCGGCAGATGCAAGCTGCCACAGTCCAGGCATGGGATTCACAAACTGCGCCCTGAAGGCAGAATTCTAAGTACCCTTAGAATATGCTCTGCTGGGTGCAACCCCTGTGTGTGGCACAGTGCCGCAGTCCTCCAGTGGTGCCAGGGCCCATGCCATGGTAATATACACCCCCCATCCCCTATGCAGCCCATGGTACTAGTACTGCCCCTCCCCACCCTGAACCCTGATGCTGCCCCAGTACAGTGTACGCTAGTGCCACCCACATGGTGGACAGTGTTCACCACAGATAGTGCTCACTCCATCCTCAGATAGGGCAGGGGACCAGCATAGTCCTCCACACACCTCCATGGATGTCCCCAACTGCCTGGAATGTGCAGTGGACTGTACACGCTAATATTAGTTTGTATACTGTATAGTCTGCTGCACATTCTGGGCAGTAGGGGACCTCCGTGGAGGTGTGTGGAGGGCTTTGCTGATCCCCTGCCCTATTGGGGATGGGTGGGCATTATCTGTTGGGATGGGGGGGCTGGACCACCACCAGAAGGGCCATTGGCATGTGTTGGGGCCATTGGGATAGGGGGTACTGGCAAGGGCATTGCCGCAAGGGGCTTGCGGCACACCCCATCCATGTGTCATGCGTGAGATGCATGGGGGGTGCTGCCGCATGTAAGGGGACTTAGGCTCAGGGACATCTCCCGTACCTGAATCGGGAACAGGGTCCCTGGTGTAGGGGGCTGTGGTGCAAGCTGCAGTTTGCCACAGCTTGCACTGAACACAGCCCCGTTGTGAATCAGGCCGATATCTTCAGTCAGGCCATGTCATGTTCTGTTTATACAACATACAGTATGTTTGGGACCCCTCAAACACACATACACCCACATTCCCCCTCAAAACAGTCCCCCACATAACTCATGTTTTGGCCCCCCCAGAGACTTACACATGTTTGGCCCCCCAACACAGACACCCATTTCCCCCACAACACAACATGCAGCATATGTTATTTTAAAGACATATCTGGTTGATCCTGCCATATCTGACTGTGTTAGAAACAACCACTTTCACTTTTACTAGTCCAATTTAGCATGACTGAGTGCTCTCATTACTGCTGCTGCTTTCCCATCCTGGAGACCATTACCTTGTAGAAAAGTTACTAACCTTTATTTAAGAATTGTCTCCATTAACTTTCCCACAATAGATGTGAAGCTTACTGGTCTATAGTTTGGCAGATTTCTTTGGCAGGTGGTTGGGATTTCAATTTCAACTGGGATGAATGGGGTGAAGGCCCGTAGGGCAGACCGCAGGGCTAGGAAGCTGCGTTAGAACAGTGTGGCTCCTCTGCCTAATGCTGGAAGAGGCATAGGAAGGCCTAGAAACAAAGGCCTATTCAATTGAAGGACAAGGGAGAATTTTGGGATAGGAGGAGCTTACCTTCAAGAAATGTTAACCAGGACTAAGACTTTGTATGTGAGCAGCCTATGGAATGGGGGTGGGGAGGGACAAAACAGAGGAACACAGGGCCACAGTCTGTCAATGCTCCTTGTCCCAGATAAGAGGTGACAGCGTGGGGAGGTGGGTCAGAGACAGAAAGGGGATGCAGATGGGCACTGGCATCAAGGCATGAGGGGGCCTCAGGTGGAAAAAAAATGGCCGCCATTTTGTAAGGGTCAGGGGACACCACCATCTTAGGCCACAGATGAGAGGACTGGCGAGATGCCCTCCAGGCCACACACAGTCAGGAAGACAACCAGGGCCTGCCATAACAGGCAGAGGGACCAGCCCCACAGGATGCCTCGCAGGCTGCCATAGTCACTTAATTATATGAACATATGAAACTGCCAGCAGAAAAAGACCATTTGGTCTATCAAGTCTGCTCGATTTTGCAGCTAGCACCCATAGAAACATAGACTTTGACGGCAGATAAGGACCACTTGGCCCACCCAGTCTGCCCATTTCCCTTCCTATTGGATAAGCGGCAGATTCTAGTTAACCAACAGCCTACTTCCTGCAACCCTCCACTACAATTGCCTTATGTCTGTCCCATGCATGTTTGGATTCCTCCACTGTTTGTTTCCACTGCCAACAAGCTCCCCAGAAAGGTGGTTCCATGCATCCACCACTCTCTCGGTGAAAAAAAATGTCCTCACATTACCCCAGAGACATCCCCCCTCTATCTTTAAATTGTGGCCCCTTGTTCTTACACATCTCTTTTTCTGAAAGATGCTACCCTCCTGGACTTTGTTGATTCCCTTGAGGTTCTTGAAAGCTTCTATCTATGTCCCCCTGTCCCTCCTTTTCATCAAGGTATACGTATTAAGGTCTCTCAGTCTCTCTTCATATGGTTTCTGATGCAGACCCTGCACCATTTTAGTTGCCCTCCTCTGGACTGCTTCCATCCTGTCTATGTCCTTGCGTAGATGGGGTCTCCAAAACTGCACACAGTATTCCAGATGGGGTCTCACCAACTGTCTGTACAGAGGGATAACCACTTCCCTTTTTCTACTTGTGATGCCCCTTCCTATTCATCCCAGTATCCCCCTGGCTCTCCTTACTGACTTCTCACATTGCTTACCCACCTTTAAGTCATTTGATATGATTACCCCCAAGTCCCTTTCCATTTTTGTTGTTGTTAGTACCGCCCCTGCTATTGTGTACTCTTCTCCTGGGTTTTTGTTTCCCAGGTGCATTACTTTGCACTTCTTTGCATTGAATCTAAGTTGCCGTATGTTTGACCATCCTCCAACCTTGACAAGTCCCTTCTCATCCTTTCTACCCCTTGTGTATCCACTCTGTTACAGATCTTTGTGTCATCTGCAAAGAGGCATATCTTTCCCTCCAGACCCTCTGCAATGTCACCTATAAAGATGTTAAAGAGGACTTGACCCAGTACTGAGCCCTGAGGTACTCCACTAGTAACCCCCCCTTTCTTCAGAATGTGTTCCATTCACTGTTACCTTCTGTGTCCTGTTGTGCAGCCAGTTTGCTACCCAGGCTACCACCCTGGAACCCACTCCCAGGCTGGCTAATTTGATTATTAGTCTTTAGCGTGGGACTGTGTCAAATGCCTTGCTAAAGTCTAGGTAGGCCATATCCACAGCCCCTCCCTGGTCTATTACTTTGGTCACGCAGTCAAAGAAATCAATTAGATTCATTTGACATGACCTTCCTGCCGTAAATCCATGCTGCTTTGGTCCCTGTGCCCCGCTGGCCTCTAGGTACTCAACAATTCTTTCTTTCAGAAGCAATTCCATCATATTCCCCTACCACTGAGGTCAAACTTACAGGTCTGTAGTTTCCTGCTTCTGCCTTGCTCCCACTTTTGTGAAGGGGAATCACATCTGCCCTCCTCCAGTCCTCAGGTACTACCCCATCCTCCCATGATTTGTTAAAAAGTGTGGTCCCAGCTGCCCCTCCACCCTACCCTCCCATGACCCTCCCTTTGCCATATCCCAGCCTGTCTAGAAGCATCCCACTGTTTTACAGGCCACCACTTCTGCCGGTAGTGCATTCCACTCTGCTACTACCCTTTCCATAAAGAAATGCCTCCTGATTTTGCTCCTAAACCTTCCACGCTCCAATCTCATGTCATGATTCCAAGTGTCTCTCCCCATTTTCCCCTTAAACAGTCCCTTGGTATCTGTCCTGTTTATTTCTCTCATGTACTTAAAGGTCTCAATCATATCCCCCTGTCCCTCCTCTCTTTCAGAGAATACATGTTCTGCTCCCTCAGTCTAACCTCATATGTTATCTCCCCTAGACCCTGGATCATCTTTGTTGCTCTGTGTTACACCCCTTCCAGGAATCTAATATCTCTCTTTAGGTAAGAGCACCAAAACTGAACGCAGTACTCCAGGTGGGGTCTGACCAGCGATCTGTATAATGGCAAAATCACCTCTCTCCTCCTAGAGGTTATATTCCTTGCAATACAACCTAGAATCTTGTTGGTCACTGCTGCTGCTTTCCTACACTGTGCTGAGTTGTTCATTGTTCCTGTAATGAGCACTCCCAGATCTTTCTCCTCCTCAGTCACAGCTGGCTGCACAGCCCCCCCAGATGGTAGCTCCTGCTTGGATTCTTTGCCCTGAAATGCAGCACTTTGCATTTTTTGTCATTGAAACCAAGTTGCCAGGCATCAGACCATATCTGCAGCCTTGTTAGATCTTCCTGCAATCTCTGCCACCCCCCCTTGGTCATCCATCACTGCTCCCATCTTGGTGTCATCCACAAATAGACTGATCTTGCTATTTATGACTACCGTGATGTCTGCAATAAATACCCCAAAATACGGCCCCAGCACTGATCCCTATGGAGCCCCTGCTTGTCACTGCCCTTGGGGATGATAATTCTCCTCCCACCACCACCCTCTGTTGCCATCCCTGCAGCCAGTTCTCCACCCATCCAATCAATTGTGCCTCCCATCCCTGTGCCCCTTAGTTTACATGCTAGTCTTCCATGTGGCACAGAGTTGAATGTCTTACTGAAGTCCAGGTACAGGACATACACCGCATGCTCTTTGTCCATCTCCCTAGTCCCCCAGTCATAGTAGCCCACTAGGTTGGTCTGGAAGGATCTGCCCTTGACAAAGCCATGTTGCCAACTGTCCTGCACCACACTGACCTCCAGCAGGGTCACCAGCCTCTACTTCAGGATTGTTTCCATCAGTTTCCCCACTATGGATGTGAGACTCACTGGTCTATAGTTCACTGGTTCATCTTTGGGTCTGCTCTTATGGAGTGGAATCACGTGAGCCATCCTCCAGTCCTGAGGTACACACCCTAAGACCAGAGAGGCATTAAATAGGCCTACCAATGGTCTTGCCAGGACCTCTGCCAACTCTTTCAATATCCTGGGGTGTATGCCATCCAGTCCTGGTGCCTTTTCCACCCTCAATGCCCTTAACCCCTCTAGTACTCTACCTTCTGGGATTTCCCCATCTATCACCCCTTCTCCCTCTGATCCTATCCTCCCCCCAACCTTAGGTATTCCCCTCCTTTCTCTTTAGTAAAAAACGAGCAGAAGTAGTCATTAAGCACTTCTGTCTTTTTACCCCCTTTTTCCACCCATTCCACCTCCTTCTTAATCCTTACTCTTTGGTCCTTACAAACCCTTTTCTCCTTGATGTACCTTAAGAAGTCTATTTCCCCCTCCTTAATTCCCTTTGTCAGCCTGAGCTCCCTTGATGCCTTTGCTGCCCTTACTTCCCTGGTCACCTCCTTTGTTTCCTTCAGGTACTCCGTCCTGTCCTCCCTCCTCCCAGTTCTTCTGTGTCTCCTATAGGCAACTCTTTTCCTCCTCACCCTATCTATGACACCCTTGCTCACCCAGCTAGGTTTCTTTGCCCTAGCCTTTTTACTTTGAGCTGTGCTGGAATTTGTTGCCTCCACTATCCCTAGCTTAATGAGTTCCCACCTCTTATTTGTGTCCATATTAGGCTGAATTCTATCTGGAAACCCTTGCACCACTTCACCCATCTTTTTGAAGCCAGCCTTTCTAAAGTCTAACACCTTTGTGCAAGATGCCCCCCTCTCCCTGCTCAGCTGCAACTGAAACCATACTGTCCGGTGGTCATTCCCCACCAGTGGTTCCTCCACCCTCAGATCCCTCACCCATTTCCCGTTAGACAGTATGCGGTCAAGGGTATTCCCTTCTCTAGTTGGTTCTCTGACCAACTGCATCAGGCAGTTATCCTGGAAGGCATCTAGCGTTATCTGTTCCCTTCAACACTTGGTGGCAGGTGTCCTACACTCCCAGCAGGTTGAAATCTCCTGCTATCACCACCCCACCCTTCCTGCAGTTCCTCTGGATCTTTTTCACCAATGCCCTATCTGTCTTTTCTAATTGGGAGGGTGGCCTGTACACCACTCCAAACCGTAGTGTCCTATTTTTTGGATCTTGGATTTGCATCCATAGAGTCTCTGTATCTCCCTCCTCCCCCTTTTCCCTAACACACTTTAGCCCCTCCCCACATAGAGTGCTACCCCCCTCTTTTCCCTTAACTCTATCCTTGTGGAATAGTCTGTAACCTGGAACTGCCATGTCCCAGTTATGGTTTTGGATAGCCCATGTCTCTGTGATGGCTGCCATGTCCACCCCCCCGCCATGAGAGCCGGTAGTTCTGCATTTTCTATTTTCCAGGCTTCTAGCATTTAAAGATACCACCCTCCATCCCCTTTCTTTCTCCCCCCTCCTTCCTCCTCTCCCTTTATGGCCATCCCTCTATTGTTTGCCCCTTGCCTCATCTCACTTTTATGGGGGATAAGCACATATGATTTCCCATCCTGAGGCTTCTGGTCACCTCGATCCCTTCTGTCACCCCCCTCTCCTAGTTTAAATTCTCCTCAATATACTCCCCAAGCTTTTGCTTCAGTACTTTCATCCCCTCTTTGTTTAAGTGCAGTCTATTTTTAGTGTATAGACTGCTGTCCTCACAGGTCACCCCCCACCCTCCTACCAGCCCATACCCTTTTTCCTGAAACTAAGTTATTAGTCATTCATTAAACTCCTGAATCCTCAATTTTCTTACTGTACTAGCCCTTGGGACTGGAAGTACCTCCGAGAAGGTAACTGATCTTCCTGCCCCCTCGCAAACTGGACCTAAATCCGCAAACCTCCTCTTTACCTCATCTACTGTCCCATCAGCCAGGTCATTTGTCCCCAGGGGCAGAATTAGATATGGTTTTTCCCTGCCCTTTCTTTAGTACTGATTGACCCAAAACTTTCCTCCTTCATTCCTGGCATAGCTTCCACCCTGACCTGACTATGCCTCTCTCCCTTGCTACCCCACCTGACCCCTCTCAGTATTGAGTCCCCTAACACTAAGATCCCACCCCTTTCTCCCTTGTCACCCCTCCTGTCCTCCCTTCCCTGTCATAACTCCTTCCTCCTGCACACTGTTCCCCCCTTTTGCCTCTGTTTTACCACCCTCATCAGTACTTCCTCCTGTGCTCATTCTATCTTGACACACATTAGGTTCTTTTCCCTTCTCACCCCCTCCATGTCCTACTTCTCTCTATTACCTAGGACTGTTCTTCCACAGCACCTTCTCCCCCATCCATCATTCCCATCAACGGCCAGTACCTGTTTGAGCCTATTGTATGCCTATGTGTATTAACTCTGGCTCCTGTTAATTTTGGACCCCTATCTCCTGTACTTGTATCTCCCCTCTTTATCCCCAATGTGGATTGTTCTGTCCATCACCAGTCCCTACCCCTTCTTCTGTTTACCCGGTTATAGTCTGTGCTTCCAATTTCCTCTTCTCTCTCTGTCCAAGATATTTCTCTCTTTAACTTTAAAAACCCATCCTCCAGCCTCCCCAGCCTTTGACAAACTGTGCACTCTCCCAGCCTCCACAGGGTGCCCATGAAAATGGCTGCTCCACAGTTATTACACTCCATGCTCCTCCCACTTCCATATCCATTACTCCCCTCCTGCCACTGATCCCCTTCTCCTTATGCTGCCACTGTCCCTCCCCTTGGTGTATCAACCTTCCCTGTCCTTTCCACCAACTTCACTAGTCATTTTCCACTATCCATTCTCTCCTCTGTCCTCTGTGCCCCCCCAGTCCCTGCCCACAGCTATTCTATCCGTGTTGGCCCTCCACATGTCCTGCTACCACCGGCCCACCTACCTTTCTGCTGTCCCCAACCACTTCACAAGTTGCCATACCCCTATCTAGTATGTCCTTCCCTGTCCTGCTCTATTTTCCTTCTTCAATGCTGCCTTAGTCCTCTTTATTATTACAATGGTATAAGAGTCACAGTTATTACCCAATCAGCTTTGATGTACCTACTTAATTATTATGTACCTACTTAATTAATTATTGAGGATTTGGTAATTAGTTAGTGATTTCTGGGTTGGCAGCTGCAGTGGACCATGGGTACAGGCCTCAGATGCCAGCAGGCTAGGCAACAGCAATGAGGTATGGAGCACTACTAGGAGAATCAACAGACATATGGGGGGAGTTTCTGCTAGGTGTATGTCACACCTAACTGTTAGAGACTACAGACATGGGGGCCTCTGCACAAAAAAAAAACAACACATTTTTAGCAATGGGAGAGATAATAACCTGTGCTATTCTGCTTCATGGTCCCAGGTCTTTGTACAACTTAGAATAATGGCACCCAGGAAGTCAAAGCTGAACAAGGAGGCTTGCTACTAGGCTGTCATGGAGTTGGTGGAGAAGGCGAATAAGCTGCTGGAGGCTGCAGACCCACCTACCCCGGTGAGGAGTGAGAAGCAGAAGGCAGATAGGAGGCAGGCTGGGAAGGGGAACAATAAAAAGGACCTGGGGACCCCTCCCACACCAGGATTGGTGGACCCCATTCCAATAGAGTTGATGTCGGTTCCCTCAGTACTGTCTCCTGCCTTTTTATCTGCACTAATACTGACACCCACTCCTCTATCCCTACCTGAGATACAGCAGCCTCCTATGCCCACAATAGTTTCAACACTGGTGAGCACTCCTGTTCATAGTGCTCAGAAGGACAACATTCAACTAGCACCACCAACAGGGCTGGGCCCACAACCAGAGCCCCAGATTCCAGGTAATATGGATTTCACACTGGAAAGCGGTGTTAAAGAATATGTTGAGCAGATGCTGAAGTCAATGGGTGATAACGGTTGGGGCAGTTGGAGAAGGTTTTGGGAGAAATTAAGGATAGTGATAAGGGGGGAGATGGGCATGGCGACAGGAAAGGGGGTCAGTAACAAGGTGATGGGGGAGAGATGGGGCCCCAGGATCAAGGATAGGTGACTATGTACCACTCACCATGAAGGAGAAGATATGTAAGGGGAAATGTGTTGACATATTCACATTAGCAAATGTAGACAATATCAATAACTATGAGAAGAAGGAGAACTTTGAGAAAAAATACATGATGGCGGCTGTGGTGTTGCTGGGAAACGGGGAGGATGATAAGTCCCTGAAGGGCAAGATTTGGGACACATGGTCGACAGGTTTCACATATTACCCGGCCATTGTGACAGAGAAAAAAATAGAATTGGCCTCCCCCTTATTAACATAATCCTTAGTCATAAAGAATGCATGTAAATCGAGGGGGGGGGTTACAGTTGGTTAAAATATGATGAAAAATTTAGAAAGAGGATGGCCTATTTTGGGGACGTAAAGTGGGATGCAGGCAAATAGATTTATGGCTGGAAATCTGCACTGGGACATTCAGTTCAGATGGGAATGGGGACAAGAAGACAGGAAGATTGCAAAAAGTGCTGCTGGTGGTATAACAGGGTGTTTTGCTCCTGGCCCCACTGCTAATTCCAGCATGCATGCTCCAAGTGTGGAGGTACTCACCCAGCATCAAAATGCCAGACAACCTGGGAAAAGGGAGCGGCTAGCAATTACAAAAATCAGCCCTCTCGGGATGGCCACTCAGGTTTTAGGGGCCTGCAGTGGGGAAGGGGGGTAGTGGGACGGGGTCCAAGGAATGGAGGGGGCAACCATTCTATAATGGACAACAAGATAGTTGAATGACCAGCTGGATGGCAATTCTGGCTAGCAGACACACCCATATGGACAGTAAAACTGGAGGAATGGATAAGAAACTATCCCATCAGAGAGGCAGCTAGCTTTTTGTTACTTTTTGTTGCAGGGGTTCAAAAAGGGTTTTTGCTTACAGTTTTGGGGCAATATGAAAGGGACAATGGCCAAGAACTTAAAATCAGTAAAAGGGAAAGAAGACATCCTGGAGAAGAAGACTGGCAAAGAAATAACAGCAGGCAGGGTAGAAGGGCCATTCACCAGGCCCCCCATTCCCAATCTGTGGGTGTCCTCACTAGGCTTAGTCCCCAAGAAACAACCAGGGGCATTTAGGATGATTCCTCACTTGTCACACCAAGGGGGACTCAGTGAATGACCAGATTAGCAAAGAAGACAGTAGGGTGATGTATGCAACATGAGAAGAGGCAGTCAGGCTCATACAGGCAACTCACGGGGCATGGCATACTAAAACAGACATAGAGGTGACATTCTGACTCCTGCCGGTGTGGTCAGAGGACTGGGATTTGCTGGGTTTTCAGAATGGGGGTCCTATTATTTTGTCAAGGCCATGCCCATGGGTTGTTTGGTGGCTTGTGCTACATTTTAAATATTCAGTACAGGGGTGGGTGTTTGGGTGCTTGAGCACCCACAAAGTTTACATGAGCAACCATAAATTAAGTGTTCCTATACCTTGTCCTTGCCTTTTCATTTACCCACTTCCCTGCCTGCCTGATCCTCCCTTCCACATGTCAGCCCAGCCATGACCCCAAGTTTCACAGATTGGTTATCCCCGCACTCCCGTAGTGGCAACCAGGCACTAGTACAAGTTAGCAACAACTTACTTGATGGTTCAGTAGGCAGCAGCTGTCACATAAATCAAGTTCTTCAAGCCTGCTTTGGCCTGTTTGCAGCAGCAGCTGCATGTTGTTCTTTGGTTCTCCCAGCGGCGATGCGATGGACGCGCACACTAGCACACAGACAGAAGTCTCCCCCATGCTCTGATGACAGACCGAGAGAGACCCGACAGTGCAGCTTCTCCTCCTGGCATGAGTCCGAGACAGTCCCCATTAATTTCCGACTCTCGACCTCACCCGACAATTTCCAACCTGACCCGAACCTGAGTGTGCCTACTGAGTGCTAGCTCACTGCAGCTGACTCTTCCAATTGTGTGCTGCAATATAGATCATAGACACATAACTCATCAAGGAGATGGACATGTGATGCAGGTAGAGAGCAGCTTCAACTGAGAGCTGCATATCACATGCGAGGAATCACTCAGTGAGTCAACCATCAGCAGTACTAATTTGTGGAGGATCCATGCTGTGAGCTAAGTGAGGAGCAAGTCGTTTTTTCATGTTGTGGTTGTCGTTGGTCAACCGATTCTTTAGCTAGCTAGCTAAGGGCTACTAGTACCCACCCTATTGCAGATAGGCAAGGAAGGCAACATAACATGTTAATACAACTTAAAAAAAAATTTAGACTGCAGTGCCAGTGTTTGTTTGAATTTTGTGACAGACAAGACCGTAGTAGTACCTGCCTGTTGCAGATAGGCAGAAGGCCACATTTTATTACAACTTAACAAAAAAAAAATTAACTGCAGTGCCAGACAGTGTTCAGTTTGTTTGAGTTTTGTGACAGACAAGACAGACCCATTGCTGTGGTCTCAGTTATCACTCTCAACAAACACTAACACATACTGAGTCTCTGGGTGGGGATAAAAAAGCAAGAACGTCAGAAATAAAACAAAAACAAACTGAAAAAATAATTCTGGACCTCTCTGCTGCACTGGCAACACTGCAGTGCAGTCAGTCAGAGAGAGCAGACTGACTGAGAGAGACAGCGGGTGCTGCCTGGGTGAGTGAACAAACCCATAGCAATATAGTACACTGTAATGCTACAATACAGTCTCTCAGGACAGACTAGTAAAAACAAACAGCATTTTTTTCCAAAAAAATCTGCAGTGGGTTCAGGCTAGGCTGTGTGTGTCTGTGTCAGTGGTGTGGGTCATCGTTTGTCTGCAGCAAAGTTAGCCAGCAACAGCAGCAGGGGAGTCTCAGTCTGGAAAGGAAGGCAGAATTGCTGGTTCAGTCTCAGTGAACTGAACAGTCAGTGGTCATTGTTTGCTGTGACACTGACAGGCTGCAGACAGTCCTCTCCAATTGGACTTGGACTAAGATGGTTGAACTTGAGGAAAAAGGAATAGGAGGGATTGGGCTGGGGCCTGGGTAAAAATCAATATTTGGCACCACCTGGCAGCAGTGGTCTGTCTGTGTCATAATTCAACTCTGCATGAGGGTGAGCAGCTGAGTGTTATTGTCTTGTGCCTGTCACAGTCCTCCTGTCCTGTCCATACACAGTCCATACAAGTGTCTGTCCATCCATAAAGTATAAATAAAAAGGCTATCTCAGACCATGGAATTTTAAAGTGGTCTGCTGTGTGTGTGTCATAATCAAGTGAATAGGCTGTGCCCTGTCTGTGGGTGCCTGTGAACTCTGTGTGAGTGAGGGTGAGCAGCTGAGTCTCATTATCCAGCCTGTCACAGTCCTTCTGCTCTGTTCATACAGTTCTTTGTCCACCCAAATTGGACCAAGAACAGAACACAAATACAAATAAAGTCAAACTGTTCATATTTAAGAGAGGTCTGTTGTGTCAAAACAAAGTGAAGTAAAGTGGTTGTCGAGTGCTATACTGACCCCCACTCGCTTTCAGTGATATTTGTATTACATTACATTCTGTGCAGTAACTAACAGTGAAATCTGTTCCAACTTCTAAGTCAACACAAGAAAAACACACATTGTAACATAAAATGGACAAGTTTTTGTTAAAAAATGGGCTAAGCAGAGTGAAGCAAGCAGCAGTACAACAGTACCAACAAGTGACGTAGAAATTTCTGAAGCTGAGGAAACAGCAGCTGCACAAGTTCGCATTGCTAGGGATGTAGATGTGGTCGATGTTGAGGAGCCATGTAGCAACAGCACTCTGGCTATAAAAGAAGAACCAAGACAGGAATCATTAGTAGTCTCAGACTCCAAGAAAAAAGGCAGAACCTTTCAAGAAAGGTGGATTGACAGGTTCAAATGGTTACTTTATGATTCAAATAAAAAAAGACCTTCTGTTCAGTGTGTAAAGAGGCAAGAGAGAAAAATCTGCTCACATTTTCTACAAAAGCTGATGAAACATTCACAGTTACTGGTTATAGTGCATGGCATAAGGCAATAGAAAGATTCGAATCCCATGAGAAAAGTGACTGTCACAGGGAGGCTGTAATGAAAAAAATGCAGGTCAAGCAAAATGTGTACTGAATTATGTCTGATGCCAGTAGGCAGCGAGCAGTAGATGCAAGGATTGCACTTTTGAAAATGATGACAACTTTAAGATTACTGGCCCGACAGGGACTTGCTATCAGGGACCATGCAGATGACAGCTACAATTACATACACGTGCTAAAAGTGCGAGCCACTGATTGTCCACAGTTGCAGCAGTGGTTGTTAAGGGATAACTATAGGTGGTTGTCTCATGACATAATGAATCACATGTTGGACATTATGGGACAAGATGTGCAAAACACAATTGCTTCCAAAATCAAAGCAGCTCAGTATTTTGCTATAATGATGGATGAGACGACATACATTACTGTTCAAGAGCAAGTCTCAATATGTCTTAAATTTGTCATTGAGGATTTCGGAATTGAAGAAGCATTTTTAGGATTTCATGAAATACCAGCTGTAGATGCTGCTACACTATTCAGTATCCTGAAAGATGTTCTGCTACATTTTGACTTAGATATACATAAATGCTGGGGTCAATATTATGATGGGGCTGCTATTATGGCTGGGATTCATTCTGGTGTGGAGGCTAGGCTAAATGCTATTGAGCCTAGGGCCTTTTTTGTACATTGTTTGGCACATTCTTTGAACCTTGTAGTACAGGACTACATCAGCAAAATACAAGAATGTCGAGACACGCTAAATCGGTTGCAGGAACTGATAACATTCATTAGAGACTCTCCAAAACGACTAACTTTTTTTGAAAACATACAAAGTGGTATGGAAGACACTAGGCCTGGCTCTTTATGACCATTTGCACCAACAAGATGGACAGTCAGGGCGAATAGTTTAAATTAAATTCTAGAAAACTATTTAGCATTATTGGAATTTCTGGACAGTGTGTCCTCAGAGAATACTCGGGAGTGTGGGGCAAAAGCAGGAGGGTTCTTGGCACAGCTACGATTATTTAAAGGATTTTTCTTCTTGAGTCTTCTCTTAAAAATTTTCCCTCACTATGACAGCGTAAACACAGCCTTTCTAGCAACCTCTCTTCAATTTCTAAAAGCTAATTGTATGATTCAAATTCTTCTTGATACTATGCAACAATACAAAGGACAGTTTGACAACTTCTGGAGTACAGTGGAAGGAAGAGCTGAGGAACTTCAGTTAGATGAACCAGTTCTTCTGCGTCAACGCAAAGTTCCTCGTCATATAGATGATGGCTCTCAATCGGTTACTGATGCATCCCCAAAAGACCACTTCTGGAGATTATTTTTCCAAGTGATTGATCAGGTTGTTCTTACACACAAAGATAGATTTCAGACTCCAGTTCAGAAGCTTATGTTAGATGCAGAACAATTTGCAATAGGAAAAGGGCCATTAGATCCCATATCTAATTTTTATGGCAATGATTTAGATGCAGGGTGTCTGCAACTACACCGTGATATGTTCATTGACATAACAAAAGCTAGTGGGAAAGCTGTTGATTCACTGCACGATGTGTACTGTGTCATCACAGAAAAACAAGCCATTCATGATTTACTGCCAGAGTTTGTAAAATGTATTCTGATCTTACTGACAGTACCAGTATCAACTTGAACAGCTGAGCATTCTTTTTTGGGACTCAGGAGACTTGAAAACATATCTTAGATCAACAATGTCACAGAGACGCTTAAATAGTGTTGCTCTGCTTCACATTCTTCAGGAACATACTGATGCATTAGACATGGACAAAATAGCTGATGAGTTTATTGGAAGAGCAACAGTTCACAAGAACACCTTCTATATGATCAAATAATGTGTAATCATTCATGGCATTTGCAGTTATGTTTACTATTGAAAATCATCAGCAACTGTCTCTAACAACTCACAATTACTCCTGCTTTTGACCTGGCTAGTCCTAAAAAATTCTAATACCATTACACTGACACATGCTTCCCCCTTCCCCTGGTTGTTTCTGAAATGAGCTCTGCTCATGGTACCTTTCCCGGTTATCAACTTTAAAATAAATAAATAATGTGCTAAGTGAATCCTTCGAGCACCTGGTGGCATCAAAGAGCCCTTCAGGGCACTCTTCCATGTCTTTTTGCACCACCTGGAGGTATCAAACAGCCCTCCAATGGAAGAGTGCCATGGAGGGCTCTTTGATGCCCATGGGTGCTCTAAGGGTGTCCTTTGTGATTTTAAGATACAGCATCACCACTCCACAGGGTGAGGAGTGCCCTCTTTGTTGCTTCCAGGTGCTGCAAGAAGACATGGAAGTTCCTTGTCTTTCTGCAGCACCTGGTGGAGGTAAACTAAAATCTTAAAGAGCATCCTTTTACAGCACCTGTATGCATCAAAGAGCCCTCCAGTGCACTCTTGCATACTGTGGAGTGGTGACACTGTCTGCAACCTAAAATCACAAAAGACATCCATACAGGCACCTGGGGGCATGAAATGGTCCTCCAGGGCACTCTTCTATGTCTTCGTGCAGTACCTGGATGCATCAGAGAGCCCTCTAGGGCACTCTTGTACCCTGTGGAGTGGTGGCACTGTACCCTAAAGTCACAAAGGGCATCCTTAGAGCACCTTGGAGCATCAAAGAGCCCTTTATGGCACTCTTCCCTTGGAGGGCTCTTTGATGCTGCCAGGCTCTGTAAGAAGAAATTTAGGAGTGCCCTGAACAGCTCTTTGATGCCTCCAGATTCTGCAAGTAGACATGGAAGGAAGAGTTTCCTGGAGGGCTGTTTGATGCCTCCAGCTGCTGTAAGTAGACATGGAAATTGCTTGTCTTTTTTCAGCACCGAATGGAGGCAAACTAACTTCTCAAAGGGCATCCTTTTAGCACCTAGAGACATCAAAGAGCCCTCCAGGGCACTCTTGCACCCTGTGGAGTGGTGGCACTGTCTGCAACCTAAAATCACAAAGGACATCCTTAGAACACCTGGGGGCATGAAAGGGCCCTCCAGGGTACTCTTCTCTGTCTTCTTGCAGCACATAGAGTTATCAAAGAGCCCTCAAACCCAGGGAAGAGTGCCATAGAGGGCTCTGCAATGCCCCCAGGTGCTCTAAAGATGTCTTTTGTGATTTTAGGGCACAGCACCACCACTTCACAGGGTGCCAGAGTGTCCTAGAGGGTTTTTTGTAGCCTCCAGGTGCTGAAAGAAGACATGGGAGAATGCCCGAGGGCTCTTTTATGCTTCCAAGTGCTGCAAGAAGACATAGAAGAGTGCCCTGGAGCATTATTTTGTGCCCCCAGTTGCTCTAAGTGTGTTCTTTGTGATTTTAGGTTGCAGACAATGCCACCACTCCACAGGGTGCAAGAGTGCACTAGAGGGCTCTTTGATGTCTCCAGCTGCTAAAAGGATGCTCTTTAAGATTTTAGTTTGCCTCCATTCGGTGCTGAAAAAATACAAGACTCTTCCATGTCTTCTTGCAGCACCTGGAGGCATCAATGAGCCCCCCAGGGCACCCTTGCACCCTGTGGAATGGTAGCATTGTCTGCAACCTAAAATCACAAAGGATCTCCTTAGAGCACCTGGGAGCATGAAAGAGCCCTCCAGGGCACTTTCTGATGTCTTCTTGCAGCACATGAAGGCATCAAAAAGCCCTCCAAGCCAGGGAAGAGTGCCATGAAGGGCTCTGTGATGCCCTGGTGCTCTAAGTATGTCCTTTGGGATTATAGGGTAGAGCACCACCACCACTGAGCATGGTGCAAGAGTGCTCTATAGGGCATTTGTTGCCTCCAGGTGCTGCATGAAGACACAGAAAAGTGATCTGGAAGGCCCATTTATGCCCCCAGGTGCTCTAAGGATGTCCTTTATGATTTTAGGTTGCAGACAGTGCCACCATCCCAAAGGGTGCAAGAGTGCCCTGGAGGGTTGTTTGATGCCTCCAGCTGCTAAAAGGATGCATTTTGAGATTTTAGTTTGCATCTACCAGGTGCTGAAAAAAGACAAGAAACTTCCATGTCTTCTTGCAGGGCCGTCCTCGAGGCATCAAAGAGTCCTCCAGGGTACTCTTCCATGTCTTCTTGCAGTTGTAGCACATGGCTGGAGGCATCAAATAGCTCACAAAGTGCACTCTTCCATGTCTTCTTGGAGCACATGGAGGCATCAAACAGCCCTCCAAGGCACTGTTGCACCCTGTGGAGTGGTGGCACTGTAGCCATTACTAAGGGCATCCTTAAAGCATGTGAGGGCATCAAAGAGCCCACCACCCAGGCACTTTTCCATGGGTCCTTAGCTGGAGGCATCTAAGAGCCCTTCAGGATACACTTCCATACTGTTGAGTGGTGGCACTGCAACCTAACATCAGTACTCTGACATGCATGCAAAACTGAGAGCATGAAAGATCTCTCCAGGCAGGCACTCTCTTATTGATCTTCGCACCTGCTCAGGTATCAAATAGCCCCCAATGGCACTCTGGAATCCTCTACATTGAAGTAGTTGTGATGGTAGCATACTCATTCCAAAATATATCAAAATAATCCCCAAAATGCACCAGAAAGCATGAAAAACCCTATAGCTTATAGGGGCCTAGGTGGCCCCCAGACCCCCGGCTTTTTATTAGGACTCTGAGCACCCACAAACTTTTTTTAAACTTGGCACCCCTGATTCAGTACATGGTTGCAGTGAGTCTTTCAAGAAAAGTACGGATATAGTTCAGTAATACACTACTTAGACAACTTCCTCCTGATTCCTGATAGAGGAAGGACAGACTGAGACTGAGAGGATGCTATGGGATTTTGTGACCATGTGCAAGGAATTGCGGGTATAGCTAGCCCTGGAGAAGATGGAGAGACCCAGCCAGAGGCTGGATTTCCTAGGAACTGAGATAGATACAGAAGGGGAACTGTTCCACATGCCAGACAAGAAAGTACAAAAGCTAAAATCCCTTATACAGATGGTGAAAACTCGGAGGTGAGTTCAGCTCCAGCAAGTGCAGCAACTCATGGGACACCTGAATTTTGCATGTAGGGCTATAGCACCAGGCTGCACATTCACATGATGCCTAGCTAGGCAATGAAAGGGGCATCCAGGCCACACCATTAGGTGGATATCTCAAAAGGTACTAGGGAAGATCTAGAGGTTTGTGAGGGTTTCTTGTGGACTTACAATGGTAAGACCTTTTAGCAGGAGGACTGAGTGTTTAATATGGATTTGCAATTGTATACAGACATATCAGGAGGTTTTGGGATGGGAGCCTACTTTAGGGATAAGTGGTTTGTGGGAGCTTGGCCCTCAGAATGGACTAGGGCAGGGACCACCAAGGACATTACCTTTTTAGAAATGTTCCCCATATGGGTAGCAATGATAGTATGATAGAGGACCTTAGGAACCAGAGGGTCACATTTTGTAGCGACAACAGGGCCATAGTGGACATATTGAACAAGAGAGGAGCCATGTCTGAGAGGGTGATGAGGGTCCTAAAACAATTGGTGTTACCAGGGCTGTCATTAAACCTTTCATTTAGGGCCAGGCACATAGACAGCATGGATAATATAATAGTTGACTGCCTCTTCTGCCAGCAGATGGACAAGTTTTGTGCTATCACCCCAGGGGCAGAACACAGGCAAACAGCAGTCACAGGGTACATGTGGAAGATTGGGCTGCAGGAGCTGAGCTGTTGTTTTGCAGCTCCTGATCACCCCAGACACTGAAAGCTTATGAGGCCTTATGGAAGGTATTGCAAGCATTCAGAGAAGGAAATGGCTTTGAGGTAAGTGGGGTGGTAACAGGAGATCAAGTAGTGAAGTTCATAGTATCAGACTGGAGGAATAAAGTAGCACATGCAACCATGGGGGTCCACCTGGCAGTGATAGGGAAGGTTTGCAATCTAAAGGGGTGGGAGGACCCCACCAAGACCAACCTGGTTAGGGGCGTGATGCAGGGGTGGTTACAGGTGGGGGAAAACCCAAGGACAGCAGGAGGCCCATCACAGAAACACTGTTGGCTGGTATCATGAAGGCACTTTGCAATTTGTGTTGGTCCAGCACTGAGGCCATATTGTTCCATGTGTTATATGCCACCATGTACGGAAGTGTCTTTAGGGTTAGTGAGGTAGTGGGTCACGGAAAATGGGACACTTCAGCAGGTTTACGGTGGGAGGACACGGTGTGGGCCAGTGACAGGGTGACAGTGATTATAAAATGCTCCAAGACAGACCAGACAGGAGTGGGAACAAGGATTACATTGCAGAGACATTGGGTCAGCTCCATCTGTACAGTGGAGGCGCTGTCAGTATATGCTATGGTGAGTCCAATGGACAAAAACCCACTACTGTTTATACATGGGGACCAGTCTCCAGTAACGTGCATGCAGGCAACAGCTATACTCAAAAAATACATGGTGTTCCTGGGGGAGGACCTGAGTGGTTTCTTGTCGATTCCTTCAGAATAGGGGTGGCATCAGAAATGCCTGCCCAAGGTGGTCAGAGGAAGCAATTAGGGTGAAAGAGCGATGGCCATAAGGTTGTTTAAAGAGATATGTATGGAATGATGCTTGATGATGATGCTGACCATGTTTTTTTTTCTCTCCCTTACAAGCAGGTGCAAATTATCTATAATAAATTAATTGGGGGGGTTCGAAGAAGGAAGTGGTAGTAGACAGGGATCAAAGAAAAATGACATGGGGGAGGGAGGATGAACCACAAAAAAGGATGACTAACATGTGTGTTTGGTTTATGATTTTCAAAGAGGTCAGGCGAGGCTAGAGGTGTGGATTTGTGGACACTCATTTGTCCACTGGGCCGAAAAGTGGCCATCCAGGAGACTTGGGTAGCTATACTTGGACCCAAAGTGCATCAAACTGATGTGGAAAGAAATGAGAGGGATGAGATGGGTGCAGCTGCTACTCTGCTGCGGGAAATGAAAGGAGAACACAGATGCCTAGACATGATTATCATCCATCTGGGAGGGAATGATTTGGGGATCAGACCCTGGCTGGACATTTTCTTCCAGATAAAGGAGCACATAACAAAGATACCTCTGATTTGGTAGTGGAACCAGTCGGATGGTCTGACCATCATTCCATTGGGTTCAGTTTTGGGGCCACCTCTATTAGGCCAGCACCTATGGAGATGGTCTGGTACCGCCCTTTGAGGGGCATTTCCCCAGATGGCCTGATGGCGGTGCTGGACCTGTCAGGTTTACCGAGTGATTGCATGGACCCAGGGGACTTGGTACTTGCCTATAATAAGGCAGTAGCAGGGGCCCTTGATTCCATTGCTCCTGGTCGTGTTCATCCCCTCACTCTTCGCCCTAGGTCTCCTTGGTTTGATGAGACTCTAAGGGAGTTGAGGAGAGTTGGACGAAGATTAGAGAGACGTTGGTGGAGATCGGGCCTGGATTGTGACAAACTTAGTTTGATGGATCATTATGTGGTCTATCAATCAGCAATCTCTCGTAAGTAGGCAGAATTCCTATCCAGAGAGATTGCCGCTCACAGAATAGACCAGCTCAGCTTTTCTGGACTGTGGACAGATTGTGCAATCCAATCTGTCTTCAGCCCGGAAGAGCCTTTTCTCAAGAATGGTGTGAGGAGTTTGCTCAATTCTTTTCAGATAAGGTTGCCACAATCAGGTCCGATGTCTGCTTGACCCTCCCTAGTAGGAGTTGTGATGGTAAACAGGAGAAGTCGGACACCCGTTTTGTGTAGTCCGACTTCAGCCTTCCCACAATCAATGACATTGTGATGGTCATCCGATTACTGAGTCTGACCAACTGTGGTTTGGACCCAGGCCCTACACATCTCCTAGTGGGCTGTGTAGATAACATTGGCCTAGTCCTGGCTTAGATAGTCTGGAGGTCTTTGGAGAGGGAGATTTTTCCAAATCCTCTGAAGGAGGCTATGGGTCAGCCTCTTCTTAAGAAGCCCTCCTTGGACCCGGACTGTCTGGCTAACTACAACCCGTCTCTAATCTGCCCTTTGTGGGAAAGGTTATTGAGAAGGTGGTCGCATCATAGTTGGATGATTATTTGACCAGCCACGATGTCTATGATTCTCTCCAGTCTGGATTTAGGAAGAGACATAGTACCGAGACAGCCCTTGTCCGGGTACTAAATTACCTCCTAATAGTGAGAGATCAAAGGACCTGTTCCATCTTTTTCCTTCTTGATCTCTCTGCGGCATTTGGCACCATGGACCATGGTGTGCTACTGGAGCACCTGTGGTTTATCTGTGGGCTGTCAGGTACCGTCCTCAGTTGGTTTCGATCGTTTCTCGAGGGTAGGACCCTGAGGGTGGTGTCTGGGATTTTTTCCTCAACATCATTCCCCCTATCCTATTGGGTGCCGCAGGGCTCCATTTTGGCACCCATGTTGTTTGCGGTGTACATGCTGCTGTTGAGAGCGATTATCAGGCAGTACGGTTTGAGTTTTCACTGCTATGCAGATGATACTCAACTGTACATGTCCTTTGTGCCTGGCCAAGATGCTGCCTTTTCAGTCTTTAACAACTGTCTGGTTGAAATCCAGGACTGGATGAATGTGAGTTGGCTGTGGTTGAATCCGGAAAAAACTGAGGTGTTGGTCGTGGACCTAGGTCGCCGGGAGGTGGATTTGTTGGCAGGATCTCCCTTGGGCTTATGGCTTGGGGGTATTCAGCTAACTACCTCAGACTGGGTGCGGAATCTGGGCGTTGTATTTGATAACTGTTTGACACTTAAATCACAGGTGTCGGCAGTTGTCAAAGCCTTTTTTTACCACCTGAGGTACATCGCCCGGGTGAAGCACCTGGTTCCTCCTGACAATCTTCCTACTCTGGTCCATGCCTTCATTACCTCCCGTCTTGACTACTGCAATTCCCTTTATCTTGGCTGCCAGGGGTTGATATTCACTGCTTGAAGCTAGTGCAGAATGCGGCAGCCAGGCTATTGACTGGTTCCTCTAGGTCCAGTCATATAATGCCTGTGCTCCACGGACTGCATTGGCTGCCAATATGCTGATGCATCACCTTTAAGGTTGGTTTGCTGACCTACAAGGCCCTACATGATCAGGGACCTGGCTACCTGAAAGATCTCCTTCGTCCCTACTGTCCCTCCCGCTCTCTCCGATCCACTGATGAGGGATTGCCAGAGATTCCTAGGGTTTGTTTGAAGACCTCTGGGGCCAGATCTTTTAGCTTTATGGCCCGACCCTGTGGAATTCTCTGCCTCGTCAGGTACGAGATTGCACGACTGTCCAAACTTTTAAGGGGGCACTAAAAAAATATCTTTTTAAACATGCGTATAATGATTTTTAAATGTTATAAGGTCTGGATTAATGTTATTGTTTTAGTAATATTGTTTTTATTATGTTATGTACAGGTGCCTTGGTTCTGGAAAGGTGCCTTTTACAAATAAACTTTTGATTGATTGATTGATACAGGAGTGGTGGCCAGAGGTTACTCTGGTGTGGTCAGATATGATACCCAGGAGGCTATGGAGACATGCTCATAGCCATAGAGCAGTAGAGAAGGCCAGAAGGTGCATGAATGCCAGAGTGAACAGGTTATTTATGGCCTATGGGGCACAAACAATACCAAGGGGCATAGAGGAGCATGTGGATGAATATTATAAGGGGGGATGGCGTGCACCTCTTGGGGTTGGGTCTGGCCCTCTTTAATTCAGAGATAGCAGACGTGATTGAGCCCTGGATGTAGAAAATATTGGCTTAAGGAAGGGGAGGCTACCATCCATTGCAAGTGGGAGGTGGCCTAGTAGAAAATAAGGGAGGTTAGAAAGGGTGTGGAGGAATAAAAGAAATAATAAGAAAAGATCCTGGACATCACAAGAAGATGGAGGGGTACGAGTGTACACTTGGACCCTTGCAGACAATGAAGAGAAAAGCAGCCCCCAGATGTTCATCCTGGGGGAAAAGAAGAAAAGTTTAATGGTCTTAAAAAGTGAAAGTGATATAATGTAAACAGAATACAGAGAATGTTGAGTATGTATGTATGGTATATGGAGTTGTTCTCAGTATGTAAATTTGGCAATATGGATTGATTTGAAATGTGAAAAAGATGTTAAGAAAATGAATTGCCGAACTTGGCACCCACACATCTTTGTCCAAGTTTTCATTGGGTGGGATCTGAGGACAAAGTGGATTGCCCATTAAATGGGCAGACCCCGTTGTCAGCAGGCCCAGGCCAATGTGTGGGGAGTCTCAGGTTTCAGAGGCAGGAATATGGGGAGGGGGTTGGAAGGGAGGGTTGGGTCCAGGTGAGGTCACAAAAGGGGTAGGGCCTATGAGGGTATATAACATGAGGTGGCATGGAAAAATTGGCCAGTGGAAAGAGAGAGAGAGTTGAGCAAAAGCAGTGCTTAATTTGTGCCGGTGCTAGCCAGGGCTCAGCCCCGGCACCTCTTTTCATTCCGGGGCTGAGCCCCAGCACCTCTAACTTAAGTTCTTTTCTCCGACTGAGCTGACTCACAGTACTGAGTAGAGTAGTATACTCACAGTGTACTTGCCGAGCTTGCCACGCCAGACCGCAGTGACTTGTGCTCGTCCTCGCTACTTGCCGAGGCAGGGGGTGAGTTCGATGGCCGGTAGGGCTGAGCACGCTTCCATGCATCACCTGATCAACTGTTCTGTGGTCAGGTGGTGCATCTGTCTGTCAGGCAGCGCAGCGTAAATGTAGTGGGACAGATGGGGAGGAGTCAGAGTGACTACAGTTGGCGCCTTGCCGGGGTCGCTTTCGAGTCGTGTTGGTGTTGTTGCAGCAGCAGGGCAAAGCTGTGGCTAGGCTATAAGTTAAATACGCTCCGTCCGTCAGTCCTCACAAATTCTCGTCTGCACTGCACAAAAAAATGTTCTTGGGCGAGTGGGGCAACACAGGGCGAACTGAAGTTAGGGAATAGTGGTTTTTGGTGGCTGCTAAAAGGATCAAAGTCGGGCATCACGGGGTGGGGTGGCTGGGAATAGAACGAGTGGGCCGACCGAGCACCGAGGTGGTGAAACTGCAGCCGCAGCAGTGGTGGGAAAGTAGCTGCTGGTGCTGGGCTTCTAGCTGGAGCCTGAGGGAGGAGAGGAGGAGGTTCAACTAAGGAACTTGGAAGCCAGGCTGCTGACTGAGGCAGCAAAATTTATCATTCGGGGTGCTAAAATGGAGTGCTGAAGAATGCAGCTTGAAGCAATTTAGGAAGAAGTAACAATCAGAAGGGCCAGGCAGGCAGCATTAAGGCAACTTAACTTACTTGGGATTCAAGGAGAAGTCTGTGCACAGTGCATTTGCAGGGCAGAACAGAAGAAGCAGCCTCTGCTTCAGGCAAAAGACTTGAGACTTCACTTACTACCTACCTAATAAACAGAAATAAATAAGTAGTAAACCACAAAAAAAAAAAAAACACAGTAAAGTGAAGAAGCAGAAGACAGACTGCATTAAAGCTGATAGGTTCAGTCTGTCTGTCTGGATTTGACTATTATTTTTACTTAAAGGTTTTCCTAGTTCTCCACAAGCTGAAGTAAAAATAACTCCCTTCCGGCCTTCCTGACTTCTTGGGAAAAACATTTTTGTCACCTGGACAGAGTCAGGATATTAGAGACTCTCACTCACCTTATTAAGCAACAATTTCAAGCAAGCCAGAGACTAGAGGCAGAGCAAAATTTAAGGCAGAGGAGCACGTGTGCGGAGTGCGAGCTTGGTTTAATTCTCACAAGTTCCACTTACATATAGCACATTACTGTGCGTGACATGGTGACAGTAACTGTCTTTGTCTCTTTCAAGGGGCTGGGGCTTGAATAAAAAAAAGGCTAATACAGGCAGAGGAGCACTTGTGCGGACTGCGAGCTGGATTTAATTCTCACAAGTTCCACTTACATATAGCACATTACTGTGTGTGACACGGTGACAGTAACTGTCTTTGTCTCTTTCAAGGGGCTGGGGCTTGAATAAAAAAAGGCTAATACAGGCAGAGGAGCACTTGTGCTTACTGTGAGCTGGGTTTAATTCTCACAAGTTCCACTTACATATAGCACATTACTGTGCGTGACACGGTGACAGTAACTGTCTTTGTCTCTTTCAAGGGGCTGGGGCTTGAATAAAAAAAGGCTAATACAGGCAGAGGAGCACTTGTGCGGACTGCGAGCTGGTTTAATTCTCACAAGTTCCACTTACATATAGCACATTACTGTGCGTGACACGGTGACAGTAACTGTCTTTGTCTCTTTCAAGGGGCTGGGGCTTGAATAAAAAAAGGCTAATACAGGCAGAGGAGCACGTGTGCGGACTGCGAGCTTGGTTTAATTCTCATAGTTCCACTTACATATAGCACAGTACTGTAAAAGGTGACACGGTGACAGTAACTGTCTTTGTCTCTTTCAAGGGCTGGGGCTTAATAAAAAAGGCTAATACAGGCAGAGGAGCACTTGTGCGGACTGCGAGCTGGGTTTAATTCTCACAAGTTCCACTTACATATAGCACATTACTGTGCATGACACGGTGACAGTAACTGTCTTTGTCTCTTTCAAGGGCTGGGGCTTGAATAAAAAAGGCTAGCCACCAGGCAGAGGAGCATGCGGGACTACGAGCTGAGTTTAATTCTCACAAGTTCCACTTACATAGCATTACTGTGCGTGACACGGTGACAGTAACTGTCTTTGTCTCTTTCAAGGGCTTGGCTTGAATAAAAAAAGGCTAATACAGGCAGAGGAGCACTTCAGTGGACTGGCAGCTGGGTTTAATTCTCACAAGTTCCACTTACATATAGCACATTACTGTGCGTGACACGGTGACAGTAACTGTCTTTTGTCTCTTTCAAGGGCTTTGGCTTGAATAAAAAAAGGCTAATACAGGCAGAGGAGCACTTGTCTGCGGACCTGCGAGCTGGGTTTAATTCTCCACAAGTTCCTTACATATAGCACAATTACTGTGCGTGACACCGTGATCAGTAACTGTCTTTGTCTCTTTCAAGGGGCTAGGCTTGAATAAAAAAAGCTAATACAGGCAGAGGAGCATTATGAAGCGGATCAAGTAGCTGGGTTTAATTCTCACAAGTTCCACTTACATATAGCACATTACTGTGCATGACACGGTGACAGTAACTGTCTTATCTCTTCAAGGGCTGAGGCTTGAATAAAAAAAGGCTAATACAGGCAGAGGAGCACTTATGCGGACTGTGAGCTAGGTTTAATTCTCACAAGTTCCACTTACATATAGCACATTACTGTGCGTGACACGTGACAGTAACTGTCTTTGTCTCTTCAAGGGCTTTGGCTTGAATAAAAAAGGCTAATACAGGCAGAGGGAGCACTTCAGTGGACTCAGAGCTGGGTTTAATTCTCACAAGTTCCACTTACATATAGCACATTACTGTGCGTGACACGGTGACAGTAACTGTCTTTTGTCTCTTTCAAGGGCTTTGGCTTGAATAAAAAGCTAATACAGGCAGAGGAGCACTTTGTGGGATCTAGTGAGCAGGGTTTAATTTCACAAGTTCCACTTACATATAGCACATTACTGTGCGTGACACGGTGACAGTAACTGTCTTTGTCTCTTTCAAGGGGCTGGGGCTTGAATAAAAAAAAGCTAAGTGAGATAGGCAGAGGAGCAGGTTAGATCTCTATTCATTTTGGAGACAGGCAGACAGCTGACACATAAATCCCAAAAAAATGTCTCATGGTCAAAAGAAAATATGGTCGTATTTTTTTAAGCCAGGAGGTAGTATGAATGAGGGTGAGCCAGTGACTAAGAGGAAGAAAAAGGAGAGTGATAAAACTACAGAAATGAATCTGAAGGATGTATCAGGTGCCACTGTTACATGTGTCAGCAGTGCTACAAAAGAAAAGCAAGTTCATGATTTTGAAGGGAATAGTGTTGTCGAAACAGTTGTGCCAATAGTGACTTGAATCACAGAGCTCTGGTAGTGAAGATGAATTACATGAACAAGTTGTGGCTCATAGCAAACATTTACTTCCTGCCGGATGGACGTGTGAACAAAACATTTTTTCAGAGCAAATGCCGTGGTTAGTCATCAACGGATCAAATCTCGGTTGCAGTGTGTGTCAGCAAGTCAGTAACTTGGATCCTGAAAATCTGCTGAGAAGTGGTACAAGAATGGATCGAAACCTGTGTTACTTCATACAGTACCAATAAAAGCAAAGCAACAGAAATCACTCACGGAAAAGATAGGAGAACATGCACAACTAAGTCACATGTCACGGCTTCTCAGATTCTTGAGCAGTCAAAAGACACATTGCTGCAATTAGCTGCAAATGCACAGTCTGCCCAAATTGCAACTACGGACAGAATCTTCAGAACTGCTTATAAAGAAGCAAAGCGTAACCGCCATTCATACGGTTTTGAAGTAGAAATAGACTGTCAGCAGTTGAATGGACTAGACATGGGAGGATTTTGCATTCCAATGTGGCATGTTCTAACATTCAACATCACATTTCGTCTGAGATGAAGAAAAGTTGTTTGCCCAAATCACAGCGATTGCTCCTAAAGTGAGTCTTTTATCTTGATGAAGCTACTGCTTTAAACAAGAAGAGCGCTTTAATTGTGTACATGCAACTGATGTTACCTGGCATGGAGTCTCCTACTAATTTATTTGTGGACCTTGTGGAGCTGCAGGATCTGACTGCCGAGGAATAGTGAACAGTTTATTGTCTGCGCTGGAAAAATTAACATAAATGAAAACTTTCTTGCCAAGTGCCTGGTAGCAGTTGCTTGCGATGGAGCTTCAGTGATGTTTGGATGCAATACAGGTGTCGTGAAGCGTTGCAAGACATGTTTCAAATATCATAGCATGGCACTGCTCTGCTCATCACCTAGAGCTTGCAGTCAATGATGTCATGAAAGATGTTGGAGCTACTAATCACTTTAAAAGTTTGTTAGACAAGCTATATTCTCTTTGTAGCACATCTGGGAAAAATAGGTTAGAGCTGAAGGAATGCGCTGAAGCACTTGACATTCAGCTTTGCAAGATAGGTAGAGTGTTAGACACCCGGTGGGTTGCGTCAAGCTTTAGAACAGTAGAGGCTGTTAGGAATGCTTACCCTGCTCTCTATAAGCACTTCACATCTGCGGCTAATGACATTTCTCGTGACAGCACAACACGCAAAACCTACTCTGGTCTAAGCAAACGGTTGTCATCTATTCAGTTTGTCAGCAACCTTGGAATTATGTATGATGCCCTACAGGAGTTGTCAGAGTTATCTCTTGAATTGCAACATTGCGATTGTACAATTGTTGATGCACACCCGAGCTATCTGCCGCCAAATAGTGGTATTCGACGCAATGGTAGAAAAACAAAGCACATTTTTGTCACAATGTGAGAAAGCCATAGAAGAAAGGATGTTTCAGGGTGTCCTATTGCATGAAGGAAATGTTTGTGACAAGAAGATTCACCCAGGACAATTTTTCTGCAGCTTAGCAGACAACTTACGAAAAACGTATGCTGTCTACAGGAGGCACAACTGGTGACAAGACTGGATATGAGAATCTGATCACTGAAATGAAAGTGCTATATAAGCAGTACTGGCCCGATGAGCTACCTACACTGTATGGAAAAAGTGAGATTGAATCTCTTTGCAGAAAATTTGCTATTGGTACTACTCGTGAAACCATTCGGGCATACAGGGTGTACAAGGAGTCAGGTGGTAAAGAAATTCAGGAGCAGTATAAGTACCTCTTGACAGCCGTGAGCAATATTGCTATCTCCAGTGCCAGTGTGAGCGAGGCTTTTCCAAATGAACCTCATATGCACATCAACACGAGCATCAATGCTTATTGAAACTATTTCATCATTACTATTCCTGAATCTAGTCGGCCCACCATTAAAGAAATTCAATCCATCCCTTATGTTCGCTCATGGCTTGCCAAAGGGCACAGATCAGCCAATGATACACAAAGTAAGGAAAGAAAACATGAGGATAGCCAGAGAAATATGGAAATTCTATGGTCTTTTCTCGATATATGAAGAACAAACCAAACCAAACTCAAATTTCTTTCTGCAACCTACAAAACTGGTGTAGCAACATGGATGGTTACTTAATGGTATTTGTAGCTTAATACAGAAACTGTTTTTTGGCTAGCAGGCAGCAGCTGAAACAGTGCGTTATATACTCTTTTCTTTGTGCTACACTTCCACCATGCATTACCACACACATCAAATTACTGTAGTATTTTGTGCAAGCATCCATCATAAAGTAATGGTGGCCTAGCTACCACCACCATCCATTACATCATGATGGATACTTGCACAAAATATTATAATAACTTTGATTAAGGAACATTAGTGTCTCTTACCTGGTCAATCCAAGCTGGGATTAGCTATTCATCAAAACTGAGTCTGTTCCTGAGGAATTCCTGCAAAGGAAAACAAGAAATTTAAACAGGACACAAAGAAACAAGGGTTGGATTTAAACCACTTGTAAATCATCAAATTAAAAAAGTGTTTATACTTATCTGATAAGGCAATTAAGACATGTCAAGACCTGTAAAATAAAAGAGAGGTAACTAAATAAAATCTTCTAGAAAAATATATTTTTTTAAAAAAGACAGATGGTGCAATGCTAGACATTTTAATATCCTGTTCTGATGAGGGCCCCCAGATACTCCTGGGTTTCAGATGGTCTGTTTTGAGTATTGTGGCTTTTATTGAAGATAGAACACACTTCTGTACAGGTTCCTAGTACCTCCATGTTGTTGCTTAATAAGGTGGCGAGAGTCTCCAATATCCTGACTCCATCAGATGATAAAAAATGTTCCCCTAGGAGTCAAGGGAGCATCCCCTTGATTATAGGGGAACATTTTTCCATCGGACGGAGTCAAGATATTGAGACTCAAATTCACCTTATTATAAGCAACAACATATACCAATGGCATCTAGCAGGGTACAACTTTGCCCAATGCCTGGTATTGTATGGTGTGCATGGTGGCCTGGGGTTCGATAAGTATTAGACCATGTCAATGTGATATTATAAAATGTTCTTACTTCAGCAGCTAACCTCCCATTCTAACAAATTAATTGCTGCAGGAGCATAATTAATGTTATAGGTAGGCCAGAAGCCCTTGGGTTTTGGATGCTCTGTGGTGAGTTTGGGGGCTTTTATTGAAGATAAAGCACACTTCTGTTACAGGTTCCTAATAGGAACCAGTAACAGAAATGTCTTTATCTTCAATCAGGGAACATGTAACAGAGTGTGTTTATCTTCAATTAAAGCCCCAAAGCTCACCACAGCACTCTAAAACCCAAGAGCTTCTGGGGCCTTCCGTACCTCACACCCCTGGCCTTTGGATCACAGTACCTTGCCATAGCTTCTACATGCCCATGATCCTTTAGCTGTAAAACCTTTTCATGCTTCAGTTTTAATTGGTTCTTCTATTACTTGTACCATGCTAGATGTTATGTGGTACATTTTGTTGCTTAGTAAGGTCAGCCACAGTCTCCAATACCATAACTCCAGTATAAAGGGCAAGATGCTGTGAATTGACCCAAAGCCAAAAGGCCAGGGTCTGGGAGACAGTAGGCACCAAAGCTCTTGGGTTTCGATTCAGATACTCTGTGGTGAGTGTTTGGCCAGGTTATATATTGCACATAAAACACATTTCTATTCTTTGCCCCCAAAAAATTCTTCCCTTGGATTCAGGGATAGGGAACCTGGCACAGAATAGAAATGTGTTTTATCTGCAATATAACCCATCCAAAACTCACCACAGAGCATCTAAAACCAAAGAGCTTCTGGGGGCCTACCGGCCCCCAGATTCCTGGCCTTTGGTTCAATTCACAGCATCTTGCCCTTTATACAAGCCCACAGTCCTTTACCAGTGGTCAGCCAGACTCTACAATAATTGACTCTACCCCCCAAAACAATTCTTACCCAGATTCAGGGGTAGGGAACCAGACACAGAAATGTGTTTTATCTGGAATATAAATATACCCCCCAAATTCATTACAGAGCATCTAAAACCAAAGAGCTTCTGGGGGCTTACAGCCCCAGACCCTCAACATTGGAGCCAATTCACAGCATCTTGCCATTGCATTATACTACATGCCCAGCCATGATCCTTTATCAGTGCCCGTCAGCCAGCTCTCCAACCTGACTCCACCCCAAAAAAAAAAAATTTTTTCCCTGGATTCAGGGGCAGGGAGCCTGATATAGAAATGTGTTTTATCTGCAATATAACCCCCAAAACTCACCACAGAGCATCTAAAAACCCATAGCTTCTGGGGGCCTGGCGGCCCCCAGACCCCTGGCTTTTAGTGTTTGGACTCAGAGCCCTGGCAACTCTTTCTTTACAAATTAAGCACTGAGCAAAAGGGGTATATAACGATTGTAAGAGAGGAGAGCTCACATTTTGCTACTGAGACTTTCCACCCACCCACCTCAAAAAAACAAAGAAAGTATTGGGAAAACAAGTGAGGCAATGTGGTAGGGGGAGCACAGCAGCCTCGGGACAGCCAAAGGTGGATGGCAGGGGGAAGAATGAACCATGGAAAAAAGAAGGGGGGGGTTAGGAATGGTGGGGAGGGAGAAAAGAAATAATAAGAAAAGACCCTGGACATCCTAACATGGAGGGGTATGAATGTACACTCAGACCCTGGCAGAGAAAGAAGAGAAAAGTAGCCCCCAGATGTACATCTGAGGGCAGAAGTAGAAAAGTGTAATGGTCTTAAAAAGTCAAAGTGATATAATGTAAATAGAATAATGAGAGTGTTGAATATGTATGTATGGTATGTGATGTTGTTATCAATATGTAAATATTGGCAATATAGATTGATTTGAATTGTGGAAAAGATTTTAAGTAAATTAATTGCTGAACTGGGCACCCACACATCTTTGTCTGAGTTTTCATAAGGTGGGATCTGGGGACAATGGATAAAGTGTACCAGAGCCCCTCCAGACAACCTGTTACGTATTTCTTTAGAAAAAAGTGAAAAATGGGGTAACTTGGGATATAAAAAATCTTTATGGCTGACATACGTGCACTCCTTAATAAGAAATTTGAAACTTTCCCAAGCAACACACTATGTGCTACATTAGCTGGGATGCCAAATACTGCACACAGAAACATAGATTTTGATGGCAGATAAGGACTGCTTGGCCCACCTAGTCTGCGCATTTCCCTACCTACAGGATAAGCTGCAGATCCTAGTTAACCAACAGCCTATTTCTTCCTACCCACTACAGGAATTCCCTTATGTCTGTCCCATACATTCTTGAATTCTCCCACAGTTTTAGACCCCATAACCTCCTCTCGAAGGCTGTTCCATATGTCTGCCACCTTCTCTGTGAAAAAAATACTTCCTCACATTGCCCCTGAGCTGTCCCCCCTCTATCTTCAAATTGTGTCCCCTTGTTCTTGCACATCTCTTTTTCTGAAAGATGCTACCCTCTTGGACTTTGCTGATTCCATTGAGGCACTTAAAAGTTTCTATCGTATCCCCCCTTTACCTTCTTTCCTAAGGGTATACATATTAAGCTTCTTTAGTCTCTCCTCATATGGCTTCTCTTGCAGACCCTGCACCATTTTAGTTGCCCTCCTCTGGACTGCCTCCATTCTGTCTATGTCCTTAAGGAGATGGGGTCTCACCAACTGTCTGTACAGAGGGGTATACTAACACTGCAGCGACTCCCCGAATGCAAGGACCATCACAGCAACAGGATTTAGGCAAAATCCACACATTGCTGTGATGGTCTCTGCAAGTGCCCAAGACTGCCTCGCAGGGTGTATTGCCCTCCCCCGGTCCAACTCTGACTCGGAGTTAGAATCCTGGAGACTGGGGTGTGTGGGGGTGGAGCCCCCTACAATAGGGGTTCTCGGGGTGCAGCCCACGATAGAAAAATGGAGGCACCTCTGACACTGCATTGCCAACACTCGGCACTGTGGCTGTCACTGTCAGGGATGTCTCTGTGGGAGATGTTGTGGCAGCATGGTAAAACTGTACAGAGGGATAAAAACTTCCTGTTTTCTGCTGGTGATGCCTCTCCCTATACATCCCAGTATCCCACCAACCCTCCCTACTGCCTTCTCACATTGCTAGCCAACCTTTAGGTCATCTGATATGATTACCCCCAGGTCCCTTTCCATTTTTGTTATTGTTATTACTACCCCCCATCGTGTAATCTTCCCTTGGGTTTTTGTTTTCCAGGTGCATTATTTTGCACTCTTTGTACTGAATCCAAGCTGACATACTTCTGACCATTCCTCCAACCTTGCCAAGTCCCTTCTCAACCTTTCCACGCCTCCTTGTGTATCAACCCTGTTGCAGATCTTTGCGTCATCTGCAAAGAGGCATACATTTGCTTCCAGTCCCTCAGCAATGTCGCTTATAAAGACATTAAAAAGGACAGGATCAAGTACTGAACCCTGCAGTACCCCTCTAGTTACCTCCCTTTCTTCAGAGTGGACTCTGTTTACAATTACCTTCTGTGTCCTGTTGTTCAGCCAATATTTTACCCAGGCTACCACCCTGGGACCCACTCCCAGGCTGGTTAATTTGAGAATTAATCTCTTGTGTGGGACTGTGTCGAATGCCTTGCTAAAGTCTAGGTAGGCCATGTCCAAAGTCCCTCTCTGGTCTACTACTTTGGTCACCCAGTCAAAGAAATCGATTAGATTTGTCTGACATGACCTTCTCACTGTGAACCCATGCTGCCTTGGGTCCTATGTCCCACTGGCCTCTAGGTACTCAACAATTCTTTCCTTCAGAAGCGATTCCATCACTTTCCCTACCACATAGGTCAAACTGACAGGTTTGTAATTTCCTGCCTCTGTCTTGCTCCCACATTTGTGAAGGGAAAGCACACCTACCTTACTCCAGTCCTCAGGTACCATACCATCCTCCCATGATTTGTTAAAAAGGGTAGTCAGTGGTGTCACTAGTTCTCACCTTAATTCTTTTAGAATTCTGGGGTGAATCCGTCAGGCCCCATTGCTTTGTCCACCTTTAGTTTTAGGAGTTCTTTCAGTACCCTTTCTTCTGTGAAAGGACTGGGATCAACCCCTATCCAGAGTGCTTCTGTTAACTGGATTAGGTACCTCCCCCTTCTCCTCTTTTGTGAATACTGAGCAGAAGTATTTGTTCAGTATCCCTGCTTTTTCACTGTCCCTCTCTGTCCACCCACCATCCATTCTATTCAGCCTCACTATCTCTCCCTTTGTCTTTCTATGCTACCTGATGTACCTATAAAAGGTTTTATCCCCTTTCTTAACTAAGTTGGCTATCTTTTCCTCAGTTTGGGCCTTTGCTATTCTGACTTTCCTCCCTGCTTCCTTCTGCCTTAACTGGCACAGTTCTCTGTCCTGTTCCTTCTGTGTTTCCTTTTACTTCTTAAATGCTATTTTTTTCTTCCTAACCTTCCCAGCCACCTCTTTTGAGAACCATAGTGACTCTTTCTTTCATTTTGATTTGTTTATTTGCTTCACACAAAGGTTTGTTGCCTCGGTGATGGCAGTTCTGATGTTTCCCCATTGTTGCTGCACTCCTCATTCTTGCCTGTTAGCTAGTGCTTTTCAAAGGCACTCTCCCATCTTGTCAAAGTCAACCCTCCTGAAGTCCAGTACCCTCACTTTTGTATGGCTTGACTCTGTAGCTGAGTTTATCATGAACCACACTGTTTGGTGGTCACTTGTTCCCAGATGGCTACCCACTTCTAGATCTGAGATCCTCTCATTGTCTCCATTTGAGAGTATGAGGTCTAAGATTGCTCCCTCATGAGTGGGTTCCAAAACTAGCTGTCTGAGGCGTGCCCCCAGTAGGGCATCGAGAATGGCTCTGCTCTTGTCTGTGGCTGCAGCAAAGGTGCTCCAGTTAACATCTGGAATATTCAAGTCCCCCGTCAACAGAATCTCCTTTCTCTGCCATCCTAAGGATGCCTTCTATCAACTCCCTGCTCTTGCAACCTGGGGTATACAGAAAACTTATTTCATGTAACATTTGAATGTACTTTGTATATAAAAAATTTACATACATGGATATAAGGTATTTGAGGAGAGCTGAGTTACATCCCTGAGGAGCCTCTAATCTTTTTATTTACATTTCAGGATGAAATTACTATTAACTAATTAATGGAGAACTTTTTTATCATAAAACGGATTAGGAAATCTAAGCCTTTTAGATACAAATTGCGTTTGTATTTTTAATGAGATTTTACTGATTTTATTTTGTTCTTATTGTATTTTTACTGTTACATTTTTAATGTCTTTACAAAGAATGTATGACCTATGGTTGTTTTTGTAATGGCATGTGCCGATCTAATAAAGCTTGCTGCTACTATATTGAACAACTGCTCACACATCCTGAATAAATCTAAGGGACTCTATACTGACACCACATTTTTTATAGGAGATCATTACTCTATGGAAACTGAGAAGGGCAATGCAAGAATATCATAAAATGCCACTGTCACTACACTATGGGAAAACACTAAGGGGCACACTATAGGAGAGACATCACTACGCTATGGAAACATGCTAAACTATGCAAAAATATTTGCACTACAGAAGCACAAAAGACAACATAGAAACCTAAAGAAAACATAAATCCACCTAATGTAATATATATATATATTATACAATAGGGGTGTGTTGTATTTTGTTGACAATAAAATCATGTATTCTCACCCCAGCGACATAAATGGTTGATGACATAGCTACAGTGAAAATATTTACATTTACACATATTGCAGCTATTTCATCAGCCAATATTCTCACTCCAACAGCATGTCCCCAATGTAAGTTAGAGCTTCTTTTAAATGTGAAACTGAAATGTTTGAGGTACCTAATTATGCAGCTGGTCTGTATTCTTCATTCTTTGCATGCAGTTTCACAAATGCCAGAAGCCTGCAGCAGTACAGTCCTCACTGCATTAAACTGCACACAACCAAAACAGCACATTTCTGTACTACAAGCTGATGAATGGTCATGCAGTCTCTCACACTGCATCCAAACTGTAAACCTATCGGGTCCCATTTATGATCTCTGTGATAACAAACATAAAGAAAATCTGTCTACAGACTCCGACTCTGACTAACATACTAGTGACCTGCACAGCACACATATTTCCACACTGAAGCCTTCAATTCTTAATTTAATTTCTTCACATGTTACAGCAACCTAAACATGACTTCTTTAAATTGGAATTACTTACATGATATATACTCTGAAACAGTATAATTCTTGCTGTTGGCCTCAGTAAAAAATAAACCTGAATGTCTAAATGACAACTAAAGCACCTCGCACAATCGAAACTGCTTTCTCACCTATAGTTCCCATGGAGCTTCTCACAGACATTCCAAACCAAATAACGTATAAGCCAACTGCAAATGAAAAATTTATGCACAGCAGCATACAACAAAATTAAACACTACACATAATAAAATATAGGGAAAAAGGAAAATCACACACAGTATCTACAGGAAACCTCCTGGACATGTCCTGCCTACCAAAACACAACATCCAACCACGGATCACACTCACACACTCATCAGTCTATTACCACTCACTCACACACACAACAACCAATTGCATAAGATATACAAACCCCATTCATACCCATTCACTCACAGCAGCAACTCACAGCAACGGAATGACACAAGATAAAACAAAACAAATTAAAGCTTCCACACCTACTTCATAAATTGCGCGCATGATGTGCAGATCATGGGATATGCCAAATATTCTCACTCCTGCATCATGAGGCATGGGTATCTCACTCTGCAGGAGTAAGAATATTTTCATATCCCACTCTTGCCCATCATGTATCCCATATCCCATATCCCTTTGATAATGGGGAACTCCATTAATGCATCAGTTAGGGTTCCCATTACATTGGCAAAAGTACAGAAATTCAGCATTAGAGTTCCCAGCCCTACCACACCACCCACCACCCTCCACACACCAACAGCCATTGGAGTGTGTCTTAGGGTCATCAGTCTTAACTTTCACCCCATTCCACGTGTAAACAAGCAGACATTTTTTTAATTAAGTCAGCTTTATTGGTTTCCAAAGTACACATAACGTGAAACACAAAATATTAGAACAAGTCAATTTAAGCATATAAGCAAAAGTTCCATGTACCCACCTTCCCCCTCCCTCCTCCCCCACCCCATTCCCTTAAGGCATCAGAGTGTTTCTAACCTGAAAGGGTGCAGGAATTAACCAGTATTTGGCACAGGGTTAGTCTGCAACATATAGTGGGTGTGCATTTGCTCCCAGATTCTCTTATAACTTGGTAGGTGGTTGCGCAGGCTGGCAGTCATTTGCTTAGTTCACAAATTAAACAATAATTCCCTGTAACCACTCCATGTATGTAATTCTATCTGTGTCTTGCCAGTGATGTATTACTAATTTTTTAAGTGGAAGTGCTATAATAGCCATATCGTATCTACGTTGGCATACAGCCACACCTGCATAGTCACCTACTAAACATATTTCTGGCATGAAGAGCTCATCTAAGCCTAACGGGGGGTCAGTCTTTTGTCTAATGGTAGCCATAGTGAGGTGATTTGGGGGCATTCCTGAAATATGTGAAAGAGGGTGCCCTCTGCTTGCTGACATCTTATGCATTGTGGGGACAGGACTCTATCTATTTTATGGAGCTTCACCTGGGTCTAGCACATATATTATTGAGAAACTGAAACTGCATTAACCTCAACTGGTCTTGTGTAACATACATATGACAGTTCTTCCATATCTTGCCCCAGTCTAATTCTAGATGAGGAAACTGGGAGGTCCGATACCTGGAGGCACCATCCAAGGAAGGACAGGGTCTATCAAATAAACTAGCATAAATTTTAGAGACTGCATGGGGTAGCCTCACTATGAGAGACAGGGAGTGTAAAATTCCCCCAGTGTCTTTCTCATCCACTAATATATCTTTTTTGTTAATCAGGAGGTGTCAAATTTGGTAAATGTTGAAGATTTGAGATCTTTCTACATTATGAGTCCTTAGAATGTCTCCAGAAGAGCTGCAGACTCCTTCTGTGAAAATGTCTTTAGCACTTAACTCTGCTAACTGTGGGATCCAGTTGAGATTAATTGTTTCACCCCCATTTTAAAATTAGGATTTCCCATCAGTGGCTGGCTTAAGTCCATACTATGTTTGTATTTTAGGAAGGAGCAAAGCTGGGTATGGATCTGCACCAAGACTGCAATTGGGGTATTATGCAACCCAGGGGGGAAGATCCTTCAGTTTAATATGCATAAGAGCTTTTGGGGATATCCCTTCGAATAAATGAGCTCTTTCTCTACTTTAAGCCAAATGGGTACATATGGGAGTGCATTCAATTCCTCCAGTGTTGTAAGCCAGCACAGGTATTTACTTGCTTGGCTAGCCCAGTAGTACAAACCAACATGCGGCAACCTAAGAACCACCTGGGTTTAGAGGCAACCATTTTATGGTATGCTCTTCTCAGGGTTTAGCCAGCCAAATATAATCTGTGATAATAGCATGAATTTTTTTAAACCACTTAAGGGGTAACCATGAATTTAACATATTGAGCAGATAAACAAATTCTCGGTAAGAGGTTCATTTTCACCACACTAATGTGCCCCCCAGAGGGAAAGAGGAAGAACTTTCCTACAAGTTAGGTCCTCATGGATTATTTGTAATACTGCATCCAAGTTAAACTGCCCATTCTAAGGTTACTCCTAGTCAATTAATGCCTAAATATTTCATGCTGTGTTCATTCCATTGTAGTCTGGCTTCCACTATTTCACTCTTAAGTGTTCTATTATTTAGGGGAAAGACTAGAGTTTTGCCCAGGAGGTGAATTTTGTAGTTAGAGAATGAACTATATTCCTTAATGGTCTCTAATGTGGCCTGAATTGAAGTCTGTGGGTGGGATAAGTGCAATAATATATTATCCACATATGCTTGACAGCTTCGTCTCCTGGGTCCCCAACTTTATACCCTGTATCTCTGGGTTCCTTTTAAGTTTTATAAGTAGATGCTCTAAATAGATATTAAACAGTAGTGGTGATAATGGGCACCCTTGCCTGGTGCCCGAGTATAATGGAAAGGTGAAAGAAAAGACCCCGTTACAGTATATTAGGGTGCTTGGGTTCCTTTACAGGGTACAAATCCATTGGATGAACTGTGAAGGGAAACCAAACCTCTCCATGGATCAGAACAATAATTGTCAGTCAACTCAGTCAAAAGCTTTCTCCGCATCCAGGGACATCAAAATAGCCAGTTGATCTGAGTCCCTGGATACAGAAGAGGATGTGAGCTAGTTCATGCAAATGATCTGAGGAGATCCTCCCTACCATAAACCCCACCTGTTCTTGGTCTGTTATGGAAGGAAGTACTTTATTTAGCTTATTTGCCAATAGTTTGGCAAAAATTTTAATGTAGTAATTCAACAATGAAATTGGTCTGTAACTGGTAACTTTATATTCCTCCTTGCTGGGTTTATGTAAAACTACTATTAAGTCTTCAAGTGGTCGTTTGTCTATAGGGTTGGCTGAGAGCATACATTGGAACAGTTTGTGCAGCCAGGGAGCTAGTTTTTTTAGCATAAACCTTGTAAAACTTAGAAGAAAACTCATCAGTTCCTGGGATTTTGTCCGGTGGCAAAGATTTAATAACCATCTGGATATCAGCTTCCTCAAAGAGGACTACCAGTCCTGCCTTTTGGTCTTCTTTTAAAGTTGGCAATGGGATGGTGGCAAGATAGTCATCTACCCTTTTCATATCAGGGAGATCTGCCATTGGGCTGTAAAGGCTCTGATAATAAAACTCAGATTCAGTGGTAATTTCTTTGGGGCAAGTTTCAGGGTATTATCAGATGATGAATGGATGGCTTTTATGATTCTTACTGCCTCCTGCTTCTTAAGCCATAGTGCAAGTAATCTACTGGCCTTTTCACCCTGACCTATATAAGTTGTTTGGGTTTTCAAGATGGCAAAAGCTTTCTCGCATAAGAGCTCACTGTTTTGAGCCTGAAGCCCTAAAAGCCTATGTCTATCCTCTTCACTGGTGTTGGATGAGAGGTGTGTCTCTAGGTTATGTATCTGGGTTAAGAGGTCTGAGGCCTTTTTCTCTCCTGTACATTTCCTTGTAGATGGTAGGCAGATTAGTTCCCCCCGATAAAGCATTTTAGTGCTCCCCACTCTATATCTGTTTTACCCATAGAGTTCAGGTTAACCAATGTGAAGTGGTTTGTTGATCTGGACATCTGATTAATTACCCCTTCCTCCTTTAACATTTGATTATTGATTTTCCAGATTGTTTATTTTGGTAAATTAGGAGAAAAGGACAACTGGCACCATATGGAGGAGTGGTCTGAGATTACTCCTGGGTCCATTCCACATCCTAGTATGCTTTTCAGGAGTGTATGGCTGACCAAAAAGTAGTCAAGTCTAGATGAGGTCCCGTGCACCATAGAACAAAACATGCACTCCCTGGAGTTAGGGTTCAACATCTGCCATGGGTCACACAGTCTGAGCTGGTCGGAGAAATCCCTTCGGGAATGCTGAGCCTGAGATGGACCTTACCTCCTCCTGTTTGATTTGTCTAAATCAGGTGTGAATGGTAGGTTCCAATCCCCTCACAGGAAATAGTAAATGTTGAGAAGGGTGCCAGGACCAAAACTAACTTCATGAAGAAGGAGGGGGTATCTGCATTGGGGCCATATATACAACATAGGACTACCTCTACCTGCTCCAATGTTCCCTTTATGAGCAAGTAGTAACTATTTGGGTCTCAAATGCATTGTTCACAGGCAAAGGATTTCCAAGAGTGTAAAATGGCCATCACTTTACTCTGTGTGCTGTTTCCAGCAGTATACACTTGGCCAATGTATTGTCTACAGAATAGGTTTGCTTCAGTATCCAATAAGTGTGTCTCTTGCAAAAACTATATTTCCCCTTTGAAATGCCTAATATGTTTGAGAATTTGATACCTTTTTGTTTTATTACAGGCCACTCTGACATTCTATGTGATAATTTTCATATAGTTAGCCATCCCTTATATCTGCGTGTGCGCTCCTGATACCTAACTGACACCCTTGATCTCTACAACCCCGGTTTTGGTAATATTCCTAATGCCCTTCCAACCTGTTCCCCTCCCCAAGCAATCCCAAAACCAACTATGTGTCTCCCAATACTAAAACCCCCTAAACATGCCAACAGTATGTGCAGTAATATGTATTCTCAAATTAAACTAAAATCTTCTGTTCCCAATGTCTCAAGTAAACATATAATGAGGGTAAGAATCAACAAGACACTATGAAACCCAATCCCCAAGCCTCCAAAGCATAATTTTCATGGTCCATGATGTACAACCTCTCTGACCAGTGCCCTCCACCCTCCCCGTAGATGAATTAACTAACAACAGGTCAGGATAAATTCACCCCTTGATAAATACAAGCCAGTACATGAATGAGATCTCTGAAAGAGGACACTTTCTCTTCTGTTTCCAAAGTCCATACTCTTATTACTTCTCATCTTCCCACCTTCTGTTAGACTACTTGATTTGGTTCCAATTGATACAGTGGGGTAGCCTTAATTATGAGCTTCATCCCCGCAGACTACTGAAACAGGCATGATAACTTTTATATAAATACCAAAGAGTAACTATTGTAAATTATATAGCTGGGTTCTGGCATTCTGTTCCTAAGTAAAACAACGATTGGCCACAGGTTCTCTTCATGGAACAGTCAAAAACAATGAAGATTTACAGTTCTTCCTTTCCTTGACTAACTGTCCTTGACAGTGTGCTTGCCAGAGTAATCAAACACCATTAGTGAAGTCAAGGTAAATAAAAACTCCCAGAAACATAATGAATGGTCAAATAAAATTCAATGTTCCTTGATACCGTCTCAAGAAATCCAGCACTTGTAGGAAGACACTGTCGCCTGCTGAAGCAGTGATGCCTCATGCTGAAGAATACCAGAATAATTATAGCAACCAATACAAACTAGCCTTGTTATCTGGGTCCATCTAACATGGGGTCCTGCTGCAGTCTTATTCCTATCCCTTCCCCAAAATAAACAAAACAAAGTGAGACACTCATTGTTCCATCCTTCAGATCACAGTCGGTGTTTGTTACCACTGTATAAAGAAGTCGACCTTCTCTCTTTTGCACATTGTGGTAGATTAGTGAGTGATCTTCTGCAATTCTGAAGGGGGGGGGATTAAGTTCCAAGTTATGCTTGTTGAGGGCATATTTCTGCTGTGACAGGCCCCTGCTTAGGGCCCAGGTCCATAAACATCAAGAAGCTGGTCCCTTTACTGAATGAGAGCTTAAAATGTCCAACTGCAATTTTCCTTCAGTGGTTCTTGAACAGGTCTGGTAATGCTTCTATCACGGTGGTTTCTGCTACCTTCAGGTCTTCAGTGCTAGTCCAGTTACTGGCTATTAGCACTTGAAATATTGCTGGGTAATCAATTCTAAATTTGATACCTGCTGCAATTAATTTAGTTAAAATGGGATGGAAAGAGGCACTCCTCTGCCTCACTGTAACAAATAAGTCCTGAGCCACCTGTAACTTGGCTTCTTACCACTTGATTTCCTGCAATTCCTTGATTTTGCTTAGAAAATGCTGTTGTTCTTGATAGTTAAGAAATTGAAAAATTAGTGGGCGAGGTGGTGCACCAGCAGGAGGCATGGGGCACAAGGCTCAGTGAGAGTGTCCAATGGTGTCGGTGGGTTCAAATGGAGTTGGAACTGCTAATTTAAGGATTAGTTGTTTTGCAAAAAGAGTAGGATCAGAGCCCTCTTCCTTTCTGGGTAGCTCAGTTACCACTGCATTGTTCCCCTGGCTCTGACCCTCTAAGTCCTCCACCTTGGCTTTAAGCTTAGCCATCTGTTGTTTAGTTGCCACTGTCTCTGGATCCATCTGGTCAGCTCTCTCTCTTCCAGGAACTTGATTCATGCTTCACTGTCCCTGGTTCTCCTGAATATATCTTCTAGAGCCCCCACCACAGACTTGAACTCTGAGGTGAGTGACCACAGCTCTTCTCGGAAAGGTTGGAATTCCACTAGGAAGCAGTCTAGCATGAGGAGATTCTGCTCCACTGGGGGCTATTGTGGGGCAGCTGCTGGTAGCAGGCTCAGGCCTTGTTTTTTTGCTGACCTTCTCGGGCATTGATGGTGGCATGTGTTTAGGCATTGCTGCTTGCATTTCCACTTCAATGCTCCAACTTTTGGGTTTGGACAAACTTGCCAGTGGAGTAGTCCACTTCTTGTACAGGTAAGCACTGAAAGAGTGGTTAAAGAGTTTAGATCTGTAAAAAATTAAATTGGGGTTAACGGGAGTGCTCTGCTCAAGCTGCTAGTTAGAAGACTGCATCACATGACTGTAAACAAGCAGACACGGTACAGTACAGGAGAATGGGGTGAAAGTTAGGCCCAATGACCCCAAGGTACACCCCGATGTCTGTTGGTGTGTGGAGGATGAGGTGGTAGGGTTGGGAACGCTAATGCTGAATTTTGATACTTTTGTTGCTGTAATAGGAACCCTAACTGATGCATTAACAGAGTTTTTTCCAATGAATTTCCCTTCTTTTTGAGATAGTATAATTGTATCCGTATTTTACCGTGGGAGCACCGGGTCCTTGGGACCCTGCACTCCAATCCCTCCGTAGATGTGCATATGTGTGTAGGTGTGGAAGTGCAGGGCCCTCTGGACCCTGCACTTCCATGTGTCAAACAACAGTGACAAGATTGTCAGCATAGCCATCTTATTACCTCACCTCATGTAACCCAGTACAGAGAAATTGTGAAATGCAAGGCAAAACGTAATTTTGTGCAACTGCAATGCCATTCTGCATTACAGGCACAAAATTGCATTTTGGGCAGGGTGTAAAAAATGACAGCTGTACTGTTCATGAGGTGGTGTGCAAAAATTACTATATTGAAAATTTTTGATATCAGAAGATCGAAAAGTAGCAAAGTTATGCATGTACTTAGAATAGATTCAACGGAAGCACGTAACTTGGGTATTTTCAGAAATTATTTCACCAAATTTTAACATGTCCTTTTGGGGTCCCTACATCATGAACAGTGTCACTGCCATTTCCTTAATCCATCCCAAAAGTTGATTTTGCATATTAACCATGCCATTCAGCACTAGAGGTGCGAAAACATGTCTTAGGCAGGATGTCAAAACTGACAGAATATGAATATATATATATATATACTTTGATTGGTAAATCCCAGATACTCGTGAAATATCACTATCTCAGGGGGCTAATTATCCCCCCTTGATGGCTATATTTTCTTGTAGATGACAAGTACCTACTATCTTTCTATCTGTCTGTCTATCCATCTATTTATCCATCTGTCTGTCTGTCTGGCTGGCTGGCTCTATCTTTCTATCTATCTATCTGTCTTTATATAGCTAGATAAATACATACTTACATATACATATAAAAAACTTGTGCAGTAGCACAGTATAGTTAGGGTTAAGCACAGTGTTCAATGTTAAACCCCAAACTCTGCACCTTAACAAGTTTAGCAGCATTAGACATAATTGTGCAAAATGTGACATGCGTGGTCTGGGTGGAAACTTCTAAAGACTTAGGAAGTTAGTGATGAAGCTTATCCAGATTCCAAGATCTGGAAATGTCAAAATGAACATGAAAAGCACTCTTTTTGGTTGATTATTTGCTCTTACCTAAAGCAAAGATGATTTGGCATTTTGTTCCCAAACTTTCAGAGCAGAAGGGGCTTGTGCCAAAGCCATGCCATTTGAAGGTTTTGTGAAAAAATATTAATTGGTTTAGAGTCATTAGATTTTGAAATATAGCTTATGAGCATGCTTAGTAGGGTTTTCAGGATAACCCTCTGATACAACCCAAAAATTCTTGTTTCACTAGCCATTTTTAGATCATGACAAATTGTGTTTTGGGGATCATGAACATTTTTTAAGGTTGTGATGGCCACCATCTTTCTTATTTATTTATTTATTTTGTAACTAGAAAAGTTGAAAAATACATAAAAAAAGATGATTTAAGACAAAAACACCTGAACCTAGGTAAATGGGACCTTCTTCAGCTAGATCTCCTGTTTGTTTTTTGGTAATCGGCCCGGAAATACCTTTTCTGGACACCCCAAAAATCTTGGGCGCACAGCTTATTGAGGAGGGTTGATTTCTGTGTTGTGAGGTGAGTCAAGAATTCTTGGATGATCACACATACAGTGCTGTGACCAAATCATTTCTGGTTTACACATAAAGGAACACTGCCAACCCCCATTAAAAAGAAATTGTGGATACCTAAATCCCATTGCTTGCAGGTACTGTTTAGCCCCAAATAGCTAACTTGTTTAAAAAATTATGCTGCTGGAGGGTCCTATTTAGCCCCAAAAGGCTCTGTTTACCAATTTCATTGCTTGTGGGTCCTGTTTAGCCCTGAGTGGCACTGTACTCACTCCTGTGTTATCCCCCTATACATATATAGTGGCACTTGAGTGCCCACCCCGGGTGTCACCACACAGCCCACCTACAAGTGACAAAGAAAACCAGCTCTTAGCTTGTTTTCTTTATTTTTAAGTCCTGAAACAAAGAAAACTGTCTAGTGGTCCATTTCAGCCTCCCAGACCTCCACTCTACCCCACCTGACACCCATTCAGCAACCACCACCCCTCATCCCCCTCACACTCTCACTCACCTACAAAATGTCTAGTGTCATTATCAGCTCTTTGCAGTGAAAGCCATCTTCCTCCTCCTGGAGCCATGACTGTGAACTCAGGAAACAAGGAAAGTGCATTCAATATATTTTCAAAGCGTTTTGAACTTCTTCTAATAACTTCATCATTTTTAAGTATATTTTTTACCAAATTTTCAACATGGGCTTTTTTGACTCCAGCTCATGAATCTGTCAGGTGAAAATGTTCAAATCCATCCTAAAAGGTGAGTTTGCAGTTGCTCCATGAAATCCCGTTTTGGGTGGGATTTGAGCATTTTCACCTATTAAGATCACGAGGCAGGTAATAAGAAGATTATTTCAAAATCTGGGTTAAAAATATTGAAAACCAGCAAAGTTATAAATGTACATTGACATTTTTCAGTGCTCGCTTGTAACTGGTAATTTTTAATATTTTGCCTCACAATTTTCAACATGGCAATTTTTTCACACCACCTCATGAACATAATAGGTGTCATTTTTAAAATCCTGGATAAGACATGTTTGCATTTGTGGTGCAAAATTACACTTTGAACAGTATTTGGTAAACGCTATGTGTCATGTTCATAAGGTGGGGTCATAAAAAGAATATGTTGAAAATGTGTGATCCAAATGTCAGTAACAAAGTTATGAAGAGACGCTGTATGCAGGGCCAGTCTTTAGCACAGTGGGTAGTTTGTTGCGATCTGTGCTGGTGAGCTGAATTTGGAAGTGAGCTCGGTGAAACAGCTATATGGGCCAAGGCTGGGGAGATGGTGCTGCCATTTGCCACCACTCCCAGCCTGGGAAGGGAAGGTACACATGGGCAACAAGTAACCATATAGTAAAGAGAAGACTAACTTAGAAACATAGAAACAAAGAGTTTGACTGCAGATAAGGACCACTTGGCCCACCCAGTCTGCCCATTTCCCTACCTACTGGATAAGCTGCAGATTCTAGTTAACCAACAGCCTACTTCCTGCCACCCCCCACTACAATTGTCTTGTGTCTGTCCCATGCATGTTTGAATTCCCCCACTGTTTTAGCACCAACAACCTCCCCAGGAAGGCAGTTCCACGCATCCAGCACTCTCTCCATGAAAAAAGATTTCCTCACATTATCCCTGAGTTGTCCCCCCTCTATCTTTAAATTGTGTCCCCTTGTTCTTACACATCTCTTTTTCTGAAAGATGCTACCCTCCTGGACTTTGTTGATTCCCTTGAGGTACTTGAACATTTCTATCATGTCCCCCCTGTTCCTTCTTTCATCAAGGGTATACATATTAAGCTCTCACATTCTCTCATCTTATGATTTCTGATGCAGACCCTGCACCATTTTAGTTGCACTCCTCTGGACTGCTTCCATCCTGTCTATGTCCTTGCATAGATGAGGTCTCCAAAACTGCAAACAGTACTCCAGATGGGGTCTCAACAACTTTCTTTTGGCATAGGGCCCAGAGGGCCATGCACTTCCACCACTGGATGGACCTTTGGCTCTGTGCATCTGCATTTGTAGCCACATGGAACAGCAGGGCCCAGAGGAACCTGTACTTCTGCAACCCACTAGACAGCCCCACAAATTCTTTGCATCTGTAACCACACAGAAGTGAAGCTTCCACAGGCAGACAGACTCTTCCTTTGACACTGGGTCCTCTGGAACCTGCACATCTACTTCTGTTCATGAAAGTCCTCTGCACTAATACCCACCTGTCCAAGGGTTCTGATTTAGCTACAGTGCATTCAAGTATGATCCACTTACGTAGTAAGATCACAAATCCTCAGGAGTGGGACATGCCAGAGGCCAAATGTACTTTATTTGTCCTACCCAGTCTCAGTGCAGTTTCAAGTGCTCTTGTTCTGTTATATGGGTCTCCTGGAAGTAACCTATGCCTACCACCCATTGTTTTAAATATGATGGCTCTTTTTTAATGGAATGATTTTACCCCCTTTATATTCCAGGTTATAATATTGACTAAATTAACCATAATAGTCCTGTATAGAGAAGAGGAGTACTTCGCTCTCTCTCTTCCCCCCTCCTTCTCTGCCAGATACATTGCAGTAGAGCTGCCCGGCTGGTCAGAATGGGATTCCTCCCAACATATGCTGCTGCTGCTAGGACTTGGTGCCAATGGGTGGGTTTGGTCCCTCTGTAATTTCATGAGAAGAGCTAGAGTGCAGGAGCCCTGGTAACATGGTACCAAGTGCCCGGTAACACAGCCAGTGTCAGCTTCATGTTGCCCGGGGTTTAGTGCTGTTGTTGCCAAGGCTGAGAAGCAGTCCATGCATGCAGTGAAGGGTGGCTTCAGTGTGTCTGAACCCGGGGGCAATGTTCCAGTGGTGTGGCTATGTGTCTGGATGTGTGACAAGGGGATGGAAGGAGACTGTGTTTCCTGATCTATTATGTGACTGTGGTAGCAAGTAGTGTGTCTGAATGCATACTGTGAGGGCCCAGAGCTGCAGCTGCTGTTACCCATGGTGCCCTGCTGTGACTAGTCAGGAACAGAAAGAGGATCCACTGATCTGGAACTGCAGACAGTCTGCATCCTCCATTGTGTCTTTGGAGTGGAGTTTCATTTCAGGAGTGACAGTGAGTGGAGCGGATCTTCCCTCTAGCCATTTACCCCAGCTTATGTCCAACTATTGTGGTGAAGGGAAATGACTTACAGAGCAATAATGCAGCAATAAACAAGCAGCAGGGTATAAAATCCTGATGTATTTCAGTCCCCTTCATGTAGAAATACAGATCCGGTCTCACAGCAGAATCCAAGCACAGGGTGCAAGGGTCTATTAGCGCTACAGAGTGATTATTGTCCTGCTTCCAAGCACCATTTCAAGCTCACATGCCAGCTCAAAATACAAGGTTGTTTACTAAGTCCACACAGCGCAGTGTGCAAAGGCTGAAGCTGGCACCACCGGTGGTGCTAACAATCACCAGAGAATGGTTAACTTGTAGTATTCTCCTGCCAGCTCAAACATCTGTCTATCGGTTACCTGGTGTAGCACAACAGGTCATGATTGTCAGTCCATGCGCGAGATGACCTGTTGTGCAGACTAAAATGTGTGTGCAGTGCATGTGCTAGGTGGAGTTGCTGTTTACAGTCCATCCTGAGGAGCTAGCCATCTAGGGAGCAAGTGAGGCAATGCAGCCACTCAAGCTAACAGGCCCTATACTTCACACCTTTCAACTGGTCAAGGGACTTTTAAAATGGCATATAGTATGTAGAAGTGGGGTGTGTCTTGCAGGGCATCAAAAAGAGAAAGAGAGGGGAGATCACTCCACTGAGTAGTATAACTGCAGTGCATGCCCATTGTGAACAAGGTACTATTTGTCAGTTGTCAGTAGGCAGAGTAAAACTCACAGTCACTTTAAAGACTCAACAAATTACTTTGCATTGGTCGGCTCTGTGAGAAAGTGCTGCCTACCATTCATGGTGATATGCAGTTTGGTAGGTATCAGCAGGGTGAATGGAAGCTCCTTCTTTTTCAACAGGTTGGAACTTATGTCTGGATAGATTTGTAACACATGTGTTTGGTATTTTATTCTGCACTCCTCCCTCACCTTCTTCATAATGAGCTCCTTGTTGGAGGATCTGTGAAATGTCTTCAGGTAGAAGTGCAGCTTTTCTGTAAGTGCTAGCCTACCCCATGAAGCCCTGTGTGCGTTATCAATTACTATGGTCTTGCTGTACCCCTCAAAGGCCAAGAAATCTTTAAAGAGCTGGCTAAAAAACTGTTTAGGGTGCTCACCTTCAAGGCCCTAAGGGAGTCCGACCACCTTCAGATTCTCCCATTAGCTGTGATTCTGTAGCCAAGCCACCTTCTGCTGGAGGGAAGTAATGGTTCTCTTGTACTGGGACACTTGCATTTTGATCAGTGCCAAACTGTCTTTGTTAGTGCTCATAATTTTTTCTGATTTGGGTCATGCATTTGTCTAGTTAAGTGATTTTAGTATTTGTGCCATATTTGTTTGCATGGCTGTTAGCTTCTCATTAAGACCCACAAAGCCTTGCTACACTTCAGTGAGAAGCTGGTCCTATCTGTGGGGAAGTCCCATCACACCCTTATGGCTTTTACTGTCTGGTGGCTGTTCACTCTGCTACCCCTGCTTGTTGGCCTGGGAGGGTGCAACTTTCGGTGGCATTCCTGCCTGCAGCTCACAGAACATAGAAATATCAACAGTAGCAGTTTTCTGTATTTTAGGTTTGTTGGTAGCTTTTCTCTTCTTAGTGGATAGTTTGCTGGTGTATTAACAGGCTATAGGTGGTGAATTTGTGAAGTAGGCTTGGAGCTCTGAACTCTCAGTACTGCTCTGTTGGCAGCCATCTTTATCATCTCTCCATTATCATTTATTTCCCCCCCACACCAGCATCCCAACACTGGGGTGTCCAGTCCCCAGTGCTGGCTCAGACACCCCCTCCCGACCCAACAGTGTGCAACACCAGGGTGGCCATCCCAGGTGCTGTGAAATATCAAGTCAACACTGGGGTTCCTAATCCCCAGTGTCAGTATCTGTAAAAGAAAAGCAGCCCTTTATCATCTTCATTTTATTTTAACTCTGTAATAAAGAAAAGTGTCCATCCATGTTTGTTGTGCTGCCGGCCTCTCATCACATGTCCTGTCAAACTAATTACTTATTTATTGACAACCCCCTTTAAGTGACATATCTCATTAAAACTTTTATGTTGGAAAACAATCATTTGCATTTATAAAAGGGGAGGTATAGGTCAGGATTGGGGGGACAAAAATGATACATGGGAAGTTAAAAACACTGACTCAGATATACGTAAACAACATTTTTCACTTGAATTATATTCGTTCCTGCTGTGGGGTATTAAGCTAAAAATACTTCAGAAATTACCTTACAGCAAGGTTAACAAGAATCCCAGATGGGGAAATTTTAACAATTCACTGTTGAAAAAGGTATCTTTTTGGATCTTTAAGTTACGTGCATTGAGAAGTCCTGGTCTGAATACTGGTTTCAAATTAAAATCCTAGCTAGAAAAAAAAGTAAAAGAAGGTTTTGAAATTATTGTTTTCCAACATAATAGTTTTAATGAGATATAACACTTAAAGGGGTTTGTCAATGAATGAATTAGTAATTGCTTTGAAAGTGCATGTGGTGAGGTTACACCAATGATTTTGAACTGGGTAATCATGATGTCAATTATTTGTCAATTAACTAATGAGTATATATGGTAGTTGTTTGTGTGTGTACATTAGCTTTTGATAAAGGATTCTTTAGTGCTCTGAAATGCGTCAGGCGTGTACCTAGACCTTATGGACAGTCTTTTTAATTTTTGTGTAATAAAAAGCTTTAAAGAAATTTGAGTGTTTGGAGTCGAATTTTAAAAGGCTGGTGAGTGACCAAACCTAGGATTGACTGTATTCGTATTTTAATTCGAGAGCACCACCATCCCAGTGCCCATCTCTTTACTTTGAGTTTTAGATAGATAGATAGGTAGAGCAATAGATGGACAGACAAAGAGAGGCAGGGAGAACAGGGGACTGGTGGCTCACTGCAATCATAGCAGTTCATTGCAGGACTGCAGCTGAGGCTGCAGAACTCAAGAACACCCCACTGTTTTCATACAGAGAACATGGGTGAATGGCTCCTCTCACAAAGTTGGACTCCTTAGATTTTGGGGTGCCAGAAAAGTTGTTTCTGGCAACTTTAAAAAAACACAAACAGCAGAATCCAACTAAACAAGTCCTTTTAATTAGGCTGATGTGTTTGTTTTTTTAAAAAGAGACACGTTTTATATATTTTCATGCTTGTGAGTTTAAAAGGAGAAAAAAATGGCAGCAGTCATGATTGGTATTTTTTTACCACAAGAGGTAAATCATGAAAATAAGCAGTTGAGATAGTTTTTTTAAAACTGAGTGTTAACTCAAACATTGTTATAACTCTAAAACAGTATAATATTGTTTCACCAAATCTTCAAAAGGCACACCCTTGGCACAGGCCCCTTCAGACCTGAAAATTTCATGAAAATATTTCACACCATCTAGGCTGTAGGCGAGAGCAAAAAAATATAGGTTAATTTTTTTCATTTTTTGGTGCTCCGTATCTTGAAAACTGTCCAAGATGCCATCACAAAACTGTTCACTTCTTGAGACTCTGACAGCCTGATTGGGCATACCGAGCTTTGTGCTATTTCATCAAATAATAACAAAGCTATTAAGATGCAAAAATTAGGGTTTAACATTGAACAGCCAACTCAACCTCTCTCTCTCTCTCTCTCTCTCTCTCTCTCTCTCTCACACACACACACACACACACACACACTCTCTCTCTCTCTCCCCCTCTCTCTCTCTCTCTCTCTCTCTCTCTCTCTCTCTTTCTTTCAGACCCAACCCCCAACATACAGGGTTTCATACTAAAGTTCCCATGGTTATTTGCGAATGTTAAATAGTGATCACTAGGGCTAATTCATTATAGTTGTATCTGAAATCTCATGAAAGGTAACTGCACAATAGTATATGGTTAGGGGTTTTGGTGTATGGAAATCAATGGGTTTCAGAAACTTGTTGCAGGGCAGTTCAAATGTCATGGAAAGTTGTTGCAGTATCATTCTGAAATCATAATGATACTACAACTTTCCCTCTTGACCTGCTACCTAATTGGAGGAAACAGTGCTCTGCAGTAAAAAAACCAAGGAAACATGGCAGCGCTGCTTAGAGAGCAGTTCACAAGACAGTTTGTACTAATTTGTCAGATTTTTTTGGGTTAAATAACTGCCACTGAGAATGTTTGTAGGGTTGGGAGCAGGGCAGGACTCAAAACAAAACTCTTTAAAAACAGCATAGTGAGACATGGGAACTGAGTGATATGAGAGCCAACTGAGCTGCTGGGACCACAGGACCATGAGCACAAGGTATAAAACTTTGTGAAATAAAAGTTTTAAAAGTCATGGGGAACCATTTACTATATAAAACAATGTACGGGTGATCATACACAATAAGGCGTTGTTTCCATCTTGGGGATGTGAAGCCATCATACAGACCTCTTGAGCTTCATTCTCAAGGTCTGTATGATGTCATCACATCTGCTTGATGGAAACACAGCTTTGTCATATATGGTGACCCATACACTATTCATGTTATGTGATGGACTTATCTAATTGAAATTACTGTATATTGACCATGAGTTTAGCAATGGTCATATTCATGTATGTGTGTATGTGAAATTGATAGTATATGCAGTTTATGGAACCTTTATGAATCGCTTTGTCTTGTTTGCTGAAGTGAATGTATAGGAGTTTCTATGTAATGTATGCTAGCAGCCTATATGTTCTTTTCTGTGTTTTTGAATTATGTATATTTATAATGTGATGTACAGTATTGATGTTATGCTAACATTTTATGTCATTATGTCATAAAAGCACATGCTGATTGACAAAGAAACTTGAAACATTTGTCACACTGACACATGAAGCATGCTTAGGTATTTATTCACACATGTGAGATGCTGTTTATTGTTTGATTCTCCTTGAATTTCAGTCATTGTACACTTGTACATTTGTTGTTTTTATTTGTATGTTTGCTATTGAACTGAGGAGCACATTTTACTTGTTGTTCATTTTTAGTTGTACTAGTATTTTTGGAAGCAGTTCAGTCAAATACATGTCATGAGAAAAGCCATTTATTTTCATTTGTCTGGAGACAGAGCATTATATCTTATTTACAGCTAAATGGAAGTAAAACTTTTTAGCTGTGCTCCACAGGTGTTCTAAAGAAAGAAAGTTAACAAATGTGCGATATATATAGTGCTGTACTTAGAAATCTGTTATAAGTCTCCTGCATTGCACAAGGTCCTCCCTATTATGTGCAAAGCATGCTACATCAGAAATGGATGTAAAAGCTCTTTAGCTGTGCTCCCACACGTATTTTAATTACAGACCTAAAATTAATAGGATGTGTATTAAACACAAGACCTTTATGGCACGACTCTAGACCTGTAGCTTGGCCTTGGGTCATGAGGGTAGGGGATGTGGTAGAGACTAAGGCAGCTATTTACAGATTTTGAATATGCTAGCTGTGTATGAGATACCACACCTTGATGCATGGCCCCATATTTGTTGCTTGTTCTTGGGCAAAAAGGGGGGTGGGGTTAGACTTGACAACCCTAATAGCACATTTCCAAACTTTGTAGGCACTGGGTTGAAACCCATAAAAGCACATTTCTATAATTCTGAGGTTTTGTGTTTTATGTGGTAGCAATCCTAATCTGTTTTAACATGTTTTTTTTTCAATGAATTTCATTTGTTTTTGAAACAGTATGGTAGAAACTTGCTTTTTGTATGGTTCTGTGCAAAGCAAGCAGTGATTCCTGACTTTCTTTGTGTCTCCTAATTTTCTCTGTGCAGGAAAAGATGCACAGGGCATTTTGATTCCTTTGCATGAGTCCTAACTTTCTTTGTGCAGGACTCTGTCTTGTGTGAGAACAGCAGAACCCATTGTTTAGTCATCTGCTAGTGTTCAAGGACAGACACCTGGATGGCAGTGATGAATTTGGGAACTTAGAGTCTGAAGGCCATTTAATATAAATCACCATTACTTGTGGTGGGAGTGTAAGGGATCACTGGGAGGGGATGATGCTTCTAAGGGGTTACCCTCAAGGGAACTCCCTGATGGCCTTGTGATGCACAGAAGATTGGAGGCAGTTTAACGTAGTGGTTTAAGGCTCTCAGCTGTAAATCTGGCAACATCCAGCAGACCAGACCTGGGTTTGAATCCCACAGCTTCCACTTGCAGACTGTGTGACCCTGAACAAATCACTTAACTTTCATGTGCTCCCAGGTCGCACCTGTGTTAAAAGCTTTCACCTTGGTGTGCTAGTCCTGGTTAAACAACTAACTAAAAAAAAAAAAAGATATCATTAAAGCTGGTGTTTACACTTTCTTGGGGGGAATTTTAGTCCCTTTTTTTTTCCAAAACAATTTATTAATTTTATCTTCAACAAATCACTCATAGTACCACATTACATACCTAGTAATATAAGTTAAAAAAGTATAATAGATAACCTTATTTCTACTGTATAATTAATAACAGTTAAAGGTAAAAGTTACAACTTCAGAATATATATATATATATATATATATATATATATATATATGTATACACACACACACACACACACACACACACATATATATATATGTATATAAGGGATAACAGATAAAATCATGAACAGTATTTTTAAGGCTCTAAGGGATACAACAATACAATCACAGAACATGTTGTAGAATTCCATTAATGTACATAAGTGTCTGAACCATACTAAGGATCGTAATAAGGAAATATACAGAGCACAAAGGGCAAAAATACCCATGGTCAGCTCCAATTAGTTACTTATAGTAAAACAAGTTGTTACTTGATAATAAAAATCTGTCTAATCATTTTTTAAATATATTTATAGATTCACTTATAACTATGGGAGTAGGTAAGGAATTCTAAGGGTCAGTGATTCTCTGTGAATAATAATATGCCCTTTTTTTTGATTAACTTTGTTTCTAGTCAGTTGAAGAGGATGTCCTCTTGTGTTAAAGATAACTTGTTTGAATTTGAGTCCATAGTCAGGCACGAGGAATGGATCATTAATAGCATCCCAGGTGAACAGAAGATCACCCCTCATGCCCTTCTGTTCCAATGACATTAGATTAAATGTAGACAATCTTTGCTTATAAGATATACATTTGTCTGGAGCAATACATTTTGCTACTCTTTGTTGGAACTTTTCAATTTTGTTGATGTCTTTTTTCTTATAAGGACACCAAAACTGGGAAGCAAAGTCAGCTGAGCAATATTGTCTAGGATACCTTCATCTACCTCATCTTTCTAGTTATTCTGGAGTTTCACCTTCCCAACCCAACATATTTTGAGGTCAGCTACCAAAGAACTCCTCAACAGCAAGTAACCTTTTGTCATAGGTGGGCATATTGCCCCTTGACCAGGTTTTTCTAATGTAGCACATTCCCCTAGCTGTTTTAGACACATTTGGGTGGTGGGAGGTTCTTCATTTTTTCAACATGTTAGTTTGCACAGCTTTGCACAAATAATTGCTATATAGATAAATATTCTACTTCCTTCGCTAATATTCTCTGTCATAAGTCCCTTGTCCATTTTGTGACAGAAATGTCAGCTGTTCTGAAAATGGTGAGATATCTGTTGCCAACAGTTAAGCTTCTGAAACTGGTAGGAAATGAGACTACCACTTCTATGGAAAATCCCAAGCTGATATGTATATTGGAGACATTACCTCTGGAAGAGGGCCTGGGGAGATTGCCAGCCACTGCCTGAGGGCAGACTGAGGTGGACACTGGTGCTGTGGTACCCAGTATACTGTCTAGTGGGAGTGAAGACCTGGTTGATGTGAAATGCCCACAACCAGGAGTGATATTAGCCAGGAGCGCTAGAGTGAATGCCTCTGCAGTGGTTCTGCCTCCTGTACTCCTGCTAAACTGATGCTTCAGTGTCATGGTAATAAATGAAAAATGCATGAACCCAAAGTGTATAGCAAGGTGGGAGCTATGGTACATTCAGAAGGCACCATGGGACAGACTCTGTCCTGAGGTAAAACCTCACCCACTGATAAATTGCAAGGAATAAAAGGAGTCACAGGGCTACTGTTAAAGATGTGATAAGGGTGATACCTTTTTCAAAGGAGAACTGCAGTCAAAATTTACAAAAATAGATGTTGCATAGAGTGTTTTAATTTCTGTGTGTAGTTCTAGTGTGCCCTTTCCTTAGTTTGTTGAGAGATTTTTTGCCCCTAAATTTATCTAAGTGTTCTAAGGTCTCCTCGGGACCTCCCTAATTGCCTCATTTATTGCCTTTCCTTTTCCCACTATGCCATCAGTCCCATGTAACAGTGATGCATTGGAAATCATTGATTCACTGAGTTCTAACTTACTCTGTTCTTTTAAGTGCCTCTTCTTATCCAGTGAGCACTAATAAAGGCTACATTCAGTTTGGAAAACACCTGAAGTATAATTGAGTGGGCGATTATTTAAAGAAACATAGTCTTTACCAATTATAGCATTGATGTTTTGGGGTCATTTGTGTGTGGTTTTATTTTTTGGTTGTGTGTGGTTTGATGAAAAGAAAAGCTTTAAAAACATTCACTCCTACTCACTAAACCTAGGCATACACCTAAAAATTAAAAAAGGCAAAATTAGAATAATTTATTTGAGGCCCGAATAACAGGCTGTTTATAGCACAGTACTACTGCAGAACAGTAAGTCAACACTTACTGAATCAATGGTCTCCCATTCATCATGATCTTGTGGGACAGGCGGTATTGTGGGAAAATGAAAGGCAATAAAAATAGTGGCATGGAGAACTCCAGGAGCCATAATACAAGTAGGCATATATATAAAAAAAATCCTAACAGTGAACAAAAAAAAGAAACATAGAAATTGTTGGCAGATAAGGGCCTCCAGGCAGGATGCACTAGGACTACAAACACCAATCAAAACATTCTGCACATTTTTTTTTTTGCACATTTTGACAGTAGTTCTCCTTTAAGGGGCCCAAAGGTTTAAAGGGTCACTAAGATTTTGACTTATGTTCAGGTTCAGCACTGAACCTGTCTTGCAGTGTTGACAGGGTCGGACTGGCCTGCCCGGATACCCGGAAATTTCTGGGTGGGCCCCCCTCATTACTGTAATCACCAGTATGCTGTTTGCATGGGGGGGGTGCAAAAACGTGGTCATGAATTAAAAACATCTAAACTTCACTGAGTCATGGCTGAGGGCTGGCTCGCCTCATAATTACAGTGTCTGTGGGGGGGTGTGCAACACGGTCGCGAATCGAATCCTAAATACTAATTAAACACACTGGCTAGTGGCTCACCTGTTAACAGTGTCGGGCGGGGTTGGGCCCTTTGTTATGCGTGCAGCAGGTTAAATCCATTATCAGCTCCAGCTGCCTATGTAGGTTGTGGGGGAGGGGGGCCGTCTAGGCACAGGAGGGCTAGCTGGAGGCAGGCTTCAGTGTATTGCTCAGTCAGACCGCCCCTAATGGCATCATCATGCATCACATCGTCACCGCGCCCAGGACGCATCACCGTCGCTCTAATGATATCACTGTGCGCGACACAACAGCGCGGGCACTTTAAAAGACCCCTGCAACAACATTCAGTCCTTTCCAGCACTCGGGGAGACCAGACTGCATAGCATCGTGTGGAGTAGCTTGTCCAGTACCTTTGAGAGCCGGTGCTGCAGTGCGAGGAGCCGGATTTCCCACAAGTTGTGGTCGAGGAAGGTTGGTGTGCACATCTCCTTGTGTTAATTAATTTCAAAATTAGCAACTTGAACAATAGACCATGATGTTTGCCACAGGCTGTTTGGTTGTGGTTGATTGTGGATTTAGGCTGCGATTTGTGTGGGTCATCCAGAACTGGCAAACGATGCGTCCAATGTAGAATGCACCACAAGTACAGGACAAGAGGTATACCAACCCCAGTATTGTAACAGTTTATAAAACCTTTGATTTTCTGTGGCTCTGCCGACTCCATCAAATATATGTAAAGGTTTGTAAGTCGTAGGCACTGCTGCACTTTTTTGGCACTCCATATTTTAATAAATTGCAGATATAAAAGCTGTCTAAGCTTGCTGGAGCCTTGTTTTAGTTATGGGTATTTTTTTCTTCTCTAGACACTGTACTGTGATCATAATATTCTGTTTTGACACTGAGGAGTGGCAGGAGTGAAAGGCAGATGCCCATGATGCTCCTATGCCATTACCCCTTCATGAACTACACTTTGTTTCTCTAATAGCCATTTATCCAACTTATGCTTAAAAGAGATTTTTTTCTTACTAAGTATTATGTCCAACAGAGGCAAATTCCAAGGCTTGATTGCTCTGTCAGAAAACCATGAACTTCTTTTAACAATATTATATGTTTTATAATGTAACTGAATGGCTGACCTCAGGTTTCAGAAATATTCTGCTTATATTCGAAATTCATTTCAGTGAACAAGTATGGGCCATTAATTACATTCCATAGTAATAATACATCTCTACTAAGTCTCCTTGTTTCCAAGGACATAAGATTAATTTTTCCCTTTTTCTTTTTTTTTCATACTCTATTTCGGTTAGCTCTGTTTACAACACCTTCATGTTTACCTCCATTTGTAAGCACTGGGATCAACAGCAAGAAGTTGTTTGTTACAATATTCACATGCTCTATATAATACACAGAAAAAGCAGCAAACATTAAAGAAAATGCAACCAACATTTTAAACGGGTGAGGCCGCCAATTCTTCTACATCAATCAGTCTGTTATACCTGGAGTCGTGGTCCTTCTGTGGGCAGATGTGGTGGCCCTGTATCTCCTGTGTGTTGACATCAAAGTTTCATTGTTTAACTTATCCTGAGTCCAACCCCATGTTCTGTTTGGTGGGTTGGCATTGTTCCCCTGGTCTCAATATAGCAATTCTTTCCCTGGCTGGCCCATTTTCTAGCTTTTCAGAGTTCCTCCCCCTCCTCCAGGGTGAGGTCCTCATTCTGTGTAACTCTCCACCTAGACCAACGTGCTATACAGGTTTCTGTTCTTTTCTGGATGTTGTAAGTCAGGCATTCTGTTTCTGCCATTTCTTCCACTATGGTCTGTCACCAAATACTGAGTGTATCTTTTCCCCTCATCCCAGCTGGAGGGAATCCCAGTACTAGATTCTGATATTTATTTTTTATCAAAATATTTCACCATGAATAGCATGCTGAGAAAAAATTGCTCGTTTCCAGGTACGTCCTGGGGGAAGGGGAATAGGGATACTACAGTATATAGCGATAACACAATACAATAATATAAAGGAAATTGGGGGGAAAGTAGAAAAACATAATATGGTATATATACAAATTGGTCACATAACTGGAGAATTCAAATGGAAGTGCAACACATAACAGGTGTCAAAAGAGTGAGGGGAAAGGGGAATTAAAAGCAGTTACAAGTAGTGGAGAGAAAATTGTGAAGGAGGGAAGAAGAGGAAATGATGTGGAGGATTACCTGAGGAAGGGAGTTCCAAATGTTAGGGAGATGGTGAGAGAACACAGACTATATATGATGTAGGAAGGGAGAGTGGTTGGCAACTAAAGTTTGTAAACTCCTATGTATGTCTCTCCATAAAGACTCTAGGGCAGCCGGTAATCGTAATCGGCTAAGAAAGGGTGGGTTAGTAAGTTGTGGCGTCCGTTCTCGAAGCCAGAGCAAGGCCCCAGGATGAATGGTTTCTCTTCAGGTGAGCTCTGCTGGTTATTCTGTTGTCCGCCCAGTGCCTGTTGTGAGTTGTGACCCAGTCGCATCGCATTGTGTCCAAGCTTGTCTTTCTCCCCCGGAGCCCACATACTCTCGGTACAACAGACAAGCGGGACGTGCAGAGCAGCCTTAACTTAAGCAAGAGGGCGGACTGACAGTATTCCCAGTGGGAGCTAGACGTGGTTGAGGTCTTTAGTTTTATACTAGGAGAAACAGGATGGGCTGTATGTTGTTCAGTGTGCCCCCAGCAGTCGCTATACCCTCCTGTTCTCCCACCCATGACGGTAGTTTAGTTTCGTCATAGGGTTGGGTTCCAGGATAAATTGCAATATATTCTCCTGTGATTACTCCAGGTATGGAGTCAGTGTTGGGAAGCCTTCAGAAAAAAAATCTCTGCGCAGATATTGATGCGGCATGGCAAAATGGGGGGAATTCAAGAATGCATGGGACAGACGTAAAGCAGTCCTAGTGGGGGGTAGGAGGAAGTAAGCTGTTGGTTAACAGGATCTGCATCTTATCTGTTAGGTAGGAAAATGGGCAGACTAGGTGGGCCTTAATATCTGCCATCAAATTCTATGTTCCTATGTTTCAGCTGAACCATTTAACAGCACTACCGAGCACGCTCACCCTCGGCTAGTTCGGTCGACGAGAGCTTGATACGGGTTCTGTTCCGGTGCTTATCGTGGTCAGTTCGTGACTTCGTGGAGGACAGAAATCCAGGATTGGAACCAGATTTTTCCTGCAAGACACTGAACCTGAGCAGACTGCGGCCGCCACACCACATATCCAGGCAGTATCTCTGGACCCAAAAATCAGCTTCTCCAGGGTAAGGTAAGAATTTAACTTTCAGATGCATTTTAACATTTAAGCTGGAGACTGTGCAGTGGATCATATGGTTGTGTTAATGTGGTGGTGGATAGGACCAGGAGGGTCATCACGGGGGGTTGGGTTGTATTGTAGTCGGCTGAATGCGGACGGAGTCAGTTACGGGCCTGTGGGGGGCCATGAGTGGATGCTGGCAATGCTGCTGTCGGGGAACAAACCAGTTTCAGTGCCTGGACTGGGGGTGTAGTCACTTATGAGCCTGTGTGGGGGGGACTGTCTGCTGCTCTCTCTAACAAACAATGTTGGTGCATGGGGCTGGACAGTGGGAAAGGGATTGGGGTCCAGGCCAGCTCCAGCAGTTAATGGTGTAATGGTCAGGTCAGGCAGTGTTCCTTGCAGATTGAATCTGGGCTGGTGATGAGCAGCCCTGCTTGGCATAAGTGCCTATTTGAAAAACCAAGTACGAGTAGCAGCCAGGGGGGAATGGGACAAGGGAGGGGAAATTGGGTTCTGGTTTCCCTGGCCTGTCTGAGCATGGAGTGAAGACTGCAGTATGGGCTGGAGTTCTGGACCATCAAGTAGGGTAGTAATGTTAACTTGTGTTGGTGCAGGTGCTGGTGGAAGAAAATGGCTGTGAACCCCAGTCACCACGTGTGGGTGGGTGGGGGTGGTGTGGTGGGGGTGGTGTGTGGGTGGTGGGTGGGGGTATGGTTGATGGAGCTTCTCCTCATAAAGTAATAGCTTTATTTTATTTTCATCTTTCTGTGGGGGGGAGCATCTCAGGAAATTAAATAAAATAATTACAGACAGTTGCTAATATGATCGTCAGTCATGACTTTTTTAAGTAATTTTAAAGTTTTAGAGGATAAGGACTTTAAAGGGCTGTGCAGTTCACGTCCTGCTTCTGTTTAGATGTGTATCGGACCTTTGACTTGGATTTTTCATTCCCTGATTTGGCAATCCCTACTCTTGTCTGGACTACCTTTCCCCCACTCTGCTGTATAGCAGGGTGACTTTATGCTTATCCCATGCACTTTACTGAATCCCTGTACTGTTCACTTCCACTACCTCCGCAGGTAGACTGTTCCATGGATCCACCACCCTCTCTGTGAAAATATACTTCTAGGATTTTCCCTCAGCCTCCCTTCTGCCTCATGTACCCTTATCCTTGTGCCTGTTATTTAAAATATGCTTCTCTCCTGTACCCTGTTTATTCCTCAGTCTTTCCTCCTAAGGCTTGTGGGTGCAGTCCACAATTTTTGTTGCTCTTCTCTGAACTGCTTCCATTCTGTCTTGATGCCTTCCTGAGATGTGGTCTCCAGAACCGGACACAGTATTTCAGATGAGGCCTCACCAGTGATCAATAGTGGCATCATCACTTCAGTCCTACTGGTTATGCCCCTTCTTATGCACCCACGCCCCAGCATTCGGTTTGCTTCCCCACTGCTTTTTTGCATTGTTTGGCTGACTTCAGGTCATTGGATATTATAACCCCAAGTCTCTCTCCTGACTTGTAGTGGATAGAACCTGACCCCCCAACACCCCCATCCTGTATTCCTCTGGATTTGTGTCCCATGTCGCTTCTGGAGATATGGCCTCAAAACTGGACACAGAACTTCAGATGAGGCTGTCATGCTCCAGTTTCCTTAGGAGACCCCCACACACTGGCATAGACACTAGCAGGTGGATGGGTGTGCCCTATTGCTGTGAGGCATTTTTTATATTCATCGTTATTGACAAAGGAATGCTGCTGCTTCACTAACAAGGACCTTATTAGTTCAGCAGAAGCATTCTTTTGTCAAAATCTGCACACAACCAGATAAAAAAAAACTGCCCCCTTAGTCAGTGGAGCACACCCCCATGCTCATCTTGCATTGTAGGCAAACAAGTGCCTGTAGGGAGTCGTGTTTGTTTCCTAAGGAATTTGGAGCTTCTACTAGCGGGCTTAACTCATTGAGATCCCAAGACCCATGTAGGTGGTAGCAGAAAAGAGATTCCTGAGGTCTTGTCCCACTGAGGACGTCGCTGCTTAACTTAAATATTAACAAACCGGAGTGGGTGCAATTGACTGCATAGCACCATTGGAAAGGTAATTTTTATGCTGAACAGCTTTGCCACTCATACTTTTGTGTGTAGCACTTATGGTTCAATTTGAGGCATTAGCATTTGTGGCATGCTGATTATGTCTTGCTTTTGCTCCAAAAGCTCCAGGTTACACTGGTAAAGGTATACAGGCCACCTCCACATGTGGTGGAATTTCAGAGTACCTGCGGTCCCGGTGAGTTGTAGTTGGTCAAGCTGGCATGTATGTTCGGTTTGAGAGAGAGTTTAATGAACTAAGGCTCTTGCTCTTTTAGCCATGTGTTCGGCCTGTAGTGCTGGTTGACAGTTCAGCTGAGAGGTTGTGCTTCATTTCTTAAAGTTCTGTAGGTATGAAACATTGCATGTTTAAAACATAGGGCCAGATGGAATGTCATGGAAACTGTTTTCACCTTTGAGGCTGGTCATAGCGGTTGCTTTTTGGAAGCTTGTGCAGTTTGATCTTTGATGTAGCATGCTACATGCAAAATAGTTTCTACTTCTGTCTGTGGCTTCACCTTCTCACTTCTATCTCTAGGGTTCTCCTGTGCCTGTCCTATGCAACTTTTTCAACTTCTCCATGGTTAGCCCCATCAGCTCCACTGGGAACTCTTTTCCATGCATCCACCACCCTTCCGGTGAAGTAATGATGCTTTATGCTGCCACTTAGTCTACCTATTCGAACCTCATGTCATGCCCTCTCATTCCTCTGCCTCTCCTTTTCTGAAAGATGCTATCCTCCAGTGCCCTATTTATTCCATTGAGATATTTGAAGGCTTTCGCGTATTGGGTGTGTGTGTGTCTCTCTCCATCTCTCTGTATTGAGGTCCTGTGCTCTCTAGTCGTATATGCCTTTTAAGTCCTGTACCATCTTTGTCCATTGTGGCATAGATTTGCCATGAATCCACTGGAGAAAATGGTTACGGTATACTGATGTGCCATTTGAAATATTGACATTACCTCCTGTTTTTTGCATAGAGCTTTTGCTATGCTATACCAGCATCTAAAACCCAGTTTCAAAATGTCTTCATTTTTCATGGAAATGAGTTCAAGATCCCGCACAATGCCATTGCTATCATGGAGTAATGTGGGGGATGTTCTTGGGGTTCTCTTATGTATAGAGAAAAGGAAATCTGTTTAGTGGTGATTGGTCAACCACCATGTTGTTGCATAATTGTCTGCCATATAATTCAACTCCAGATTACTGTAATGGGCAGGTAAAAGCAGCAGGAACAGAGTGGACAGAGTGGTGACTGACAGACTGAGCTTGGCGCAGCACATCACTGGCAGTGTAGCTTGACCAGAGGAGCAGAACTAGTGAAGGTAAATCTGGTTGAATTTTGGCTTCAGTTATTTGTCCTTTCTGGTTCTGTTTGTTGTGTGTTTGTCGTGTTCTTTTGGTGCAGTTATTGCCTTTCAGATAGAACAGTTGTCTGGAGGATCAGCTTATTGCGTGGTAGAAATCGGTCTTCACGATGTCTGAGCTGAGCAAAGTCAAATCTGGTGCACAGAAACGGAAACTGGCTAACTTGTTCGCACTGGTGGCATCAGTGATCCAAAACAAAGGAAGCTATCGCTGTTTACATGCATACAAAACAAAGCTACTACCCCACAGAACAAAAACTAGTCTTGAGGACGCAGCTGAAATACAAGGTGGACAAACTGTGGCTCAGTGTGTGAGCAGCTGCACTGCTAGTCAGAATCTAAATACTCAGCAAACACAGCCAGTGGATTCTGCAAGGAACAGTTGTGCCACTTGATGTTGTGAAGACTACAAACTCATTTTCAATGCCCCAAAAGGTCTGCCTCGGAACATGAAAAGGTTGCCTTTGTACAAAGGCATCTAGTTCAGCCTGATCATAGATGTTAAGTCCTACCATACAAACCACAAAAATCTACACATGATTCTTCCTGGGAGCAACAAAGTTATACCAAGGAACTGGGTCACTGTACAGGTGGTTGACTGTTTGGCATTCTCTCCACTGCAGTATCTGTATTGGCATTTTGTGATGTGGAAACTAGGTTGTTGGCAGGATACCAAGACTTTAAGTTGTCAAGTTTATTGGACGCCAGTGTCATATATCATGGAAAAGACGAAGCTTTATATAGTGCAGGACCCATCACTTAACCATGGAAATTTCTTGGAGCTGATTCTTCTGTTGTCCCAATTTGATGTTCCTCTGAATACACACATCTAAAAGCAGTAGAGCAGAGCAAGAGAAGGAAGCAGAGAATGGAGAAAGAAAAGGACACTTCAGAAGCTCGTGGCCATGGAGGGTGATTACCTTACTGTCAAAGACCATCTGAAATCAAATTATTGAGATTATTCTGCAGATAATCAGAGACAGCATTGTAAAGATGCTACAGACCGAAGATCAGCATTTAGATGGATACCACACAGGACATTGGTGTGACTGACCAAGCAGCTATCATTCTACGGTATGTGAAGGACCTTAAAGTTCATAAAGCGCTCTCTTTGCTGTGGTTGAGGTGCAGGACACTTCTGGACAAGGAATGCACAAGGTTTTAAAGGAGAACTTTGAAATGCGTGGACTCGATGATGAACATCGTGGGGGAGTCATTTGATGTGGTGCAGCCAACATGCGAGCTGAAGTTTGTGGGGTTACTGGCCTGATAAAAAGGATTCACCAAACAGTGCCTATACCTGGTGTTATGCACATGTTCTCACCTAGTGTCTCAGATTGTAGTGAAGCAGTTGTGGAAGCAAAGACATTATTTGGTTTGCTACAAAGGACATCCATCTTCATTAGTGAATCGCATAAAAGGATGACTATATGGAAATCTAGCATTGATGGTAGTGGGACAGGACAAAACTCAGATGGCTTCAAAAGGTTGGTGAAACCAGATGGTGGGCAAAACCTAGAGCACTGGTATGCATCTTCGAACATATGAAAACCAAGAGAAGAATCTGTATGTGTCTTCTCCAGACTTTGCTTTTATTAGTACCTCTGGAAAGTTTGATGCTAAAGCTGCCAGTGAGGCAGATTCACTGCTTGACAAAATGGAAGAAGTTTGACGCCATTTTGATAGCCTTTGTGTTCATGAAGATCTTTACTGTAATTGGGTTGGTATCAAAGTATCTGCAGACTAAGGGACTAGACTATCTTTTGGCATGGCGCATGGTGGATCATGCTAAGATGGAGTTGCAACAGTCCGAATTCTATAAACATCCAGCAAAAAGCTTCTAACTTTGTTGCAGAAGACAAGAAGAAATTGATGAGTTGGGTATTGATATTGACCTTGAGGATCATCTGCCAAATAAAAGGGTAGCCAGGAAGAAGAAAATGCTAGGGGAAAATGTCAGTGACGAATGAGTGCGCAGATCCTCATGAAGCGATTTGAATGTGAAGTGTACACTGCATTATGGATCAAGTTCGGATGAGCTTAAATGATCGCTTTGATAACAACAAGCAACTGATTCTGGATACCAGCTGCATGGACCCGTCACTTCAAAAGTATAATTCAAGGTGGCATACCAGATGAAATGTCTGCAGAAAGTGGCATTGTTGGCAGAAGTAGACCATAGCAGACTTAAACTGGAGTTGTTAACGCTTGCTAAATATTCAGACGACTGCAAAGATCACTGCCTGAAGAATACACTGTGATGTGTTGACAGAGGATGTTGACTTTCATGACTCTGAAGACTCGAGACTTTTGAAGGTGAAACTAGTGACCAGAATGAGCAACGAGAGTAGGGAGATTTGCCAGACAAATGCAAGTCCTGCAAAGAATGCCTAATGTGCTGTTATAAAATTTGGCACAGTACAACATGCACTCGCCTGCATTTTCAATCTTGTTCATTGTCTACGAGTATTTGTTGTTTATCGCTTTCCAGGTATCCTGTGAGAGAGCTTTCAGCAAGCTAAAGATAATAAAGCACTGACTGTGCTCATTGCTGGGACAAGAGAAACTGGAGGCATTCATGATTATGGCCATTGAGAGAGACCTTCTTGATGGAGTGCTGCAGAAGATGTCATCCAGAAACTAATTCAATGATCTGAAGCACCTGTCGAGTACTGTCACCCTTGACACTGGAAGGTTACTGCTACTGTCACTAGAGGGCTGAAGCTGGATGCTGGGTTCAGGCACCCAGGTCCAGAAGGATTCAATGGATTAGACTGGTCTGTGGGGGCGCTGTGGAGCCCAAGTTAACTGGCAGCAAAATCTATTCGCCTCCAAATCTTTACTCTAAAAATCAAAAATTAACATTGGTAGAGAGAAATCGAGGCGATTTTGAGAAAATCTGAAGAGTACCATCAGGAAGTACGCTATGGGTAATCCTTGTAAAGAGAAAGGGGTGGTCCGGAGGAAAGTTTCAGGATCCTCTCACTCTGTTAGGACCGATCTGACTGTACAGGTCCTCATCCACGGAACTCAAGAGACCTTATCGCCGATTGGGACGAAACTGCAGAGGTAGATATCTTATCTCTCGACCTGAACTCAAAAGTGGATGCATACAATTCCCGACTGAGTTTAGTTGTCCGTGGAACAAACTAAAGTGAGATGGAGGTTCAAAAAACAATCAGAGAAGGCCATGGTAACTACCGTGAACCTGATCAAGGAAAACACGCACTTTGGGCTAGGTTGAGTCACTCGAAACCAGGCTCGGGATCCGCATATTCTGATTTTAGAAATGCCCGAGGGGATAGATCACCTGGTGATGTTTATCCAAGAGTGGCTTTAAGAGAAATTTATCCGATGAAGAACCACTGGCTCATTTTGGCTTGCAAAAGTACAGAATTACACCGAGGATGTTATGTCAGATTCAGATATGCTACCACCCTACTTTTGCGGACAGACAGTGTTGGGACTAGAGACCACATTCTGAGATTGTCTGTCCGAGCGGGTTCTCTAATGCAAGATGAAAGGGCGGTTTATTTATTTCCTGATCTAAGCTATCGACTGGCTTGCGAAGGAAAAATTTGATGGAATTAGAAGGCGTCTTAGAAGAGTCATATCCTCACGCTAGTGCTCTTCCCTGCCAGGTTGCGTAGTGGTATATAACAGGTGATGTCTGATGTTTCAGACCCTATTGGCTTATAAGTGGTCTTGCTCGTATTCAGGCCCAACAACATCAGAATCAATTCATGGACCTGTCGGAGATGAGGAGGAGACTGAAGAATGCTGTGAGCGCCTTTATATGTATTTCAGCCTTCTGCTGAGCTTTGCTTCAGACTATTAGGTTTTTCTGGCCATTATTAAATAATAATTGCTTAGTGCTGAAGGCTTTGGAGTCCTAGTGTAAAATGTGATCTCAGTTTTTCAATATCTTGTTAACTCAGTTGGAGATTTTCTCAAATTCTGGCTTTGAGTAAATATAGTTAAATGTTGATTTAGCTGCCAGATTTCACTTTATTTTGTGGAACTCCCTTAGGTTTTTTTGTATGACGCCAATAGCCTGAGTTCAGGCAGGCAAAAGCTGGACTTTCTGTGGACTTTAATTTTTTTTCTTTTGAATAAAGTCATATTGCTCTTAGGCTTAATTTATGCAGCATAAATCTTGGATATATTTTTTAATCTGGCTATTTAGTTTTCCCCATATGTTGTTATCAACATATCCTTGATGCACTAATCTTATGTTTAAAGGGGTTGTGTCCTCTAAAATTGATTTATGTATGGACTGTCATGGATACAATGTTTTGTGGCTTTGATATAAAGCAACTGAAAATCTAAAAATAAAGTATATAAAAAAAAAAAGTCTGGCTACTGTATTTGCTACCTGGAGTAGTGATCTTGTCTGAACTGAAGAAGGGTATATTTACTATGCTGTCTTCACTGTAATGTGAACTGAGTGCATGCAGAGATCCTGAAACGTAATTGAGTGGAAGTATACATTTTTAATTTCTTCGACTAAAAACCATTGTATGCTATTGTTCTGGTTATTGGTTTTGTTTGTATGGAGACCTATCATTGAATTTGTACTTTTATACTTTGTATGTGGTAAAACAGATGCAGTCTGTTTATTAAAATAAAAATTACACTCAGGAGACTGTTGGCAGACTTTAATGTAAGAGGAGAAGAGGAGGAGCACCAGAGGCAGCACAAACTGAGAAGCTAGGATTCCAACCAGCAGCACCAGAGCAGGTAAGTGGCTTGGGTTTAACTGGGACTAGAAGACTGGGTTACAAATTGGATTCCAAATTAAAATAGCTGAATTTAAAGAGGGGGAGGATATGGATGCCTTTTTAAATTCTTTGGAAAAAGTTTGTATTCAGGCTAAAACTCCTAGAGAGTTCTGGAGCTTCCAGCTATCCCCGCTACTTACCGGGAAAGCTCGGGATGCACTGGGTCAAATGGGCAATTAGAACAATAATATTTACAGTCAACTAAAAGCTGCAATGTTAAAAAAGTTTGAATTAACTGCTGAATCATACAGTGCTAAATTCTGTAAGCTCAGGAGAAGCAATGGGTCCTGATGGAATTCACCCCAGAATTCTAAAAGAATTAAGGGAGGAACTAGTGAAACCACTGGCTACTCTTTTTAATAAATCATGGGAGGATGGTGTGGTACCCGAGGACTGGAGGAAGGCAGATGTGATTCCCCTTCACAAAAGTGGAACCAAGACAGAGGCAGAAACTACAGACCTGTCAGTCTGACCTCTGTGGTAGGGAAAGTGATGGAGTCACTTCTGAAGGAAAGAATAGTTGAGTACCTAGAGGCCAGTGGAGCACAGGACCCAAGGCAGCATGGATTCACAGCGGGAAGGTCATGTCAGACAAATGTAATAGATTTCTTTGACTGGGTGACCAAAGTAGCAGACCAGGAGGGCTGTGGACATGGCCTACCTAGACTTTAGCAAGGCATTTGACACAGTCCCACACAAAGATTAATAGTCAATTAACCAGCCTGGGAGTGGGTCCCAGGGTGGTAGCCTGAGTAAAACATTGGCTGCACAACAGAACACAGGCGGTAATTGTTAATGGAGTCCACTCTGAAGAAAGAGAGGTTACTAGTGGGGTACCGCAGGGTTCAGTATTGGGTCCAGTCCTTTTAATGTCTTCATCAGTGACATTGCAGAGGGACTGGAAGGAAAATATGCCTTTTGCAGATGACACAAAGATCTGCAACAGGGTTGATACACAAGGAGGCGTGGAAAGGATGAAAAGGGACTTGTGCAAGGTTGGAGGAATGGTCAGAAGTATAGCAGCTAGGATTCAATGCAAAGAAGTGCAAATAATGCACCTGGGAAACAAGAACCCAGGGAAGAATACACAATGGGTGGGAGAGTAGTAACAACAACAAAAAGGAAAGGGACCTGGTGGTAATCATATCAGATGACCTTAAGGTTAGCAAGCAATGAGAAGGCAGTAGGGAGGGCTGGGGTATACTGGGATGTATAGGGAGAGGCATCAGCAGCAGAAAACAGTTGTTATCCTCTGTACAGACAGTTGGTGAGACCCGATCTGAGTACTGTGTCAGTTCTGGAGACCCATCTCACGAAGGACATAGACAGGACAGAGAGTAGTCCAGAGGAGAGCAACTAAAATGGTGCAGGGTCTGCAAGAGAAGCCATTATGAGGAGAGACTAAAGGAGCTTAATATGTATACCCTTGAGGAAAGAAGTAGAGGGGGACATGATAGAAACTTTCAAGTACCTCAGTGGAATCAACAAAGTCAAGAGGGTAGCATCTTTCAGAAAAGAGACTTGCAAGAACAAGGGACACAATTTAAAGATAGAAGGAAGGCGGTTCAGGGCAATGTGAGGGAAGTATTATTTCACAGAGAGGGTAGTGGATGTATGGAACAGCCTTCCTGAGGAGGTTGTGGGGTCTAAAACTGTGGTAGAATTCAAAATGCATGGGACAGACATAAGGCAGTTCTTGTGGGGGTAGGAAGAAATAGGCTGTTGGTTAACTAGGATCTAGACCTATCTTGTAGAGTAGGAAATGGGCAGACTAGATGGGCCAAGCGGTCCTTATCTACCGTCAAGTCTATAAGTCCTGACATGAGTTATGAGGAGCTAGCCACTAAACGTCAGTTTTAAAACGGTGGGAAGGAATTGAGGCAAACTCTGTTGAAAAACTGAATATGTGATTTTATTAGAACAGTTTTCTGGCGTGCCCAGCACAGCTGAAAACCTGGCTGGAGGGCCGAGATCCCAAAACAGTGCAGGAGGCTGCTGAACTCTTGGACCGCTATGCCAAGAGCAGACCTGCTCTGAGAGCAAATGGGGTGGGCGTGGCAGCACAGAAAGGGAAAAGCGCACCTTCAGAGCAGCTAAAACCCTCACTGCCTCCACCAAAACCAGTTAGCCCCAGGTTTCAGAGAAAGATTTCTCTGAGTAGAAATGAATGTTGATTGTGTAAAGAAACTGGACATATTGCCAGACAGTGTCCCAAAAGGCGCAGCAACCAACAGGGTGCTAGAAAGGAAGTAGGTTATTTGTGTGTCCCTGGAAGCATGCCAGTGAACATGAGGGAACACATGTACCCAGTCATGGCGAATGGTGTAGAGATGCAAGGGTTAAGGGACATGGGCATCCTTGACCCTGGTAAAGGGGGATCTGGTACAGCCTGGTCAGCTCATACCCAATAAATATGTCACTGTACAGGACTTAACAGGTGAGGCGAAAACATTGGCCCTCGCTAGTGTTCTCTTAGACTGGGTTTGAAAAAGGGAACTGTGCAACAGGTGGCTGTAGCCAAAACATTAATAGTGGGTGTGATCCTGGGCAACAATCTAAAACGGGATGATATGTGCAGTTACCTGTAGCCAAGCGGCAAGGGAAAATTGTAGTTCCCTGAACCCCACAGAAGCCATTGTGGAAACCGCTGAGAGGCTGATTCCTCAGTCTGTGTCTTCAGATGGGGAGACTAATGAAAAGGGGGTAGAAATTTCCCCAGTAGCAAGTAACCACACAGCTACAGAGGGTTACTCCAAAGAGGTAGGGATTACTCATTATCAGAGGGTTGGGATTGACAGTGATCCTGAATGCCCTGACACTAGTGCTAGGGACCCTAGTTTAGCGACTGAAGGGGACTTGTCTCATGCCTTGGGAACGTGTGAGGGGTTTGCAGCTGCTCAGATAAGTTACCCTAGTTTAGAGAAGCTGAGGGCTTGGGCAGACTCGGACGGAGCACAGGGAGGTGAAGGCAAACATAAGGTTTATAGGGAAAATGGACTTATGTATACTCAGGCAGTACAGACAGAGGGAAGGATGCTAGGCAGGCAGCTTGTCGTTCCCCAGGGACATCGTGAGCAGTTGCTCAAAATTGCACATGATATTCCCTTATCTGGTCATCTGGGAATCACGCACATTGCAGCAGTTGGCCCAGAATTTCTACTGGCCTAACTTCACGCAGCAGGTGAAGGTGTATTGCAGGTCTTGTCACCGGTGCCAAGAAATAGGGAAGGCGGGCAAGAAAACCCAAGCCACTCTGATTCCATTGCCTATTGTGAAGGAGCCATTCCAGAGGGTGGGAATGGATATTGTGGGGCTTTTAAATACCCCCAGCTCCTCAGGGAAGAGATTCATCCTGACTGTGGTGGATTATGCCACCCGGTACCTAGAGGCAGTCACCCTATCCTCACTGAGGACAAAGTGGCAGATGCCTTACTTGGGATTTTCTCCCATGCTGGGTTTCCGCAGGAAGTCATCACCGATCGAGGGGGTTCCTTCATGTCGGACCTGATGAAATGTTTATGGGAGAAGTGTGGGGTGGTGCAGAGATGCACAACACTGTATCACCCACAAGCCAATGGGCTTGTGGAAGATTCGATGGTACCCTAAAGTCAATGCTGGGCATTTGCTGAACAGCATGGGAGGACTGGGAGAATACTTCCCACCTGTTGTCTGCATACAGGAGGTGCCCCAAGAGTTGACAAGTTTTTCCCCTTCAAACTCTTATATGGACGCCGGGTACGTGGGCCCCTAGACTTGATCTGGGAGGACTGGAAAGGCAAGCACGCCACACAGGGAACTCCCATTGCGGATTACGTCCTTAGGTTTAGGGAAAGACTGAAGGAGCTTATGGGGACAGCCCAGAGCAATCTGGCAGCTGCCCAACAGAAACAAAAAGTGTGGTACAACCACAGAGACAGAGCTCGCTCGTACATGGTGGGTCAGGAAGTCATGGTCCTTATTCCGGTCCGGAAAGACAAGCTGCAAGCTGAGTGGGCAGAACCGTACAAAGTGGTTAGGAAGGTAAATGACGTGAACTACATTGTGGAGTTACCTGACTGAAGATAGACAGAAAGGATGTACCATGTCAACATGATGAAGCCATATGCAAATAGGGTTGACATGGTGTTTGCAGTGTGTAGTCCTGGGGAGGGGACAGATGAAGGAGACCCCTTCTGGATTTGCTGGAAGAAAGCAAATAGGAGTCCTCTGTGGAGGCAGTAAAATTGTCTCCCCAGCTGGCTCTGGACCAGATCCAGAAACTAAGGGAGGTTTTAGCAGACTTTGCCCCCTTGTTTAGCGCCAAGGCTGGACTAACACCTAGCGACACACGATGTGGAGACAGGTACAAATACGCCCATACGGCGGACAGCATATCAGGTGTCAGAGGCTGTCCAAATGGACATTAGGAGGGAAGTGGAGGACATGCTGGATTTAAGGGTAATCCAGAGATCCCACAGCCCCTGGGCCTCACCCGTAGTCCCTGTGCCTAAACCAGATGGCTCTACTCGTTTCTGTGTGGACTATCGTGGACTGAATGCAGTCACAAAGTCAGATGCCCACCCGATGCCCCGGACAGATGAACTCCTGGACAAGTTGAGAGGGGCAACCTACCTTACGACCAGTGACCTGACAAAGGGGTATTGGCAGGTAGAGTTGACAGACAGAGCTAGGGAGAGGTCGGCCTTCATCACTCCGATAGGCTTATTTGAGTTTAAAGTAATACCTTTTTGGAATGAAGAATGCCCGCCACTTTCCAAGGTTGTGCAGTGCTCCTGTTTTGACAAGTCCTGACTATGGCAAAACCTTTATAGTTGAGTCAGACATCCAGCCAAGGGGCAGATCCCCAGTAGTGTACCTGAGTAGGAAGTTACTTCTCAGGGAGCAAGCATACTCCGCGGTCGAAAGAGTGTCTTGCCATAGTAGTGGACCCTCAAGAAGTTGGAGCCATACTTGTATGGACAGCATTTTAGTGGTGCAGACTGACCACAACCCCTGGTTTGGCTGGCGCAGATGGGAAAGAACAATGGTATATTGCTAAGATGGAGTCTTGCTTTGCAAGGTATGATATGACACTATTACATAGGGCTGGAGTCAAAAAAATAAAACAAAAATTGGAACTCGGGCTGTCTAGGGTCTATGGGAGTGAACTGATTTGGGAAGCTCATCCCATGTAGGGATGGAGCCCCAAATTCAGTCTAGGTGGGGAGGATTGTGACGTGGACAGCCAGTTCTGAATGCTGTATGATCATTTTTTTGTAATATAAAAATGGGTTATGGACTGTCTCCCATGAGAAATGCTGAAACAGCATGTGAGATCACACACACACACACACACACACACACACACACACAGAGGTTTTAGATACAAGGTGTTACCTGGAAGGCCTGAAGCTAATTACAGAGTAGAACAGGCCTTGATCAAGGATCTCCTATTTTTTAAGTTAATTATAGCTGTATTTGCTAGGAGGGAAATCCTAAAGTTTTATAACGCTTAGAGGAAGAAAAGCAGGTCATGATCTATTAGTGCGAAGTCATAAAAGAGGCTTTGATGTCCTGGAAGGGGGAAGCTTATCATAAGATCAAAGAGAGTCATTTGAAGAACATGAGTTATGCTGAGGTTGCAGAATTTAATACTTGGAAAAGGACATCCTGTTTTTATATAGGTATATTTTTTTATATATTTGACAGGGAGAAGCTAGGTGACCTCATGCAAATAGGTGGGGAAAACCAGTTTTTTAAACATTATTCTGTTTTCCTTCAGAGACACTTCTACCTAGACTCTGACAAAGAAACATCTTTGGAACACTTTAAACAGGTATTTAGAGAGAGAGAGACAAATCTAAGAACTGTAGTAAGAATTGCACTGTTTAAAACCTTGTTCTTTTAATAGATTTATATGTCTTGTGATAATAGTTCTGTATTTTATGTTTTACGTATTTTTATCTATTTTAGTAAAACTCTTTTTAGAGCTTACTTGGTCTGTCTTTGATTTCTTTCCTTTACAAGTAGAGTATATATGGTTATAGCTGATACTAGGCATAAGCTTGAATGGTGATACCAAACTGGAAAGATAAGCGTTTTAATCTGAGGTCTTTTATTACAGCTTTTAAGGGTTCATTTCTGTACACCTGGTTATGTGCCCGTAGGCAAAGATATCTGGCCCCAAAGACAGAATTATCTGAGCCTGTGCATTGGGTACGCTAGCAAGAGGTTCACAGTTTGAATCCCTCTAAGACTTGAGAGCAAGGTTGATCCGAACTCATAAAACAGACAAGAGGTTACCTTGTTCTGTTAACTGTTCATAAGACTGTGCTCGGAGGTTGGCACTTTGGGAGTAGAGGTTGGCCTGCTAGGTGGGTTTGTGACACTGTATACTATGGCATTCAAATAATATAGCTTCCAGTAAAACAACATGGTATATTTTTTTTCACTAATAGCCATGCTGACAGGTAAAATAACATGTTAAATAAAATAGGTGTGAAAATAAATTTGCCAAGATAAACATATTTTTTAAGTTCCTCACTCAGCATGCTCAGAAATTTATCACACTCATTTTGATCACACTAAGTTTGCTCAGAAATGTATTCTCACATATCAGATGCCACTTTGTTGGTTGCTGAACAATTGATCAGAGGGGCCAATTTTACATTTTTCTTCTCTCTTCTCCTTTTGTAATTTTTAACCATTTTATCACAAAACTGCCTTAACAACTATTGTATAAACTGAAAATGATGTCCTGACTTCATTCTTATCTTCATTTGAGGGTACTGATTAATTGCTATTGCACTCAAGACTTTACAATAGACCAAAGTCCTCTCATGAAGATAAAAATGATATTTACTCAAAGCCATGTCATATCCCTATTTATTCAGCAAGTTTATTTGCCCACCCATGGTATTCATTTTGGTTTAACATAGAAAATGACGGCAGAAGGGGACCTGTGGTCCAGCGGCAGGGATCGACAAATCTAAAAATGAATTACTTGTCCAGGACAAGTAGCTGAAGTAAAATTAGTAATCCCAATGTGCAAATTAGTGGTCCAGTGACAAACTGGCATATTTTAATAAAATAAAAAATACGAGTTAGGGAGTAGATGCTTTTCTGCTTCTGTGTTACTAAATACTATGTTTTATTTATTGTTTTTTTGTGTTATTGTAAGAAAATGTTCTCACACCAAAGAACACCACAGTGAACACTGCACACTAGGCATATGCCACATTGAGGAAAATTAGTGTTTAACACTGCTTGTAGCTTTGAGCTAGCAATTACTGCATCTGTCTGAGAAGGGACTTGGAATTGGAAAGGCAGAGCAAAATACTTTATGGCACAGCATAATAGTCACAGTGTTGTAATAATTTAGACTGACTCCACACATCATACACACCACCTGGTATGTGAAGGGGAAGACTTTAAAACATGCATGGTTCTGTTTTCTGATGATTTTTTTTTTTAACGGTAAAAAGGCCAGATTGTTGGTAATATTTGAGCTCCCAGCACACCTGCCCTCAAGTTGTTTCCCTAGATAATCCGAGAATCCCTGGCCCATGATGTCACCCCCCACTAACTGACAGTTATTTTCTTTCTCCAATCCCTACTCCTTCGCTTTATTCTTTTCCCCCCAGTGAATGCTTTTTTTTTTTTTCCTTAAGCAGAGTGTCCCATGCTTCACGAGTACAGCATGTCTGTCCCTGTGATGGTATAGCCATCTGCCTCTAAGTTCCAGTTTCCCCACCCCTCCACCACCGCGGCCACTTGCCAGGACTGACAGGCAGTCTCTCAAGTGATACTGGCTGACAACTAACCTGTCAGTCCTGCTGATGATGTTGCTGCTGCTGAGATCGATGGCTGGGTGGGAGGGATGGAGAGGTCAGAGTGGCGCCACTTGTCCTTCTCATACGGCCGTGTCTATGCTCGCTCCTGTTGCTCCTAGTGCAGGCCATGGCGGCTTCTCCTGCTTCCACGTGGTAATCCTGAAGTCCATCATAAAACCGGCTGGCCAAGGAGAAGCAGGCACAGCGTCAATGGCGGCATCTAATGGTGAAACTAAAACTGAACTTAAAAGCAAACAAAAATTGTGGTTGTCCGTGGGGCGACCAAAAGCTAAAAAATACTTGTCCCTACACAGAAACTTGTAGCCGGGGCGTCGGGCTATGGGATTGTCGATCCCTGTCCATCGGGTATGCCCAAACCTGGTGTCTCAGGACCTACTGCCACACTGGGGTCCTGTCCCTGAGATGTCCAGCCTAGTCTTCTCTAATGCTGTGTGACTGTGCCCAAGTCTTGTCCCACATGCACTTAAAACTCAACACTGACTTTGCAGCCACCACTTTGGGTTGCAGTCTATTCCATAGCTCCACCACCCTCTCTTAGAAGTAATACTTTATCATGTCCCTCCTGAACTTCCCACCTCTTAATTTCCCTCTTGCCACCATGTTGTAGAACTGGTGTTCCTGGTGAAAAGCACTGTGTGTGGTACTTTGTTTATGCCTCTAAGGAACTTGAAGGTTTCGATCTTATTCCCACTTTCCCTCCTAGTTTCCAGTGAGTACATGTTCAAAGCCTTTAACCTCTCCCTATAGGCCACTTTCAACCTATCAATATCCTTTCTAAAGTGAGGCCTCCAAAACTGGACACAGTACTCCAGGTGAGGCCTCACCAAGGACTGGTAGAGCGGCAGCATTACTTCCCTGTCCCTGCTATCTGTGCCCCTTCCAGTACATTCCAATACCCTGCTAGCCTTGCTGTAAGCCTTATTACACTGACATTGTTGCTTAAGGTCGTCCCTAATGGTGATCCCCCCAGATCCCATTCTTCTGTCGAGGAGCTAAGTTTGACCCCGTTTAGCTAGTATTCTGTCTTAGGGTTAGCTCTACCAAGGTGAAATCCTTGCATTTCTTAGCACTGAATTTTAACTGTCATATGTGTGTCCACCTTTCCAACTTTTTAAGATCCTCTTGTAGCTCTCTGACTCCATCCATGCTGTCTAGTCTGCTGTTAAGTTTCATGTCATTGGCAAATAGGGTGATATAGCCCTTAATACTCTTGCTGATGTCAGTAATGAATATATTGAAAAAGGATTAGCCCAGGACTGACCCGGAGGGATCTCCCTAGTGACATGTCTTTCAGTAGATCTTACTCCATTTACTGCTACCTTTTGTTTCCTGTCTTCCAGTCAGTTTCACACCTACCTGACTATTTGCTCTGCTGCTCCCAGATCCTCAAACATTTTAAGAGGCGCTATGTGAGGACTGTGTCAGATACCTTACTGAAGTCAAAGTAAGCAGGTCCACCTCATGGCCCCTATCCAACTCCCTGGTCACATGGTCAAAGAAAGTAACAAGGTTTGTTTGACATGACCTGCCCGACACAAACACATGACGTTTATTGTTTTGGAGATGCTTAACTCAAGGTATTCTACCAGATCTTGTTTAATAAGGGTCTCCATCAGCTTGCCCACTATTGATGTGGGTCTGACTGGCTTATAATTACCATCTCCTCCTTATCCCCACTCTTATGGAGTGGTACCACGTCAACCACCCTCCAGTCGCTTGGTACAATCCTGGACTTAGTGACCTATTGAATAGGTGCACAAGAGGGGCTGCTAGCTCCTCTGCCAGCTCCCTCTGCCCATTGTCCTCAAGCACCTCATCCTCAACCTTTAACCTTACAGTTCCCCTACCCCCTTCTTCCTTTTCTCGCTGATATAACGGAAGAAATTATTTTACCCTGATTTAACCCCACATGCAATCTGCAGCTCCTATGCTGCTTTGACATCCCTCACTATTCTCTTGGCCTCCCTGCTTTTTTGAATGTAATCCTCCCATTCCCTGTCCCTTTGCTGCCTGAACAATTTATAAGCATTCTTTTGGCCCTGATTGCTCCCTTACTGAAGAGGAGAACAACATGGGTATTTTATACCTATTTTCTTTGTTACAGTCCTGAGCAGAGCCTGGTTGCCTCGAGGACTGCTTCCTAATACCTTCCATATTTCCTCCACCTCTAATTTGTCCCTGATATTAGTTAACCTTTCCCTCACTAATTGCCTTAATCTGCCAAAATCCGCCTCATTTACCTCTGTCTCTGAGGAGGTTTTTGTATCACCTGTGGATATTTCAAACCAGACAGAATTGTGGTCGCTATTTGCCAAGGGTTCTCCTGCTATGACTGATCTAATCACTTCTGAATTTGTGAGGATCACATCCAGGATGGCATCCCCTCACCATTACCAGTGACCTCGGCTTTAATTATTTTCCCGCGGCCCGGAATTGAAGCCTGGAGCGCCTCCATGGCCCGAGAACTACTGCCACCCGCCCCCTGAGACTGTCCACCCGGTACGGCCACGGCTCTTCTAAGCTTTGGGAGCTGACTCAATCTCTGGCGCCACCATGGGACTCACCCTCATTGGATGCTCTGCACCCAGGAGTTCCCCAGTTGGCCAGGCTGCCCTGCATCTCCAATTTTTAAACTGGGCTCGGGACTCGTGAGTGCTCTGAACCTTTCGCTTGGCGAAATTTTTGCTTTGCCCCCCCCAACCTTAATTAAATACACTTTGGCCCCACCCACCAACACATACAGAGAGCACTGAGTTCCATACACCTCCCTCTTAAAGGGCAGCAACCACTGAACCTAGTACCATCTACTAAGGTTTGTGCCTGTCTCTACCGTCGTATTCTGCCCACTCCCCCACTAGCTTAGCTCAACCACCAAATACCTACATACAGACACGCACTCTATCTACCTAGAATGCAGACTCATATTCACTGGACATTGATCCTAATTCTCGTCTGCTGGCTGAAGTCTTACTGTGACAGGGGTTACAAAACCTCCCCTAATACACAGCCCCTGAATAACTTGAGGGGTACCTCCTCTGACTAGCTCCAGGCAACTGCCTTTAAAGAACTACAAGCAAAATCAAGCCTGCTTATCTTGGCTGCTCTCACCACAATCCCTCAGAAAACTGATCCTGCTATTGCTTATACTGTCTGGCAATGTGCACCCGAACCCAGGCCCTGGATGTCCCCCAGCAGGAGACAGCTCTAGGCTGGGCCATCTAAGGACAGTATCCCTGAATATTGGAAGCCGCATGCCTAAGCTCCTGCAGTTGCAGGCATGGGTGGAATCAATCAAACTGGATGTCATTGCCCTCATCGAGACATGGCTGTCTCCCAAAGTCGCTGATACTGCAATAGCCCATGATGGTTTCACCATATTCAGGCAGGACAGGCTGTCCAAGAGGGGTGGTGGCTACCTGGTCTACATCAAATCTGATATAAGGGGTCAAGTTCTACTGGCCAGTCTGCGTAGCAAGGATGTGCAAATTCTCAGTATTAAACTTTCTGTTGGTGAACAAAATAAGGTCCTCATACTCTCAACAGTATATCTACCCCTTGGTAAACAGGGGCCCGGACTGGATCATTTCTTTAGTAACCAAGGGCTTATCAGTCAAAACTGGGAACAGCTCATAGTCTGAGACTTCAATGTCAGTTGGCAATCCCAAGATGCAGCAGCAGCTACAGACAAAATATCTAGCCTCTACCTCATGCAACTGGCATACAAGCCACAAGGATAAATTATAGGACCAGCCTGAGTACACTTATTGATTGGCTCCTATCCACCTGCCCCGACCATATCACAGAGGTCTCTGTTCTACCCAACTCCCCAAGTGACCACTCCCCAGTTATGTGCACCTAGTCCAATAAGTTCACAAAGCATTCACCTCAGATCAGCAGAACTCACATGCTAAGACCCAGTCTGATGGAATATTTTTGACAGCACCTAAGGTTAATTGATTGGTCACCTCTCGATACCGCCAGAGATAGTAACCAAGCCCTAGATTACTTCTGCTCAGTCTTTACAAACGCCTGGGATATTTTCGCCCCCTACAGCTCAAACAAAGTAAGAGGGGTCAGTAACCCTTGGCTCTCTGGAACCCTAATCGACCTTATGCGATTCCGGGACAACCTCTGGCATAGGGCCAAAGCATCAGGGAATATGGTCAACATCACTGCCTACATAGCAGCCAGAAATAAATAGAAACATAGAATTTGACGGCAGATAAGGACCGCTTGGCCCACCCAGTCTGCCCATTTCCCTACCTACTGGATAAGCTGCAGATCCTAGTTAACCAGCAGCCTACTTCTTCCTACCCCAACCCCCTAGAATGGCCTTATGACTGTCCCATGCCTGCTTGAATTCCACCACTGATTTTGACTCCACAACCTGCTCCGGAAGGCCGTTCCATGCATCCACAACCTCTCTGTGAAAAATGCTTCCTTAAATTACCTCTGAGCGCCCCATCTTCAAATTGTGTCCTCTTGTTCTTGCACACCTCTTTTTTGAAAAATACTACCTCTTGGACTTTGTTGATTCCCTTGAGGTACTTGAACGTTTCTATCATGTCCCCTCTCCCTCCTTTCCTCGAGGCTATACATATTAAGCTCCTTTGTCTCTCTTCATATGTCTTCGGTGCAGACCCTGCACCCTTTTAGTTGCCCTCCTCTGGACAGCTTCCATCCTGTCTATGTCTTTGCGGAGATTGGGTCTCCAGAACTGCACACAGTACTCCAGATGGGGTCTCACCAGCTGTCTGTACAGAGGGATAATAACTTCCTGTTTTCTACTGGTGATGCCTCTCCCTATGCATCCCAGTATCCCCCCAGCCCTCCTTGCTGCCCTCTCACATTGCTTGCCCACCGTTAGGTCATCTGATATGACTACCCCCAGGTCCCTTTCCATTTTTGTTGTTGTTAGTATCTCACCCCCATTGTGTACTCTTCCCCTGGGTTTTTGTTTCCCAGGTGCATTACCTTGCACTTCTTAGCATTGAATCTAAGCTGCCATACATTTGACCATTCCTCTAACCTTGCCAAGTCCCTTCTCATCCTTTCCACCCCACCCTGTGCATCAACTCTGTTGCAGATCTTTGTGTTATCTGCAAAGAGACATACTTTCCTTCCAGTCCTCTGCAATGTTGCTTATAAAGACATTGAAGAGGACCGAGTCCTAATACTGAACCCTCGGTACCCACTAGTAACTCTCCTTGCTTCTGGTGGACTCCATTTACTATTACTCTCTGTGTCCTATTCTCCAGCCAGTTCTTTACCCAGGCTGTCGTCTTGGGACCCACTCCCAGGCTGGCTAACTTGTATATTAATCTTTTGAGTGGGACTGTGTCAAATGCCTTGCTAAAGTCTAGGTAGGCCATGTCCACAGCCCCTCCCTGATCTACTACTTTGGTCAAGTCAAAGAAATCTATCAGATTAGTCTGGCATGACCGTCCGCTGTGAATCCATGCTGCCTGGGTCCTGTGCCCTCTGGCCTCTAGATACTCAACAATTCTTTCCTTCAGAAGTGATTCCATCATTTTCCCTATCACCGAGGTTAAACTAACAGGTCTGTAGTTTCCTGCTTCTGCCTTGCTCCCACTTTTGTGAAGGGGAATCACATCTGCCCTCCTCCAGTCCTTGGGTACCACCCCATCCTCCCATGATTTGTTAAAAAGGGTAGCCAGTGGTGTCACTAGTTCTACCCTTAGTTCTTTTAGAATTCTAGGATGAATCCCATCAGGCCCCATTGCTTTTTCCACCTTCAGTTTTAAGAGTTCTTTCAGAACCCTTTCTAAACAGGAGTTGGGGAAACGGAAAGGAATTCTGGAACGTGGTGAAATCCCTTACAGGCAGGACCACCAAGGCACACCCTGATTTTCTAGTTACCCCACCAGGGACACTCCAGGATCCAAGTAACATTGCGAATGCATTTAATACTGCTTTCACTGACCTAAGTGCTGTGCTCCCCAGGGAATACGTCCCCTTCACCCAGTCTGGACAGCCCCCTAACTTGAGCCCGCCTCCTACTACACCCAGTTGCCCACCGCCTTTCTACTTCAGACACCTCTCCAAGGCTGAGACCAGACGGTACATCAAGCGGGTACTGGGCAAGACAAGGATGGGGAGTGATGCCATCGACATGAAGCTAGTAGCCCTAACACTAAATGAGCTAGCTGGACCACTTACAAAAATCTTTAACACATCCCTGTGAACAGGCGTATTACCAGACAAGTGAAAGGCAGCGCACGTCACACCAGTTCACAAAAGTGGAGACCGAGCTTGCCTCTCTATCGCCCCATCTCCATTTTATCACCTCCCTCCAAAGCCCTGGAATGTGCAGTGTCTGACAAACTTACTGAGCATTTGGAGAAATACAACCTGCTAAATGCGCGCAGCATGGTTTCCGTAAACATCACCTCCACCCAAATAGTCCTGATAGACTACACTACACAGATCTATAAGGCTCTGGATAATAGAAGGGCAGTAGGATCTATATTCATTGACCCTACCAAGGCATTCAACACCGTTAACCACCAACTCCTACTAGTGTCTCCTCTCCATAGACCTTTCATCTAGCACTGTTACCTGGTTCAAAAGCTACCTCTCACGTAGAACACAATGTGTGAAGATCCTTAACATTCTTTCTGAGCCTAGGAAGGTCAGCCTTGGTCCCCCAAGGCTCCATACTGGGTCCACTCTTATTTAGTCTATTTATAAACTCACTACCTGTTGCCTTACCAGCAAAAAATGTGCTTTATGCTGATGATGCGGTCATTTCTGCATCTGGTAGGGACATCACCACTATAACCACTGACCTACAGGCCAGTTTTAAATGGCTAGACTCTTGGTTCTCCCATCGTAAACTGTTACTCAGCTACAAAAAAAACAAGTGTATGCTCTTCATGGTGCCACAAAACAGGAAAAAGCATGGGCCCATACACATAACAAGTCAAAAAGGTAAGCTGCTAGAGTAGGTAGCACCTTCAAATATCCTGGAGTATACCTTGATGACACGCTGTCCTTCACAGCATACACTGAACACATCGTCAAAATAGCTAACACCAAACTGGGAGTTCTCTACTGACACAGACACTCTATGCCCCTGGAGGCTCTTAAACTGGTTACATGCAGCTCTGTGTTATCTACCATTGACTGTGGTCTAGAGATCTGTGGTGCTAGCTCTGACACTGCCTTGAAGAGGATCATAACCCTCCTCAACAGGACCGCTACCTGGTCCTGGGTGCTGACTATCAGACACATACATGCACCTTGTATTCAAACACCGGTTGGCTTCCCTTCATTACAGAATCAAATACCAGGCTTGTCTACTTGGGGGAAAAAAGCACTGCTTGACCTTATGCTCCATCTCCAGACTATACAACTACACCCAACGAACAGTGAACACCAAAAGTGCTACCAAAGGAGTGTTCCTAGTGCCGCTTAAGCGTACCACACTCGCAGAACAATCCCTCTCCTACAGGGACCCTAAATGGCTTAATGACCTACCTACTGAACTCCTTGGGTCCTGCAAAATCAGCCATTTCAAATCCGGACTCCACAACCTGCTGGCACGTGAGACCACCTGCAACTGTTAGCCTAATCAGTGCCACTGGAGGACCTTCCACATTCCCCAGCACCCCAAACTGCCTGAACAGCTCCCCCTACCCCTTCTCCCACCCACCCCACCACCTGACAATGCCTTCCTGGCTGCAACTCCCTCCCCCAACTTACATCGCCCTGTTCTGGATCTGTCTAGACCTCTAATCCCTACGTGGCAATTCCTCACCGCCGCAGACAAGTGGTTGTTTTTCCATGCACGCTGTAATCACGCTGCCTGTTTTTGCTCAGTTGCACTTAGAAACCTGTTCATTACACTTAGTAACCTGAATTTTTTGTTATGTAGCCACCAGCTGTTTCCCTTTCATATATTTATTGTTGTCTAGTGTCACCCTTGTTCCTCTCGCTATACAGTGTTTTCACTGATGTAACTCAATGGCTCTGTATTGTGTCACCTGACTTGGAACCTTTGTAAATGAGCCTCTGGCTCAAAGTTATTAATCTGAATCTTAAATAAATAAATAAATGATTAAGAAAGGTATATTGAGCTTTGACAGCTCATTTCTAAGTGTACGGTTGGTGCGTTACATGGACCAGTTTTACTGAGGGAGGAAATGTTGGCCAGGACACTGGGGAAATCTCCTACTTCTAAGATAAGTGCCATGGGATCCCGAACTTTCACCTGGATAGCCACCAGAGATGGGCAGTAGGGACCTCAGTTTAACATCTCCGAAGGAACGATGACATCTCAACAGTGAACCAGGGAAAGATGGTGGCTGCTCGATAAATCTATGAGAGTTTGTGAGCTGAGCTGTGATACACTGTTGAAGCAGTGATCATTTTCTAACTACCTTTATGATACATCTGACTGTTTAAAGGTGCAGTATGCCTTCTGTATCTTGTTGTTCATGGATAAATGGATATTTATAGCTACTTCTTATCTTTAAGTCCCAATGCCTTTAGTCTTTTCAGTTTCCTCCATTTGTATCTCCTGATCAGTGGAGTGAACCAAACCAAAACAAAAGTCAGGGAGGGGATGCCCCATGGTGCTGGGTTCAGAAGCTGATGTCCACTAAATCCAGAATAGTATGAAACAATATACTGGATGGGCAGATGGGAATTGAATTGGACTTGAGAGAGGAAGTAGTTGTGACCTAAGTGAAGGAGGCTTAGCAGGAAAAGCTGAAGTAGATCACTATAATTTACTGATCTGCATATTTTAATAAATGGTGAATAAATGCCATTATAAACCCATTTAGAAAGTTTTTTTTCTCCTTGTAAGATGTATAAGTCTGAGAAGAGACCCTGTCTTCTTTATTTCCAGTCTTTTTTTCTCTCTCACTCTTATCCGTTATGGATGTTTATGTGTGAAATTACATTTTGACGTGGATTTCATAAATGTAATTTGTCTGATTCTGAAGGTGGGGTCATAAAAAGACTATGTTGAAAAACTGGGGTTAAAATCTCCAAAATCAACTTAGTTATGAACAAAAGCTCTTACTTGAGAGAGGCTCTTGCAGTAGGTATTCACAAGTAGGACTAAGCCACCAGGCGTTAGGACCCAGGAAAAATTCTAACTTGCAGTGTCTGGCGGGGACTGCCCCTGACATCATGTGATGGACATCAGCGTGGCTATATAAGGAGTGGTCCCACGCCCGCCTTCCAGTTCTATCCTGCCACGACCGCGCATCGGCCAGACCTCGCAGAAGAATGCTGCTAGCCCATACCATCTTGATGAGTATTAATTTAATGGTTTTACTATTAATCTGTATATTTCACATTTTTTGTTTTACAAAAAATGTCATGTATGTCATCTATGATGCTTTCTGAATCGTATAAGAACAAGTGCAACTCCTGTGGAACTCAGCTCCCTCATGGGGATGGCCATTCCCACTGCCTTTTTTGCCTGGGCACAGGCCATAAGGTGGAAGGGTGTGAGCACTGCCAGAAGTTTAAAACAGCCACGAAAAGCTCACATTGCCACCCTTCGAGCCGGCAGCGAGTGCGGACATGTGCTACCTCTCTTGGAAAGCACTGTCCCTAGTGGCTATCCCTTCAGCTCAAAGAATTTCCGAGCTTCAGGCTCTCATGTATAAGATACCTTACTGTTTCTGATTTTTCACAGAGACCAGGTGGCTCTGCGGACCAATCCCAAGTTCCTACCCAAGGTGGTATCTGAATCCACCTTGAATTAATCCCAGGACCTGCCAGTGTACTACCTGGAATACTCCAATGGGGAAGCTCTCTGGATGTTCACAGAATTCTCAGGTACTGTATGGACAGGACTAAGTCTTTTCGTAAATCTGAGCAACTGTTTGTTTACTTTGCACACAAAGAGGGGCGCGCTGTTTCTAAACAGTGTTTGTCCAAATGGTTGGCAAACTGCATTACCTTCTGTTACCAGACGTACCACAGAACCCTTCCGGATCAGGTTAAAGGACATTCGGCCAGAGGCATGGCTGCTTCAACTGCTTGTTTCAGGAATGTTTCAGCTGCAGACATTTGCGCAGCTGCAGCTTGGAGTTCTGTCCATACTTTCACCAATCATTACAACCTGGACATTGCATCGAGGTGCAGAGTGGGCTTTGGCCTTGCTGTCCTACAGGGGCTTCTTTCATGAGTACCTTAAGAGTGGCTGGGAAACTCTCTCCTGCCTCAGGTCACTGCTTGGGACTCAGTCCTACTTGTAGAGTACCTGCAAGAGTCCTCTCGAAGTAAGATAGTACAGTTATGTAAGAACTTACCATAACAGTAGATCTTGAAAGGCTCTTGGCAGTAGGTACTACTCCTATCCCAACCCCTCCCCCAAGTTTCTTTCTGTAGTTTTTCATATTGTGCCTTTTAGGCTCCAGGAGCCCTTTCCTTTCTCCTGTCAAACCTCTACAGGTCTCTGGCGGGAGAACTGGAAGGCGGGCGTGGGGACCACTCCTTATATAGCGTCACGCTGACATCCGTCAGGGGGCGGTCCCCGGACACTGCTAGCTAGAATTTTTCTGTGTGGTCCTAATGCCTGGCTGCTTAGTCCTACTTGTGAGTACCTACTGCAAGAGCCTCTCTCGAAGATCTACTGTTACGGTAAGTTCTTCTGTAACTGTACTTTGTGTTCAGGGCTATTTGTTGGCCCATTACGTAGTGTGTTGTTTTCTTATCTCAGTGACTCGAGTTCAGGGATGAGCTTGGGGAGCCAGCTAGGCATGGCACTGCTTCTGGCCCAGTGAGGGATGGCTCAGTGTTCTGGTACACAGGCGACACCTTGTGGTGGGATGGGGCACCTTCCATCACAAGAGGTTGACGAGCATGTTGAGACCAAATGGGGCTACACACTGCATTGGGAGAGTTGAGCGGTTGTGAAAAACAGGAAAAACAGCTGGAAGGATGAAGCTCTGGTTGCTGCAGGCCCTGCACCACTGATAGGCCCCCTATTGCCACCATTGACCCCACCCCTATGGCAGGGCAGGAGGGGAAGGTGTCCAACTCCCTCCTGGAGAGACTGTCAGCCAGTTTGGTGGTACAGTGCTCTCTCGGTAGTCTGAGGCATGCAACATGTGGCGGCCTCATTCTGCCCTGGTGGTGTTCACTGAGCAAAGCCTCCCCCCCCCAGAGGAGCGTGGCCCCAGTGAAGCTGAATTCTCTCTGTTCCTGAACTTGGGTCGCTTGTGTGGTACTGGTATCCTCCCTTCCACCCAACCAACTTTAAACAAAAGAAAGGAAAACCTCAGCAAGCCCTTCCCACCCAAGCCAGCTGATTGGTATTTTTATTCCATGAACTAAGACATTTCCCTCTTTATGTCTGCAGGTCTGACAGGACACCAACCACATTGTGACAGAACTCTGACCCCAATGTGGCATGAAACTGACCATGTGTATCAGATAAGTATTGTTTTATGTTTACCCTACCTTGATTTGCCTAGTTAGTTTCTTAAGAGTTGCAGATCCTTTGTGACCCCATTGCTATTCTTATTTTATAGGTATGACTGGATGTTCCTCATCCTAGGATCCCCAGGACCCAAGTAAGAAATCTCTTACTTATTATGTATGCTAGGATGATAAGGTGTAATAGTGCAACTCCAAGTATTAAGATAGTATTGGGTTTTGTGTGTTAGGTGACGCAGGGCTTGAAATATCTCCACTATTCTGTTTATTCCATTTTATGCATGTCTCTTCAAAGATATGATTCCACTATCACAAAGAGAAAGGAAATGAATCGCGAAAACAATATGTCAGTGGTGAGGTGTTCCTTGGGTTGTCAACCCTATTGCCCACCTCCTCTTCTAGGCAGACAGTGTCACGTATGATCTTTTGCTTCACCCCGGGCCTGCAGAGCCTTGTGTGAAGAAAGCTATAACTTATTCTTATGGTAAGGCATGCTTGTCTATTTTCAAAGAATATATGAATATGACTGTGAGGCAAATGCTTGACCTGTGTCTTTTTCATTTTTAACTTAGTGTCCTTTATTGGTAAACTTCCATCACATTACATATGTTGTACACATATCCTCGTCAGTTAAAGAAAAAAGACATAGAACCTTAGTGCAAAAGCACTGAGGCAAAGGTTACCCCAAAGGGCACTGGCTGGAAAAGAAATACAGAGTCAGACATACCCATAATGTAAATCACCACAACATTTTAGGGTGGTTCAGCTTTAAGCAGGAGTGCATGGTGCTGAAGGGCCTCTCACACAATCTGCAAAGGTGCAAACAGAAGACACAGACCGTGTTTCATCCTACCAGGACTCATTAGTGTGCCTCTGTGTATGACATCCCAGGGGAATAAACCTGCTATCCTAAGTTGGTCTATCAGGTTTGGGTTGTGGTGAGCCCAAAGAAAACAAATACACGCTAAAAACAAAGACTCTTAGTGCAAAAGCACTGAGGCAAGGTTACCCCAAAGAGCACTGACCGGAAGAGTAGAGTTTCAAAATGCAGAATCACACATACCCCATAATGCAAAGCATCATGGGCTGTATCTGCAAATAACCACAAATTGTTAGGCTGGTTCAGCTTTAATCAGGAATGCATGGTGCCAAAGGGCCTCTAACATAGTCTGCAAAGGGTGCTAAGAGAAGACACAGACACGTGTTTTCTTCCTACCAGCTCGGTGTTCTTTATCTGTATGACACCCCAGGGGAATGAACCAGCTACCCTAAGTTGGTCTATCAGGTTTGGGTTGTGGTGAGCCCAAAGAAAACAAAATGTAAGCTAAAAGACACAGAATCTTAGTGCAAAGCACTGAGGCAAGGAGTTACCCAAAAGGGCACTGGCTGGAAGCCAGTTTCAAGAACTATAGAATCACACATACCTCCATAATGCAAAGCATCATGCATGGGCTATATGCAAATCACCACAAATTTAGGCTAGTTCAGCTTTAAGCAGGAATGCATGGTGCTGAAGGCCCTCTAACACAATCTGCAAAGGATGCAAACAGAAGACACAGACATGTATTTCGTCCTACCCAGGACTCATCAGTGTGTGTGTGTGTGTGTGAGGCAAAGGGCATTGGCTGGAAAACCAAGTTTCAAAGTTGCATATACAGCCCATGATGCTTTGCATTATGGGGGCATGCGTGATTCTGTATTTCTTTGAAACTTGGCTTTCTGATGAGTCCTGGTCTATTTGCACCCTTTGCAGACTGTGTGAGAGGCCCCTCGGCACCATGCATTCCTACTTAAAGGTGAACCAGCCGAAACGGTTGTGGTGATTTGCATATACAGCCCATGATGCTTTGCATTATGGGGTATGTGTGATTCTGTATTTCATGTTAAAAGAAGCTGCTGGGAAGACACGGGTATTTCATTACAGAAACAATACAACAGAGTGATTTAAAAAAAATGACCATACCATAGTAATGAAACATGACATCAAAAGTGCATATTAGTCAAATATTTACCCAAAATAATTTGATGGCAACAGTCTATTACATTATAGAGTTCATTAGGAGACTCACGGTATGTGACACCTCTGGAGCTATGAACTACAGCATTATTACATTACCAAATCTATAGACTGTTTTTGTAGTACTTGCAGAAGTATTTGCAACTCTTTCCACCTGGAGACAAAGCTTTCATACCTGTGATTAATGCTGTCCAGCATGTTTTCCATTCTCAGGGCTTCTAGTGCTGCAGCATACCATTCTCTGTAACTGGTGGATTGGTCATCTAGCCAGTGTCCAGCTGTGACCTGTCTTGCTGTGGCTGCTATGAAAGCCATCTGGTAGGGTTGTTGGCCCAGTGGTTTCTCTAGACTTAATCCAGTTAAGCACTTAACTAGATCAAAAGTATCCTGCAAACTGAGTAGTAGATTCAGCCTGTCTCTGAATACCTGTCAGAAGGACACCACAGCAGTCCTAGACTATATGCTTTAAAGCGTCCTGCTGCTGACTCCATTTTGTGCATATGTAGAACTCTTAGCTTATTCATCTTGCATAGCTTTAGTGGAGTAAAATACATAACTTATAATGTGCTAGTCTGAGGCAGTCAAATTTTAGATACTTATGTAGGTATAGCCAGACCTTGTCTTGGTTTTCAGGTTCCTTAAGCTTGGGGAACTCTACTCCAGTAGTCTAGCGCACAATTCATAACTTCTGTAGCCTTGTTTCTCAGCAACTTATACATGGCTGATACAACATGCCTCTGATTGGCCTCCAGGCAACGTTCTGCCCATGTATCTTTAGAAATCATGGACCATGGGTGTGGCCCTAATTTGCTGCAGACTGTGTTTAGAACATAAGAAAATAAGAAAAGTGTCAGCAGATGGGGACTGTGTGGTCCATCTAGTGTGCCCAAGGTGGCTACCACCTCCCATTATATTTTTCTTAAGTTGCCCATATTGCCTGTCCCAAACAAGTTTAAATTCCCTTACTGTCTTCGATGCCACCACTTCTGGTAGCAGACTGTTTCATGGGTCTATCACTCTCGGTGAAAAGTACTTTCTAGAGTTGCTTTTGAACTTGCCTCCTGAAAGCGTAAGTTGTGCCCTCTTGTACCGCCGCCCTGTTTTCCTGGAAGAGGTTTTCCTTTTGAGTTGTGCTAATTACCCTGATTTACTTAAATGTTTCTATCATGTCCCCCGTTTCTTCTCTGTTCAGAGAGAATAAATTTGACTCTTTGAGTTTTGTGTCATATGGCTCATGATGCAGTCCCTGCACCATCTTTGTGGCCCTTCTCTGTACTATCTCCAAACAGCTGATGTCCTTTTTTAGGTGAGGCCTCCAGAACTGGACACAGTACTCGAGGTGTGGCCTCACCAAGGATCTGTAGAGGGGCATGACAACTTCCTGCTTTCTGCTTGTAATACCCCTTCCTATGCATCCAAGGATACCACCTGCCTTCTGCACTGCTTTTTCGCATTGTTTTCCTACCTTTAAGTTGTTGGTAATGATCATGTAAAGATCCCGTTCCATCTTTGTCTCCCCTATTTGATGCCCTTCCAGTGCATACTTTTTTCCTGGGTTCCACTTCCCTAGGTGCATTACCTTACTCTTCTTGGCGTTAAATTTTAACTGCCAATTTTTGGACCATTCTTCCAGTCTCCTTAGGTCAGCTTCCATACTTAATGCCCCCTCTAGTGTATCCACCCTGTTGCAGAGCTTTGTATCATCTGCAAACATGCAACCCTTCCTCTCCAGTTCATCAGTAATGTCCCTGATGAATATGTTGAGAGGACTGGACCCAGCACCAATCCCTGTGGAACGCCACTTTTCACACCTCCCTCTCTCGATAATGCCCCATTGACCAGAACTCTCTGGGTCCTATTCTGTAGCCAGTTTCTAATCCAGTTTACTATTTTCTTTCTACCCCTGTGTGTTCTAGTTTGTTAGCAAGTCTCCTGTGGGCAACGGTGTCAAAGGCCTTGCTGAAGTCTAGGTATGTCCACGCTCCACCCTGGTCGACTGTTCTGGTAACCAAATCAAAGAAATCAATCATGTCTGTTTAGCATGAGTGCCCTGCTGTGAAGCCATGCTGTTTGGGGTTGGGTTTTCCAGTTTATTTTAGGTAGTCAGCTATTCTCTCCTTTAGTAATGTCCCATAATTTTTCCCACTGTAGAGGTCAGGCTGACTGGGTGGTAGTTTCCTGCCTATCCTTACTACCACTTTTGTGCAAGGCACAGCTGTTGCCCTTTTCAATCCTGAGGTACTCTGCCGCTTTCAGAGATAGACTGAACAGCTCAGCTAGTGGTGCAGCTATTTTTTCGAAGCTCTTCCTGAAGTGTTGTAGTTGCATGAATTGGAAAACTTGTTTATTTCCTGCATGGTTTCTTGCTTGGAAGGTAGCAAAGATACAGAATTATTTTCTATCATCATCATTAGTTTACTTAGATTTGCTCCTTGTAAGAAAGAGTCACCCACTGTTTTTCCTCTTATGGTAAAATTTGGATTATGATGAATAGGTTGGTTCCAGTCGTTGAGGGGTCTGGTGCCTAAGAATGTGTGAAGCTGCTGGCAAACCTTTAGTGATGTGCCGGGGGGTGACCCTGAGCATCGACGGGAGTTTGCTTAGTTTACAACTTGTAAAGCTCTCTGAGGTCAGTTGCAAATGTTTTCATTAGGAAGAATTCAATTGTTTTATAAGGCAGTGAAAGCTTCAGGTCTTCTTTGGTAGGTGTGTCTTGCCTCCACCGTAGAAAATGGCAGGCATTACAGGCCAGGTAATAGAGGTAGAAATCGGCAGCTGTAATTCCCTCTCTGTTGGCAGATGTGGTGCCAGTTCCTCAGTCAGAAGCTATCTGCATCTGGGGCTCTGCTTAATTTCAGTTCTTTGATGGCTTGTGTGACTTCTAGTGTCGAGACTGGTCTGCCCAAATCTCTCTGGGTTCCACGATTTAGGCGTCCATCAGCATTCAAAAATGCCCGATTTCATTTTCTGCTGCTGGCATTTCAACTGTGTATAAGGATTCATAAAATTTGCTAAAACATTTTAAATTTGCCTTTGATGAGTCACTAGCTGTGCCGAAGGAGCTTTTCTAACTTCTGATACTATCCGAGCGGTCTCATTTTGTCTCAGCCTGAGGGCTAATAATCTTCTGGCTATTTTGCCCTGATCTGTGTAGATCAGTTTTGGCTAAAAAGATAGCTTTCTCCACTCCTTCCCTCAGCAGTTCAGCATATTCCTCTTTGGACTGTAAACTCATGCCAGTGTGATTCAGGAGAGGTGGCTTTAATTGTCTACTCCTGCTGTCTAATTTTTTTGTAGGAGTCTTTCACTTTCTTGTAATCTTTTTAGTTTTCTCCTGATGCCAGCCTAATATGTCCCCCCATATTGCGCACTGTTAGTGCTGCAGTGCTCAACTGTGCCTCGATTAGTTTGAAAGAAGACCTTTGTTTGTTCTTTAATGATTTCAAGGCATGTCTGGTCTTTAAAAATGTGACTGTTAACCTTCCACATTCTGTCCCTTTCTTGACTTGATAACACTGAAAGGGTAAGTGAGACCACGGACCACCTTTTACTGATTGTGAGCTTTGCAGCAGGTTTTGCCCAAAACTGTTAAAGAGGTCAAAAGTTATAAGTTATTATGGCTTTTAGTCAACTCTCGTCACGAGTATTCTGAAGAGGGCCCTTCCTAACATAATAAACAATAGGAAAGGTCCTCTAAAGACACCTCTGATTTTAGGGTTCCTGGTTAGCATAAGAGATGCTCTGAGCAGGTTCTGGACCTGGCTCCTGCTAGAAGAAGACAAAAAAGAAAAACATGTCACTGCCCCTCCTCCTGAAGAAGGAAAGGAGCCGTCAGTGGACAGATCAAAAATGCCCTCTGTGGAGGACATGACAGATGCTTGGCAATTCTTCCAGGCTTTTCAACCCTTCGTTACCTAATGAGTATGCCAGTTCTTCCTCCAGTTTCTGCTCCCCTCCCGGTTCCTGGTTACCAAGGAGCTGAATTTTATTATTATGAGAGGAGGAAGGAAGGGGAACCTATTTGCCCTTTCATACATATCACCTCCTCTCTATACCTTACTAGGGGAATTAAGTCGATTGTGAGGCTGCGCTCACACAGAAGGTTTCTCCTGAAAGCCTTCCTAAAGCATCTCGTATTCCTGTTGCTGCTCATCTCGGGGCAATATACACCCGAATCCTGGTCCAGTCCAGCTGACACCAGTGAAATCCAAAAACGCTGCTACTCTCTCACTGGCAAGCAGCAATATTTGCAGTCTACTTCCAAAACTAGATTCCCTCTCTGCCTGGATCTCTCAAAACAACCTTGACATCTTGTCGGTAGTTGAGACATGGCTGACCCCAAAAATCGCTGACTCTGCCATAACCCTACCCGGCTACACACTCTTTAGGCAAGACAGACTTACAAATAAAAGTGGAGGATGCACTCTCTACCTAAAAGAATCATTTCAGGGTCATGTCATCGCCCTACCCAGTTACGGAAATGATTTCCAGACGCTAGCCATCAAAGTGTTTCTTGGTGCTCACAACAAAGCACTGACCATTGCTTCAGTGTATATTCCACCCAAAATGGCCAGACAGTCTCTTCCCCTCCCTTCTCCACAGCTTAAACTTTTTTGGTAGCAATGCTAAAATCATAGTACAGGGGGACTTTAATGTAAACTGGCTGGCCCCCAGTGCAAACCACTTTAAAGATGCCATTACAGCTGCCAACTTTGCACAAGTGGTTCAGGCACCCACCAGAATAAACTACGGGACAGGGACCTCCACCCTCCTGGATTGGATTCTTACCAATAGACCGGAGCATATCACCAAAACAAGTACTCCTGGCGCATCTAGTGACCATTCCCTGTCCTATCCCTCTGGTCCAACAAATGTAACAACCCCCAAAAAAAAATAAATTCACGGTTAGCCAAGTCCTCTTACCTGGTCGCCTAGGCCCCTTTAAAACCACCTGCAAACTCTTGATTTGACCCCAACTGACACGGCCCAGGATGTGGACTCAGCTCTCAAACACTTTGTCAAAACTTTCAACTCTGCCTGCGACCTCTATACCCACACAAAAAGTAAGATCAGGAGTTCCAGCAAACCCATGGATGTCCATAACTTACTTGAACAGCTTAAATCACGTGATTTGCTGTGGTGCAGCGCAAGGGCCACTAACTCCCCAGCGGACACCCAGGCCTACAAAGCAGCCCAAGCAGCCTGCACAAGAGCCATTCACCAGGTGAAACCAATTACTGTAGAAATGCTTTGACTAGCACCTGGAAATATGAGAGGAAGTTTTGAACAACCTTTCCAAGTCACAGGAACAAAGCTAGATGCCCTCTAGGGCAAGGCAGTCCTACCCAAAGAGAGTGGAACGCCTTCTAAACCTGGCACACAGTTTTGTCCTGGTGTGGCCAGCCCAGGCCAGCAAAGCATTTCCTTCAGCTCCTGGTCATATGGCCTCTATCACAGCCATGGTGCCAGGAGCCAGATTTCAAATGAGAGACATCTAGTATCACTTAAGGGCCCATTGGTCCCAAAAGCGACACCCCCTTTCACGACTGGTGCCTGTGACAAAAACTCTTATGACAAGCTCTGGACTGGTGGAAGGTAGGGGACAACCTCAAGGAGGGAATGCGCTTTCAACAACAGTTCTCCACAGTGGTCCTGACAACAAGTGCCTCCCTTCTAGGCTAGGGAGCCCACCTGGGCGACCTAACAGTAAGTGGAGTGTGGTTCCCCCAGAAATCCAGAGAGCACATAAGCCTCTTGGAACTAAGGGCAGTTTTCCTTGCCCCTTCAGTGGTTCACTCCCCAGGTAAAGGGCCACTTAGTCGAAATCAAGACAGACAACACCACTACCATATGTTACATCAACAAGCAGGAAGGCACAAGATACTCAAAGCTATGCACAGAAGCTATGAAGATCTGGAATCTGGCTTTCTACATGGAAGTGCAGTTAGCAGCCCATCTTCGAGGGAAAGACACTGTCCTGGCGGATTCCCTCAGCAGGATCAGCCAGGGGCATTACGAATGGTCTCTGAATCAGCAGGTGCTGGCCACAATCTTCAGGAGATGGGGCACACCAAAAATAGACCTGTTAAGCTACAAAGATAATTATCATCCCTCTTTTTTTTGTGGGGCCTCCAGCAATGGGCCCAATCCTCATGGATGCCTTAACCCTAGACTGGTCATGGGTCATGGAGGTTCCTTTGCCTTATCTCCATTCCTCTATTACTTGAGTTCTCCTGACATCCAGGAACCCACCTGCCACCATGACACTGGTGGCTCCAGACAGACGAACAACCCTGGTACTCCCTGCTCTGGCTCTCCCACCAAACAGCCCATTAAGTCTGCTGTGGGGCGCAATCTGCGACCATGTCTCAGGGAAGAGTAATCATTCCGAACCTCAAGTCACTCGCCTCAAGGCTTGGTTCTTGAGGAGTTAGAGTTCTCTGATTTTCAGTTTTCAGAGAGGTCCTTAGGGTTTCCAGGAAGCCTGCTACCAGAAAGACATGTGCTTCCAAATGGAAAAGGTTTTCGCTGTGGTGTGCTCCTAAGCAGCTTGGTCACTTACAGGCAGATCTGCCCATATTGTATTTTTGGACTACTTGGTTCACTTGTAGGCTATGGGCCACAGGCCTTCAACCCTTAAAGTACACATGGCAACTATTTCTGCCTGTATTTCAGCAGGTAATGAGAAAATGGTGGCTTCACACTCCATTTTCAAGAAGTTCTTTAAGGGCCTGCTGCATCTTATCCCCCTATTAGGGAGTCATTCCTCCCTGGGATTTGAACGCCTGTATAACCAAGCTCATGGAATCTCCTTTGAGCCCATGGCCACTGCTGGATCTGAAGTATGTCACCTGAAAGTCAGCCTCTTGGTGGCCATAACTGCTGCCAGGAGGCTCTGGGTGCACTGCAGGCCCTCTGCACTGACCCTAACTACATTCTCTTCCAAAGATAAGGTAGTCCTTTGACTAACAGAAAATTTCTCCCCAAGTTCGTGTCCGGTTTCATTTGAACAGTCCATACTCTTCCAGTGTTTTTCACAGCAAAGTCCAGCTCTGGTGAGCAGAAGCTGCACAGTCTGGCTGGTAAGAGGGCACTTAGCTACTATCTGGACTGCACTAAAGACCTCAGATCTTCCCATTCACAGCTGTTCCTCACATATAGTGAAGTGGGCAAGGGCAGAGCAGTTTCTAAGGACCATTGGATTGTATCTTGTATCCAGTTCTACAATCGTGCTGGTAAGCTGCCACCACATGGCCTCAAGGCACACTCCATTCATGGCACTGCTGCCTCTGTGGTAGCTGCAAGGGAGGTTCCCTTACTAGAAATTTGTAAAGCAGCTACCTGGAAAACCGTACACACCTTTACAAAGCACTGTTGTCTGGATGTGTAATCCAGAAGGGATACCAGGTTTGGCACTGCTGCCTTGCAGAACCTTTTCTCTAAATAAGTTCTGTACCTTGCCTCTGAAGGTACTGCTTTGTAGTCTGCATTAGTAAGCATATTGAGGGATTCCTGGGGCTTGATGAAAAAAAATTACCGTAGTAATAGTGTTTCTTCCAAGGGATCCTCACAATGCTTACATTCCTCCCTGCCTCCTTCCAGAACCTGGAAAGGTTCTTCAAGAACCAGTGCTGTTTGGTTCTCAGTTGCTTGAGCATTACTTATTGTTTGGTCTTCAATCAGTTTTGTGTGGTTCTATTTTAGTCTGCCATAGTTTGGCTTATAGGGCAAGTCCTTAATTGCTTTTGATGTAGGTATAGTTAGTGTTAGGTTAGTGATATTCTTCCCTCTGCGCCATCTTGATTTGGTTGACAAATTAAGTTTGACAACGAACACTTCATGTGATGTGTTTCCACAGGTCCATGAGTCACTCGGATAGCTTGGCTTTATGTACCCCCGACCACTAACTGGATTAATACTAAGGGACTCAAAGTAGCACACATGAATTGTCAAAGCCTGCATCCCAAAATGGCAGAACTTGAAGCCTGGGTCACTTCCTTTAAACCAGCAGTCCTTGGAATTTCCGAAACATGGTTAAAACCCTCCATCCTCCCACATGAAGTAACTCTGCCTGGGTACACTACCTTCAGGCATGACAAGGTTGGTAAAAGAGGTATGTGTTCTCTATATATCAAGTTCAACCTTGCAACTACTGAAATTCCACCATCTTTATCATCGCCAGCGGAATCCATCTTTGTCTCCTTAACCTTGGCAACACTAAAAGTAATAGTAGGATGTATCTACATACCACCCTAGTCTGCCACTGCTGCCCTACCCAAAGTTATTACCTCCCACAGGAATTAATAATGTGTGGAGACTTCAACGTTGACTTGTTAGCTAATAACAGAAACATAACCCTCTCCACCCTGGCCGATGCCAACCTAACTCTGCATGGCTCTGAACCTACCAGAAGGAATAATAGAACGGGAAACCACTCCCTTATCAACTGGATCCTGACTGTGCACATAGAATAACTGCCTTGGGAGCATTACCTGACAGCATCAGTGACCACTCACCAGTCTACTGTAAATGGAGGAATCACTCCCCAAACCCTCTTCCTAAATTGTAGAATCTCATAATTTCTCCTCCTTTGATCTTGCACCCTTCCTCAGCTCCATAAACAATGCTAACTGGGACCCCATACGTAACCTGGCAACTGTTGACCAAGCTCTGGAATACTAAGTGACACTCTTGGTGTCATCATAAACATTCATGCCCCACTTACCCAATGTAGATCCAAAGGCGCTAATGCCCATGGCTGACTAAAGACATAAGGAACCACATGTTCAAATGCAGTGCAACCTGGAATGTGTACAAGAAGTCTGGACTCCCTTCAGATTGGCAAGTTTACAGACAGCTCAGAAATTCCTGCAAGTCTAAAATAACTAACGCTAAGTAGACTTATTACCGTTCCATACAAACAGAAAATCTTAGTAACCCCAAAGAATTCTGGGCCCAAATAAATTCCCTCCTCAAAGGCAAAACCTCCACCTGCCCTGATGCTCTTTCTGTGAAGGACAAAGTACTATCTGACCCAACATCAATAACAGACTGTCTTAATTTCTTTACAGACCTTAGCAGGGTTTTAAATAATTGATTAGCAGTTTTTTTCTTGGGACAATACTAACTTTACAAAAGTATTTATATAGGTTTTCTAGAAGTGTTATGTTTGTTAAACACAGTGAGGCAAGTGCTATGCATTTTCACAATGTTTTAGCACTTGTATGAACAAAACGTTAACCAATTTTTGAGTTAAATAAAATCCTCCTTAGCAGCTATGTATCCATTTCACTACAAACTGAGAAAACCAACCCTTCTTAACCCCAGGAGTCCTTTAGCATCAGATACTATAGCAGTAAGCTGGCTAGGTGCAACTGCCCGAAGGTATGCCTTTAAGATAATTAGCATAATGAGCCTGGGCATCAGCCAGTCAGAAAAAAGGAGGAGTGTGCTGAGAGGAGCAGCCTGAAAGGCTTCAGAATTTTTCTCCGCTGACTGAGCAACACTGCTCCAGGGTGTCTCTCAACTTTCCTTGTTGATAGCTTCTTTTTAGCTCATCTTGGTTAAGTTTTCCTCACAAATTAAATTTTTTTGTGTGCTGAGGGTAATTTCACTGTTTTTAACCTTTTTCTGTTCCAGTCACGCAGAGGTTTTTTTACCGCATCTGCATATTTTTGTTATTTTACGCAACTGCTTAATTTATATATATATTTTACCATAGCTGTGGATTTTCGACAGTTCCTGTCACTGTTTTACAGTGTCTTTAGAGAACCATCAAATTTTGATGTTTTTCTGTTTTACCTCAGTACTGGGGTACAGAGTTAAACATAGGGCTAAAGATTAGCTGCTGCCTTTAACTAGGAACAGTAACAGGCAGCCAGCCAGCCTTGGTCACATGTTATTCTAATTAATTGCCAGCAGGGGCTAGGAAACCCCAATTTCCTGTCTAGCCAGAGAGTCTAGACTGTACCTTGTGCTGATGAGATGTCCCTGCTTATGCTCCTGAATAAACCTTATTTTGTTTATTATTTTATGCGTCCGTCTCAGTTCAGTCGGTACCAACAGTCGACTATTGCAGAAGCACCAGATGGAAAAGCAGAATACTGGCAAAGGTAAGGGGTCCCGTGGCAGACCAAATACCAAAACGCCACATTACTCGCGGTTCCTATCGAAAGGTATCTGTTTGGATTTTCAAACTGTGACAGTTATTACTGGGTTCTCTGTGGATTGGCACGTCAGAGGTTCCCAGACTTAAAAATAAATCTTGACCTACAGGAAAAAAAAAAAAAATACTGTCTTCTGTCACAGAAATTTGGCTTAGCAGAATTTCAACAACTTGTACCCCAGGTGTTGAAGTCCAGATTTTATTTGTTCTCTTTGCACAGACTGGGTAAGAAACGGAGCAGAGACTTGGGAAACTATAATGATGGCTGAGGAAAAATCAAAGATTACAGATGAGGGGCCATCTAAATTTAATAAAAATAAAAATTCAGGCAGGGGTGCTGATGAAGCCTCCAAGGCCCAGCCAAATAAATAAAGCTTCCAAAGGAGCTGATGAAGTTCCTCACAAATGTAAGGAAGAAAAAAAAATAAGGGTGCTGATGAAGTGTCCAAAAAAGGAAGCATTTTATTTAGTTAGTTTTTGTTGACCAGGTAAGTGCACTAGACAAATTTTGCCTATTTTTAGGCACAACATGGGGAAGGGAGATGCAGATGAATGCCAACTGACCTTAAACCAGATTAAGCTGTTGGTGGTATTTTTAGTGAATGGTGGGAAATTTGGCCAGGGCACTGGGGAAATTCCCCTACTCTTTTCGAGAAGTGCCATGGGATCTTTAACATCCACCTGAACTACCACCAGAACAGGCAGGTGAGACCTCGGTTTAACGTCTCATCCGAAAGACGGCACCTCAGGAGTGCAGCACCCCCTTCATGCTGTACCACAGTGGCAGTATTGGGATTTAACCCAAGTGCTTGGTGTGGGGATAGAACCACAGCCTTCTGATCTCCCAGCATCAGAGGCGAGTGTGCTACCTGCTGAGCCACTGACACTGATCAAGTTGCTGATGAAGTGGCTAAAAAGATAGTCTGTAAAGACAAAAAACGCTCATGTTCCTCCTGGGAAATCCAATAGTGAGACAACAGGTAGCTTAAAACATAAAGAAAAACAAAGCATAATACTGCCACTGTCTGTGCATGTCCCTACTGTGAAAGACTTGGCAAAAACATGGCACATCCTTCAGACCTTACAAAAGATGGGGTCTATGTTTACTGGGGCTAGTATGCACTCTTCCGGAGACTGAGGGTGATACACATGATGAAGAATAATTTTATGATGCCCCGACATGAATTTGGAGGGCCTAGAACTTTATGTGTCCACTGACCCTCTTTTTGGAGCTTCCTCTGCTAACCAGGAGGATCCCCTCTATGCTTATGTTTATCCAAAACATGCTAGACACCCTGGACCTCCCTACTCAGGAGTCCATCCAGGATGAGGATAAAGATTATAGGGAGATGAAAGGTCTCCCACCTCCTAAAAGACTGGTCGTGCCTATCTATAATGAAAAATATAGATAAAAATACCATGAAATTGCTTCAAACCCCACTTCTGTGGCAGGGGTTGACAAGCGAGCTGGGAAAAAAAAATATATATATCAGTTGTCTAAAACAATGCTTAGTGCCTGCCTGTACATCTCAGCCATGAAAGTATAGTGCAGCAGGCAGTTTGCGACAAAGCTGGGGTCTCCTTGTCCTCCTTACCCCGGACAAGGACTCCAGAAAAATAGATTTCATAGCAAACCACAGCTGCTTCTCAAACCTTTTTCCTACATGGCTTTCACGGATTATCAGAAAGCTGTGGAATTCTGTCCTGGCCATTACCGCAAGGGATTGATACACTGGTACAGGAGCTGGTGGATATGGCAAAAACTGCCCTGGAAGCTATGTAGTACCAATTCCACATGGCAGCTGACAGGAGGCTGCCTCCAGAGCCATGGCCCATGCCATCTCTCTGAAGCGCTTTACTGGTCTAACTGCAGACACCCAGTCTAAGGCCATGGACTTTCTCTGTGATCAAATCATATTGTTTGATTCCAGAACAGCTGACTGCAACAAGGCCTCTTGGCTAAACCTAAGCCTCATGCCCTGCGGAAATTCCACCTGAAGGCAGTAGGGGCAGAGGTTATTTTCCCAGGCCTTACATTCTCTAACCACAGTCTGACTTCTCTCTGTACAGGGGTGCTTTCAGAGGGAGGGGCAGAAGGGGCCAAGAAAGGCCACCTCTACCCAGCCAGCAACCATGAGTCTAAGCCCTTATGTGAGTGTATACAGACCTCAAATGTACCCAGGTGTCAAGCCTCTAACCCCAACACAGGTGTTACTGTTGGAGTTGGAGGTAAAAAGCTTCTAGCTCTGTGAGTGGTGGAAAGGGTCCCGGCCCATGAAAAGGAGCAGGGGCCTCTACTCCAGGTACTTTCTGACACAAAAGAAAACGGAGGAGTGGCAACCTACCTTACTGTTAAAACTCAAAATCTTACTTCGAGAGGGCTCTTGCAGTAGGTAATTACATATAGGACTGACGTCGGCAGGCGGCAGGACCTCACGGAAAAATTTCTAGCTAGCAGTCCCTGGCGAGGACATGGCGTCAGGGGCGGTCGGTATAAAGGGCAGTCCCAGATGCCCGCCTTCCAGTTCTTTCCCGCCGTTAGCTCGTGCAGCGCCTCGCGGAAAAGTTTGTTGCATCGTCAGCCTCCCTTCGTCGGTTTTTACCGAATAATTTTGCCTTTTTTTGACATTCGTCAGTTCGTCGGTGTGTGTCGTCCCCTACACCCTCCAAGCACAAAAATAAGTGCGACTCGTGCAGTGTCCAACTCCCGCACAAGGACGGCCATTCCCTGTGCCTGTTCTGTCTAGGCCCCGATCACCCGGTCGAGAAGTGCCAGCACTGCCTTAGCTTCAACTGCGCTACCCGTAAAAGGCAGCAGCAATCCCTGGAAGCCCACATCTTGAAGAAAAAGATGAGTTCGATGGAGAAGGAGCTCAAAAAACTGAGGCAGGCGTCCACTTCCCGAAGGCCATCGGAAGAAAGACAAGGAGAGGCACTGGGACAAGGGCTCCTCCACCACGTCTCCCTCGGGAGTCGCCGGGACTCAGGTAACGTCCCCTCCGGAGGACCGCTCCTCGACGGCCGCCTCAGAGGCTTCCGAGGCGGCATCGGCCAACCCGTCTGGCTCGCGCTTGGGCCTTCGGGCGCCTCCAGGCAATTGGAGGCCTCTGCCCCAGATCGAGTCCGCAGCTTGGCGGCCTACTGGCGTGGCGACTCCGGTAATCAGGCGTCGGCTCCTCCGGCGTCCATTATGAGAAAGCGGTAGGCGCCACGATCGCCGAGGTGGCGTCTGGCTCCTCGCCCACGCAGGACCAGGCCGATCCTTCTTCTCGGTCTGCCTCTGGCGAAGGTCCCATAAGCGGACCCCGACTCCTCTGGCGCCCGCCCGAGATCTCGTTGTAAAACCGCACGTCGGCTCGTCCGATGTCCGGTCGTCGAAAGAACCAACGACGAACCCCCAACGTCCGTCGTCCCCGGTTCTCCGCAGACTTCGCTGCCCTCTGGGGACCCTGAGTCCCCTCAAGCCTCACCCTGGGATTTTTCCTCCATCCCGGGTGACGCTAGGTTCCTCCCTCCGTCAGACCATCCTCCTTTAGGTGCGCCGGATCTGGCGTCGGTTCCAGACGCCAGTTCCTCAATGCTGGGGCCTCTGATGCGGTTTTACCGACTCCGGCCGACATCCCGCTCCTGGATGTCGTCCTGACGCTGGGCCCTCAGCCCTCCGGGCCCTCCAATCTGGACCTGCCTGTGAGGCCGCCGGTCGGGCTGTCTGCTCCGGCAGCTCCTCCGGATCCCGGATACCCTCTGTCCTGTCCGACGCCGTCATATCCGGGACCACAGTATCCGGCGCCACAGTACCCGACATGGCTTTTCCGACGCCGCAGTACCCGACGCTACAATATCCGACGCCTGGTTTTCCGCCGACAGGTTTTGGATACTCCCCGTATGGATATAATCCATACCCTTATCCCCCTCCTCCTCCTCCACTGCCACCACAGCCGCCTGTGGATTTGCAGGAGACTCTGGCCTCCTGGTGGGCTGAGGCCAAGGCTCAGCTCACCAGGGAGGTGGAAAGCCACCTACTGGACGGTGCCGTCCCAGGTTCCCGTGCGTCCCGGCGGCACACTCCCTCGCCACCTCCGGACACCAGGGCTCTCCCTCTGGTTCCAGAGAGGGACAGGATACGCTTCCTCGGGTGCTTCCTAAGGGGTCCGTTCCTCTCCCGGGTTGGGAAAGGGAGTCTTTTTACTCTTCTTCTTCCTCTTCCCCCTCGGACTTCTCGGATTCCTCTGAAAGGGACGACGAGCCACGCTCTCCTTCGAAGCCCAGGCCAAGGACTCCTCCGAAGTCTCCTCTGGAAGATCCTTCCTTTACGGAGTTGCTACGCAAAATCCAGGAGGTTCATCAGTGGCACTCTTTGGAACCAGAATCTTAGTGGTTGAAACTTGCCGAGCATCTGGATCTGCCCATGAGCTCCCACTTTGGTGCCACCCTGGATAGAGCCTCACGCCGACCTCGTTACCACGATCTGGAAGCACCCGTCGACTCTAGCCCCACTTCCGCGGAAGTCGAATAGGCTATACCAGGCTACCGAGGGTGTTGATTTTTTAGATTCTCATCCTCGTGCTTACTCGGTAGTGATTAGTGCCGCTCACGGCCAGTCGGCTAACCGAAAACATCTTAGCTCGTCGCCACCTGATGAAGGATCCCGCCTACTGGACCAGTATGGTAAGAAGATCTTCGCTTCTTCCACGCTGGGGATTAGGGCCCTGAACTATATTGGTCATATGGGGGATTACCAGAAGACCATTCTTACTCAGGTGGAAACCAAACTAGACTCCCTCCCGGACTCTCAGGTCAAGCAGGAGTTGGCTGATCTTACCCGCTCTGCACGTTCGGCCAGTCGACACATGCTTCGTGCGACCTACGATGCAGTGGACACTGCTGGCAGAGCTCAGCTTTCGGCATAGGGTTACGTCGTCATGCTTGGCTCCGTGTGTCAGGGTTGGTCCCGGAAGTGCAGTCCGCTATCTAGGAAGCGCCCTTCCGGTGGGTCGGTGCTTTTCTGACATCATCACCGATTTGCAGGAGAAGGGGATGGCACTAAAGTCCGTTAACTCCATGTACCATCCCCACCAGCCACAGCGCCATCCCTTTCGCAGACGGAATCGGCCCAAGACGAAACCCCAGGAAGCGGGCCATAAAGCGTCGGGCTCCACAGCTGCTAAGCCCCCACCCAAAAGCGGGTGCTTCAGCTGCGCGCTGCCCGACACCACCTGACTCCTTTCCTCTCCCACAGCCTCCAGACTCCCCAGAGGAACCGGTGGAGGAGGTTTTCCTCCACCTTCCGGGCTGGAGAGGATAACATCAGATTCTTGGGTGCTCCAGCTGATGAAGGACACTCAATAGGTTTCTACAGAAACTGCCTGCCACCCCGCCCCCAAAGTCGTCATATTCACGGGAACATCTTCTCTTGGTCTAGGAAGAGATTTCAGCTCTTCTACTGAAAGAAGCAATAGAACCCGTCCCTCTTCATCTTCAAGGGACGGGTTACTATTCCCACTTCTTCCTGGTCCCAAAGAAGACAGGAGATCTCAGACCCATTCGAGATCTCAGTTCCCTGAATCTTTTTGTGGAATACAAAAGGTTCAGAATGCTCTTGTTGTAGGGTCTTCTGCCCCGCCTTCAGTCGGGACAATGGCTGTGTGCTCTGGATCTGCAGGATGCTTATCTGCACATTTCCATTCGCCCGTCTCATCGCAAATATCTTTGTTTTGTGTTCCAGGGGGACCACTACCAGTTCAAGGCACTTCCATTTGGCCTATCCTCGGCTCCCCAAGTATTTACCAAATGCCTAGCGGTGGTGGCGGCTTACCTGCGTATTCGGGGGGGGTGCAGGATTTCCTTTTACCTGGATGATTGGCTCCTGGCGGCCTCGTCCAGGGAGGAACTCCTGCGCTGCCTTGCCCTTACCCAGTAGGTTTTTGCCTGCCTGGGTATTACCATCAACCATTCCAAGTCTCACTTGATCCCATCTCAGAGACTACAGTTCATAGGGGGCGATTCTAGACACGACCATTGGCAGGGCCTTCCTGCCACCAGACCAGGCGTCCACCCTCCAGTCTCAAATAGGTCTGCTGTCCGGTTGCAGGCAGGTCAGTGCAAGGTCGGTCCTTCGCCTTCTCGGGCTCATGGCGGCTGCTATCCTGACAGTCCCTCGCGCTTGGCTTCACATGAGAGTTTCTCAGTGGACTCTCCGCTCCCAGTGGGATCAGTTAGTGGATGACTTAGATCACCCAGTTCTAGTCTCCTCGCCGATGCTCCGAGACTTGCAGTGGTGGCTGGTTCAAGAAAACCTGCTCCGGGGAGTTCCTTTCTTTCGTCCTCCCCCCTCCCAGACTCTATCCACAGACACCTCGGGCGAAGGTTGGGGAGCTCATCTAGGTCACCACCGGACCCAGGGCTCTTGGTCCAAGCTCGAACAGACACTCCACATCAGTGTGCTCGAGCTTCGGGCAGTGTTGTACGCTCTCCAAGCCCTTCACCCACACATCCTTCCCGGCCACCTAGCCGTTCAAACGGACAACATGTGCGTGGTTTGGTACATCAACAAACGGGGGGACTCGGTCCTACCCTCTTTGCAGGGAAGCAATGAGGGTTTGGGATTGGGCAACACAACATGACCTTCACCTCATAGCAATTCATGTTCCGGGAGTCGACAACACCTTGGCAGACAAACTAAGTCGCTCGTCCGCTCTGGCTCACGAGTGGGAACTGGACCAAGGGGTCCTGGAAGGTATCTTCTGACTATGGGGAACACCACAGGTTGACCTGTTCGCATCTCCTCTAAACGCAAAGGTTCCCGTCTTCTGCTCGCTCGTTCCAGAGCGAGGCGTTTTCTGGAGAGATGCTCTGTCTCTAGACTGGAAGGACAGATTCGTCTATGCCTTTCCCCCAATTCCGCTTATCCCACGAGTCTTACAAAAACTAGCTTCAGAAGGAGCACGAATGATTGTGATAGCTCCTTTCTGGCCCAGGCAAGTTTGGTTCTCTCTTCTACAACAATACTCAGAGGATCATCCTCTTCCTCTATCATGAGATTTGCTGACCCAGGATCAGGGGACCCTGGTCCATCTAGGCCTCAAATCTCTTCAGCTGCAAGCATGGCTCCTGCAGACGTAGCTCAATCCCGCTTTGGGGTTTCTCCCCAAGTGGTAGGAGATTTTGGTGGAGGCTAGAAAACCCTCTACTAGATCTACTTGTGCCATGAAGTGGAAAAGGTTCACTATTTGGGCTGCCTCTAAGGACGTGGAACCCTTTTCCTGTTCAGCGGGGCTTCTGCTGGAGTACCTACGCCATCTTTTTGACCTGGGTCTTAGTCATTCTTCTCTGAAAGTCCACATTGCGGCCATCTCGGCCTATCATGTGCCCTTTGCAGACAAGACATTTGCTCAACTGGAGGTCTCTAAGACTTTCCTGGGGGTCCTCCATCTGAGACCTCCCATACGTACTCCTGTCCCCTTGGATTTGAACTTTGTTCTCGAGAAACTTACTCTGCCTCCTTTTGAACCGCAGCTTCCATGAACTTGAAGTTCCTTTCATGGAAGACTCTCTTCCTGGTGGCCATTACTTCTGCTCGGAGAATTTCCGAGCTCCGGGCCCTGATGTTTAAAATTCCATACTTGATTTTTCACAAGGAACGCGTGGCTCTGCACACTAACCCTAAGTTTCTTCCTAAGGTAGTAGCGGAGTCTACTCTGAACCAGTCCATAGAGTTACCCACCTTTTTTACGCAGTACACCAATCAAGGGGATTATTTACTCCATATTACGGACGTTCACTGGATTCTGAGATACTACACTAACAGGACAAAAGAGTTCAGGAAGACCGATCAATTGTTTGTCTCTTTTGCACCCAAAGAGAAGGCAATGCCGTTTCTAAACAATCTTATCAAATGGTTGGCTCATTGCATTACTTTCTGTTATGACAAGTACAACAAGATCCTGTCGGGTCAAGTAGAGGCCACTCCACCGGGAGTTGCTGCCTCAGCGGCTTGTTTCAAGAATGTGTCAGCAGCAGACATCTGTGCTGCCGCCACCTGGACCTCCGTTCATACCTTTACAAAACACTACAGTTTGGATATTGCCTGTCGCTGTAGAGCAGGCTTTGGGCTGGCTGTCCTGCAAGGCCTCCTATCTTAAGGCTTGCACAGCTAGAGGTTCTATTTGGAGTAGATTTCCTCCTCCCCGGTGCTTCTCCTTGTTCCAGACTGCTTGGGACTCAGTCCTATATATAATTACCTACTGCAAGAGCCCTCTCAAAGTTCGATAGTACAGTTCACGTAAAAACTTACCGTAACAGTAGATCTTGAGAGAGCTCTTGCAGTAAATAACTTCCCGCCCTCCATCCCCTAAGCTTTTTCAGCTCCTTTTCCATTGAGGGAAATATCTGCTCCTCTCTCTTCCGGCCTGTGCAGGAAAGAACTGGAAGAGCGGCATCAGGGACCGCCCTTTATACCGACGTCTCTCCTGGACGCCGGTCACCTGACGTGAGGGCGGTCCCCGCCAGGGACTGCTAGCTAGAAATTTTTCCGTGGGGTCCTGCCGCCTGCCAACATCAGTCCTATATGTAATTACCTACTGCAAGAGCCTCTCTCGAAGATCTACTGTTACGGTAAGTTTTACGAAAACTGTACTTTCAAGATGGTCACTTTTATTAGTCATACAGTCCTTACAGCAGAGAGACTGTCTAGCCTCCCTGGACCTAAAGGACTCCTTTTTTCCATATACCCATAAGGAGGTCTCACAGGAAGTTTCTCAGGTTTAAACTCCCTTTGGGCCACTATCAGTTCGCTGCAGCCTTTTGGCCTATCCTCGGCTCTAGGAGTCTTTACAAAGTGCCTGGCAGTGGTAGCATTACACCTCAGGAAGCTAGGCATCTCTAGCTACCCCTTTTTTGATGATTGGCTCATAGTGCCAAAGTCTCCTCGTCAGGTTAGGGAGTCCGTTTCTCTTACAGGGCTCACTCTGCAGTCTCTGGGTTCCCTGGTAAATCTAAATTAAGTCTCACCTGGAACCCACCCAGCTACTCACCTTCATAGGAGCTCAGCTGGACACCCAGAAAGGATATGCCTTCCTTCCACAGGTGAAAAATCAAACTTTCCCTCAGTGGTAGATTCTTTCGTTCAGGGATGGACAAGACCAGCCAGACATTTCCTCAGGCTATTGGTGGGACACATGGCTTCAATGCCTGCAGTGGTCCCAAAAGTCAGGTACAGGATGCGAATCCTGCAAGCCTATTTGAGAGCTCACTGGTCTCAAAGAAGCAGCAATTTTTTAAATCTGATACTGGTGACAGAGCAGCCCCTTCAGTCCCTACTTTGGAGGAAGAACCCTGCAAATTTAGCAGTAGGGATCCCCTTCCAAGCTCTACTTCCCACAGAGGCGATCACCACAGGTGCTTCCCTCCTGGGCGGGGGAGCTTATTTGGACAGTGCCTCAGTGAGTCACAGTTACATATATACGTTTTGGAACTCAGTGCAATCTTCCTAGCTCTCAAGGCATATGCTCCTGTCATAAAAAGGGCAGACTGTACAAATTCAAACAGACACACCACTGCAATGTTTTACATAACCAAGCAGGGTGGTACCAGATCAGGAAATACTCTGTTCAGTGGCTCTGACAATTTGGTCTCTCGCCTTCTCTCTGGGGTCAGTCTTTAGCTATTCACCTCCTGGGCAAGCACAATATCCTGGCAGATGCTCCTCGCATCAGATCAAGGTCAGAGTGAATGGATTCTGAATAAGCAAAGTACTAGCCACAGTGTTGGGTGGTGGGGCACTCCAAGAAGTGGATCTGTTCGCCTCCCCTCAATTTCCAGCTTCATCAGTACTATTGTAGCCCCAGTCCGGGAACATTTCCCTGGGCGCCCTGATCCTGGACTGGTCAGGAAGGTACCTATATGCAATCCCTCCCTTCCCCTGATACTCAGAGGTATTGCTGAAACTCAGACTACAGCCTGCATCGATTCTGGTGGTTCCAGATTGGCCAGGCTCATGGAACCACCCTTTGAGTCTATGGCCACTGCCCATCTCAAGTTCGTAACCAGGAAATATGTCTTCCCTGGTGGCCATTACCTCTGTCAGGAGGATTTCAGAGCTACAGGCCCTGTGCACTGAGCCTAATTACATCATTCCTCACAGGGACAAAATTAACCTCAGGACCAATAGGAAGTTCCTGCCTGATGTGGTCCCTGAATTTCACCTTAACCAGTCTGTTACTCTGCATGTCTTCTTTACCGAGAAATCCACTCTAGGCGAGCAGAAGCTCCTCAGTCTGGATGTCAAAAGAGCTCCTTTTACTATCTAGAGCATACTAGACAGGTCAGTGGCTCTTTCACTCAGTTGTTCCTCACCTATGGGGATGTAGGCAGAGGAAGACCAGCTACCAAGAGGACTATTTCCCGCTGGTTCGTCTATGCTATGAAAACACTGGTCATCGACCTCCTGTAAGGATCAGGGCCCACTCCAGCAGGGGCACTGCAGCCTCTGTGACAACAGCACAAGACATACCCCTTCGGGATGTCTGTAAAGCAGCTACCTGGAAATCTCTACATACGTTCATTAAGCACCACAGCTTATATGTACAGTCCAGATCTGGTGCCAAAATTTGGCAAGATGGGTCTGCAGAGCCCCTTTCCTAAGTAGGTTTTCGGCCCACCTCCCACTTGGTACTGCTCGGTAGTCTGTTATAGTTACTGTTTAAAGGACTCCTGGGTAAGTAAAGAAAAATTACTCACCATAGTAATCTTCTTTCTTCCAAGGGTCATTTAGCATCAGTAATCCCACCCTTCCTCCCGGTTCACCTTTTAGGAGAAGGGCTCTGTTCTCAGTTTCATCACCAAAATTGTTTTTTTATTAAAGAGTTTTCGATCTCAAGTTTTTGATATCTGTTCTGGTTTTTGGACATTTGCATGTCTTTCGAATCCTGTTGGTTCACTTTTGGGGGCACGTGCCAGTTATCTTCGAATAAATTCTGAAGCCCTTCAGGCTGCTCTCTCTCAGCACACTCCCTTCCTTTTTTTTTTTGATTGGCTGATGCCCAAGTTCATTATGCTAGTTATCTTAAAGGCATACCTCCGGGGCAGTTGCACCTAGCCAGCTAACTGCTAAAGGACCCCTTGGAAGAAAGAGGATTACTATAGTGAGTATTTTTTTCTATCCAGCCACAAGTCTGCCTAGGACTGCGTCCCTCCAATTCCACATCAAACTAGCTACCAGAAAAGAGGTTCTCAAGCTACTTCAAAGCTCAAGGAACGTGGCTCACCTGGCCATGACTCACTTGAGCCTAGGTTCTTACAATGGGGAGCACCCGCACTTGCAGTGCCAGTTTGAAATTTGATTAGCAGATCCTTTCTCAAAGGAACTGCACCCTCCAAATGGAAAACCGCACTAGTAATCCCAGTCCATAAAGGGGGGGTTGGCCACCCCTGTTGAAAACTACAGGCTGATCTCAATTCTCTGCCACCTCACAAAGATACAAGAAAGAATTCTATATAACCAATTACAAGACTACCTTGAACATCACCAACTCCTATCCCCCTGCCAACACGGCTTCCACAAAAATCACAGCATTCTGTCTTCACTCAGAGTCACCTCATGACATTCACCTTGCCTTTAATTTCAGCCTAGCCACGGGGGCAATATTCGTTGACCTCACCAAGGCCTTCGACCTGGTGAACCATGTTGATACTAAAGTTAGAATCCTTGGGTCTTGCTCAACCATCCACCTCTTGCCCAAAAACTACCTATCCTGCAGCACTCAAAATGTCAAACAGACTAACTGTCAAACCCCATTCAAACCGATTACCCATGGGTTCCCCAGGGATCTGTCCTGGGCCCTGTACTCTTCTCATTGTTCATCAATGAGCTGCCAGGCTTCTGCAGAGGGGCGTCCATTCAGCTTTACATGGACGACGTCATATTATATCGACACCCAGTGGCTTAATCAGCACCTGGAATCAGACTTCTGACAATTAGAAGCATGATCTTTGAAAACCACCTACTTCTAAACATTTAAAAAAAAAAACTATGATTTTCCATGCCATCTCCAATAAAACTGCTCTTAACCCTCAGCTCTCCATCCACTCCAGTAATAGGGAACCACTTGAGTTGGTCAAATCATTTAAAATACCTGGGTATTCTGCTTGACCCTAACCTCTACTTTGAGGCCCATGTCAACAAAACTACCAAAACCCCACACCAAAAGATTGGTTTGCTATACCGTATTAGTCCCTGCTATTTAATGCATCCTGCCTAAAAATTGCAACAGCCTCACTACTATCTTTCAAACAACATGAAGTCTTGCTATATTATGACTATTGCAGTTTGCCCCAGCCTTAGAACTGCTCTGGAGGTGAAGACTTAACTTCCATGCAAAGCATGGAGCTTAAATGTGACTCGGTTCAGAAACTCTGTTTGGCTGGTTTCAAACGAAACTGTCAGATTCTTTACTCCGCCTCACTGAACAGTCGCCTGAGATTCCTCCTGTTGCTCGGTTCATTTCTTCGGTTTAAAGCACTATTTCTCGTTTAATTTAACTCGCGATTTCATTATTTTAACCGCAAAACCGATCGTGTTCAGGCTCTGTCTATGGTAATCGTAAGTAATAGATAGGGTTTTTTTCTGTGTGGAACTTGTAAGTATTATCGGTTCGGTTGAACCGAATGAGTTGTATTTAAATATAAGTTTAAAGCCTTTAAGGTTTTAGAGTGCGGTTCCCGGTTCTTATTGGTTCTAAAAAACTGATTTCATTACGGTTTTTTCCACGTACTCCGCGACACGGTTTGGAACCGGATCAAGGGTGTCTTGCCTGGCACTGCCATCAAAAGGCAAGTTGGTTGGTTAGGCTGGCATCATGTCTGAGAAACCCAAAAGAAAAACCGGGCCCACTGGTTTCAACACTGTAGTGTCTGTGGGAAGCCTTTGCCAAGGCTGACCCACACACTACATGTGTCTATGTCTGGGGTTTGACCACCTCAATTCAGACTGCCAGATTTGTAAAAATTTCCCTGCAGCCACCCTGGACAAGAGAGTGGGCAGGCTAAGGGAACGAGAGGCCAAAAAGTCCGCTGACCCGGATGGCCAGCCCGGTTCGGTGCCTACTGAACCGGAGGGAGTGCCCTCTGACCAGGGCGAGACTTCCTCGGGCAAACGAAAAGCTGGCTCTGAGCAGCCAGTTCCAGCAAAAAAATCTAAAAAATCAGCAGGTTTGGAGTCCAAAATTCCTTCTCCAACTGCTGCTGAGATAGCCAGGGCAATACAGATTGTCCAGTCCCTGTCCCGGTTCCTCCAACCGCCACTGTCTGGCAAAAGGTCGGTTCCAGTGGTTCAGGATTATGATATAGAAGAGTTCTATGAACCAGAGGAGGGATGAGGATTATGATCAGTGTGAATGTGACTTTGAAAGTCTGGATGTGCCCATTGAGACCGGACATCTCCCCAGACAGACCTTCAGGTGAGTCTCCCCTAGGCTTTCTGAGTCCCCTTCATTTTTGTTTTATAAAAGTTGCTGAGACCCTCCAGCTTCCTTAGAGGAGGCTTTGGATGAGCAAGAGGAGCCTGACTATGTGGAGATGATGGATATCCCAGAGTCCAGGAGGTTGTCCATCCTTTACATAAATCCTTTAGAAAACAAACAATAAAAATTTTAAAAGCTCCTAATTCTGTGCCTCCTGTGGATAAAAAGATGGACAGAGGTACACTTTGTCAGGTCCTGATATAGATTTTCTTTCACAGCAATGCAGTCATGTTGGGTAGTTCAGGCTGCAGCCTGTGATAAAGCTAATATTCCACTGGCTTCACATCCTCCTGACAAGGATTCCAGGAAGATTGATGCCATGGCCAAAAACAATACATGGCAGCATCCTTGGGACTCAGACAAGCTAACTATATGGCTTATGTTGCAAGATACCAGAAATCTAGATGGGATACTGTCATGGCCTTAGCCAAACAGGTCCCTGGCCAGCTCTCAAAGGAGCTGGAGCAGGTGGCTCTTGATGGTATTGAGGCATCTAAGGTGCAGTTCCATGCTGCAGTGGATTCTAATGATGTATCCTCTAGAGTCATGGCTACATCTGTGGCTTTTCGCAGATTGGCCTGGCTCAGGTGTACTACTTTGTCACAGGATACCCAGTCTAAGGCTATGGATTTTCCTGTGGTGGGAAATTCTCTGTTTGGGGAGCAGACAGAGAATTATATGAAAAATGGATGAATATAGAACCACTTACAGGGTGCACAAGCCAAGGAACGGCAAGCCACTCCTCAGAGGCAGCCCCCAGGGGTAGGGGTAGGGGTAGGCCTTTTCACAGGCCTTTTACCAGACTCAGGCCCCTCCTTCAGCCTATGTACAGAGGGGGTTCTTCAGAGGAGAGGCAGACGGGTCGTGAGCAGGCCTGCTCCCACCCTCAGCCTAAAGCCCCTGCCAAACAGGCACCCTGATGGGATGCCCAGGGTCGGCTCTCCACTACCTGTAGGGGGCAGGTTGGCTCACTTTGTCCAGGACTGGCAGTCTTTAACTTCAGACAGGTGGGTCCTGGAAGTAGTGAGCCAGGGTCTGGTTCTCAGCTTCAAGAAATTTCCAAAGATGAGAGCCAGATCTTTTCCACCTACAAACCCTTTAGAGACTCTTGCTTTGGAAACAGAAGTCTCAACCCTCCTGGCTCTCAGAGCTGTAGAAAAGGTTTCTCCCCTTCACCAGGGCAAGGGTCTGTACTCCAGGTACTTCCTTACCCCAAAAAAGACATGAGAGTGGCGGCCTATCCTGGATCTAAGATATCTAAACAAGCACCTTTTAAAGCCAAAGTTCAAAATGGTGACACTGGGAATGATTTTACCCTCCCTAAGGCCAGGGACTGGCTAGCCTCCTTGGACCTCAAAGATGCCTACTTCCATGTTCTTATCAGAAGCTCCCATCGAGTACCTCAGATTCGAACTGCCTCAGGCCATTATCAGTTCAGAGCAATGCCCTTCGGCCTCACTTCTGCCCCAAGGGTGTTCACAAAATGTCTGGCAGTAGCAGTCGCTCACCTAAGAAGGCAAAAGATTGCCATTTTCCCTACCTGGACGACTGGCTCATTGTGGGTCAGTCTCCAGACCAAGTCAGATCACACCTGCTAGTTACCCAGCAGCTGCTTACCTCTCTGGGATTTCTTCTCAATCTTCCAAAGTCAGTTCTGGAACCTGTCCAAGTACTCACCTTTATAGGCGCAGAACTGGATACAAAGCAGGCCAGAGCCTTCCTTCCCTTGGAAAGGGTAAGGACCTTAGTGGCCCTGGCAGCCTCCTTCACTCTGCAGGTTTCTCAACCAGCAAGGCATTTCCTGCAGCTCCTAGGGCACATGGCTACCTCCACAGCTGTGGTGCAAGGAGCAAGATTTCAGATGAGGGACATTCAGTTCCATTTGGGAGCTTTCCGGTCTCAAAGAAGAGATTCTCTATCCAAGTTAATCCCAGTGACTCGAACCCTGATCCAGGCCCTTCAGTGGTGGCAGGATCAGAGCAATCTGAGACAGGGGGTGCCTTTCATCCCTCTGTCCCATTCCTTGACCCTTACTACAGATGCATCCCTCTTGAGATGGGGAGCTCACATGGGCGACCTCTCCACCCAGGGATTATGGTCCCCTCAGGAAGCTCTGCTCCACATCAATCTGTTGGAACGCAGAGCTGTTTTTCTAGCACTTCAGGTTTTCTCTGCATCTGTTCGGAACAAGGTGGTACAGGTCAGAACAGACACCACTACAATGTGGTACATCAACAAACAAGGGGGCACTCGGTCTTCGGCCTTGTGCACCGAGGCGATGAAGTTGTGGTCTCTGGCTTACTCCCTGAACACTTCCCTCATAGCAGTTCACCTCCCAGGCAAGGACAATGTCCTGGCAGATGCCCTCAGCAGGATTTCCCAGGGCCATCACGAATGGTCACTGGATCCCCTAGTACTGGGGATAGTGTTTGCCAGATGGGGCACTCCTCAGATAGATCTTTTCGCAGCCCCAGACAATTATCAACTTCCACTGTTTTGTTGCAGGCCCCAGTGTTGGGCTCAGTTCCCTGGATGCCTTTCTCCTCAATTGGGAAGGGAAGTTTCTTTATGCCTTTCCTTCCTTCTCTCCTGTTCAAAGTACTAGTCAAAATCAGGTCTCAGCCTGCAGAATGATCCTGATTGCTCCAGACTGGGCCAGGCAGCCCTGGTACCCACTCCTTCTGTCCTTAGCAGTCCATCTTCCCCTGTGTCTCCCCAGGAACCACAATCTGTTAACCTGTGCTCAGGGGAGAGTTTGGTATCCGAATCTCAAATCCCTCAACCTCAAGGCTTGGCTCTTGAGCAGTTAGAGTTTGCTGATTTGCAACTTTCTCAAAGTGTTCTCGAAATCCTGAAGGCTGCTAGGAAGCCTTCCACCAGGAGCTACCTATAACTCCAAGTGGAAAAAGGTTTTCCATATGGTGTTTTGGGAAGCAAGTTTCCCAGAATCTGCTGATCTACCTACTGTATTGGACTACATGGTCCATCTTAATTCTTTGGGACTGAGACCAGCCACCCTGAAAGTGCACTTGGCTGCTGTCTCTGCCTTCATTCAGCAGGAAGCCCTCTTCTCTCTCTGCTCATCCTGTATTTTCCAAGTTTTTAAAGGTTGCTTCACACCAATCCTCCATTCAGGGACCCTGCCCGGCTTGGGATCTTAATGTATGCATTGCTCAGCTAATGCACCCCCCTTTGAGCCTCTGTCTTGACAGAGCTTAAGTATTTGACCTGGAAAACTGTATTTCTGGTAGCCATCACTTCTGCCAGAGCGTATAAGTGAGTTACAGGCTTTATCAGTGAAAGTGACTTTATTTCCTTTCACAGGGATAAAGTGGTCCTCAGGACTAACAGGAAGTTTTGCCTAAGGTGGTTTCAGATTTCCACCTTAACCAATCTATTTCACTTCCAGTGTTCTTCACTGACCATTCCTCCTCTGGTGAGAGGAGGCACAAGCTAGATGTTAGAGGGCCCTAAGTTACTACATAGAGCGTACCAAGGGTCACAGGTTTGACTCCTCCAACTGTTTCTCACTTATGGTGAGGTTGGGAAAGGAGACCTGCCACTAAAGATCCATTGCCAGGTGGATCGTTTCTTGTATCCAATTTTGCTATCAAAAGCTGGGTAAGGTTCCCCCCTCAGGCCTGAGGGCTCACTCTACCAGAGGTACAGCTGCATCTCTAGCTGCTGCTAGAGACATCCCTATCTTGGAGATATGTCAGGCAGCTACTTGGAAGACAGTACACACTTTCACCAAGCATTACTCCCTGGATATTCAGGCCAGGGGGATGCTCGGTTTGGCACAGCCGTGCTTCAGAGCCTATTCCCTAAGTAGGTTCTGTCCCTCCTCCATGGAGGTACTGCTGTGTAGTCTGCAATAGTCATAATATAGCAAGACTTCATGTTGTTTGAAGAAAAAATTACTCACCTTAGTAATGTTGTTTCTTCTAATGGAGTCTTGCTATGTTATGACCTCCCCCCAGCCTGCCCCTCTCAGAACTCCTACTTTGGGGTATGGGGTGGGTAGTCCTCTGTTGGCATTTATTGATGCCCTCTTTCATGTTTGGGTGTTGTGTTTATTTAGTTATTAGTTATCTTAATTTTCTGGTCCACTGACTTGAGTCTATGTGTTGGGACCAGTAAAAATGTGTTAATATATTAGTAGCCAGTTGGCTAGTGTAGGTTACAGCTTCCACACAGAACCTTAGTGAGTTTTTGCTCGTAAAGATCTGACGGTTTCGGTTTGAAACCAGCCAAACAGAGCTTCTGAACCGAGCTTGCGCCCTAAGCTCCATGCTCTGCATGGAAGTTAACTCTTTCACCTCCGGAGCAGTTCTAAGGCTGGGGCAAACTGCAATAGTCATAATATAGCAAGACTCCATTAGAAGAAACAACATTACTAAGGTGAGTAATTTTTCTTTCTTTACTATGGGTTCCACTATTAGTATCCTCAAAGCCTTTCTCAAGAACCAATTGAAACAACTATATCAAAGATAGGGTGCTTTGCTATCACAGCAAGCCCCCACCACCATTGCACAGTACTCACATTCTTGGGCTGGCTAATTTTAACATAAAAGCCAGTACTCCTTACTGTGCTTCACCTATAAGCTCTCCCATCTCCACACTCCACCAAACCTATCTGACATTATTTTAAGAAAGCAAACCAGGCGGGCTCTCCTCTCTACCTCCCTTCCCTTCCTAGAGATACCAAAGGCACGTCTATCCTTTGCATATACCACCCCCTTGGCTTGGAACTCCCTCCTCCCATCTATCCTCTCCTGCACTACCCTCCCTTGATTCAAACTTGGGCTATATAACTACTTTAGGAACCTGTACCTGCCCCACCTGACATACAGGCCTATGCTCTTACCCTTGCTTCCTAAAACTACAAAGCCTATTCCTTCTGCTACTACTGCACTGTAAGCACGTAAACACCTACATTGTACATCAATGTTCTACAATGTGAAAATCTAAACACCTGTATAGCTGCATCTAAGATTGTACCTATTGTTTGATCCTGTCTAAACAAAATGTTGTACTGTATTTGGGACACTGCCGTATATCATATATTGTTCCGTGACTCTCCATATGTATTATAGCCTTGTATATTGTACAGTTTTGTGACATCAGTTTTTATTTTGATTCTGTATAATACCGTGATGCTTTGTATGTTGTAAACTATTGTATTTTGCATGTTGTTAACTATGTACCCTCCTCCTTAATTCAAAGAAATAAAATGTAACTTATTCACAATAGCAGACATGTTAAAAATAAGTAAGCAATAACCCCTTGACAAAGTGTGTGGTTACTGGGGATTAATCAGCACCCTGGGTGTATTGTGAGGCACGAGGGTGAAGCCCGAGTGGCCTCACAGCACCCAGGGTGTTGATTAATCCTCAGTAACCACACATACCTGGAGTGGGTTATTGCGCTTATAACATGGGACTTGTAAATTATTGTAATTATTTAAGTTAAACATTGAAAGATTGGAGAAATACATGAAATTTCTGAAGTGTCCTTCCCCTTGATGAAGTAGTCTGTTTAGCAACAAAATGATTTCTCATCATAGTTTGCATTGTATTTTATCGATTTCTCTTCACTGTTACTGTTAGAAGGCATTAGGTATAACAATGATACATGTTTTCACAGTAGTGATACTTTAATACACATAATGTACCTGTTGCACAACAGATCGGAAAACCACAAAATTTGGCATTTCAACATGCCGATATAAGACACTGAATGTCATTTTGCAACTGTGCGGTCGGGAAAACAACTGTCAAGATATGCACTGTTCTACCAGTATAGCACAATTGTTTTACAGTTTATGGTTACAATCTTAACAGTCAGCTGAATAGTTACTTTGCTTTTTTAAATCAGCTTTATCACATTATCGCAGATCGTTATGACACGGAAGTCTTTTCTGAGGTACACAGGTGCATAACAGCAATGTTACTCCTGAAAAGCAACACTACACAGTTCCACTTCACATAAAATATTGATTGTATGTACTTGTGTGGTGGTAAGTTTTAAGTTAAATGCTGATGTTGTTGATATGCTGCATTATTACTTAAGTGTCCCGCACACTCAGTGGGTGGGTAACTGTTCGCAGATTAACTAATGCACTGTCGAGTGTCGGAAGGATAGGCACACAAACGGCATCAGACTGGGGGGACATCACCGCTCACAGCTACAGAGAGAACAGTACGCTGACTTTATACAGTAGTGCCACTGTGTACACATTTTTAAGACTACGACCACTGTTGTTGCACTGTCATTGCAGTACTTCACAGGCTCCCGTGACTTATATTAACAGGGATCGCCGCTTAGGAAATAAAAATGGCTGCCTGTCACAGTGAACGGAGACCTCAGTGACAGTTGTAAGTACTGATCTAAGTAACAGACTGCTCACCCTCAGCGTCGTATAACAGAGATTATACAATGGCAAGTCAGAATACTAGTCTCTGATTGGTCAGTGTGCGCTGGATGCGTGATGTTATCCCAGCATAACATCACGGATCTATCACGCACAAGACCGCATGTCTTGTAAAATAGAAATCACTGCACACAGAATGACCCATTGTCACGCTTGGCATGCAGATCCCCAGTCACTGAAGTCCAAAACCACCACTTGAACCTGAAGTAGCGAGATAAAAAGATAGAACCCCCATTCACTTAATACCTTGCAGTAGTTCTACCCATCACTGCTTTTGCTCTCCTGCTCTTCAGTCTAAAACAGCACCGACACATCTGATTTTGAAAGGCACCAGACATACAGGCTTTTTGTTTTCCCAAACTGCCTGTCTGAGCTGTAACCAGGACAAGAGCAGCTGCGGCTTCCTGCAACCATTCAAGGGAAGCATTTAACAGAAATGACGCCCCCGCCCCCATTCTCACCCCTCTGAACATAAAGCTTACCATTTAAAATTTTGCTGTAGTAAGCGCTGCTGTTCCGGCGCTGCGGCATAACGTAACTGTGTTGCACGCCCCTTCTTCATTCTCTCCTCAGTCAGGTTGAAGGGTCGGCTGCTCCGCTTCAAGAAATTGCCAAATATTTTAGGCACAAGCAAATTATTAAAAAAAGAAACGCATAACACAAGCTGGCACAGACAGATCTCTGTATGGCTGTGACCCCCTCTAATTTCTTTCAGCAATCGGCTAACTCCTCGCAGTCCACTCAGAATTGACTTACTGCCTGCCATGCAGATTGCTTTCACAGAAAACAAACGGATAAGAGACACAACACAGACCTGTATGTACAAAACAAAACCTCAAGATACAGAAATACAAGACAGTTTGTACTGGCAGAACATCTAGTGGGTAAAACAGAAACTATGGACTATTTTTTCTAAACATATTCCTACACACAGAAAAATGAAGGGAAAACTAATTTAAAACACATTTTTCATCTATTTTATTTTATTTTTTTTAATAGCCGAGCCATTGTATAATAGGAATAATGCTCCAGGGTGTGTGTGCAGGATAACATAGCTTCTGGGGTGATTAGTCACCTCGACCTCTTGACCTCGTGCCTAATAACCCCAGGTGTGGCGTTATCCCAGCCACGACACACACCCTGTCATGCATTATTCCTTTATTAATCAACTGCCAGGTGACAGTTCTTAACCAATCAATTTAGTTGCCAGGATGTCCCACGTTATAAGTGTTTCTAGTCAAGGCGCAGTACCTTTTTGCTTCAAGAGGGCTTATTACTTGGAAGTGGTTGTAGAGTTTCCCACCTTGCTGTCTGATGGCGGGCGAAAGCCTGGTATGATTTTGGTAGCTCCAGTTTAGCAGTGTCTGCACATGAAAATTCTACTTGGCCTTTAGTTGCAGTCACCACTAACTGAGCTGGCTGAAGCATTTTGAAGCGTATCTGCACTACATGTAGTGCTTTCTTCACCTCTTTATAGGCAATATGTTTGTCCTGTACAGCAGGGGTGACATCCACAAAAATGTAAAATTTACGCCCACTCCAGTAAAGAGATTACTTCTCTCTAGCTTTTTCCTGGATATAAAGTTTTTGTTGGAAATTAAGGCACTTCATTATTATTTTCCATGGTTTGCTGTAGGGAGGTGGGAGAGCCTCCAGGGAGTGATGTGTCCGCTCAGTAGTAAATCTATCGGCACTGGGGGGGGGGCTGCTACTTCCAACAACAGGGTCTGTATGAAGCTCATCATGTCTTTACCTTCTGCTTTCTCGGGGGCACACAAAAAAAACAGGTTTTTGTGGCAGTTTCGGCCTCCCTGATCTTCGATCAGGTCCTCTAATTTGCTGACTTTTTTCTTTACATCTCAGATTTCTTTTACTTCCCTGTGCTGGGCATCTTTGAGGGAGCTTACCCTCACCTCTGGTTAAAATTCTTCAGTGTAGGTTTAAATAATTTGAGGTCTTCTGCCATTTCCAGCAGGGTGATCTTAATGGAATTGAACTCTGAAAAGAACCAGTTTAGTCTTTCATTAATGCCTTCAGGTTCTGGCGGTGAGTCGTTGGGGTGGGGAGGAGAGGGTTGTGCTTTGTGGCTGCAGCCGCGGTATGAGCGGTGAAGCTTCACTGGTGTCCACAGATGCTGTTTCTTGATCTCCTGACATACTTTTGCGATCCACTGGTAGTGCTCAAGAAAAACAAGCAGCTAATACTAAACTGGGCTTTCTACAGCATGTTTAGAGTTAAAAAAAGCTGCAATTAGACAGGGCTTTGGCAGAGTCAATCTAAAGCCATCCTAAGCTGAATGTGTCACATGACTCCCTTGGATCTGTAGCTTGTGCTTTAGACAGTAGACTATGAGTTGGGGAGGGGTGGGCATTAGAATTGCCTCAAGAGAACACCACCCTGATTCCCCAACACTCCAAACCCTAATTTTTTTATTTCTTTGCTTTGCCTGATTTGCATTCTTCAACCCTATAGTGTGCATTAACATATTTTTTGCAATTAGTTATGAAATGGCGCCAGTAAGCGTACTATAGTTAGGAGTTGAGTAAGCAACTTTAATGTTAAATCCCAATTTTTGCACTTTATTATATTCAATTGCTCAATGGATTTGCATGAAATTTTGCATGCACGGTCTTGATGGGTAGATCTCTTGATATGCCAAGTTATGTTCTGGTCAGATGTGTGGAGTGCACAGAAATGTAAAGAATCACTTTTTTTTGTTGCCTTGCGCCAGATGGGTTGGAATTTTGGTCTGAAATTTTCAAGGTAGAAAGGGCTTGGCTCACAGATGTGCCTTTGACTGGTCTGATGAAAAAATATGAATCCATTCCAATGTTATTTGATTTTGAGATTTAGGTTCTTTGCATGCTCAGTAAGTACTTCAGAATAGCTGTATGAAATGACTGTGTGAGGCCAATCCTTTTTCGTATGCCTCCATCTTGTTTTCCATTGAAAAAAAATAAATAAAATAAATTATACACAAAAATTGCATTGTAGAGGGAGACCAACACATGTATGTTGGTCATCGGGACCCTGTTAGGTGGATTCTGTGGTTAACTGTTGGAAAAATTACAATCAAAGGTGTTTATTCTTTGTTTTTAAATCCTTTTTCGTGACTTGCTTCCGATTTTTTTCTCGCATTTGTTGATTACGAAAATGTTTGCATCAACGCTGGTATGTTGTTTCTGTTATCGCCATGTGCCTAAATGGTTTGAATTTTGGTCTGAATTTTAGGGTGAAAAGGCTTGGCCCACAGATATGCCTTTGGCTGGTGTGGTGAAATAATATGAATCCATTCCAAAGTTACTAAATCTTAAAATTTCAGGTTGTTAGTATATTCAGTAACCACTTAAAAAATAGCTGTATGACATGAGTGTATTGGAGCAGTCCTTTTTCGTAAGGAGAAATCCACCTCACCCTCGATCGTCGTCCCTGTATTGTTTAATATTTCCCTGGTGTCTAGAGGCACCCCTACCCGTCTGATCACTGTCCCCATATTTGACCACTGTTTCCCTGGTGTCTGGTGGCACCCCCCCACCCCTTCAGTCACTGTTCCTGTATTTTGTAATGTTTCCCTGGTGTCCAGTGACACTCCCTGATCCCCATCCCTGTATGATGCCACTGTTTCCCTTGTGTCTCGTGGCATCCCCCACCCCTCCGATCACAGTCCTCGTATTGTTAATATTTTACTGGTGTCTAGAGGCACCCCCCACCCCTCCGAACACCACTCCCCATTTTTTTATTTTTTCTGTAAGTAGTTTGTATGTTTTTCAGCTTTTGTTCCCTGACCCTGTGTGTCCCTGTTTTTTCTTGCGCATGTGGAGGCACGTCACACACTATGGGATACCCCACCCTACCTGTCATGCCATTACCACCTGCGCCTGTCACTGGACCTCTATCCAGTGACAACAGGACTACGGGCGTGTGACACCTCCCCCCCCAGGAGAGGAGAGCCAGTGCTCAGTCCTGCTCCACTCTCCTCCCCCAATGCTGGCACCCTGACGACCTAAAGTCGTTCCTGAACTTGGTTCGCCAGCATAACGCGAGGTAAGGTATCAAGCGTCTCAGCCATCAGTGCCACCGGGCCGGACACTCCCCTATTTTTTAAAGTTTCCCTGGTGTCTAGTGGTGCCTCACGGTCCCTGTTCTCGTTTGAATAAAGGAAACCATTCTTTGATGACTTTCTTTTTACCTGTAAAAAATAAAATGGTCCCTCACCAATCTGAGCCCCCCCAGCCCCGACCTCCCACTGAGCACCCACCACCTCGCACCCCTCTCCCACACCCTCTCACTCACCTGAACGACTTGCTGGGTGAAGATCCACTCTCCAATCAAAGACATGACTTGTTGCTGGAACGGCCGACTGCAATATGAGAAACTAAGATAAGTACGATTCAATGCATTTCAATGGGGTTTTCAACTTTGATGCATAACTTTGCCATTTTTGCATGTTTTGAGCCCACATTTTCAACATGGCCTTTTTGGGACCACACCTCATGAACAACTCTGGTCCAAATGGTGATTTTACGGTCGCTTGGTGAAATCACCTTTTGGGTGGGATTTGAAGATTTTCACTGCTATTCATGAGGTAGGGTCAAAAGAAGGCTATGTTGAAATTTTGGGGTCAAAACATGTGTGCAGCAAAGCTATGTGCATCCATTGAAATTTGCTACACTTGCATGCAACTAAGTCATTTTAAATATTTTGACCCCAAATTTTTAACAGACTTTTTTTTATATCACCTCATGAATGTGACAGCTGTCATTTTCAAATCCTGCCCAAACTTTCTTTTTGTACCTGTTGAGTGGAATGACATTGCGGTGGCGCGGAATCACATTTTGGCAGGGATATGAACATTTTCAGTACCGGGTGCATGAGGTGGGGTAATAAGAAGGCTATGCTCACAGTTTGGTTGCTGATGTCCTAAGCCCTGCAATTCCACAGCAAGCATTACATCGATACACTCCTCGCATCTATGGAGGGATGGGGCGCGAGGGCCAAGAGGGCCCTGCTCTCCACAGGCAAATAAGGATATGATTACTCTATCTCAAAACTATGGATTGGATGGGAGCCAGTCCTGCACTCCCACATGCAAATAAGGATAGGATTAGACTATCTCAAAAAGTAAGAACATTCTTTGCTATAAACTGTGTTAATGCATCAGTTAGGGCTCAGGATAAAGCAATAAAAGTAGGGTAATGTGATGTTAGGGTTTCCAACACGAACACCCCAGCCCCAACCCCGAAGCGAATGAGGGGTGGGGTCTTCCTTGCGGTTGTTATTCCTAACGCCTACCCCATTGCAGTAACAGAAAAACTGAGATGTGATGGAGACAGATGTGTATGTTTCATGAGTGCAAAGAATGGGGTGAGCGTTAGGGCTGACAACCGCAAGGAAGACTCCATCTCTCACTCACTTCAGAGGTGGGGCAGGGGTGTTAGGGCTGGAAACCCTAACATTACATTTCCCTACTTTTGTCGCTTTATTCTGAACCCTAACTGATGCATTAACACATTTTTTGCAAAGAATATGTTTATACACAGGCCCAATTTTCAGTCTTTGTTGTCACATCATATGAGGTGTCAGGACTTGTATTCCTTTTTAGTATTATCTTTTTTTTTATAAGTTTGTATCTTTGTATTACTTTTACTCACCTTACCAAAGCAATTTTGTTTGGAAATATGTTTGTTATTATTATTTAGTACTTATTTGTTTCCTTTATATTTTCTGGGTTTACTTGGCAGATTGTTTTTATTCCTATTTGCAAAACTGGTAGCATCCTACTTTTTTTGTGGTAAAAAAAGTTGAATTTCTAGTTTAAATATGCCTGTGGTCACTGTGTGCATAACCACCAGTACGTCCACAAGAGCACCCTCCTTCTGCACATTGTGCGCTGTACCTTACATGCTACATATAATACATGGTTAAGCTCGGAGCAAATTACTTGAGCACTTTCCTTCTCACTCTGCTCTGTACAGAAGCACCTATACCTTCAACCATGCTGTTCTCCAGCTCTCTCTCTCAGCAGACTGGAGAGGTAAAGGCTTTTAGCTGAAAAGCAAACAAAAGTGAGTAAAGGTTTTGCAATTTTGGAAATCAAATATTTTAATTGAATTTCTTTTTGTATTCTGAGACCTTGCCTGGTGACTGTTTCTTGGTTTAAAGCCCTAGCATCTAGGGACTACTCTTATTAGACAAGGTCAGAAACCCTCTATTGTATACTGCCTAGGTTTTGTTTTTAAACTGCCAATGAACAACCTACCACTTCACATTTCTTTATGTGCCTTAGTTTACTTTAGCCGATGATGATAAAGGCTATTTTATGTGAATATAAATATGAGGTGTTGGCTATTCTGTTTGGCAAATTTATTTAAACACAAGTGGGATAATAACTTATTTATGTTTAATATGTTTTAGTTACTCTTCAGAATTGCTATTTTCCGTAGCACAAGTACTAGCACCTATCCTGCACTACTATCTGTGTATACTGTATTTATGCAGTGTTCCATGTTGCAATGGTAAGTCATGACCGTTTCATCTCCCTGTGGGTGATGCTACCTGTTTACAATAGTAAAGCAAATGCTGAGTTTTCAAACCTCCAGTCCACTGGGGTGCAGGAAGAGTATATCTGGCTTTTCTCTTAGCAGTGGCAGACATAAGTTACATACATAAGTTCTTTCTTCATTTTCAAATGAGATTTTCCAGGATGAAGAACCCCATGCTACTCCTGCAAAGACACCGGAATCTCAGTTCAGCCCCTCAGGCCAAGGTGGTTCACAACAGGCATGAGCAGATGTACCACAGCATAAGTGTAGTCTTCCAGACTTGCAAAATACTCTTAAATTTTCAAGGCTTTGCACTGGCAAAGTTACTTAAGAACTTACCGTAACAGCAGATCTTCGAGAGAGGTTCCTGCAGTAGGTCTTCACATATAGGACTGCACCCCCTGGCATCGGGTCCGCACGGCAAACTTGTAAATAGCAATTCTCAGCGGGGACTGCCCCGACGTCAAGGTGGTGTGACGTCAGCCTGACGATAAAAGGGGCGGTCCCGCGCCCGCTCTCCAGTTCTTTTCCAATGGAGACCTATAGATAGGTAAGGAAAAAAACGGAGTGAAAACTCCTCAGACCCAGCTTCCGCTCTAGTCCTGAAGGGCTAGGTAGGATGGAAAATAAAGATAAAACATCCAAAAACTGGGGGAAGGAGGGAAACTAGACCTACTGCAGGAACCTCTCTAGAGATCTACTGTTACAGTAAGTTCTTCGTAACTACAATATCTTACTTGAGAGGAGTTCCTGCAGTAAATCTTCACATATAGGACTGAATACCAAGCAGTCCCAAAGAAAAGCAAAAACATAGGTGCATCTGGGAGGAGGAGAAGTCACCATGAGGAATCACGACAGGAGGCCCTTGCAAGACTGCAAGGCCAAAGCCGATATTCTCTTGAGAGACGTGTCAGACTGTACTGCTTAGTGAAGGTGTGAACAGATGACCATGTGGCGCAGCACAGATCTCTGCCGTGGACACATTCCTAAAAGGCAGTGGAGGTTGCCACACTACAGGCGGAGTGGCCTTGACTGCTCCGGAAGGACTTCCATATTTCTTATACAAAAAATGGATGCAGTTAGCTAGCCATCTAGAGATGGTCTGCTTGGAAATAGCCTTGCCCTGGCACTGAGGGGCAAAGTTATGAACAGTTGGCTAGATTTCCTAACCTCTTTAGTCCTGTTCATATAGTACCTCAGGATCCGGTGCACATCAAGGGTTGTCCGGGAGATGTTCTGGAGGATGTGGTGTTGTCCCATCTGCAGGCACCTCTGGGCTGAGGGAGGAGGTTGCTCATCTCCAGGCTGGTGGGACCTCCTCTTCATCAAGGGACCACCAGTGCCACTGCCGTTGCCTCAGGGGTTGCCAAGAAAGAGGGCGGTTGGACCACAGTGGGCTCAGGGAGGGTGAGGGTGGTGGAACAGAGGCTCATCCCTCCAGTTGTACCTCTCCACAATTCCTATGCCATTCTGGCAAAGTGTGGTTCCTCTATGGAGGCACCCACAGTGGAGACCAAGGAGGATGCTGGGAACCTCCACAAAGGAGACCCACAGGAGGTGGCAGGGGACCCTGCAGGGGAAGGAAACAACTCCTGGTGGGGACTCCATTGTTAGAAGGTAGAACTGGGCAAGGAAGGAGAGGGAGTAGGTGCCTGCCTGGCGCCATGGCTTGGAGGGACAGGGGCGAATCCTCAGGATTGCGGAGCAGCTGCAGAGGGAGGCTGGATGTCATTGTTCCACCTAGGGACAAATGACCCAGCTAAGAAAGGATTAGAGAAGTGCAGGAAGAGTTTGTGGAATTGGGAGGGGTCTTAGTCAAGTAAGATCCACGGTAACCTTCTCGGAGGTGCTACCCATCTATGGCATAGGAGAGGCTAGGGTGTTCCGTACCATGGGATTCAATCAGTGGTTGAAAAACTGGTGTGAGCTCAGGATTTAGCTTCATTGGGGACTGGGGGTCCACCTGGGTGATGCAAGCCTATACTGGCATGATGGGCTGCATCTGTCCGGGGGGAACCAGGATCCTAGGTGATAGGTTTAAATGCTTCATTGGCAAGCTTTTAAACTAGCCAAGGGAGGCACTGGAAAAGAGCAGGAAAATCCTAGCCTCCCAAACAATCACAGTAGTAAGTGTGGCAAACACCAACATGGAGGTGTCGATAGGGAGAGGCTGGGGTAAATGGAAAAAAGTGACAAAGGCAAGAAGGTCAGGGATGGGGCAAAGGTGGTAAGGCCATCAGGAAATGGAGGTAATGAGTACCAATGTGCCGTAGTCGGGGCAACAAGCTCCCTGAGCTGGTGGCCTTAATGGAAGAGGATGCCTGGATATCGTAGCAGTCACAGGAACATGGTACACAGAAAACCATGACTGGGATGTTAACATACCAGGGTACATAACCTACAGGAGAGACAGGCAGGGAGAGGGGAGGAGTAGCTCTCTATGTAAAGGAAGGGAAAAGCAACTGAACAAAAGAGTAAACAGGAGGAGAGGCGGCACTGTGGGTCACCTTGGAGACTGGAAAGGGCACCACAATCAAGACAGGGTTAGTGTACAGACCCCATGTCAGGGGAAGGAATGGACAAGGATATGATGGAAGGCATTCTTAGAATGGCAGAGAAAGGAGATACTGTTGATGGGAGACCTGAATATGCCAGATGTTAACTGGAGCACATTGCTGCAGCCACATCCAAGAGCAGGGCCATTCTTGATGCCCTACAGGTGGCAGGCATTAGACAGCTAGTTGGAACCCACTCGTGAGGGAGCAATCTTAGATCTCATACTCTCAAATGGAGACAGTGAGAGGATCTCAGATCTAGAAGTGGGTTGCCATCTGGGGACAAGTGACCATCAAACAGTGTGGTTCACGTTAAACTCAGCAACAGAGTCAAGCCATACAAAGTGAGGGTACTGGACTTTAGGAGGGCTGACTTTGCAAGATAGGAGGTGCCTCAGAAAAGCACTAGCAAACAGGCTAGAAGGAGGTGTGGAGCAACAATGGGAATTATCAAACTGCCATCACAGAGGCAACAAGCCTTTGTGTGAAGCAAATAAATAAATCAAACGAAAGAAAAAGCCACTATGGTTCTCAAGAGGTGGCTGTGAAAGTCAGGAAGAAAAGATAGCATTCCGGAAGTATAAGGAAACACAGAAGGAGCAGGACAGAGAGCTGTACCAGTTAAGGCAGAAAGAAGCAGGAGAAGTCAGAATAGCAAAGGCCCAAACTGAGGAAAAGATAGCCAACTCAGTTAAGAAGGATAAAACCTTTTATAGGTACATCAGCGGCGTAGAAAAGACAAAGGGAGGGATAGTGAGGCTGAATAGAATGAGCGGTGGGTGGGCAGAGGGGACAGTGAAAAGGCAGGAATACTGAATGAATATTTCTGCTCAGTATTCACAAAAGAGGAGGGAAGTGCCTAATCCAATTAACAGAAGCACTCTTGATAGGGGTGCGATACCAGTCCTTTCACAGAAGAAAGGGTCTGCAAGAACTCCAAAACTGAAGGTGGACAAAGCAATGGGTCCTGATGGAATTCACCCCAGAATTCTAAAAGAATTAAGGAAGGAACTAGTGAAACCACTGGCTACTCTTTTTAATAAATCATGGGAGGATGGTGTGTACCCGAGGACTGGAGGAAGGCGGATGTGATTCCCCTTCACAAAAGTGGGACCAAGACAGAGGCAGGAAACTACAGACCTGTCAGTCTGACCTCTGTGGTAGGGAAAATGATGGAGTCACTTCTGAAGGAAAGAACAGTTGAGTACCTAGAGGTCAGTGGAGCACAGGACCCAAGGCAGCATGGGTTCTCAGCGGGAAGGTCATGTCAGACCGAATCTAATAGATTTCTTTGACTGGGTGACTAAAGTAGTAGACCAGGGAGGGGCTGTGGACATGGCTACCTAGACTTTAGCAAGGCATTTGACACAGTCCCACACAAAAGATTATTAGTCAAATTAACCAGCCTGGGAGTGGGTCCCAGGGTGGTAGCCTAGGTAAAACATTGGCTGGACAACAGGACACAGAAGGTAATTGTAAATGGAGTCCACTCTGAAGAAAGGGCGGTTACTAGTGGGGTACCGCAGGAGTTCAGATTGGGTCCAGTCCTTTTAATGTCTTCATCAGTGACATTGCAGAGGGACTGGAAGGAAAAGTATGCCTTTTGCAGATGACACAAAGATCTGCAACAGGTTGATACACAAGGAGGCGTGGAAAGGATGAAAAGGACTTGGCAAGGTTGGAGGAATGGTCAGACGTATGGCAGCTAGGATTCAATGCAAAAAGTGTAAAATAATGCACCTGGGAAGCGAGAACCCAGGGAAGAATACACAATGGGTGGGAGGTAGTAACAACAACAAAACAGGAAAGGGACCTGGGGGTAATCATATCAGATGACCTTAAGGTTAGCAACAATGTGAGAAGGCAGTAGGGAGGGCCGGGGGTATACTGGGGTGTATAGGAGAGGCATCAGCAGCAGAAAACAGGAAGTTGTTATCCCTCTGTACAGACAGTTGGTGAGACCCCATCTGAATACTGTGTTCAGTTCTGGAGACCCCATCTCCAAGGACATAGACAGGATAGAGGCAGTCCAGAGGAGGGCAACTAAAATGGTGCAGGGTCTGCAAGAGAAGTCGATGAGGAGAGACTAAAGGAGCTTAATATGTATACGCTTGAGGAAAGAAGGAGAGGGGGGACATGATAGAAACTTTCAAGTACCTCAAGGAATCAACAAAGTCCAAGAGGGTAGCATCTTTCAGAAAAGAGACTTGCAAGAACAAGGGGACACAATTTAAAGATAGAAGGAGGGCGGTTCAGGGCAATGTGAGGAAGTATTTTCACAGAGAGGGTAGTGGATGCATGGAACAGCCTTTCCTGAGGAAGTTGTGGGGTCTAAAAACTGTGGGAGAATTCAAGAATGCATGGGACAGACATAAGGCAATTCTTGTGGGGTGCAGGAAGATATAGACTGTTGGTTAACTAGGATCTATGCCTATCCTGTAGTTAGGAAATGGGCAGACTAGATGGGCCTAGCGGTCCTTATCTGCCGTCAAAGTCTATGTAAGGTGTTCCCCCTGTTGGAATATTGTGGATAGCACACTGGTAATTCCATGCTCTGGTTCAAAGTGGTTTCCGAAACTACTTTGGGCAAAAAAGAAGGATTAGTTTGAAGAACTACCCAGTCCTTATGAAAAATCAAATAAGGTTCTTTACAGACAAAGGCCTGCAATTCGGAAACCCTTCTGGCCAAAGTAACTGCGACCAAAAATAAGGTCTTCCAAGAGAGGAAACGTAATTCACAGGAAGAGGCCGGTTCAAACGGGGGTAAGGTTAGCTTCTCAAGCATGAAATTCACGTCCCGGGGGGACAAGGATTCCAGATCAGAGGTTTCAAATGAAGGATGCCTTTAAGAAAGGTTTTGGCAACTTCCAGCTGAGCCAAGGTTTTGCCCTTCACCGGGAGGTGGTAGGCAGACACCGCAGAAAGGTGGACCTTAATGGAGGAATAGCTAAGGCCCGCCTCGGACAGGTGTGTGAGGTACTCTAGAACCTGGGAAGCCGAGCATGAAAATGGATCCCAGCTCCTTGCTTGGGCCCATATCGTGCTCTTCCACTTCATAGTGTAAGTAGATCTGGTGGAGGCTTTCTGGCCTCCACTAGAATATCTTAACCTGCAAAGATACCCCACAGTGAGAAATCGCTATGTCCACAGGTGCCACGCATGAAGGTGGAGAGACTGAAGGCGCGGATGTACCAGTGTGCCCTGCTCCTGAGTCAGAAGGTTGTGAGAAATGGGTAGAGGAACCAGAGGTTCCAGTGCCAATTGTTGCAGAAGGTGGTACCAAATTTGGCGTGGCCAAAGAGGGGCAATCATGATTGCATTAGTCCCCTACCGTTGAAGTTTCCACGAAAGAGACAGCGCATCTCGCCAAAAAGCACCATGCCCAGGAACGAGCAAGCAGAAGACGGCTAGTTTTGCATTGTACAGGGAGGTGAACAGATCTATCTCTGGCTGACCCCATCGAAGAAAGAGTTCTTTGACTACCTCTGACTTTAGCTCCCACTTGTGGGCCCTGGCCACTGATCAACTGAGACTGTCCACCAGAATGTTGGTGACGCCCGGAACGTGGACTGCTGTCAAGTAAAGGCTGTGCTGAATTGCCCAGTACCACACCCTCATAGTTTCTCTGCAAAGAGGATATGAACAGGTTCCTCCCTGTTTGTTTAGGTACCAGACAGTGGACATGTTGTCTGTCTGGGCTAAACGAGATCCCGGGACCAGAAGCGACTGGAATGCCTGGAGCGCGTAAAGAACCGCCCTGGTCTCCAGAACACTGATGTGGAGCATCAGCTCCTGGTCAGACCAAGATCCTTGTGTCTTGTGAGTCCCCAGATGGGCTCCCCAGCCCAGATCTGAGGCATCCATGGTGAGAATTTGGGTTGGAACTGCAGGATGAAAAGAAATTCACTTTGATAGGTTTGAGAGATCTTGCCACCAGCGAAGATCTCTCTGAAGGCTGTTGGAGATCATGACTTTTTGGTTCGTGTCGTCCGTCCTCTGATCCCATTGGACTCGAAGAGACCACTAGGTGACCCTCATTTGAAGCCTGGCCATGGGAACTGTTGAAATGGTGGCCGCCATCAGTCCCAATAGACGAAGCACTGAGTGTGCTGGGATCCATTGGGCCTGTGCCACGAGAGTGACATGAGAAGCTAAGGTCTCGACCCGATCCGATGGCAGGAAAGCCTTGCCCTGAACTGTGTCTAGTATAGCTCCTATGGACTGGAGCCTCTGGGATTGTACTAGCTGGGACTTGGGAAAATTGACCATTATGTCCAGGGAAGCAAACAAGCTCAGAGTGAAAGAGAGAGACTCTTTCAGGCTGGTAGGAGAGGGTGCTGCGAGGAGCCAGTCGTCCAGGTATGGAAAGACATAAATGCCCTGATGGCGTAAAAACGCTGCCACCACCGCTAGGCATTTGGTGAACACTCTGGGGGCCGAAGAAAGGCCATAAGGGAGTGCTCTGAATTGGAAATGCTTCTCCATGAAGACAAAACGGAGGAAGCGGCGGTGGGCCAGAAGGATAGGAATATGCAGGTAAGCATCCTGCATGTCCAGGGGGCACAGCCATGAATTGGTGTGGAGCAAGGGAAGGAGCCCCTGAAGGGTCAACATACGAAACCTCTTGTACTTTCATGAAGATGTTTAGTGCTGAGGTCAGGATCTGTCTCAGGTCACCGTTTCTTCGGAACCAGGAAGAAGTGGGAGTAAAATCCCTTCCTGTTTGGTTTGTGGGATGGGTTCTATGGCCCTCTTTAGAAGGAGTGCCTGGATCTCCTGAGAACTATGGGGACCTGATCCCCAGGATAGAAGGACCATCCCGGTGGTTGAGGGGCTGGAATTTCGCTGAATTCTATCGAGTGACCTTGCTGGATGAGCTGAAGCACCCAAGTTTCTGCGGTGACGAACCTCCAACTGTCCAGGTGGAGGCCAAACCTCCCTCAGACCGGTTCCCCCTGTGTTACTGGAGGGAGTGGAAGGAGAAGAAAGGAGTCGGGACGCCGAGGGAACTTTGCCCCAGAGGCCTGTTTGAGAAATTTGGCCTGGGGTGGGGTTTGAGCTCCAGATGCAGGTGCACGCTTCTTTGCTTGGCGCTTGGCCTGGGATTTGTTCCACCTTCTTTGGCGGCGAAAAGGCTGCTTTTTCTGGCCCGTCTTGTATAAGGAGCAGACATCCCGCAAGGAGCGTCCGCTGTCCTGCTGCGCAGTAATAATATCTTTAGCATTGCCGCCAAAGAGAACGGAACCCCTGAAAGGGGTGTCCAGAAGAGAGGACTGCACATCCTGCGCCAGTCCTGCTATACAGAACCAAGAGACACGATGGAGGCAGATCCCCATGGCTGCCGCTCTAGCCACCAAGTTCACTGAGTCGTAAGTTGCCCGAAGGGCGTGACGACACAAGGACTTCCCCATCCTAACTTTGTCCAACAACTTCTTTCTCAGGGTTTCATCCTGAACCTCTTGGAGGTCCCTTTCCAAATCCAAAAGAGAAACTTTTTGAAAGGTGACCATGTGCGAGATGTAATTAAGGGAGCATATCGCACAAGAGGAAGAAGAGTATATTTTATGCCCAAATTGGTCGAATTGGCGCGAGTCCCTATCTGGAGACGAAAGAGCTCAAATGTTTGGGCTGGGCTGAACGGTCGTGAGTGGCCGTGATGACCATGGAGTCAGCCTTAGGATGGGAGTTAAGGTGAGATATCCCTTCTTGGGGGTAATAGGTGCAGTCAGCTTTGTGTGAGACCGCTGGTATGGAGGACGGTTGTTGCCAGACTGTGGTCACAAGGTCCTCATGGGGCCCCATAAACGGAGGAATGGGGATAGGGTCCGAGGTGGCCAGATCCACGTGCTCCGCAAGGCGTTTTCTTTGCAGATCAACTTCTTTGGATGGTCATCCGCGAGCCGCCTGAACTGAATGTAATAAATCTCCGAAAGAGGGGTCCTCTGGAAGCAACTTTGGAGAGTCTTTTGGAGGGACCTCTTTGGGAGACCTAGGCTCCGATGCATCCCTGTCAGAGTCGGTGTCAGAGGGCTCGAAACCACTTGGAATGGAAGGGTCTGGTTCCGTGGTGCCAACAGTGATAGAGGTCGGCGCTGTGGCCCAAGGCGGTGAGAGGTGACCCTGGGGGTGGGTGCTTCCTGCACCTGCTGTCTGACTCTGACAAAGTTGAGCTCTAGCCTCTTTCCACCAAAGAGGGACGGACTCGTGGTCCAGTACTGGGGGCTGGTAACTGATACCCCAGGTACGGAGGATAGTGCCAGGATGGGTAATAAGAAGAGTACCCGGGATAACCCAGCATGGGGTGTCCTGGAGTAGGATATCCCGGCATCGGGAAGGATGATGTTGGATAACTCGGCATCGGGTAGCCCGGCATCCGAGGCACCTGGCCCGGCATCAGGTACTGAGTGACCAACGGAGGGCCACCCGCAGGCAGGAGAGAGGGTTCAGGGACTAGGAACCCAGTCGAAGGACCTGCAGGGGGCAGTGCCATAGTGCCAGAAGGTGGTGTCGGATCCCGGAGTGCGCTCGCAGAGCCAGAGGGTGGAGGCTCATAACAGGATCCCGGTCGGCAGCGAAACCTTGTCCGCGATGGTGAAAGGTCTGGCGAGGGGGAAGCTCGAGGGCTCCTGACAGCAGGTCTGAGTGCGACCTTGCTAAAGCAAAAGCAAGGATTGAGTGGCGAGTCTCTGCGGTGAAGAACCCTGGGAGATGACAGGTTGACTTGTCCCTCACTCTGACCGATGGGGCCAAACTGGGCCTTGACGGGAGGTGGATGGATCGGATGGGCGTCAGAGGGCGGCGTCGAAACAGCAGATCGGCAGGGCTACAAAGCGGCTAGAAGGCTGCTGCTAATCTGATCAGCGGGCTGCGCGGCGCCCGCCCGCTGGAGGTGAGAGGTGACTTGTTGGCAGGACAAGGCGAAGAAATTACCACCTCTAAAGAGGCTACCCGGCTGCCTGCTCACCTCGGCAAGAGGGCCCCGGCCCAAAGAGAGGCAGATGGGCGCCTGAAAAGTACTTACAGTTGCAGGCCTCTCGTGTGGCAATGGACTCCAGTCCCGGCAATTCTCTACTTTTCTTCTTTTTTGAGGATGACGCATGACCTTTCGCTGAGTTTTTGGAGCTCCTTTTCCATAGACACTAAGCATCGGGTCAGACGATGGGCCTCAAGGGACCACTTGCGCCTGGTTCTGGTCGCCTGACAGATGGAACACTCCTGGACGTCGTGCTTTGAACCTAGGCAAAGGGGGCAGCGGGAATGGTCGTCCCCGTGCGGGATAGAAACATAGACTTTGACGGCAGATAAGGACCGCTAGACCCATCTAGTCTGCCCATTTCCCTACCTACAGGATAGGCCGCTAGATCCTAGTTAACCAACAGCCTATATCTTTCTGCCTCCACAAGAATTGCCTTATGTCTGTCCCATGCATTCTTGAATTCCTCCCACAGTTTTAGACCCCATAACTTCCTCAGGAAGGCTGTTCCATGTATCCACTACCCTCTCTGAAATAATACTTCCTCACATTGCCCTAGAACCGCCTCCTTCTATCTTTAAATTGTGTCCCCTTGTTCTTGCAAGTCTCTTTTTCTGAAAGATGCTACCCTCTTGGACTTTGTTGATTCCTCTGAGGTACTTGAAAGTTTCTATCATGTCCCCCCTCCCTTCTTTCCTCAAGGGTATACATATTAAGCTCCTTTAGTCTCTCCTCATACGGCTTCTCTTGCAGACCCTGCACCATTTTAGTTGCCCTCCTCTGGACTGCCTCTATCCTGTCTATGTCCTCGCGGAGATGGGGTCTCCAGAACTGGACGCAGTACTCCAGATGGGGTCTCACCAACTGTCTGTACAGAGGGATAACAACTTCCTGCTTTCTGCTGCTGATGCTCTCCTGTACATCCCAGTATACCCCGCCCTCCCTACTGCCTTCTCACATTGCTTGCCTAACCTTAAGGTCATCTGATATGATTACCCCAGGTCCCTTTCCTGTTTTGTTGTTGTTACTACCTCCCCACCCATTGTGTATTCTTCCCTGGGTTCTTGTTTCCCAAGGTGCATTATTTTACTTTTTGCATTGAATCTAGCTGCCATACATCTGACCATTCCTCCAACCTTGCCAAGTCCTTTTCATCCTTTCACACCTCCTTGTGTATCAACCCTGTTGCAGATCTTGTGTCATCTGCAAAAGGCATACTTTTCCTTCAGTCCCTCTGCAATGTCACTGATGAAGACATTAAAAGGACTGGACCCAATACTGAACCCTCAGGTTCCCCACTAGTAACCGCCTTTCTTCAAGTGGACTCCATTTACAATTACCTTCTGTGTCCTGTTGTCCAGCCAATGTCCAGGCTACCACCCTGGGACCCACTCCCAGGCTGGTTAATTTGACTATCAATCTTTTGTGTGAGACTGTTCAAATGCCTTGCTAAAAGTCTAGGTAGGCCATGTCCACAGCCCCTCCTGGTCTACTACTTTGGTGACCCAGTCAAAGAAATCTATTAGATTCGGTCTGACATGACCTTCGCTGTGAACCCATGCTGCCTTGGATCCTGTGCTCCACTGACCTCTAGGTACTCAACTATTCTTTCCTTCAGAAGTGACTCCATCACTTTCCCTACCACAGAGGTCAGACTGATAGGTCTGTAGTTTCCTGCATCTGTCTTGGTCCCACTTTTGTGAAGGGAATCACATCGCCTTCCTCCAGTCCTCGGGTACCAGACCATCCTCCATGATTTATTAAAAGAGTAGCCAGTGGTTTCACTAGTTCCTTCCTTAATTCTTTTAGAATTCTGAGGTGAATTCCATCAGGACCCATTGCTTTGTCCACCTTCAGTTTTAGGAGTTCTTGCAGAACCCTTTCTTCTGTGAAAGGACTGGGATCGACCTCCCATCAAGAGTGCTTCTGTTAATTGGATTAGGCACTTCCCCCTCTTTGTGAATACTGAGCAGAAATATTCGTTCAGTATTCCTGCTTTTCACTGTCCCCTCTGCCCACCTACCGTTCATTCTATTCAGCTTCACTATCCCTCCTTTGTCTTTCTCACGCTCGCTGATGTACCTATAAAGGTTTATCCCTTTCTTAACTGGGTTGGCTATCTTTTCCTCAGTTTGGGCCTTTGCTATTCTGACTTCCCTCCTGCTTCTTTCTGCCTTAACTGGTACAGCTCTCTGTCCTGCTCCTTCTGTGTTTCCTTATACTCCGAATGCTATCTTTTTCTTCCTGACTTTCACAGCCACCTCTCTTGAGAACCATAGTGGCTTTTCTTTCGTTTGATTTGTTTATTGCTTCACACAAAGGCTTGTTGCCTCTGTGATGGCAGTTTGATAATTCCCATTGTTGCTCACACCTCCTTCTAGCCTGTTTGCTAGCTTTTCTGAGGCACTGTCCCATCTTGCCAAAGTCAGCCCTCCTAAAGTCCAGTACACTCACTTTTGTATGGCTTGACTCTGTAGCTGAGTTTAACGTGAACCACACTGTTTGATGGTCACTTGTCCCCAGATGGCAACCTACTTCTAGATCTGAGATCCTCTCACTGCCCCCATTTGAGAGAATGGTCTAAGATTGCTCCTCACAGTGGGTTCCAAAACTAGCTGTCTAATGCCTGCCACCTGTAGGGCATCAAGAATGGCCCTGCTCTTGGATGTGGCTGCAGCAAATGTGCTCCAGTTAACATCTGGCATATTCAGGTCTCCCATCAACAGTATCTCCCTTTCTCTGCCATTCTAAGAATGCCTTCCATCATATCCTTGTCCATTCCTTCCCCTGACATGGGGTCTGCACAACCCCTGTGCGGATTGTGGTGCCCTTTCCAGTCTCCAAGGTGACCCACAGTGCCTCCTCTCCTCCCTGTTTACTCTTTTGTTCAGTTGCCTTTATCCCTTCCTTTACATGAAGAGCTACTCCTCCTCCTCTTCTCCCCTGCCTGTCTCTCCTGTAAGTTATGTACCCTGGTATGTTAACATCCAGTCATGGTTCTCTGTGTACCATGTTTGGTGACTACTACGATATCCAGGCATCCCTCTTCCATTAAGGCCACCAGCTCAGGGAGCTTGTTGCCCAGACTATGGGCATTGGTACTCATTACCCTCCATTTCCTGATGGCCTTACCCCCTTTTGCCCCATCTCTGTCCTTCTTGCTTTTGTCACTTTCTCCATTTACCCCTGCCCTTCTCCCTATTGACACCTCCATGTTGGTGTTTGCCACACTTACTACCGTGATTGTTTGGCGGGGGCTAGGATTTTCCTGCTCCTTTCCAGTGCCTCCCCTCTTGGCTAGTTTAAAAGCTTGCCAATGAAGCATTTAAACCTATCACCTAGGATCCTGGTTCCCTCCGGACAGATGCAGCCCATCATGCCAGTATAGGCTTGCATACTCCAGGTGGACCCCAGTCCCCAATGAAGCCAAATCCCTGAGCTCCACTGAGTTTTCAACCACTGATTGAATCCCATGATGCAGACACCTAGCCTCTCCTATGCCAAGATGGGTAGCACCTCCGAGAAGGTTACCGTCGTGCTACTGACTAAGGCCCTCCCAATCCACAAACTCTTCCTGCACTTCTCTAATCCCTTTCTTAGCCAGGTCATTTGTCCCTAGGTGGACAATGACATCCAACTCCCTCCCTGTGTGCAGCTGCTCCGGCAATACAGTTCGCTCCTGTCCCTCAAGCCATGGCAGCCAGGCAGCCCTGCCTCCCTCTCCCTTCCTTGCCCAGTTCTACCTTGCTAACAATGGAGTCCCCCACCAGGAGTTGTTTCCTTCCCTGCAGGGTCCCTCCCCCTCCTGTGGGTCTCCTTTGTGGAGGTTACAGCATCCTCCTTGGTCTCCCACTGAGCTTCCATAGAGGAACCACACTGCCAGAATGGCATAGGAATTGTGGAGAGGTACAACTGGAGGGATGTGCCTCTGTTCCACCACCCTCACCCTCCCTGAGCCCACTGTGGTCCAACCGGTCCTCTTTCTTGGTAATCTCTGAGGCAACGGCAGTGGCACTGGTGGTCCCTGGATGGAAGAGGAGGTCCCACAAATCCTGGCCAACTCAGCCTGGGATTTGAGCGCCGCACTTAGAGCACTTTTTCTTCTGTCTAGAAGACATCAATTTGAAAAAACTTTGAGAGAAATTTAGATAAGAGGTGAAGGAAACTTCGACAAAATACAACACGGATGTTAGATTGCTGTTCTGACATGAGCCAAACGTTACTGAGGTGAAGACAGGAAAGAACTGGAGAGCGGGTGCGGGAACGCCCCATTTATGGTCGGGCTGACGTCACACCACCCCGTCGGGGACGGTCCCCACTGAGGGTTGCTATCTACAAGTTTGCCATGCGGACCTTATGCCAGGGCGTAGTTCTATGTGTGAAGACCTACTGCAGGAACCCTCTTAAAGTAAGATCACAATTTATTTAGTTTTTGCTGAATAGGAAAGGAGGGCTTATTTTCAGCCTTGTCCGGGGATAGCGATGTAAACTGACATACTGAATCAGGTTGAGCTATTGGTAGTATTTATTTAAAGATTGAGGGAGAGGACTGTTTGGCCAGTACAACACTGAAATTCCTGTTTTCTTGAAGTGCAGTGGGATCTTTAATGTCCCCCTGAACCACCAGAAAAGGCAGACGGGACTTCAGTTTAATGCTTCATCTGAAAGATGGCATTTCATTAGTGAAGTCCCCCAGTCTCCCATGTTGCACTACAGTGTCAGTATTGGCATTTAGATCAAACTCCTGGGGTGGGGCTAGAACCCACAACCTGATCTCCCGTCCTCACTGTTAAGTGAGCAACCTGCTGAATCACTGTGCTGATGCTATTTGATGAAGATGCTACAAGCAATTAGTCCTCAGTGAATCCAGCAATTCCTCATGAGGATGGTGATGAATATACCTGAGGAAGATGTAGCTGAATGGACAGAGAATGCTAAGCCATCTGTTCCATGTCTGTTTGATACTCAGTTTACTTCTTTTCTCATACAGGAGACATGTAGAATCCTACAGCTGGTAGTGGTTCAGTCAGCCACACCACTATTGTGAACTGCATTTTGTTAGATTATGGGAAGGCTCCCAAGTGCTTCTTGAGTTTCCTTCTCTTTGAGCATATAGTCAATGAAGAATGGAGTGACTTGGACAAAAGAAGCTGTTTACTAAGAGAAGAGCTAGCTGTCCTTTTCAGAAGTGTTGAAAAAGTGGGTGACTCCACCAATCCGGTTTGAACTCATAAATCGTCTCTTGCCATTCACCATCTATAACTGCACAATCCAGGAATTCCTGTTTAATCAGTTTTCATACATCAAATAGTCCCATAAAAAGAAAAGGATAAATGGTTGCTGTGAGTATGACTAGTGATTTATTAACTGTTTAATTCTAAATGTAATTTTTATTATGATGTGTAGAGTTTTATGAGTTGTTATACTTGGTAACAGAATCGTCATGACAGTGCAGTTAATCAGTTAGCTATTACTAGTACCAACTCAGCAGTACAGCTACCCCGCCAATGCAGCTCTCCCATGAACCAACCTGCTCTCCAGACTACACCTTAGCTCCCCATCACTAGTCCTAGGACCTCAGGACAGCTCCACTCTGCCTCCAGGAGCATCTAGGGACAGCCAGCATTCAGACTCTCCTCTCCCCAAGGACCAACCTGCTCTCAGACTACACCCTCAGGTCCCCCGCCATCCCAGAACCTAGAACAGCGCTACTCTGCTTCAGAGGCAACTAGGGACAGCCAGTGATCCCGGAGCTTCCCCCCTCCTCATGGACCAACCTGCTCTCCAGACTACACCTTCGGCTGTAGGGAGCTCACTGTTTCTACAAGGAGTGGGGTGCCATCTTGCCTCTGCAATTGTACCTGCACCATACCACATGGTCCCTGCATTTGCTGTTGGCACACTGCAACAGATAGATTCTGGCTATCAGGTATATCAAGAGTGGTAGCTAGTTTTATGCTGCATACTACTGTTGTTTTCTGACTTTTAACCGTTATTGCCAGTATTTCACTTACAATCAGCTACCTGAGTGCAGCCAAAGTTTGAAAGCTACCGTCCATCTAATTCTTGTCAGCAGATCGCAGCTGACATTTAAAATGTTTTCATCTTGTGCATCCTGCCAGCAGAGTGTAGCTGAAAATTAAATGGTGTCATCTGGTGTATGCTGCCAGCAGAGTGTGGCTGAATTTAAATACTATCAACATGTTTTAAAGTATTTGTCTGCCATATTTTACCTGTCCTCAGTGGGGTTGCAGGACCGGGCTCTATGAGGTTCTCCTCCTTCCCTCCCCCAAGCTCAGGTTTCCTCTACCTGCCCCCTCTCAGCAGTACTTAACCTTCCCTTACCTTACCATCTGTCTTTCCCCAGCTCCCCACCACCAGCCCCAGGACCACGTCACTCTACCTCAGAGACATCTAGGGGCAGCCAGCGATCCTGGAGCTCTCCCTCCTCCCCACATATCAACCTGCACTCACAGTGGTCTATTCTGTATGGCTTCCCCCCAAAAAAGTACCATCCAAGGGAGGCCCTACTTTTAATTGCTCCTGAGTCTGTCAGCCCACTTTCACCCCCCATGCCACCTCACTTGGCTTCACCTTCTTCCTGGAGTAAATATATAGGAACTGCCTTGAAACCCCAACTGGTTTAGCTCCACCTCCAAACAATTACACCTCTTCTCCCTGCCATACCCACCAAATCGCCTTCTCCAACCACTCTACCCCCTCTCCTCCCAATCGCAATATTATTCCCCAGTTTGCACCTAGTCAGGCTACGTGGGTACTCCCTAGGATGAAAGCCTACCACTCTGCATTGAGGCTGTGGGCTTTGAACCTAAACCAGCACCTGTTACTCTCACTGAAGTCCGGAGCTCTAACCTCTTGGCTGTACTGCCAGTAAATATCACTGGTAGCAAACGATATAGCACCTTCCAGATGAAGCTGATCATGCTTCCTCTGCTGGTAGCTTTCCTCGCTGGATTATTACTGGGAGCAGATTTCTGTGCAACTGATCAAGCAGAATTGTCCAGCTTCTCCCATCTCCACAAGCCCTTGATGCCTTTGATTAGTAGGGTTGTTGGGGCTCCCAGGGCCCTTACTATTCCTCTCCTCACAAACCATGAGCACTTGCTACTTTGACTCTTCATCTACACTCTTACCTTATCGCCCCTCTCTGTACATGTGTCTACCTCTCTTCTCACTCCTATTGGCTGGGGATGTGAGAGTAACCCGGACCTTTAACATCCCCATTACCCTCTAACCAAACTTGGACTAGCTCTACAGGCCTAAGAGTCACCCACATGAATATATGCAGCCTCCCAGCAAATTTCCATGAGCTGGATGCATGGGTGTCCCTTTACAAGCCTAGCATTCTTGCTATCACCGAGATCTGGCTCAAACCAAGCATCCGTGATGCTGCTCATCAACTACCAGGATACTCCATGCTGTGGCATGATAGACCTGGTAAAAAGAAGGTTGGGGGGTACTACTGTACCTCCTTGAGCTCCTAACAGCCACTCCAGTACTCCGCGCCGATCCCTCCTGCCCGTGAGTGGATCCTTATTGAATTAACACTAGATTCCAATAAAATCATCTACGTAGGGTGCGGTTACCAGCCTCTTAAAGGGGGCATCTCTGGTTTAACAAACCTACAAACAGTAAAGAAAGGATCCTACTTGGGGATTTCAACCTTAACTGGCTGAGCCCCAAGGAGCCAGATTACAGCAACCTGCTCAAACAGCATAACCTCTCCCAGTTCATCGCCCTACCCAATAGAACTAATCCCCGCATTTAGAATCACTCCTTACTGGACTGGGTGGTGATGAATAGAGAGGACAAGGTACTTCAAGCCAAAATCCTATCGAACTCTCGATTCACCTGAACCTCTTGATCCGACATGTTCTGAACTTGCACCACTACCTGCTGAGAGTAGACATGGGCTCAGGCTGGTAGAATGCTAGGCTTGATCAGTAGTTTCCCTCTTCTGGGGCATCTAGCATAAGAATCTTGTTTCTGACATCCTTTTCATGCACACTTCACCACTAATGGTACACTGAGCATTTGGAGGCAAAACAAGTGAGTCGGTCTTTTTCATACTACAACCACGGGTTCATCTTTTCAATCTCTCTGTTTTGCATTTGTAAATCATGGGCTCGCTGCACAAGGCGGAATGCATATGGCCTTCCCAGTCCACTTGGCTTGTTCGTGACAGAGCTGGGCAAGCCCGTTGAACATATGAGCATTTGTGCCAATCAACAAAGGCACACCATCATACAGTCCAGTCGGGCGGGCGACATCAGGGCCAGGGTCTCCACTTGTTCATCCACGCCAGCAATAGCAGTAGGAAAGATAACCAAATTCATACATACCCCTGGTAAGGATAAGATTTTTCACTCAACCCCCATATGTTCATCTTGCCCACAATTGTAGCAAATTATACTTTCTTTAGTCTGCTTGGGCTGTAACATTGCATTAGGAGCTGGCCTCCATTCGCAGCTAGGGGGTGGGAGGAGTACACATCTGGTGCTGGAACACTAGTAACAGAAAATGTTAGTTTGACCTCCCTCTCTTTCTGCAACGTGAAGGGTGGTGCAGTACATCTCAGAAATTCTCTTAACGTAGCAGTCAGTTCACTTATTTCAGTCTTTGATCTGCCATCGGCAGGGGGCACCTAAACGTGCACCCCACTCCCATAGCAGACTCGCTCTGAGAGGGGTTGGGGTCTTTACCCGCAGAAGCAACCTTGGTAGGGGCACCAGCTTTCATTTCTCTGAATTCTCTCAGCAGCTTCGCCCATGGTGGGGTATCTTTAACAGTCTCTGAGAGCTTGTCCGGCACTAAGGTCTGCCCTTGAACTTCACCCATATGATCATCCTCAGTAACCTAAGCGACAAGTAAGCAATAATGCCCGACAGGGTGGGCGGTATTGGGCAATACCCGGACCGGCCAGGGGCGTAATGAGGCCCGCGCTGCAGGCGGAGGGCCTTTAACTGCTGGCTGGTCCGTATTGCCTATACCGCCACCCTGAGGGCATTATTGCGCTTTAGAAAATGGGCTAACTGTGGTATTTTAGGTGGTATTTTAAAATTACCCCAACAAATTCCAAACAAAAACCCGAAAATAACAAGGAAGTTAGTAATAAAGTAGTTCCTCGAGTTTTGTGCTGTTCCATCTGCTGTTGAGCCATTAACCCCCCCCACCACCATGTCTACAACATGGTATGGAGTTCTGTTTCAGGTTCCATCATCCCGTCCCCCCTCCCAAAATGTCTCGATATTGTTGAGGCAATAAAAAGCTTTATTTTGTTGCAGGAAGACTGGATGCCGGACTGGATGATGAGAGAATGCCTTCCTATTGCGAGCTCGGGTCAGTGGACAACGAGTTAGTAGTCGAGGTGACTTTGTTGACTGTGTACAAAGCAGGAAGTGATCAGAACTATCACTGCTGCTTGTCCTGGGGATTTGTGCCTCATTTTTTTTTCTCATTTCTCGGTCCTCGCTGCCTGCCCTGAGGACCGGGAGTATCGAGGAGCGTTTCAGTGGGCAGCGTGTAATGAAACTGGAGCAGCAAACAACAACAGCCGTGCCAGTGCCGTTTGGTGGAGCGATCGGATTAAGGCTGGAAGCAGAGGAGCAAAGAACAACAGCTCTGCTAGCAGACATAGGTACTAATGTTCGGAATGGATATCTCCGGAAGGGGAGAGTCTGTTGTAGTTTGTTGCTGAGAAGGGTTTTTCTTTTGGGTTTGTGATGGGAAGGACTGTTGCCGGGGTCTGGCATGCTCGCTCTGAACTGGCTCGCTCTATTACTCCGTCAGTGAGTGGAAAGAAAGAACAAGAACAACTAAAAAATATATATATACACCTGCATTTGATGTCTTTTTATATATATTTTTTGGCTTTACTGGGTATTTTTTTGATATGTCTGCTTGGTAGCACATTGAGTTTGCGGGGGGGGGCTCTCACTCGGTCTTTGTCTCGCTAACGAGTAAAAAAAAAATGGCGGTAGTTTGAAATTATGTGCCCACTGCTTCAGCCAATAATGAAGCAGGCTGGGCACACGGATATCTGGCTGGGCATCAGGCAGGTTTGGAATGGGGCTTTTTATTTGGTGGGCATCTATTGTCTGATAGACGCCCACCTAAATAAGTGTGTCAGCCAATCAGATGAAAGAATTTTCTTTGCCCATTTTCTAACAGCTGATACGTGAGGAGTCCCCCAGGGTAGCCTCCTTTGCTCAACCCCCTGGATTTATTTCATCAGTTCGTCATATGGGGGAGGCGAATCCAGCCGGTCTTCCAGCTGTAACTTAAGCAACAATAAGTCGGAGAATGGAGCAGACATGTATTTGGTCCATCCTAATTCAATCTAGCTTGCCTGGAACCACACTACCTTTTTTCTGTAAGGTCTTTTCAAGCCGAGGTACATACACAGACAAAGGCTTTCCTTGGCATTGATGAGTTGTTTTAACCCTCCACCAAAGATCTTCACCTGAGTCTGGGCTCCCAAATATATTTTCCAAAGCATCCAAATAGTCTTGTGCAGTTGCCCCTGGGTTGTTAGCCTGCTTGGTGTGTATAGCAGCCAGAGTGGTATCTTGGAGACTTTCACTCAACCTTTTTCTCTTCTCTGCCTCGGAACAATGCCATTCGGGCACTGGGGGCCACATAGTCTATCCATGTCTCCCAATCATCTTCCCATTAAGTGTGGGTAGAATGCCTGAAAACAGTTGCAGCTTGTGGTAGAGTCATGACTAACTGTGGGCACAGGCGTGGGTGTTGGCACAGGAGCTGGGGTAGGGGCAGGTATTGGAACTGGTGTGGGTGTCGGGAGGAATGTCCCCGGCAGCAGGATCTTTTGAAGTCCTCAGAGGTTTTGCCTTCATCCAGTAACAATCCTGCAAACTTCTCCTCAAAGGTCTCAGATAAGGGTGGGAGCTCGTTTTCTGAGGGATCCTTACTATCTTTAGTCACCACCCTCCAGGTGGCTGGGCACCTTAGTGCTGTCCCAGGTTGCTACACTCCACTAAAGCCATTAGAATTTGGGCAGTCAAGTCAGCATGTTGGCTTACTACCACAGCTTTTCCCAGACATTCAAGTTTTGAAAGTGCCCCTTCTATAGTGTCTTTACTAGTGCCCAGGGGTATATATAGTATTAATAGAGCATTTTGGGGGTCAATTTCATGTCCCGTACACCAACCAACTGATGCACAGCCATTTCTTCCGTGGTACCCATTAAATTTCTAGATGTAAATTTTTTCTTGGCCACTAGAAGGTGCTAATCCCAGTGGTGCCTCCAAGATGTAACCCCTGGGTGGCGCAATCCTATGGGCTACCACCTCTGCCTGTGGGAATATGCACAGGTTGAAGGGACAGAGTTCTGTGAATAGGTGCCTCCACCCGGAGAAATGGTATTGGGGTAGTTTGACTGCTTTGGTATAGCATTCCGGGATGCTATAACCACCCACCAACCCTTCTAGTGGCCTAGATAGTAATATCATAGAACATGCACATGCACTGGATAACAGTAAGAATATGCTCACACCCCTTGCACTTACTACCAGGGTTGGATTTGCTGCCCTGGAGACCCCCTGAAAAACAAGATCAGCAATACACAATGCAAAACTTTTCACTGTAACCCAACTAATAATATGCACACTAGCCAGGTTAAATGTGTAACAGATGATCAGGTTTATTCAGGGGAAGTGAACAAGGAAGGGGCATGAATTTAGTCAAATGATTGGCGCTCTGATTTACTTCAGGCTGATTCAACATGCACTGTAAGTCCTTGATAATTAGTCTTGCAACCCTAGGTACCCAGATCTTACACAGGCTAGCCTGGCACGTTGCCTGGGGTGAAGCGTTGCAGCTGTTGTTGAGGCCCTTTAGAAAGAAAAGTTAGCATGTGCACAACCCAAATATTTGTAATCCCGAGCTGGATGGCTCAGTCCATTAGCAATAACCCAAAACAGATCAGTAAGTTGACACACTGCGATTTGTAGCTATTGTTGCAGGGAGCTACCCTGATTTGTACTTGCACAACCTGGACCAGAATGTAGGACAGCAAGATGAAGACCTCATGGTGTTGATGCGATGTGCCAGGGGAAGAAGGGCCCACACGACTTACCTCCCAGTGGTAGCTACCTGTTCGATGGTGTTGACCAGGGGGCCGAATCACCAAGCCGGTTTTTCATCAAGATTATCTCTGGAATGCGGGCAGGGGCTTGGGCCGAGATGGCCAGACTCAAGCAGGAGGAACAGTCCTGAGAAAAGTTTGTGATCTTTTGCTGGAAAGCCTCCAGCGGGTATAACAGGATTCACCGTGGGGAACCAAATCGCGACCCATGAAACACATTCAGCACACTTATCTCAGCAAATTCTTTAAGCCACAGTTCAGATTCAATCCGGTTGCTAATTGCAGCTTCACTGCACAAACCTTCTTCTCCTAGGCTGTTTTTTCTCTCAGGCAGGCCGATCGCTTGGAGCAAGTCTTGGTCCCAAACCTCAATCACCACAGCAATTCTATTCTTTTCTTCCACTGCCACCACACCGTGAATGGAAAAGCCCGATTTGCTGCACTGACAACTCAAAGGCAGGAGAATGTGGCCAGCAGAGCCTTCCTGCTGATTCTCCAATGCTCCTCCTAGGCATGGCTGCTCGACAGCTCGAGCTTTTCACTCTCCAACTTCCACTCACAAAGGATGCACTGCTTCAGGCATTTCTGGGGATTTCTCTTGTGATCCCAAAGGTTCTTTTGGCTGAGGGAACTGTCAGTCACAATGTGGGCTCCCCCTCCAGGCCAGTTTAGGTGCCAAACAGTTAAAACTACAGAATTCCTTCGCACAAGATCCCTGGGGACAGTCTCCATTTTAGGTCCCCAGTACTGGCAGTCCAGAACCAAAATGGTGGCTCCTATTCAAAAGCTCAAGCTGCAAATGAAGGCAGGTTAGACAAACTCCTTTTTCATTATTACTCTACCAGATAAACAGTAAATACCCACATTTCCTAACAGGACGCCCTCTGCGCTAACAGCGACTGCAGAATGGAGCAATATAACAGGTTGTCTGGCTGGTTGCAAGCCTTAATTATTCGGACCCAGCCCAAACTGATTTTCAAAACACAGGCTAGATGCTTTCTTAAAGAGAGAGGCACAGAGGCTTACTAAGGTGCTCTCAAGCAAACAAACAGAACTACTGCAGACAGGACACCAACCTGACAGTTGGCATTAGGGAGCAGGAAGATAACACAGTAAATCCCAATTTGTAGGGGTTTGCATTCAGAAATCAGGGCAGTCCATTGGCAAGCTATCACTCCCTCACAGACATCGACTGTAGTGGGATTTCTCGATGCCTTCCTTTACGTCCAAGATAGGCACTTCTCTCAAACCACCCATCGAGTGAGAGGAGGAAACACCCATTGGCTCTCAAAAGATCTGCTCTCGCTAATGAAGGAGAGGGATAAAAATTGGGCACTTTCAAAGTCTCCCCATTCCCTTACGTGATGTCTACAGAAAACTGCGTAACAAACACAAACAAATGACCAAATCCCTGAAAGCAAGTTACCTTCACAATCTGCAGAGAAAACCTGAAAAACTCTCACTGGTTCTGGTCCACCACTGGCTCTGTGATAAATCCCGAGGCTTACTGCCCTGAAATTCACCTCAACTCCCCAACAGGCATCATCACTGACCCCACTAAAGACGCCAATGCCCTCAACACCAAATTCACGGACCTTGCAGCTCATCTAAGCAAGCTGGATAACTCCGACCCACCATGCCCTTGTAACCAGACCAACCACCATCCCTAGGAGGAGCTTCAAACCCTCCTTTCCATTTCAGAACTATCTCTCAGAATGAGACTTTCAAACTCTAACGAGCCTCCCCAACAGGGGCAGTCCAGGTATTGATGGACTCCATCCCACCTTTCTCAAGCGTGATTGCCCCCTGCATTGCTAGACCTCCCTGACCACCATATTTAACCTTGCCCTAGTCTAATCCACCATGCCCGCCATTTGGAAAATTGCCAGACTCATCCCCATTTTCAAGACAGGTGACCCCCTGCTTATCTCAATACTGCCTCACTTAAGCAGATTCCTAGAGAAACTAGTCCATCACCAACTCTCTGACCATGTAAACAAATCCGACCTGCTCTGCTCGCAGCAACATGGGTTCAGAAAGCACCATAGCACCAATTCTGCCTTGGCCATCTTCACTAATCATGTCTGTAGAAACATGGATATAGGGGAACGTTACCAGTGCCATATTCGTAGATCTTACAAAGGCCTTCAGTTTGGTTGACCACAGTTTACTCCACACCAAACCGATGGACCTTGTCTGCTCAGTAGGTACAGCAACATTGTTCCTATGCTACCTCACAGGACGAAAGCAAATCGCCAGTATTGGATCTGCCACCTCTGCAGCCACAGCTGTATCCATAGGAGTTCCCTAGGGCTCCATATTGGGTCCCTTGTTATTTTCCCTCTTCATTAACTCCCTTCCTAAGGACAGCCTCTCCTGTGAGGCCTTACTCTGTGCTGACGATTTAGTTCTATTTCAGAGTGACAAAACCGTGACTGGACTTTCCTCTATCCTCGCTCAGAAAGTACAGTTAAGTAAGAACATGCCGTAACAGTAAATCTTCGAGAGTGGTTGTTGTAGTAGGTAATAACCATTAGCACTAGAGCTGTCAGGCACTAGGACCACACAGAAAACATTAGCTACCAGTGTCTGGTGGGGGACCACCCACCCAGTGTCACGTGACGGACGTCAGTGTGACACTGTATAGTGGGTGGTCCCCATGTTGGCCATTCCAGTTCTCCAACCGGAAACCTCAGAAGTTGCAAAAGGAGTGGGCTCCTGGAGCCAAAAGAAAAGCTAGAAAGAAGTAGCCGCAGAAGCAAGGAGAAGGTGGGAGGGAAAAGGTACCTATTGCAAGAGCCTCTCTCTCGAAGATCTACTGTTGCATGTAAGATCTTAAGTAACTGTACTATCTTACTTTGAAAGGGCTCTTGCAGTAGGTAATAAATCATTAGGACCGAGTCCCAAGCAGTGTAATTCAGACAAATGCTGAAGCACGGGAGGCAGGAAAGGTCTGCAGCAGGTAGCAGATTAAGACAGAAGGCCCTGAAGGACAGCTAGTCCAAAGCCTGCCCTGCACCTAGAGGCAGTGACCAGACTGTAGTGTTTGGTAAAGGTGTGGACAGAGCTCTGAGTGGCTGCTGCAAAAATGTCCATGGCAGAAACATTCCTGAAACAAGCAGTAGATGCAGCCATGCCTCTGGTTGAATGCCCCTTTACTTCCTCTGGAAGGGACTTGTTACACTTCTGATAACAAAACATAATGCAGTTTGCTAACCATTTAGATAAGCATTGTTTGGAAACTGCCGTGCCCCCTCTTTTGGGCGCAAAAGAAATGAAAAGCTGATCCGTTTTACGGACTGACTTCGTCCAGTTCGTATAGTAACGCAAGGTTCTGTGCCCATCGAGTGTGTGCAGAATGGCCTCTCCTTGATTAGAATGCTTAGGGGAAATACACTGGCAAGTGTATGGTTTGATTCAGAGTAAATTCAGACACCACCTTAGGTAAAAACTTAGGATTTGTACACAGAGCCACCCAGTCTCTGTGCAAAATCAAATAAGGCTCCTTACACATCAGAGCCTGAAGCTCGGAAATTCTTTGAGCCGAAGTATTGGAAACTAAAAAGAGCGCTTTCCAGGAAACGTAGCGCAGGTTGCAACTTATGGCCGGTTCAAAGGGAGGAAAAGTGAGTTTCTCAAGGATGAAATTCAAATCCCACAGAGGAACGGGGTTCCTGACTGGTGGTTTTAGATGGAGAATTCCTTTCAGAAAGATTTTGGAAACCTCCAACTGTACCAACGTTTTGCCATCCACCAGAGTGTGGTAGGCAGAAATGGCAGATAAGTGAACCTTCAGTAAAGAATAGCTATGGCCAAGGTCAGAGAGATGCAGCAGGTATTCTATGACCTCTGGGATAGAGCAAGAGAAAGGGTCCCATCCCTTGTTGGTTGCCCAAATGGAGAACCTCTTCCATTTCATAGCATATGTGGATCTTGTGGATGGCTTACGGGCCTCCCTCCACAAGGACTTGAGCTACTCTGGAAGAGACCTCAAGGTGTGCAACAGCTATGTCAGCAGGAACCACGCGTGAAGTTGAAGGGATTTGGGGCCCAGATGGACCAGCTTGCCCTGGTCTTGAGTCAGCAGATTCTGGCAGAGGGGTAGGGGAACTGGAGGTTCTACTCTCAACTGCTGAAGCAGAGGAAACCACTCTTGGCAAGGCCAGTAAGGGGCTATGAGAATCATGCGGGTCCCTTCTTGCTGTAGTTTCAGAAGTGCCCTCTGCAACAGTGGAAAGGGAGGGAAGGCATACAAGAACCTCCCTGTCCAACAGAGAGACAGCGCATCTCGCCAGAAAACACCACGCCTGGGAACAAGCAAGCAGAAACTGGCTAGTTTTGCGTTGGATGAGGAGGCGAGCAGATTAAGATCTGGGCGACCCCATCGATCGAAGATGTCTTCAACTACTGACTGCCTCAGTTCCCACTCGTGTGCCCTTGCCCGAGTGTAGCTGAGAGTGCCCGTCAGAACATTCTGAACACCTGGGACATGCACTACCATGCGCTGCAGACTGTGCTGTCCCTGCATAATGGATACGACCATGTGCCTCCCTGTTTGTTCAGGTACCAGTCCACGCACGTGTCCATCTGTACCACTGGGGCCCAGGGAGGAGTAGGTGCTGAAAAGCCTGAAGGGCATACAGTACGGCTCCCATCTCTTGCACACTGATGTGCAGAGATAGCTCCTGCTGAGATCAGGATCTCTGTGTCCTGTGGTCGCCCAGATGGGTGCCCCAGCCCTGACCAGAAGCATCCGTTGTCAGGGTCTGAGCTGGTGGGAGCGCCTGAAAAGGAATCCCTCTGGTGAGAATGGACGGATCCTGTCACCACAGGAGGTCCTGACGCATGGTGCTGGACACCAGAATCCTGTGATCCAGGTCATCCGATTTCTGGTCCCACTGGACCTAATGGGTCCACTGTGTAATCCGCATGTGAAGCCTGGCTAGGGGGACAGTGGGAATAGCCACTGCCATCAGGCCCAGAAGGCGTAAGACTGAATGGGCTGTGGTCCACTGGCTGGTTGTTACTTAGACAGCCTGCTGGCCCAAGGTTTCTGCCTGATCAAGGGAGGATGCTTAACCCTGAGCAGTATCCAGCACCATCCCAATAAACTGGATGCAGTATGAAGGAACAAGGTGGGATTTGGGGTAATTCACCATGATCCCCTTCTTGAAAAGATTCAGGGTAGTAGTCCGGAGGCCACCAGGCCCGTCCCTTGACAGTGCTGACAAGAGCCAGTCATCAAGGTGCAGGGACATATATATCCCTGGTGGTGTAAAGCGCCGCCACCACTGCTAGGCACTTGGTAAACACAGTGGGTGATGAGGAGAGGCCAAAGCGGAGTGCTGTGAACTCAAGTGTTACCTGGAAGATAAAGTGTAGGAAGTGGTGCTGGAGGGAAAACTGGGATATGTTGGTATGCATCCTCGTGTCCAGAGCATAAAGCCAATGACCTTGGTGCAGAAGAGCCAGCAGACCCAGTAGGGTCTGTCACAGTGTGGGAATAAACTTCAGACAAGGCAAATTTACAGGTTTAAAACACGTGGTGTGATATTTATTTTTCAAAGTTCAAAAATTAATGAAAACAAAAAACTTGCAAAGAAAATCACTACTTAACATCAGTAGTTTCTCCCATAATACAGTCCTGGATCTTACAGCTCCTAAGACCCTTCTCATCTGCATTCAGCAGCTTGTCTGTGCAAACAGAAGAACCTCTCTCCTCTCTCAGAACTGAGCCCCACTGGACTGATGGAACTGCTCTCAGTGAAGAGGTTTTATTTCTTTTGTGGGTCACCTGATAGCCCTTTCTATTTACATGTCTGGACATTCTGTTTCATGTCTGAACATGTTTTAAAACCAATGTTTTTTTTCCAGGGGACTTCCTGGTTCAGTTAAAGGTACAATGCATATCTCCACAGATATTGACTCTCTATATCGCTTATCCACAGTGACTAAGCACTTTTATAAAGCCTATCATATTCTTTTGTTCAGCCTCATACATAGAACTTTATAAAGTTACAGGTTTATAGTATGAATTTATGAAAATACCATAAGGATTTCTTATAACTGTACTAATCATGAAATGATTATTGTTTTATGTGACTTTTGAATCCTTTTTATTTAAAAAGGCTTTATTAACTGTATGTCTTCCTATTTAAAATAGACTTCATGCTTTTTGTACGCAAAATGCACATATGCACTTTACACAACACCTCTCCGGGTGTTTGGCATCATTCCAGGGATTGAATAGATGGAAATGGAAAAAGAATGAAAAGAGAGAACTAGTAGGAAGTTTAGTGGTAAATAGTAAAGAGCAACACTAGGTGGCCAGCATATGGTTGGGGGGGGGAGAAGAAAAGCAAAGAGAAAAAAGCGTTAACTGTTGCGCAACACAAGTTTTGGTAGCTATGCAATAAAGAGATAGAAAAGTGGTCCATTATTCACAGCCTAAGTCCGCCACACACCTCCTTCATTAAGGAAAAAAAAACAGTTCTCAAAACTATACTGTTTTTTCAAGAACCCCACTCTCAGTCATAAACATTCTACCAAAACAGCAGAATGGGGGTTGGTTTAAACTTTCTCTCACCTGCTACGAGAGCTTCACCCCAGAGTCCCTTAATCATAAACGAAGGGTGACAAAATGTCATCATACAGACATCCTTCTTAAATACATACCCTGGGGCTGTCATACAGTTCAGCACAATACCCATCTATGCTCTCAGAGGACGTCAGTCTGTAGTGACTGCCTACCCCTAACTATTTCACTCTGGTTACGACAACTCAGACATTTCATGTGTAATATTAGGCACCCATCAATAGGCATCGTTTCGGCACCCGTCACTTGGCATAGTTTCAGAACCCTAGGCGCCCACTATCGTACCTTCATCAGTAGATTAAAAAAAGAGAACGTAATACACAGGAGTTTTATGCTGACTTCAAGCTTCCTCCATACCCATCACTTGGCATTGTTTCAGCTCTGTGCACCCACTATCACACCTTCGTCAGCACATTAAAAAAGAGGAAGTAATACACAGCAGTTTTATGCTGACTTCTAACTTCCCCATACCCATCTTGTTATCAGGGCAGCGAACAGGCCTATATCACAACTTTCTCCAGGCGCTTGAACCCAGCTCTAACCCCATTCTGACACACAGTTTCCACTCAGGGGCCTAATCATAGGTTCCACCCCATATCTAGATCCTCCATGACCCTAGGTTCCTCATTTTATATCATACAGTATACACATTTCTTTTATATTATACATTTATTGTAATCATTTCATACATTGCATTTATCCATTTCCCTTTAATATTATTTTCTGGTGGACAGGGAACATTTTCCTGCTTAACATCAACCAGCCGGTTCCTAACGCCCAAAACCTTTGGGGTTTCCTTTTCAACCCTTATTTGTAACATACTTAGGGTTCCTTTAACCCTTATTTGTAACATACCAGGGGTTTCCTTTCAACCCTTACACCGTTCTGGTACCCTCAACTGACTGTACTCAGCACCAGCCTTAAAAGCTATATTCATTTTAAACATTAAGTTTCATACATTTCATCCTGTATCACAGGGGTTCAAAACATGGCAAGTCCTTCAGCCACCATGGTGTCTTCCTGTTGCTTGTAGTCTTCACCCCAGTATGCATATGTCCTGAAACAGTCTTGCCTGGGGCTTTAATCTCGTCATCCTCCAAGTAGCAGCAGCCCGGAAAAATGGGCAACAGTGGGATCTCAAAAGTGGCAGGCAACAAAGGTTCCATTAGGGGGTCCTCCTCCTCTAGAACACATGGATCCTGGTCCTCTGCCTCCACCACGAAATCTACCGGTTGGGAACTCTCCATCAGCACCTGGCAGCGGTGCTCCACCTCTCTCCGACGCTGGTTCACTTCCGCGTTCCATCGAACTCCAATCCAGGCAAAAGCTCCTCTCCAGTTCTCCTCACCTGGACTCTGGTATGCACACCAGTTAAGACCCTCCTGATTCAACAGATCCTTTTCCTCCACGGGATCCTGTAGGTTTGCCATCCTGCTCTTTGCCCCTGTGTCTGGATACCAGGGCTGGTATCTGGGTACTGGTCTCCACCTCGTTTCTCTGGACAACCAGTACTATCCCACTGCTAACACCAAGTTTGTCACAGCGTGTGGGAATAAACTTCAGACGAGGCAAATTTACAGGTTTAAAACACACCATGGTGCAATATTTATTTTTCAAAAGTTCGAAAAATAATAAATGACAAAAAAATTGCAAAGAAAATCACTACTTAACATCTGCAGTTTCTCCCATAATACAGTCCTGGATCTTAGTGCTCCTAAGATCCTTCTCATCTACATTCAACAGCTTGTCTGCGCAAATAGCAGAACCTCTCTCCTCTCTCAGGGCTGAGCCCACTGGACTGACTGAATTGCTCTCAGTGAAGGTTTTATAACTTCTGGTGGGGTCACCTGAGCCCTTTCTATTACATGTCTGGACATGCTGTTTCATTCTGTACATGTTTCAAAACCAAAGGGGATTTTTTTTGTTTGAGGACTTCCTGGTTCAGTTAAAGGTGCAGTATAGACCTCCACAGATGTTGACTCTATATCTCTTATCCACAGTGACTAAGCACTTTTATAAAGCATACCACATTATTTTGTTCAGCCTCATACATAGAACTTTATACAGTAACAGGTTTATACGTGAATTTATGAAAATACCTTTAGGATTTCTTGTAACTGTACTAATTATGAAATGATTATTCTTTTATGTGGCTTTTGAATGCTTTTTATTTAAAAAGGCTTTATTAACTGTATGTATTCCCATTTAAAATAGACTTCATGCTTTTTGTACACAAAATGCACTTTACACAACATCTCTCCAGGCATTTGGCATCATTCCAGGGACTGAATGGATGGAAATGGAAAAAGAATGAAAAGAGACAACTAGTAGGAAGTTTAGTAGGGATAGTAAAGAGCTACACTAGGTGGACAACGCAAAGAGAAAAGCATTAACTGTTGCACAACAGAAGTTTTGGTAGCTAGGCAATAAGGAGATAGAAAAGTGGTCCATCAGTCACAGATGAGAGTGTAGCCTAACTCTGCCACAGGGTCACGTGCAAAACCTCTTGTACTCTACTTACAGGTTAAGCATGCTGAGGTCCAGGATCGGACAGAGGTCCCATCTTTTTGGGGACCAGGAAGAAGGAGTAATATCCCTTTCCTTCCTTCCTGGATCCGAGGAACAAGCTCTATAGCTGATTATGTCAGAAGAGCCTGCATCTCTTCCCTTATGAGAGGAATGTGGCCTGTTGGGTAGGGAGAGAGACCCGAAGGACATCTTGGAGGTCTCTCTATGAATTCTATGGTGTGGCCTTGAGCGATAAGCTGAAGGACCCAAGTGACTGAAGTGATCACCTCCTACCCGGCCAGCTGGTGGGTGAATCTACCCTACTGGTTCCTCCAGAGCTGATGGTGAGGCGGGGACCCTGCCACAGTCAGGAGGCGGAGGGTGGGGAGCTGCCCGGCACCCTTTGAGGACTTGGCTGGAGGGTGGCTGTGCCTAGTCTGATGCCATTGCTGGCGATGAAATGGATGTTTTGCTTGGTATTAGGCGTCGTAAACTGGACAGAGCGCAGTGCCTTGCCACTGTCGCGGAGCTCAGTGATTATGTCCTTGACGTCGCCTCCAAAAGGGAATGGTCCACTGAAAGGGGCATCCTGGATGGCCGACTGGATATCTTGGGGCAGTCCAGATACCCGCAGCCAGGAGTACTGGCGCATGCTGATAGCCATGGTGGTACTCCGGGTAGAGGTGTCTACCGCATCCTATGTCGCTCTGAGGGAATGACGGCAGGAGATTTCTGCTGTCCTGACAGTCTGGGAAATCTTGGTTTTAGCCTCGGAATTGGGCAAAGCCTCGAATTCCGACTTCAACTGTCCTAAGATAGATTTCTGGTATACAGTCATGTGTGCCAGGTAGTTCAAAGCTCTGAGCGCCAGAGTGGAGGAGGAGTAAACCTTACATCCAAATTGGTCTGTTTGCGTGACTCCTTGTCTGGAGGAGAGGTGCTCATGTGTTTAGGTTTAGCCGCATGGCCATGTAAGCATGTGACACGACCACCGAGTCCGCTTTAGGGTGAGAACTAAGGTGGTCTTTACCCTTGGGGGCTCGCTAAAGTCTATCAGCCTTCTTGGCCACTGACTCATTACAATCTGACAACACAGTGTAAGTGCACTAAAATAGGGGTACAGGCAGGCCTTTTGAGAAGCTCAAGACAGAGCGGAGGGATAGATGAAGGCATTAAGAGTTGGGGGATAACCCCAGAGGTCACCCCACTGCACAGTTGCCTCTCCCAGTAACTATGCTCTGAACTGTGTCTTAAAGGAGGAGTGAGTGTCAAGGGAGTGTAGGGAGGCCAGCAGTTTGTTCAACAGCTTGTGAGCAGTGATGGACAAGGCATTGCTGCCCAGGCAAGTGGAGGTCCGAGGGACTTCCAGCAGTGGTACAGTGGACTGTCGAAGGCAACGGGACAGAGTCTTAAGTTGGATCAGGGAGGATAGGGGATAGTATACTGCTTCTGGAAGTATTGTCAGTGATGCACTCGCAGTGCATAGTTATGCCTGGCCTGTAGGGGAGCCAGTCTAGGGACTGGTATAGGGAGCAGTGTGCGTGGAGGAGGTGCCATTAGTGCAAACCTACAAATATTGTTATAGGCAGTGTTGAGCCTAGTGAGCAGGAGTGAGGAGACATGGGAGTATATGGGCGTAGTAGTCCACCAGAGGAACAGAGTGCCTTGAGCAATGGCATATCATGCCTCAGGCAGTGCATAGGCGGAAACCAGCCCCAACTTCTGGTTAGTGCACCCAACAGTCAAGTTAATGTGTGCACTGAAGGTTATGAGGGGTCTAGGGTTGACACCCAAGTATTTGAAACATGGCACGTCTTGTGGAGCCGTCTGGTGAGAGGACAGTTAGGATGGAGTTAGCACAAGATAGTTTTAATAAGTTGGGTTTGGATCCCAGGAGCATGGATTTGATTTTGCTGGCATTTACTAGGAGTTTGTTTGTAAGGAACCAGTTATGCACAGCCACGTAGATCTTCTAGAGATCTCTTGCAGTAAGTAATAACCATTAGGACTAGAGCCGTCAGACACTAAGACCAGATGGAAAACTTTAGCTACCAGTGTCTGGCGGGGGATCATCCACCCGGCATCATGTTGGACACTAGCGTGACACTAGATAGTGGGCGATCCCCATGCCCACCCTCCAGTTCTTTCCCTTCGTCGACCTGCACACATCAGACCTTGTGGAGAATGCTGCTTCAGTTGACCGCCATTTTTGAATGAGTATTTCATCGCTTTTATTTCTTTCTGTAAATCTTTGAAAAGTATTTATTTTTTCATGCATGTCTTCTCCGACGCCTTCCAAGTCGCATAAGAACAAGTGTGATTCCTGCAGAACTCTGCTCCCTCACAAGAATGGCCATTCCCTCTGCCTCTTCTGCCTGGGACCACAGCTCAAGACCGAGGACTGTGAGGCCTGCCAGAAATTCAACCAGGCCACATGCCTGGCATCGGATACCCTGGTGTGGGGTATCCTGGCATGTGATACCCTGGCGAAGAGTAGTGAGGCACAGGGAAGCCTGGTGCTGGATGGTCTGGCGGAGCCAAGAGACCTGCCGGAGGCCCTGACAGCAGGTAACCCAGTGTAGGACCAGTCGGAGGAGTCAAATGTCCTAGCATGGGCCCTGACAGTGGGAAGCTAGGCATAGGCCCTGGAAGGGGGCCCTGATGGAGGGTTAGAAGGGCCTGGTAAAGACAGGTCTGGCGCTGGAACGTCCGGAGGTTCCGGCATCGGCCCCAAGGGGCCGAGGGTACCACTGGAGTCGGGAAGCAGGGGCTGACCCATTATTGGGAGCCTCGGTGCAGGGTCACCAGCTCAGGCCCGATGGATGCCAGAGGAGCCGCATGCGACTTATCAGCCGGGCCGGAGGTTTTCAGAGGGCTGATGACTGACTTGTACGCATCACCAGACTTAGGCTCTAGGGTTTTGAGGGCTTAAGGTGGTGGAGCTCTCAGTGGATCGAAAGTGCCTGCCTGAACTCAGGCGGGGGACCAAGGCTGCTCCTGCAGGAGGACAGGCAGTGGGAGAAGTGGTACCCATGCCAGCGGGGAGACTGCTTGTATCCCACGGCCTCCACAGGAGACCGATCGCAGCTCCAATGCTTCTTCTTGTCCTTCTTATTATTATTATGGGAGTCTAAAGAACCCCTCGGAGAGGAGGACAATCCCTGCAGCTTCTGCATCTCCTCCTCCATGGAAGCCATCCTTAGTTTGAGAATGTGAGCTTCCAGGGCTTGTTGGTGGCATTCCATGAGTAGTGAACCGAGGATCTGGAAAACAGCATGGCCTGCTATTGCAGAGGCTGCATTCTCAGAAGACAGACTATGCAAGCTCTGGAATCATGCTGAGGACCAAGAGAATAAAGCCAGTGCAATAATATCCATATTCTGGGAGTGCCTGAGGGTGGAGGGGCCAAACATGGAGCGCTTTCTCAATGAATGGCTCCCCAAGCTACTGGGGGATTGCTGGAAGGATCCGGTGGACGTTGAAAGGGTGCATAGACTTACAGGGAAGGCAGGCCTCTCCTCAAACTCCAGTTGACCCATCATAGTCTATCTGCTGCTATACTCCGTCAAGGAGAAGGTGCTATGAGTGACCAGGGACATGGGCGAGATCAAATGGAAGGGGGCCAGCATCTCCTTTTACCGGGACTTCTCGCAAGAGGTTGCTGCCAAGCAGAAAACCTTTGCTCACCTCAAAAAAAGCACTGCTGGCTAATGATTTTCACTACAGGTTTAAGAGACTCACCCAACTCCACATCTCCAAGGAGGGCAAAGAGTTTGTAGCTGAATCGCCACAGGAAGCTGAGGCCTGGTTGTGCAAGTATTGGCCGAACCTGGAGCTGGGGACTGCATCCCCCAGACGCCTCTGGGAGCCCGATGTGCAATCATGCAGGTGGAATGAAAGAAGCAGGAAAATGCCCCAGAGGGACCGCAATTCCAGGCGGAGCAGTCCCCAGAGACAGTCTTCCCCAGGGGCCTAGCCACCGGTCCTCCTGAGCGAGCACTGGGACGCGCAGCTGGATTGACTTGGCTCCTGCCCAAGACACCCAGGTTGCTCATACTTCCCTCACGGTGGCCAAATCACGGGCAAGATCATGCAGCCCTCAGGTTTCCAGCACTCCTCCTTCAACTCACTTCTCGCCAGCTAAGCTCCCCAGGTCGGACTCCATATTGTCTGCCATGCATGAAGATGACCTACAAGACACCCCTGAAGAAATGGACATGCAGACTCTGGTGGACTGGGCTGATGCAGCAGATTCAGAAGAAGAAACCCTGGCAATGGTCAGGGGTCTCCTTAAGCCCGGCATCAAGTCATTTGCGGAGGCAGTGAGTGCTCACCCCCAGCCCTGCAGAGACCTGGACAATCGTGGGAGACGATCAGATGTCTCAGGCAGAGGAGACTGTTCCTCCATGCATACTTCGAAAAAGGACTCTGGCTGAGTGTTCTTTCTGTTACTTTTTACCTCCTATAAATTTCTTGCTGGGTCCTAATTTTTGTGTGCTTATTCCATTCCTCCTAAAGCTATATATCTGGGGCACCATGCACAGCTCCTCCCTTGATCCCAATGTTCTGGCTCCCTTAGCTCCTCCCTTGATCCCGATGTTCTGGCTCCGTTATGGGGCTTTCAGGTAGGCTGCGCTGCTGCAACAATGCTCTTTACTGCCCTAGGTCTTCTCTCCCCTACCTCAAGCCCTCCTGTATGGTGGGTGAGTGGAGGTAGCACTGCAGTGATGAGCTGACCCACTGCTGTGGAGCCTGCAATTTTTTTTTTTTTACTTTAACGCCGGCAATGATGTAACTGCTCGGCTGCCCTCTTGATTAGTGGTATTTTGCCCCTCAGCTCCATGGGCTCTATGCAATCAAGTACTCTTCCCCTCATACACTCTCCTCTCTCTGGCTTTTCCCCTTGTGGGGAGTTATGGGAGGTAGGTCCTGCGGCATTGGGTGTGTGCTCTCACCTTATGTGGTACTGCGTAGCTGGCTGGCATGATTTCTTGTCCTCAGCACACCTTAGATCGTCCACACCCCCTCTTTTTTTTCTGGCTTAGTTCCTTAGGGGGGTGGGGTTTCACTTGCAAGAATTTAATTGTGTTGCATCCCTTTTGAACGGTGATACTGGTTAATAAACATGGTTGTTATATATAAGTCTACTCTGTTTTGTGGTTAGCTTTATATCTCTGTAGGGGTTGACCTCCCTTTCCCCCTCAGGTGGGGTGGTGTGTTTTCCCTTACCTCCACCTCCTTTTTGGGGTATGTGGGGCAGATGGAATGCTTTGCATTCTCTTGTGTCCTCTAGTGTTCCATAGGTATAATTCAGAACTTATAAGTCCGGGTGGGGATGGGTGACATGATCTGGTTGGACTCTATCTCACATCTGGACTTCTCCATAAGCGACGATCGAGTCAGCGTGGCTAGGGACCCCCTCAGTGGCACCCCTTCATGTGTTCACCTCAATGCCATTAATGGTACCACAACTCTTTCATAGTTGGTCTCCCAGAAGCTCAGCTCACCACCCCCTATCCATAGTTCTGTCTCCCCCTCTTTCCGGGGGTTCGGTGGAGGTCATAGTTCCTAGCCTCTCTCCCCAGTTAGTGTTAGTTGCTGGTGGTCAAACACACGGAAGCTTGACTTCTGAGAGACTGTTAATATTAGCTGTTTTCTTGTTTCTGGTGATTATTCTTCTCTGGTTGTATAATATTGTTGCTGTTTCCGTTTACTCTTACAGGTCTGACTTTTTTGGTGTCTCACACAGATCCTCACACTCCCTGCATTCTGTGGTTGCCTACCCCCTTGCCCTCTCTCCCCTGAATACATCCCCTGGTGGGTCTCGCAGCTCCTAGGTCTGCACTCTTAGATATGAGGGTCCTAGAGGTTAGTTCTCTCCTCTTTGGACAGGTAAGTCCCTTGTCCTTTTCTGTTGTTCGCCGGGATGGCTGGGGGAAGGGGGCAGCCCTGGGCATGAGGTGCGTTTCATGGAATGTTAAGGGTCTCAACCACCCGGTCAAGCGCACCAAGGTCCTTCAGCACCTTGGGACCCTCAAGGCGGATGTGGCCCTATTGCAGGAGACGCACCCTACAGCTCACACTGTACAGTGGCTGAAAAAATTATGGGTGGGAACTGTGGTAGCCAGTTCAGCTCGTACTAAGTCCAAAGGCGTAGCAATACTTCTGCGTAAAGCATCCCCATGGGTAGTGGGCAGCGCAAACTGATTCTAAAGGGAGGTGGATTGTGGCCCGTATCTCCTACTTAGAGGGAGGCCCTGCTCGCCAACATTTATGTGCCGAACAATGACTCTGACGATTTTTTCCCCCTGAGGTTAGCCAGGTCATAGCCAAACTGGCAGAGGGCTACAAGGGTCTCTCTATTCTGAAGGGTGGGAACTTTAATTTGGTATTAGATATTTTCCTGGACAAGTCCTAACCCATACCTCAGGCGCACCCTAAGGCCGTGGCAACACTTTCAGAATTAATGACGGAGTGGGAGTTAGCTGATATGTGTCGTAGGGACCACCCCACGGTACAGGATTACTCCTTCTTTTCTCCTGTCCACAATACCTACAGTAGGATTGATTTCTGGTTAGCAAACAAGGAGGCTGCCTCAGCAGTGATGGACACTAGAATGGAGAAAATTTTAATCTCAGACCGTGCCCCTGCGTCCCTCACGTTCACTCCTCAGGGGCAGGGGAACTCTTCCACTCGGTGGCAGTGTAACAGGCTACTCCTTCAGGATAAAGACTTCTGTGCCTTCCTATGTGAAGAAGCCAAATCTTACTTTCTCCTTAATGCTGGGGGAGGTCTCCCCAAGCACTGTCTGGGAGGCCTTTAAGGCCTTCCTTAGGGGCGATCCTCTTACTCTGCCAGTAAAGTGAAAGCCCACAAGTCTGAGCTTGACAGCCTCCGGCTGAGCTTAGGTGCCGGAGGCCAGATTTAAGGCAATGTCCCAACCCAGGTCTGATCCGGACCTCCTGACCTCTATTATGGGACTAAAATACCGCATAAACACCATACTGCACAGGAAAGCAGAGTGGCAACTCTTCCACTGTAAGCAGAAAGCATGGGAAGGCAGAGGTAAGGGGGGCAGACTCTTGGCATATCAGCTGCGCAAGCAGCAGGCTGCCATCAGAATTCATGCGCTCCGGGACCCAACTGGGAAAGTTGTCTCAGACCCCAAAGGAGTCAATGGAGTAATACGCCTCTTTTATGAGTCCCTTTATCAGACCAGGAGTTCGTTGGATACCCAAGGGTCCATCCAACTCCTTACTAACTTCTGTGACCCAGACTCCCTTCCCAAGCTCATGATTGCTGATAAGCAGAGCCTGGACTCCCCTGTAACTTTGGAAGAATTACGATGTACGCTTTCCCAGTTGTCGAAGGGCAAGGCTCCAGGCTTGAACGGGCTGGCTGCGGAGGTGCATCAACTCCTGAAGGAGGAGATATCTGAGCTACTACTGCACGCCCTACAAGAGGCTCATAGCTCTGGTTCCCTTCCCCCTACCATGAGAGAAGCTCCTGTCACCTTACTGTCTAAGAAATCTAGTGATCTGTCACCTTACTGTATAAGAAATCTAGTGATTCACTTGATTGTGCCAACTTCAGGCTCATTTCCCTTCTATCTGTGGACACTAAGATAGTGCCCATGGTTTTAGCGAATAGGCTTAACAGCATCCTGCCTCGTCTGATCCACAAATCACAAGTTGGCTTTTCTAAAGGGACGTCCGGTGCCGTCAACCTGTGTCTCGTCTTTAATCTCAAGTGGCTAGCCCTACAATCCCCCACTCCCATGGCAGCCTTGGCGGTCGATTTCTCCAAAGCATTCGACTCGGTAGAGTGAAACTACCAACATGGTGTCCTACAGCTGTATGGCTTTGGTGAGTACTTCCGGGGGTGGATCACGACTCTTTACACGGACCCCGCGGCTAGAATTCTGACTAACAGAGATATTTCTTCTCCCTTCACTCTCCAAAGGGGTATTCGGCAGGGTTGCCCTCTCTCTCTCCACTGCTTTTTTCCTAGCACTGGACCCTTTGGTAAGGTGCCAGACTACATCCCCACAGGTTTCTGGGATAATGGCTGGTGGCCATCCATATCTGGTCAGCGCATAATGCTGATGACTTGCTGCTCACTATCTCTAACCCAGCGCACTCCCTCCCAGTAGTCATTTCTGTCTTGCAGGATTTTGCCAGGATGTCCGGTCTTTCAGTCAGCCAGAAAAAGACGACCCTTTCCCCTCTGAACCTGGCCTGTACAAACAATTGCCTCCAGGGGACTGAGATTTCTTGGGCTCCTCAAGGCTTCCAATATCTGGGAATTCTGATTCAGGCTGAAATACAGTGCTGGGGTAGAATGAAGCTTTGTTTGAAGGGCAATGTCGAGGCGGTTTGAATGTTTTTCTCCCCCGGGTCGCCTATCTCCTGGCCATCCTCCCGATACCTCTTACGTCCAAACTCTTTCGGTCCCTAGACAGCTTGTCTCTTCCCTATTATGGGAAGGCAAGGTGGCCAGGTGGGGTAAGCAAAAACTCAGAGCACACTGGTCTAAAGGAGGGCTTGGCCTCTCGTGGTTTAAGGGATACCAGCTGGCACTCAGGATGGCACAGACCTTCAAATGGTTCTCGCATGGTCCCATTGGCCCTCCCCTGTGGGTGGAACTGGGAGCCTCCCTGTTGCAAGGGGATGTTCTTCCCTCACTCCTCACTACTAAGAAAGTTCGCTCCACGCATATGACCCCCATCTTGGTAGAATTATGGAAAGCCTGGTAGAAGGTAATGGCTATCTTGCATACTTCCCAGGTTGACAGCCAGCCGCCTGTGCAGTTTATTCCTGTATGGAACAACCAAAGGGTCCAAGTTGACAATAGACTGCTCTTCTGGGTATCCAAGGGCATCAAGGTGGTCGGACACCTCCTGTTCCCTAATTCGGTTACTATGGTGTCCTTTGAGCAACTCCAGGAGAAATATGGCCTACCCGCTAGAGACTTCTGGAGGTATCTGCAGCTCAGGAGTGCAATCTGGCTTCTGTTGTCGCGAGCAGTCCTAGACCATAGATGGAAATCGCTGGAAAAGCTGCACCAACCTGAGGCACACAGAGGGCTGCTGGGAGGATATATAAGATCCTATAGGATTCCCATCCTTACTATACTCAGTCCTGAAGGCAACAATGGGAGAAAGCGCCCAGATCGCTATTATTCCTCAAGAGTGGCAAACTGGCTCAGGTTGGCCCATACATACAAAGAGGATGCTAGAAGCCAACCTACTACAGTGGTACCGGACACCGGCCGCTCTGCAGGATCTAGGGGTGCTTAGTCATTCTAAGTGTTGGAGGTGTCAGGAGGACCCAGCCCATCTTTTGCATGTGCTCTGTCAGTGCCCAAAGCGGACCCCCTTTTGGACAGAGGTCTTACAGGACTGCTCCAGGGTGGTAGGACAACAGATCCCATTTTCTCCATCCCTCCTTCTGTTGGGAAATCGGTTTTTGACCCGTTGTCTGCACCTCTTAAACTCTGGGTTCTTGGTGCGCTCCTTGAAGTGAAACAGGTCCTCTTGATGAAATGGAGAGTATCTCAGCCTCCCTTTGTGGCCACTTGGAGGGCTGCACTTGCCAGATTGGCTATATTGTCCCTCCGCTATAACGGCAACTTGGTGTAGTACAGTTTTGCCTGTTATCAGTGGATGGTTAAACCAAAAGAAAATATTTTGACAAACTTGTCATTTAAAAGCTAAAAGGCAAGACTTCATTAATTTAATTAAAACTAGATGTAATTAAATTAAATGTAAATAACACCAAACAAAACCAAAGGTGCATCAGTTTCTCCCCGATTCTCCCCAATGCACAGCAAGTAGTGCATTACAGCACTTCTATGTTAAAGTTCAGCTTTGTCCTACTTGAGAATCGAAAAACTCCGTAATCTGCTTCTGCATCTTCCGTGTCTTGCAGTACAGTTTCCACACACTCTCCATCCTCGTCAGTGTGTCCCAGTCCAGTTCGACTGCATCATGTTGCTCCATCGCTCTCCTTAGCATCAAGATAGCTGACTGCACATCAGCAGGAGTTACAACCGTCTCTTCCTGACTCTGCTGAACCTCATCGGCATCTGTAGTGGGGGCAATTGAGTTCATGATCTCCGCTATGTCATCCTCTGCGCCAGGTTGCTCCTCGTTGTTTCCAAGGTGACACAGTTCATCGAACTCATCAGGAGACATGCCTTCTGGTGTGAGGATTGTGTTTTCCTCTTCTTGGTCTTGGGCGTCTTCTAAATCAAGCTGTGTGTCAGCGACCATAAACCAACTTTTTCTGAAACAACACTGTATTGTGAGTTATGACACTGAGTCCCAAGCCTGCTTTAGCAGTCGAACAGCATCAAGCAAATTAAGTTTCTTTGCACACTGCAGGGCATTTAAATCGGGGCTTGAGTCAAGGTCTGAGAGCACTCACTCTCTCGTCACCAAACATAATGTTGTTTCATACAGTAGATCATGCCCTGGTTTAGGGGCTGGATGAGGCAGGTGGTGTTGGGGGGAGGAAAATGAAGTACTGTACCTGTGAAAGTGACATGCCTAGGATTGCCCTTAATCAGTATACAGAAAGCACTGACAGCTTAGCAGACACTTCGTAACTCGTTTATTCGACCAAAAAAAATGCCCGCTATGTACAGTGAGCAACGACTGCTGTAACCATTGATTCTAATGAAGGGTTTAATGAGAAATGGCAAATGGTAACACAGATCTGGTCGCAATATCCGACTGCACGCATTATCAGTGGGCGGTATAAGTGGTGGGGACTGTATTTGAATGGCTGACGCACGCGGGCCTTAGCTTCCCAAATTCTCCGCTAAATGGGATGCATACTTACATTCTCATCTGTGCCTGGTCCCTCCCACTCTGCCAGCTAACCCCCCCAACATAGTGTTTATGGACTTTCCTCTGTATCCTAGGGGAAATCTGTCCTCCTCTCCATCTAATACCTCCATCTCCCTCCTCTAGCTCTTAACCCTTCCCTTCTTTCCTCTCATACTCTTTGAACCTCCCAGAATCACCCAGAAGGGCAGTGAGGCTCTGTGGGACGCACCTTATAATTGTCTCAGGGCGAGTCTTTTGGCTTGACCTAGGATGATACAATATTCGCTGATGAAGTCTAACCTTTGCTTCCTCCCAAGGTTTAACTGCTTCTTGGACTATATTATAGAGACACCCTATTCATAGCTCTGTAATTGTCTCAGTATTGTTGATTTGGTATTTAAGGCATTATGGAGAGCGACACTGTGTACTGTTCCTCTTTTATATTTGACTGAATGGTATGACAGACTTGTATCCTTGTTATATTTTTGAAAACAATAATAAAATCTTTCATGATAAAAAAAATAATACACGTTAGTCTACTGAAAGACTATTAACATTGATACTAATGACATAAACAATAAAGCAAATGTAAATCCACAGTAGCTGAAGAGATGTAGCATCTTAAGTAATTTTTTTTTCATAGAGGCAGTACTCTGCAATACTTAAACTTTGTCAGCATGATAAACAACGTTATAATAACTGGCTCTCGTTTTTTCCCATAGGGAAACCGGGTTGTAATTTTATCATTATAACCAGCTGGTTATAATGACAAACACACGCCTGGTTTCCCTAGCTCAGCGTACGCGCTAGTTGTGATGTTCCTCTGCTGTGTGTGTCCCCTACTGTACCGCTCCTCGATGCTCTGCAGTTCGCCAGCAGTAGGAGTCGGTGGTAAGTTCTTCTTCTTTATTAAATATATGACTGGGCACAGAATTTTCTTTTTTGGTCAGAAATAAAAAAAAAAGTAAACAGTGCTTTACATCAGGAGCCAAACCACTACGGACCGTGCTGAAACTGCAATGGTCTGTGGCTTGGCTCCATAGAGATATACATTTATTTTGTATAATTGTTGTGGCGAAAAAACAATCCCCAGCAATTATACAAAATAAAGGATGGGTAGGTGTGTAAAACTCAGTTTTTACACACACCCTTGGGTGCGTAAAATCTTCATTATAACTACCTACCAATCCATTATTCTCTATATCCTTACTGTTACCATTGCAAACAGCAACAGAATAGTCAATTCACCCAGAGTCTTGTAGAAACACAGTCAAGCCATCTTTTATGCAATATTTCATAAAGTATACTGTAAAAATGTCAGCAACCCAATAATTAAAATACTTTTTTATAGAACTGTTTCTTGACTCTTAACAGAATTTTATTTACAACACAGTGTATCACTAAATGAAACAATTACATATTACAAAATTGTGAGATCACACATTCATAAGGAATACTGAGGCAGATTCCAAAAGAAACTGCAACCCCCACCCCAAAAGAAACATTTCATAAGTATAAGAAGTAAAAAACCTGACTTTTATCAGAATTCTTCATTGACTGCAGAAATTATAGATGTCAACTTGTATGCTCAGGAAATTATTCTGTTTATTGTTCCACATTTCTCCATATCAGTCTGTTCTATTCTCCATCTGCTTCAACAACTAGGGAATTCATAATTACATAGAGGATAGTGGCTAGGCAACAGTGAACAACAACACTGTTGTTCACTTCGAGAGGTTGTCATGACAATCTTATAAACCTCGAGGCTCGAGAGGTTTATGGTTGACATGAAACCTTGAGAAGTGAAAACAGTGTTGTGATCACTGTTGCCCATCCACTGTCTTTTATAGTGTATGGGCACCAGTAAATTAACATCGGGACACTACTTTGACAGTTTCGTTTTACAACGTTTCAGTCACTGGTATCGGAAATACAAATTTTCTTACCTTGCGGATGATGGAGGGGAAAATGCAAGCAAGGTTCAAGACCTATCGTAAACTGAGACATCATGTGACTCCTTTGTCGGGGATTACTAGTGCTAGTGAAATGGGACGGTGGGTTTCAGTGTTGTACTGCCATTCAGGGTTATTCTTTGCACCTATTCAAACTGCTGTGCGGCAGTTTAAACATTCCCGGACAGTGGCTGGTGGCCGCGCGATCTAGTTCCAAGTTGCACCATTGATGTGATGTGACATCGATGGTATAACATCAGCTGGGCATCACATCAGTGGTACAACAGCACTAGTAAATGAGAGATTTTGCCTAATAACAACGTTCTAACATACACTATAACACCATTGCCATATACAGTGAAAATCCTGTGTCTCTAATTTTTATTCCATTTTAGATTGCCATTTTCTCCTGTCTTGTAACATGTCCAAAGCGTGCTCCTTTAAATAGCACAAGTTCAGGTTTTAACCAATTCTCAGCTCTGTTTAAAACCCAAGGCAGGATTTTCAATGATGACGCAGCATTTGTGTTCGTATTTCAGATGCATGCTGTGTCCATATATCTGCACCTTATTCAGAGACATCTGGATGTATCTGTAATGATTCTCGCAGTTTACAGCAATTGGCACTGCAACTGCGGAGATGGCGTCTGTTTTTTAGTCACAAGCTTTCGGCTCAGAAGGCAGAGTTTACCCCAGCCTTGTACTGGATTGAGACAGTCTAAACTGCCGTTATTTTTCATTCACTACCTTTTACATTTTGTTGTACACAGTTTTAATCTCTTTCCTTGTGTGTTGCTTTGGTGTTTTCTTCATTCCTTTTCCCAGGTTTAACTGAACCAGCTCTGCTATATTTTAAATGGAGTACTGGGATATAATGTGTGTTTCGAAGATAGTTCCAACTACACTTCATAAACCAAAGAGTATGGTTGGTGTAGGAGGTGTAAGTGGATGGGAGTTTGTGGGAGGAATATACGGTCGTAGGGATGCTCCTGTTGATTCATGAAGTGGCTCACTTCTCATCTGTGCGAGGACAAGTAGACAAAGATGGCTCATTTTTTGGTTTTCCTTACACAGGGGTGGTAGTTAAACTCCAGTTATTGATTTTTTATACTTGGGGAATTATCAGAGGAGAAATAGTGTCTATATATAAGATATTAGCAGAGCCAGCCTGGATGCAACACTGTAACTTGCAGTAAATGATGTCACAAAATACTGCATGACAAAAGGGCTTAAATGCCACTGAACTACACTGTACCCTACAGTGTACAGCAGCATTTTGTTGTAGTACTGCACTGCATCCTGGCTGGCACCACTGTAAGAGTTTTTCCCAATATGGCAAAAAATAAATTCGTGTGGATTATCTGGAATGTTAAAGGTTTAAATACACTGACAAAAAGGCACAGCGTTTTATGGGTTCTTAAAAAGAATCAAGTGCAGGTTGTATACCTTCAGGAGAGTCATCTTAAAAAAAATGGGATAGTCATTTGATTCATAGAGAATAGGTGGATTATATTTTTGGGGTTGGATGTTAAACTAAACGGTAAGGACTTCTAAATCTTCTACATAGAGAACTAAATTTTAGATAGTACACATGAAAATAAGATGGGGCAGTTTATAACTGTAGTCGAGAATTGGATCTGTGGGATGTGACCCTGGTTAATGTCTATGGCCCAAATGTTAAAATCCTGAATGTTTAAAGTTTTGACTTTTTTCACCACCTTTGTAAATCGGTTTCCAATTAAGAATGGGAACGTGAATGTTGCCCCAGTATGCTTCAACTAGAAATGTGTCTCCCACATGAGCTGCATGGACTGTCCGGTGTCTTCGCTGACCATAACTTGGTGGATGCCTGGTGACTCATGGCTCCTACATCATAATGAGAAGGTACACATTTCATTCTCATTATCATCAATTTAGCTTGCATACTGGCTATCTGTTTTCCCCCAATCAGAGGTCTGGGGTTTGAAAAACAAGTGGAAATACTACCAGGCACCATCTCTGACCACTCTTCTGTGAGCATGCAGGCAGCCTTTAATAATGGTGTACCTAGAATGGGTAGCAGTAGTGGTAGTAGATTTTACTTATATATGGCACCCTTACCCAGAGGACCAGAACAGAGTGAAAATTCCAAATAAAAACAACAGCTATCATAAATATTACCAAAAATAAAACGATACATTAAAAGTATAAAACTAGCATCAAATAAAACAACCCGTAAATCAAAAATCATATTGCACCTAGCTAAAGGTCATATCTTTAGGAGTACTGTAGGGAAGGTGGATATCACAATAATTCTCTTTCTCTGTGCCAGAGGTTGTTACCTAACTGAAATGGAGTATTAGCAATTTGTTTCCTGTTTACAGATCTGAGGCCATGGCTTTGGAACACTTTGTGTGTACTCTTCAGTGCAAACTAATCAGCATGCGCTACAGGAATACAGAGAGGGCAAGTAGCAAGTCATAGTAATTAAGTGAGATTAAATTGGTGGAACAATCTTTGGCCATGCTTCAGGAGCCACATGGGGTGAATAATCTGCTGTTAAGTATAAATATAATTAGAATCTGTGCTGGGGAAAACTAAGTTGGCTACATTGGAGGGACATCCCAGTCAGACTGACATTTCGTTAAAGCATTAGTACATGCCTAAATTATCACAGAAACTCCTGATAACACTGTTCATGTTTACAATCCCTATGTCATTGATCAATCAATCTTTATTTAGCCAGGTGAAACTCCATTGAGCAAGGCATGGCAGCAAGTTGGGTCAGGCTGCTTAGGGAGCGCGATGGACGTCAGCTCCTACCTAGATGTCGCGCTCCCCTGAAAAGAAAACAGGAAAATGGCTCCCTGGCCGGCTGGATGACGGTTGCCAGCACCCCCGCCACAAAGCCCAAGACAGCCCAGACCACTCCAGCAAGACCCAGGCAAAGTAAGTAGAACTAACCAGCACCTTCCCCCATGGAGGGGGGGGCATCCGACAAAGGGATATGTCTGGTTACCTGGAGGCAGTAATGTCAGGGGTTGTAGTGGGTATGGCAGGGACGGAGGCTGGCAGGGGTCCCAGGTGACCCAAAGGGTGGCTGGTAGGGGAGAGCAGTGAAGCAAAAAAATACAAAATACTGGTATGCATTTTCACACTGTAGCCTGTGTTGTGGAACCAAATTATCAAATTGCTGGCAGCCTTTTTTTCCCCAACCAGGCTTTGGTTTGGAATTTTATGATATTTCTACTGTTTAAACATGCTCAATTTCTCCCTTCTTGGTCATATGAGAAGCCTTTGCCTTATCAATCAGAGTTTTGCAAATGGGGACAACTGTAGGCCTATGATTTTGTTTTCTGCTGAAACCATTAGACTAAGGGATGTCTTCTTTTCCCTGTCCACATGGAAATTTGAGCTGTTATTTGTTTACTGTATGCAATTTTCCCCATGTATTAAGCACTCTTTTTATGAAGTGTCATAATGAATAATAACCCCAATTATGAAACAATTTTACTTTTGTAACATAGAGTCTGAGACACTGTATGTTTATTGTGTTCTTCGTGTGTTGGCTGTTGTGTAGTGCAGTAAAATTTCAATAAATGTTACGTTACAAAGCAAAATATGTTTTAGTATATTTAATGCATAAATATAGCCATAGGAGAGCCTTATTAAAAAAGCTTAGACCCGTCTGTCTCCATCACTTATGAGTTTCACATCTTCCTCCTATAAAGTAATTTAATTATCATTCATTGATTCAACCCTGTCGGGAATAAAACTTTGTTATATATTATTTCGTCTGTTCACTCTACATAATGTATAGCAGAGCAGTACTGTATATATTTTTGTTGTTTAAGTAATGGATTTTCTGTAATTAATTAAGCAAAACAAAAGACATGCATGTTTATTTTTTCAAAAGTATAGCAAAATGATTACCTGGACCACATGTGAGATCCTCCAGTAAATGATATCGACTTTCAAGTGAAAGTTGTTTGTTCTGCCTTTTCCATATATATATTCTAAGCGATAAATCCATGGATGATGTAACGACAAGAAAAGAATCCTGAAAATCCACAATGTATTAGTAAGAGGAATACACAATTAAAATTAAAAAATAAACTTAGGAATTGTGAAATATTATTTTACACAAGCTCATACCACATATAAAGCAGTGATACGGTCTCTGTGATCTTGAAAGGTTGCTAGTTGGGAGCCTGAAATTGAATACAGTTTCAACTCTGTTCCAGCAGCGATGAGCAGTGTATCAGCTCCATGTCCTTTTAGCAGGATATCGGAGTTCTGGCCAGTCAGTTGTAAAGGGAATGTTGCAACCTGTTCAGCTTTTTAGAGACAAAAGAAGATTTTTAAAAGTTTTTTTCTGCCATCAATTTTTTTTTTTAATTACTCCCCGCCTGCTGACTCAACCCTTCAGGGCATCCAGAAGTCATCCTCCTGCCTCTCACTCACTTGAGACTTCCTGTCCATCCCCATGGAGCTGCGGTCCCCCAGCGGGGACGGATGGGGCCTCAACACTCCGACATCCTTCCTTTCGTTGGGCCGAGGAGGTAGTCCGGCGAGTGGGGCACATTGGAGGCATGCACAGGGAAGCCCGTCTTCCTGGAGCCGGCAGGATTTTTTCCTTGTTCTGCTTTCTCCTACAGCATGCGACCCTTGACGTCAAGGTGCAAGACACCAACGTCCACACTGTATAGCGGCCGCCCATCCCCTACAGTTGGGGCTTGCAGTGCTCCAAGCCTCTGCTCGGAGTCAGGCAAGTGTGTGGGCATCGGCCTCCCCCCCCCCCCAGAGAAGGCGAGCTGTTGTCGGACGCTCAAGCCAATCTCCTGGCCGACCCACCAGTGACCCGAGTCCGCCCCCAACCTGGGTCGCCGTGTGGTGCGAGGTGTGGCATCCAGCCCTCAACCTCAGCGCCACCGAACCGGGCTTGCCATCAATTTTGATATTTCATTTTAAATTAGCAATTTTCATTATTTTAAGATGTCTGCTGAACCTCCAGGGACCATACTTTATGTGTGTGTCTCCATCCATCTGTCTGTCAATCCATCCATCCATCTATCATACCGGGTGAGCAATTTTTTTTCTTTGGGTCCAGTGAGTTGATATTCGCCATAATAACCTGTGGGTTATTGTGGCATTCACACGCTCTGTCTATTAAAACATAGCACTCCCTCACTGGCTCTCATTCTGTGTGTGGGTGGGTTCAACAGTTCCACAAACATGGTGGCTCTGTGCGATGGTTAGTGAGGAGCAACTAGAAACAAGCTTTGTCTCTGCTTCCATCATCATTTTTTTATCTATCTGGTTGATCCGAATTTTAAATTAAAAAATCTCAATCTGGTTGAACTGCTGTTTGCCGGCTTCAGGCGATAGATGCTAACGTGTGCAACAAAGGAGGTAAGGGACATAAAGAAAATGTTTTGCACTGATAGAGGGGAGAGGGCAGACTTGGGGAGTGTTTGGCATCCTGCATCTGAAAGGGTGGGGTCGCTGGTGAGCGAAACGACAGCAATGGGTAGGGTGGTAGGCTGCAAACAACTCGGTGCACCAATCTTTCTAAAATTGCCTGGAGTGTGGGAGGATGTTTAGTGTGCAACCACATAGAAAAACTTAGAAAGGAGATTGAGGGTCTGCAGGAGGAACTACGACAGGCAAGGCAGATTGGGGGTGGGTTTAGCCCAATACTGGAGGAGGAAGAAAGGGAGATGAGGGAGGCAGTATAAGCCAACAGTGGTGAGGAGAGGGTCAGAAGAAGGAAGCAGAGACAAGGGCCCAGGCCAGGAAGAACAATTGCCGGGAAACCAGGTCAGGAGACAAAAGACAAATGGAAGGAGGAGATAGGGACTTGTGAGGGAGGCGAAGAAGTGGCAAAAGTCATGGAGTGGAAAGGAAAGAACAGGTTACTTATGAAGAGAGAGGGAGCGGGCATTTGTGAAGGGTCTTCAGAAAATAGTTTTGCACTGCTAGAGAGGAAGAAGGTGGAGGAGGGAAATGATGAAATTAGAGGAGTAATTGATAAATGCCTGGACCAAACTGGAGCGGGGAGAAGTTCTGCTGGGAGAACTGCAACAGGGGTAAAAGGGGGAAATAATGTGCAGGAGGAAGAAGAGGAGCTGGAAATGAGAGAGGGAGATGAATGGAAGCAAGCAGGAAGTAAGAGGTGGAATCTTGGTGCTGGGGACTCAATACTAAGAGGAGTCAGGTGGGGTAGCAAAGGAGAGGCACAGTCGCATTTGGGTGGAGGCCATGCCAGGAATGACAGTGGAAAGAGGGACAATATGTTCTGAAATATGCTAGAAGGGGTAGGGACAAGCCTCATTTAATTATACATCTTGGGACAAACGACCTGCTGACAAGACAGAGATATAGTCCAGAGGAGGTTTGAGGAACTAGCACAATTATGTGAGGGGGCAGGAAGATCAGTAACTTTTTCAGAGATACTTCCGGTACCAAAGGCTAGCACAACAAGAAGGCTGAGAATAGAGGAATTTAATGGATGGCTAAGAACCTGGTGTTGTGCTAAAGGGTATGGGCTGTTGGGGGGTGGGGAGGGACCTGGGAGGACAGTAGTCTCTATGCCAAGGACAGACACTTGAGTGAGGAGGGAAAGTGTTGAAATAGAGGATGGAGGAGTACATAGAGGAAGCTGGGAATTTAAACTAGGAGTGGGGGTGGCAGTTGGGGAAGAGATATGCAGAGACCACAGGTTGGGAAATCATATGAGCTTACCCCCCATAACAGTGACAAAGGACAAATGGCAAGTACTATTGGTGAGGCTAGGAAAAGAGGGCAGGATGGGAGGAGGGGAAAAGGGTGGAAGGTGGTTACCCTTAATGCTAGGAGCCTTGGGAGGAAAACTGCAGAGTTACAGGTTCTCATGGCAGAGGGAGAGGTGGGCATTGCAGCCATTACAGAAACATGGGCAACCCAATACAATGACTGGGACCTGTCTGTACTAGGGTACAGGTTATTCGTAGGGACAGGTGATTGGGAAAGGATGGGGTGGCACTATATGTGAAGGAAGGACTGAAGTGTGTAAGGAGGAAGGGAGGAGGGTATCGGAGTCACTTTGGTGTAAATCCAGGATTCCAAGAATAGGATTCTTAGAATGGGAGTGGGTACAGGCCACCATCTCAGATGGAGGAGTTAGACAGGAACTAGCGGACAGATCAGGAGGACCTGCGAGAAGGGAAGTGTGGTGATTGTGGGGGACTTCAACATGCCAGGAGTGGACTGGAGCACCCCAACAACCAGGAAGAGAAGGGAGCAGGTACTGCTGGATGCCTTCCAGGACAGCTTCCTGCTGCAAATGGTCAGTGAACCAACCAGGTTAGGGAATACCCTTGACCTTGTGCTGGCAAATGGGGACTTTGTGAGAGAACTTACAGTGGAGGAACCGCTGTCAGGGAGTGACCACCACTCAGTATGGCTCACACTGGATATGGGCAAGGAAGGAGTGGATCTGGCACTAGAGTGCTGGACTTCAGGAGGGGCTGACTTTGGGAGGATGGGGAAGTGGTAAAAGGGTACCTGGCCAGAATTCAGTCTAGTATGGACACCTAACTAGAGGTGGGAGCTCATAAAGCTGGGATAGTGGAGGCAACCAAAAACCTGCTGCAAAGCCCAGAGCAAGAAGGCTTAGGGCTAGAAACCGAACTGGTTGAGCAAGGAGGTCATGGAAAAGGTAAGGAGGAAAAGAGCTGCCTTTAGGAAGTACAAGAAAACAGGGAGGGGAGGACAGGGTGGTACTTGACAGAATCGAAAGAGGTGACAAGGGCAGTAAGGGGAGCCAAAGCATCTATGGAACTCAGGCTGGCACAAGGCATTAAGAAGGGGGAGAAGGACTTCTTTAAGTACATCAGGGAGAAAAGTAGCTGTAAGGACTACATAGTAAGGATTAGGAAGGAGGGGGTTGGGTGGAAGCAGGGAAAGAGAAGGCAGAAGCACTAAATGAGTACTTCTGCTCAGTATTTACTAAAGAGAAGAGGGGGTGACACCCAAGGTGGGAGAAATGGCAGAAGCAGGGGGAAGTGGTACAGATGGGGAAATCATGGAGGGCAGAGTATGAGAGGATTGAAGGCACTGAGGGTGGACAAGGCGCCAGGCCCAGATGGCATCCACCCCAGGGTACTGAAGGAGCTGGCAGAGGTCCTTGCAGGACCTTTGGCAGACTTTATTTAATGCCTCACTACATTCGGGTGTGTACCTCAGGACTGAGGATGGCTCATGTGGTGCCCCTCCACAAGAGTGGCCCCAAGGATAAAATGGGAAACTACAGACCAGTGAGCCTCACATCCATCGTGGGTAAGCTAATGGAGACTATCCTGAAGGAGAGGCTGGTGGCCCTCCTAGAGGCCAAAGGACTACAGGACAGCAGACAGCATGGCTTCATACGTGGCAGATCCTGCCAAACCAACCTGGTGGAGTTCTATGACTGGGTAAACAGGCAACTGGACAGGGGCCATGCAGTGGATGTCCTGTATCTGGACTTCAGTAAGGCATTCGACTTGGTGTTGCATGGAAGGCTGGGAGGAAGTTAACAGGCACAGGGGCGGGTGCAAAGCTGGTGAGCTGGGTAGGGAACTGGCTTCAGGGAAGGCAACAGAGGGTGTTGGTGGGTGGGGAGCTCTCACACCCAAGGGCAGTGACGAGCGGTGTTCCACAGGGCTCGGTGTTGGGACCAATGTTGTTTGGGATATTCACTGCAGACATATCATGGGATATCAAGAGCAAGATCAGTCTGTTTGCTGATGATACCAAGGTAGGCGCGGTGGTGGATGACCTAGGGGGATGGCAGGGGTTCCAGGATGATCTGGCAAAGCTTGAAACCTGGTCAGACACCTGGCAACTGGGGTTTAATGCCAAAAAGTGCAAGGTGCTGAATTTTGGGATGAAGAACTCAAGGAGGAGTTACCAGCTGGGGGTACAGCTAGCCCAGATAGAGGAGGAGAAGGATCTGGGTGTGCTCATTATAGGGTCAATGAACAACTCGTCAATGTAGGAAGGCAGCTGCAAAGGCCAACAAAATGCTGGGTTGTGCTAGGTGATATCCTCAGGAGGGAGGAGGGATTCTGCCACTGTATAGGTCATTAGTTAGACCACACCTGAGTACTCGCGTGCAGTAATGCGCTCGTGATCTGAAGAGGGACATTAAGTTACCGAGGTGCAGCTCAGGCTACAAAGATGATCAAGGGGCTGGGGGACTTATCATACGAGAGGAGGCTGAAGGAGTTGAACATGTACTCAATGGAGGAGGGACAGGGTGACATGACTGAAACCTTTAAATACATGAAAGGAATAAACAAGACGGTACAGAGGGGCTGTTCAAAGTAAGGAGGGAGGCCACCAGGGGCTATGATATGAGACTGGAGGAGAGAAGGTTCAGGGGGGAGATGAAGAGACACTTTTTTACAGAGAGGGTGGTGGCTGGGTGGAATGCGTTACCTGCAGAAATGATATCCAGTAGAACAGTGGACTGCTTCAAAAGGGGATGGGACAGGACAAGGGGGAAGGATAATGAAGGGGAAGGGTGAAGGAGGGCAGCTGCAGAATGAGGTGCTATGGTGCATATCGAAGCAGACTTGATAGACCTCTAGGCCTTATCTGCTGGCAAATTTCATATGTTCATATGCTACAAGCAGGAACTGACTGGCTGAGTGCCTACAATGCTAGGTAAACGTGATTGCAATTTCAAACTATAAGTTTTAAAAAGTAAAATAAAAACTAAAGAACAAAATGCTAACTGAGGACAAGCAGGGAGCGAGACTGTGTGTGTGTGTGCACGCTCTCTTTCTCTCACACAGGGTCACAGGAATCAGGCTGAAAAATTGCTTCGCCAGTTATTATATAAAATAAAAGATGGGGAAGTGTAACACTCAATTTACTGCATTTTCGGTGTGGGATGCTTAATAAACCCCTGGTCAAAGACTTGGGGTTTATGTAGCATCCTACACCTCTCTCATGCTTCATATTTTTGGCAGTAATTTTGTATTGTCCTTTAAGAAATATCTTTCTCATGGTTTTGATGTGTATATTGGGGAGTTTGGTGGCTCAATTTTAGATTGGTTTTATATGCTGGAATGCATGGCTGTCAATCATTAACACTGATGTTCTCAGAAGTGACATCACTTTAGCAAAAACAGAAGATATGCTTTGATACACAGAAGTGACATCACGCCTGTGAATAATAGCACGCAAAAGTATGGGAAGCAAGGTTTCTTATTTCACAGAAATCAGTGGGTTGTGGGCAGGCGGAGGGTCAACCAAGTTGTATAGCAAGTCCACTGCAACCCATTATGTAATCCATATATGCACATATTAGATATTATTGATGAAATACATAACTTCCAAGATAACTCATCTTTTCTATTGGGTGGGTCACAGTTGACATCTCGAGTGTTGGGCACATCACAATGAAATACTGAACTATCTAGAAAACAGCCTTCACAGTGCTGATGACATCACAATAAATCTGCAGCACTGAACTCAGCAGTTTAAAACAAATAGAAACAATTATAACAGCAGCTGAACCCGAGTTTGGGAACGAGGTCAAGTCACTGGGTACCAGCCGGGGGGTGGCACTGAGTGTTCCAGGGGATGCTCTCTTCCTCCTGGGTGGCAGTGCAGGCAAGTAATGGACGTGGGAGGAAGGACATCGATCCAGGACCATGAATGCATATGCAGCATACACGCACTTGGGCCTCCTAGCTGGCCAACATCCTGAGGGCAGGCTTAAGGGGAAATGGAACAAAGCACAGATGATCCTCGAACCCTCTGGCCCTGAACCCAGTCACTCCACCTTGGGGACACCCAGGAAACCTCCATGATGTTAGAGGAGGTGGAGGGTTGGTATAGCTTCTGCACCACAAGGGGGCAAGCTTGTGGGTTGAAAGTCTCTGAGGGTGAGAGGCAGGGATGCTAGGTGTTGGGGTTGGGCACACCCAGAAGGGAAAGCAAGCCAGGTTATAAAAGTATAAATAAAATAAATACAAATCTACAATATCAGATTAAAAAGTTACAAGTAAATCAATGTTACACAACTGGAATCCACAACAGCCTGAATCAATATGCAGTTTATCATCCCTTGTGATGAGCAGATCTTTAATAACTTATTCGTGGCTCTACCACACGTTAGTTGTACAGTCGTAGCCAAAAATATTGGCGCCCTTGCACTTTTTCAAATTACTCACAATTTCCTCTAAACATAAGTTGAAATTAACAACAGTACAGTATTTGGTCTCCACAATTCTTTATTTCTCTGTTAATATTACAGAACCTTTGTTTTTGATTCAGAATTTAATATATCATTTTAAATCAGAAAATGAAAAGAAATGGCATTGACAAAATTATTGACACCCTAGACTTAATATTTGGTAGCACAGCCTTTGGTCAAAATAACTGCAATCAACCGCTTCCTATAGCCATGGATGAGCTTCCTGCACCTCTCTACTGGCAGTTTGGTCCACTCTTCTTGTGCAAACTGCTCCAGTTCTCCCAGATTTGAAGGGTGCCTTCTCCCAACTGCTGTTTTCGTGATCTCCACAGGTTTTCAATGGGATTTAGATCTGGACTCATGGCTGGCCACTTCAGAACAGTCCAGCGCCTTGTCTTGAACCATTCCTGGTGCTTTTGAAGTGTGTTTAGGGTCATTGTCCTGCTGGAAGACCCATGACCTTCGACGGAGACCCAGCTTTGACACTGGGTTCAACATTGCACTCAAAATGGCCTGGTAATTCCAGATTTCATGATGCCATGCACAGGTTCAAGGCACCCAGTGCCAGAGGCACAGCAACCCCAAAACATCACTGAACCTCCTCCATGTTTGACTGTAGGGAAGGTGTTCTTTTCTTTGAAGGCTTCATTTTGTTTTCTGTAAATATAGATGATGTGCTTTACCAAAAGCTCTAATTTGGTCTCATCTGTCCACAGGACATTCTCCCAAAAGGATTTTGGCTTGTTCAGGTGTGTTTTGGCAAACTCCAGTCGGGCTTTCTTATGTCTCTCTCTCAGCAGTGGGGTCCTCCTGGGCCTCCTACCATATAACCCCCTTTCATTGAGTTGGCGACGGATGGTGCAAGTTGAAACTGTCGTACCTTGTGTCTGAAGGTCAGCTTAAATCTGTTTGGCAGTTGATCGAGGTGCTTTCTCCACCATTCGAACAATTCTACGTTGCAATCTTCGATCAAGTTTTCTCTTGCGGCCACGTCCAGGGAGGTTGGCTACAGTGCCATGGGCCTTAAACAGCCTGATAACATTACGTACGGTGGAAACAGGAACATCAAGGTCTCTGAGATTGATTTGTAGCCTTGAGATTGTCCATGCTTAGCTACAATCTTCTGTCTGACCTCCTAGATACCCTCTGGCTGTCTTTTTCTCCATGCTCACTGCGGTACACACAGTGACACAAAACAGGAGAATGAGTCCTTTTCTATTCAAACTGGTTGAATGAGTGATTTTTATATTGCAGGCACCTGCAACTCACCACAGGTGAGTTCAATTCCAAAGTGAAGGAGAATCACCTGCTTGAAATCTAATTATTTCTAACTACTTCTAAAAGGTGCCAATAATTTTGTCCGGGCCATTTAAGGATTTCTGTGTGGAATAAGCTAAGACTTAGTAAATTTTTCTGCTTTTTGTGTTTTATTCCACTGCAAACCAAAGAAATACATATGTGGATACCAAAATATTTTTTAATTTCAACAATTTTCTAGAAGGAATGGTGCATTATTAGAAAAAACTGCAAGGGCGCCAGTATTTTTGGCCACGACCGTAGTCCTGTTTCTCACTCTTTAACATAAATTGCATGACCTAAGTTAGACCACTGCAAATCACATATACAATATACTGTGCATACTGTACTTGTTTTTAGTGGGCCAAATGTCATTTTACTACCTAGGTCAATGGGGTCACCATGGCTGTACCTGGTCAAAAAACTGGGTGTCATAGGGTTGGGGGGACAAAATAATCCTATGAGTGAGAAACTTGCTGAGTGGAGGAAAAACCAGAAGGTAGTCCTGAATAGACAGGATTCAGAGGTGAGGGCGTCACAAGTGCAATACCCCAAGGATCAGTTTTGGACTGATCATCTTTAGGAAATCTATATGCGACATCATCGGGAGGAAGTCCAGGAAAGAAATGTCTTAATTTGCAGATGATACTAAGATCTCTGGAATGTTAGACGGTGAAGAGAAGATCTTGGTAATGAGGGAGGACCTGGAAAGGCTGGAGAGGTGGTTAAGGGGTGTAGATGAAATGTAAAGCCAAAAGTGTAAAGAACAGTTGCAACCAAAGACATGGTCAGATATTTCCTAAAATCTCTATATCTTTAGAGACATTCCCTGCCTGCCAGTACCCCTGTGGACCACCAGAGTGAATTTCTTTAGGAATATTGGGAACTAGCTAATCAAGTATTTGACTATAATGCACATAGGAGCCAGAAACCCAAGAACAGAAAACAAAATAGGTGGTTGGGGGTGGAGAGACCAACAGAAGTAAAGGAACTTGGGGTGTTAATAATGGAAAAACTGAAAGCACTGGCAAAGTGTACAGGAGCTATGGGTCAAGGGAATTGTATTCTGGAATGCATAGGGAGAGGGATTAGTGACAGAAGGGAGGTGATACTGCTCTTGTACAGATCTCTGGTTAAGCCACACTTGGAGTACTGTGTGCAGTTTGGGAGCCCACATCTGAAGAAAGACCAAGAGATGTTGGAGGTCCTGCAAATGAGAGCGATCAAAATGATACAGGGAAAGCAGGGGAGACCACACAGAGAAAGGTTGAAAGACTTCAGTAAGTACATATTGGAAAATAGAAAGGGGGGACATGACAGAGATCTTCAAATATCCCTGTGGGTTAAACAGGTGGACAGCACGGAGTTTTTCACACCGAGAGGGAACATGGGACCAGGGAAACCCAAGAAACTAGCAAGGGGTTCAGTAAGGACATCAGGAAGTACTACTTCATGGAGAGGGTAATGGAAAAAATGGAACTGGCTTCCAGAGGTTAAATGTGCTAAAACAGTTGGGGAGGGGTTCAGAAGAGGGAGGAACAGACACATGGGAAGTGTGCAGGTGGGGCAGCTGGGGGCAGAGGAGGACGCAACAGTTGGGAGCATTTTGGACTAATTGACATGTTCTGGGCAGACACCAATTTATTTATTTATTAGCTTTTGGTAACCGGTAAGTGCACTAGGCAACAAGCCTGACTATTTTCAGGCACGACCCAGGAGAGTATACAAAATGACAATACAGTAATAACAAACAGTAAGGTACAGCAATTACAACAATTAGGCATGTAGGAACATACCTGTCAGGACAACAATATCATAGTAACTAAATATACAAACAGAGGTAAAAGTAAGCAATAAGCACACAATTAGGGTAGGATACAATATTGGCAAATGCATTGATAACAGTCAAAATAGCCTAGCTAGAAGAGAGACAGGATAGAGAAAACCCACAAACAGACAAAATATATACTTTAGGACATTTTCCGCAAATAGCATGAACACAACTGAGGACTATACAGTGGTCACAAGCAGTCGCAGGTACCAAGAGAACAGAGGTGAGAAAACAGTGATCAACTAAAAGAGAGGTGAGATGAGTTATTCTTAATATGATGGGGAGTGAGTTCCAAAACCTAGGAGCAAAATAGGCAAAAGCTTGCTCACCCATTTTAGAAGAGCAGTGCCGAACGGCGAGATTTGGGAAGAAGAAGGAGGATCTAAGGGTTCGGGAGTGAGAGACCAGAGTAAGCATGCCACCTAGTGTGGCCAGGTGTGGTGTTCTGGTAAGAGAGTCAATAAAGCACCCTAGAGCATATGAACAGATGGCATTGGGAGACAGCCAGTGTAAGGCAGCATAGAGTAGGCAGTGGTATGTTAGGAGAGGAGCCGATAAAGCGAATCTACAGATATCGTTATAGGAGGTGTCCCACTTGTGTAGAACCCCAGTGCTGGCATGAGAAAATACAGGGAGGGCATATAGGAGTTGAGGGAGTAATACACCTTGTGTTACAGAGATCCTAGCGGCCGGGGTGAGCGAGTGGCGCACTCTGTAGGCCACACCAATCTTAGCGTTAAGAGAGTGGTATGATTCATTGATATGTGCACCAAAATCAAGTACCAGGTCAAGCGTAACCCCGAGGTATTTGAAGGTTAAGGAGTTAGAGACACCAGAACCATCACAGCAGCGGACCAAAAGCTTAGGGGACTCTATGGACACTTTTTTAGCGGATCCGAAATGCATGGCCTGGGTCTTAGCTATGTTTAGAATTTGATGGTTAGAAGAAAACCAGGATTGAAGGGCCTGAAAGTCCATGGAAATATGATTTATATCCACCATAGACTTGGAGGTAGAGTACAGCACTAGGTGTCTGCATACAAGAGTATACTGCTGTGAGGTGAAGGAACAGGGATGTCAGTATGAAAAGAGAAAAGAGTAGGGGACCAAGGGTACATCCCTGCGGGACCCCAGAGGTGATAGGGGCAGAGGAGGAGAGAACCTTACAGAATGAGGCAGCCTGGAAGCGATTATCAAGGTAGCTAGCAATCCAGGATAGGGTAGAGTTTGAGGCACCAAGAGCCTGTAGCTTAGCCAGTAATAGTGGGTGATGAACCATATCAATAGCTTTAGAGAAGTCTATAAACACAGCTCCAGTGAGTAGGCCCTTGTTCATGTTACATTTGACATCACTTATAAACTCGGTTATGGCAGTTGTTGTGCTGTGCCCTGCCCTAAAGCCATGTTGTACAGGGGATCAAAGATTGAATTTGAGAAGGTAATCAGAGACCTGACGATGGACTAGTTTCTCAAGCAGCTTGCTGAGCGTGGGAGGAGTGATACGGGGTGATAGTTAGACAGGATCTTGGCATCACCTTTCTTAAACACAGATATAATTCTGGCCATTTTCCAGACCGAGGGGACAGAGGCAGAAGACATAGAGAGGTTAAAAAAACTGGTTACGGGTGCCGCAAACCAAGCAGCAGACTGTTTAAGAATCCCTGGATGAATCCCATCTGGTCCAGCAGTACCACAGACAGGGATAGATCTTAGTAATTTAAGAAAATCATGACACGTGACAGGAGACAGCTCCAGAGGAGGGGGAGCAGTGGCCAGCGGGGATGTGGCAGTCCAGTCAGAGTGGGATGTGGTAGGTGTGGGGGTGGAAAGAGTGGAAGAGAGGGCAATGAAGGCATTAGCAATGGTGAGGGTGATTGCAATGGGTATTATTTATATACATATCATTAGGGGTCAGAGGCCGATTGTTCCCCAGAATTTCCTTAATTTGAGACCAGTACCGTTTAAGGTTGGAGGCGGAGGAACTGAGGAGGTTCCTGTAGTATGTACTCTTGGCAAGATGAATCTCCTTTTTACAAGTATTCCGTAAAGCCCTATAGACATCAAAGTCGCATAACCTAGAGGATGACTTCCAGGTTGACCAGAGTTTATCCCTTTGCTTCAGAAGCTGCAGCAGGGGACGGTTGAGCCATTTGGTGACTTTCCTTTTACCCTACGCTGGTGACCAGGATGTGCCGGTTCTGTAAAGAGAGCAGGGTAGTTGAAATAGTTGCAACATTAATATTGCAGGTATTGTAAAGGGAGACCAGTCAACCAGATTTATATCATGAAGGACACCCATATTTAGATTACAGAGGTTGGAAAAGTTAAGACTTTCGAGGGAAAGAGGGAGGGAGGTGTCCCAAACACAGTAAATCGGGCAATGGTCACTTATGGAGTCAGGTAGCACACCGGCAGTGGGGAAGAACTTCTTATTAGTAAGGATAAAGTCTAAGAGAGTATTGCAGGCACCACGATGGGAGATCCTTGTGGGGTCCTGAATAAGCTGAGTGAGATTGGCCCTGCTAGTCAAGGAGGATAGGAGGGAAGAGCTAGGCCCGGCCCAGTCCAGATTAAAATTACCCAGGCAGATTGTGTCATTTTTCCCGGTCATGGACAACACATATTCTGCAAATTCTTCAAGACCTTGCCTGGAGTTTCTGGGAGGTACATAAATGCAAAAATATGAAGTTTTTAACGCCTCCCAGCAGTAGCAGGGAGTCAAGAACCTCACAGTTAGCAAGATAGGGATCCTGCATAATAGAAACATTCAGATGAGCCTTGTAGTATAGAGCCAAGCCCCACCTCTTTGGTACTGACGTGATCCATCCAATGCAAATTATAGCCCTGAGAGAGCACTGGGAGTCTGCAATGGAAGGTTTAAGCTAGGTTTCAGACAAGGCAAGTATAGCTGGGTTATTTGCACACACACAAGCCACAAGTTCCGGTGGTTAGCCATCAGGCTCCTAATGTTAAAGTGCGCAAAGTTGAAACCCGAAGACTGAGGCAAGCCGCTCACAGGGTGAGACTGGGTGGATTAGAAGCAATAGCAGGACCAGGATTTTGCCTTATATCCCCGGCAAGGGTAAGGGATAGGAGATAATCCATATAAAAGCAATAGCATATGCTAGGGAAGCACCCCTAGTGAGATAGAGAACTTTGCAGGATATATCTAGTTAGTAGTACAAGTTGCTTGTTATAAAGCCAAGGTAGAGGTAGTGGATTAGGGAGGGTCAGACAGTAGGTTGGAGAAGTAGAACTTGTCCAGTGAGTACACACCACTAGACATGGGAAACACAGCAGGATCGGTAAACGCTGATAGAAGAATCAGCGTGCATATTAAAGGCAGAAGGCTGAGAATAGCCCTAATATCCACGATTAGGTAGTAGAGCCAGTAGACTATGTGAGGTGAGAAAGGACACGAGGAAGAGAGGATTAAGGGGAAAAAGAAGCAAAAGAAAAATATCACAGATAAGCCCTATTGAAGAGAGAGAGAGATGGGATTCCAGAAGCTAATATGCAACCCCTAATGGCAGCATAATATAACGGCAGATGGCAAACAAGGGAGATAAAATGAAAACCACTATTAATGCCGAATAATCATGCGGGACCATCCGCTATAAAGCTAAAGCCGGCTAAGGGTGGAGGGTATTGGGGGCGGACAGGGAGGAGTCGCAAAGAGACTGCAGCGGGGAGCTAGTGCAGAGGACAAAGAAATCTTCCCGCCGCTGCACACAAAGGATTAACTAGAAGCCGCTCTCCAACGCCCAAGTTCACCGTACCTGAAGTTATTTCGAGGGTGGGGGAGGGCAGCACCAACTCGGCCCTCACGACTGTACTGGCGGTTGAAGTTATTTCGGGGGGTGGGGGAGGGCAGCACCAACTCGGCCCTCACGACCGAACCAGCAGCTGAAGTTATTTTGGGGGGTGGGGGAGGGCAGCACCAACTCAGTCCTCATTACCGTACTGGCAGCTGCTTGGCTAATAGGGACTGAGCTAATGTCTGAATCTTCCTCTCCAGAAGCAGAAACCTGTTCATGTTTTCTGATGGACAGTGTGTACAGTTCCTTTCGTTTAACAAATAAGTAATAACACATGATAGTGTATAGTTGTGCTAAAATACTGACTGCCCCAGATAGGATCTCAGTCACAAGGTGGAGCTGAATAACTTTAACCACTTGTGAAGTATGGTAATTACATTGCCACACTCCTGAATGTGTTGCTGAACTTCTAAAATGATTTTAACCATAAAAGAAAAATGAAAGCAAAATTAGAACAGTACAGTTACGTGAAACTGATGTGGTTATATGATCAGTTTATTTTGCTCATTTTCCAAAAGCCATTTTATAAGCATGAATAATTCATGATTTTATTAATCAATAATTTGTTATTTTACATGCATAGTTGTATCCATGTTTTATGAGGCTTGTACTTGCAATATTCATGAGAAGATGATCCCTGAAAAAGAAGTTATGCACTGTAACGGTAGATCTTCGAGAGAATTTACTCCAGTGAGATGTCGTGGAACTGTAAGCTTTTGGCTCAGGACCTCATGGAAATTTTTCCTGGCTGGGCCCTTGATTTTGAAATACTTTATCAGTGCCTATATAATGTGGGCATCCCTGTATGCCTCAGTTCCCCATCAGAGACAAGCTGAAAGAATCACTGGACCAGCAGAAACCGAAGCAATTAGAGTGAAACCAGGCACGCAGGAAAGGATACAGCAGTCTGAGTACCAATGCTGTCTGAGGCATCAGAGGAGGAGCAACTTGTGAGAGCCAGCAGTATTGTCACTTGCTACCCGAAAGGGGGGAAGGAGGAAGAGCCGTGGCTCAGTGGAGATTACAGTATCTTGAAGATAAACAGGTTACTCAACTGTAACAGTAGTTCTAGGAGTGGTATATGTTGTTCATCCACATTTACTGGCATGTCCGTTCCCCTTTAAGGATTGCCGGAAGTCTTCAAGATGGCTCCTCCCACCCACCCGGGTGGTATAACATACGAATATACGAACAAGCCAGCAGAAGAAGGCCATTTGGTCTATCAAGTCTTCTCGTACTGCAGGGTCCACAGCTTGAGCTAATGTCCCTGCCCTCCCTCCCCACACCTCCCATCCTCCCTACCCCAACCCTTGGCTCGCCATGACACCAGATCTTAGACGCTAGAAGCCAGGTGTTGTCCGTCCTGAGCCGGGAGGTCGCAGGATCCATGTGGATGAACAACATGTATCACTCCTAGAAAGTACAGTTACGTAAGACCTTACAATAACAGTAGATCTTCTAGGAATGTCTCTTGCAGTAAGTCATTACTTCTGAGAGTTCCCAGCAGGTGGCGCTATCACATGGCAGCTTCTTCCAGCAGTCTCCACACCAGGAACCACCCACATGACATCACTTCCTGGGCTGTGCCTATAAAAGTGGGTGGTTCCTGGCAGTCTCCGTTCTCCAATGGTTTCAGCTCGTAATGGCGAGGGACCAATGTTACAGATGGCAGGGGGACAGTGGGTGGGAAACTACTTACTGCAAGAGGCATTCCTAGAAGATCTACTGTTACGGTAAGGTCTTATGTAACTGTACTATCTTCCACTGAATGGTCTCTTGCAGTAAGTCATTACTTCTGGGAGATTCCCAAGCAGTTATGTCCTATTCGGGAGGACCATGATTATAGTAAGCTTTGTATAGTTTATAAATACAAGGTCGAAAGTATTTTCAGTAATACGTAAATCACAATCATGCTGGTGGCCTAGATGTATGGCCAAATGAAATAGGGGGCATCAGGATACCACATAGTTATAGTCCAATCAACAGTATCATAATATAATAAATAGTGTGGAGAAATCCCTTCATCAAGTCAGTAGAAGCCCTGTTTGAGGTTGAGACTAAAGGTCTGCCACTAAATGGGCTAAAAGGGTAGGAGGTATCCCGATGTGATGGTCAGAATGACCCATTACAGCGATACCTTTGATAGTTATTTAATTCAGTATATGCCATGCCTTTATGTGGAAAAAAATGCTGCCATGTGTATCACAAGGTGGGAGAGATCGTCAGCTTGTAGTGGCAAGGTGTATAAAAGCCTCATGGTGTAGGCCTCAGTATAAAAGATAGAGAAATGCTCCTAAAACGTCTCTGAGGCCTAAGTGAGGAGACTGAGGCAAGTACCAGAAATTATTGAGAAGTGGAGGCACCTGCCCCTCCTTGTGGGCGGTCCCTTGGAGGTCTAGATGTATTGGATGGACCTCTTCAAACAACATGAAGTCTTGCTGTATTCAGACATAATGCAGTTAGCCCCAGCACTTGAACTGCCCTGGAGAGGAAAGAGTTAACTCTATGCAGAAGCACAGAACGTTGAGTTCGAGCTCGTTTTTCAAACCTCTTTGTCTCTGGTACTTCCCAGTGTAACCGTCAGATTCTTTACTCCGCCTAACAGTGAAGTCGCTCTGGAGATTTCCTCTGCTCGGTGCGGTAAAAGTAAAGCGTTCAGTTTAAGCCGCATAATTTTTTTCTTATTTTTGGATTTCCAGCCTCTGTCTAGGGTACAGGTAGTGTGTAGATAGGTAGTGACTGTTCTATTTTCGTGAAACAGTGGAAATTGTTCTTTTCTTCGGTTTATTTCCGGTCAGTCCGGTTTGGAACTGACCTTGTTTCATTCTGTTTAATTTTAATTTTATTTTCTGGTAGTGTAGTGTTCCGGTACCGATCGGTTTCAAAAGAACCAGACCTTTTGCTGGTTCTTTTAAAAAGCCCGTGACATGGTTTATAACCGATCGTATTATATTACTTGGCTTGAAAGCTGCAATGGGGTAATTGGTTAGGTTGGCCATGTCTGAGAAACTCAAGAAGAAAACCGGTCCCACTGGGTTTCAACGCTGTACTGAGTGTGGGGAGGCTTTTGCTAAGGCTGACCCCCACCTCATCTGTGTTAATTGTTTGGGGTTTGACCACCTCAAGTCAGACTGCCAAATCTGTAAAAACTTTCCTAAATCTACTCTAGACAAAAGACTGAGTAGATTGAAGGAAAGGAAGGCAGAGAAATCCGTAGATCTGGATGGCCAGCCCGGTTCGGTTGTGGCCGAACCTGAGGAGGTGCCTACTGACCTAGGCGACACTTCCTCGGGCAAAAGGAGAGCCGACCCTGAGCGGTCGGTTCCGTCAAAGAAGAAACATAAGTCTGCCGGTTAGGATCCTGTATCGCACTGTCCAACCGCGAATGAAATAGCCAAAGTGAGTAGCACTGTTCAGTCGCTTAGACCGGTTCTGTCTGAACCGGTACCGCCGGTTAGGAGGTCGGATCCGTCTCCTCCGGATTATGGTCCAGACACTTATTATGAGGAGTGGAAGGGAGATGAAGACTATCCCGTGATGGTGATGATGACGATGATCAGGGGATCTGGATGTGCCCACTGAACCGGACATCTCCCCAGACAGGCCCTCAGGTGTCTCTCCTCCCAGGCTCTCTGAGTCCCTTCACATTTTTGTTCTACAAAAGGTGGCAGAAACCCTGCAGCTTCCCTTGGTTGAAGCTGCAGAGGAGGATGAAGAGCCTGATTTTGTGGAAATGATAGACATCCCAGAGTCCAAAAGGCTGTCTATCCCTCTTCATAAATCCTTGGGGAAACAGACACACAAAATTTTACAAACTCCTAATTCAATACCTCCTGTGGATAAGAGAATGGACAGGAGGTATTTGTTATCAGGCTCAGCTGTGGAGTTCCTTTATAGTCATTGCAGCCATGTTGGAGTAGTGCAGGCTCCAACCTGTGACAGGGCTAACATTACTTTGGCTGCACACCCCCCGGATAAGGACTCCATGAAAGTGGATGCCATGGCCAAAAAACAGTATTTGGCATCCTCTTTGGGACTCAGACAGGCTACTTATATGGCCTACACAGCCAGGTACCAGAAATCCAGATGGGATACGGTTCTGGAACTGGCTAAACATGCCTCTCCCCAGCTAGCCAAGGAGCTGGAGGAGGTGGCTGCTGATGGAATTGAGGCATCCAAAATGCAATTTCATGCTGTTGTGGACTCCAATGATGTGGCATCTAGCGTCATGGCTACATCTGTGTCTCTCAGAAGACATGCTTGGCTCAGATGTACTAGCCTTTCACAGGATACCCAGACTAAGGCCATGGATTTTCCTGTAGTAGGGAACTCTCTGTTTGGGGAGCAGACAGAGGCTTACATGAAGAAAATGGATGAATATAGGACCATGTACAGGAGTGCACAGGCCAAGGAAAGGCAAGCCACCCGCACAAGCACCAGTCTAGGGCAGAGACAGGCCCTTTCAAAGGCCCTTTACCAAGCCCAGGCCTCCTCTCCTTCCCACAGAGGGGTTCTTCAGAGGGAGGGCAGGAGGGGATGAGCAGGGCTGCTTCCTCCTCCTCATCAGTCTAAGGCTCCTGCCAAGCAGACACCCGGATGTGTCAACCCGGTCGACTCCCTTATTCCAGTAGGAGGCAGGCTGGCTTACTACTTCCAGGCCTGGAAGTCTGTGACCTCAGACAAGTGGGTCCTGAAAGTAGTAAGCCAGGGATTGGCCCTCAGCTTCAAAAAATTTCCAAAAAAGAGGGCCAAGTCTTTTCCACCTGCACCAACCTCAGAAACCCTTGCCCTAGAGGCAGAGGTTTCCTCTCTTCTAGCTCTCAGAGCTATAGAGAAAGTTCCTGCTCAGTACAAGGGAAAAGGACTGTACTCCAGGTACTTCCCTACCCCAAAGAAAACAGGGGAGTGGTGACCCATCCTAGACCTAAAGTATTTGAACAAACATTTCAAAGCCCAATTTCAAAATGGTAATTCTGGGAATAATCCTTCCCTCTCTAAGGCCAGGGGATTGGCTAGCATCTCTGGACCTCAAGGATGCCTACTTCCATATTCCTATCAGGTGCTCCCACAGAAAATACCTCAGGTTCGAGTTGTCTTCAGGCCATTACCAATTCAGAGCCATACCATTCGGCCTAACATCAGCTCCACGGGTGTTCACAAAGTGCCTTGCAGTAGTGGTGACTTTCCTCAGAAGACAGTGTATCACCATCTTCCCGTATCTGGACGACTGACTCTTAGTGGGTCAGTCATCTTTACAGGTCAAGTCAGCTCTTCAAACTACCCAGGACCTACTCACCTCCCTGGGATTTCTTCTTAAGTCTGTCCTCGAACCAGTTCAACATCTCACCTTTATAGGCATAGAGTTGGACACTGTACAAGCAAAAGCCTTCCTTCCCCTGGCAAGGGTGAAGGCCCTAGTGGATCTCGCTCCTCCTTTCGACCTCAGGTCTCCCGCCAGCAAGACAGTTCCTCCAGCTCCTGGGCCACATGGCAGCTTCCACGGCAGTGGTGCAGGAGCAAGGTTCCAGATGAGGATATTCAGTTTCATCTAAGGTATTTTGGTCTCAAAAGAAGGATTCACTTACCAGACTGATTCCAGTGACTCAGACTTTGGTCCAGTCTCTCCAGTGGTGGCTGGACCAGCACAACCTAAGACAAGGGGTTCCATTTCTCCCTCAAGTACCATCAGTAGTTCTAACTACAGATGCTTTCTCCTAGGGTGGGGAGCCCTGAAAGCTCAAGGGTCTGGTCTCCACAGGAGTCTCCTTCATATCAATCTCCTGGAACTCAGGGCGGTTTTCCTAGCCCTGCAGAGCTCGGATTCAGTCAAGGGCAAGGTGGTCCAAGTCAGAACAGACAACACCACCACAATATGGTACATCAACAAGTAGGGAGGCACTCGGTCCTTGGCCTTGTGCACAGAAGCCATGAAGCTGTGGTCTCTGGCCTATTCTCTTCAGACTTCTTTGGTAGCAGTTCACCTTCCAGGGAAGGACAATATACTAGCAGATGCTCTGAGCAGAATTTCACAGGGACATCATGAATGGTCCCTGGATCCTCACATTCTGAAGGTCATCTTCTCTAGGTGGGCACTCCAGAAATAGATCTCTTTGCAGCACCGGACAATCATCAACTTCCTCTGTTTTGTTGCAGACCTACAGTCCTGAGGACGGTTCCCCAGGATGCTCTTCTTTGGACTGGAAGGAAGGTTTCTTTATGCCTTCCTTCCTTCCCTCTGCTGTTCAGAGTTCTGATCAAGATCAGGACTCAACCCTGCACAGTGATACTGTTGGCTCCAGATTGGGCCAGACAGCCTTGGTATCCTCTACTGCTGTCCTTGTCAGTGTCACGTCCCTGTCTCTGCCCAGGACACACAATCTCCTGTCCTCCTCCAGGGGCGGATCTGGTACCCCAATCTCCAGTCTCTCAATCTCAAAGCCTGGCTCTTGAACAGTAAGATTATGCAGCACTACATCTTTCTCAGAGAGTTCTGGATATTCTGAAGGTCTCAGGAAACCCTCCACTAGAAAACTTACAACTCCAAATGAAAAGGTTCAGTATTTGTGCTCCAGAAAGGTATCCTGCCTGATTCTGTAGACACTTCCACAACCTTAGACTACCTAGTTCATCTGAATGGTCTAGGCCTTAGGCCTGCCACTCTGAAGGTTCATCTAGCAGCTGTGTCTGCATTTCTCTCAGCAGGGAAGGGCTCTTCCCTGGCATCTCATCCTGTTTTCAGAAAGTTTTTCAAAGGTCTGGTTCACATTAACCCTTCCTTTAGGGAGCTCACTCCGCCTTGGGATCCTTAATGTCTGCATAGCTCAGCTTATGCAACCACCCTTTGAACCTCTGGCTTCGGCCGAATTTAAGTACTTGACCTGGAAAACTGTGTTCCTGGTAGCTATTACTTCTGCCAGGCGGATTAGTGAGTTACAGGCTCTGTCAGTTGAACCTGATTTCATCTCCTTCCATAGGGACAAAGTGGTCCTAAGAACCAATAGGAGGTTCTTGCCCAAAGTGGTATCGAATTTTCATCTGAACCAGTCTTTATCTCTCCTGGTGTTTTTCACTGACCATTCTTCTTCAGGTGAAAGAAGGTTACACAGTCTGGATGTTAAGAGGGCCCTTAGCTACTACATTGAGCATACTAAGGCACATAGAAATGACCGTCTTCAATTGTTTCTCACTTATGGTGAAGTGGGGAAAGGTAAGCCTGCCACTAAAAGAACTATTGCCAGGTGGATTATTTCTTGCATACAATTCTGTTATGATAAGTTGGTTAGCACGCCCCCTTCAGGCCTGAGGGCTCACTTGACTAGGGGTATAGCTGCTTTTCTAGTTGCGGCCAGAGATATAACTTTGTTAGAGATCTGCAAAGCAGCCACTTGGAAAACAGTACATACTTTCAACAAGCATTACTCCCTGGACATCCAGGCTAGGAGTGATGCTAGGTTTGGCACAGCAGTACTGCAGAGCCTCTTCCCAAAGCAGGTTCTGCATTCCTTTCTCCATAGGGAACTGCTTGGTAGTTTGCATTATGTCTGAATACAGCAAGACTTCATGTTGTTTGAAGAAAAAATTACTCACCATAGTAATGTTTTTTCTTCTAATGGAGACTTGCTGTATTCAGCCTCCCCCCCCCCCAGAACCTGTTTTTTGAAGTGGGTTGGCAGGTACAGTGTTGCACCTCAGGGTGTACCTTTGCACCTTCCCTCTTGGGTGGGGTAGATGTTGTTGTTATTTTATATGGTGTTTTATACTTAAATAGTGTCACTACCTTTCCTTCTTGGGTTCTTGACTCGAGTCTTTTAGGCCCAAAGAGAATCTTTGCCCTTGGCTATACGTTTGAACAATTTCCATACTATAGTATATTAGTTAGTTTGCTCGCAAGAATCTGACGGTTACACTGGGAAGTACCACAGACAGAGTTCTGAAAACCGAGCTCGAGCTCAACGTTCTATGCTTCTGCATAGAGTTAACTCTTTCCTCTCCGGGGCAGTTCAAGTGCTGGGGCTAACTGCATTACGTCTGAGTACAGCAAGACTCCATTACAAGAAACAACATTACTATGGTGAGTAATTTTTTCTTGTTGTACGTTCTTTGCCTCTAAAAGTACCTCTTTGGTTATAATAATTTCCTGTTTTGTTCGAGTATTTATACTGAGGGCGTTGTCTATAATATAGGCTCTGTACTGTTTTCAGTTGTCTGCCTGAGTCTTGTATGTTGTCCAGTATGATTTGTACTCCTGGTCCAAATAATTTATTGCCCGAAAAGGGGGGCGTTAGCCACTGTTTGTTGTATATCAGGTGCAAGGCCGGAAAGTCTAAGCCATGCCTGGCGGCGTATGGTAATGCCTGTAGCTGAAGTCCTGGCCGAGGTTTCGCTATATCATAACCTGACCTTAGGAGATGTTGGGAGAGGGAAGTAAGTGTGTTGATCATGGATGTTAGTTGCTCCTTTTCAGGAGATGTAGGTAATTTGTCAATAATAACTAAGGCAGAAGCACCTATTGTGCACTGAAATTTCAGCATATGTCCCATATAATTCAGTATTCGAATATTCAAGGTGCTCAAAGCAAACACTTTTTTCTCCATATGATCAAAACATCTGGAATCTCTTTCAGGGGGTACTGTACTTGTATGTTTTGGTTTATTAGTGCGATCATGAGCTGCTGTAATAACCACCGAATCAGCAGTGGGCGTGTTTGATAAATATTGGTGGTCTAATGGGGCTTGATTGAGCCAGTCCGCCTTACGTGGTAAAGTGTTTGCAGTCATAGGTTGGCTCCATGCTTCAGTGATCGAATTTTTGAATGTCGGGATAAAAGGAGGAATTACCCGGATGGGTTCTTCTGGGAGATCCAGATATTCTGCCATACCTTTGCTTAATTTATCTTGTCCCGTTGTGGAAAACCCCATGGTTTTTTGTATTTGCATCATCGTATCTGTAAATGAGGGGTCATCAGGTGGAGAAACAACCTGGAAAGGTTGTATCATGTCATCGTCCCAAGAGTTTGGTATAGAATAAAGGAACTCCATGCCCCGAAAGTGTCTATTAGGGGAACCCTCATAATATGTGTCTTTGGAGGGTTCCGTTAAGTTATAAGATTCATTATCTGAATAGTAAGCCTCCATAGGTTCAAGAGGAGGGAGTGATGGAGAGCGTTCCAGCTCCATAAGTGAAAAAAAAAAAATTTCTACGTTTCTATGTTTCATACGTGCTTGTTTAGGTGGAGGCGGAGACATAGTCTGGGAGTAAGGTCGGTTTGGTAGATCAGATGTCTGACTGAAACCCAGGGATTGTAAAACTTTATTTATAATGAGTGCCGTATTCAGTACTTGTGAAGGGGGTAGGTCAATGTAATTGGGGTCTGAGCCCTGTTTAATTGGAACTGAAGTGTGTGGGGGATCAATTTGTGCCTCCTGATAATATTATTCAGTACATCTTTGAGGAGGGTGATTACTTTGAAATGATGATTGAGTGTCATAAATGCGGGCAAAAGACGCTGGTTTGCCCCTATTTTCTCTGGTATTTGACCCCACACTTCGTGGTGATGCGTCCCCATGAGTGTATTTTGAGACGTCTTTGTAATAAAATTCATGGCCTTGAGGGGCTGACGTCTTATTAGGAGTCTCCAGTGATGGAGTATATGCCTTTAAATGTTTGTTTTATGATGAACATCAAGCTCCGTCAACAGTGGAATGAGCCCATCACGGGAGAGCAAGAAAAACATGTTCATCAACGGTAGAATACTTCGCCGATGATGTATGAATTATATGCATGCTCCATTGATGGGAGAGGCAGTCCCGTCGACGATGAAGTAAGGAGAGAGTGCTTTGTTGATGGGGGAGGTAGCCTCATTGATGAGAAAGTGATGAATAAGTGCTCTCTTGACGGGGGAGGCAGCCCCATCGATGGGAAGAGTTCGCTGAGCACCTCCGTCGACGAGGAAGTGTGCCTCGTAGATGGGGAATGTTGTGGCATCACTGCTGTCGACGGTGGATATGTTCTCGTCAACGGAGGAGCTGAAGAATGATGCCTCGCCGATGGGGAATGATCTCCTTTGTGAGGAGGTTGATCTATTATGTCCGTCGATGAGGAATATGTAGAAGTGCTGCCATCGATGGCGGAATGTCTTCCGTTGACAAAGAGTGTCTCCTTGATGAGACATGTTTAGCAGAAGTGACCATTGAATTGCGGTCAGGCAGGACTTGTGAGAAAGGTATTTCAGGAAGGCACAAACTGAGGAAAAGATAACCAACTCTGTTAAGAAGGGGAATAAAACCTTTTATAGGTACATTAGGGAGCGAAGAAAGACCAAGGGAGGGATACAGAGACTTAATAAAGGGAGGGAAAGTGGGCAGAGGGTGACAGTGAAAAAAGCAGGGATACTGAATGAATATTTCTGCTCAGTAGTCGCAACGGAAGAGGAGGGGGAGGTTCCTAAACCAAACAAGAGAAACACTCTGAATAGGTGGCTTGATACCAGTCCATTCACAGAAGAAAGGGTTTTGAAAGAACTCTTGAAACTGAGGGTGGACAAAGCAATGGGGCCTGATGGATTCACCCAAGAATTCTAAAAAGAACTAAGGGTAGAACTAGTAATGCCACTGACTACTCTGTAACAAATCATGGGAGGATGGGGTGGTACCTGAGGACTGGAGGAGGGCAAATGTGATTCCACTTCACAAAAGTGGGAGCAGGGCAGAGGCAGGAAACTACAGACCAGTTAGTTTGACCTCAGTAGTAGGGAAAATGATGGAATCACTTCTGAAGGAAAGAACTGTTGAGTAACTAGAGACCAGTGGGGCACAGGACCCAAGGCAGCATGGTTTCACAGCAGAAAGGTCATGTCAGATGAACCTAATAGATTTCTTTGACTGGGTGACCAAAGTAGTAGACCAGGTAGGGGCTGTGGATATGGCCTACCTAGATTTTAGCAAGGCATTTGACACAGTCTCACACAAAAGATCAATATACAAGTTAGTCAGCCTTGGAGTGGGTCCCAAGGTGGTAGCCTGGATAAAAAACTGGCTAGACAAAAGGACGCAAAAGGTAATAGTAAACGGAGTCCACAGTGAAGAAGGGAGGGTAACTAGTGGGGTACCGCAGGGTTCAGTACCATTAAAGTCCTCTTTAATGTCTTTATAAGTGACATTGGAGAGCACCTGGAAGGAAAAGTATGTTTTTTGGAGATGACACAAAGATCTGCAACAGTGTTGATAAACAAGGTGGGGTGGAAAGGATGAAAAGGGACTTGGCAAGGTTGGAGGAATGGTCAAATATATGGCAGCTCAGATTCAATGCAACGAAGTGCAGGGTAATGCATCTGGGAAACAAAACCCAGGGAAGAGTACACAATGGGGGTGAGTTAATAACAACAAAAACTGAAAGAGACCTAGGAGTAATTATGTTAGTTGACCTAAAGGTGGGCAAGCAATGTGAGAAGGCAGTAAGGAGGGCTGGGGATACTGGGATGCATAGGCAGAGGCATCATCAGTAGAAAACAGGAAGTTGTTATCCTCTCTACAGACAGTTAGTGAGACCCCATCTGAGTATCATGCAATTCTGGAGAACCCATCTCCAAGAAAGACATAGACAGAGTGGAGGCTGCTCAGAGGAGGGTATCTAAAATGGTGCAGGGTCTGCACCAGAAGACATACGAGGAGAGACTAAAGCAGCTTAATATGTATACCCTTGAGGAAAGGAGGACATGATAGAAACTTTCAAGTATCTCAAGGAATTAAAGTACAAGAGGGTAGCATCTTTCAGAAGAGAGATGTGCAAGAACAAGGGGCACAATTTGAAGATAGAGGATACAGCTCAGAGGTAATGTTAGAAAGTATTTTTCACAGAGGGTTGTGGATCATGGAACAGCCTTCCTGAGGAGGCTGTGGTGTCATTAACAGTGGGAGAATTCAAGAATGCATGGGACAAACATAAGGCAATTCTAGTGGGGGGTAGGAGGAAGTAAGCTGTTGATTAACTAGAATCTGCAGCTTATCCATCAGGTAGGGAAATGGGCAGACTAGGTGGGCCAAGCGGTCCTTATCTGCCATCAAATTCTATGTTTCTATGTTTCCTTCTCTCTTTTGCTTTTTCAAGATGTCTCAGTGGTTCTGGAGCCCTTTGGACGAGCCCCTTGAGTCTGTAACAGGGAAGTCTTTTCTTCCATAAAATGTGTAACCTTTTCTTTGTAGGTTACCAAGTAAGTCTCCTTGCCAAAGCACAGGAATATGGTGCCATGTGTAAAGCCCAGGCACCCCAAGCTGTATATATAATATAGGTTCAGTTCTCATTGAAGACTGCTTGCATAAGATTGTTCTAGCTGCTGTGTGAGCTGAAGCTGGCGGGAAAATGAACGGAGACTGCCAGGAACCACCCACTTTTATAGGCACAGCCCAGGAAGTGATGTTGTGTGGGTGGTTCCTGGTGTGGAGACTGCTGGAAGAAGCTGCCGTAGGATAGCACCACCTGCTGGGAAGTCCCAGAAATAATGACTTACTGCAAGAGACCATTCTGTGGAAGATCTACAGTTACAGGTGAGTAACCTGTTTTTCTAGGATTGTGGATATGTTGTTCATCCGCACTTATTAGCAGACTTCTAGCAGTTCTCCAGGAGGAGGGAGGCAAGGCACACCCTCATCGATGACTTACTTGGGAAATAGAGATTGGAGAACTGAGGCCCCAAACCAGCATCCCGCGTGACTCAAGGTCAGTGTGGTAATGGGTAATGAAGGTGTTTGCTGACTTCCAGGTAGCAACCGACAGATTTCCTGGATAGGGATGTCCTGAAGCAGCCACCAATCTGGCGCGTTATGGCGGTAGAATGAGCTCTTATCCCTCTGGGAGGCTCCATGCCCGCCAACTTGTAGCACTGACTTATGCAAGATGTAATCCACCTTGCAATAGTCCATTTTGCTTCAGGTCTGCCAGAAGTGGGTTCAACGTAGGTGACAAATAGCTGGCAAACCTCTCCCGGAATTTCGGTCGTCCTCTCCATATCATAGGAGAGAGCTCATCTCAGGTCCAAAGTATGGAGCCTGTACTCAGTCTCCGAGGTGTAATTAGGGTAGTATACAGGCAGAGTTAACACCTGGTTAAGGTGAAACTCTGACACCACCTTCGGAAGGAATTTCGGGTGGGGGCGTAGGACAACCTTGTCCCTGTGGAAGACCAGGTAAGGGGAGTCCATCGAAAGTGCCGGCAGACATGACAGCCACCAGGAAGGCCATCTTCCATGACAAGTGTGACAATGCACACTTGTGCATTGGTTCGAATGGCTTGCCCATGAGCTTTGCCAGTACCAGCAGTAGATCACATGGAGGTGGAGGTTCATGCACCGGAGGGGATATGTGATCCAGGCCTTTGAAAAAGCACCCGACCACTGTCTCCTGCGCCAACGTCGGCTGATCGGCCTGTGACCGGTAAGCGGAGTTGGCTGTCAGATGCACCCTAAGGGTTGATGATCAAGACCCCTTTGACAAAGACCAAAGATAGTCAAGAATGTTAGCCGCCAGACAGGACAGAGGGTCCAAGCCTTGCTTTGACACCAAATGGAAAATCTTTTCCATTTGAAGGCATAACATTTTCTGGTCGATTCTTTCTGGATGCCTCCACCACAGTGAGGACATCCTCGAAAGACCCAAAGCCTGGAACTCTAGCCGCCAGGTACCAGGCTGTGAGGTGCAGGACTGAATGTTCGGATGGTATACTTTCCCTGATCGAGAGATCAGGTCCTGGTGTGCTGGAAGCTGTCTGGGGCCTGCAGCTGAGGCTGAGGAGATATGGATACCAGAACTCATGCCAGTCTGGTGGCTACCAGAATCACCTTCGCCTTGTCCCTCCTCACCTTGAGGAGCACCTTGTGGATCAAGGAAATGGAGGAAGGCATAGAAGAGGCCTGGGGTCCACGGCCCGAGAAGGCATCCCCTCAAATCAAACTTTATTTTTATAGTGCCTTTCAAAACTAAGGCACTGTACATAAAAACCAAATACAATAAATATAGATAAAATTAAAACAGGAACAATAAAATAAATTATCCATAATTAGGAAGGCTAGATTAAATAAATAAGTTTTAGCTCAATTTTAAACCTGTCAACAGTCAGGCTTGGAGCGAAAAAGAAAAGGCACGAGAACCGGATGTCTTCAGTCGCACCCTGGGACTCTCTAGCAATCCCTTGTCAGCGGATCGGAGATGGCGGAGGGGCAGTAGGGTACCAGGAGATCTGTATGGTAGCCGGTCCCTAATCATGTAGGGCTTTAAAGGTTAGCAAGCCAACCTTAAGGTGATCCACCACTAAACAGGCAGCCAGTGCAGCTCGCGGAGCACAGGCGTAATATGACTGGTCCTAGTGGTCCCGGTCAAAAGCCTGACTGCCACGTTATGCATCAGCTACAGGCGACGGATAACAGCCCCTGGTGGCCCTAGGTAGAGGGAATTGCAGTAATCAAGACTGGTAGTGACAAAGGCATGGACCAGTGTTGGAAGATCGTCAGGAGGAACCAAGTGTTTCACCCGGGCGATATTCCTCAGATGGTAGAAAGAGGATTTGACGACAGCTGACACCTGAGATTTTAAAGTCAGACCATCAAAAATAACACCCAGGTTATGCACCTGGTCTGAGGTAGTGACCGGTATGCCATCAAGCAACACTCCTGATGGTTTTCCAGCCCCCAAACCCGCCCCAGGACGACCAAGGTCCACTACCAATATTTCAGTCTTGTCTGGATTCAGTCTCAGCCAGCTAGAACTCATCCAAGTTCTGATCGCGGTAAGGCAATTATTTAGCACGGAGAGTGCATCATTCTATCCAGGCAGAAAGGACATATACAGCTGAGTGTCATCTGCATAGCAGTGGAAACTCAGACTGTGTTGCCTGATGATATCTCCCAATGGCAGCAAGTACACTGCAAACAACATGGGAGCTAGATGGAGCTCCTGCAGCACCCCAGGGCAGGGAGGAGCACTAGAGAAATAATCGTGGCAACTCTCTGAGACCTGCCAGCGAGGAATGAATGGAATCATTTAAGGACTGTACCAGACAGCTCACAAAAAGCTGCAGGCGGTCCAACAGCACACCATGGTCTACAGTGTCAAATGCAGCAGAGAGATCAAGAAGGTCCAGAATGGTACTTGCCTTTCGATCTCTTGCCATTAGGAGGTCATTCAACACCCGGACAAGTGCAGTCTCCATACTATGCTTCTTCCTAAAACCAGACTGGAGAGTATCATAGACATTGTGAGTTGTAAGATGATCATCCAATTGCACCGCAACCACCTTTTCAATAACCTTACCAACAAATGGCAGGTTAGAGATAGGCCAGTAGTTGGCTAGACAGTCTGGATCCAAGGAGGATTTCTTAAGGAGTGGTCGAATGACTGCCTCCTTGAGGTGATCTGGAAAGACACCCCCGGACTTCCAGACAATTTCAGCAAGGATCAGGCAGATAGCATATACACATCCCACTAAAAGGGGTGTAGGGCCAGGATCCAAACTACAACTGGTTGGGTGTAGTGTTTGGATGATCTTACATAGAAACATAGAAGTTGATGGCAGATAAGGACCGCAAGGCCCATCCAGTCTGCCCATTTCTTTTCCTACCTTATAAATGTGCCATTGGCCTTTTCTCTGTCAATAGCCTATCTATTCATACTCATCTGTATTGCTCCCTTATGCCTATCCCATGCCTGTTTGAAGCCCTACACTGTATTCATATCCACCACTTCCTGAGGTAGGCCGTTCCATGCATCCACCACCCTTTCTGTGAAAAAGAACTTCCTCACATTACCCCTTAATCGGCCTCCCTCTAATCTCATGCTGTGTCCTCTTGTCCTGCTATTTTTCTTATATTGAAACATGTTAGACTCTTTCACCTTGTTAATGCCCTTAAGGTGTTTGACTATTTCGATCATATCACCTCTCTCCCTCCTTTGCTCTAGGGTATACATATTGAGCTCCGTTAATCTTGATCTTCGCAATGTCCATGAATTCTGGCCAATAGAAATCTGACCAGATAGATCGAGTGCATGCCACTTCCTGTCGATCTCTGCAATCCCTCGTAGAAGTCGGACCGATGCCAGACCCGATGCTTGCAACCTTATCTGCGAAGAATCGAGCAAACACCTCATATCTCAACTGAGAAAAGGCTTCTCTGGGCTGGAGACAGATTGGATTGCACAATCTGTCAACAGTCCGGAAAAGCTGAGCCTGTCGATCCCGTGCAGCAGAAATCTCCCTGGACAGGAATTCTGCCTTCTTATGGGTGATTTCTGATTGATAGCTATCATAATGTGCCACCAACCTAAGCCTGTCAGAATCATGTCTGGACCTCCGCCACGCTGTCTCCATCCTTCAGCCAACTCGCTTCAACTCCTTCCAGGAGCTATCAAACCAGGGGCTCCTTGGGCGAAGGATGAGAGGCCGAACACAACAGGAGCATCTCCCACAGCCTTATTATAAGCTAGTACGAGATCATCTGGACTCATGCACTCACCCGACAAGCCTGATAGGTCCAGCACTGCCGACAGGTCACTGGGGGTAACCCCTTAAAGGGCGGTACTGAACCATTTCCGTAGGGACAGACCTATGGGGGGCCTGAAACTGAACCTTATGGTGTGATGGTCAGACCAGCTGACTGGTTCCACCCCCAAGTCAGCTATCCCCATACCCAAAAGAAAGATCAGATCCAACGAATGGCCCCCTACATGGGTCGAGGAGGTAACTACCTGTGTAAGGCCCAGCACTGTCATCAGCTGAAGGAGATTTTGACCAAAATGCGAGAGTTCATCGTCAACCCAGGCACTGAAGTCCCCCAGAACTATCCATCTGGGGAACCTCAACAACATGTCAATGATGAAGTTTGCTATCTCCTGCAGGAATTCTCCACCATCTCCTGGTGGACGGTAGATGAGGAGAACCCTGCAACCTACATCCTCTCCCAGGATATTCTCGACGGATCTGGTGCTTCCCAGTGGCACGTCCACATGGCCCAGCTCAGTCTTATATATAATGGCCACACCCCGGCCCCCTATGATCCAACCTTGGACGGTGTATCGCCGAGAACCCGGCCGGAGTTGCTGAGGCCAATACAGGGCCTCCATTTCCATCCAGCCAGGTCTTGGTGATGCAAGCCAGTTCAGTTTCCAACTAGATCAGCTATAATAGCTGTCTTGTTCTTAACAGATCTGGCATTGCATAACACCGCCAAGGTGGGATGAGCTATCGGGGAAGATCTCGGCACCTGCCCACTAATGTCGGAGCCCTTGGGTATGGGGACAACACAAGGAGAACCTCTGTCCTGACTCCATTTCGCCCCAGGGTGTCTCCTGTACCAGACTACAATCCGCCTTCCCCTTTCCTGTCCCCACCAGGCCCAGCTCTCTCCGCCTTTCTGCGCTTTCTAAATATCCCCAAAGCACAACACCTAAAATAGGTGTCGGATGACAACGGGGACATTCAAGGGACATAATTACCTGAGCCTGGTGGGGGAATAGTGCCTGACCGTCACTAAACCTCCCCAACACATTACAATCGCTCACAAAGTGGTAAAAGAAAATCAGACACACTATAATCAACAACCCACCCCAAAAAATCTAATCTTATAACAATACTCTTATACCTAAACTATAAGAGTTAACAAACCAAGTAAATTAACATACTAGAATCAAAAACAATCCCAACCCACCCCAAATTAAACCCCAAAACAGCAATCAAAATTAAAATTAAGACAGCCGAGCTCTAGATTAAGTTACTTATTGATGTCCAATGAAATATATTATCAAATGTCTTTATATAAAACTGTTTCAAGAGTTTGCCAAGTCCTTTAAAGTTTGTGCAAATGTCTTTATATAAACTGTTTCAAGAGTTTACTAAGTCCTTAAAGTTTGTGCAAATGTCTTTATATAAAACTAGTTCAAGAGTTTGCCAAGTCCTTTAAAGTTTTTGCAACAAGGGTAGCTCTCAATCAACTCTTATAAAAATGTCCAGGAAATGTAGCCCTCTCACTCCCACAGAAACTGATTTTTTTTTTAACAAGTATTTAAATTCCTCCTGAGGCTCTCTCACTGCCTCCAAAATAAAAAATAATTACAGTACCTGCCGATGGCATAGTCTGGAACAAGGTGAGGAATACAGCAAACCTGTTGAGGGTCAAACCAAAAGGAAAGACGACTTGGATGTAAATATTACTGACGCCAGCACAGCTCGGAGACAGGGTCTTTGAAGAAAGAAACACCCCACTAAGCCCACTGATGCCGCCCAGTAAAACTAGGAGGCAGCAGTGTGGCACAGGAGAAAGAGTCATCTACCAGCCCTCCGGCTGGTACCCTCTATCCCCACGGAAGCCCTAAAAACCAGGCACCCACCACCATAGCCAGCCAGACCAGTCTACAATCCGCCGCTCTCATCTGGTAATTCCACCAGAATAACAAATTCAACAACGGTTCGCAGCACTCTAATCCAGTAAATTCTCCCAGGTCAGGCTCCGGGGCAGCAAGCCCTGCTGAGGGGGGCAGGCATGAAACAGCCTTAGCTTGGTGTTGTCCCTGGAGGCAAACAGGTCCACCATTGGTTTGCCACAGTGGGAGAACAGGCTGTAAGCTACCTCTGGATCGAGATTCCCGTCTGCTTTGTAGAGAGGCGCTCCGCATCTGGACTCTCATCAGCCGTCTGGAGGCAGATCTCCTAGCCATTCATGTGGCAGGAGCCTCACACCATATGGTTGATGCTCTCAGCTGCTTAGGCAAGACATCCCACGAGTTGGTACTTGGATCATATCAGGGATTGTAGAAAATCCTCCCAACTGTTTATAGCTTTTGCCCCCAGGATTACGGGCTCCCTTATTTCGAAACAGGGCCTGTCCAAATGGCTGGCCAGTTGTGTTACCAGAAGTGCAGTAAGCAGCTTCTAGGTCCCAGTTGTGTTTGTTGAGGTAGTACATGGTCGTGGTATTGTCCATCTGGACTTGAACCACTTGACCCCGGAGCTGAGGAGCAAAAAGCTGACAGTGCCAGTCTGACTGCTCTGAGCTCCAACAGGCTGATGTGGTATCAGGACTCCTCGGGGGTCCAGAACCCATTGACCCTTTTTTCCCCATGTGGGCTCCCCAGCCCATGAGAGAGGGGCATCAGTTGTGAGGACGGCTGTTGGCTCGGGGCAGACAAACGGGATCCCTTCCTGCAACCTTCTGGGACGGTCCACCATTGGACAGCGTCCCACATCTTCTGGGTTATAGTGATCCGCAGTTCAAAATGACCGTGGCACTGAGTCCACTGGGTGGCCAGCTCCCACTGGAGGGGGCGCATGTGCCACCGGGCCCAACGGACCACGGAGGTGCACGCCGCCATGTAACCCAGAAGGTGCAGAAAGTCCCGGGAAGGGCGCAATTGCTCAACCAGAAATGACTGGGCAAAGGAGGAGAGAACCTCTGCCCTGTCCGCCGGGAGCTAAGCTCTGGCTTGACGAGAGTCGAGCTCTGCCCCGATGAAGCACATCACCTGAGAAGGCATGAGTTCTGACTTGGCCTCGTTGATCAAGAGGTCGAGCTGGGAGCAGGTCTGGAGGGCCAGGTCCCTGCAGCTATCCACCTCCTGCTGAGTGGGGCCTGCTAAGAGCTAATCGTTGAGGTAGGGGTAAATTCTGCCCCCCCCATGCCTGAGATGGGCTGCCACCACTGCAATGCATTTGGTGAAGACCCGTGGGGCCAATGATAGGCCAAACGGCATGGCTCGGAACTCGTATTGGGTCGCTTCGGCTGTGAATCGGAGGAACAGCCAATGAAACGAACAAATTGGGACGTTAAAGAATGCATCCTGCAGACCCAGTGAACAGAACCACATGTTTTGCTCCAAGGATGGTATGATCTGGGACAGGGTGACCATCCGAAAGGTGCGTGACCCGAGATACTGATTCAGGTCATGTAGATCTAGAATGGGGTGCCAGCCCCGTCCGCTTGGGCACCAGGAAGTACCTGGAGACAAAGCCTGGGTCTGCTGGAGAATCTGCCAGTGGAGCTACTGCCTCCTTGAGGAGGAGCTGAGCAATGTCATCTTGGAGAGCCGACTGAGTATGGATGGATACTCTTTCCTCCCGACGTGCGCGGGCTAGGCTTGGAGGGTACTGCTCGAATTCCAGAGGCAGTCCCTGACCGACCACTTCCAAAACCCACCTGTCCGTGGTGATAACGAACCAGGCGGAAAGAAAGTGGCGGAGCCGGCCTCCATGGGAGGACCCACAGCTGGCGTGATGGGAGAGGGGGTGGCAGCCCCCACCCCGTCATTGAGCAGGCTTGGAGGAGGATCCAGGAACTGAACCGCGGCCTCCTTTATGGGCCTGGGCTTGGGCGGGGGGCAGCAACCTTGAGCCTACTGCTGCTGTTGCTGCTGCCCTCCTTGAAAGGAGGGTTGCTGGGCCACAGGGGAAGAGTGCCGAAAAGGCTTCTTCTTCTTCTGCTGTTTCTTGCTCGAAGAATCTTTAGCAGAAGTAGCGTCCAAGGTGGCACTGGACTACTCAATACACTGCAAGTGACCAGCCACACCTGGGCCGAAAAGGTCGGTGCCCAGGAAAGGCACATCAGTTAGTTTGTCCTGAGCATCTGCCGGGAAAGAGGAGAGTCTCAGCCAAGTCCTGCGATGAGAGGCAGCTGTGGCTGCCATCGAGTGGGCACTGAGAATCCCCAATGTCTAGGGCTGTCTGAAGCTGCTGTTTGGCAACAGCCCGGTCCTGATCCTGGACCTGCTTGACCATGGTCTGCATGTCCGTGGGGAGGTGTGGGAGGACTTCATCCAAAGACCCCAAGAGGGCATGGGACAAGTGTGCCATGATGACGGCCGAACTTGCCTGACGAAGGCCTAAAGATGAGGCCGCATAGACCTTTCGAGCCGAATGATTCAAATTTTTGGATTCTTTTTCAGGAGGTCGGTCAGTGTCAGCAGAACTGCCCGTATGCCTGAACATAGAGGCGGTCACCAGGCTCTCGACCGACAGGTGCCCTGTGAACCCCGCAAGGGACCCCATGGGCACCACATACATGCGGGCAGATGGAGCTGGACAGGAGGCAGGGCGCTGCCAAAGTTCTAGAGCTGGGCCAACTATGGCCTCGGCCATAGAAAAGGCCTCTGTCAGGGTATTCCCTCTCTGGAGAATGTCCGTGAGAGGGTACTCCGCCTTTTTCTGGATAGGTTCCAGGGGCATCCCTGTAGACTCAGAGATGAGGCAAAGAATGCCCTGAAAAGATGAAGGACCACCCTCCATCTCTATCCCACCAGCCGATTTGTCACCCCCAGGATGAGAATGTAGGCCGGTCTCATCTGAATCCGAGGAATCTGGATACAGTGGTCAACCGCTGAGGTCACCTTCGACCCGCCAAGGGCGGTCCGGGGTGACAGTGACCGAGAGACACCGGGGAAGCCCATTGTCTGGTCAATCTCCCTTGGAAGGAGCCCCTCCCACAGGCTGCTTGGGCGGCAGTTCCACCAAGATCGTTGGAGAGTTCGGAGGTTTCGCCGGCTCCGTGGGTGGGGTAACCGACTTAATTGGCTCGGAAAGAGTCGGCTTCGGCCTGGGAGGTGAAAGCCAGGTAATGGCCGGGGTTGAAGCTGGGGTCAGCTTGTGCCCAGACAGAATTAGCTGTTGCCACATGAGGTCCTCGTAGCACCGGAGTTTCCGCCGGAGCCTCTCCTCTTCCAAGGAGGACGAGGACGACTGATGGCGTTGCCTCTTCTTAAAGCATTTATGGCTCTTCCTCGGCCTCTCAGTCATGGGGGTCCTGGACCTTAATCGGGCAGGCTGACTCGGTCAATCGGGAGACACCTGCGGGACCAGTGTCTACCCGATGTCGGGGACCATTTCCTTGGAGGGATTCCCAACAGGCTGGGTCTCCTTGTCGGGGAAATAAAGGACCGGAGTCCGATCAAAAGAGTCGTTGAACAGAGTCGGCGATAATGGATCAATGACAATTTCGACCTCATCGATTGTCGGTTTGGTCGACTGGCCAGATGGCAAGGTCGAGAAGCCAGTGGCTGAAGAGGCGATCTTGACTGAAGTCGAGACTGCCAGTTCCTGGGACAAGGATCTCTTCCCGATCCCAAAAACGTCTTCGCCGAGACGAAGACGATCCCGGGTCCTTTTCCCACTTAAGGGACCGAGAGGAGTGCGTGCCTGAAAGACCCTCCCCCTTAGTAGGGAGAGAATGACACAACTCTTGGAAGAACCCAAAGAAGGTGGAACCCAGGTTGAGCGGAACGAAGAAGCTCTGAGATGAAGATTCTGTGGCCCAAGCCACTTCCTCCTCTAAGGTTTGCATATGTTCCAATTGCTCAGCGGATCCCACAGCCGCGGAAGCTGCCCACCGAGCCTCCTCTGATTTCACTGGAGGGTTCCGTTTTTCCAGCCTCCCCAACTTCAGGCGTGTGAGACAGTCATCGAGGACATTAGGGTGAAATGCAAGGCAGAAGTTGCACTTAAAGGTGTCATAGCGACACACTCAAACAGTAGACGCACGCGGTGGTGGGGAATCGGTGTGACATTTTCTGGCCGCATTTAACAAGCGAATCTGGAGAGACTTGTCTTCCATAACTCAGTAGAAGAGCCATGGTCGCTAATGCGAACTAGACAAAGTTTTGGAAGAACCAAAGGTTTAGAAGCCAGGGCCTACAAAATGTAGGAGCACGAAGGAGGCAACCTGAATCTTCCAGCGGAAAGGAAGATCTGGCGTCATGGGGCGGAGTCGAGGGTTATACCACCTGGGTGGGTGGGAAGAGCCAGCTTGAAGACTCCGGCAATCTTTAAAGGGAAAAGGACATACCAATAAGTGTGGATTAACAACATATCCACAATCCTAGAACTTCTGTTACAGTAGGTAACTTTTCTCTCTTCTTCGAGGATGTCTCCATCCATTGAGCCACATCATGGAACTATTCCCCAGAAGTACCAAGCACAGAGGGAGGACGACAGGACCTAATGATCCTGAGTGAGGTGGCCTTGCAGAACAGTAAGGTCAAAGCCGGCATGTCAACGAGATATGATGTTCAGACTGTAGTGTTTAAAACATGTATGAACAGTACTCCATCAGCAGCACAAATGTCAGTGGCAGACACATTTTGGAAACATGCCACTGAGGTAGCCACCCCACCGGTGGAGTGAGCACAACTGGGACCTAGAAGCTGCTTACTGCACTTCTGGTAACACAACTGGCCAGCCATTTGGACAGGCCCTGTTTCAAAATAAGGGAGCCCATAATCCTGGGGGCAAAAGCTATGAACAGTTGGGAGGATTTTCTACAATCCCTGGTATGATCCAAGTACCAACACACAGTCCTGCGGACATCCAGCATATGTAAACGACATTCTCCACTGTCCATGGGAGACAAAAAATAAACAGGAAGGTCAGTAGTCTGATACTATGTTTTCTCAGACACAACCTTTAAACGGAAATGAGGATTAGTACATAATATAACCCTATCCTTGTGAAAAATATTAACAGGATGGTCTTTAACCAAAGCCTGCATCTCTGAAATACATCTTGCCAACATCATAGCCACTAGGAAAGTACAGTTACATAAGAACTTACCGTAAATTGCAGTTACTTACCGTAACAGTAGATCTTCGAGAGAGGTTCCTGCAGTAGGTCTTCACATACAGGACTGTGCCCTATGGCATCAGGTTATAACGGCAAACTTGTAGATAGCAATCATCAGTGGGGACCGCCCCCGACGTCCGGTGACTTGACGTGAGCCTGACTATAAAAGGGGTGGTCCCGCGCCCTCCCTCCAGTTCTTTTCCACCGGAGACCTAGAGAAAGGTAAGTAGAAAACAGGAGGAGTGTAAACTCCTAGGACCATGCTTCCTCTCTAGACCCAAGGACCAGGAAGGATGAAAATGAAGGAAACAATCCAGGAGTAGGGGGAAGGTGGGTGGGAAACTAGACCTACTGCAGGAACCTCTCTCTGAAGATCTGCTGTTATGGTAAGTTCTTAAGTAACTGCAATATCTTACTTCGAGAGGATTCCTGCAGTAGGTCTTCACATATAGGACTGAATACCAAGCAGTCCCAAAGCAAATAAAATGGAGGTTACATCCGGGAGGAGGAGAAGTCGCCACAGGAAATTATGACAGAAGGCCTTGTAAAACTGCAAGACCAAAGGCAGTTCTGCGCCTAGAGGCAGTGTCCAGACTGTAATGCTTCATGAAGGTGTGAATAGACAACCACGTGGCCGCTGCACAGATCTCTGCAGTAGACACATTCCTGAAAAAGGCAGTAGAAGTTGAAACACTCCGAGTGGTGTGGCCTTTAACTGCCCCCGGCAGGGACTTCTCATATTTCTGGTAAGTGAAATGGATGCAGTTGGCTAACCATCTGGAAATGGTCTGTTGGAAATAGCCTTGCCCTGGCACTGGGGAGCAAAGGCCACAAGGAGCTGATTGATTTACGGAGCTCTTTAGTCCAGTTTGTGTAGTATCTCAGAATCCGTGCACATCCAAGCATGCAGCAGGTATTCCCCCCTGTTGGAATGCTGGGGATAGTATACGGGCAATTCCACGCTTTGATTCAGAGTGGTTTCTGAGACCACTTTGGGAAGAAAAGAAGGGTTAGTCTGAAGGACTACTCTGTCCCTATGAAAAATTAAATAGGGTTCCTTGCAGACAAAAGCCTGAAGCTCAGAGACCCTTCTAGTGGAAGTGACTGCAACTAAAAACAAAGTCTTCCAGGAAAGGAAGCGTAAGTCACAGGTAGAAGCTGTCTCAAACGGAGGTACGGTCAGCTTCTCGAGCATGAAATTCAGGTCCCGAGGGGGACAGGGATTCCGGATCGGAGGTTTCAAGTGAAGGATGCCTTTCAGAAAGGTTTTGACAACCTCCAGCTGAGCTAAGGTTTTGCCCTCCACCGGGAGGTGGTAGGCCAACACTGCAGAGAGATGGACCTTAATGGAGGAGTAGCTAAGTCCAGTCTCAGATAAATGTGCGAGGTATTCTAACAACTGGGCTGCCGAGCATGAAAAGGTGTCCCAGCGTCTTGCTAGGGCCCAGATCGAAAATCTTTTCCACTTCATGGCGTAAGTAGATCTAGTAGAGGGTTTTCTGGCTTCTTCTAAGATATGTGCCACCTACGAGGACACATCATAGCGGGAAACCGCTATATCCACAGGTGCCACGTATGAAGGTGGAGTGACTGAAGGCTCGGATGCACCAGGGTCCCCTGCTCCTGTGTCAGAAGGCCATAGGAAAACAGCAAGGGGACCGGGGGTTCCAGTGCCAGTTGTTGCAAAAGGGGATATCAACTCTGGCGTGGCCAGAGAGGAGCAATGAGGATCACATGTGCTCCTTCCTGCTGAAGTTTCACCAGAACCTTCTGAATGAGAAGAAAGGGAGGAAAGGCATAGAGAAACCTCCCTGTCCAGGAGAGAGACTGTGTGTCTTGCCAAAAAGCACCATGCCCGGGAACGAGCGAGCAAAAGCTGGGTAGTTTTGCGTTGAATGGGGAGGCGAACAGATCTATCTCTGGTCGACCCCATCGAAGAAAGAGTTCTTCGACCACCTCTAACTTTAGCTCCCATTTGTGAGCCCTGGCTACTGATTGACTGAGACTGTCCGCCAGGATGTTGCTTACGCCTGGGATGTGGACTGCTGTCAAGAAAAGGCTGTGCTGAATCGCCCAGTACCAGACCTTCATTGCTTCTGTTCCTCCCTATTTGTTGATGTACCAGACAGTGGACATGTTGTCCGTCTGGACCAGAAGTGATCCCGGTACCAGGAGTGATTGGAAGGCCTGGAGGGCATAAAGGACTGCCCTGGTTTCCAGAACGTTGATGTGGAGCATAAGCTGCTGGTCGGACCAAGAGCCCTGTGTCTCGTGTACCCCCAGATGGACTCCCAAACCCAAGTCTGAGGCATCCGTGGTGAGGATTTGGGCTGGAACAGGGGAATGGAAAGGTGTTCCCCTCGATAGGTTGGAGAGATCCTGCCACCAGCGAAGATCTTTCTGAAGGCTATTGGAGATCATGACTTTTTGTCAAATGTCATCCGTCCTCTGATCTCATTGGACTTGGAGAGACTATTGGGTGACCCTCATGTTTTTTGGTTTTTTTTTACCGATTATTTTACCAGGTGAGACACACTAAGCTGAAAGCTTGTTTGCAGGTGCAACCTGGGAGCACCAGGAAGTTAAGCGACTTGCTCAGGGTCACACAGTATGCACCTAGGGGGCTGTGGGATTCAAACCCAGCTCTCCAGATTTGCTGCTCAGAGCCTTAACCCACTGCGCCATACTGCCTCCATGTGAAGTCTGGCCAGGGGCACTGTGGAAATGGCCACTGCCATCAGTCCCAATAGACGAGCATGGCATGTGCTGGGATCCACTGAGCCTGGGCCACGAGAATGACTTGAGCAGCTAGAGTCTCGGCTCAATCCAATGGTAGAAAAGCCTTGCTCTGAACTGCATCTAGTACTGTTCCAATGAACTGGAGCCACTGCAGTGGTATAGTACTAGCTGGGATTTGGGCAGATTGACCATGATAGCCAGAAAAGAGAATAAGCTCAGAGTGAAAGAGAGAGAGAGAGTCTCTTTCAGGCTGTTCGGAGAGGGTGCTGTGAGGAGCCAGTCGTCCAGGTATGGGAAAACGTAAATGCTCTGGCGGCAAAGGAAAGCCGCCACCACCGCTAAGCACTTTGTGAACACCCAAGGGGCCGAGGAAAGGCCAAAGGGAAGCGCTCGAAACTGGAAATGGTTCTCCAGGAAAGTAAAACAGGGAAAGCGGCGGTGGGCCGGGAGGATAGGGATGTGCAGGTAGACATCCTGCATATCCAGGGAGCACAGCCAAAAATATGGACGGAGCAGGGGGAGAAGCCCCTGAAGGGTCAACATGCGAAACCTCTTGTACTCGACAAAGAAGTTTAGCATGCTGAGGCCCAGGATTGGTCTCAGATCGCCCGTTTTCTTTGGGACTAGGAAGAAGTGGGAGTAAAATCCCCTTCCCATCTGGTTTTGATGGACGGGTTCTATGGCCTTCTTTAGCAGAAGGGCCTGGATCTCTTGGGAAGACAATGGGGATCTGATCCCTTGGATAGAAAGACCATCCCGGAGGAAGAGGGGCTGGAATCTCAGAAAACTCTATCGAGTGACCCCGCTGGATGAGCTGTAGCACCCAAGATTCTGCGGTGACGAACCTTCACCCCTCCAGGTGGAGACTGAACCTCCCTCCGACCGGTTCCTCCTTGCTAAACAGAGGGAGCGGAAGGAGGGGAAAGGAGTGAGGACGCCAAGGGGAGGGGAGCTTTTGCCCCAGAGGCTGGCTTGGGGAACTTGGCCTGGGGGGTTTGTGCTTCTGCACCGGGGGCGTGTCTTTTGCCCTGACACTTACCCTGGTTCTTATTCTACCTTCTTTGGTGACAAAAGGGCTGCTTTTTCTGTCCCATCCGGTACATATAGCGTACATCCCGAAGGAAGCGTCCATGCTCCTGCAGCCCTGTGATAATATCTTTGGCATTGCCGCCAAAGAGGATGGAACCCTTGAAAGGGGCGTCCAAAAGGGAGGACTGGATGTCTTGTGCCAGACCTGCTATCCGTAGCCAAGAAAGGCGGCGCAGGCAGATCCCCATGACTGCCACTCTAGCCACTGAGTCACACGTTGCACGCAGTGCATAACGGCAAGAGGACTTTCCCATCCTGACCTTGTCCAGAAGCTTTTTCGTAAGGGTTTCATCCTGGACCTCCAGGAGGTCCCTTTCCAGTTCTGAAAGAGATGCCTTCTGGAAAGCAACCATGTGAGAGACATAGTTGAGGGACCGAATGGCACAAGAGGAAGAAGAGTAAATCTTCTGGCCAAACTGGTCCAACTGATGAGAGTCCTTGTCCGGAGGTGAAAAGCTCAGATGTTTCGGTTGAGCTGACCGGTCGTGAGTGGCTGTGATCACCATAGAGTCAGCCTTTGGATGGGTGGTGAGGTGCTGAATCCCTTCTGGGGGATAATAAGTACGATCCGCCTTTCTGGAGACCACCGGGATGGAGGATGAGGATGGCTGCTGCCATACCGTGGTCACCAGATCCTCATGAGGGCCCGTCCATGGGGGGATGGGGATGGCATCCGAAGTAGTTAAATCCAGGTGTTCCGCCAGTCTCTTACGCTATGGATCCACCCTTTTGAAGGTCAGCTCCAGCTGCCTGGATGGTGTAAAAGCCTTCAAGGGAGGGTCCTCTGAGGAGATTTTGGGACTCCTTGGGAGGTACCTCAATGGGTGATCTGGGTTCCTAAGCTCGAATCAGAATCTGGGTCGGAGGGTTTAGAACCGCTGGGATGGAAGGATCCACCCCAGAAGATCCCACTATAAGAGCACCCGATGCCCTTCCAGAGGGAGGCGGGGGGGGGGGAGGCCCTGGGTAAGGAAATATCCCCCACTTACTACCTGATCTCCATGAGGAGTTAGTTTCTGGCATCTTGCCACCACGGGGGAGGGGGGGCGACTTGCGGTCAGGCACCAGAGGTAGTGGAGGGGAGGCTGAAAGCCCAGGTAGCCTGGGTACTGAGGGTATTGCCATAAGGGGTACTGATAGCCTGGCAATGCTTGAGAATAGTAGAAGCACACAGGGTATCCCGGCATCGGGGGCACATGGCCTGGCGTCGGGTACTGAGGAGCTGACGGTGGGCCACCCGGTGGTGGGACATGGGATTCTGGTCCCGGGAACCTGCCTAAAGGATCTGGGCCTACCAGGGGAGGTGCCAAAGCGCCACTAAGTGGCGTGGGATCCGGAAGGGCCCCTGAAGGTCCCGAGGGAGGAGGCTCCATACACGGATCCCATGCCAGCAACGGACTTCTGTCCGGGGGCAACGAAAGACCTGGCGAAGGGGGAAGTTCTGGGAGGGACCCCAACGAAAGTTCAACTTTCGATCCTGTCAGAGGGGGAAGCGCAGGATCGGGTGGCGAATCCCTGGGGCGAAGAACCCGGTAGGATGACGAGTCACTCTGCCGCTCACTTTGTCCGATGTCGGGGGCCAAGCTGGAGCCCGACGGGAGAGTGGAAGTGTCAGGGCGGGCGACGGAGGAGCCGTCATCTGACTGATCAGATCTGACCGGGCTAGTGGAGGTCAGGAGACCGCCGCCAGACTGACCGGCCGAAGCCACGCACCCTTCGACGGAGTCGAGGGGTGACTTATCACCTAAGCAGTGAGGTGACTGCACAGCCACCTCCAGAGAGGCGACCCCACGGCTGCCCGCTCACCTCGGCAGGAAGGGGAGAAGGTGCCCGGCCCAAAGAGGTGGATGGGGTATCAGAAAGAGTACTCACAGTTTTTGGAGGCCTCCCACATGGCGACAGACTCCTGTCCCGGTGCTTCTCCTTACTCTTCTTTTTTCTTGGGGCCGGCGATGATGACCTTTCCCACAATTCCTGGAGCTCCTTTTCGATCGACACCAGTCGTCAGGTCAGGAGGTGGGCCTCGAGGGTCCGCTTGCGCCTGGTCCTAGTCACCTGGTTGAAGGCCTGGCAGATGGGGCACTCCTCGGTGTTGTGCTTAGAACCTAGGCACAAGAGGCAGCGGGAATGGTCATCCCCCTGCGGGATTTGGGCTCCGCTCTTCGAGCACTTCTTCTTCTTTGGTTGAGAAGACATCAATCGTCGAAAAATCGAATGAAAAGTATTTATGAGGCAAAGAAAACTTTGACTAACGTGCAGGCATTTGATCACTGTTCCACTCGTGGCCAACGAATTGAGGTGATGGCGGGAAAGAACTGAAGGGCGGGCACGGAACCGCCCCTTTTATAGTCGGGCTGACATCATGTCACCTGACGTCAGGGGCAGTCCCTGCTGATGATTGCTATCTACAAGTCTGCCGTTGGAACCTGATACCAGGTGGCGCAGTCCTATATGTGAAGACCTACTGCAGGAACCCTCTTGAAGTAACATCAGTAGATCTTCAAGAAGAGCTCTTGCAGCAGGTTACACCATAAGGACTGAAGTCGGGAGGCGCCAGGACCCAACGGAAAACTTCTAGCTAGCAGTATACAGCAGAGGACCACCCCCTGATGTCAACCTGCTCCTGATGTCGGCAAATGGTATAAAAGGGGCGGTCCACCAGCCCAACCTCAGTTCTCCCGTTGGAGACACCGGAAAAACATAGAAATGGAGAACCGAGTAGGTTCCTCCAAAACGAGGAAAAGTATAACAGTCTGTGGGAGACGAAAAATAAACAAGATGGTCAGTAGTCTGATACTGTGTTCTCTCAGACACAACCTTTCGAAGAAAATGAGGATTAGTACATAATGTGACCCTATCCTTGTGAAAAATAAGAGGATGGTCTTTAACCACCTGCATCTCTGAAATACATCTTGCCAACATCATATCCAATAGGAAAGTACAGTTATGTAAGAACTTACTGTAACAGTAGATCTTCAAGAGGAGTCCCAAGCAGTAACAGGACCAACCCCCAAAAGATGGGAGGAGGCAAAAGTCGGCTGGAAAACCTCATGACAGAAGGCCCTGTAGGACAGCAAGGCCGAAGCCTGTCCTGCGATGAGAGGCAATATTCTAGATTGTAATGCTGAAAGAAAGTGTGCACAGAACTCCCAAGTGTCAGCTGCGCAGATATCAGCAGCAGACACATTCTTTATCAAGGCAAAAGAAGCAGCCATATCCCTGGTAGAATGGCCTTTGACCGGTCCTGGCAAAGGCTTGTCATATTTTTGGTAACAATGAATAATACAGTTAACTAGCCATTTGGACTAAATCTGCTTCGAGACTCATCCCACACCGGGATTGGACTTACACCTTAAACGCTGGCATCCGAGTGCAGTATTAGTGGGGTGCTGTACTGCTGTGGTGTGCTGTCCTTCAGATGAGACATTAAACCAAAGTCCCTTCTACCCATCCTGGTGCTGTCCAGGTGGAAGTAAAAGAACCGAGGGCACTTTTCACAAAAGAGTAGGGGACATTCCCGGTGTCCTGGCCAACATTCCCCTTCCCATAAACCGGTTCATGCAATTGTCCAGGCTGTGTGTGGGTGCTGATGTGTGATATGGCCGCCACTACACATTCAGTCACTTCACTACCAGTCTAGCATTGCTTGTAAAGCGCTTTGGGATACACTGTGTATGAAAAGTGCTATATAAATGCTGATTCTTCTTCAAGTCCTCGGGGCGAAAGAAACAACTGTTCTGACTTACGGACAGCGCAAGTGCGATCTAAATGGTAACAAAGCATTCAGTGAACGTCAAGAGTATGCAGCAGAGCTTCCTCTTGATTAGAAAACTCTGGATAGTAAACAGGTAAATGGATGTCCTGATTCAGTGTAAAACTCGGACACCACCTTAGGCAAAAACTTAGGATTCGTGCGCAAAGACACCCGGTCCTTGTGGAAAACTAAATAAGGCTTTTTATACATCAAGGCCTGAAGCTCAGAAATCCTTCGAACAGAAGTAATGGCAACTAAAAATAACGCTGTCCACGATATAAAGCGTAGCTCGCAACTTGTGGCCAGTTTGAAGGGAGGCAGCGTACATTTTTCAAAAAGAAATAAAAAATCTCTTGGCGGGACAAGGTTCCTGATGGGGAAGATCCAGCTGGGCAAGACTTGCCCTCTACAGGTGCATGATATGCAGAAATAGCAGATAAGTGCACCTTAATGGAGGAATAGCTTAACCCTGAATCTGATAGAGAAAAGAGGTTTTCCAAAACAGAGTTCACTGGGCATGTGAACAGATCAAGATGGTGAACAGAAGCCCAAAGGCAGAACCGCTTCCACTTCATTGAATAAGCAGTGCTGGTGGAAGGCTTTCTAGGAGTCAACAATACTTCAGCCACTCTGGTGGAAACCCCCAAATGAGTCATGGCTAGGTCTGCAGGAGCTGTGCATGCAGGTGCAATGACTTGAGGTCCGGATGGACCAGGGTACCCTGCTCCTGGGACAGCAAGCTGGAGCTTAGGGGCAGGGGAATCAGGGTTCCACTGCCAGCTGCTGGAGTAGTGGGAACCAAATTTGACATGGCCAGTAAGGAGCTATCAGAATCATCCCTGCTCCTTCCAATTGCAACTTGAGAAGAACTCTGTGCAATAATGGGAAGGCATAGAGAAACCTCCCTGTCCAAGAGAGGGACAATGCATCTCGCCAGAAAATACCAGACTCTGGATCTAGTGAGCAAAAACTAGGCAGTCTGGCGTTGAGCAGGGACACGAAGAGGTCTAACTCGGGCCAGCCCCACCTATTGAACAGCTCTTCGGCCACAGATTGGAGGAGTTCCCATTCATGTACCCTGGACTGAGACCGGCTTAAGCTGTTGGCCAAGGTGTTCTATACGCCTGAGACATGCACGTCAATGAGTTCCAGATGATGTTCGATGGCCCAGTATCAGACTCTCATGGCCTTCCTGCATAGGGGGTAGGAATGAACCCCCGCTTGTTTATGTAGAAGACCATAGACATGTCCATTTGAATAAGTAGAGAACCTGGGAGCAGATTCGTCTGGAAAGCCCTGAAGGGCATAAAGAATCTCCTACATTTCCAAAATGTTGATATGGAGATGCTCCTCCGGGAGACCCAAGTGCCTTGGGTCTGATGGTCTGCCAGATGAGCACCCCAGCCCAGGCCAGATGCGTCCATTATCAGGATCTGGGAAGGAGACTGCTGCTGAAAGTGGACGCCTGGGGAAAGATTGAAGGGGTCCAACCACCAGGCCTGAGTTTGGCGCACTGGAGTGGAGACCATCACCAGCTGCTCTAACTCGTCTGAGCATTGCTCCCACAGGACTCACAGAGTCCACTGGGAAACCCTCATGTACAGGCATGCAAGAGGGACTGTCATGATGGCTGCTGCCATGTGCCCTAGCAGTCGCAGGAAGACTCTAGCTGGGACCTGGCGTGCCAAGGAAACCACGCGAGCCTGTTACTGAAGGCGTTCTGCTCTGTCTGGGGGAAGAAAGGCCTTGCCTTCGGCAGTGTCCAGAATTGCCCTGATGCACTACAGCCTTTGGCTGTGTCATGGGGAGGACTTTGGGAGGTTGAGGGTTATACCTAAGTTCCAAAACAAAGTAAAAGTGTCCTCCATAGTGCTGAGCAGCTGATCCCTGGAAGGAGCTGCCAGGAGTCAATCGTCCAGGTAGGAAAAGACATAATGACCCTTTCTTCTTAGAGCCGCAGCCACTACTGCCAGGCACTTTGTAAAGACTCATGGAGCCAAGGACAGGTCAAATGGCAGGGCGCAAATTTGATAAGGGCTGCCCTGAAAGCGGAAACGAAGGAACCTCTGATGGGGCTGAAAGACCAAGATGTGGAGGTACACATCCTGCATATCCAGGGAGCACAGCCAATCCCCGCCCCCGATGAACGGGGGGGGGGAGCAGGCCTGGGAGGGTGACCATCCAGAACTGTTTGTACTTTATGCACTTGTTCAGGTGGCTAAGATCCAGGACGGGCGTAAGTTCTCTGTCTTCTTTGGGACCAGAAAAAAATGGGAATAAAATCCTTTCCCCCTCTGAGATGGAGGAACTGGCTCTATGGCCTGTTTCCGCAAGGGCGCCTGGATCTCTTCCTGGATAAGGTAGAGGTGTGATGAAGGGTAATGGGAGTTTACAGGAGGATTGTCTGGAGGCATCTCCATGAACTCTAGGACATGTCCTTTCTCTATCAAATGAAGAACCCACTGATCCATCGTGATTCTTTGCCATCCCCCTAGATAAAGAAAAAAGTGACCCCCAGAGATTCTACTGGTGGAGGGGGGTCGGGTAAGGAGTCAGGCCGAGAGGCCTGGGAGATTCTGGGGGCTCTGTGACCTGAACCTCCAGAGGCCTGAGCAGTGGTCTTACACTTAAATGCCCCTCTTTTGCTGGCCTCAGGACCGTTGTCTGGACAACCTACGAAATGGCTGGTGACAGTTCGGCTTTTGATTAGATCTGTACATGATGTGTACAGATCTGACAGCCTTTCCCCGACTCCTGGAGATTAGTGATGATCTTCTCAGAGTCCTCACCAAAAAGGATAGAGCCCTTAAAAGGGGCGTCCAGAATTTTCGCTTGGATGTCCAGAGTTAATCCTAAGTTGCGGAGGCAAATTCCTGAGGCTGCTGCCCTAGCTGCAGCATCTGCCATGTCATTTGAGGAACACAAGACATGGGTGCCCATGTCAGATCCTGATTTTAAAATATGTAGCACTTCAGCCTTCTGGGGACTATCCTGCTGAGTCTGGACCAGTTCCATGGCCTTTTCCCACAGGGCGTTCTGGTACTGGACCATGTGGGCCAAAATGTTTAGAGAGCAGATGGCACATGTGGCTGAGGCATACACTTTTCTGCCAAGCTGGTCAACCTGCTTGGAGTCCTTGTCCGGAGGTTGGGTACTCAGGTGACTTGGCCTCTTGGACCAATCATGAGCTGCCATGATGACTACAGCAACTGGCTGCTTCCCAAAACAGGGTTAATCCCTGCGAGCGTTATAAAGGTGGTCAGCCTTTCTGGAAAAAGCAGGAGTGGAAGACGGGTGTTTTCATGCTGACTTGGTAATGTCCATAAAGGTGTCCACCTGAGGAGGAACCACCATGGACTTCGGATCCTTCTGATGGAGAAAAACAGCCAAGTGGTGTCTTTCAGGGTCCAAATCTGCCGTATCCCAGCCCATATTTGACTGGATGTGCCACATAAACTCCATAAAGATCAGGTCATCTGGAGGTAACCTAGGGGTGTTTTTTGGGTCCGCAGGAGAGGGAGACAATCCCGCTTCAGATGACACCGAGGGGGAGAAAAAGCTGCGTCCTGACTCCCCAGAGGAGGATGACCTTGAAGTCAAATGCCGGTGCCTACGACCATGAGACCGACGTCTGTGCCTGTCCGAGGATCTAGAAGACGAGTGACGATGCTTCCTCCCATGATGCTTGGAATGACTCCTGTCCATATCATCCAGTTGCAGGGTAGATTCCTTGGGCTGCAGAGAAGGCTTTCAAGGAGCAGCCAGAGACGGGACCCTCGAAGGAGTAGAATTCTTAGAAGGGGGTGCCAGCTGCAGAAGCAGGTTGCCCTTGACCACATTCCACCAGGAGGTGAAAAGGGCCGTCAGATCCAGCAGAAGGTTCTATGGAGTAGGAGGGTTATCCAGCATCGGTTGGGGGATGTTAGATGGTCTCGGCATCGGTCCCCCCTGAGGCAGCAACCCGGGTGTTGGGTCCTGCAGAGTCAGGTTGACCAGTGTCAGCCCAACTGGCATCAGGGTATCTGGCATTGGCTGGTGGGTGTTGTCATGTCCGACAGTGAGCCCTCTGGCATCGGGTGATCAGCAGTACTCAAATCCACTGGTGACGCAGGGTGATCCGGTAACAATGGGATAGGAGTCACCAGGAGCGACACCGGGGGCGCCGGCGTCGACTGCACAGGCATGGATTGGTGCCAGTCAGTGGATGCCACCGCGTCGACCTGCAGGAAGCCTGTTTAGGGGAGCTAACTCCTGAAAGGGGTAGAGGTGTCACTCTGCCGGAGGAGGCAGATGCATGCCCCCGACGCTGCTGGGAAGCATCGGCCGAGCCTGAAGCTGACTTAGCAGATACTGAGGCCTGGTGGATGATGGGTAAGGACCCGCCGCCTGAGAAAGACCCAACCGAGCCACCTAACTGCTGTCCTGAAGGCTAGTGAAAGGGCCAGAGCAAAAGGGGCTGGGAGATGGAGAAAGTCCCCAATCCCGATGAACCAGGGGTTGTATACAGACCCCCGTCTCAGGGGGAGGAAATGGACAAGGAAATGATAGAAGGCTTCCTTGGGATGGCAGAGAAAGGGGAGATATTGCTGATGGGGACCTGAATATGCCAGATGTTGACTGGAGCACCTTTGCTGCAGCCACATCCAAGAGCAGGGCCATTCTCGATGCCTTACAGGGGCATGCCTCAGACAGCTAGTTTTGGAACCCACTCAAGAGAGAGCAATCTTAGACCTGGTACTCTCAAATGGGTACGGAGAGAGGATCTCTGATCTTGAAGTGGGTAGCCATCTGGGAACAAGCGACTACCAAACAGTGTGCTTCACGATAAACTTAGCTGTAGAGTCAAGCCACACAAAAGTGAAGGTACTGGACTTCAGGAGGGCTGATTTGTCAAATGGGTGAGTGCCTCAGAAAAGCACCAGCAAACAGGCAAGAAGGTGGAGTGGAGCAACAATGGGGAAACATCAAAACTGCCATCACAGAGGCAACAAACCTTGTGTGAAGCAAACAAATCAAACGAAAGAAAACCCACTATGGTTCTCAAAAGAAGTGGCAGGAAGGTAAGGGAGAAAAGATAGCATTCAGGAAGTATAAGGAAACACAGAAGGAGCAGGACAGAGAACTGTACCAGTTGAAACAGAAGGAAGCAGTTAAGGCAGTCAGCATAGCAAAGGCCCAAACCGAGGAAAAGATAGCCAACTCGGTTAAGAAGGGGGATAAAACCTTTTATAGGTACGTTAGGGAGCAAAGAAAGACTAAGGCAGGGATACTGAGGCTGAACAAAGAGGAAGGTGGTTGGGCAGAGAGCGACAGTGAAAAAGCAGGGATACTGAACGAATACTTCTGCTCAGTATTCACAATGGAAAAGCAGGAGGAAATACCTAATCCGGTCAATAGAAGCACTCTGGAGAGGAGGCCTGATATTAGTCCTTTCACAGAAGAAAGGGTTCTGAAAGAACTCTTAAAACTGAAGGTGGATAAAGCAATAGGGCCTGATGGGATTCACCCCAGAATTCTAAAAGAACTAAGGGAAGAACTAGTAACACCACTGACTACCCTTTTTAATAAATCATGGGAGGATGGTGTGGTACCTGAGGACTGGAGGAGAGCGGATGTGATTCCCCTTCACAAAAGTGGGAGCAAGACAGAGGCAGGAAACTGCAGACCTGTCAGTTTGACCTCAGTGGTAGGGAAAATGATGGAATCACTTCTGAAGGAAAGAATTATTGGCCAGTGGAGCACAGGACCCAAGGCAGCATGGATTCACAGCGGGAAGGTCATGTCAGACAAATCTAATTGATTTCTTTGACTGGGTGACCAAAGTAGTGGATCAGGGAGGGGCTGTGGACATGGCCTACCTAGATTTTAGCAAGGCATCTGACACAGTCCCGCACAAAAGACTAATAAACCAATTAGCCAGCCTGGGAGTGGGTCCCAGGGTGGTAGCCTGGGTAAAACACTGGTTGGACAACAGGACACAGCAGGTAATAGTAAATGGAGTCCACAGTGAAGAAAGGAGGGTTACTAGTGGGGTACCGCGAGGTTCAGTACTGGGCAGGTCCTTTTAATGTCTTTATAAGTGACATTATGGAGGTACTGAAGGGAAAGTATGTCTCGTTGCAGATGACACAAAGATCTGCAACAGGTTGATAACACAAGGTGGGGTAGAAAGAATGAAAAGGACTTGGCAAGGTTGGAGGAATGGTCAAAATGTATGGCAGCTTAGATTGAATGCAAAGAAGTGCAAGTAATGCACCTGGGAAACAAAAACCCAGGGAAGAGTACACAATGGAGGGGTGAGATACTGACAACAACAAAATGGAAAGGGACCTGGGGTAGTCACATCAGATGACGAAAGGTGGGCAAGCAAATGTGAGAAGGCAGTAAGGAGGGTTGGGGGATACTGGGATGCGAGAGAGGCATCGCCAGTAGAAAAACAGGAAGTTGTTGGCCCTCTGTACAGACAGTTGGTAAGACCACATCTGGAGTACTGTGTACAGTTCTGGGAGACCCCATCTCCAAGAAAGACATAGACAGGGTGGAGGCTGTCCAGAGGATGGCAAACCAAATGATGCAGGGTCTACATCAGAAGACATATGAAGAAAGACTAAAGATGTATAGCCTCGAGGAAAGGAGGGAGGGGGGACATGATATAAACTTTCAAATACCTCAAGGGAATCAACAAAGTCCAAGAGGGTAACATCTTTCAGAAAAGAGATGTGCACAAAACAAGGGGACAATTTGAAGCTAGAGGGGGACAGCTCACAGGTAATGTGAGGATGTATTTCTTCACAGAGAGGGTTGTGGATACATGGAACAGCCCTCCTGAGGAGGTCGTAGAGTCAAAAACAGTGGGGGAATTCAAGAATGCATGGAACAGACATAAGGCAGTTCTGGTTGGGGGTAGGAGGATGTAGGCTGTTGGTTAACTAGGATCTGCAGCTTATCTGTTAGCTAAGAAAATGGGCAGACTAGGTGGGCCAAATGGTCCTTATCTGCCGTTAAATTCTATGTTTCTAACCACCACCCGACGTCCGGATGAGGGCGGGAGGTTTCACCATGGGAAGCATGGTAGAAAAGAGGGCTACCATGGGTACCGAGTCTGATCTCCCACGGGAAGAGGACCCGGAGTCGGTCGATTTGAAATGTGGAGACCAGGAATAGGAGGAAGACTTATCCTTATGCTTTTCCCTGTGTTGATGTTTTCCATCCAACTTTTTCTCCCAGTGGGAGGACAAAGAAGTGGAGGCCCCAGAAATCGAGAAGAGGAGGAGGAGTAACTGTTGCCCTGGATTTGTTTCTCAATTGCTGCAACCTTCTTTTCAAGCAAGAAGCTTTTTAGAGCCTTCTGGCAGTGGATTCTGGTCTTCTGGTTGAATTTCAAACAGTGTTCGCAGCCTGCAAGCCTCAGTGTCGTGCTTCAGGTCTAGGCAGAAGAGGCTTAGAGTGGCCGTCCTTTGACAGGATCTGCTTGCCACAAGGATACTTGGACCGCCGCAGTTCCACTGACAAGGTCGGAGATGAAGACATGCAGAAGAATTGAATAAAAATCAACTTTTGCAGAAAATAATAAAACGCAGAAAAATGGCAGTTGACTGGAGCAGAAGGCATCCATGGAGCCAATGTGTGCGGGTCGACGATGGGAAAAGAACTGAGGTTGGTCTGGGGGACCACCCCTTTTATACCACTGGCCGATGTTGGGGGCAGTACCCCGCTGTATACTGCTAGCTAGAAGTTTTCCGTAGGGTCCTGGGGTTTCAGTCCTTGTGGTGTAACCTGCTTCAAGAGCTCCCCCTCAAAATGAGATCTGTTTTTTCCAGGAGAGGAAGTTCAGCTCACAAGTAGTGGCAGGCTCGAAGGAAGGTGCAGCTACGGTCTCTAGGACCAAATTAAAGTCCCACACTGGAACTATATCATGGACCACTGAGTGCAGTAGTCGAATACCTCTTAGGAATCTATGGCAGACCTCCATCTGGGCCACTGTCATGCATTCTGTGAGGGTATGAAAAGCCAACACTGCAGCTAAGTGGACCTTAACAAAGGAATACCACAGTCCCAAGTTCTCACAGGACAAGAGGTAGTGTAGCACAGTAGTGATCCAGAGCACAGTCAGTACATCAAACTAAAATATTCCCATTTTTGTGAGTCTATGCACTGAGAGTATGTCTTTCTAGCCACCAGTAGAACATCAGCAACCATAGGGGGGAGACCCTGAAGCAGGAGAGCTCTATGTCCTCAGGAGCCAGATGTGGAGATGCAGGGACTGCAGATCCAAGTGCAACACAGCACCCTGCTCCTGTGTCAGAAGTCCTGCTTGCAGGGGGAGCAGGATGGTGGGTTTTTTTGCCAGTTACTGAAGCAGAGGAAACCAAATTCATCTGGGCCAGTTAGGGGCCACCAGAATTAAGAGGCCTGCTCAGCTCATACCTTGACCAGAGCTCTCTGTGTTACTGGGAACTGAGGGAAAGCATACAGAAACCTCCCTTTCAGGAAATGGACAGTGCATCTTGTCAGAAGACTCCAGGTCCTGGAGCGAGCAAGCAGAAACGTGGCAGTTTTCCTTGTATGGATACGCAAACAGGTCCATGTCTAGACTACACAATTTTTCAGAAAGGTCGCTCATGATGGAGACTGAGAGTTCCCATTTGTGGTACAGTGCAGGGATCAACTGAGGTGCCAGTGCGTTCAGGGTACTGGGCAAGGACACTGCTGACAGAAATAATGTTGCATTACACAGCCCAGTGCCAGACTCTCATTGTCTCTCTGCAGAGTGTATGAATGCATTATGCCATGTCAGCTGCTGTAGTACATCACCGAAATATGATCTGTACAGATCAGCAGCTGTTCCCCGGAAGGAGGGTGGTGAAGGCCTGTACGCCACACAGAACAGTCTTCATCTCTAGAATGTTGCTGTGCACACCAGTATCCAGAGGGGTCCATTTCCCCTGAGTTCTAAAGGGACCCAGATGTGTACCCCATCTTGAACCAGAGGCATCCGTGGTCATCACCAGGAGGGGGGATGACCTGAGGAATAGGGATCCCATCTCTAGTTTGGAGTGGTCCAAGCACCAGAGCAGGGAGGGAGGGATGGAGTGGAGGGGTCACTTGTATGAGATACTGCAACTTGTCTGAACACTGGGCCCACTGGGCCCTGAGGAACCACTGAGGTATCCTCATGTGGAGACAAGCTAGTGGGAAAGTCAATATGACAGCTGCCATTAGGTCGATTAACCTTAGAAGGCATCTGGCTGAGACACAGTTGCTGGATTATACCAGCTGTGCCTTGGCCACCAGTGCTGTAGCATGGTGGGAGAGCAGAAATGCCCTTCCCAGTCCTCTGTCCAGAACTTCCACTACATATTGAAGCCTCTGGCAAGGGGTAAGGATCGACTTCTGTTTATTGACCAGCCTACCCAGTTGGTTGAACAACTGTCGAGTATGAACTAGTGCGTAGGCTTCACAAGATGGGGCTTTCGGCAGCTAGTCATCTATGTGAGAAACACTGACATAGAGTTTGACTGTAGATAAGGACCACTTGGCCCACCTAGTCTGCCCATTTTCCCTACCTACTATAACACTGCATACCTTATTTTTCCATATTTTCCTTTTTCCTCCCCGGGCAGGCTGGCAGCTGTATCAGCCCATCCCTCACTGGCACCGCAGTCATCCCAAGTCTCTGACCTCCTTCATCTCCAAGACTGGGCAGGCCTGCCAGTGCTAGCAGGGAGGCTTCATTGAGCCTCAAACCCCCAGTTTTTCTATCAGTTTTCTCCCCATACTTCCCCGAAGCTCCCAGTGCAAGGTTGTGCATGTGCGTGGAGGTGCGCTTATACACCTTGGCCTGAACTGACCCTGCTCCTCCCACCTGGCCTACCACCTAGCCCCCCTGATGACCGCACTACCATCATGCCTCTACACAGTGATGGTTAAAGGCCAGGAAAAGACAGCTGCCTGGCAGCCACTTGATCCGCACCCCCTGCCGACCGCAGCCCGGCAGGTTTGTCACAAACACGGGTCACCAGTGTGGCAGGAGATAAGGTGCCAGCACTCAGCCCTCCACACCACAGGGCCGGTTGTAGACCCTACTTGATCTCTGGCTTTATCTCCCCCCTTCCCTACCATTAAGGTTCCCTTTTGCCTATGCCTTCTTGAATCCCACTACAGTTTTAGCCCACATCACCTCTGCGGGAGGCTGTTCCAGGCATCCACCACTCTTTCTTCGAAGAAGTACTCCCTTACAACTCCCCTGAGTCTACCCCCCCCAGCTTCATAGCATGACCCATTGTTCTTGAGTATCTTTTACTCTGAAAAAGGCTTCCTTATTGAACCTTATTTATACCCTTGAGGTATTTGAAAGTCTCTATCATATCGCCTCTCTCTCTCTCCTTTCCTCCAGAGTATACATATTGAGGTCCTTCATTCTCTCTTCATAGGGATTTTGATGCAGACCCTGCAACATTTTAGCTGCTCTCTTCTGGACCACCTCAACTCTGTCTATGTCCTTCATAAAATGCAGTCTCCAGAACTGGACACAGTACTCTAGGTGAGGCCTTACCAGTGATTTATACAGCAGTATCACCACCTCCCTCTTTTTGCTGGTGATACTACTCCTCCTTATGCACCCTGGCATCCCACTGGTTCTCTCAACTGCCTTGTCACACTGTTTGGCCACTTTTAAGTAATCAGATTTGATTACCCTCAGGTTTCTTTCCTGTTTGGTGGTCACCAGTACTACTCCCCTCATTTTATACTCTGCCCCCGTGTTTCTGCACCCCCAGTGCATGATTCTGCACTTCTTTGCACTGAAATTTAGTAGCCACACTCTTGACCACTCCTCAGTCTTTCATAGATCCCATTTCATTTATTCCACATACCCCAGAGTGTCAACCCTATTGCAGATCGAGGTGTCATCAACAAAAAGGCATACCTTCCCTTCTAGTCCCTCTGCAATATCGCTAATAAAGACATTAAAGAGGACCGGTCTCAGTAATGATCCTTGTGGCACCCCACTGGTCACCCTCTCTCCCTTCCTTGGAGTGAACTCAGTTTACCACCACCCTCTGTCTCCTATCCCCCAACCAATTTCTTATCCAGTTAACCATCTTTGGACCCACTCCTAGGCCACCCAGCATAATTATGAGTCTCCTATGTGAAACGGTGTTGAAGGCCTTACTGAAATCTAGGTAGGCCACATTCACTGCTTTGCCCTGATGCACTTCCCTGGTCAAACAGTCAATGAAATCTATCAGATTTGTTTGACATGACCTCCCTCTTGTGAATCCATGCTGCTTCGGATCTTGTAAGCCACTGGATCCATTAATTTCCTCACCACAAAGTCAGGCTGACTGGTTTGTATTTGCCAGCCTCCTCTTTGCTACCACTTTTGGTGAAGTGGGACTACATCTGCCCTCCTCCAGTGCCACTCCTGACTCCAGTGAGTGGTTGTACATGATTGTCAGAGGTGCAACTGGCACCTCTCTGAGCTCCCTCAATATCCATGGATTTATTCCATCTGGCCCCATTGCCTTGTCCACTTTCAAATTTTCAAGTTCCTTTAGGACCCTCTCTCCACTGTAAATGGACTAGTATCCACCTCCCTACCATCGATACCTCTGACACTTATCTGTGAACCCTCACCTTCCCCTTCCTCTGTGAACACTGAACAAAAGTATCTGTTCAGGATGTCTGTGTTTTCCTGGTCCCCTTCCACACATCCCCCCCTTCCCTCCTTAGTCTTATGATCCCTCCTTTGGTCTTTCTCCTTTCACTTACATACCTGAAAAATGTCCCCATTTTATACTACCTGTGCTGTTTTCTCCTCCATTTATGTCTTTGCACTCCTAACTGCTTTCCCTATCTCCCACTGCTTCTCCTGATATGCTGCCCTATCCTCCTCCCTCTGTCCCCTTATACCTCTTGAATGCTTATTTTTTTTGCCTTTACCTTCCAAGCCACCTCTTTTGAGAACCATGGTAGTCTCTTTTCTTCTTGCTTTTGCTTATCTGCCTGATGCAGACTGCCCTCATTATCCCCGCTTTTAGTTTCGTCCACTGTTCCTCCACTCCACCCAAGTCATCCCCCCCCCCCGCCATGACATCCCTGAGACATTCCTCCATCTTTGTAAAATCAGCCTTCCTGAAGTCCAGGACCCTCACCTTTGTGTGGTTCGCTTCTGTGACAGGTCTTATATTAAACCACACCTATGGTGATCAGTGGACAACAGGTGGCCGCTCACGATGACTTCTGCAACACTGTCCCCATTTGTGAATACAAGGTCCAAAATTGCTCCCTCATGAGTGGGCACCCCCACAAGTTTCCTGAGGAATGCTCTCTGCACTAAGTCCAGGATGTCCCTACTCCTAGCTGAAGCTGGGATGCTCCAAGCTACATATGGCAGATTGAAGTCCCCTACCAGTAGCACCTCCCCCTTATTTGCCATCTTTTGGATAGCTTCCATCAGAATCTTATCCACCCCCCCCCACCCCAGTGTGGGAGTTCTGTAGATCACCCAGTGCAAACAGCAGCTTCATTCCATGTCTCTAGGGTGACCCACAGTACCTCCTCTGCACCCAGTGTTCCCTGTATCTCTGTTGCTTTTATGCTATCCCTCACATAAAGTGCCACTCCTCCCCCTTTCTTACCCACCTTGTCCTTCCTGAACAGTACAACCTGATATGGCTATGTCACAGTGATGGTTCTCTTTGCACCATGACTCAGTAATGGTGACAATGTCCAGATCAGCTTGTGCCATAATGGCCACTAGGTCTGGGATTTTATTTCCCAGACTTCGAGCATCTGCACATATGGCCTTTCAAATTCTGCTACCACCCTGCTTGTCATCCCCCATTTCCCTTTTCTCCTAACCCCTCTGCCCTCATTCCCATCCCTCTTCATTGCTACCATTTTGTTTTTCTTGTTATTTAGATATCCTTGGGGATTTCCCTCCATTAGGGTACTCCCTATTGTCTACTCCAGCTAACCCCAGTAAGACAAGACAAAGGGACCCTCCCTGCAGAGAACAGTGGACACTGCAGCAAAAACTTTGGTAAATACATGCAGTACAGAGTATAACCAAAGGGCAAGACATGAAACTGGTAGTACAAGCCCTGCAGCATGAACGCAGGTATTTTCTGTGTGACCTGCGGATCTTGATATGAAAGTATGCATTATACAAGTCTAAAGCAACCATCACATCCCCTTTTAGTAAGGGGGGAGGCGGGACTGTGGAGAGACCATTCAAAACCTTTTGTATTTGATGAACACATTCAGTCCTTGAAGTTATAATATGGGCCTAAGATCCCCAGTCCAGTTTGGGACCAGAAAATACTGGGAATTGTAGCCCTGGTTCTATTCTGAAACTGGGACAAGATTCACAGCCCTCCTGTGGAGGAGGGTTTGAACCTCCTCCTGCAGGAAGGCAAGATGTCCCAGAATATATATTTTTGTTAATGGGGGAGGGGTTCACTGGAGGAACAGTAAGGAGCTCTTGGGCATGTCCTTGCTGAACCACCTACAGGACCTGGGCATCTGTAGTTATCTCTCTCTACTTTTGCAGGGTGAGGGAGATTCGCCTCCCACCTAGACTTTCTGAGGTACTGTGGCTGGAGAAAGGGGAGTCAGAAAGCACCGGGGGGGGTGGCGGGGTGCTAGTACTGGTCTGACCATTTGTAAGTCTGGCTCGGGCACCAGGAGGAGGGCTTGCAGCTTTGGAAGAGGAAGACTGAGGTCTCTGGGAACCATGCACCGGCCCTCTTAAATATCCATGTCCTGAAAGGGTATAGGGTCTGCAAAAAGAACCTCAACCCCTTCCACAGAGTTTTGGCTTCAAAGTATGTAGGGACCTTGAAGTCGTTTTTGAGGACTGTAAATCCCTCAAGACATTTTCTACATCTTTGTCATAAAATCGCTTTTCTCTAAAGGCAGCATTTAGCACAGACTGTTGTACATCAGAGGCAAAACTAGCCACACTTAGCCAAGAGTGCATGCAGAGGCAAGGCAGACCCGAGGAGGTGCTTTCCAGCTTCCTGTCCTTTACCAATAGTCTACTAGGTCAATATCTTGTCCTGGCTCACTGGTATTTTATCAGCCAGGGAGGCCATAGTCTTCCACAGGCAATTATGACATTTTATCATGTAAGCCTGATAATTTGCAGTCCATAGGAGGAGGGAAGAAGAAGCCAATGTTCTCTTCCTCATCATAATCTGCTTCCTTGACTTCTTGTCTGAAGGAAGAAAACTCATGTGCTCAGGTGCCTTTGATCCATCTTGCAGCCACTGTCGTCACTGAATTTGTTTCAGGCTGTGACGAATAACAAGGCTTTGCTGTGGAGGCTGGATATTGTTTATCAGCCTTTCTCAGGTCTGCTGGCAGTTCAGCTTGCCTTTGTCAGGCAGCCAAGGTAGTATCTTCAAATGCTGAATACAGAGGAGGAATGATAACTGTAGGGGAGGCAGAGACCTCCAAGAACTCAAAGATTGCTCCTAGGGGGAACCTCCTTTGCTTGAAACCCCAGTTTAGCCTATATCTGTTAACAAAAGACCTGAAATGAGGCATCCTCAGGTAGAGACATAGGAGTGATTCACACTCTCCTCCAAGCAGGATGAAAGAGTAGAGCTTGAGCCTGCTACAGCAACTGCTTCCTCTTCTTCATCCATAGCCTCCTCCTCCTCTTCCATATTTTCTGGATTATATTCCAGTTCATCCGTCTACTGTCCTCGATTAAGGTTCAATGAGATGAGGAGATAATAGAGGAGAAGCAGTCAATGGATGTCCCATCAACGGAGGTAGTTCTGGGCCTGGCACAATGGTAGGGATCAAGAACTGAAATGTCAATCGTAAGGTAGATGATGGCACAGCTGAGGGCACTGAAAGAGGCAGCAACAGTGGCAGCAGTAGGCACTGAAAGAGCTCTGACACTGTCTGATAAAAGAGCTGTGTGCTGACATGGAACCATCAATGGGACTGTGCCCGTAGCTGGTATCGGTTGCGAATCCCCCCACGGGAGAGGCAAACCAGTGACTTTGGTGTCTGAGCGACGGTCGGAGGGGCGGCACACACATGGCCGTATTCTGGGACCTGTAATTTTCAACTGACTTACAGTGGTGATTGCGCAAAAGTATACCAGTAGCGCAGTATACCAATACCGCGCAAATGCAGTACCCATTGAATAACATATATACCGCTACCACGCAATGACGCACGGTTAACAGTATACTTTTACGCGATCACCACTGTACCTCTTTTTAGAATTGATCAGGAATGGTCTGGGGAAGCGGCCTTTTCTTTATATGTTTCTTTCTGAGAGTGGCGTTTTTTCTCCACCAGCTTAGAGTATTTATCCTTTTTCTTAAATGAGTCAGCAACAGACACTGTAAACCTCAGGGAATGAAGGGTCGAGAGCAAACTGGAAACAGATGCGGCTGACGATGGTGAAGCCGTCTCTGACACAACCTGTTTCTCCATTTCTTTCGGCTTTATATGAACTTCTAAAAGCCTTCGTGCAAAGTCTCATGGGTTCCCTGATTAAAGCCCTGATAAACTGTGCAGGCTTTAACATTGCGGTCTTTTCCAAAGTAAGAGCTACACGTGGAGTGGGCACCATCTTTAAAAACAGTGGAACAATGGTTCGTTACTTGTTAGCAGTATAAAAGAAAAGTTTCAAATAATAAACCTGAGTCAGAATCAACAGCAAAACTTTTAAGTTCAATGGCATTTTTCAGAAGTGTTGGACTAATGAAGAGTTCACGGTGGAAGAAAGACTTGAGGTATGCTAGGGGCACCCATGTTAACTAAGTGCCCATGAGGAGTGCCGGCATGGGTGGCCCCTGTCAGAAAAACTTTCTGGTGGTCCTGACGCCAACAGCTTATAGTTCCATGATATGGCTCAATGGAGGCAGATACCCTCAGAGAAGGTAGTTCTTTATGATCATAAAAGTTGAAATACTTATTTGTTTTAAAAAATAGTAAATAATCTTATTTTGTTTAAAGTCTTCCAAAGACAAGCCACTTTATCAGTTTTTCTATAATGTGCTGCACAGCTGTGATAAATGATTTAGGGTTTAAGCTGGAAGTCTAAAATCCTATGGCATTTTTGTTAACCGACACCTACATTTTTAGCTAAATGGCAAAAACTTTTAGAACAACAAGAACCTTAAAAAAAGAAAATAGAAAAAAAAATTATTTAGTTTTGATATGTAGCCCTGGACAGAGTAACTCTAAAATCAAAGACTGCAAACTCACTGTCTTGGGAACAGTATGATCAGTTGGTACAGTAAGTGTAGTAATGCGCTCTATTAAACTATTAATCAGTACTCAAAAGTGCTGGCACACAGATGTTCCCCACAGCCTAGCCTCTCACTCGTGTCATCAGATGGCTGGCCAAAGTAGGACACTGGGAAAATTTGTTTGTGGGAATGGTGGGCTGGGGGGGTCATATGATTAACCAGTTAAAAATCTAAAGTACTATAGAGTAAGTGCACATAAAATTATTTCTCCAATTGTTTTGCTTAACAGGAACCTCATGGTCCTGCAGCATTTCTACAGGGAAACTAGAGTTCCCCTTTATAGAGACACTGTCTACCTTCCCCCGGCCTTAAATGTTCCCTAGTTTAGAAAAAGTACAGGTACGTAAGAACTTACTGTTACAGCAGATTTCGAAAGAGGCTCTTGCAGTAGGTAATTACATATAGGACTGATGCCGGCAGGCATCAGGACCCCATGGAAAAATTTCTAGCTAACAGTCTCTGGCGGGGGACCGCCCCTACGACAGGTGACCGACGCCATGCGATGTCAGTATAAAGGGGCGGTCCCCACGCCCACCTCCAGTTCTTCCCGCCAAAGGCCAAAAGGCAAGACGAGAGAGAAGCGTGATATTTCCCATCCTGGAAAGGAGCTGAAAAGCTTAGGGGATGGAGGGCGGAAGGTATTATATTGGAAGAGCCTCTCTCGAAGATCTACTGTTACGGTAAGTTCTTACGTAACTGTACTATCTTACTTCGAGAGGGCTCTTGCAGTAGGTAATTACATATAGGACTGAGTCCCAAGCAGTCTGGAACAAGAAGAAGCAAACAGGAGGAGGAAAACTACCTAAAAGTAGGCCCTCTGGCTGTGAAGGTCTTAGGAAAGAAGACCTTGCAAAACAGCCAACCCGAAGCCCGCTCTACGGCAAGAGGCAATGTCCAAACTGTAATGTTTCATAAAGGTATGGACAGAAGTCCGAGTAGTGACTGCACAGATGTCCGCCGCTGACACATTCTTGAAACAAGCAGCAGAGGAAGTGACCCTTCTGGTGGAGTGGCCTCTGACCTAACCCAGCAGGGTCTTGTTGTACTTGTCATAACAGAAAGTGATACAATGAGCCAACCATTTAGATAGGCATTGCTTAAAATAGCATTGCCCTCTCTTTTAGTAGCAAAAGAGACAAACAGCTGATCAGTCTTTCTGAGATCCTTCATCCTGGTGGTGTACTATCTCAGAATTCAGTGAACATCCAGAGTACGCAAGAGGTACTCTCTTTGATTGGAGTGCTGCGTAAAGAAAGCAGACAACTCTATGGATTGATTCGGCGTAGATTCCGCTACCTCCTTAGGAAGAAACTTAGGTTTGGTACGCAGAGCCACACGTTCCTTGTGAAAAATCTAATACGGGATTTTATACATCAGGGCCTGAAGCTCGGAAATCCTTCGAGCAGAAGTAATGACCACAAGGAAGAGAGTCTTCCACGAGAGGAACTTCAGATCTGCTGAGGCTGCCGGCTTGAAAGGAGGCAAAGTAAGCTTCTCAAGGATAAAATTCAGATCCCAAGGAGGGGCAGGAACCTGAATAGGGGGTCTCAAGTGGAGGACCCCTCTAAGGAAGGTCTTGGAGACATCCAGTTGCGCAAACGTCCTGTCCCCAAAAGGAACATGGTAAGCTGAGATGTCTGCCATGTGAACCTTCAGAGAGGCATGACTGAGACCCAGATCAAAGAGGTGTCGTAGGTAATCCAGAAGCCGCCCAACAGAGCACAAGAAAGGCTCAAAATCTATAGAAGTGGCCCAAATGGAGAACCGTTTCCATTTCATGGCATAGGTAGATCTAGTGGATGGCTACCTGGCCTCCACCAGAATCTCAGCCACCATGGGGGAAACACCAAATCGGGCTTGAGCTACGTCTGCAGGAGCCATGCGTTCAACTGAAGGGACTTAAGGCCTGAGTGGACCAGGATCTAGTGGATGGCTACCTGGCCTCCACCAGAATCTCAGCCACCATGGGGGAAACACCAAATCGGGCTTGAGCTACGTCTGCAGGAGCCATGCGTTCAACTGAAGGGACTTAAGGCCTGAGTGGACCAGGGTCCCCTGATCCTGGGTCAGCAAAGTCTGCGACAGAGGCAGAGGAAGCAGAGTTTCCTCTGAATACTGTTGTAGAAGAGAGAACCAAACTTGCCTGGGCCAGAAAGGAGCGATGAGAATCAAACAAGCTCCTTCCGAGCTGAGTTTCTGTAAGACCTTTGGAATCAAGGGGATCGAAGGGAAGGCATAGACGAATCTTCCCTTACAGTCTAGAGACAGAGCGTCTCTCCAAAAAATGCTGCACCCTGGAGCGAGCGAGCAGAAGGTGGGAAGTTTTGCGTTGAGAGGAGACACAAAGAGATCTAACTGAGGGGTTCCTCAGCGTAGAAAGATGTTGTCTGCTACCCCTTATCTAGTTCCCACTCGTGTGCGTGAGCAGACAACCGACTGAGGTGGTCTGCCAACGTGTTCTCGACCCCTGGGACGTGAATGGCCATAAGGTGAAGGTTGTGCTGCACTGCCCATTCCCAAACCCGCATCACTTCCCTGCACAGAGGGTAGGAATGAGTTCCTCCCTGTTTGTTGACGTACCGGACTACACACATGTTGTCCGTTTGGACAGCCAGATGCCCCGGAAGCAAATAAAGATGCAGAGCCTGAAGAGCATATAGCACGGCCTGAAGCTCGAGCACACTGATGTGGAGAGATTTTTCGAGCTGGGACCAGGAGCCCTGGGTCCTGTGAGGCCCAAGATGGGCTCCCAAGCCTTCTCCTGAGGCGTCTGTGGTCAGCGTCTGGGAGGGGGGAGAAAGACAGAAGTGAACTCCCGGCAAAGGTTCTCCTGAACCGCCAACCATAGCAAGTCCTGAGCCACAGGGTTGGAGACCAGAACTAGTGGATCTAGGTCGTCCACCAGCTGATCCCATTGAGACCGAAGCGTCCACTGAGAGATTCTCATGTGGAGCCGAGCATGAGGGACTGTCAGAATAGCAGCCGCCATGAGGCCAAAGAGGCAAAGGACTGACCTGGCACTGACCTGCCTGCAGCTGGACAGCAGGTTGACCTGAGTTTGGATTGAGGCTGCCCTGTCCAGTGGCAGAAAAGCCATGCTGGAGGTCGTGTCCAGGATTGCCCCGACAAACTGGAGCCTCTGGGACGGGATCAGGTGGTTTTGGCCTGGTTGACAGTAACACCCAGGCAGCCAAAAACCTGCAGTTTAAGGGAAAATAAGCACAGGAGTTCCTCCCTGGATGAGGCCGCCAGTAGCCAATAGTCCAGGTACGGGAAAACCTGCACCCCTTGGGTACGCAGGTAGGCCGCTACCACTGAAAGGAATTTGGTAAAAACCCGGGGCACCGAGGAAAAACCAAATGGGAGGGCCTTGAACTGTAGTGGTCCCCCTGAAAAGCAAAAGGCAGGTATTTGCGTTGGGAAGGGCGAATAGGGATATGCAGGTAAGCGTCCTGCATATCCAGAGTGCACTGTCCTGGCCGAAGAAGGGCCAGAAGACTCAGCAGAGAGAGCATCCTGAACCTTTTGTACTCAACAAACAAGTTCAGGGAGCTGAGGTCAAGAATTGGCCTCACCTCTCCTAACTTGATTGGGACCAGGAAGAAATGGGAGTAGTAGACCATCCCCTGAAGGGGTGGGGGTACGGGCTCTATCGCCTCCTTCAAAAGAAGAGAGGATATTTCTTCCGGACCAGAAGATGATGTTCTGGGGAGTAAGACGACCGGGGGTGGGGGGTTTCGAGGAGGTTTCCGAATAAACTGTATTGAGTGTTCTTCTGCGATCAGTTGGAACACCCAATTGTCTGTAGTTATCCTCTCCCAACCCGGTAGATGGAGGGAGAATCTCCCTCCTACCGGTTCCTCTGGAAGTCCCAGAGGCAGTGGGAGACTAAAGGAGTCAGGAGGTATGAGGCAGCATTACGGCTGAAGCCCCGCTGCATTTTTGGGCAGGGGGGGCTTGGCAACCAGAGGGGCCCGACGTTTGTTGGCCCGCTTTCCCTGAGGCTTCGCTTTTTTGCCGAGAACGTCTGCGAAAGGGACGACGCTGAGCTTGAGGGGTTTGACAGAGGGTTGACTGACTTAAGTGCAGTACCCTTCTCCTGCAGATTGGTGATGATGTCCTTGACGGCACCACTGAACAGCACTGAACCCCTGAAGGACGCGTCCTGGAGAGCGGACTGCACCTCCGGGACCAAACCTGACACCCGGAGCCAAGCGTGATGCCGCAAACCCACGGCGAAAGCCGAGCTCCGACCAGCAGCATCCACTGCGTCGTATGTGGCATGAAGCATGTGCCAACTGGTCGAACACGCAGACCGGACTAGATCCGCCACTTCCTGCTTCGTCTGAGACTCAGGAAGGGAGTCCAATTTAGCCTCCACCTCGCTAAGGATCACCTTCTGGTAGTCCCCCATGTGACCAACGTAATTCAGGGCCCTAATACCCAGAGTGGAAGAAGCGTAGACCTTCCCGTACTGGTCCAGAAGGTGGGATTCCTTGTTGGGTGGTGACGAGCTCAAGTGCTTGGGGTTAGCTGTTCAGCCATAAGCAGTGCTGATCACGACCGAATCAGCTCGAGGGTGCGAATTCAAAGAGTCAACACCCTTGGGAGCCTGATAAAGCCTTTCTGACTTCCTAGGAAGGGGGGCCAATGCCGACGGTTGTTTCCAAATGGTGGAAACAAGATTGGCATGAGGCTCAATCCAGGGTGGCAACAGGGTCAGAGCGGTCTCGGGCAGATCCAGGTACGCAGTGAGTTTCTTACGCTGTGGATCCAACTCCAAGGAATGCCACTGACGAACGTCCTGGATTTTACACAGCAACTCCATAAAAGAAGGATCTTCCAGAGGAGACTTCAGAGGAGTCCTCAGCCTGGGCTTATCTGGAGAGAAGGGCTCGACGTCTAAGTCGGAACGACCACTGGAATCATCCAAGGTGTCAGAGGAGGATGAAGAGGAAGAAGACTCCTCCTCCTGACGCGGGGGAGGAACGGACCCCTTGGGAAGCCCCCGGGAAGCATGTCCTGCCCCGCCCTGGAACCGAAGGGCTCGCCTCTGGTATCCAGAGGTGGAGGAGTCTCTCGTCTTTGACGTAGGGGGTCCGGAACCAGGATGTGCATCGGGAGACGGTTCTCTACCTCCCTGGTGAGCTGAGCTTTCGCCTTAGCCCATCAAGAAGCTAGAGTCTCCTTCAAATCCACCTGTGGCTGAGGAGGAGGAGGGGACAGATACTGAGAGTATCCATACGGTGCGTATCCGTACCTCGACAGCGGGTAACCCGGCACTGGGCACTAAGGCACCATCTACTGCATCATTGGATAGGCTGGCGTCGGGTACTGGGGCGCTGGATATTGCGGCCCCAGGTATGACAGCATCGGATAGGTCGGGGTCGGATACTCAGGGATCAGGGGGTCTGCAGGAGTAGAAGGCCCCAGAAAAGGCCCAGCGGGCGGGCCCAGAAGGCACCAGGCTCGACGTAGGGATGGCATCCGGGAGAGGGATGTCACCTGGCGTCGGCAAGACTGGCGTCTGAGGAACCAACGTCAGGTCGACCGACACAGCGGGAGGGAGACCTGACGGAAGCGTGCCTATGTCCTCGGTATCACCTGGGGAGGGAGGATGAAAATCCCTGGGGTCTAGCTGAGGAGACGCTGGGTCCTCGGAGGGCAACGAATGCTGTGGGGAGCCAGGGACGGTGGAATGAACATCAGGGTCCGCGCTGGCTCGGCACCGCGGACCGGCCAGAAGGGCATATGTTCGCTTTACCGTGGGGTCCGGCAGATGTCGGAGGAGCAGTCATCTGACATAGTGGAGCCAGCACCGAGGCAGGCACGAAGGGGTGGCCTGGTTGGACGGTGTAGAATTGCGTCTGCGCTGCCCAAAGGGTCAGGGACTTAGCGACCTTCTCTGGGCGAGCGCTAGAGGAGCCAATGTCCGGCTATCGGAGCCACTTGCACCAGAAGGCGCATGGCGGCATTGCCAGGAGGGATGCCTCCTTTGACCCGGGAGGCACCGCGGGGCCCGAGCGTGAATCAGATGGGGTTCGACGCTGGCTTGGAAGCTCTCCAAGATGGCTGGCTATGGAGCGTCTCGGGGTGTTACCTTGAGCACAGCGACTCCAGCCGGGCTGCCGAGGAAGAGGAGTCCCGGTCCCGTGCTTCTCCTTGTCTGTCTTTTTACGGTGACCCTTGGGCGGTTGAGGTCTGACGGCTTCTTCAGCTCCATTTCCATGGAGGTCATTTTCTTTTAAGGATGTGGGCCCCTCCAGGGACTGCTGCCTGGCCTGGGCGGTGGCGCACTGAACTTCAGGCAATGCTGGCACTTCTCCATCGGGTGATCAGGGCCTAGACAGAAGAGGCACTGGGAGTGTCCGTCCTTGTGCAGGAGTTGGGCCGCACATGAGTCGCACTTATTCTTGTGCTCGGAGGGTGTAGGGGACGACATACACCGCAGAGAAATGGACGAAAAATTTGAGAAATCGAAGAAAAAAATGGCAGTAAAAACTACTGACGACAGACTGACAAGCAGGTGAACTTAGAGAGTGCCTACAGAATGCACTAGCAAATGAACAGGAAGGAAGGATGGAGGAACAATGGGGAAACAGCAGAACTGCCACCACAGAGGCAACAAGCCTTTGTGTGAAGCAAATAAACAAAACAAAGTAAAAAACTACTATGGTTCTCAAAAGAGGTGGCAGGGAAGGTTAGGGAGAAAAAGATAGCATTCAGGAAGTATAAGGAATCACAGGAGCAGGACAGAGAACTAGATCAGTTAAAGCAGAAGGAAGTGGGGAAGGCAGTCAGAATACAAAGGCCCAAACCGAGGAAAAGATAGCAAATTCAGTTAAGAAGGGGGACAAAACATTTATAGGTACGTTAGGGAGCGAAGAAAGACCAAGGAGGAATAGTGAGGCTTAATAAAGGGGTGGGGGTGGGCAGAGGGTGACAGTGAAAAGGCAGAGATACTGAATGAATACTTTTGCTCAGTATTCACAAAAGAAGGTGGGGAGGAGGTATCTAAACCAAACAACAGAAGAACTCTGGATAGAGGGGTTGACACCAATCCATTCACAAAAGAAAGAGTCCTGAAAGAACTCCTAAAACTGAAGGTGGACAAAGCAATGGGGCCCTGAAGGGATTCACCTCAGAATTCTATTAAATCACGTGAGGATTGTGGGTACCTGAGGACTAGAGGAGGGTGGATGTGATTCCCCTTCACAAAAGTGGGAACAAGGCAGAGGCAGGAAACTACAGACCTGTTAGTTTGACCTCGGTGGTAGGGAAAATGATGGAATCACTTCTGAAAGAAAGAAATGTTGAGTACCTGGAGGCCAGAGGGGCACAGGACCCAAGACAGCATGGATTCACGGTGGGAAGGTCATGTCAGACAAATTTAATAGATTTCTTTGACTGGGTAACCAAAGTAGTGACCAGGGAGGGGCTGTGGATATGGCCTACTTAGACTTTAGAAAGGCATTTGACACAGTCCCACACAAAAGATTAATAAACAAGTTAGCCAGTCTGGGAGTGGGTCCCAGGGTGGTAGCCAGGGTAAAAAAATTTGTTGGACAACAAGACACAGAGGATAATAATAAATGGAGTCCACTCTGAAGAAAGGGGGGTTATTTTATTTTTTTATTTATTTAGTAGTTTAACCAGGTATAGCACACTAAGCTGAAAGCTTTTTTACAGGAGCGACCTGGGAGCACAAGGAGGTTAAGTGACTTGCTCAGGGTCACACAGTATGCAAGTGGAAGCTTGGGATTCAAACCCAGGTCTGGTCTGCTGGATGTCACCAGATTTGCAGCTCAGAGCCTTAGACCACTGCGCAATACTGCCTCCTCTAGTTACTAGTGGGGTACTGCAGGGTACAGTGCTGGGACTGGGCCTCTTTAATGTCTTTACAGGTGACATTTCGGAGGGGCTGGAAGGAAAGAAAAAATTACTCACCTTAGTAATGTTTCTTCTAATGGAGTCTTGCTGTATTCTGACTATTGCAGTTAGGTCCTGCCTTTCAACTGCCCCAGAGAACAAAGAGTTAACTTTCCATGGCCAGCATGGAACGTTCAGCGCGAGCTCAGTTGAAACCTCTGTCTGCTGTTGTTTAAACTCCAACCATCAGATCTTTACAAGCAATACTCACTAGAAGTTCTGTGTGGAAACTGTAAGACTTACACTAGCCAACTGGCAACTAAATTTATTAAAAAAGGGTTATTTGGTTTCAAAGCAAAGACTCAAGTCAGGAAACCCAAAAAACAAAACACAACACACACCCAAAATAAAGGAGGGTGAAAAAGGGGCACCTCTAGGGTGCCAACACTGCTCTTGCCCACCCACATCCCAAAAACCAGCTTCTGAGAGGGGAGGCGGGGAGGTCAGAATACAGCAAGACTCCATTAGAAGAAACAACATTACTAAGGTGAGTAATTTTTCTTCAAACAACATGAAGTCTTGCTGTATTATAACTATTGCAGACTACTCAAGCAGTACCTCCATAGAGGAGGGCAGAACCTACTTTGGGAATAGGCTCTGAAGTACTGTTGTGTAAACCCAGCATCACTCCTAGCCTGGATATCCAGAGAGTAATGCTTGGTGAATGTATGGACTGTTTTCCAGGTGGCTGCTTGACAAATTTCTAAGATAGGAATATCCTGGCAGGAGCCAGCTAAGCAGCTGTACCTCTAGTAGAGTGAGCCCTCAGGCCTGAGGGTGGTGCTCTACCCAGTTTTCATAGCAGAATTGTATACAAGAGACAATCCACCTGGCAATAGATCTTTAGTGGCAGGTTTGTCTCACCGACCTCTCCATATGTGAGGAACAACTGAGGGAGTCAAACCTGTGACCCTTGGTGCGCCTATGTAGTAGCTGAGGGCCCTTTTAACATCTGTTGTGCAACCTCCTCTCTCCAGAGGAGGAATGGTCAGTGAAGAAAACAGGAGAGACACAGACTGATTAAGGTGGAATCTGAAACCATCTTAGGCAAAACTTCCTGTTAGTTCTTAGGACCACTTTATCTCTATGGAAAGAGATGAAATCAGGCTCCACTGACAGGGCTTGCAATCACTGATACGCCTGGCAGAGGTAATGGCTACCAAAAACACAGTTTTCCAAGTCAAGTACTTAAGCTCTGCAGAGGACAAAGGCTCAAAGGGTGGTTGCATAAGCTGAGCAATGCAAACATTAAGGTCCCAAGCAGGAGCAGGGTCCCTAAAGGGGGGATTGGTGTGCAGCAATCCCTTGAAGAACTTACAAAACACAGGATGGGCTGACAGAGGAGAGGGCTTGCCTATTGACAAGAAGGCAGAAACAGCCGCCAGATGCACTTTAAGTGTAGCTGGCCTAAGTCCCAAGCCATTAAAATGAACCATATAGTCCAGGACTGTAGGCAGCCCAGCAGATTCTGGAGAAGTATGCTTATTAGAGCACCAAATAGTGAACCTTTTCCATTTGGAGTTGTAAGTCTTTCTGGTGGAAGGCTTTCGAGAAGCCTTAAGGATATCCAGAACCCCTTGAGAAAGGTGTAAATCAGCAAACTCTAACTCTTCAAGATCCATGCCTTGAGATTGAGAGATTTGAGGTTCGGATACCAAATCCTCCCCTGAGAGGATGTCGGCAGGTTGTAATTCCTGGGAAGAGACAGGGGAAGGTGGACTGTTAAGGACAGCAACAGTGGGTACCAGGGCTGTCTGGCCCAGTCTGGAGCAATCAGAATCACTTTGCATGGTTGAGACCTGATCTTGACTAGCACCTTGAACAGGAGAGGGAAGGGGGGAAAAGCATACAGGAACTTCCTTCCCAATTCAGAATCGGAGCATCCAGGGGACTGAGGCCAAGACTGGGGTCTGCAACAAAGAGAGGAAGTTGGTGATTGTCTGGGGCTGCAAAAGATCTATCTGTGGAGTGCCCCATCTTGAGAAAATCACTTCCAAAACTAGGGGATCTAGCGTCCATTCGTGATGGCCCTGGGATATCCTGCTGAGAGCATCTGCTAGGACACTGTCCTTCCCTGGGAGGTGAACTGCTATCAGAGAGGTTTGTAGGGAATAAGCCAGAGACCACAACTTCATTGCTTCTGTGCACAAGGCCATAGACCGAGCACCCCCTTGCTTGTTGATGTACCACATTGTGGTGGTATTGTCTGTTCTGATCTGGACCACTTTGTTCTGTACAGATTTGGAAAAGGCTTGCAGTGCCAGAAACACTGCTCTGAATTCCAAGAGACTGATGTGAAGCAGAGATTCTTGAGGTGACCACAGTCCTTGGGTGGTAAGATCCCCCAAGTGGGCTCCCCAGCCCTGCAGGGAGGCATCTGTGGTGAGTATCACTGAATGAGACTGAGTGACAAAAGGAACTCCCTGTCTCAAATTGTCCTGATCCTGCCACCACTGCAAAGCCTGGATCAGGGTTTGAGTCACTGGGGCTAGTTTGGTTAGGGAATCCTTTCTTTGGGACCAGAAGGCTCTTAAGTGGAACTGAATAGTCCTCATCTGGAATCTTGCCCCCTGGACCACTGCTGTAGAGGCTGCCATGTGGCCCAGGAGCTGCAAGAAATGCCTTGCTGGTCGAGACACCTGAAGGGTGAATGAAGAGGCCAGTTCTACAAGGGTCCTTGCCCTGTCCAGGGGAAGGAAGGCTTTTGCTCTTATTGTATCCGGCTTTGCCCCTATAAAGGTGAGGAGCTGTACTGGCTCGAGAACTGACTTTGGAAGGTTGAGGAAGAATCCTAAGGAAGTGAGCACTTGCTGAGTTATTTGCAGATGTGACTTGACTTGGTCTGGAGACTGACCCACTATGAGCCAGTCGTCCAAGTATGGAAAGATGGAGATCTTTTTTCTCCTTAGGAAAGCAACCACTACTGCCAGGCACTTTGTGAACACCCTTGGGGCTGATGTTAGGCCAAAGGGCATTGCTCTGAATTGACAGTGGCCTGAGGGCAACTCGAACCTGAGGTACTTTCTGTGGGAGCACCTGATGGGAATGTGAAAATAGGCATCTTTGAGGTCCAGGGAGGCTAGCCAGTCCCCTGGCCTTAGAGAGGGCAGAATTATTCCCAGAGTCACCATTTTGAATTTTGGTTTTAAAAGGTGCTTGTTCAGATATCTTAGATCCAGGATGGGTCGCCATTCTCCTGTCTTTTTGGGGGTTAAGAAGTACCTGGAGTACAATCCTTTGCCCCTGTGTAGGGTAGGAACCCTTTCTATGGCTCTGAGAGCCAGGACGGAAGAAACCTCGGCCTCTAGGGCAAGGGTCTCTGATGGATTTGCAGGTGGAAAGGATCTGGTTCTCATCTTGGGAAGTTTTTTGAAGCTAAGAACCAGTCCCTGGCTTACTACTTCCAGGACCCACTTGTCTGATGTCAAAGACTTCCAGTCCTGGACAAAGTAAGCCAGCCTGCCCCCTACAGGTACTGGAGACTCGGCCCGAGCAGACCCATCAGGGTGTCTGCTTAGCAGGGGCTTTAGGCTGAGGGGTGGAAGCAGGCTTGCTCATTCCCCGTCTGCCTCTCCCTCTGAAGAACCCCCTCTGAGCATAAGCACAAGAGGAGGCCTGGGCTTGGTAAAAAGGCCTTTGAAAGGGCCTGCCCCTGCCCCTGGAATGCTGTCTCTGAGGAGTGGCTTGCCTTTCTTTGGCCTGAGCACTCCTATAGGTGGTCCTGTACTCATCCATCTTCTTCATGTAGTTCTCTGTCTGCTCCCCAAACAGAGAATTACCAATGACAGGGAAATCCATGGCCTTAGCCTGGGTATCCTGTAATAGGTTAGTACATCTGAGCCAAGCCATCCTCCGAAGGGCCACAGATGTAGCCATGACTCTATATGAAACATCATTGGAGTCCACAACAGCATGAAAGTGCACCTTGGATGCCTCAATCCCATCTGCAGCCACCTGCTCCAGCTCCTTGGCAAGCTGGTCAGGGGCCTTTTTAGCCAGAGCCAGCACAGTGACCCACCTGGACTTCTGGTATCTAGTTGTGTAGGCCATATAGTTAGCCTGCCTGAGTCCCAAAGAGTGCTGCCATGTACTGTTTCTTTGCCATGGCATCAATCCTCCTGGAGTCCTTATCTGGGGGATGTGAAGCCAAAGGAATATTTACCTTATCACAGGCAGCAGCCTGCACTACCCCAACACGGCTGCATTGCTGGGAAAGGAACTCCGTGTCCGAGCCTGAAAGGGTATACCTCTTGTCTATTCTTCTGTCCACAGGAGGTATGGAATTAGGAGTCTTTAGAATTTTAAATGTCTGTTTCCCAAAAGATTTATGGAGGGGAATAGACAATCTCCTGGACTCTGGGATGTCCATCATCTCAACAAAAACAAGCTCCTCCGGATCAACCACTGCTTCTTCCATTGGAAGTCAGAGGGTTTGGGACTCAGAAAGCCTAGGAGGAGAAACACCTGAAGGTCTGTCTGGGGAGATGTCCGGGTCAATAGGCACATCCAGACTTTCATAATCACCATCATCATCATTATCCTCATACTCTCCCTCCTTCTCCTCCGGTTCATAACATTTTTCTAAAGTATAATCCGGAACCGACCGAACCGAGCCCCTGACAGATGGTGCCGGTTCGGCCGGAACCGAAGTTAGCGACTGAACTATCCTTATCGCTTTGGCTATTTCATCAGTGGTTGGAGAAAGAATTTGTGGATCCGAACCAGATGATTTTTCCCTTCTCTTTCTTTTAATCGGAACCAACTCCTCAGAGTCAGCTCTCCTTTTGCCCGAAGAAGTTTCGCCCTGGTCAGAGGGCACTCCTTCTGGTTCGGTCGGAACCGAACAGGGCTGGCCATCTGGGTCAGCGGACTTCTCGGCCTCCCTTTCCCTCAGTCTACCTACTCTCTTATCCAGGGTAGCTTTGGGAAAACTTTTACAAATTTGGCAGTCTGAATCGAGGTGGTCAAACCCCAGACAATAAACACAGGTGCTGTGGGGATCAGCCTTAGCAAAGGCTTCCCCACACACCTACAGTGTTGAAACCCAGTGGGCCTGTTTTTTTCCTTGGTTTCTCAGACATGGCCAATCCTATCCAAAACGTATCTGCTATAACCGCCAGGCAAGACACCCTTATCGGTTCCTGACCATGTTACTGGTCTTGAAAAAACGAATAAATCCGCTTTTTTAGAACCAGTTACCACACTTTAACAAATTCAAACGCTTTTTAAACCTATCTGATCGGGTTCAAACCGAACCGATCCAATGTTTACAAGTTCCACACAGAAACTAAATGCAAATCCTATCTAGTACCTACAGTACAGACAGAGACTTAAACTGACAGGTTCAGTAGCAAAAGAAATTGCAAGAACCGAAGAAAAACGACACTTTAACCGACTTTTGAACTTAGCAAAGGAGAAATCTCCAGAGCGACTGTTCAGTGAGGCGGAGTAAAGAATCTGACGTTGGAGTTTAAAACAACAGCAGACAGAGGCTTCAACCGAGCTCACGCTGAACGTTCCATGCTGGCCATGGAAAGTTAACTCTTTGTTCTCCGGGGCAGTTGAAAGGCAGGACCTAACTGCAACAGTCAGAACACAGCAAGACTTCATGTTGTTTGAAAGTATGCCTCTTTGCAGATGACAAAGAGATCTGCAACAGGGTTGATACACAAGGGGGGTGGAAAGGATGAAAAGGGACTTGGCAAGGTTGGAGGAATGGTCAGCTGTATGGCAGCTTAGATTCAATGCAAAGAAGTGCAAAGTAATGCACCTGGGAAACAAAAACCCAGGGGGAACAGTACACAGTAGGGGGGAGGAACTAACAACAAAAATGGAAAGGAACCTGGGGGTAGTCATATCAGATGACCTAAAGGTAGGCAAGCAATGTGAGAAAGCAGTAAGGAAGGCTGGGGGATACTGGGATGCATGGGGAGAGGCATCACCAGTAGAAAACAGGAAGTTGTTATCCCTCTGTACAGACAGTTGGCGAGACCCCATCTGGAGTACTGTGTCCAGTTCTGGATACCCTATCTCTGCAAGGACACAGACAAGATGAAGGCGATCCAGAGGAGGGCAACTAGAATGGTGCAGGGTCTGCACCAGAAGCCATATGAAGAGAGACTAAAGGAGCTTAATATGTATACCCTCAAGGAAAGGAGGGAGAGGGGAGACACCATAGAAACTTTCAAGTACCTCAACAGAGTCCAAGAGGGTAGCATCTTTCAAAAAAGAGATGTGCAAGAACAAGGGGGCACAATTTGAAGATGGGGGGGACGACTCGGGCAATGTGAGGAAGTATTTTTTCACAGAGAGGGTGGTGGACTCATGGAACAGCCTTCCTGAGGAGGTAGTGGGATCAAAAACAATGGGGGAATTCAAGAATGCATGAGACAGACAAGGCAATTCTAGTGGGGAGTAGGAGGAAGTAGGCTGTTGGTTAACTAGGATTTGCAGTCTATCCAATAGGTAGGGAAATGGGCAGACTGGGTGAGTCAAGCACTCCTTATTTGCCATCAAAGACTATGTTTCTATGTAGGACGCCCCAAATTAAAGAACTTTCTTCATGGATGGCAGATGCTGATTAAAGGTCTACCATAACACTTGCTTTGGTTGCAACTCTATCGCAAGAAAATGGTCAGATGAGAGGTCGGCTGGAAGTGTTAGAAAATGCAGTGCAAGCTGGCACTTTGAGAGTGGTTTGAGTGCCGGAGGGTTGGAAGCCTCCCAACGTGTTGGGATTCCTAACTAACTGGCTCTCAGAAATGTTATCCTTATTGGAATCATTCAACCTAGCTTTCAGAGATACCTACGGTAAACATGGGGGTTTGTCAGGGCTCATCAAACTAAAGTCTGGATAGGTGCTCAGAACAGCTGGGGTGGAGGTCCAAGATGTGGTTCTTGTGGTGGTGAGAAAATCGTATCCTCTTTCAGTAGAGGGGTATGACATCAAACTGTATACCGACCTCTCTTTCCAAACCCAGGCTCGTCATCAGATGTTTGATGCAGTTAAGACAGCATCTGCAAGGTCTCTAGATTATTCACCCCTTCTTGCCCAAATGAGGACTGTATATGGGAATAAGTCGTTTCAGTTCTCTGACTCTAGTGATGCCAGTTGCAGGGTCACCAGAATGGAGGCTGAATCTGCTGCTCATAGGGAGACAGTTCCTGAAAGTCAGACTGAACCTACCGATGAAGGATGAACAGTTTGGGGTGTACTCTGGTTCTCAGAATGTCCTGAATGAGTGACAATATGTGTGAGTTGCTTGCGGTGCCCTCCTATGTTTCTTTTGTTGGACTGTCGCTACAAGCTGGACATTTTCATAGTCTTATTACTGCTTAAACGAAAGGCATAGTGAGTGTGATTTCCTATCCCAGAGCAGTACTCAGAGCCTTACTGTGCACTGTATAATGGCACCCACTTCATGGTCAGGCAGAAGGAATACCAGGGTGAAGGAAGGAAGGAGGGAAAGCAGAGCCTGCTGCAAGAGCTCCTCTCGAAGTTCTACTGTTACAGTAAGTTCTTACCTAACTGTACTATCTTACTTCAAGTTGGAGCTCTTGCAGCGGGCTATAACCATAAGTACTGAGTCCCAAGCAGTCGAGAAGGGACTGACAGGCATGGGTGGAGGCTGAAGGTAGCCAGAAGCGTTCATGACAGTAGGCCTTGCAGAACCGCAAGGCTAAAGCCAGTCCGACACCTAGATGCAATGTCCAAACTACAGTATTTGACAAAAGTGTGAACAGAACTCCAGGTAGCAGCTGCACAAATGTTTTCTGTGAAAACATTCTTCAAGGAGGTGAATGAGGTAGCAGCGCCCCAGGCAGAATGGCCTTTGACTGGGCCCGGTAAAGGCCTGTCATACTTGCGATAACAGTAAACAATGCAGTTAACTAACCATTTAGACAACGTCTGCTTAGTAACTGGTGCCCCTTCAGATCTGGGGCGAAAGAAACAAACAACTGATCAATCTTTCTGAGAGGACCGGTATGTGTTAGGTAGTAATGAAGTGTTCTATGGACGTCCAGAGTATGAAGCAAAGCCTCCTTTCTGTTGGAATACTCTGGGTAATAGACAGGTAGATGGATGTCCTGATTCAGAGTAAATTCGGACACCACCTTAGGCAGAAACTTAGGATTTGTCCTCAAGGACACCCTGTCCTTGTGAAAAACTAAATAAGGCTCTGTACACATCAGAGCCTGCAGCTCAGAAATCCTTGGCGCAGAAGTAATGACAACTAAAATTAACGCTTTATGTGACAGAAAGCACAGCTCACATTCTACGGCTGGTTCGAAAGGAGGCAAAGTAAGCTTTTCCAACAAAAACAGAAGGTCCCATGGAAGGACAGGATCCCGGATGGGAGGTTTCAGGTGTAGGATGCTCCGCAAGAAGGTACAGGACAGATCCAACTGGGCAAGGGTCTTGCCTTACATAGGTGCATGGTATGCAGAGATGGTAAAAAGGTGCACCTTGATAGAGGAGTAGCTCAGACCAGAATCGGACAGAGAGAGGAGATACTCTAAAATGGAGTCCACTGGACAGGTGAAAGGATAGAGGTGGTGAGCAGAGGCCATGGGACAGAACCGCTTCCACGTCATTGTGTAGGTGGACCTAGTGGAGGGTATTCTAGCTGCCACCAGGACATTAGCCACTCTAGGGGAAACCCCAACTCTGGTGACTGCTAAGTCTGCAAGAGCCATGCATGTAGGAGCAGTGATTTGAGGTCTGGGTGGACTACAGTGCCCTGGTCCTGGGAGAGTAAGTGAGAGTTCAGGGGCAAGAGAACCCGATTCTCTGCTGCTAACTGCTGAAGCAGAGGGAACCAAATCAGACAAGGTCAGTAAGGAGCTATGAGGATCATCTGGGCTCTCTCCAACTGCAGCGTGAAGTAGAAGGAAGGTGTACAGAAGCCTCCCTGTCCAACAGAGAGATAACGTGTCTCACCAGAAAACAACAGGCCCTGGATCTAGCAAGCAGAAACTGGGCAGTTTAGCATTGAGTGGGGATGTAAAAAGGTCCAACTCTGGTCATCCCCATCTGTCGAACAGTTGCTCTGTGACTGACTGGAGTAGTTCTCATTCGTGGGCTTCTGACAGAGACCTGCTTAGGCTGTTGGCCAAGATGTTTTGGGTGCCTGGAACATGCATGGCGGTGAGCTCCAGGCGATGCTCCAGAGCCCAATACCAGACCCTCATGGCCTCCCTGCAGAGAGGGTACTCGTGGATCCCGCCCCTTGCTTATTGATGTAAAAGACCACTGACATATTGTCATCTGGATTATTAGTGGGCCTGGGAGAAGGTAGGGTGTAGAGGACTGCTCACATCTCAAGCACACTGATGTGCAGAGTCTGCTCCAAAGGGGACCAGGTACCTTGAGTCTGCCAGTCTGCTAAGTGGGCACCCCAACCCTGCCGAGGCATCCATAGTTAGGACTTGCCATAGGGACTCCTGTGTGAAGAGAACCCACTTGAAACGGTTGACAGGTTCCATCCACCAGTTTAGGGCCCGACGAACTGGGTCTGAGACTGTGGTAGACTGTTCCATGTCGTTCCCACTGCACCCTGCGTGTGCACTGGGGAACGAACCCTCATGTGCAAATAAGCCAGCGGTCGGTTGGAATTGCAGCTGTCATGTGACTCAGCATTCCCAGAAATGACCTGGCTGAGGTCTGATGGGAGGAGGATACTGTCCGAGCTTGGGACAGGAGGAGATCTGCTCTGTCTGGTAGAAGGAAGGCCTTGCCCTGTACTTTTTCCAGTATTGTTCCAGTGTATTAGAGTCTTTGGCTAGGCCATGGGGATGACTTTGGCAGGTTCAAGCTGATCCTCAGTTCTCTGAAGAGAGTAAAGGTGTCTTCTAGAGTTCTTAACAACTGAGCCCTTGTGGGTGTTGTTAGAAGCCAGTCATCCAGGTAAGGAAATACATAATGGCCTTGTCTCCTGAGGGCTGCAGCAACCACTGCTGAGCACTTGGTAAAGACTCTTGGAGCCAAGGATAAGCTGACTGGCAGGGCTCGGAACTGGTAATGATGCCCTTGGAAGAAGAAACGCAGGTATCTTCTGTGGGGCTGGAACACTAGGATGTGAAGGTACGCATCCTTCATGTCCAGAGAGCAGAGCCAGTCCCTTTATTGAAGAAGGGGAAGTAAGCCTGGTAGGGTGACCATTCTGAACCTTTTGTACTAGACGTACTTGTTCAGATGGCAGAGGTCCAGAATCAGGTGAAGATCTCCTGTCTTTTTTGGTACGAGGAAGAAATGGGAATAAAATCCCTTTCCCCTCTGACTTGGAACTGGTTCTATGGCTTAATTCTGAAGAAGTGCTTGAATTTCCTCTTTGATCAGGGTGCTGTGTGACTGAGGATAGTGGGAGGACACTGGTGGATTTTCCAGTGGCCTCTCCAGGAACTTCAATGTATGTCCTCTCTGTGATGTGAAGGACCCATTGGTCGGCAGTTATTTTGCTCCAGCCTCCAGATAGAGGGAGAAGCGATCCCCCACTGCCTCCGCTAGGATCTCTGCTAGGGAAGGGGGGTCTGGTAGGGAGTCAGGCTGTAGTTCTGGGGGTGGGCAGAGCGGCCTGGGAGGATTTGGCAGCTCTGGACGAGGAAGCCACATGAGTCTGAGAGGTGGTCCTGCGTTTAAATCCACCTCGCTGCTGCTGGTTTTGAGTCTGCTGTCGAGGGTCTATGAAAGGACTGCTTCTTAAAGGGCTTCTGGTTGGCCTTGTACATTTTTTGGAACAACCAGATAGCTTTTACAGAATCTTGGAGGTGAGTAATGAGCTTCTCTGCCTTGTCCCCAAAGAGGACCGAACCCTTAAAAGAGAGGTCCATGATTCAGGCCTGAAGGTCCTGGACAAACCCCGAGACCCGAAGCCACGAGTGGCACCAGATACAGATGCCACTGGCAGCTGCCCTGGCAGCCACATTAGCTGTGTTGTAAGAGGCCCTCAAAACATGCATCCACATCAGAGCCTGACTTCAAAAGGTCCAAAAGTTCTGCCTTCTGTGGCCCATCCAGCAGGGCTTGGACCAGTTCTGGGCTCTTTTCCCACAGGGCATTTTGGTATTGCACTATGTGGGTGAGAAAGTTTAAGGACCGAATAGAGCAAGTAGCTGAGGTGTAAACCTTCTTGCCCAGCTAGTCCAAATGCTTGGACTCCTGGTCATGTGGCTGGTTGCTGAGATGCTTGGGCCTCTTCAACCTGTCATTGGCCATGCTAATCACCACAGAATCTGCCATTGGGTGCTCCGCAAGGAAGGGCTGGTCCCTAGGTGCTCCGTAAAGCCTATCTGCTTTTTTTGATATGGCTGATGAAGAGGAGGGGTGCTTCCAGGTAAGGTCCTGGAAGGTGTCAACCATCAGGGGCACCACTACAGGTTTAGGCTCCTTTTTGTGAAGGTACTTGGCCAATCTACACTGCTGTGGATCCAGGTCCTCTGTCTCCCAGTCGTTATTGGCCTGGATGTGCCTCATGACATCCATGAATGTTAGATCATCAGGAGGGGATCTAGGAGTGTCTTATGTTTTCCAGCGTGGGAGGCCGACCCCTGGGTTCAGAGACCCTGGAGGAGGAGGAGGAAGAAGACAAGCAATGGCTCAAGTCCTCAGAGTCAGAGAAGGAAGAGGTCTCGTGCCAGCGTCTGTCCGTAGAGCGACGCTGGCATTGGCCTGACGACTTAAAAGAAGAATATCTGTGCCGCAGACCCTTGTGTTTAGACTGATCCCTATGCCCATCATCAGGGCACGGGGAAGGGTTCTTGGGTGGTGGAGTAGGCTCCTTGGGTTCTGGCTCAGGTTCCACTACAACGGGCTTGGAAGGCTTAACAGGGAGAAGGTCACCTTAATCTCATTCCACCAGAAGTGGAAAAGATCCTTCACCTCACTGAGGGGAATCTGAGGACCCGATGGGCCAGTGGGCACCTGGAGTCGAGGGTTGGCAGACGTCGGGGGAGTTGCTGTCTAACATCCGGCCGTTGGGTCCTTAACAGCTGCAACCTCGGACGTCAGGCCCTATGTTGTTGGTGTAGGGCAGACAGTCATGTCTACTAGCAATGCAGGAGGGTCCGGGGATGGCTGGGGCGTTGCCGGGTGTGACGCCGGACTACCTGGCGTTAAAAGAACTGGCATCTGCTGGCGATGGTCTGGGGATTCGGCCGATGCCGGCTGAGTAGGAGCCTTTGGTGAGGACACTGTGAATCGGGCAGAGGCGGACGACGATGCTCCGGGCTCCGGGAGGGGGGCCTTATCCCAAGATTTACAGGTCAGAAGCTAGCACTGGGCTGGGCGGATGATGGCACCTCAAGAATCCCCGGCCATGCTGCCTGAGGAGGAGGAGGCCGAAGACTTGGAAATGGCCTGCACCTTCAGGGGCAGCAGAGCCGAGACCAGAGTCCTGGACCCTGATGAACCTCTGCCTCCTGTCAGTACCAAGGTGGGAGGTTTTCCACTGGCTGCCCAGGAGGAGTGAGAGCAGGCCGAGGAGGACAGTCCAACCCCCTGTGTGAGGAGGAACCAGCAGCATGCTTCTTGTGAGGAGACCTGGATCGGGAGTGAATCCAGGTCTTCTCCTTGTCCTGGGACTTGTGCTTCCCCAAAGACGACTTTTCCCAGTGCATGCTGATGAGCAGGAAGAAGAATGGCTTTTACCCAAGAATTGCTTCTTCATAGTAGCAAGCTGTTTCTCTACAAGGTGCTTTTAAGGGACTTCTAGTGGTGAATCATAGACCTTTGGTTAAAGCTCTGGCAGTGTTGGCAGCCTTCCATATCGTGGTCTAGGCCCAGCAGAGAAGGCAGGCCGTGTGGCCGTCTTTTTATGGGAGTTGCTTGCCGCAAGCGCACTTGGACTTTTGCCACTCAATTGAAGAAGTCAGGGAAGAAGACGTGCACAAAAAGAAAGAAATCACTGTTTGTTTAGAAGAAAAAGAAAATAAACGTGGGTAAACACGCAGTGGCGGTCGACTGTAGCAATGGGCATCTGAGGAGCAGAGTGAATGGGTCGACGGCAGAAAAAGAACTGAGGTGGTGCTGGGGACCACCCCTTTTTTACCTTTAGCTGACGTTGGAGGTGGTTCCCACTGAAGACTGCTAGCTAGATGTTTTCTGTGGGGTCCTGGTGCCTGACAGCTTAGTCCTTATGGTTATAGCTGGCAGCAAGAGCTCCAACTCGAAGTAAGATGCTCTGTTTCTGGACAGTAATGTTGCTGTTTCATTTATTCCTAAAATAGGTTGTCTTTTATCACAAATGTTATACTGATGTCTGTAGGATAAGCAGACAGGGAGCATGCTAGAGCTTTTTCTTCCTATAGTAATGGTCTCTAAAAGATTAAATAGCAGTTCATAGTGACTGTATCTGCCTTTGTACTCTCCCTAATAGGAATCACCACAGCCACTAAAGAGGTTGTCATTAACTTTTAAAATATACTGTTGAAAATGTCTTCCTATAACAACACCACCTACTGTTCAAGAATGCAGGCTGTCTGTGTATATCAAATATGTGTGTGTTTATTATTGCATGAGGTGTTTCTGCTTATGCAGATGTTCTGTATACTTTAACAGAGCATACTGTTGCACACACATGCATCTAGCATCACTGCCTCAACTTCCTTGCTCACTCGTCATGATGCTGCTTTTTGGTCCTCAGTCCTCCAGTCTCTTTTCATCTAATTTGGAGTGTGCACCGTGTCTCCTCCTCCTGAGGACTGCTAGCAATCTGCCTGAGTGTTGATGGCGAACTGAATCTAGGTAGTAAGAAACAGAGGTTATTTACTTGTAACTACAGTTCTACTAGTAGCACTCAGTTCACATGCAAACGACCTTCCCTAGCAAGGCCTGCTTTGAATTTCTGTTCCAGCATGTAAACTAAGTGCCAAGGTGGCAGAGCTGGAGGCAGAGCCGTAGGAAGGCATTTTGGTGTCCTGGGCATGAGACTAATTTTGCATCCCCCTTAGAAAAGAGCCGGGGTCTTGGGTTGCAAGGCCCCCAGAAGCTCTGGGGTTCACATGTTTTTGCGGGTTTGGGGGTTTTCTGAAGAAAACATACTTTTATACTGAAAGTAAAATCTAACAAAATACAATCTTTGAGCATGAGCAGACAGAGACAATATTTAAGAAGTGTGTAAACAAAGGAAAACTAAAATCGATTCTCTTCTCAAGCCTTGGCCCTGCTTATCTCCTCCTTCCTATATACCCATATCCAGTATTGCAACACCTTTCCTCCAGCTTGTTCCAACCTCACTCTTTCTCTCCACATTTGTTATGCCATATTGTTCCTTCCATGTTTTTTTGTAGGTGTATTTGTTGTCCGTATCTGCACAGCATCTCCCTCTGTTGGTTTAAAGCTGCCTAATTTTTTTAAATAATTCTTTAAACTTGCTCTGGTATCCTAATGCCCTCCTCAGAGGGTTGAGGGCCATCCAGCTTGAATAGCTTTCAATTCATCCAAGAATGGCTCCAATATCCCAGGCACCCCATCCCTCCTGCCTATACCACTCCATCAGCCATGAACTGAAGTGAGCTATTGTGAACCTCTTCTAGTTCTCCTTCTGCTCAAACTGGCAGAAAAACTCAGAAGTCAGTGAGGCAGCTGCCAGCTTGGATGTCCCCACAAAATTTCTAAAGCTATTCTTAACCCTCTAGGAGTCTGCAAACCAGGTTATCGGTGCCTAGTAGGACTGCTTACCACTCTACTGACAATTCTTTCTACCCTGCTTACATCCCATCCAACCAAAGCCCCAGAAGGCATCTAACCTTCCTGTCCCCTGCTTCTCTGCACCCACTACCCCCTCTGTCCTCTTTATGATGGAATCACCCATCACAAGCTCTTTCCTAGCACTGTCTTGCCTCTTGACCCGATCGCATGTAAGGTATACTCTTAAGTACAGACCTGATCTCTACTAGCATGCCTGCAGGGTACGGCCTTTTCACTTGGGAGACTAGATGAACCAAATTGCACATGAGGGGTGAATCTGTTTGCTGTTCCCACCTCAGGGTCTCAGTCTATATAGACCCTTCTTCCCCCATCACCCCTACCTACAGTAGGTGTGGCACGGTGTGCAGTGGAAAGGAGTAGTGGCTGCTTGCACCAGTGTCCACTTGGACTCACTGTAAAAAGGTTAAGTTCATCCTTTACCGCACCCAGCTCCACAGTGAGTGCTGCAAATCTGCTGCACATCAGGCAACATCACTGCCTCCTGAGGACTTTCCTGAAGATGACTGCACTACAGGTGCTGTGGCCTGTGATGCCTCCTTCCTACCCGCCCCCCCGTAGCTCTTCACATCCTTCTCAAATGACTCTCTTATGCCCCTGCTTTATCTATTGACATAGTTTCCCCATCCCTAGTGCTTCACTAGCACTGCTGAAGTTGTTTCATATGCAGAGACCCTTTTATCAGTGAGTATCCCAGACAGGATTTCTCTAGCAGCCACTTAAAAACCCATAATCTTCACCCACTCTACCACTATTCTGGATATCTCCTTACCCTCCTTTAGTCCCACCCTGTCCCTCAGATTATTTTGTTTGCTGGCACCAGCACACAGAAATCAGTTTCAGTCCCTTCCTGCATTCCCACAGGATGCCCAAGCATGTATAGCAAAGCTCCTTCAGTAAGAGGACCCCGTGTCTCACTTGTGTCCCTTGATCTTTTTTAAGCATAGTCCTCTTCAGAAACCCTGCAGATTAATTATTTTATTTTAATACCACTAATACTCCCCAGACTGACACACACAAAGAAAGACTTGAGTTTCAACTGCTTTATTTTACTTTTTTCATTTTACTGCTAATCTGCCCCCACAGAATAATTTTTGTTTCTGTAAATACTGCTGCCTGCTGATTCTGTAGTAGGGTCTGGGTCGGACTCAGGACTGACTCAGGAGGCATGAGGCACCAGGCTTTTATTTTAAAGAATGCAGCTAGCCTAGGCCCCAGCCAGTGGACTTGGTTACAAAGGCAGCGCAGCCAGCAGCACTGAGCAGCACGAACTAAGAAACTACTGCTGGGACACCTGGATGGGATTAGGAAAGCAGCAAGTGTGGGGCGGGCAGCTGGCAGGGGCAGCCAGGCCAAGCAGCCTCCAGGCTTAATCAGGAGTTGTCAGAGCTCGGCAAACAGGTGGGTGGGGCAGCTGGCAGGACCTGGGACCGGGAATCAAGAATTATTGAATCAACTTTTGTGAGGTGGAAGTCCGGGACCGTGGATGTGGAGAACAAGATGTTGTTTTCTGTCTTGTAAAATTAAAAAAATCGCCTCGGGAGTCAACAAGAGGGGCAGGGGACTGGGACCCAGGACCAAACCAGAAGGAATCTCTTAATTCACAAATGATCGATCAGAGGGAGGACGAATGAATCAGGGGGATGGGGCGGGGATGAGGGAGAACAAGGCTGCGCTGGCCAGTCAGTCAGCAGAAGGGTCCACTCCAAAAGCAAAGTAAAACGGACAAGTTGTACACAGCAGCTAGCCCTGAGCCAAATTATCTAATCCTATATATCCTAGGCTAACCCTTTGCCTTCTTTGAATGAGGGACGATCAGTAAGTAGTTGTTACCTTTTTTTCAACCCCCCTTCCTGCAACAAACAGGTCATCATCATTTATTTAATTAGACGGATTACAGACATGGAAGGAAGCTTCGTTCTCTTGTCTGCTACATGCTGCTACACAAAATCAATTTAAACACTCCAAGCTGCTCTCTCTCTCTCTCTCTGTCTCTCTACTATACTAGTCACTCTCTCGCTCTCTTCTTTACTCCAGCTGTCCTCTAACCGCCTCTGCTCAATTGCTCTGCCACTCTAACAACGCTCTGGAGTCTGCTGCTTACGTTGCCTTATATACTTCACTTGGCGCCAGACTGCCCCCACAGACAAACTGTCTGCTCTGTATACCACATGATTGTTCTTCTTGCTGCAGCAACATATTATGTGACCACCACCCACACCGACTTGCTGGTCCGCGGATGCGCCCTGCTGGCAGCAAATAGTAATTACCTAAAGAAAGTAAAAAAAAATTAAACTTGCAGTGCTCACTTTTTCAAATTAATAATAGAGTGAGCTTCAGATCAAACTGGCTCCCTAGGGAGGTTAGCGCCGGCTGCTGCTCCACCTGCCCCACCCTTTCCCACGGTACTGGCTGGAGGATCACATGCTTGGCGAGGCAGAGTCATGCTTAAAGACTGTTTTGGTGACTGAACATGCTCAGTGGAAGATTGCTTAAGTATGAACGTGAACTGAATACTAGTAGCAGAACTATAGTTACAAGTAAGCAACTTCTATTTTGTCAACCATTTTTTCTCTTCTGCCTGCCTAGGACCAAAGAAAATAACGGAATTAATGCAGCACTCCAACAGCCCCATACCACCAGTATTTTGTAGGTGGTAGTTGAGTACCATTGCAGAAGTGCTGCAACAGGTGCTCTAGGGCACTTCGGCTGTGAGAATGGCACAGCATACCATTTACATGTCAACCCATCCCCTTCAATGCACCATTGCATTTTGATGTGGTATGGTTCGCAAGGCTGTTGAGATCCCCTCTGAGCATAGTTCGAGGGGGCCATACCCAAGGGATTATCGCAAAATCAGTTTGCACCAACTCTGTGACAGTCCCTTATGACTGAAAATCTGCCCTCTAGTTCCTAGCCCAAATGGTACCAAAGATATCCCCTTCTGAAGAATGTTTAGATGCTTTGAAACTTAGCAGGGTACTTTATCTTTCAAAGCATCCTTACTCCAGTCCAGTCCAGGCAAGCATAGTCTGTGTTTACAATAATTTCCTATATCAATGTTTTAACATCAATATAGAAACATTTAATGTACCAATAATGAGTAATTTAACTAGAAACAGGAAGGTGCATTTTACTGCACTGATATTGTAATGGTACATTAGTTGTATATCAGTATAATAAAATGCACTATATTGACATTATAATTTCAAATTTCAGTTTAGTATAAGCATACTAGAAGTTTAAACTAAAGATCAGTGGAAATAAAATAAAATTACTCCCCCTAATGCTGAAGTCTATGCAGCTGTGGAAATGGGGAGAAGCAGGACCCCAAATGGATGTTTCATATCAACTGGTCTGTCTTGGGTAAATAACTTGTAATAAAACATTATAGTGTATGATGGAACGTTCTTACCGATAAAAATCGGCACTTTTCAAAACATTGTTATGCTGTAGTAGCTATGTCATCTTAGTTGTTATGCTGCACTAGCTACGTAGCTACTGCAGCACAATAACATCGAACAGGCTAGCGCATGCACGTTACATGTCCAGGAAGCAGCAGTGGCGAATAGGAGAGCACAGGAAAGTGGCACCGAGGGAGAGAAAAAGACGTAGGACTATTTTAAAATGTTTTTTTACTGGTTGAACATTCCATCCTACACTATAAAAAACAACGGATAGTTACCCAACGGTAACAAGCCATGTTAGTTCGTCTCGAGGTTACCAGTGGCGACCTAACCTCTTGAGCTGCGCTCTCGAGGTTAATGTGGTTGCCATGGTAACCTCTCGGCGAACTAACCAGCTTGTTATCGATAGGTAACTATCCATTATTCTCTATATAGTGTATAGTGGAGTGCTGTTCTTTACAGAATTACATCCCTTTCAAAATGTTGTTGTACCACAGTTCAAAGGTCATGGAATGTGATTCTACCCTACTGTGGTTCTAGAACCTCTAGAGACTGCATGAGTCAGTTTCATTTTGAAAGTAGAAGAACTCAGAAACACATATTTCACAGTACTATACACTATAAAAAAATACAGGATGAGCTACTCTATGCACAACTAGTGTGCTTTGCCACCTCGGGGTTCTGATTCCCACAGACCTCTCAAGCTTTGTTCTCGAGGTCAGAGGGAATCCGAATCCCTCTGTGGCAGAACACACTGGTTGTGCATGGTTGCTCATCCAGTATTCTCTATATATTTTCTGTCACTGCTATCTCTGCCCTGGTTTGTCAAAGCCACAACATTGCACTGAGAACAGCATGATGCCATTTTGGTTTCAGCACAGTTTCCTCCTACTGAAAAACAAGTAGGTTACACACCTTGGTACATAAAAATGAATCCTGTCACTAAAATTTTGTATCTTTATGTAAAAAAATTCATAGTAGGTCAGAGTAGAAATACAGTATTTAGAAACTTGGGTAAGGATAGAAACAGAGAAACACAGAAGTTGATGGCAGAAGGAGACCGCTAGGCCCATCTAGTCTGCCCATTTGTTTTAGACCTATTTTGACACTCTAGTTGCCCTTTGTAATCAGGGCTCCCTTGTGTCTATCCCATGCATTCTGGAATTCACCCCCAGTGCTGACGCCCACAACCTCTTGGGACAGGCTGTTCCAGGCGTCCACAACTCTTTCTGTAATGAAAAACTTCTTGGTGTTGGTAGAGAACCTCCCTCCTTGCAGCCTGAGGTCATGTCCCCTGGTCCTGGAGCCCTTCTTGAAGTGAAAAAGTTCCTGTGCCTGTACCTTGTTAATGCCTTTTATGTACTTGAATGTTTCAATCATGTCCCCTCTCTCTTCTCTGCGCCATGGAGTACATATTCCATTCCCTAAGTCTTTCCTCGTAGGACATGTACTGCAGACCTTAAATCATTTTTGTCACCTTTCTCTGTACTGTTTCCACCTGGTCAATGTCCTTTCTGAGGTGAGGCCTGCAGAACTGGACTCCGTATTCCAGGTGAGGCCTGACCAGCAATCTAGACAGTGGTAGTACCACCTCTCTCCGCCTGCTCGTGATTCCCCTCCCAATGTAGCCCAGCATTCTGTTGGTCTTCAGTGTTGCCTTCTCACACTGCTTACTAATCTTCAAGTTGTCTGATGATATGATTCCCAGATCTCATTCCTGGTTTGAGGCCCCCAGTCTTTTGCCTCCTAGGTAATACTCCTTTCTTGGATTTTTCTTTCCTATGGGTATGACCTTGCACTTTTTGGCATTAAATTTCAGCTGCCACACTCCAGACCATTCTTCTAGTTTCTTGAGGTCAAATTCCATCTTGCTCACTCCTTCTGAGGTGTCCACCTGTTACATATCTTGGCGTGGTCTGGACTCAACACACCTTCCCTTCCAGTCCATCAGCGATGTCTGCTATAAAAACACTGAAGAGCAGAGGCCCCAGCACTGAGCCCTGAGGCACCCCGCTGGTCACCCTGCCTTCCATCGATTGCATTCCATTAACCTGTACCCTCTGGGTTCTGCCTTGTAACCAGTTTTGTACCCATCTGACTTCTTCTAGACCAACCCCAGTGTGGTCAAGCTTCTTCACCAGCTTTCTGTGTGGAACCAAGTCAAAGGCCTTACTAAAGTCTATGTAGACCACATCTACTGCCCCACTGTCATCCACTATTTTTGTAGCGTAGTCAAAAAACCTGAGCAGAGTTGTAGTGGATGCTGCCAATTCCTATGTCGACAGCTACCAAACTATGTCAAATTCTGGGAGCCCTATTTTCAAGGTCCCAAGTTTTCATTACAGTTGCTGCAGCTTGCACCAGAAAAGTGATGTAGATGGCTGCCCTAATGGCCAGGAACAGTGTGCTGTGCTGCCATGCTGACAACTCAGGTTTGGAAGTCAGCCAGTGAGTTCGTCGAGGCAGGCCAAGGTTGAGACAGTTGCTACTTGGCAGTGTGTCCTGGCCAGGGAAGGTTGTACAGAGGTTCCACCAAAACATCAACCCTACAGCTGGGCCAGTGAACTTTTCTTCCGCCACAGAGGAAGCTGTATGTGTGTAAGACCGATACAAACATTGTCCACGCCAGCAAAGGAGGGGAGAAAATGGGAAGAAGAACCTGGTAGCTGACTGTGTGACAGCTAGGGATCCCTCGGCCTGTTCAGGGTATATCCAAGAAAAGAACAGTTACATACTTACCATAACGGTAGATCTTCAAGAGAATCTGTTTCATCAGGCCACATCTATGGAACTATTAGCTGCCAGGCACTAGAACAACACAGAAACTTTTGCAAGCAGTCAGCCAGGGACCACCCATGATGACCTCAGACGTCAGCTCTTACATAAATGTGGGCGGTCCCTCTTCTCCTCAGTTCCTCACCATAGATCATACTCGGATGATCTCTCTGTAGAGAACCAGGAGAAAACCCAGCACTCTGTGAACTAGGTGAGGGAGATTAGGAATACAGAATGGAGATAGGAGCAGCAAAACCTTCAGTTGCAGGCCCATAAAGGGGATGGAGGATGGGTAGGCATGGCCTGATGAAACAGATTCTCTCGAAGATCTACTGTTATGGTAAGTACATAACTGTTCCATCTTCTTCAAGAATATCTCTTATCAGGCCACACCTTTGGAATGAGTACCAAGCAATACTCACAGTGAAGAGTATGAGTGGCTATAGCCTACAGGCTTAAGAAAGTAAGCCTTGTAGTACAGCTAGGCCAAAGCCATTCCATCTAGGAAAGACAATGTCCAGACTGTAGTGTTTCATGAAGGTGTGGATGATACTCCCGGTAGCAGCTGCACAGATATTTTTAAAACAAATAGAGGTGGCCATGCTTCTTGTGGAATCATCACAAATTACCCCAGGAAGTTCCTTACCATACTTACTGTGACAAAAAGTAATACAGTTGTCTAGCTACAGTCGTGGCCAAAAATACTGGCGCCCTTGCACTTTTTCAAATAACTCACAATTCCTCTAAACATAAGTTGAAATTAACAACAGTACAGTATTTGGTCTCCACAATTCTTTATTTCTCTGTTAATATTACAGAACCTTTGTTTTTGATTCAGAATTTAATATATCCTTTTAAATCAGAAAATGAAAAGAAATGGCACTGACAAAATTATTGACACCCTAGACTTAATATTTGGTAGCACAGCCTTTTGGTCAAAATAACTGCAATCAACCGCTTCCTATAGCCATGGATGAGCTTTCTGTACTCTCTACTGGCAGTCTGGCCCACTCTTCTTGTGCAAACTGCTCCAGTTCTCCCAGATTTGAAGGGTGCCTTTTCCCAACTGCTGTTTTCAGATCTCCACAGGTTTTCAATGGTATTTAGATCTGGACTCATTGCTAGCCACTTCAGAACAGTCCAGCGCCTTGTCTTGAACCATTCCTGGGTGCTTTTTGAAGTGTGTTTGGGGTCATTGTCCTGCTGGAAGACCCATGACCTTCGACGGAGACCCAGCTTTCTGACACTAGGTTCAACATTGCGCCCAAATGGCCTGGTAATCTCCAGATTTCATGATGCCATGCACACGTTCAAGGCATCCAGTGCCAGAGGCAGCACAGCAACCCCAAAACATCACTGAACCTCCTCCATGTTTGACTGTAGGGAAGGTGTTCTTTTCTTTGAAGGCTTCATTTTGTTTTCTGTAAACATAGAGATGATGTGCTTTACCAAAAAGCTCTAATTTGGTCTCACCTGTCCACAGGACATTCTCCCAGAAGGATTTTGGCTTGTTCAGGTGTGTTTTGGCACCCCAGTCGGACTTTCTTATGTCTCTCTCTCAGCAGTGGGATCCTCCTGGGCCTCCTACTATATAACCCCCTTTCATTGAGTTGGCGACGGATGGTGCGAGTTGGAACTGTCGTACCTTGTGTCTGGAAGGTCAGCCTGAATCTGTTTGGCAGTTGATCGAGGTGCTTCTCCACCATTCGAACAATCCTGCGCTGCAATCTTGATCAAGTTTCTCTTGCGCCACGCCCAGGAGGTTGGCTACAGTGCAATGGGCCTTAAACAGCCTGATAACATTACGACGGTGGAAACAGGAACATCAAGGTTCTGGAGATTGATTTGTAGCCTTGAGATTGTCCATGCTTGGCTACAATCTTCTGTCTGACCTCCTCAGACAGTTCTCTGGTTGTCTTTTCTTTTCTCCATGCTCATTGTGGTACACACAGTGACACAAAACAGGAGAATGAGTCATTTTCTCTATTCAAACTGGTTGAATGAGTGATTTTTATATTGTAGGTATCTGCAACTCACCACAGGTGAGTTCAATTCCAAAGTGAAGGAGAATTACCTGCTTGAAATCTAATTATTTCTAACTACTTCTGAAAGGTGCCAATAATTTTGTCCGGGCCATTTAAGGATTTCTGTGTGGAATAAGCTAAGACTTAGTAAATTTTTCTGCTTTTTGTGTTTTATTCTATTGCAAACCAAAGAAATACATATGTGGATACCAAAATATTTTTTAATTTCAACAATTTTCTGGAAAGAATGGTGCATTGTTAGAAAAAAACTGCAAGGGCGCCAATATTTTTGGCCACGACTGTATTTGGACAAGCAGTGTTTGGAAACTGGGGTGCCTGCAAAACAAAAGTCTGCAAGGATGTTCAGCAGTCCTTTCTGTGGTGTATATTATACTTGAGTATTCTATGTATATCTAGAGTATGGAGCAATGCTTCCCCTGGATTGGCATGCTCAGGAGAATAAACTGACAGGTGGATGGTTTGATTTAAAGTAAACTCAGACACCATCTTTGGTAAAAACTTAGGATTAGTACACAAAGATACCCTTTCTTTGTGAAGAATCAAATCAGGAAGCTCACATATTAGAGCCTGTAGCTCTGAAATCCTACGAGCAGAAGTGACTTGAACAAAAAATAATGTTTTCCAAGAAAGAAAGCATAAGCCACAAGTCGCAGCTGGTTCAAAAGGAGTCAAAGTATGCTTTTCCAAAATAAAACTTAGGTACCAAGCTGGGACTGGGTTACGGATGGGAGGCTCATGTTACTGTGTTATTTTAGGTATTTATTGAATGTTTATTTTTTCTTGTGTTTAAATGTTTATGTCTGATTGTATGGCACCCAGAGCCTCTGGGATTGGGTGCCCTAAAAATAAAATATGCCTTGCCTTCAGATGATGAATACCTCTCAAGAACATACGGGCCACCTCCACCTGGGCAACCCGTGCGACCTTCCAAAGGCACATGGAGACTGATATGGCAGCCAGGTGCACCCTGATTGAGGAATACTGCAGGTCTGAATCCAATAAGGACAGCAGGTACTATAGACCCTGATTAACTGAACAAATGAATGGATCCAGGCGGTGAGAAGTGGTCCACAAAGCAAACTGCTTCCACTTCATGGAATAAGTGAATCTGGTGGAAGACTTTCTGACAGCCACCAAAACAACAGTCACTTTTTGGGAACCCCAAAAACAAGCAATGGCTATGTCTTCAGGAGCCATGCATGCAGATGGAGAGACTTCAGGTTCAGATAGACAGGGTTTCCTGTTCCTGTCTTCTCCAAGCAGGTGCTGCGAATGCCGGTACAGGGTGGTGCAGCTATCAGGGTGGCTAGGTCAAAATTCAAATACAGTCACAAGATTACGTATGCTATAACCCAAGACAGATCATAAGTGTATTGGGGCATTAATGCACTCCCTGGGTGTGTTGTGAGGCACGAGGGCTACGCCCTAGTGCCTTCAGCCAGCCAGAAAGTGCATTAATGCCCTGCTACACCCATGGTCTGGAGTGGGTTACTGCACTTATAAAATGGATAGTCACATTACTGAGAAAAAGTACACATGAGCTTCTTAACCCTTAGGCTGCCTACAGAAGTAGAATGTATAGGAATTCTGGACAGATATATCAGTCCATGGCACAACAAGAGTTAAATTTAAAAAACGTTCATTTATTTTGAAGGTATACCTACTCCGAAGACAGTAGTGCATTTTAAGACAATAGATATTTTTAACATGTAATTAAATTATACATGTTCACAAGTACAATTGTATTTTTTTTAATTTTTTTTTTACTTATATTTTATTGAGTTATGCAATAAACCATTACATAAAAGAAACCTCAGGTAGGTAACCAGAATTAATATATTTGCTTCACATAGAAGCTCCAAATTTTTACAGTAACAAACAGGTCCATTACCCCTGAACTCAGTACATCACATAGGGGTTAGCAAGATAATAATGTCCATTAATAAAATCCAGCAGTTGTCCATAAATGAAATGGCTAACTGTTAAACAGCCAGCAATCCATAGGAAAAAGAAGCACCCACTATAGGCCATTGCAGCCATGAGCTGGGATATCAAAATCATCCAACTGTAATCGGCCCTATCTAAGGGTTACCATCCCACTTTAAATATCAGATAATCTATCACAGGCATAGTTCTCCTGCTCTGATAAAATAATTATACATTTGCGCTTAAACTTTGACTAACTAGTAACAAACAATCAACGTTTAAATCATGTATTTCTACGACTTTATACTAAACATCCCCTTTAAACTGTGTTCCCTTATATTGTAACGTTAGACACATTTGAGACTACTACCACTCTCCTCTGAGAGGATGTAAACAGGGACCAGAAGAGAAACAGGAGAAGGGGGAGGAGATAGATAAACGCAATTCAGTATTACAGTTATACTAAATAGGATCCCATCCTAGAACATTATAAAGCACATATCTATGAAAATACTTATTATTATTAAGTACTGCCCCCAAATCGGAAGGTTTAATCAAACAGCCTTTCACATTAAGTCCCCTCGGTCTCTTACGTCTTTCTGTGTCGGAAAGTTAATACAAGCAGATTTCCTGTTCTCCCTCTGACTCGGAAGATTCCCCTCTGGCTGAGAACTGTCTTTCCAGCTTCTCTAGTAGTTTCGCTGTGTCCGTCTGCCTCTGTGAACTGGTAGGCCTTTCCACCATAGTGCACACGGACTCACAGGCATTAACAGAACGTGGTGCACTCCTAGCACTGGAGCCACGCCTAACCCCTATTGAAACGCTTCCTCCACATCCAGGTGGCGAACTCAGATCGGGAAGATGTGCACTCTGGTGTCTTGCCAGGTGAGTGGGCTTAGACTCTTTGCCTTCTGTAGAATTATATCCTCTGAGCATTTGTGGTAAGCTCCACCATTAGCGTTCGGGGAGCGAATTCTGTTACAGCTCTTAGGCCGTCCCTCACGTGGCGTGACTCTGTATACTTTTAAAGCATCAACATTATCTTCTATTTGAAGCAGGTCCTTTAGCCAGTCCTGAACAAACAAGGTAGAGCAGTCTCAACACCCGAATGTGTGGATCTAATATTATTTTCAACATTTTCCAGGCGTTGCGAGAAGAGAGTTTTCTTTGGCTAGACCCGATACTACTGTTAGGGCTTCAGCAGTTTTAGCCGTCTCCTTCGATTCATCTTGCAAAACTCCACTTTAGTATGCATCTGTCTGAGCTCTGCTTGGAAACCCTCTACTTACGATCCAGACCCTGAATCACTTTCAGTAAAGCCGCGTTGGATGGCTGCAATCCATCCTGGTCTCCCGGTCTGGTAGGACCTTCTTTACTGCTGCTTGCCTTAGCGTCCTTAGATCTGGTTCCCTCCACACTAGTAGCCGCTTTATTACCATGGACCATTTTCGGCTTTATCTTATCTGGGCCACTATAATTTTGTAGTCTATCGATAGCTGAATGTAAGCTCTTTTTTGTAGACACGTTAATTATTTATTTTTAAAAGTTATGTTTGGATAATACCAGCAAAAGGAAGCAAATTCCTCTGGAGCAGAGTAGAAGAGCTGTTCACTGCTCGCTGTTGCCACCTCCCCTATTGTATTTTATTGTAAAACTTTTTTTTAAAGACTTTAAAAACATGTTGTCAACAAACAGTGATGTCACGCATCACTCAAGTCAAACGTCAACAGCATTTTTTAATATTAAGGAAGTCACACCAAAATAGGAATAAGCCTGCTCAGTATGTGACTTATGTTGTACAATTTTAAACATTTTCAAAACCATTGACATGATCTATTTAAGAAACAGTTTATTTGATGCATTGGTCAACAGAAATGTAAACAGCTTTTTTTTGACGATCTGCCCATGTGCAACTTTACTGCTGCATCAAGAACACAGTAAGGAAATAAGAACTCATTACAAGTATGGCTCCTTATTATGTGACTTTGCTTAAAAAATTTTACAGATTTTTAACAGGAGTCACATGCATGAACTGTTCAAGAATAACACTGTCAGCTGCATTACTGCTTCAGACCTTGTTGGTATTTACTTGCAGTAGTTGCTAAAGCCGACAGGTCTGTGGATGGTAACGTTTTTAATAAGGAACTGTCCTAGCATTTTGCTAAAGATGTCTTGATTTTCTTTATTTTGGGTTTCTTGTTCCTCATTGTCCTGTGGTTTGACATCTGGCTCCTGGTGAGTATTGAGCTTCAAAGATGCTGGTTCCAGCTGATCATGGCGAATTTCTGGATTCGAATACGGTTGTTCCGGCTGTATTTTGATTGCCGTACTACTGGTTTGGTGGTCCTAAGTGCTTATTATACAGCTCCACTCTGTGGATGCTGACCAGTAGTTCCTCAAACTGGACTCGCACCTGTGGCCAGTCACGGTCATTATCTCACGGCTTGCGATGCCAGCTTCAGTCAGCAAGTACACTGCCCTGCTCCGTAGGCAGCGATTTGTGTAGATTTGTGAGAGTGATGCTGATTTTAAAATTGAAGACATTAGGTTGCCCAAATAGTTCACTCCCATTGGCTGTTTACTGTTTCAGGTAGTTTACTGATCTAGTACAAACTGAGCCACTCTTTTGGGCTGGAGGTACAGTGAGTCTGCATCTGGGGGGCATTCGGATAAGTATTTTTTGCATAGTTTGACCAGGCAATGCTCATTAGTGGGGTCACTGAACAAAAAAACATGATTGCTCTCCTTGTTGTCTTCTAGTATTTGAGCATGTTTTTTTGTTTGCTCATTGTATACCATTGTCAAACATTCAGTGCCATTGTCATCTGCTTTTATTATAAATGAATTTTGTTTAAGTACTCTAATGCCTTCCCCGCCTCTTCTGGCAAGTCCGAGCTGTATCTCAGACCAGACACGGCGTACCAGTCCATGTGCTGTGTCTGCTGATAAAACATCTAATATATCTATCTATATCGCACTGCTCCCTAACACCTCATGCACACAAGTCCATTTCCTCTGCTACCCTTCTCCCAGGTCTATTCTACGGTGCCCCCATAACCCACTCTGCCAAGACCTCTGTGCTGACCAAACTCAAGGAAGCCTATCATAGAGTCGTGCGCTTCACAGCCAAGGTTCCTATGCGGGCACACCACTGCGATGTAGTCAGTACTCTAGGCTGGCCAACCTCTGAGGCAAAACTGGACTTCCCTGTTCTATGCACAGTCTTCAAACTCCTGCACCTTCCTTCGCCTCCCATCCTCTCCAATCTCCTTACATTAAAACCCTCCCCCAGGACTATCAGATCCTCCCACCTCCCTATCCTAAAAATATCCAAAGCCCAACTAGCCATTGGGAGGAGATCCTTCTCCTCTGTGGCTCCGTATATATGGAACAACCTCCCACACAGTCTTCTGTCATGCCTATCTCTTCCCAAATTCAAAAGATACTTCAAAGAAATCTTCTTTCCTCCTCCCACGTGTAACTGCAACTAATCTTCACTTGTTCAACCTGCGACTCCTCCAGTCTCCACACCTCTCCCTCTCTTCGTGCCCTTCCCTACCTGATACTGTTACCTCATTCCTCCACTCTCCCTGTCTTCACCTTCTCTCTGCTTCTCTGTCAATACTCACCTACCTAATACTCCATCCTAACTCCCCCAGCTTCACCATCTCTCTCCTCCTCTGTCAATACTTATGTATTATATTGTATAATATTGTAAAAACTATGGGTAAAATGTGTACACTGCCGTGTTACACTGTAAGACATGTATGTGCACCATAATATTGATTGCTTTGGACCTGATGATAGTCTGATTTTGTTTCTGTACCCACACTGGGTTATTACTATTGATGTCTCACTTCTGTTCCTGTATAATCGCCTGTTAAATACTATGTTTCACTGTATTGTATAGAATGCCTCTATTCCTGGGTCGCCATGAAAAGGGACTTGAATGTCTCAGTGGGCCCACCCGTCATCAAAATTCAAATAAATAAATAACATTTTCTTAATTTTTTAAGGTCAGTTTTGAGATTCTAGGTGGTGGGCTGATTGGTCATTTCCCCTCGCCTAAATTGCCTTCATATTGAAATAAAAATGTCATTTGCAGAGATAAATGTCGGGTTATTAATAATGATAATGACTCTGCCAATTTCCAGACTTTTTAAGTGCCTATTTATTCCAGCATGCAATCTGATGAAACACCTTATTGTATACTTTTCCTTTCTGGAGTTTCGTACAAAAGGATAGAATTCTCTTAGTAGTGAAGCTAATTCATATCACCCTATGCTTTTATAATCAATTGTTCAATACATTTATGGCCCACTTTGTGTTTTTTGTATGTTTTTTCTCTTCCTTTTTTTTTCAATATTGTAATGTGTGTTTTTAGGTAGTTTAATGTGTCTGCTGTCACTTTCTCTGAGCACTGTGGCTTGGCAGTTTCTGTCACATCGAGGTGCTTGTTAGAAGTCGCCATGTTTACAGCTCCCATTTTGTTAATTTCATTCAGGGTGGCACTCGCCATTTTGAAATCTGGCATTAGACCATTGTGCTTTGTCACAAGTCTCTGCTTACAGCTCTTAGGCTGCTAATTTCAGTCTGGGCTGCAGGCTCCATTTTGACAGGTGTCAAGGTGTCATTACACAGAGGCTCTTGTCAGTTGCTTCAATTTTTACTTCCCTCATTTTGTTGATTTCGTGGCCATCGGCAACCTCCATTTTGACAGCTGTCATGTTCGCACTTTTAGGACTGTGTGTCTCGCAGTTCTCAAAAACTTCACATTTGGTATTTTCAGTAGCTGTTAAATAATTTAGTGATGTGTTGCTTTGTTCTTCTGTTTTCCTGAAGTCTGTTGTTTCTGTGTCACTTTCCACAGTGGTTTCAAATTCGGGCTTCTTCAGTATTCCCTCTTTCAGTGGTCTTTGCCTCTGACTTTCCCTGTCATCTGTGACTTCCATTTTGACAACAGTCATTTCTATTACTTTCATTAAGTCAGCGGACTCAATTATGACAGCTGTCATTTTCAGCACCACAATATCTGCCTGTGAATTTTCGGCAGTTTGAAATTCAGGATTCTGGATAGCTGTTAACCCTTCTTTCTCAGCAGGTGCTTCGGTATTCTCTGGTTCCGTCTCCTGCTCCTCGATTAACAGTAGTTTACTTTTTTGGTGAAGGTTCTTCATCTGTGCAGATCTGGGTTTCTATTCAGTTTTCTGGTGTAAGCCCTTCAAAAATATCAAACTCACGTAATACGTTTGCCATTTTAGTAGTGTACTTTCTCTCACTTCTACTGCTTTTTTAAATGGCGGCTGTTTAATCGGGAGAACGTGAAGGCAGTAATGTGTCTTTTTAATTTTTTACATTCGGCTTTACGTGCTGGGGGAAAAGATCAGCATGCCAACTGGTGGTTTACTAGGCATTAATGAACGATCAGATGACTGTCTGCCCAATGGCTTTGGTGCATCTGACACTTTCATTAATGCCCATTTTATAATAGTACATAAAGATGAACTAGGATTGCAACAATTCATTTATGTTGATTTTTTTCTGCTGTATTTCATATATCGACTCCTGTTCTCTTTCTGTTTTATAGATCTTGTATTCTTCGTTTTCTCTCCTTACTGGTTCATTTTGTACTTGAATGAATTAAATCTTTATTTGTAAAAGCACCTTTCCAAAACCAGGGTGCTGTACATAAACAAAACAAATAAAAATTAAACACACATAACAGTCAAAGTATTAAAATCCATAAAAGTACAAGACCGTAAATATCAGCTTCAATAAGATCTGACTGTGCAGCCTAAAAATATTCAGTTCAAAAACTATCTGGATATGCTAGGTTGAACAAGTGTGTTTTTAGTGCTGTCTTAAAACTCTGGACAGTCAAGCAGTCTCTTACCCGATGAGGTAGAGAATTCCACAGGGTCGGGGCCGCAAAGGCGAAAGATCGGGCCCCCAGTGTCTTTAAATGAACCCTGGGAATCTCTAGCAAACCCTCATCGATGGATCGGAGAGGACAGAGGGGGTGGTAAGGGCGAAGGAGATCTTGCAGGTAACAGGGTCTTGTGGATCCCCATACACTCTGAACTGGGAGCTCTAGCAATCACTGTGATAGAAGGGTGATGGCGGTCCAGTAGCTGCTTCTGTTCTCTTTTTGGTGTTCACTAGAATGGTAGTTAGCAACAAGTGTTATACACATGCTGCTCCACCAGTTAATGGTGTAATGGTCAGGTCAGGCAGTGTTCCTTGCAGATTGAATCTGGTCTGGTGACGAGCAGCCCTGCTTGGTAAATCTCCTATTTGAAAAACCAAGTGCACAGCAGCAGCCAGGGGGGAATGGGACAAGGGAGGGGAAATTGGGTTCTGGTTTTCCTGGCCTGTCTGAGCATGGAGTGGAGGCTGCTGCATGGGCTGGAGTTCTGGACCATCAAGTAGGGTAGTAATGTTAACTTGTGTTGGTGCAGGTGCTGGTGGAAGAAAATGGGCCGTGGACCCCCGGTCACCACGTGTGGGTGGGTGGGGTGTGGTGGGTGGGGTGGGTGTGTGGGGGTGGGTGTGGGGGTATGGTTGACGAGCTCTCCTCATAAAGTAATAGCTTTATTTTATTTTCATCTTTCTGTGGGGGTGAGCACCTCAGGAAATTAAATAAAATAATTACAGACAGTTGCTAATATGACGTTGTGCATGACTTTTTAAAGTAATTTTAAAGTTTTAGAGGATAAGGACTTTAAAGGGCTGTGCAGTTCACGTCCTGCTTCTGTTTAGATGTGTATCGGACCTTTGACTTGGATTTTTCATTCCCTGATTTGGCAATCCCTACTCTTGTCTGGACTACCTTTCCCCCACTCTGCTGTATAGCAGGGTGACTTTATGCTTATCCCATGCACTTTACTGAATCCCTGTACTGTTCACTTCCACTACCTCCGCAGGTAGGCTGTTCCATGGATCCACCACCCTCTCTGTGAAAAGATACTTCTAGGATTTTCCCTAAGCCTCCCTTCTGCCTCATGTACCCTTGTCCTTGTGCCTGTTATTTAAAATATGCTTCCCTCCTGTACCCTGTTTATTCCTCAGTCTTTCCTCCTAAGGCTTGTGGGTGCGGTCCACAATTTTTGTTGCTCTTCTCTGGACTGCTTCCATTCTGTCTTGATGCCTTCCTGAGATGTGGTCTCCAGAACTGGACACAGTATTTCAGATGAGGCCTCACCAGTGATCAATAGTGGCATCATCACTTCAGTCCTACTGGTTATGCCCCTTCTTATGCACCCACGCCACAGCATTCGGTTTGCTTCCCCACTGCTTTTTTGCATTGTTTGGCTGACTTCAGGTCATCTGATATTATAACCCCAAGTCTCTCTCCTGACTTGTAGTGGATAGAACCTGACCCCCACACCCCATCCTGTATTCCTCCCTTGGGTTTGTGTGTCCCATGTCCTTTCTGAGATATGGCCTCCAAAACTGGACACAGAACTTCAGATGAGGCCGTCATGCTCCAGTTTCCTTAGGAGACCCCCACACACTGCGTGTATGACACTAGCAAGGTGGCGTGGGGTGTGCCCCATTGGCTGTGAGGTCAGTTTTTATATTCAATGCCAATTTTGACAAAGAAATGCTGCTGCTTCACTAACAAGGACCTTATTAGTCAAGCAGAGGCATTCTTTTCAAAATCTGCACACAACCAGATAAAAAAACTGCCCCTTAGTCAGTGGAGCACACCCCCATGCTCATCTTGCATTGTAGGCAAACAAGTGCCTGTAGGGAGTCGTGTTTGTTTCCTAAGGAATTTGGAGCTTCTACTAGCGGGCTTAACTCATTGAGACCCCAAGACCCATGTAGGTGGTAGCAGAAAAGATATTCCTGAGGTCTTGTCCCACTGAGGACGTCGCTGCTTAACTTAAATATTAACAAACCGGAGTGGGTGCAATTGACTGCATAGCACCATTGGAAAGGTAATTTTTATGCTGAACAGCTTTGCCACTCATACTTTTGTGTGTAGCACTTACGGTTCAATTTGAGGCATTAGCATTTGTGGCATGCTGATTATGGCTTGCTTTGCTCAAAAGCTCCAGGTTACACTGGTAAGGTATACAGGCCACCTCCACATGTGGTGGAATTCTCAGAGTACCTGCGGTCCCGGTGAGTTGTAGTTGGTCAAGCTGCATGTATGTTCGGGTTTGGAGAGAGTTTAATGAACCACAGCTCTTGCTCTTTAGCCATGTGTTCTGCCTGTAGTGCTGGTTGACAGTTCAGCTGAGAGGTTGTGCTTCATTTCTCAAAGTTCTGTAGGTATGAAACATTGCATGTTTAAAACATAGGGCCAGATGGAATGTCATGGAAACTGTTTTCACCTTGAGGCTGGTCATAGTGTGGGCTGCTTTTTGGAAGCTTGTGCAGTTTGACTTTGGATGTAGCATGCTACATGCAAAATAGTTTCTACTTCTGTCTGTGGCTTCACCTTCTCACTCCTATCTCTAGGGTTCTCCTGTGCCTGTCCTATGCATCTTTTCAACTTCTCCATGGTTAGCCCCATCAGCTCCACTGGGAACTCTTTTCCATGCATCCACCACCCTTCCGGTGAAGTAATGATGCTTTATGCTGCCACTTAGTCTACCTATTCGAACCTCATGTCATGCCCTCTCATTCCTCTGCCTCTCCTTTTCTGAAAGATGCTATCCTCCAGTGCCCTATTTATTCCATTGAGATATTTGAAGGCTTTCTCGTATTGGGTGTGTGTGTGTGTCTCTCTCTCTCTCTCTCTCTGTATTGAGGTCCTGTGCTCTCTCTAGTCGTATATGCCTTTTTAAGTCCTGTACCATCTTTGTCCATTGTGGCATAGATTTGCCATGAATCCACTGGAGAAAATGGTTGGCGGTATACTGATGTGCCATTTTGGAAATGGTTGGCATTACCTCCTGTTTTTTGCATAGAGCTTTTGCTATGCTATACCAGCATCTAAAACCCAGTTTCAAAATGTCTTCATTTTTCATGGAAAATGAGTTCAAGATCCCGCACAATGCCACTGCTATCATGGAGTAATGTGGGGATGTTCTTGGGGTTCTCTTATGTATAGAGAAAGGAAATCTGTTTAGTGGTACTGGTCAACCACTCATGTTGTTGCATAATTGTCTGCCATATAATTCAACTCCAGATTACTGTAATGGGCAGGTAAAAGCAGCAGGAACAGAGTGGACAGTGTGGTGACTGACAGACTGAGCTTGGCGCAGCACATCACTGGCAGTGTAGCTTGACCAGAGGAGCAGAACTAGAAGGTAAATCTGGTTGAATTTTGGGTTCAGTTATTTGTCCTTTCTGGTTCTGTTTGTTGTGTGTTTGTCGTGTTCTTTTGGTACAGTTATTGCCTTTCAGATAGAACAGTTGTGTCTGGAGGATCACCTTATTGCGTGGTAGAAATCGGTCTTCACGATGTCTGAGCTGAGCAAAGTCAAATCTGGTGCACAGAAACGGAAACTGGCTAACTTGTCTGCACTGGTGGCAGCATCAAGTGATCCAAAACAAAGGAAGCTATCGCTGTTTACATGCATACAAAACAAAGCTACTACCCCACAGAACAAAACTAGTCTTGAGGACGCAGCTGAAATACAAGGTGGACAAACTGTGGCTCAGTGTGTGAGCAGCTGCACTGCTAGTCAGAATCTAAATACTCAGCAAATACAGCCAGTGGATTCTGCAAGGGGAACAGTTGTGCCACTTGATGTTGTGAAGACTACAAATCCCTATTTTCAATGCCCCAAAAGGTCTGCCTCGCAACATGAAAAGGTTGCCTTTGTACAAAGGCATCCAGTTCAGCCCGGATTCGCAGATGTTAAAGTCCTACCATACAAACCGCCAAAAATCTACACATGGATTCTTCCTGGGAGCAACAAAGTTATACCAAGGAACTGGGTCACTGTACAGGTGGTTGACTGTTTGGTGCATTCTCTCCACTGCAGTATCTGCATGGCATTTTCAGATGTGGAAACTAGGTTTGTTACAGGATACCAAGACTTTAAGTTGTCAAGTTTATTGGACGCCAGTGCCTGCCATATCATGGAAAAGACGAAGCTTTATATAGTGTGCAGGACCCATCACTTAACCATGGAAATTTCTTGGAGCTGATTCTTCTGTTGTCCCAATTTGATGTTCCTCTGAATACACACATCCAAAAAGCAGTAGAGCAGAGCAAGAGAAGGAAGCAGAGAATGGAGAAAGAAAAGGACACTTCAGAAGCTCGTGGCCATGGAGGGCTGATTACCTTACTGTCAAAGACCACTGTAAATCAAATTATTGAGATTATTCTGCAGATAATCAGAGACAGCATTGTAAAAGATGCTACAGACCGGAAGATCAGCATTTAGATGGATACCACACAGGACATTGGTGTGACTGACCAAGCAGCTATCATTCTACGGTATGTGAAGGACCTTAAAGTTCATAAGCGTCTCTTTGCTGTGGTTGAGGTGCAGGACACTTCTGGACAAGGAATGCACAAGGTTTTAAAGGAGAACTTTGAAATGCATGGACTCGATATGAAGAACATCGTGGGGGAGTCATTTGATGGTGCAGCCAACATGCGGAGCGAGTTTGTGGGGTTACGAGCTTTGATAAAAAAGGATTCACCAAACAGTGCCTATACCTGGTGTTATGCACATGTTCTCAATTTGTGTGTCTCAGATTGTAGTGAAGCAGTTGTGGAAGCAAAGACATTATTTGGTTTGCTACAAAGGACATCCATCTTCATTAGTGAATCGCACAAAAGGATGACTATATGGAAATCTAGCATTGATGGTACGGGACAGGACAAACTCAGATGGCTTCAAAAGGTTGGTGAAACCAGATGGTGGCCAAAACCTAGAGCACTGGCATGCATCTTCGGAACATATGAAAACCAAGAGAAGAATCTGTATGTGTCGCTTCTCCAGACTTTGCTTTTTATTAGTACCTCTGGAAAGTTTGATGCTAAAGCTGCCAGTGAGGCAGATTCACTGCTTGACAAATGGAAGAAGTTTGACGTCATTTTGATAGCCTTTGTGTTCATGAAGATCTTTACAGTAATTGGGTCAGTATCAAAGTATCTGCAGACTAAGGGACTAGACTATCTTTTGGCATGGCGCATGGTGGATCATGCTAAGATGGAGTTGCAACAGTCCGAATTTATAAACATCCAGCAAAAAGCTTCTAACTTTGTTACTAGAAGACAAGAAGAAATTGATGAGTTGGGTATTGATATTGACCTTGAGGATCATCTGCCAAATAAAAGGGTAGCCAGGAAGAAGAAAATGCCAGGGGAAAATGTCAGTGACGAACGAGTGGCAGATCCCATGAAGCGATTTGAATGTGAAGTGTACACTCGCATTATGGATCAAGTTCGGATGAGCTTAAATGATCGCTTTGATAACAACAAGCAACTGATTCTGGATACCAGCTGCATGGACCCACGTCACTTCAAAAGTATAATTCAAGGTGGCATACCAGATGAAAGTCTGCAGAAAGTGGCATTGTTGGCAGAAGTAGACCATAGCAGACTTAAACTGGAGTTGTTAACGTTTGCTAAAATATTCAGACGACTGCAAAGATCACTGCCTGAAGAATACACTGTGGATGTGTTGACAGAGGATGTTGACTTTCATGACTCTGAAGACTCCGACACTTTTGAAGGTGAAACTAGTGACCAGAATGAGCAACGAGAGAGAAGAGATTTGCCAGACAAATGCAAGTCCTGCAAAGAATGCCTAATGTGCTGTTATAAAATTTTGGCACAGTACAACATGCACTCGTCTGCATTTTCAATCTTGTTCATTGTCTACGAGTATTTGTTGACTTTATCGTTTACCCAGGTATCCTGTGAGAGAGCTTCAGCAAGCTAAAGATAATAAAGACTGACTGTGCTCATTGCTGGGACAAGAGAAACTGGAGGCATTCATGATTATGGCCATTGAGAGAGACCTTCTTGATGGAGGCGTGAGAAGATGTCATCCAGAAACTAATTCAATGATCTGAAGCATACAAGCTTGTACTGTCACCTTGACACTGGAAGGTTACTGCTACTGTCACTAGAGGGCTGAAGCTGGATGCTGGGTTCAGGCACCCAGGTCCAGAAGGATTCAATGGATTAGACTGGCTACTGTGGGGGGCGCTGTGGAGCCCAAGCTAACTGGCAGCAAAATCTATTCGCTCCAAATCTTTACTCTAAAAATCAAAAATTAACCATTGGTAGAGAGAAAATCGAGGCGATTTTGAGAAAATCTGAAGAGTACCATCAGGAAGTACGCTATGGGTAATCCTTGTAAAGAGAAAGGGGGTGGTCCGGGAGGAAAAGCCACAGGATCCTCTCACTCTGCTAGGACCGATCTGACTGTACAGGCCTCATCCGCCACGGAACCCGAAGAGACCTTTATCGTCGATTGGGACGAAACTGCAGAGGCAGATATCTGTGGTCTCTGACCTGAACTCAAAAGTGGATGCATACAATTCCCGACTGACTGTAGTTGAAATGTCCGTGGAACAAACTAAAAGTGAGATGGAGGAGTTCAAAAAACAATCAGAGAAGGCCATGGTAACTACCGTGAACCTGATCAAGGAAAACACACACTTTTGGGCTAGGTTAGAGTCACTCGAAAACCAGGCTCGATCCACGCATATTCGGATTTTAGAAATGCCCGAGGGGATAGATCACCTGGTGATGTTTATCCAAGAGTGGCTTTAAGAGAAACTGTCCGCGGAAGAACCACTGGCTCATTTTGGCTTGCAAAAAGTGTACAGAATTACACCTCGAGGATACAGGTCAGATTCAGACATGCCACGCACCCTACTTTTGGTGACAGACAGTGTTGGGACTAGAGACCACATTCTGAGATTGGCCCGTCGAGCGGGTTCTCTAATGCAAGATGAAAGGGCGGTTTATTTATTTCCTGATCTAAGCTATGCGACTCGCATGCGAAGGAAAAAGTTTGATGGAATTAGAAGGCGACTTAGAGAGAATCATATCCCTCACGCAGTGCTCTTCCCTGCCAGGTTGCGAGTGGTATATAACAGGAAGGTCTGGATATTTTCAGACCCTATTGAAGCTTATAAGTGGTCGGCTCGTATTCAGGCCCAACAACGGGATCAGAATCAATCATGGACCTGTCGGAGATGAGGAGGGAGACTGAAGAATGCTGTGAGCGCCTTTTATATGTATTTCAGCCTTTCCGCTGAGCTTTGCTTCAGACTATTAGGTTTTTGAGCCATTATTAAATAATAATTGCTTAGTGCTGGAAGGCTTTCTAGAGCCCTAGTGTAAAATGTGATCTCAGTTTTTCAATATCTTGTTAAATCCAGTTGGAGATTTTTCTCAAATTCTGGGCTTTGAGTAAATATAGTTAAATGTTGATTTAGCTGCCAGATTTCACTTTATTTTAGGAACTACCTTTAGGTTTTTAGTATGACGCCAATAGCCTGAGTTCAGGCAGGCAAAAGCTGGACTTTCTGTGGACTTTAGTTTTTTTTTTCTTTTTGAATAAAGTCATACTGCTCATGGGCTTAATTTATGCAGCATAAATCTTGGATATATTTTTAAATCTGGCTATTTAGTTTTCCCCCATATGTGTTATCAACATATCCTTGATGCACTAATCCTATGTTTAAAGGGGCTGCGTCCCCTAAAATTGATTTATGTATGGACTGTCATGGATACAATGTTTTTGTGGCTTTGATATAAAGCAACTGAAAATCTAAAAATAAAGTATATAAAAAAAAAAAAGTCTGGCTACTGTATTTGCTACCTGGAGTAGTGATCTTGTCTGAACTGAAGAAAGGGATATTTACCATGCTGGTCTTCACTGTAATGTGAACTGAGTGCATGCAGAAGAGATCCTGAAACGTAATTGAGTGGAAGTATACATTTTTAATTTCTTCTGACTAAAAACCATTGTATGCACTGTTCTGGTTATTGGTTTTGTTTGTATGGAGACCTTATCATTGAATTTGTACTTTTATACTTTGTATGTGGTAAAACAGATGCACAGTTCGTTTATTAAAATAAAAATTACACTCAGGAGACTGTTGGCAGACTTTAATGTATAAGTGATCAAATGACAATGAAACACACAATGGATACACAGTTCCGTTTTATTAAAATACAAATTACATGACACTGTTGACAGACTAAAGTATAACTGATCAAATGACGATGGGAAACGTACAACAGATTTTACTGTGCAGCTAATGTTTAGAATTAGGGAAAGTGTAGGGAAAGATTAGGATATAAGACCTACTTTTGTGTAACAGGCTCGAGTCAAAGGCCCATTTTCAAGTCTTTCCATGCAAACCCTTTTTCTGAACCCTTTCTTACCATGGCTGGGCCTTTGACCACCCCTTACCTCCCCTTCCACCCTCAGTTGCAACATCCTGGCAGCTATTTCCCTGCTTTGGCTAACTTGAGCACCAGCTTGGCCTCCTTCACTCTGGCTATGCATTTTGAGTTTGCCCAATTCATCAATTTCTATGCTAGTTCATAAGAACTATCACCAACCATTTTATATATGCTGCAATTAAACATATACATTGTTACCCTCACTAACACCACCACCTGTGCTTTTCCTCTTCCCTTTTACTCTGGTTGCACCTGGCTGGAAATGTGCCATGACTCGGTGTGCATAGTACCAATTTGATTAAATTCATGTCCCATCATACAGTGCAGTTTAATACAGCAGCACTAACATCAATATACAATAGAACACTGTTACACTGTTTACACCTCTAGATGGCATTCAATTGTTCTTTTGAGTCTGACATTTTTTGGTTGCATCTAATTTTATTGCCTTTGTAACCAGTCCCTGAATCCCCTTTACTCTGCAGCTGCTGCTCTTTTCACACTGCCTGAACATTCTGTGACATCAATAACACCATTCTAGACCATTCAGATGCATAGCATAGAGGGGTTATTAAGGCCATAGAACACTTACACATGACTCAGTAGCTGAGTGAAACTTTATGCAAGTAGATCTGAGGGCAACCCAAAGCAAAATTACAAATTTTTCAAAACTTTGTGAAAATGCCTTGGTGGAAACTTTCACTGTGTATATAATTAGCGGACACACTAATCTCTTCAGATGAGCTAACCTCATTTCTGTCTTAAGGCAGAGCATTGTGAGTAGTTGCAGCCTCATGTTCCTTTATTGGGCTAATAATAGTACTGTAACAACCATGTTAGTCACATAGGCTGCTTTGGCAGAATCTTAGCATAACACACATTGCACTGCACTCTTTTCTCCTGTTCACATCATGTTGCCTCACAAATTGCTCAGAGAGGAAAGGGTAGGGAAAGGTAGGGCCTCAACCTCCAGAGGTGCCTTTGTCAAGGTTGAGCTTAACCATTGATTTTGTTTGAAAGGGAACTCTCTGCTCACCTGCAGCCATGTAGCTGGATAAATGTAATGTTGCAGGATTACTTAATGAAACAAGTATTGCTAAATTGGTAACCTGCTTTCCTGCAGTATTGCTGCAGGGGTGGGACTAGCAGGTCATGGCTAGCAGCATTTTTGCAAGGTAGCAGAGTTCACTTTAAATCAATGGGACTGAAGCCTCCGAAATAGTGAATATAACTTTACCAGTAATGTAATAGCTTTCTTCATAATATACAATAGCTTTCTTCCAAATGGAATACATGCTGACATCTTGTACTTGGCTACAGCATGCCATGGTTGGGCCCCCCATGACCCTAACAGGGCCTCCCCTGCCAATACCAAGGCCCCCCTGGGCCCATTTCCAGGTGGGCCCTTTGCTTCCCAGTCCGACCCTGAGTGTTGATATGGATAGCAATTTCTGGGGCCATGTTCCAATGTGTGTAACTGCAAATATGTTAGCAAACATGGCAATAAACCATCATGTAGCAGAATGACTTATTTTTGACATGAAAGAAGGGGCACTGAGCAAAGCTTGTCAAGAAGTGAATGAAATGTAAAGAAAATGAACTGTAAATAGCGAGAGACTGAATGTATTTAACTGAAACTGGTGAGCCGTTACCACCTATCCTAGACATGGAGGGTACCTCTGGAACTACAGTATGCACACCCCTAGACTCTGCTTAATGCCAAGAGAGGGTTATCATATGGTATCAACAAAAAACTGAAAGAATATGGACAGCAGCCACAGCTGTAAGAGATTCTCGGACTGCATGCCATCTAGTAAGGGAACTAAGGGATCTGAGAGTCAGAGTAAACAGGGAGGGGGTTACACACACATTTTGAAAACTGTCTCACAGCACAAAGATTTTGAAAACTGTTGCACAGTATAGATTTTCAAAACCTTCATGAAGGAATTTTTTTTCAACATTTTGTGAAACCCCTCATGCAGTACAAAGATTTTGAAAACAACTGAGCAGCACATAGATTTCAAAAAAAACATTGTACAGCGTGCACATCTTGAAAACTGTCATAGAATTGTATGGCAGATAAGAACCACTTCCCTACCTACACTACTACAACTATATATTTATTTATTTATAACAAATAAATAAATTTAAATTTGTAGAAGGCTACTGTACAAGATCAGGCTGAGATAAAATTCTTAAAATACTCTGCAGAACAGATAGTTCCAGTCTTGGCTGAAATATTCAATTCCAGCCTGAAGCAGGGGATGTATCCTGAACTCTGGAAAAATTCAAATGTTATTCCACTCTACAAAGGGGGTGATAAAGATAAACTGACAAACTACTGACCCATAGCCTTGCTGTCAACAGTCTTAAAAATATTTGAGAAATTGGCAAGTAACCAGATATATGAATACTTAGAAAAGTATATCTTTTTGTCAAATTGCCAGGTGGGTTTTAGGATAGGGAGTTTGATGAACTGGCAGACTTCATTGATACTGTATCCAATGTTCTGGAGAGGGGTAAGTCTGTTGGTTTGGTGTTTGTTGACCTCCCAAAAGCTTTTGATTGGGTTGATTATAGTATATTATTAGAAAGACTTTCATCTGTGGGTATGTCTGACCCTGTGATGATGTGGTTGTTATCCTACCTGACTGAGCACATGCAGCAGATCTATGTTGAGGTAGTTTGTCAGCCAAAGAAGACACATATAGAGGGATACCCCAGGACTCGATCCTGGGCCCCCTATTATTTTTGATTTATGTTAATACTTTGCCATAAATGATAAAAAGATGTGATGTATATCCATATGCAGATGATATGGTATTGATAGGCAGAACAAAAAACAAATTGAACTGCAAAATGTCCTACAGCTTGACTTTGATATCTTACAGTACTGGCTAAGGAATCAAAAATGGTGTTAAGTAAGAAAAAAATACCAGGTAATGGAATATAGAGCAAAAGGTGCAAAAACAGATTTGATAAATAGTTTGGAAATATTTACATTAGACAAACAAAGATTGGAAGTAATAACCTCCTATAAGTATATAGGAGTACAAATTGACAGCATGCTCACATTCAGTGAGCACATAGCTAGTACCGTAAGTAAGGTTAATTCAAGGTTGGGAGTTATCCACAGGAAAGCCTCGATTCTACCAAGAGAATCAAAAAACAGGATAGCTCAACAGCTTTTGTTACCTGTTTTGGAATATGGCAATTAAATTTATTAACATGTGACTCAGACTCAGATAGATAAACTGGATAAGATCCATTATAGGATGGCCCGATTTGTACTGAGGTGCCATTATGGTACTCACCATTGCAGTATGTTACAACAGTTACAGTGGGACCCCTTGGTAGTTCAAAGAAAAAAGCTAAATTGGATTAAAGGCTTTTATAGAATTTGGTGGAGAAAATATGCCCCTATCTAAATTTGCCCAGATAAAAAATCATGGACATGAGAGAACTAAAATCCAGATGTTTAGTGGTTCCTTTGCATACAACTCTTAAGTAAAATGCAAAGGCAATATTACTTATCAAAAATATGAAATGAACTTGAACCGTAGGTTAGGAATGGGAAGAGCTTAGGGATTTTTAAAACAAGTATTGACACTGTATGGAAGGAAAGATGTACAAACTTTGACTAGATTATAGGTTTCTCTTGGGGGCATGTTTTATGTTTTCCCAAGGATCTAAACAGTTTACGTTATTTATCTAAAATTGTAAAACTGTAATATATATAGAGAATAATTGATGGATAGCTAGTTATAACGAGGATTTTATACACCCCCAAGGGGTGGGATGCAACATAAACCCTGAGAGCGAAGCTCGAGGGGTTTAGGAAGGCATATCACCCAGAGGGGGTGTATAAAATCTGAGTTTTAACTAGCTACCCATCTTTTATTTTGTATAATTGCTGGGGGTCATTTTTTTTGCCACAGCAATTATACAAAATAACTAGATTTCTGTGTGGAGTCAGGCCATGGAAAATTGGGGTTTTAACGTGGTCCATAGTGGTTGACTCGTAAATGGAAGGAGATTTATTTTTTTCTGACTTGCGGATGATTAGTTAGTTGTTTTTATGTGCCCAGTTGTATTTTGTTAGGGTAAAGAAAGAACTTACCACCAACTTCTGTCGGGGATGTTTTCAGCGATGAAAACTGGGGACAGGCAGCACCGAGAGCAGGAAGTTTGTGGCAGGTGCATGCTCTAAAGTAGGGAAACTGGGCACGTGAATGTCGTTATTACCAGCTGGTTATAATGCTGGAATTATAACCCAGTTTCCCTCTGGGAAAAAATGAGAGCCAGTTATTATACCTAGATATATGTTTGCTAGATGGCCTGTGTTATGTAAATATTATTTTAAACATTCTTGTAATTTTGTACCTATTGTATGTGCATAAAAAACATCTGTCTTGTACAAACTGTGGGTGCTATGCATGAAGGTGCATAAAATGCACCAAAATGCAACATAACAATGCCATGCTCGCAAGGCAATGGAACAGCATGGAATGCACAATGACCCCCCACGTGCCAGGCAGATCCAGGGGGCGTGATTGTGGAAAGTGCAGAGGCTGACCAAGTGGGCCCAGGATATGCAGTGCTGCCCCTTGATCCTGCTATATATGGGTATGCACCCCACACCATGTGCAAAACACAGACGTGAATGCGGGTAGTAAGGCAAGTGCACCCACAATGGTGGAAAGGGAGTGCTCCAACAGTGACCAGTATGCCCACCCAGGCACAGGCTGAGGGAATGCATCAGGTGGCCGGACAGGTGGTTGACAGCAGCAGGAGCCAGCCATGCTCACCAAACTTCATGGAGGCACAAGTGGCAGCCATGGTGAGCGAGATCTGTGCACACCATGGGAAGCTGTACAGGGCACAGTCTCTGATAACCCCTCCTCAGGGTGAAAGCATGACTGTGGCTAGACATCCAGGCCACCATCAATGCTGCTGGATTGGAGGCCCGTACACTGTCTGCCATCAAACACAAATAGTGTGACCTACGGACCAGCATGAAGTGGAAGGTTGTGGTGGGGACACATGCCCAGAGAGGCATGGTGGGGCTCGCCTTCCCCGGACAGCCAGCTGACCCCAGTGGAGGCATGGTGGCAGACACACTCATCACCATCAGTGTCCATGAGGAGATCAATGGTGGGGACACACTTGCAGGTAGGTGGCACACAACCCATGGGAGGGCAGGGTCGCATAGCCGACAGTGAGCCTAATGGAATTGCTTGCCTCCACAGACACTGCCAGGGATGGATGACCCCCAGCCAGCACAGTACCCACAAGCCTGGCACAGGCACCTGAGGATGCACAGCAGTGGAACAGGCATGAGGTGGCCAGCACATGTGGGTACCCAGGGCATGCACTGCAGGGACATCATCACTGGCCGCATGGGGCAGAACTAATACCATCCCATTGTACCCTTACAGGGTCTGATCACAGAGCAGAGGAAGGGCAGCTGGAGCCCATGGAGGAACTGTCCACTGTTGGAGACACAGATGAGGGGACACAGAGCTGACCAGCAGGATGGAGAATGAGGACCAGTGCCCCTGAACTGGGCATTGCACCGCCCCCACAGAAAAGTGCACACATGCTGAGGATGGTGTGCTGGGCCAGTGGTTGGAGGGAGGAGGGGCCTTCCATGGCACACAGCCATTGACAGCAGTGATGAGGGGCCATCCAGCAGACCCACCTGGTGCACACAGCAGGGGTGCAGCAATGCTGGCATGGACACCCAGTACTGTGAGCTCTGCCAGCTTGAGTTTGACAGGCTGGAGGCCCAGCGCTGGCATACAGAGGCACTGGTGGAGTTGGCAGGCATGGTATGTACCATGAGATGGGACATCATACACATGGCCACCACCCAGGAATGGACACTTGCCCTGCTGTCCAGTGAGGCAGTTCCACCATGGCATCCTGCCAGCGCCCCACCGTGCATCTCCTATGAGCACACCTGGGGAGACCATGGCAGTGGCACGGAGGATCAGGGTGTACTGGGTTGTGCGAGGAGGGCTGCTATGTGGGCACCAGTTATAGCTCTGACATGGGGGGCAACAGCTCTGCTAATGATGACATGCTGGCTGAAGAGATGCCATGCAATGGTGCCCCAGGCAAGCAGCAGGCACCCATGGATGGTGACAGGACACAGTGCTCAGAGGGGGTGGATGTACAAAGCACAGCAGGTACCACTGTGTTACAGGGTGCCAGGCATCATGTACATGGTGGCAGGGCCCTTGGAACAGCACAACACCATGGAACATGGGCCTCCACCTGGCTGCAGGCATCGCATACAATTTGCCAGAACAATGAGGCACACATGGCACATACACACACATACACCGGGGGTTGTTACACAGGCTGCCACCCAGATATGTGTGCCTGCACACACCACCGCATGCGGCTGTGGCCCCATGGCTATGCCCTGCTCCAACAGTCATGGTTGTCCTGCACTACCAACAATGACCCTCTGTATGGCTGGCTACCTTGTCGTGGTACAGGGGCTTCACACAGTGAAAAACATGCACTGTCACCAAATGCCAGACATTGGTCAGTGGGGACCTCTGGCACATGCCAGGACCCTGACCACAGGGTGTAGGGTATATGTGGAGGGTGTCATGCAGTGCTGTGTGCCCCACCAGCCCCAGGTGCCCTCAGTCCATGGTCATCATTGAGCACACACAGGCCATTTTGGGTTGTCCCACTCTGCAGGGTGCATGGAAGCCCTCCACCCACTGTCACGTGGGCAGCCCTCCTGCCCAGCAACACCAGTGCAACTCACCCCAGCACCGACATGCCGATCCCAGTAAATGGCTATCACTGGAATATGCCCTGTACAATCGCAGCACATGCCACATGTCCCGCTGCCTTCTCCTGTCCATGGCACTGCTCCATGTCCACAGACCTCTGCAGGTGGTCCAGCGGTTGGTTCTCCAGCTTCAGTAGGCCAAGGTGCATGACCTTTTTGTGCAACATCAGGCACATGCTGAAAACATGACAGGCATGGCCTGGCACCAGCATTGTGGTCCCCACGTGTGGTCCTGACACCGAAACTGCATCTTCAGGAGCCCAGTGCTTCTCTCCACAATGCTCCTCATCTGTCTGTGTGCGGTGTTGCATGACTCTTCTGTAGCTAATGTTGGTATGAGGATCAGTGTCATCAGATATGGGCATAGGGGGTAGTTGCTGTCACCTGTGGAGGAACGGCATAGGTATCAGTCAAAGTCATACAACCTTCCCCTCCCTTGCACCCCGATGCTTACCCAACAGCCAGCCATCGAGTAGTCCCTGTACATAGCATGGTGCCCAGGCTGGAGGCGTCCAGAATGAATGCATCATGGCAGGAGGCACACACATTAATGAACATGCCAGTGGCATCGCACAGCACCTGGCAATTGATGCTATGGAACCCTTTCCTGTTCCTGTATACCTCCTCATTGTGAAGAAGGCGATGTGGGTGCCATCCACCGCAGCGAGGACATTGGGCATTCCATGCAGAGCATAGGGGCATGAACCTCCGCAGCACGTGTGGGCAGCCTGATATGGTCCCACATATGATCCACCAGGTTGTCCGTCACCTGTGCCAATACCCATGACAATGACGACTGGCTCACACCCATGGCATCACCCACAATGCACTGGAAGGACCCAGATGTATAGTAGGCCAGGGCACACATTACCTTAAGTCCAAGTAACTGCTGCACTGCTCCAATGAAGGACAGTGCTGAATAGAGGGCAGTGCAGCAATATCTGTGTTTGAGAGAACAGTTGTTAAACAAGTAAATGACATGATAGACAGGACAGAGTTTCCAAAAGATAGAAACCTTAACCTACAAGAGCAAAACACTTTAAATTATCTGATGAAATATGGTGATATTGTTGTAAAGTCGGCAGATAAGGGAGGAAACATAGTTGTCCATGACAAAGAACATTATATTAACATGGTAATGAAAATGCTTAATGACAAGGACAACTATGTCAGACTCCACTCAAACCCTGTTGAAAAATTTAAAGTGGAACTCTCTCAATTGCTTCAGGAGGGGATTATGAATGGGGACATCTCAGAAAAAGAATTTGACTACCTATGGAATGAGCACCCAGTCACATCTAGTTACTAGGTACTTGCAAAGGTGCACAAAAGTTTACAAGCCCCCCCCCAGGAAGACCCATAATCTCAGGGATTAATTCCCTGACTTAAAAACTGGGAAAGTTTACAGATTTCTTTCTGCAAAAGTGTGTATTCAAATTGAATTCTTACATGAGGGACAGCATCCATGTCCTTAACAAACTATCAGGGTTTGAGTGGCAGGAGAACATGACATGGGTGTGCATTGATGCTGAGTCTCTCTATACTCGTATCAGACACTCAGATGGTATAGTTGCCTGCAGATATTTTCTTGAACTAGAACCAGATCCTGACAATGTGCCTGTTGACTTCATACTTAAGGCCCTGCAGTTCATACTGACACATAACAGTTTTGAATTTAAAGAGGACTATTTCCTCCAAGTGTGTGAACTGCAAAGGGTGCATCCATGGCACCGTCTTACGCAAACTTGTTTCTGGGCAGGTGGGGAAATGAACTTGTTTTCAATCAGGAAAGGAATCCCTACCTGCCCAGAATCAAATTCTGGATCCACTTTATAGATTATATTTTGTGCATCTGGAAGGGGGACCCACAGGAAATTGAAGAATTCATCATATGGATGAATGAAAATGATCTGAATATGAAATTCACATGCAAATCTGATCCTTAGGTGATAGACTTTCTTGACCTCTCATTGCATAAACCAAATTCTGATTGCGATGGTATCCAGACTAAATGTTATAGACTTTAATGTAATCCTTCACTTGTTTTTGCCTGATGTTCATGTATGTACCTTGTAATCTCCGGGGTTGCACCTGAAAATAGGCACTTGGCTGTCTAGTGTACTTACCTGGTTAACAAAAGCAAATAAATAAATAAATAAATATAGAAAAAATACAACCATGAATACCTTGTTGAAGACAGACAGTGCTCACCCCACCAGATTGAAAAAGTCCATACCATATGGTCAGTTTCTCCGCTTGCGGAGAAACTGTTCTGAAGACAGAGATTTTTGGGCACAAACAGAGGAACTAAAAGAAAGGTTTATTCAGAGGGGTACAATTTGCAGATACTAAATGAGTCCATGAGAAGGACATTTCATGAAAAGAGGGAGGACTTTTTAAGGGACACCCCTAGAAATATCCAGACAAGTAATGCTTCTGTAACTTTTGTGACAGAACACAATCATTGGTCAGGACAAATCGGAAGTGTAGTCTATAGAAATTGGCATCTTTTACACACTGACCCTATATTATCAGAGATCATAGGAGACAAACCTAGGATAACTTTCTCAAGAGGCTGTAACATTAGGGAACAATTAGTGCATAGTAGACTACCAGCACCAAAACCAGCTGGCACATGGCTTGGCACCAAACCCAATGGTGTCTTTAAATGTCATAGATGCAACATTTGCAACTACTGTAAACAGGCAAACAGTTTACTCACCCTAGCACAGGCAGTGTGTTTGAAATTAAAGAATCCATAACTTGTGACACCCCTTTTGTGGTGTACACTCTTTGTTGCCAGTGTAAGACATTGTATATAGGTAGGACAACAAGACCACTCAAGACCAGAATAAAGGAGCATGTGAGGAATATAATAAATGCCCAGATAGACACATCTGAAGGCCTTCATTATGCACAAAAACATGGGTCTGACCCAAGGGGCTTAAAATTCATGGGTATAGAATGGCAAAACCCACTGCAATATGGAGGTGATAGAGTTAATGAACTACTAAAGAAGGAGAGTGAGTGGATTTACAGGTTGCAGAGTGTTAAGCAGGATGGCTTAAATGACCAGTTGGACCTGAAGCCCTTCCTAAAGAAAAATAAAGTGCTTAGAATATTAGAAAGGAGAAACAGTTTTGTACAACTATACTCAGTTTCCTATGAGTGTTAATGTTGTGATCTTTTTTTCTCTTTACTTTTATGGAACTACCTTTTGGAATTGGCACTTCTGTAGATCCCCACACTGACACAGGAAGAAATTTCAGAGGAGTGATCACAATTTTGCTGCAATGAAGGCTTCCATCCTAGTTTCATTCTCTTCTTACTCTATCCCCCCACCTTTCTTTTCCCATTTCACTCTCTTACTTCTCCCCTTTCCTACCACGTATCCCTCCTCTCCCTCTACTAACTTCACCCCTCTTTCCCCTTCTTCCCCACTGCAACCTGTTCTCTTCTATCCCCCCACTCTACTTGTAGTGTTCCTTCCTTGAATCCTTTTTACTTTATGCTTCTCTATTGCTCTTTTTTCTCTTACTTTTTGTCTTAAATCTTATTGCCTTGATCTAAGAAATCAGCACTGGGAGATATTTAGAACTCTGATACAGTACATATAAGTCAGCTTGCTATCTTTTTGAATGAAACAAAATATATGAAATTAAACTGAATTTAAAGTTGTGAATGTATCTCCTAAACAAATTGTGTTGGCATGTACAGCTTTTTGATAGTTTCTGATAGTTTTATACATTTAAGTGTCTAACTGGTATCTTAACATTTATGTATGATTGTGCACTGTGATCACATAATCTGTGATGTCACTATTTTTGTATATTTAAATGGATCTTGCAATCTCCCAAACCACACCCCTGAGGAAGGCCTAACCGCTGAAGCACTGGGGAGATAGGTGTAGCTCTGGCTGCTCTGTCCTGTAATAAACCACTGCATTTGCACCTTGAATTCTGGTATGGGAGCATTATTTCTGTTTGGAGTGCTACTACATTTGGTGTGCACACATCACCTTAGTCTCCATGCTCATGGCCATGGAACGGTGTGTAGTCAGTGTGATGTGGTCACAGACCATGTCACACAGCTGTGCAATCATGGGCTATGGCGGCCTGAATCACTCCATGCAATGCGTGTTCCGCAGTGCACTGCCATCCATGTGTGGGTGGAACACTCGTTCCTGAGGCCATACACTTTTGTGCCTGTCATATACAACATTGTGCAGGTAGTAATTCATCAGCAATGCTGGACACATCCTCTACATTGTGAAGCACCACCATTGCCATTCTGCCATCACAGTCACAGGGCATCATCCACAGTGGGTCAGGAGTGTGCTGCCTTAAGTGGCTGTTGTTGGTGACACATGCGGCATGCCCAGGCACTTGGTGTCCACACCGAGACATGCGGTGGGTGCTTGCACTGCAGTCATGGCAGCTGTAGCAGGGCAGATCATGGCAGTGGAGGCTGGGTGACATTGCTCTATGTTCTTGAGACATCTTATTAGGGTGTCGGAGGACATCTACACTCACTGCCATGGTGGGGGGACACTGTGGTATGTCATGTGTCATTTGTCTGTGAGTGGTAGGGTCCCACTGGTGGATGGTGGCAGGACTGTGGTGGGGTTGTCCCTGACGTCACTTGTCACTCACATTGTGCTTTCATTCATAGGTCAGCTATGGATTAGCGCAGCGGCTGGAGTTCATACGGGTGGAGCAGCCAGATGGGGAACCATGCGTCATGTTGTCCCCTTGGCAGAAGATAGAATTATGGCAAATGAAGGTCGTGGGGTACTTCACCAGGTGCTGGGACATGGTGGATGGTGTCGTATTCATGTATGACACCACCAATATCTGGAAGGTGGTTGTCCTCTCACAAGTATGTCCTCCTGTTAATAACCCCCACCCTGCATGTCACCCTGTCTGGAATGCCGGTGTGTTGTGGAGCACATCACTTACATAGGTCCCTGTCTTGCAGTGCTATAGGGGTCTTGTGTGGTGCTTTGTTCTGGATCTGCAGGGGATGGACTCGAATCGATCACAAGCACATCGTGGGGGGGAGAAGGTCATCGTGGATGACTGAGGGCAAATTGATCTGATGGCCAGGATGCCTTTGTGCCTGTGAGACATGGCCTTGGCTACTGCCCTAGGTGCGTGGGTGCCACCCATGTTTGGACTCATTCACTGTTCATTTGTTGACTGTTGCACTACTATGTTGTTACTGCCACCCTGACCCAAGGGCTTGTTTTGTTACTGTACCTGTTGTGCTCAGTAAAACTGTGTTGCACTCTGCATCGATGTGGTCATAGACTCTGGGGAGGAGGGCTGTTGCCCAGCAGTAGGGTGATGTCACAGGGCCTGGCAGTCTTGTTTCATCTATCACCGTGGTGCCATTCGACTGGTAGGTGTGGGTGCCTACTATGTCAGTGTACACCATCCGGTGCCTGTGCCTGTTGAAGCAGGTGTGTCGGCACCGCACCCCCATTGTCCATGCATTGCATACCAGCACCTGTGCATCCCTCCATTGCTGTGGCCATGGCTATATTACAGGTGGTCTGTTGGTATCTGTGTCGGGTGCTGTCCAGTGTGTCCTGCTAGGGCACATCATGTGTCTGCTGCCATGCTTCAATAGGGTGCTGTCCTGGGCCTCCATCAGATGCTGGCTATGTTATTGGAGTTGGGGGACTGGCAGGCTGCAGTGTGTCCAGGTGAGTGCTGTGCACACATCAGGTACCTGCTGCAATGAGGTGATCCCTGTGTTCATGCATTACCATTAACCCTATGGTGGACATCACATGGGGGGCCCTCTGTCACGGCCTGCCCATGTGCGCATCACCACAGCACCCTCCACACCATCCACTGGCTCAGCCGGCACCACTGGGGACTGTGTTCCAGGCTCAGTGGTTGCCCGCAGTCACTCTGGACTCCCTATGCGCCCCTATATGGCAGCCCTCCTTCTGGCATATGTGTGCACAGGTTCCATGCCTTTTCCTCACAAAAATTTAATCGTGGTCAATTACCGCGCGTCACTTTACCTCGCATAACTTTTCTGCGCACTTACTCTTCCACGCATGACAGTTAAACGCATATAGAGCATTTCACATTTCTTTATATATCTTCTTCTGTGAACTGCAGCCAGACCCAGGTGTAAGTAAATGAAGATTAACCATATTCAATACATGTGTGGGTGTTTTCTTGTCCACAGTGATCCATCCCCTTTGTGCAGCATACAAATTCTTCACAAGGTCCAGCTCCATATCCAGAACTTATTGAGACAGTGATTACCAAACAGAATATTTTTCTCTAACAGACAATCTCCAGCGTATTCGGGACCTGATCTCAGCGCATGCTTTGTGTTTGTAGCAGATTCTTTCAGCATGATTTACCACTTATACAGGGAGACTAACAACTAAGGATCATACTAAGGAAGGTTAGTTTCAGCCTGGACAGGCAGGGATTCCACTGTACTCCTACTTATTCCTCCTTGCTTTTGACTCACAATAAGGTTACTATCACCCTCTTTATGACAGACATCCCTGCCTCTTAACAAACATTGCAGTCCTTAATTGCAGAATATTCCCTTATTTCTGTGTAAAAACTCAGGGCAAACATGAGGACAACAGGTAGGAGGTTTAGCAAGAATCTCTTAGTAATTGCGATTTTTGCGATTAAATGTCACATGCGATCAGATGTACTGTATCATGCGCTGACATTAATTACGATGTAGTGTTTACGACAACATTTTTTCGCTAAAATGTTTGTGATGAGTTGACGTGATACCGTGTGCGCATCCCTCTCCCATGCATCCTTTCAATGTATGTGCTGTTGTGCATGTGCAGTGGAAGCTGCTGCGCTGTGCCATGTGTGGACACACCGCCATGTGTAGGCTGTGAGCTGGCGGCATGTGGGTGCACGCGGCACTGCCATACATCACTGCACACCTCATTGGTGCATGCGGTGGTGAGCAAGTGTATGTCCTTTCCACGTGTATCACCACTGCGTGGCACCTACGTGCGCCTAAGCAGGCCGCACTGGGTTCGTGCATAGGGCCCTGTATGTGTATTAAATGTGTTTGCTTGTAACCATATAATTATCAAGATAACTTTGTAAAACAGGGCTATCTAGTCCTAAAAATTAAATACTTTTGAAAAATAAAGGTTTTTATCTATCTATCTATCTATCTATCTATCTATCTATCTATCTATCTATCTATTTCCACAGATGGTTCCTGGTCTATGGTACAGTACTTTCTCCTGCCCCCTTTCCTTTTATAAACCCTTTGTGGTTTTCCAATACATTCTTGAACACCATCACTGTTTTTGCCCAATCACCTCTACTGAAGGCTGTTCCAGGAATCCACCACTCTTTCTGTGAAGAAGTACTTCCTCCCATTTCTCATAAGTTTACCCCCTCCAGCTTCATAGCATGTCCCTTTGTTGCTCAGCACCTTTCCTTCTGAAAAATACTTCCCTCCTGCACCTAATTTACCCTTGTGAGGTATTTAAAAGTCTCTAACATATCCCCCCTCCCTTCTCTGTTACAGGGTGTACATATTAAAGTCCTTTAGTCTCTTCTTGTAGGGCTTTTGATGCAGACCCTGCACCATTTTAGTTGCCTTCCTCTGAACTGCCTCTACTCTGTCTATCTCCTTCTGGAGATGTGGTCTCCAGAACTGGATACGGTCCTCTAGGTGGGGTCTTACCAGGGATCTATACAGAGGCAACACTACCTTGCTCTTTCTGCTGGTGATACCCCTCTCTGTGCACCCCAGCATCCCACTAGCCCTCCCTACTGCCTCGTCACACTGCCTGACCATCATTAAGTCATCCAATATGATTAACCACAGGTCTCTTTCCTACTTCATGGTCATCATCATCAATACCACTCCACCCATTTTGTACTCTGCCCCTGCATTTCTGTGCCCTAAGTGCATTATTTTGCACTTTTTTTGCATTGAAACCCAGCTGCCATACCCTTGATCACCCCCTGGCTATAATCTTCTCCCATTAACTCCAGGCTCCTACCTTAGCCCTTATCACTGCCTTTCACCTCCCAGTTCTAGCACCATTCCTGCTCTAGTCATCGTACCTTCCTACCATGTCACTTGTCTCAGTCTATGACCACCTCTTTCAGTCATCCAATCACTATTTCTCTTTGTCCACATTGACTTCCTTGGATCTTTGGAATCTTGGGTATATCATGTTGAATGTATGCCATGTTTACTGCCAATGTTGATATGTATATACTGGTTTACCTAGAGTGCATCTCATATGTTCCTACCATATCCTGTTATGTTTAAACAATTTCTATTCTTGATTTCTGTATATAAGTGTTTTAATTATTCATGTACATATACCAATTATTGAACCTTGATTACTGTATGTAAGTATATGTGTTTTAAATCTTCCTATACATGTACCAATTATTGAAACTTGACCTTATCAGGTCCATCTTGCAAATGAGCTGTGCTCAATGATGTTTGCCTGAATAAATAAAGATTTGACTGATTGATTGATTGATTGATCACTTCTCTAGTTTTCTCAGGTCTCTGCTCATCCTTTCCACCCTATTGCAGATTTTGTTGTTATCTGCAAAGAGGCAGACCTTCCCTTTCAGCTCATTTGCACTGTCACATATAAAGACATTAAAGAAGACTAGTCCCAGCACAGATCCTTGAGGCACCCCACTGGTAACCCTCTCTTCCTTAGAGTGAACTCTGTTTACTACCACCCTCTGTTGCCTATCCCCTGACCAGTTTCTTATCCAGTTTTCCACCTTTGGACCCATTCCTAAAATACCCAGCTTGCTTACTGGTCTCCTATGTGGAACAGTGTCAAAAGCCTTACTGAAATCTGGGTAGGCCATGTCCACCACTCCATCCTGATCTAAATCCTCTGTCGCCCAGTCAAAGCAATCTATCAGACTCCTTTGACATACCCCCCCCATGAAACCATGCTACCTCGAGTCTAGTAAGCCACGAGATTCAAGATATTCCACAATCCTTTCCTTCAGGAGTGATTCCATTAACTTTCCCACCACCGATGTTAGGCTGACTGGTCTATAATTTCCAGACTCATCCCTGCCACCCCTTTTGTGCAGTGGAACTACATCTGCCCTCCTGCAGTCCTCAGGAACCACTCCTGTTTTCAGTGAGCTGTTAAATAGAACTGTCAGAGGCACAGCCAGTATTTCCCTGAGCTCCCTCAGTACCACTGGATGCCCCTCATCTGGCCCCATTCGATCACCTTCAGATTAACAAGTCCCTTAAGGACTCTTTCTTACAAAAAAGGACTAGTGCATACCTCCCTCCTTCCAAAGGTTCTGTTACTTTTTGTAGCCTCTTCCCTTCTCCTTCCTCTGTGAACATTGAACTGTTCAGGATGTCTGCTTTCCCTGGCCCCCCTCCCTTGCATAGTTCCCTCCTTCCCTTTTTAACCTTATAATCCCAACCCTGATTAACTTTATAATCCCACCCCTGGAAGAATGGATAGAATGAAAAGTTTGAAAACCAAAATATAGATTTTAAAAATATACATATGGTATATAGATTTTTATAAAATGTGTGAATTATTTCTGTGAAAATGTTTTGATTTGTAATTAAAGATAATTAATTACTAATTAATTAAAACATATACACATATTGGCAATCATATTCGGTCATGGTCATTTGTACTGCAGCAACCTAAAGCAGCACTAAAAATAACACTTGACTGCCAGGGAGTGATATTCAGATAGAGAGCATGCCCTGCCCATCCTGATATGCCTGTCATACTATTGGGCTTTTACAGCAAGCAAGCACATTTTATTTAATATATCTTCTCACACACAGGAGGCCTACCCACCAATGCCATCCCTGGCAGTCTAGCCAAAACACCTCCTTTACCTGATTCATGTTGGTTTTGTGGAACCATTTGTAAAGCCATTCCCTGGCCATCTAGTGGGCTCCTTACTTCACCCAATGCCTGCTGGTGTAGAACTGTACTAAATACCTTTCTTGGCAGTCTCATGGACACCCTCCCTCATCTGATTTGGTGTTGTGAATATGTACTGATGCCTATCCCTGGCAGTTTAGTGTTACCCTAGCCAATGACTGTCAAAGTCCCCCTTCTCAGACCACCCACTGAGCAACCACCACCTCCATTCCCTAACTCACCCACCCATCCATAGGTGAGATGCCATCAGGTCTGCAAACATTGATCAGCAAACACCCCCAGCTCACCACCTTGGCCATTTGTCATCTGACTGATAGTGAACAGGTGCATACTGTAGAAATAGTTGTTTCTACAGTATGCATGCAGTCATTTCTTGTCAGTCAGATAGTTGCCTTCCAAGATGATTATAGGAAGGTCTGTGCAAGTTGTCATCTGAGGATCAGATAGCAGCTCACCTATGGATGGTTGAGTGAGTAGGGTCTTGACAGGTGGTGTGGGTGGTGGCAGCTCAGTGAGTGAGCCAGGGAGGTGGAACTTTGACTGTGATCTGGTGGGGGATAACACTAATCTGTCAGGGATGTGCTTCAGTATATTTCTACAATACCAGATTGAATGAGGGAAGTGGGTCCAATAGACTGAAGGGAAAGTCATTTGTACAGTTTTAAAATACCAATGGGGATTGGGTGAGGAAAGGGGGTTCACTAGGCTGCAAGAGAAGGGCTTTAATACAGTTTCACAGTACTGACAGGGTTTAATTAAGTGAGGGAGTTAAACTAGACTACCACGCAAGGGCTTTAGTACAGTTCCACAATGCCATCAGGGATTGGGTGAGGGAGAGGTATCCATTAGACTGCCAAGGTCTGGATCTTTAATACTGGGAACCAATAGCCTGCCAGAGTTGGGATCTGCAAGTTAGTTCTGTACTAACAAGGATGGAATGCGTGGAAGCAGGGTTCATCAGCACCAGTGCTGTTGGGGGCAGGGGTTGCACATCACTGTGTGTATTTGTAAAAGCAGGATTTTATAAGCATTAATTATGATTGCGTCAGCAGCCTGTTATTACTTACAAAAGCTTTTGAATATTCCTTTGTATCCTGTATGGAATAGGGTGCCCTCATTTGCAAGTTAGCAGTGGTGTAGTCTGTGTATCAATGCTATCCACTGTGCACCTGCCAGGTAACTCTTTGGATATGGTCCCCACCCATGCCAGATACAGTAAGTCTGGTTAGCTTGGTGGTATGCTTGTTAACCCTGCACTAACCTTCATAATATGGGAATCACTGTGTATCTCATTCTACCTCTCTCTCCCAGACAGTAAAGTATCACCCTTAACATTTAAATATTTAATAAGATATCTTGCCTTAAAGTTTGTAGTCATGCTGAACTTAAACACTAACTAAAAACCTTCACTCAACATGTAGATTTTGAAAACTGTCACACAGCCGGTAGATTTTCAAAACTTCCATGTAGGATTTCTGTTTTGTGAAAACCATTGAGCAGCAAACAAAGTTTGAAAACCATCATGCAGCATGAAGATTTTGGAACCCGTCATGTAACACATAGATATAAAAATCAGCATATAGCATGTAGATTTTGAAAGCCATACTAGAGTACGAATAATTTGAAAACAATTGTGTAGATGTTCAAAATATCTGTGCAGCAGGAAGATTTTGAAAAAAGAAACTGTAAAGGAATCCTGTGCAAATGTTTTCTTTATTGTGTGGCTTTTATTCACATTTAGTACTGTTACCTGTGGCTTATATTCAAGGGTGGCTTGTATTTAAGGGCATCTTGTTTTGCAAAATCAAAATTTGAAGTGCTAAATATAAAATATTACACATCCTGTTTTTAACATAGTTTATTGCTATTGATCTACTTGATATCAAAAGAAGGAAAACAAACATCAACTAAGATAATCAATTTAGAAAAACATACAATAATGATCATACTTCAATAAACATCAGAGTCCTACCCACGGTGTTTTATCTGACATGACTTCAGTCCTGACTAGAAACTGGGGCTTGTATTTGAGGACAGCTTTTATCAATAGCATTCATTTTGATATGCAACTTATATTTTAAGGTAGCTTCTATTTGATTAAGTATGGTATTTTGCTATAATTGTTTTTTCCAGTGAAAGAACTGGAAGGGGGCAGGATCAGTTGTGTTCCAGGACAGTAGCTGCTGCTGTTTTCACAGGGTTCTTGTGGATTTTACTTGGTAGGTTAGTTCTTTTCTTTCTTGCTTCTAAGGGGCTAGCAGGGTATTGTTCTGGTGGATCCTGGATGTTTGTAAACTGATTTAGTGGCTGTAAGTGGGGCTCTTTTTGTGGATGTTTCACTTTGTAACAGGCTCGCTGGTAGAGCCTATTTCTTCTGATTTAAAACCTGTTTGGTGGGATTTGCTTGGAGATGGTTATTTGAATTGGAGACCTATATCTGTTAATTTCAAGCCTAGTTTGATTTGGTGTTAGTGAAGCTGATTAAATTGGAGAACTGTTTCCTTTGGCAGCAAACATATTTTGGGGCTTTGACTTGAATTTTGATTCCTTGTGCTGACTCCATTAGCTGTAAAGGTTAGTTCATAGTGGGGAGGGTGTTAATGGTCTGGCCAGGTCTCACTCAGCCAATTGAGTGGAGGCAGGGCTGAATCAGGTTGAGGTGCTAGCTGCTTTGTCTTCTCAGAAAGAACTGGAAGGGGCAGGATCAGTTGTGTTCCAGGACAGTAGCTGCTGCTGTTTTCACAGGGTTCTTGTGGATTTTACTTGGTAGGTTGTTCTTTTCTTTCTTGCTTCTAAGGCTAGCAGGGTATTGTTCTGGGGATCCTGGATGTTTGTAAACTGATTTAGTGGCTGTAAGTGGGGCTCTTTTTGTGGATGTTTCACTTTGTAACAGGCTGCACTGGTAGAGGCCTATTTTTTCTGATTTAAAACCTGTTTGGTGGGATTTGCTTAGGCCTGGTTCTTTAGCTGCAGGGCTTGGAGGGAGACACAGGGCTGATACACTCTCTCTTGTCAGGTGTCTACCCAAGACCCACCTCCCCACCCCTCCCTCCCAGAAGTCTGCAAATTTATAGGGAAGACCTGCCCTGCAATTGGAGGAAAAGGCTGCTGGTGCAGCTCATGTAGTTCTAGCCACTGGGGGTTGAATTTAAAGGCCGGGAGAGAGGAGCTTAGGGAGTTGTTCATTTTCCTTACATGTTTAATGTGTTGTACTGCACCTAGTAACAGAGTTACTGGTGTACAGTGGGACTGTCTCTAGGATTAGTGGGTGACCTGATTAGGCAGTAGGGGTATCTTGGAATAGGGGGAACCTGGTGGCTCACCCAAGGAAACCTATTTGAAAGGGGATGGAACCACACATCATTAGGGCCGGCATCTTTGGGAGGGTGGTGGGGTGCACAGGGTGTGGAGCAGCCATGATACTGGACTGGGCTTGGAAGTTTGGTGGTTGCCAGTGTGCTACCACTAGCACAGCATAGGGAGGAGGTTGAGGGATGAGGAGAAAGCTGGGGGAAGGGGTGGTATGGTTGGGGAAGGGGCTGAAATCTCCCACAGGGTGTACCAAGCACTGGGGGCGGGGGTATAGGGAAAGGAGTGCAGGAGAATACTCAGGGGTCACATAGGGACCCTGGCAGAGGGGTCCCAAAAGGACATTACCAAGGAAGCAAGCAGGTAACTGGGGACCCTCACAAAGGGGGGGATGGAGGGACGACATTCTCAGGGAAGTAGGCGGATAGCCAGTGCTGGACAGAAGGAAGCAAGGCAGGGAGGTGGATCAGACCTTATACTTAGTAACCACTTCAATTCTCTTCTACTGCTCAAGGATGGGGGGATGTAGCCACGACAGAGGTGGTTAGAGACGGAAAGGGTGTGGGAGTGGGGGGCAGGAGGCAGGGGCCAGATAGCAGGAAGAACAGGGGAACCTGGAATGCAGGAGAATGGGGGAGCAGTGAATCGGAGCAGGAGGGGCAGGGGGAAGAGGGAGGAAAGCACAAGGAGAAGGACCAGTTGGGAGGAAAGGTAAAGAAGGACCAGAAGTACAAGGAGGATTCAGTAAAGAGAGCTGAGGGGGTAGGCAAGGGGAGCACGACGAGCAAGAAGGAACTAAATGGAGACAGGAAGGAAGGGAGGATAGGCTAGTTTAGCAGATGGGGGAGAAGGACCAGTTGTGAGCAGTGAGGGTGGAATTAACAAGGTACAGAAGGATACTCAGGAGGAGGAGAGGCATAGGATTGGAGGGGAGGGAGTGGCCATGGTAAATAAGGAGCGGGTGGCATGTGGCACACTGATAGGGGGTGGAACAAGGAGTCAGCTGGGTGGAAGGGCCGATAGAAAGGATGAGGGACATGGAAGGGGGAATGGAGGAAAAGGAGTGGTCAGAGTGCTCCTGCTGGGGGATTCTATGATCAGGGGTATCAAATGGGATAGGGAGGGAGAAGCCTGGCCAGTTAGAACACGATGCTTCCCTGGACTAACTGTGCACAGGGCTAAGCACGAGGTATATCAGCTGGCAAAGGACTGTGGGGGTTCCCCAGACATACTGGTCCACCTGGGCACAAATGACATTGAGGGAAATAGCGAGCTAGAGATACAGGCAAGATTCAGGGAGCTCACCAGGGTCTGTCATGACATAGGATGCACAGTTTCCTTCTCAGAAATCCTGCCAGTGCCAAGAGCTAGTGGGAACACAAAAGAAAATTAGGGAGATAAACCAGTGGCTCAGGGATGGTGTGAGGCCAGAGGGTATGGGTTGATGGGGGATTGGGGAGACCTGGGAGGATAAGGAGCTGTATGCTAGAGATAGACTACATCTCAATTTGGAGGAGGGAATCCTTAAGTTGAAAATAGAGGAGTTCATTGGTGAAAAGTGGGGTTTAAACTTGTGAAGGGGGTGGGATGGGAGAAAAGGCAGTCAAGGGATGCTGATAAAGGAGGGACTTGTCTCACCCCCTGGGGACCAGGAGGATTGCAGGAAAAGACCAACTGGCAAAGTGCAGACCAGGAGAAAACAGAATCCCAAGGGAACATGAGCAGGGGAAATGGAACTATAGGGAAAGGGTGGAAGGTAGTCTCGTAAATGCCAGAAGTTTGGGCAATAAAATGCCTGAGCCCAGGCGATGTTAACTGAGGGAGCAGTGGATGTGGCAGTGGTCACTGAGACTTGGGCCACTGCAAGACATGACTGGGACCTGAACCTGGGGTTACACTATGTTCAGGAAGGACAGGGGAGGAAGGGAAGAGGTAGCAATGATAGTAAAAACTGCATTGGCATAGGGGAGTAGAAGAGGTGGAGGGAACCGTGGAGGCGATGGGTCACCTGATAACAAGGGGCAAAGAGTAAAAATAGGAGGGTGTATAGACCCCTGCCCTGGCGGAGGAGCTGGAGGACAGTCTGGTGGCAGATGTTAGGAGACACTGCAGACTGGGCAGAGGAAAGGTGGTGGTGTTAGGGGACTTAAACATGCCAGGAACAGACTGGGAGACTATGACATCCTCTGTGACAGGGAACAGAGGTTGTTGGATGTCTTTCAAGGCGTTCCTAACTCAGCAGGTGAGGAACCCACCAGGAGGCACGGGTACTGGATGGGTCCTGCAGACAGTGACCAGATTGGGGGCCTGGAGGTAAGGGACCCATGGCGGGGAGTGACCATGCCACGGTCTGGTTCTGCCTGGACCTAGGAGGGTAGAAGGCTGCACAAAGACGGAAGTAACCGACTTCAGGGGTGGATTTTAAGAAATGGGAAGGATCCTAAGGAGCATTTGGATGGGATTGGGTCAGACATGGACGCTGATAGTAGGTGGAAATCATCAGGAGAGGGGTGCAGGATGCTACCAGCACCTGTGCAAGAGAAAGACGAAATGCGGTAGGGCCCAAAACCTGTTGGTGGACCAGGGAGGTCCAGGAGGTGGTGGGGAAAGAAAGCAGCCTATAAGAAATTCAAGTGCTCAAGGAGTGAAAGGATCGAGGGGAGTATGAGCTGATGGCTAGAAGGGCCACTAGAGTGGTGAGGGTGGCTAAGGCAAGGAAGGAGCAGAACCTGGCAGGAAATTAGGAGAGGGAAAAAGGGTTCTTTAGATACATTGGGGAAAGACGAAGGGTGAAGGGCAGATTAGCAGGATTAAATCAGGGAAGAGATGGGCACAAGACTAGAGGAGCAGGCTGAGGTACTAAATGAGTACTTCACCTCAGTTTTCACCAGGGAAAATGGGGATGCTGCATCATACATGGGAGGAGACAGAGATAATGAGGAGGGGCCCCTTACCAATTGGCAGGTCTGGGGGGGCATCACCGCAGGTGGGGGAGGGCTAACAGGAGAAGAGGTACTGGAAGTGGAAATCACAGCAGAGAGAGTGAGGGAAGCCTCAGCCCCTTAAGATGGAGAAAGCACCGCCGGATAAATTACATCCTAGAGTGCTGAAGGAACTTGCAGATGTCCTGGCAAACCCCTGGCAGAGCTTTTCACCATCTCTCTGAGGACAGGGTGGGTGCCCCAAGACTGGAAGGTGGCGCATGTAGTGCCTATCCACAAGGGGGATCAAGGAGGTGGCAGGGAACTACAGGCCTGTCAGCCTGACATCAGTGGTGGCAAGGTGATGGAGGGCATTGTCAAGGGAGAGGCTGGGGGACCTGGATAAGTCAGGGTGCCTGGACGATAGACAGCATGGATTCATCCGGGAAATCATGTCAGACAAACCTGGTGGAGTTCTATGACTGGGTGACAAGTGCCTTGGACCTGGGTAGACCAGTGGATGTCCTCTTTCTAGACTTCAGCAAGGCATTTGACTCTGTTCCTCACGTGGGCCTGTTGGATAAACTAGGAGAAATGGGGTGGAAACCAGATGATCCAATGGATAGGCAATTGGCTCCAGGACCGACCCAGAGGGTCGAGTTGGCGGGATAGTCTCTTCCCCAAGGAGGGTCATTAGTGGGGTCCTACAGGGATCAGTTCTTGGGCCCTTCTGTTCAACGCCTATGTATCTGACATAAGGACAGGAATCAGGAGGAGATGAGTCTCTTTGCAGATGACTCAAACTGGGGTGGTGGTGGATGGGAGGAGGGAGGTGGCCCTGCAGGGGACCTGGAGGCTCTGGAAAAGATGGTCTAGAAAGTGGAAGCTGAGGTTTAATGCAGGAAATGCAAGGTACTCCACCTAGGGCCAGAAACCCAGGCCAAGTGTACACCCTGGGGAATACTACAAGTCTCAATGGCTGAGAGGGACCTGGGGGTGGTGGTGGATGTCAAGATGAACAACTCTGAGACTTGTAGGAGGGCAGCAGCCAAGGCCAACAGGATGCTGGGATGCATCGCTAGGGGGATCACCTCCAGAAGGAGGGAAGTGATACTCCCTCTGTATAACTGCTTGGTGAGGCCGCACCTGGAGTACTGCGTGCAGTTTTGGAGGCCGCACTTAAAGAGGGATATTAACCTCCTGGAGAGGGTCCAGAGGAGGGCAACCAAAATGATTTGGGGCTTGGGGACAGGACCATGAGGAGAGGCTTGAAGAGCTAAATATGTACACTTTGGAAGAGAGAAGGACCTGGGGACATGATAGAGGTCTTCAGGTACATGAAGAGGGTAAATAGGGAGGAACAGTGAGGGTGCTTGAAGGAAGGAGGAGGGCCACTAGAGGGCATGGGTGGAAGCTGGAGGGGAAGATTCAGGGAGAAAGGAGGAGGTGCTACTCACTGAGAGGGTGGTAGAGCCATGGAATGCACTACCCAGGGGGCTGGTGGAGGCAGAGACAGTGGAGGGTTCAAGAGGGGTGGGACAGGTACAGGAAGGGTTCAGGAAGCAAAATCCAATGCAGCAAGAATATCCGGAACTGGGAAGGGAGAAGCCAGAGAAGGTGAGGGGGACAGCAAGGTCAGCACCCAGGGTGGGGGCTGACCAAACGAGCAGACACAAAAGACCATTAGGCCTTTTCTGCTGGCATTTTAGTATGTTAGTATGTTAGTATGAACTGAGCATGTGTGAACAATAAATGGTTAATATCATCAACATGAATTAACATTTTTTCACCAAACCACCCAAAAGACCACCGTAGCTTCATAACATCTAATGAACATGAAAGTTTCAAAATGTAACTCTTTATAGACTATTTTTAGCTATTGTTTCCGGTAAACTGAGCATGTGAAAACACATATCATTAATAACAACATAATTAGTAAAAATGTTTTCACCAAACCACCGAAATCTCCCCCATAACATCTAACAAACATATAAGTTTCATAACTTAACTACTTGTATTTTTTTTTCTCTATCCTTGGACCAAATAATTGGCTCAAAAAAGGGCACAGATACATAATTTCAGCACTCTCCATATCTAAAACAGATAGATTTCTATAAAACTTTCCATATTGGTAGACCCTATAAATGAGATAATGCATGTCAAATTTTACTGTCATAGCATCTAAGACTGCTAAGTTATAATAGTTTGAAAATGGCTATCTTTTAAAGAAACCACAGTGCAAGCCTAATATACAGATACTACCATGCCTGCATAACACACACACAGAGCAAAAAAACTGCAATAGTGCACCAGTTATGGTTCAACCTAACACCATAATGTAGGGAAATTTGGCATTAAGCTTTCCAACCCTAACCCCCCCCAAGCAGCAAAAGGACAAGACCACACAAGCAACAACATACAGCCATCATCAGATAAGACAAACAATGTACAACTATTTCCAGAGGATATAAATTCAGTAGCACTGATGTGCTACTTTTGTGGATTTGTATTAATGGTATGCACACAGCAAGACATACCAGACACACTGACTTCTGGCTGCAGATAGTAATCCGCACTAGTTAAATGACAACACTACTTCTGTCTGCAGAAGCAGAGGCCCTTGTAGCCACAGATGTAAATCTATAATACCCAAATTACAACAGTTCTTCCATCTGTAGATGTGCAGGTCCCTATGGAGTCAGTTTCTGTAGTCACAGATACTCATGCATACTGTAAGTTATGCACATACTTCTTGCTGCAGAAGTGCAGGCCCCTGTGTGGCATGCACTCCTGCAGGAACAGGTTTAAGACATACACACTGACTTCTGGCTGTAGAAGCACAGGCCCCTGTATGGTCTTTGCTTCTGAAGCCACAGGTGTATGACATACACACCAATTTCTGGCTGCAAAAGTGCAGGCCCCTCTGAAGCCATAGACAGAAATCCATGATACCCAAATTACAACACTACTTCTGTCTGTAGAAGCACAGGCTTCTGTGGGGCCAGTGCTTCTGTATGTAACAGGGTTCCAAGTTATGTAAATAAACAGAGTAACATCCCTCTTTAAAAATAAAATGAAATTCTGTTTTACTCTTTTCTATATTTCTTTACTTATTCTAAACTATCCTGTTCTTTTCTTGTCAGTGTGGCCAACCTGACAAAATCACTTAATCTGTTCTATCTCTTTTCTAGGTCTTCTTATAACAAGGAAACAAAAACAATAGCCACATTCCTAAAATATCCAACTTACAAGCTTGTTCAATTTGCAGCTTCATTCCAAGAAGCTGATTAGTTAGATCTTGTTTAAAAATGATGTTTCAGTTCCCTCATTATGTTGCTAGAATAAGTTGCTGCAGTTTAAAAAAAATAGTTTTGTTTTGCATAGAGAGAGTCTAAAATAAAACCAGGCACTGGTTAAAAAGAAGATTTACAGTCCCAGGAAGTGAGTGGGTGGTAGCGGTGGTGAGGGGTTTGCATATTCGCACCCTCGAACTCTCGCACCCCCGCACAGGACTGTGTGCGCATTCGCACAGCTGTAATGTACAAAATAAAAGCTGTAGTGCTGAAACTCACAACCACTGTTGCGATGTTAAAAATGAAGTGGCTGAGCGCTAAGGAGATCATGCTTGCAACTGTGTTCAGTTGCCTAGGAGACAGCTGAAAATATTCCCTGAAGTGCTGTTTCAGAGTCCACGGCACAAACAAAATAAATTAACCCTGGAAATGAGTAAAGGACTCTGTAAGTGGACAGAAGTTCCGAAAATGAAGTTTAACATCTGAAAGAAGAGCTGTCTATCACTTGTAATAGAGCCCTCTAAGCAGTAGAAGGCTGAAGAATAGAAAAGCCATCAGCTGCAATTTCAGCGATTTGAAATGAACAAAACAGACAGAAAGTGTTTGAAATACTGTATTTTAGCAATTACAATTACAGAATGAGTAAAATAACTCTGAGGTGCAGAGAGCTAGTTTTGCATTCTGTTTATTTACAAATAAAATTATATTCTGGCATTTGTTTTATTGTTACAGTTTCTATTTCTTCTTAAAGCTGTACAGCACAATTTTGCCATATATTGTGACTGGAAATAAAAGAAGATAAGGAGCTTGACCTTCACCTTCATTTTATTATCCAGTCCACAATATATTATGGATTGTGACTTCAAGAATAAAAAAAAATGTAATTGTTGTTACCTGGAGCTTCAGTAAGCCCTGCTTAGGAGCTGGCCGGCACCAGAATGACAGTTTATATAGGAAGAAGGTATGATGTCATCAAAAAGAGGAGGAGTAAAATGTACCAAAAGGAGACTATATAAACCCTTTTTGATTGGCTAGAGGGAGGAGATGTGGAGGAGTGTTCAGTAGGGTTCTGGATACTGAGCAAGAAGGAGCTTGTTCAAGGAAAGTTATAGCTGTTAAAAGAAGAAAGACAGGCCAAGAAGAAGTGATTTTCTGTTTGAAGTGTGCTGGACTTAATACTTATTTTCCTTTCTGTGACGTAACAGTGCTTTCATTCTTTCTTTTTTTTTTTTTGTTTTGAAAATTATTTTGGACTTTTATTTCTGAAGTATGAAATAAAAAGATAAATGCAGTAATTTGCATTTTTTATGCACCAAAGTTCTGTCTTTGTGTCTGTCATTGATCTCATGCTTCCACACTGGTATTAGAAGTGGGATCTTCCTGGTACACTAAGGCTGCTAAGGGAGTACTACCAGGGGGCGTTGTTATCTATCAGTGCCCTGGAAGATGGAAGAACAAGATCAGACAGTGCTTGGTGCAGGGCATCTTACCAGATCAGTAAGAGAAAAGTCTGGTCTACCATTGTTGCCTGGGTTGGAGCTTGGTGCAAGACCAAAATTGAAAAAGGACAAAGAGGAAGAGATTCCACCAGAAGACAGAAGGAATCCAGAGGCTCGGATGGCAGTAGTACCTGATGATCCAGGGGACTTGTTAAAATGGTTATGCCTAAACAATTGGACCTGGAGCAACAGAGGGAAGAGGATTGACGACAGCAAGAAGAGGACCAAAGGATGCAGGCCACGGATCAGAGAAGACAGGATGAAAAATGGCAGGATACTTTAAAAGCCATTCAAAAGATGAGCCAGGGTCAGATAGATCAAGCAGGACCCCAGGATATCAAACTTACCAAACTTACAGAAGCAGATGACATTGAAGCTTATCTAACCACTTTTGAGCAGATAACAGTGACATGTGCCTGGCCCAGGGACCAGTGGGTAATCAGGTTGGTACCTTAGCTTTCAGGGAGAGCATAACTTGTTTATAGCCAGTTAAGTGGTACAGATGCTAATGACTATGACAAAGTTAAGGAAGAGGTACTTAGAAGGTATAATTTAAATACTGAAACCTATAGTCAGCGTTTCTGACAACAGAAAATGTCATCCTACTATACACCTAGAGAGACTTATACCAGACTAAGGGATTATTGTGTGAAATGGTTACAGCCAGCTACTAAGACTATTGATCAGATCATGGAACTGATTATAATAGAACAATTTATCCAGGTATTGCCCATGGATGTTCAGTTATGGGTAAAAGAACACAAACCTGAGTCTTCAGAAGTTACAATAAAATTAGCTGAAGACTATCTGGCTGCTCGTCCTTCTAGATCAAGGGGGCCACCTAGTAACCCAGTCCCAAGTCAAGCACCAGCCAGGGTTTTTGTTCCTAACACTTGAAATACTAACTATGGTCGAAGACAACAAGGGGGTAGAATACCATATGCAAAAATAATATGTCATGGGTGCCTAGGGAAGGGGCATATTGTTCAAAATTGCCCCCATAAGACAAATGTGACACATTTATCCCTCATCAACATAGGATATGTGACCTCAGTAGGAACTGGTGACCATCAAACTTTGGGACTGTTAGACTCGGGGAGTAAGCAGACCTTGTTAAGATCTGATTTGGTGCCTGAAGCAGAAATTACTGATAATGATACCACGGTGACAGATGTACATGGTGACATTCATCAATGCCATACTGCCACTATGAACCTGACTGTGGAAAATGAAAGTCATACAATAGTGGTCGGGTTAGTACTGCACCTGCCAGAACCAGTCATTATTGGACAGGACTTCCCCAAGTTTGATAAATTGTTACAAAGCCAAGCAATGTCTTCCAAATTGGTACCTGTGGTAACTCGATCACAGGCCAAAGCACAATTGGGAGACATATTTTCTTTTGAAGAGGACTATTTTTATGAGAAAGGGAAGGCAAGAAAAACAAAGCAAGAAAGAAGGAAAGAGAAAGTATGGTGGCATGGAACTCATGTTAAAGAAGGGATGGAGAGTATACCTGAATTTCATCCTGTGACATACAACAGGATCAGTTAAAAGATGAGACTTTAAAACCTTTCTTTATACAGGGGTACAAAGAAGTGCAACCTGGACATTCAAGTTTTGTTATGAATAAGGGTGTATTATATCGTATGACTGGAGAAATTGGTACTGAACAACAGATAAGACAGCTTATGATACCCAAGAAATATAGGGGGAAAATAATGCACCTGGCACATAACATACCTATGGCAGGGCATGAAGGGTGAGACAGAACCGTACAATGCATTTTAGCTAGATTTAATTGGCCAGGAGTACATCAAGAGATAGCTGCATACTGTAGAGCATGCCCTGAATGTCAAACGGTAGCAAAGAAGGGAAAAAAGGATTTGGTCCCATTACAACCCATCCCCTATGTCACCACTCCATTTGAAAGGATAGCTATGGATGTGGAGGGTCCCCTTACGAAAAGTTCCAAAGGTAATCAATTCATATTGGTTATTTGTTATTATGCAACCCATATCCAGAAGCTATTCCAATGAGGATGGTAACAGCCCCTCAAATAGCTGAGGAGTTGGCTAAAGTATTTAGTTGGATGGGGATACCCCAAACCATATTAACAGATCGAGGCAGTAACTTCACCTCCATCATGTTGAGGAAATTGTACCGCCTTTTAGGAGTGTCAGCTGTTAAAACTTCCCCGTACCATCCACAGACCAATGGATTAGTCGAACATTTTAACAAAACCCTAAAAGGAATGTTACAAAAATTTGTGCAAGAAGAGGGTCGGGACTGGGATAAGTATCTCTGTTACTTATTATTTGCCTATCAAGAAGTGCCCCAGTCCACTACTGGTTTTTCACCCTTTTCTTTACTGTATGGTCAGAACCCTAGAGGGCTCCTTGATGTTGTAAAGGAGCACTGGGAGGAGGGAAAGAGTGTTGGTTATACCAATATTGTGGATTATATGACTGACCTTAGAGAAGGATTGGTTAGATATGTTACAGTAGTCCATCAGAATGTTGACCAAAAACAAATGTGTCAGAAAGAGTCATATGATGAAGGTTTAAAGCTGAAACAGTTTGAACCTGGAGAAAAGGTGGTGCTGCTATTACCATCTAGTGAGAATAAATTATTAATGAAATGGAGAGGTCCTTATAAGGAATCAGGCAGACAAGCCAGGTTAATTATGAAACTGAGATGCCAGATCATAAACCCATCCGTAATATGTATCATGCTAACCTACTTTGGAAATGGGTTGAAACACCGCTAGATACTAGCTTATACATTCAAAATTACCAAAATATATCTGAGCTAGAGATAGCATATGATCAGCTCACACATCAAGCACATGAAGAAGAAGTGCAGATCAATCTTGACTTACACCCTGAACAGAAACAAGAGATTGAGCATCTCTTAGAGTATTATAAGGAGACATTCACAGGAACACCAGGTCGAGCGATAGGGATACAGCATGAGATAAGGGAGCAGCAAAGTAAACCCATACATCAAAAACCTTATAGAATACCAGAAAAAGAGGTTATTAAAGAAGTAAAAAAAATGTAACAGGCCAAAGTTATATAACCATCACAGAGTCCTTGGTCATCCCCACTGGTGATAGCTGGGAAAAAGGAAGGCGATATCTGATTATGTCTTGATTTTAGAAAAATCAGTGCAATGTCTGATTTTGATGGATACTCCATGCCTAGGATAGATGACCTGCTAGACCAAATAGGTTCAGCAAAGTACATCAGAACTTTGGATTTAACAAAGGGTTATTGGCAAATACCCCTACCTCAAAATGCACAGGAATTAACAGTTTTCAACACACCTATAGGGTTGTTTTAATTCACAACCATGCTGTTTGGCCTTCATGGTGCCCCAGCAACATTTCAAAGGTATATGGACCACATTTTGAGACCTCGTAATTTGTACAGTGCTGCTTATCTGGACGATGTCGTTATCTACAGTCCAGACTGGGAAACATTTAAATGTAGTCATTCAGAGCATTAAGGAGGCTGGACTTACAATCAACCCATCAAAATGTGCTCTAGCCAAAACAGAAACCAGATATTTAGGTTTCATAATCGGTAATGGGAAAGTATAGCCAGAAATAAGCAAAGTGAATGCAGTCACTAATAGTCCTGTACCTAGTACAAAAAAACATATTCGATCTTTTCTAGGTTTAGCTAGCTATTATCAATGATTTATTCCAGATTTTCCCACTTTAGCTACACCCTTGGCAGAATTAACCAAAGTCAAATACCCAGATAAAGTAAAGTGGAGCGATGAGTGTGATCAGACCTTTCAGAGTATAAAAGCTGCTTTGTGTTCAGCCCCAGTATTATCAAGTCCTGACTTTTCAAAATCATTCGGGGTTCACACTGATACCACTGATACAGGCATCGGTGCAGTGTTAACTCAACATGATAAACACGGTGAGCACCCGATCCTTTATATTAGCCAAAAACTACATGAGCGGGAGAGGAAATACTCCACTGTTGAGACTTGAGTAGGAATGTCTGGCACTGAAGTAGGCCATTGAGGCTTTGAAATATTATCTTTGGGGTAATAATTATGAGGTGGTTACTGACCATAATCTATTGGTATGGCTTAATAACATGAAAGAAAAAAATACACAGATTATGTGTTGGTACTTGGCTGTTCAGCCTTACAATTTCACAGTCCGACACAGATCTGGGACTCAGCATCAGAATGTTGATTTCCTGTCACGTTTTGGTGCAGGATAATGGGAATTGCTGAAAGGGAATTGCACTGATGATTCCAAGAACAATTGTACTGTATTTATGGAATGTATCATTCTATTGTTTTTAAACCTCAGGGAAAATGTATTGATTGAGATATTGATTTATGTCTCGATAAGACAGTGGTCAATACTAGAGTTAAAAAGACCCCTTAGGGGAACTTGTGGAGTGGGCTGGTAGAAGTTCCAACCCCTTCAAAGGAGAGGGGTTTAAGTAATCAAACCGTTGGTTAGATTTTTGTGTGGGGAGGAATGTAACAGGGTTCCCTGTTATATAAATAAACAGAGTAACATCCCTCTTTAAAATTAAAAAAATCAATTCTGTTTCACTCTATTCTATATTTCTTTACTTATTCTAAACTATCCTGTTCTTTTCTTGTCAGGGTGGCCAGCCTGACAAAATCCTTTAATCTGTTCTATCTCTTTTCTAGGGCTTCTTATAATAAGGAAACAAAGCCCCATTCCTAAAATATCCAACTTACAAGCTTGTTAAATTTGTAGCTTCATTCCAAGAAGCTGATTGGTTAGAACTTGTTTAAAAAACGATGTTTCAGTCCCCTCATTATGTTGCTAGAATAAGTTGCTGCAGATTAAAAAAAATAGTAGTTTTGTTTTGCATAGAGAGAGAGTCTAAAATAAAACCAGGTGCTGGTTAAAAAGAAGATTTACAGTCCCAGGAAGCGAGTGGGTGGTAGCGGCAGCAAGGGGTTTGCACATTCGCACCCTCGAATGCTCGCACTCCCGCGCAGAACTGTGTGCACGTTTGCACAGCTGTAATGTACAAAATAAAAGCTGTAGCGCTGAAACTTGCAACTGCTGCTGTGATGTTAAAAATGAAGTGGCTGAGCGCTAAGAAAATCATGCTTGCAACTGTATTCAGTTGCCTTGGAGACAACTCAAAATATTCCCCGAAATGAGTAAAAGACTCTGTAAGTGGACAGAAGTCCTGAAAATGAAGTTTAACATCCCAAAGAAGAGCTGTCTATCACTTGTAATAGAGCCCTCTAAGCAGTAGAAGGCTGAGGAATGGAAAAGCCGTCGGCTGCAATTTCAGCCGTCTGAAATGAGCAAAACAGACAGAAAGGGTTTGAAATATTGTATTTTAGCCAATTACAGTTTCAGAATGAGTAAAATAACTCTGAGGTGTAGAGAGCTAGTTTTGCATTCTGTTTATTTACAAATAAAATTGTATTCTGGAATTTGTTTTATTGTTACAGTTTCCACTTCTTCTTAAAGCTGTACAGCACAATTTTGCAATGTATTGTGACTGAAAATAAAAGAAGACAAGGAGAGCACCCTTTATCTTCATTTTATTATCCAGTCCACAATATATTGTGGATTGTGACTTCAAGAACAAAAAAAATGTAACTGTTGTTACCTGGAGCTTCAGTAGGCCCTGCTTAGGAACTGGCCGGCCCCAGAATGACAGTTTATATAGGAAGAAGGTATGATATCATCAAAAAGGGGAGGAGTAAAATGTACCAAAAGGAGACTATATAAACTCATTTTTGATTGGCTAGAGGGAGGAGATGTGGAGGAGTGTTCAGTAGGGTTCTGGACACTGAGCAAGAAGGAGCTTATTCAAGGAAAGTTATAGCTGTTAAAAGAAGGAAGAAGGAAGACAGACCAAGAAGAAATGATTTTCTGTATGAAGTGTGCTGGACTTAACACTTATTTTCCTTTCTGTGATGTAACAGTGCTTTCGTTATTTCTTTATTTTTTTTGGTTTGAAAGTTATTTTGGACTTTTATTTCTGAAGTAAGAAATACAATGATAAATGCAGTAATTTGCATTTTTTATGCACCAAAGTTCTGTCTGTGTGTCTGTCATAAATCTCACACTTCCACACTGTAGCCACAGGCACTCATGAACATTGTAAGATATTTTTATTTATTTTCAGAAGAATCAGAAATACCTTTGAGTCAAAGACTCCTTTACAAAGGTTCCACATCACATATAAAAGATCAGATGCACAAATACAAATACAAATTAGTACAGATACAAATACAGTGATTATTACAGAGTAAAGTTATGTTACAACAGGAAGTTAGGCTAACATTCAGGAACTAGTACAGTTTGAGATAGTTCAAAGAGACTGGAAACTAACATCCCTGAGCTGGTGGAGGTAAGAACTGAATGAAGAGGCAAGCCAGAGGCCATTGTCAGTCTTAGAGGTACAGGGCACCAGTTCACGAACAGTCGCAGTCACTTGAGGACTGAAGATGGGCCCTAAGGTGCATTTTGAAGCGACCAATTCTTCGATCAAAATGTAGGGAGGAGGGTAGATTATTCATCCACAAGGGTGCTCTGTAGCAAAAGGATCTTTGGAATTGAGTTGTGCGACAGGAAGGGATGGAAAGACGATGGGTATCTGAGCTACGGATGTGCTTAACTTTAGAGTCCAAGGTGATTAAGGAAGTGAGTGATGCGGGGGCGAGGCCAAGAGTGATTTTTTTTGCTAAGAGACATGTGTGGAATTTGATTCTGTTTTCAAGGTTAAACCAATTGGTGTCCTTATATAGCACACAGGTATGGGTAAGTCTGTCACACCCTAATAAAAGACGACAAGCCTTGTTTAGCACAAGTCTAAGACTATCAAGGGCTGAGGGGCTTGCACCTCCAAAAGTCAGAAGGCCATAGTCTAGAAGGGAGAGAACTGAGGAGGAGATCGCAAGCTTAAGGGCATCAGAGGTAAGGCAATGTTTATAGCAGTGCAAGAGCCCGAGCCTAATGTTTAGGGCCTTGGATAATTGGTGTATATGCTCATGGTAGGTAAGGGCAGTATCCAAAGTGATGCCCAGGTACTTAAAGGAGTGAACAAATTACAGGGGGGTCTGGGATGCTGATAGTATTTGAGGAAAAAACCCTTTCCTGGTGTTCTGTAGATGAGCGAAGAGCAAACCTTTGTTTTTTTTTATAGTTAATGCTAAGGCGTTTTGAGGTGAACCAGCTTTCGACAGTGTTGAAGGAGGACTGGAGGGAGTGGTGGAGTTGAGAGGGGTCTGGGCTAGAGGAGAAGATGACAGCATCATCTGCATATAGTAATATGTTGGAGGAGCAGGATGCAGGGAGGGAGTTTAGGAAGAGGCTGAAAAGGAGGGGACCTAAAATGGACCCTTGCGGGACCCCTGAGAGGACTGGAGATTTGGAGGATAGGGTATTCCCAATTTTAACTTGAAGGGTCCGGTTGGCAAGATAGTCTGCAAACCATCCCATGGAATCCTGTGAGAGACCCAGGTTGAGCAAGGAGGTTTGGAGTAAAGAATGGTGGACAGTATCAAAGGCCTTAGTGAGGTCAATGAAGATCGCACCAGTGATGTGGCCTTTATCCAAAGCAGTATGTATGTGTGATGTTAGCTCAAGCAAGGCAGTAGTCATGCTGTGACCTTTGCGGAAACCATGTTGTTGTTTGCAGAGTAGGTCATATTTATTGAGGTGGTCAGTAAGTTGATCCGAAACTATCCTCTCTAAGGCCTTGATGGGGGAAGTATGGAGATAGGGCGATAATTGTTGGCAGAGGAGCGGTCACCACCTTTAAATAAGGGCATGATAGAAGCGGATTTCCAAATGGTAGGGAATTTACCTAGTGAAAGGGAGAGGTTTAAAATGTGGGTGAGAGGAGCAAGGACTTCCTTAAGGGAGAGCTGAAGAATTCTGAGATCAAGGGAGTCGGCGTTGGAGGAGTCGTGACTAAGGGCAACTGTAAGGTAAGGTTCTGCTGATTTAGGAGAGATGCGGTGAAAATAAAAGGAGGGGGCACCGAGTCGGAGCGCTGGCTTGCTAGGAGCAGGTGGATCATAGAAGTTCGGGGGGAGAACATGGCTAAGGTTGGAGAAGGCATCACTGAACGCATCAATGTGAGTGGGGTCAGAGGTCAAGGACCCATTTGACATGACTTGGGAGGGAACCAGGTTGGGGACCTTACTGCATATTTCTTTAATGTTGTTCCAGAACTTGCGGCCGGAGCCCCAGGACGAGGTTAAGGCAGATTTATAGTACTCTGCTTTTGCCCTGTGAATGGCCCAAGTGCACTTGTTCCGGGCCATTCTTTAATTCTGTCTATCATGGGGGAGGCCGGACTCAATGGAGAGATGCCATAATGAGTCTTTGGTTTGCATTAAAGTCTTGAGCCGTTCAGTGAACCACGTTACGTGATTGCCTTTAACCATTCTTTTCGTGAAAGGTGCATAGAGGTCACAAATATTATTGAAAGACCTGGTAAATAGGTCCAAGGCACTGTCAAGATTTACAGTGCTAAAAATGAAGGACCAAACCATGACCCTGAGGTGCATTTTTAGTTGAGCCAATTTACCAGGACCAAGTTTACGTCGCACAATTATTTTGGGAGGGGATCTTGGGATTTTACAGGACCAGGAGCAGAGAACTGGAGAGTGGTCACTGACAGCATTTGGAAGTACAGAAACTTTGGAGATCTTGCCCGGGCGATTGGAGAAGATGAGGTCCAATGGTGAGGAGGAACTGGTACGAGGATCCAGCCGTGTGAGGGAAGTGACCAGTTGTGTTAGATCTTGGGCTGTGGTGAGATCAATGTGAGGGGTGGCATCCTTGCTTAGCCAATTGATGTTAAAGTCACCAAGTACAAGTAGTTCCGACTGTGAGGGTAGTGTGTCCAGATAAGACAGTACTGCTTGGAAGGCTGATTTTTGGTCCCTTGGGGGAATGTATACTGTAGTTATGTATAAAGGGTTTTGGGCTCTACCCAGAGCCAGTTTGACAGTGAGGGCCTGTGTGCCAGCCCCCAATTGAGGGGAGTGGAGAAGGTGACCTTGTAAGGTATCCTTAGTGTAGAAGGCAGAGCTACCCCCTCGCTTACCATGTCAATCTGCATGGTAGAGGATATACCCGGGCAGAGATACAGAGGAATCTGGGGTCCGAGGGGTGTGCTAGGTTTCACACACTGCTATGACATCCGGTTGGTGCTGTAGTACCCAACCCTGGAAGGAGTCACATTTTTTTAGGATGCTACAAATATTGAGAGAAGCAATGAGCTGTTGATCCTGGGTACGTTGGGTAGGCAACATACCAATAGGTGGTCCAGGATTAGTATGGATATTCCCCAATAAGAGGAGGAGGAGAAGCAGGAACCTTGCAGAGGGGTACCAGGCGTACTTCCTCTTACAAACGAGGGGTAACAGGGTATGTGTTATAGTGGTGGTGACGGTAGGAATGGGTAGTGTATGTTCTTTAAGGCAGGCCTGTAGGAAGTAGTGAAAGTCTAGGGAGGCTGACGACGTCACATGTTGAGGTTTCTGAGTCAGGACAGCCCCAGGGGGAGCAGCCAGGGTTGAATGACTAGACAGGCAGTCATATTGAGTAGGAGGAGTGTAGGTTATCTGTCAATACCCTATAACAGGGTCATGGGGGGTTGAGTTTACCCAAAGTATCACTAGCAGCCAAGCATTCAGACTGAGCCAACTGCAGAGGAGGGGGTTGGGGGTGCAACAGGGAGGGGAGATGGGCCGGGAGAAGCAAATGGCAAAGTAGCAGGATTATAGTATACATCCTGACACTAAAAGTTGAAAGCTCAGGGTGGCCAGTGAAACAGGAGATCAGGCAGTAGAGCAGCCTCTAGTGGTAGAAAAATATAAGCTGCTAATGGTGAACTTGGCTGTTTGGTTAAAGCTGCCTATAAAAGGCAGCGCTCACCAAGGGTGGTGGTGGGGGTGGCAGGGAGCCGACGCCCTGCATCGGCGGGAACAAACTGCAGCAGCAGCACCAGAGCTGAGTCCTTGGTGGAAGCAGCAGGTTTCCCATACCTGAAAAGCTTGAAATTGGGGGTTGGGGTGGGGGAGGTCACCGTTGCCACTAGCCCTCTCGACCTCCTGTGACGTCTGTGGAGAAGCAAGACAGGTAAGGAATTATATATGTTCGGTGTTGGGGAACAAAGGGGAAGGGGGGTACAAGGACAGAGCGTGAATTGGTCAGACTTTAAACTACAGTACAGCGATCAAGTCTAGCCTGGCTGACTGAAAACCCAGGGAATAAAATTAAGTGAGCCAATAAGTATGCCTAGAGTCGCTCTCACTCAAAACAATGAGTTCTAACTAAGTAAATGAGTGAGGTATTGCTGCAATGGTGCTAACGCTCCAACAGAGTGAATCACAAACTCCAGTAACTGCTGTTAAGGGCACTTGGTGTAGGGCAGTTGCTAACGTTACAGGTGTGAAACACAGACTAACTTTGCCGGAGAAGCCATAAATTAATCACACAGCCAAACATAAGGACTAGAGCTATGGCAATTCACAATTTTAACTTTAAACAAGTAATGCTGCTAGAGCACTCGCTGAAACTCCGACTGAGTAATCTTAAAGCGCAGTCGGTAAAATGTATAAAAGGTGCCAGGAATTCAAAATAGATTAGGTCTTAAGGCACCCCTCAGTATATACAGAAAGAAATAAAAGTACAATGTGCCCCTGCAGGAGTTGGTCTTAAGGCACCCCTCAGTTGAAGCCGAAACTACAGAAATAACAGTAAAATAAGTCCCTGCAGGAGTGGGTCTTAAGGCACCTCTCGGTTTATGCAGAAAATAAACACAAATACAGTAAATGTGCCCCTGCAGGAGACTATCTCTACATCTGTGCCAACCTTAAAATGGCGCCAAGATTCAAACTGCAGCAGCAGCAGCAGAGCCGAGTCCTTGGTGGAAGCAGCAGGTTTCCCGTACCTGAAAAGCTTGAAATCAGGGGTTGGGGTGGGAGAGGGCGCCGTTGCCACTAGCCCTCTCAACCTCTTGCGATGTCTGAAAAGCTTGAAATCGGGGGTTGGGGTGGGGGAGAGCGCCGTTGCCACTAGCCCTCTCGACCTCCTGCGACGTCTGAAAAGCTTGAAATTGGGGGTTGGGGTGGGGGAGGGCGCCGTTGCCACTAGCCCTCTCGACCTCCTGCGACGTCTGTTATGCACACACTTCTGGCCACAGAAGCACAGACTCCTTCTGGCTGCAGAAGTGCAAGCCTCTTTGAGGTGGTGTGCACTTCTGCAACCACAGATAGAAATCCATGGTGCCACAATTGCAACACTACTTCTGTCTGCAGAAGCATGGGCACCAGTGGGTCCAGTATGTCTGCAGCCACAGTTACTCATTCACACTGTAAGACTATACACACACTTCTGGTTGCAGATACAAATTTATGCAGACAGCACATCATTGATACTGCATTTCTGTCATCTGGAAATGGTTGTATGTTGTTTGTCTTACCTGAAGATGGCTACCTGTGGTTGCTTGTGTGGTTTTAACCTTTTGCTGCTGGAGGGTAGGGAGCTAGGGTTGGAAAACCTAATGCCATAGTTCCATACTTTTGTGGGGTTAAGTTGACTCCTGAGTGGTGCATTAACACAGTTTCTTGCAATGAATTTCCTTTCTTTTTGAGATTGTGGAATCTTATCCCTTTTTCCTTCAGGACCTGGGTGAACAGATGCAGATGTGCAGGGCCCTCCAGGCACTGTGCCAAGGAAAGAGTCTGTCTGTCTTGCAGCAGATGCAAAGAATTTGTGGGGCTGTCTGGGGGTTGCAGAATTCTCAATTGCTCAGTTGGAAGAAAAAGGGAATGGTTGCATACTAGATCACCTATCAATTCTGTATAGAGTGGGGTGGAACCCCAGTGGCACCAGGCCTTCTCAATGGGATCAGCCCCACTGAGAAATGCACAATCTCCAGTATGAGGATTTTCAACACTGAGAACACAAAAACTGCACTACCAATTAAACCATTGCAGAACAGCACTCACCCAGTGTTTGAGTAAAGTAACCCAAAGTAGGGCAACCCAGATGGATGAGAGTGCAGGTACTAGGTGGCATAATACTTTATAAATTGCTTTCTAAATCTACTGGAAATACAAATATTTTTTCAAAAGTGCAGACTGGTGCTTTTTCTGTATTGCATGCACTTTTAAGTGTTTTAAAGGATGTCTCACTTAATGTACTTGTTATCAGACAAAAAAAGTATGTGTGTCATAATTATGCCTTGTTGGCCCATCTGGTCTCTGGAATTACATTACTAAACCTGAGGAATAAAATTCTTTGAGGCGACAAAGAAATGATAGATATGGAGCATTTATGAAGTGTGGCAGTGGGTGGAACCATAATTCCTTACACAACATCTTCTCTGTAAAAGGGGGTCTATGAGTAAGCTTTACAGAAAGAACACAAACTTTAGCAATATGAAGAGGCATTGGTTGTAATGGCAGTAAGGTTAAAATTGGAGTAAAGTGGTAGATTAAGAATGTGGTGAATTTCTAGTGCAAGGAATGGGTGGGGGAAGGAATACTAGCCATGCTGGAGACTCAGTGATGAGTATGTGGTTTTAGACTAATTGGAGAAAGGAAGGACCCCCTGAGAGGCAGGGGAAATAATACTATTTTGGAGGGTAACAACTTGATTTCCACATTAAGTTGGGCTGATTGGAGGGTCTGGAGTATGTAATTTGTCTGTATATTCCTAAATTGGTTGGACAACACCCACATCCATAGCTAGGGGACTCACATCAATGGGGATAATAGTAACTCAACAGGGGATTCACTACCTACTCTCTAAGGAAGGTCAAAGCAGAGTGGACTAACAGGATGTGCAGTTATGGACTCCTGTCACACACACAACCTACTACATATTACTGTATGTATATATATACACTTCTAAAATCTGCTTTGAATTATACTGCAGAAACTGATTCTGTTGTAAAAAAAATCAGCATGCTAAAGAATTTTAAAATTGAGTACCAGGTCAATGTAGTGCTGCCAAAACAGTGCAGGAAGAACTGATTGGTGTAATGCGCATAAAGATTTATAGTGACAGGGGTATAATAGCAGAAGGGAACTATCGCTACTCCTGTTGCTCACGACGGACTGCAGGAAGGGCTGAAGAAGCCTCAGATGCTATGCCTGGTTGAGCTGCTCTTGTGGTGGAGTGGCTAAGGCATAAGCATCTGAAGTAGTGTGGGGCTCCAGATCGGGGTTTGATTCCCCATCCCCCAATAGATTTGTTTTATTTTTTTTATCCTGCCAGAGACTATGTTTTCTCCCTTCCCGAGTTTCCCCTTATCCCCTCAGTCCACACTCCCTCAGAGTTAGTTATTTTAGTTCCAGGGTGGCAGAGCCCCCCACAAAAATAAAACAAATCTTAATTTTACCCATTCATTTGTGTGGTGTGCACTATATTTGTGTTGGTTGGTGTTTTCACCAACTTTGTTTGCAGCACACAAGATTTTATCTGTGGCATTGTTTGCCTACGCTGTTTTTGGCACAACATTATGACTCTGTGCCACAAAAAAATTTAAAATTGTTAACTAGCACCAAATTTCACTACAGATGAACATTTTCACATCTATAACTACACACAGAAAACAACAACATCTATTTGTCAGTTAAATTAAGCTTCTGACCAGTGTTCCTACATCAGAAATGGTTCATATTTTAATAAGCTATACAAACTAAGGTATTTTAGAAATTGTAGAGGAATTCATTTATTTAGTTTTTGTTGACCTGGAAAGGAGGACTAGACAATTCTGCTTATTTGCAGGCTCATCCCGGGGGATACAGATGCATGCCAACTGAAATTGAAGCAGATTAAACTGTTGGTGGTCTTTTTAGTGAATGGGAAAAATTTGGCCAGGACATGGGGGAATTCTCCTACTCTGCCTGCAGGGGTGTTGCCACTTCCTGTGGACAGGATGGAGGGATCTGGTTTGCCGCCGGACACAGGAGGAGGAGGAGGAAGCGATGATGTGACAGGGGAGCAAGTAGGGTTACCACCTTTGGATGAGGTAAAAACTGGATCCGAAACCACACCCCAAACTCCGCCTCTGGCTTCGCCCCTTTTTTATGACTGGCGAGTATATCACTCCTCCTCCAAAGCCATTTGTAATGTTGGAATAGACATTACTAGTGATAGGAAATTATTTTTACACTGTTATTTATTTGATTTATTTATTCAATTATTTATTTTTATTCTTTGGCAACCAGGTTACCTATCATAGGCCACATAGCCCATTTTACAGGAGTGACCCAGGAGCACAGGAAGATTAAGTGACTTGCTCAGGGTCACACAGTATTTAAGTGGAGGTTGTGGGAATCAAACTCAGGTCTCCTGGATGTGCCAAGCTCAGCCACAGCTTATTGCTCAGCCCTCTGTTAAACTCACTCCCATTTTCCTTTCCATGTCAGCCATGTATTCTGATTCTTTGACCAGTTTTTGATAACTTAATTATCAGTGCTTGTGGTACCCTTAATACTGCACTGTGTTCCCCTTTACCTCAGCAGCTACTGCTGTTTCTTTTCATATTTCTAAGACATTCCACAATTTCAGATACACCATTCCATGCTGTTTATCTGAATGACCTGTCAAAGTATAGCTAATATCATGGACTGTTCAGGTAATACAAAAAATTAGAGCAAATGTAGTGATAAAAGCAATAAAAGTTAGATTATTAATTTAACAAAAATGGGTTTAAAACTTACCATAATATAGAACAAACAAAAAGAAACACATGAGAACACAAAGGTGTAAAAACAGTTTCCTGTCATAGCAGTAAAAGACCATACTTAAAATTCAGAGTGGAAAAGAATAGGTTAATGTATAGCTAATGATCTTAATGGCCATACTTTACACCTCTCAGACAGTCTGGTTTTACAAACAAAGGCAGGTCTGAATGACTGTAACAGCAAAACTTCTATGTAACCTGGACATGTAATGCAGCCAAAACAGTGAATGCTCTGATACATCAGTTTTAAGAGTATATGAGCACTCAAAATGACCCAAAAACTGGACTGCATGTAACCAAAACTGGATGACCAGATAAAGACCCTAAAAACTGGATTATCCGGTCAAAAAACGGATAGGTGGCAACCCTAGGAGCAAGTTGTGCTGCAAGGATCCCAAACTGGTGAAGGAGGTGGTGAAGGTGCTGCTCTTGCTTCTAGCTCTGGATATCTACCAAAAACAATGAAGAAACTCATTAATATTGGTTCTAATGTCCTACAAGTGACCACAGAAGGGATTGAGCAACCTGGTATTTCTCAAGATTCACAAGCTGAAAACACAGGACTTCCTGCCTTTAAGACAGTCATGGAACTTCAGGTGTGTACCGACCAAAAAGATTTCTCTGAATTACAATTGAAGCAAATGTTCCAACAACATAAAATGTTTTGTTAAAACTCATGCAAAAGGAGGAAAACACACAAGAATCTATTCCCGAGGCTGACCACTCAGCGATAAACATAGATCAAAACCTGATTGGAAAAAATAACATTGCCACAGCATCATTACCTATGTCTCAGCAGCATTTGTGACCATCTGCCAGAACCTCAGAGGAACCTGAAGATGTCTGGTCTCCAGACACTGCTCTTCGGGCTGCAGAATGGCAGCAAACTAAAGGGAACTCTGGATGGACCTCTCCTGGTCCAATCACAGCAGTAGACATGATTTCCACAGCTAAAGGATCTGCATCACAGGCTTTTCTAATGACCTCACAGGGTTCTAGCTCTTCTAGTAAAACCCTGACTGTTGCTAACTCCCAGCCAACCACTGACCAGGATACTAGTAGGCAGGCTGGAACTTCAATGTAAGTTATGGGCCCCAACGAGTCGACCTTTAATCATGGTGAGAACAGTAGAACTTAACCTAATGTACAGGACAGAAATGATACTAACTTTAAAATGAGTGATTTGTTTAAAACTGTAGGGGAACCCGCTCAATGGCAAAATGCAGTTCACCTTAAATACTTGGGCAAAGCGGCTTCAGCCCCTGCATGAAGAGCTGTACTGCACAACATGTTGAAAGACTCACTGGGGATAAGCCCCATGGAACTGTTTGCATTTATACATATAAAAGGTGAAGCAGTTTATGATCTCAGTTTTAAAACTGTTGGTACTCGGGAGAAATTCTGGGTGCAATATGAACAAGTGAAAACTTCCCCACTGTGGAGTCCATTTTTGTTGATTTCCCTCACTAAGCCACTGGTTAAGCTGATTACATTGCTTTTTAGGAGTGAGGGGGTCAACATAAATAATATTCAGTATTGGTTAAAGCAGAGATGTGATTTGTTAGACACACCACATCCTATATTAGATGAGGACCTGGTCTGGATGGGTGGGTGTAAAATCAAGGTGCAGTTAAGACAAACAGAACAGGGAATAATACATCTGCCAGGCAGTTTTTACATAGGTTGAGACAGAGGGATTTGGTTTTATTCTGGGCAACCATGAACATGCCATAAATGTGGTTCCTGGACTCACCTGAGTTACACATGTGACCAACCAAGATGCACACTATGCCTTAGATATGGGCATGTTAGTTTAGAGTGCCCGAACCCTCGGGTGTGCAACCTATGTGATGAACATCGGCACATCTATCCACAGTGTCCCTGGGCTGAGCATAACAGGGTGGACTGGGTTCCCCAAGACCATACCAGACTTATTATAGAGATGCAGGCTCAAGCACTAGCCAGACTAGAGGAGGCATCACTTGAGTTGGTAACTCACAAGGTTTTCACAGCCCAGACTGATACTTCAGCTGTAGAGGTTCCTGTAAACCCAGTATTACATCTCTCAAATCTCAATCTGCAAAGTGAGCTACCAGGCACTTCAGGTGCTCCTCAGACCCAGGAGGCTCCCCACCAAGGATAGGGCACAGTAACACAAGGTAGCATGCCTCCCCCCTCCCAAGAGTTGAAGACCCTTCACCCCTGTCCCAACACCTAAACGAGGAAGGGGGAAGAGGAAATCAGATTCATGCACTCCCGCTAAAATGATTCTCACAAGGAACATGTTTCAGGCCTTAGTGAAGAGGAGGCAGTGGGGGGATACTGAAGGGGAAGATGTAGATTCTGACTCTTCTGTAGCTTCTTCATCTAAAATGGAATTTTCCTCTGAATCAAGTAGGGGGAAGAACTCAGGGGGACAACACCAAGTGATATAGCACCAAAATGGATGAATTTTATGGCAACTACAAGGGTCCCATTTTGATAAAAGAGGTAACCCGGTCCCATTTTGATAAAGAGGTAACCAAGGTTCATCCACTATTTTATTTAAATAAAATGGCTAATCTGTTTTAGTTAAGATGCTGCATGCTGAATGTGTGCAGCATCAAAACATTTAGGAAACAACTCATTATTTTTGCCTTTCTGCAATCAGTGCAACATGACTTTTATTTTTTGCGGGACACTCAAATTAAATCCAGGAGTGAATTAGCTCAAGTAAAGAATAAATGGAGATCTGGGCCTTCCTTCTGGTCACAAGTTGAAGACGCATGAGACGGGGTGGGAATTCTCTTTTTGGGTTTTACTTAAAAAATCTCCAAAGTTATAGATATTTCACCTGGGAGGGCATTAATAGTGGATGGCACTTATGGGTCTCTTAAATTCTGATTAATTAATATATATGCTACTCAGAGTATTGTAGCTAGATCTTCACTTTTTCTTAAAATTCAGCCATTCTTATTCACTACTAGGTATGTCTATTTTGGTGGAGATTTTAACTGTGGGCTTACTCCTGCCGATAGGTGGGGTAATGCTCACAAAACATTTGGGGATACAGGTACCCTACTAAAACTAATTCAGTCAGCCAAGCTGGTGGATGGGTACCGAACCATACATCCTTTAGGTGCTAAGACTTATTACAGGGGCATTTATGCTACATGCATAGACTATGTGTTTATTTCCAAAAATGTAAAAGTTTACCAAGTGTCTGTGATCCCCTACGAAGCATCTGACCATTTGGCAGTATCCCTAGTATGCACACTGGGGCGCCTTTCCATACATTCCTACATCTAGATAGAAGCTAAACAGCTCACTCCTACTAGACAATATAATCTCAGGGGGTGTGTGTGAATTTATTGCAGGCAAGGGTCTCCATTTTTGATGCCTTCCACTCTCCCATTGTTTGGTGGGAGGACACCAAAACGGAACTACAGGGTTTCTTTATAAGGATTGTGACACATAGGTCACTGTCTGCTTATTTCAAATATACCCACTTATGGCAACAGCTGTTGAACACACTGTCATTGGCATATGAGACTAAAACAAATTGCTCTCAACAAATAGTAAGAATCATATTAAGAAAGGAATGAAGCTGAAAGGCACAGGGCCCATAGTGCTTCATTTTTTACATACAGTAGTTTAAAATGGAACCAGATTTCATATGCCTGTCTAATCTATTTTTAAATGTAGACTTATTTTCACTGACAATAATGTTAAGGGGCAGTTTGTTCCAAGGCCCTACTGTTCTTTGTGAGAAGTAGTGAGCTCTTTTCTTTGTTTTGCATTTACACCTGGCAAGTTGTAACGGATAACCCCTAGTATTTACATGAACTTGCTTGAATTCTAGGCCACATATGCCAGTTAAATAGGTATCTTGTATAATGTCTCAAGTGAACAACAGGTCACCTCTAATTCTCCTATTTTCCGATGACATAAGGCTGAATTTGAGTAAACTGTCCTCGTATGACATGACCTTGTTACAAATAACAGACTTTGATAATAGAGAAGCTTAAATCCGAAATGGCTACACACCAATATAATAGGGCATTTTCGTTGAAACTAGAGGTGCAGAGCAGAACCCAAATGACAAAATCATCTTTAGATGTCTTTAAAAGCTGCTCAGACAGAGTTTTGGCCACATTTATTGAACAGATAAAAGACCCGGACACTGGTGTAGAATACTCCTCCCTCCAACATATAAAGCAAGTCATGCAATCCCATCTGGAATGAATGTTTAGCTCTGCACCCGCAAGTCAGCATGTTTTTCACTGTCTTGCTGGATTAGATATCCCTAACATCCCAGAAGATCAATTGCAGGCTCTGACTGCCCCTATAACAGTAGCAGAAACATCTCGGGCTATTAAAAAACAGAGAAAAAACACCTCTCCAGGTGCTGATGGTCTGACTGCTGAATTATATTTGATGTTTATAAATATTTTTGGACCAATTCTGACTTCTGTTTTCAATAATATAATAGACACCTGCTCTATTCCTAAAACATTCTCAGATGCCATAATGATGCTTTTATTTAAAAAAGGAGACAGGTCTGATGCAAAAAATTGGAGGCCACTCAGCCTTTTGAATGTGGATTATAAAATATCTGCCACAATTTTATTAAATAGGATTCTACCTATTGCAGCCCAAGTAGTCTCTATAGAACAGACCTGTGCCATCCCAAATAGGTCAGTGATACACACCCTTTCTCTGTTTCAAGATATAATACACTCTTGCTCTCCAGAAACTCAAGCGCTTTTTCTTTCTCTAGATCAGGAAAAAGCATTTGACCGGGTGTCCCATTATTATCTATTTCAAGTGCTACGGCATTATCACATACCAAAAAAATTTATTTCATGGGTAGAACTTATGTATAGTACAGCCTGGATTACTTCTTTTATTAATAATTCTCCCGGAGATGTCTTTCTAGGGAAGAAAGGGGTTAGGCAGGGATGTCCTCTAAGCCCCCTTCTGTATGCCTTTCAAATTGACCCCCTCTTAAGAAGACTTTCACACCACTCTCACATCCCAAGACTCATACTGAAAGGGTTTCCTGTTCCTATTGTTTTGGCTTACACAGATGATTTATGTATCTGCACCACCCCTCTACTAAACCCTTCAGAAGTTATTTCTGCAATCACAGACTTTGAGAAATATTCAGGTTCTAAACTGAATAATCATAAAAGCACAGCAAAATATGTCCCTAACCTAACTAGTTCCCAGGCCCCTATCTCTATAGTCAACATTCCAGTTACGTTGGATCCAATTAAAATATTGGGTATTTATTTTGGCAGCTCAGATGATGCAGAATTAAATTGGGCTCTGTCTCTGGATACAGCAGACAGGGTGGTGGCATTATGGAAAGGACGAACCACAGCTAAGAGGAAACGGGTTTTGCTACTGAAAACCTTAATACTCCCTCTGGTTGTACACACAGCTTCAGTATACCCTTTACCAGATAAATTAGAAGCCAGACTGAATAATGTATTCTTCCAGGGATTCTGGGGAAGCCAGTTGAACCTGGTAAAATGTCTGTATACGTATCATGACTACTGCTTTGGAGGAGTGTGGATGATTCACCCCATAGTATTTTTTCATAGTCTTTTTCTTAAGCTTTGCATTCCATTTTTATTACATCCCCCAATGGATCACTTTGTTAGTGGCTCTGCTCTCTCCTTCATGTAAGGAATGGTAGAACCCCTGATAAAATGCCAAGAAATGTTCGAAAATATGAGCCACCAAAATTTCTGGTCCCCACTGTGCTTAAAATGAGGCAATGCAAACTGGATAGTAGCACCATTCAGACACAACCACACAGGCAGCTTTATTTTTCTATTCTCCAGAACAACTATTCAGATCCACCAGTTTTGTTGGACACTCAAGGCTTGTCCGTAGACAACATGAGGGTATTCACACAACTCATTGACACTAGGCACCCCCCAAAAGTTTGGGACACTACTTGGTTGTCCTGTTACGGAAGGCTTGGAGTACGGAGCAATTTTAAACATAAATCTACAGAAGAAAGAAATTGTTTTAGGGAGACCTGCACAGACCATTTGGAGACCATGTGGCATTTTTTCTTGGAATGCCCATACAGTGTAGAGTTTTAGACCATGTTCCTCCATAAATGGAAAGACAACAGTTCACCTCTGTCACTTATGAAACTTTAGTTTATGTTTTTTTTCCCGCCTATATTGTCTCAATACCATGCTAGCACTTTAAGGCTTATATTTGCACTCTGCAGATATTATCTACGGCAAGCTGCATGTGCCCGCCTACTGCAACAAAAGGTATTTGCTGGGGCACATGTGATTAAGCAAATCCTATTAGAACTAAAGTCTATCCATACTGCTGAACAGGGGAGTTTGCCAAGATCACAATTCAATAAATACTGGGCCTCATGTGCATGGATCTGGGAGGATTAAACTAAGGGGTCTCAACATGATTTCAAGGATGGGGGTTATACAAATGTATGACTGAAATACTTCTTTGATTTAGTTATGATTTGAATAATTTATGAATGATTTAACCCTGTTTTTTATTTATGTTGGGGTTTTTTGCCTTATAGTCTGTACTTAGCTTTTATGTGATTTAACACTGTGCCTTATTATTTGTATTTGCTTTTGATGATTATTACAATAAAAATTCCCCTACTCTTTTTTCAAGAAGTGCCATGTGATCTTTAATATCCACCTGAACAGGCAGATGGGACCTTGGTTTAACATCTCATCTGAAAGATGGCACCTCAGGACTGCAGCACCCCCCTCATGCTGCACTACAGTGTCAGTATTGGAATTTCACCCAAGTGCTGGTGTGGGGAATTAACCCATAGCCTTCTGATCTTCTGGCCTTAGAGGCGAGTGTGCAACCCGCTGAGCCACTGACACTGCTGAATTGCAGTAACAGATGGTATAATACATATTACAGCTTCCCATGCATAAACCTATCCACCTCAGAAAGCAAAAGGTGAGAATGACACTGCTTGGAACCATTTGCACTAATAACATTTTCAGTTTTTTACTGAAATCAATCAATCAATATATTTATTTTGCCAGGCAGAACATCACTGAGACAAGCTCATTTACAAGGTGAACCTGGGAGCAGTACAATAGCCAGATGGGCCATAAGCTAAGCATATAGAAAGCATATATAATGACAACATAATCATACAAGGTATATACAAGGCAAGGAAGTACATGGAATATGTGGCAGACTGAGAGTCAATAGCAAGTTATATACATTAGCGCTTATGAAGGACAATAATTCAACACATTTAAACACATTAAATAAAGATTACATGGTTTCAGTTTGGAGATATACTCATTTTGCGTAACTGTAGGATGCCAGGGTCTGTATGACCTAAGTGCAGCATGCTAGAGAGTGCGGCCTACTCATGTTTGAGTTAGGAAGACCGAGTGACCAGGCACGCTGGAGCGCTGACGGAGAAGGATAGGGTAGAGACACAAGTATGATTAGTCCAGATGTAGTAGTGATAAGACAGAGTAGAAGAGGTAAAAAAGAAAGAAGGGGAAAGGATAGATGAGGGCAGGTAAGGACAGTACAGAGGTAGGAGGAGGGAGGGATGTAAAGAATGGAGCAGATGGGGGGTGAAGGTTGTCAGTAGGTGGTGTACAAGTCAGAAACAGTGTCTCCTTGGTCGATATCCTAGTGGACAGAGCCTGATGAAGTATAAGCAATATAAAAGGTGGGTTGGCCATAGGGATACTACATCCCTTATTTGACAGTCCTCAGAGAAGGTCTTTAGGAGCATGGCTTTAAATCAGGAGAGTGTTACAGAGTGAGTGAGCCTTAGGGATTTTTGTATCTTGTTCCAGAGCACTGGAAGGGCATCGCTTATGGAGGCTCTACCAAAGCATGTTCCAACTTTGGAAAGGGTTATGTAGGTGAGATTTCTAAGGGGATAAATACTGGGGGTGGGGGGCAGGTGGGCAGGCAGCCTATGAGGTACTGAGTAAGCTTATGAGTGATGGCCTTGTAGGTCCAGATTACAGCATTTTTCTGCCCCCTCAAGCTAAGTGAGCTCCAACCTATGGAAGCATAGAGGGCGCTGTGGTGAGTGAAGTAAGGTGCATCAGAGATAAACCTGAGGGCTCTGTGGTAAAGGGTGTCAAGCTTGGAGACAGCCGAGCTAGTACTGTGGCAATACAAGAACTCCGCATAGTCCAGAAGTGGCATAAAAGTAGCCTGGACAAGAAGTTTTCTAGTCTCCAGAGTCAATGAGTACTTGATGTGGAAGAAGATACCAAGTCTTTGTCTCAATTTCTTGGCGAGCTCATCTAAGTGGTCAAGAAAGGACAGCTTGGAGTCAATCCAGACCCCCAAGTATTTGAATTTCTCCACAGACTCCAGTTTTTCACCCACGACGATACTTATTTGGAGGTTCGTGCCAGCTAGATTGTTTTTTGTAGACAGGACTAAAGGACAGAATAGTACAGCTCTGTTTTTTTTTTTTGCATTTAGTAAGAGTTTCGGGTCAAGAAGGTTTTTCTGAAGGACTTCAAATTCGTTTTGGAGGTCCACACAGGCAGACTCCGGTGTTGGTCTGTCAATGTAGAGCACTATATCGTCAGCAAAGAGGTATATATTTGCCAACTGTAAGCCACTGTCTATTTGGTTTTATGTAGATAGCAAAAAGCAGTGGGCCAAGTATTGATCCTTGAGGCACTCCTCTTAGGAGTTTTTTATTGGAGACACAACGCCTTCGACTTTTACTTGCTGATCTCTGTCTGTAAGGTAGTTGGCAAACCAATTTAGCACCAGGTTATCCACCCCAACTCTTTTTAGGGTCATTAGGAGCAGATCATGAGCCACCATATCGAAGGCCTTACTAAGGTCCAGAAACAGGACACAGACATAACGTTTATTGTCAACAGCAATCTGCCAGTCATTTATGACCTTGGCAAGTGCAGTTGTGGTACTGTGAAGAGGATGGAAACCAGACTGAATCGGGTTTAACAAGTTAGAATTTTCTAGGTGTAATTGAGCTGCTCATTAACTACTTTCTCCAGTAGTTTGGACAAGGCCAGGAGCAAGGAAATAGGACCATAATTATTAAGGTCACAGGGATCCCCTGATTTAAATAAAGGAATAACATGTGCTGTCTTCCAGATCTTGGGAAGGGTACCGTGGTTGAGAGACAGGTTAAAAAGGTGGGTAACAGGAGGGGCAAGTATAAAGTAGGCCAGCTTTAGAAAGAATGGCTCGATCAGATCTGCACCTGCACTTTTCTTCGTATCAAGATTAAGGAGAAGAACCTCAACTTGTTTAACGGTGACTGGTTGGGACGAGAAAGCAGTGCATGGCACCTGAAAAGCTGAATTTAGGCAGAGTGCTGACTTTGTAGCTCTGATCTGATGACATTTGCCGGAGATGTGTTAAAGGCCATCCCTGCCATAGCAAAATGGTTGTTGAGGAGGTCAAGGATTGCATACTTATCAGTGGTATGAGTACCACTGGAAGAGATTTTTGTGGGAAGTGTGCCAGAAGTACTATGGTCTTTGACCTCCCTTAGGGTTCTCCAGAACCTAGTAGCAGAGTTGGCGGATCCATTGAGTTCTGTACAGAAGTAGCTGGATTAAGCAGCTCTAATGAGCTTAGTACAGCTGTTTCTTGCAGTTCAGAAGGCAGACCAATCTGTGACCAACTTTGACTTCCTAGCCCTTTTCCATAGAGCATCCCTATTCCATAGGGCAGCTTTTAGATTTTCAGTAAAACAAGGGCAGGATTTCCGTTTTGTTCTACTCCTGACCACAGGGGCATGCAAATCTAATGCATCAGTCAGTACAGATTGGAGGACCTCAAATGCCTCCTCCATGGAAGGTGCAAGGTAAAACTTTTGCCAGTTAGCATACTGGAGGTCACAAAGTATAGATCCATTAGAAAAAAAAAACACAGTACATACAAAGTTTAGTTTCCAAATTATTTATTTAATTACCAGTTGTTAGCACGTAATACAAATATAGGATAATGACAGTTTCTCTTTAATAGCAAAAATTCAATATTTGTTGTTCAATGAAGAGGAATCTTTCTCACCATGAAGCCAATTATTTCTGCAGTGGTCTGAGTCAATGGGCTTGATTTTAAAATGGCCCCACTGATTGGTGCACTGTGTGTCAAACCATTGCCTGTGACAAATTTGGGTGCACCAGGGATCCTGTGCTGAATTTTGGAAAAAAAGGGATCCCAGCGTCAAAGTCCCCAAGTTTGCTGCAAGCCAACAGCTGTGCTGAAGAAACAGCATGTAGGAGGGGAATGCTGCAAGACCATTGAATGGGCCTGTGACAGCAGTGGCCAGCGATGGTGACCAGTTGGCCAGGCACAATGGCTGGCAGGTCATGTTGGGTATGCCCTGGCTTGAGGGGTGTGGTTTTGGTTGGGCTGGGGGGAGTGAAGTGGCAACCTCCCCCAACAGGGCAAGTGCATGACCACCTCCACTCAGTGCAGGTCCATGGGGGGCCAGATGCACCAGTGCCACCACAGGAAGAGGGTTTGCAGGCTCGTACCTGCCACAGATCACCGGCTACTCCAGCAGTGGTCTGGCAGGTGTCAAGGGCTGTGAGGGTGCCTTCCATCACCCCCTATCCTGCGACAACTCCAGAAGTGGCACACAACAGGTTAGACCAGCTCCAGGCTGGTCTAACAGCAGGATCCATGTGCCCACTGGGGAGGCGTGCAAAATTTGGACCTATGATGAGTCTTCGACAAAATTTATATTGAACGACCTGACAGTGAAACCGGCAGGTCGACCACATTTTGCAGTCGGCTGCCGGTTTTGGAAAACAACAAGTGTTTTCTTCGGGGGCTTGGCCCCCGAACTCCCCAGATGGGGGGCTGCTCCCCAACACCCCCCTACTTAGGATTCTCAACTCCAAGTCAGAGCTGATTCGGAGGGGGTGCAGGACCCCTGACAGACAGTGCCAGGTTCTGGTGGGTTCCCTACAGCGACGTGGTGCTGTATTCGCTGTAAGGGACCTCACAGTCGAAATGTCACTGTTGGGGGTGTATACCACAAAATTACACTGTAGAGTATACTGCAATGCTACCCCAGTGCAAGCCCCCTTCCACTATGGCACACAGATGCAACCATTGCAAGGATGGTGCAAGCCCGGTTGTTGCAGGTCATCCCCCTAGTGGTGCAAGGTGCCTTACAAAATTGGGACTGGTGTGTGGTATGGTGCAAGGAGCCCCTTACACCATTTCTCCTTGATGCAAGCCCCTTGTGTCATTCCTAATCTTTTGAAAATTGGGCCCAATATCTTTAAGATTTTATGTCCCTCAAATTTAGTCCCTTTTCCAAATTTTTGAGGTATAGAGTAAACACATAAGGGTGACAAATAGTTGGAAGGTATGTCTCTTTTAGTCTCTGAAATGGACCTCTTTTTTTTCCTGAGGCAATTTCTAGGATATGCAGACAACCCTTTCTCTGTTCACAAAAGACAGAGGCAGCTTTTCAGTGTTTAAAATATGTAACAGAAAAATGGTCCATCTGGACATCATGCAGCCCTCCCCTACTCTGATTATCTTTGTCACACACACACCCACACACACGCACGCGCACTGTCTCTCTCTCTCTCTCTCTCTCACACACACACACACACACACACACATTCTCTCCTTCTCTAGCTTCTCTTTCAGCCTTGCTGGATCTTTATTTATTGACTGAACAAATAAAAAAAGTTGTTTTTTGTTAGAAGAAAACAAAATAAAATGAAATAGATCCATGTTACTTTTAAAAATGAAATAAAAATTTTAGACATTACAAATGAATGACATTAACTGAAAATGTTATGTGGTGCAAAGAAGAGAAGCAAAGAAAAGATACATAGATACATAGATACATAGATACATAGATACATAGATACATAGACAGTGTCGGCAGATAAGGGCCTATGGCCCACCCAGTCTGCCCATTTGAGCTTGTAAGTTCAGTTTGTTTTCCTATAAGTCTGTTGCCCCTTACCCCTGACCTCCAAAATTCCTTTATGTCTATCCCATGCATTCTGAAATCCCGTGATTGTTTCAGCCCCACCACTTCCTCTGGCAGGGTGTTCCACTTGTCCACCACGTTCTGTGAAGAAATTCTTTCTCATGTTTCCTCTGAATCGTCCTCCCTCCAACTTCATCCCATGCCCTCTAGTCCTGGAACATCTTTTTGCTTAAAATAGTGTTTTCCTGCACCCTGTTCCTCCCTGTAAGATACTTGTATGTCTCTTATCATGTCCCTCTCTCCTCCTCTCCTCCAGGAGTACATGTTCAGTTCCTTCAACCTGTCTTCATAGGACTTGTGATGCAATCCATGCACCATCTTTGTTGCCCTCCTCTGAACCTTCTCTACCCTGTCTATGTCCTTACGTAGGTATGGTCTCCAGAACTGTACACTGTACTCCAGGTGGGGCCTCACTAGTGTCTTGTATAGTGGAATTATGACCTCCCTTTTCCTGCTGGTGATGCCCTGCCTATACATCCCAGCATCCTATTTTCTTTACCTACTGCCTTGTCACTGTTTCCCTACCTTGAGGTCATCAGAGATGACAACCCCAAGATCCTTTCCTGCTTGGTGCATGCTATATCCTCCCCCAACTGATATATTGTGCCAGGGTTTTGTGCCCCATATGCATTATCTTGCACTTCTTTGCATTGAATTTCAACTGCCAAACCCCTGACCATTCTTCAAGTTTCTGCAGGTCGCTTCTCATTCTGTCTACACTCTCTGGTATGTCTACTGTGTTACAGAGCTTTGTGTCATCAGCGAACAGTGAAATTCTGCCTTCTAGGTCCTGCGCAATGTCACTGATGAAGATGTTGAATAGGACCGGTCCCAGCACTGATCCCTGTGGTACCCCACTGGTCACCTTCCCTCTGTGGAGTGACAGCCATTTACCACCACCCTCTGTGTCCTGCCACCCAGCCAGTTACCTACCCACCACACTACTGTCCAGCCCACACCCATATTCCCCAGTTTGTGTAATAGTCTCCTATGTGGCACAGTGTCAAAGGCCTTGTTGAAGTCCAGAGGGCCATGTCCACTGCCCTCCCTGATCCACCTCCCTAGTCACCCAGTCAAAAATTCAATGAGGTTGGTCTGACATGACCTCCCTTGGTGAAACCATGCTGCCTTGGGTCCTGTAGTCCATTGACAACTAGATGTTCCACCAATCTCTCCTTCAGTAGTGCTTCCATGATCTTCCCCACTACCGAGGTGAGGCTGACTGGTCTGTAGTTCCCTGCTTCCTCTTTGTTCCCACTTTTGTATAAGGGGACCACATCTGCTGTCCTCCAGTCTTTGGGTACCTCCCCTGTTTCCAGTGATCGGCTAAACAGGATAGCCAGAGGTTCAGCCACCACCTCTCTTAGTTCTTTAAGGACCCTGGGGTGCACCCCATCTGGCCCCATTGCTTTATCATCTCTTATTACTTCCAGTTCCTTCAGGACCCTTTCTCGTGTAAAGGGACTTGTGTCCATTTCTGCACCATTCTCACCCTTGTACTCCCTTCAGACCCATTACCTCCTCTTCCTCAGTAAAGACTGAGCAGAAATACCTGTTCAATATGTCAGCTTTACTGTTGTCATCCTCCACGTGGCCCCATCCTCCCCTTCAGTCTCACTATCCCTCCCTTTGTCTTTCTTTTTCATATGTGTACCTGTAAAGGTTTGTTCCTCTACTCACTGATTTGCAATGTGTTCTTCTGTCTGAGCTTGGCTTCCTTACTGACCTCCCTGCCTCCCTTGCTTCTCCTGGTACTTCCCCTATCCCCTTCTGCCTGTGTCTTTTGTATTGCCTGAATGCAATCTTTTGGCTTTCACTTTCTTTGCTACCTCTTTGAAACCATAATGGTCTCCTCTTCCTTTTCCTCTTGCTAACCTGCTTAATGACATAATTCTGTTGTTCTTGTAATCCCCATTTTAAATACTGCCCACTGTTCCTCAACCCCTGATTCCTGTCCCATTCCCCTTAATGCCTCTTTCAAGTATCTCCCCATTTTCCCAAAGTCTGCCCCCCTAAAATCCAGGATACGTGTTTTTGTGTGGTTTGGTTCTGCTCTTTCTGTGATTTCAAACCACAATGACTGGTGGTCACTGTTTTCCAGGTGCTCCCCCACTGTTACCCCCATCACACTGTCCCTGTTTGTGAGCACAAGGTCCAGTATTGCCTTCTGCCGAGTTGGTTCCATGACCAGTTGCTTGAGGAAGGCACCCTGAAGGGAGTCCAGGATAAATCTGCTCCTAGTTGATGCTGCTGCTGGGATGCTCCAGTCCACGTCTGGCATATTGAAGTCTCCAACCAGTACTACCTCACCCTTGTCTGCCATCCTTTGGATGGCTAGCATCAGCTCCCTATCTGTTTTTTCCTCCTGGGCTGGTGGTCTATAGACCACACCTGTGCGGATGGCTGTCCCCATTTAACTTTCCAGCTTAACCCACAGTATCTCTCCCCATTTTGTTCCTCCTGATCTCTGTGGCCCTTATGTCATTTTTTCACATACAGTGCCACTCTCCTCCCTTCCTGCCTGCTCTGTCTCTTCTGAATATGTTGTAGCCAGGTATGGCCATCTCCCAGTCGTGGTTATCATTACACAGGTTTCAGTGATGGCCACAATGTCCAGGTCTGACTGTACCATGACAGCCTCCAGATCTTCCATCTTGTTGCTAAGGCTCCTGGCATTTGCACACATGGCTTTCCATGATTTGACCTCCCTAGACTGTTTCACTGTTCTACTCCAGCCCCTTCCTTGGTTGTCATTTATCCTCGGTTCTCCTTGCTGTCTGCCCTTCTGCTGAATTTTGCCCCTTTTCTGCTTATCCACCTCTTGGGCACTAATCTCCATCTTTTGCACACTGCTTTGCAGAGATAGCCACTCCTCTGGTTCACTGGTTCCACTGCTAGCTGTGGGGGTGAGCAATGAGGTACCATCCTTGCTGGCCTGCCACCCCTTTTGCTAGTTTAAATGCTTGTCAATGTAGCATTTAAACTTATCATTGAGTGCTTGGATTCCCTCCAGGATGGATGCAGGCCGTCAGGCTGGAACAAACCTCCATCCCTCCAGGTGGGTCCCCGGTCACCAATGAATCCAAACCCTTCCTCACAGCACCAGTTCTTCAACCATGAGTTAAAGTTCCTGGTGCATGCACTCCTATGCTCTCCCTTGCCTCTCACAGGTAGTACTTCTGAGAAAGTGACAGAAGTAGCTACTTGCTTGAGACCCCTCCCCAGTTTCCTAAACTCTTCCTGAACTTCCTTTGGCTCCCCATTTGCCAGGTCATTAGTACCTAGGTGGATAATGACATCCAGCTCACCCTCCCGTCTTGCTTTCCCAGTGATCCCCAGGATCTTCCTTCCATCCCTCCATGCCGTGGCACCTGGTAGGCACCTCACCTCCCTGTCCTCCCCCTCCTGTGTTCCTAGCTGGATCCCTCTTATGATGGAGTCCCCCACCAGGATTCACTTCCTCCTCCTCCTCTGGGGTCCACTGCTTTCCCGCTGAGGTCCGTCCTTGGCTAACCTCCACATCCTTTCCATCCACTTCTCTGGGTACCTCTATTTGGTTGTCCTCATTTGCCAGTGTGGCATACGAGTTCTTGAGTGGAATAGGATCTGGGATGTGCCTGCCTGACTGCTCTAACCCTCCCTGAGCCCACTGTCATCCAAGTGCTCCTCGTTCTCGGCATCCTTTGAGGCAGTTGCATTGGATTGGGTGGTCCCTGGATAGGTGGATGGTACTGACCCAGTTTACTTCCGCTCTGAGTCTGGCTACCTCATCCCGCAGTCCAGAGAGATGCATGCAGATAGGGCAGCACCTCAGTGTCCAGAAGGTCTGCCTGAATATGGCTGCCCCACAGCCACTGCATTGCACCACTCCCCACATTATACTGCAGTTCCACTACTTGTCTGCTACTGAAGCTCTCCTAGTTCCCTTTTTATTAATTTACTGTACTAAAAATCCTGCCACTGATCCTCAGATAATTTTTTTTTAAAGAAAAGAAACCAATAAATAAATAAATGAGTCAAAACACTTGTCGTGTTGGGGTGGGCTTCTTCCCCTTATGCCCTCCTACTTCACACCCTTACTATACCCTGTGTTTAGCTCTTGTCAATCAGATTTAACAGGGCATATAATTAAGAGTTGGGGAAGGGGAGGGAGAGGAAAATTTGCAGCAATTAAAGACAGCACAGAATTATACCACCACTATGTTTTAAATTTTCATCAGCCCAAAAACAATTATAAGGAAAGACAACAAAGAAAGTATAGTGTCACTAAAAGCCCACAATCTAAGTTTAAAAGAAAAATAGCAATTACCAGTTACTCTAAAGCACTGAATTGAATATGTTTCCTTCCTTCCCCTTCTAGCTTCTTCTGAGAAAATAAAACTCTGCTTGCTAATTTAACTCTGACTAAGCCCCACCTCCAGTTATCATGTAGCTGAGGTCAGAGGCCAGATAATTAACACCCTTCACCCAACTACAGGGCAGTCAGACAAGCCAAGATAAAATTTGCAGCAATTAAAGACAGCACAGAATTACACCGCCACTATGTTTTAAATTTTCAACAGCCCAAAAACAATTGTAAGTAAAGACAACAAAGAAAGAATAGTGTCACTAAAAGCCCACAATCTAAGTTTAAAAGAAAAATAGCAATTACCAGTTACTCTAAAGCACTGAATTGAATATGTTTCCTTCCTTCCCTTTCTGGCTTCTTCTGAGAAAATGACTGCATCTGACTGTTCAGACTCTTTTGTAACATATATTTGGTTAGTAACTGGACCATAAAAAAGAGGCTTTAACTTGCAACTAAGTATGATTTGGTTAGCATCATATCAACATCAAGCTTTAAGTGTAGGCCTCATTTTGGTACCAGATATTGCCTTTGTCACCCTCCATGTTTCGTTTTTATGGGTGGAGCCATGCAGACGTCTTGCTATCATCAGAAGAGGGGATCTGAATTCCTAATGCAGCACAGCTTTTGTTATTACAAGTAAGTGGAATGAAATCAAGTCCAGGTTTTCTGCATTTGCTAAACTGTGTTTCCGCCCTCCCCTCCCCAGCTGTGTAGTTAGGAAGGAGTAATCCATCTGCACTGCAATGTGTTTAAACTCAGGTTTCACAGTTCATGACAATGGAAAGGCAATTCAACCACAGATTCCTTCCTTTTTCAGAAATGTTCTGTATAGTTTGCTATTTAAAAAAAAAAAAAATCCATACCAAATAAATATCACTATATTTTCTGGGAGTAAGCCACTGAGGGCCACATATTAAGAGGTGGCCGTGTGCGCTGCTCAATCAATAGCATTGCGCACTGAATAGCACTGACACAAAAAAGTGGGATATTCAGAAATAGCACAAGCATTAGTGGCCACGGAAACCAGACTGAATGTCAGGAAAATGCATGATCATGCAGGGACATATGCATGGCGCAAATGGCCACATCTGAATATGGAAGAACCTCACACACAGGGCTAGATGCCAGAAGCTGAAACAGCAGCAGTTGTGCCACAGAATGCATCCCATTTTAAAAGTATAGCACAGTTGCCCACTACAGAGGCCTTCAGGTAAGGAAGCAAGAAGCATCATGGGACAGTACAGCGCAATGCACATACATGCCCATCACTGTGCACAGCCATGCAGATTGCCCAGGTGCAAAACAAAGTGTTGCAGTACAGCACAATAGTGGATGGTACCCATGGATATCCACAGATGGTGGAATAAGCTGGAGGCAGTAGCATGCTGCAAGCTATTGTGGGGTATGGCCAGCAGTGCCACCAGGACACAACCAATACAACACATCATGGACACACATGGGGTGCACCACAGTGACATGTCATGGCTGGAGACAGTCCTGACCACCATGAGTAGGGTATGTCAGGATGTGTGCCACAGGCAGCAATGCCAAATCATTGTCTGTGGGTGCAGTCACCACATGGAACTGGCAAGAGTTATGTGTCACAGACACATCTTGCAACCTGTGGTGTGGGAGACAGAGAAACATACAGTGGATTGGTTGAAAATACTGTGTCCTCGACTGGGTCTAGAGGGACATGGAGGGCTCGACTGCGCAGCTGCATGCTATACTGAATCAACGCTGAAGCGCTGTGGACAGCAGTAGGAGCAGGGGCTCCAAGATGCTTACTCATTCTAACAAAAGGTATACCACTGTTGCCTATAACTGAATGTGTTGAAATGGAGACAGTCAAGTTATATTGTTTGAACTAGGAGTCCTTACCAGTACAACTTGTGTTGCAGAATTACTGACTTCACCTTCCAGTACCTGGTGCTCCCCTCTAGTGCCTGGAGTTTGGACAGTGGTGGAGCCTGCACTGGAGTATAGCCTCAGGGGTAGCCCTGCAGGGGGTTGGACACTTTAAGGTGCTAGCAGTGCTTTTACTTAGCTTGAGTGCTAAATTATTTAGTCTTGTACCTCCTTGAAAATCTTGACAACCTTTTCTGCAAAAAACTTTTATTAGCCTTGCTTTAAAAATGTCAGTATCTTTGTATAAAAATGCCACTTGATATGATCTACATACTGAGTGTTGTCGATGGTGATGCAATAAATGTGACACATGCTTGTGGTTTAAGATTTAAAGTTTTAACAGTTTATTTCATTTTTAAAAACAAACAAAAGAGAGGCACTGTGGAGCACACCTACCAATTATATGCTTACATTGATAGCTCCATATCTTACTTCAACAAAATTGATAAAAACAACATTTAAATTGGGGAAAAAGTAGATTCTTCAAGCAGCATTGTCATCCTTGGAAGCAGTGGCACATTTTGTTATCTTTTTTGAAGATGGGTTGTACTGCTAAGGGTCCCGCAAATGGTCCAAAAAATCATCCGGTGGAAACAGGGCAAAATGAAGGAGCGACAAAATCTACAGCAGAGGCAAATCACAATGGATGGCCTTGCAGAAACCCATGCAGGCCATCAATTGAAAGTTAGAATCAATACTGTCCAGATTTGCAGAACAGGACATCAAAATAGATGTTGGCCCTAAAACAGCAGCAGCAACGGAATACTTGGCTACAAGAGCTCTCTCAACTTTGCGCAAGCTGATGCAAGAAAATGCCCAGTTGGGATACTGACTGTAAAACTCTCAGAGATCCATAAACATTTGCATTGTTGGATTACCTGAGGATTGTGAGGGAGACAACATGCTGTATTTCATAAGGGAGTGGATGCCACGAGCCTTAAACCTAAAAACAGTACTAACTCCAGACAACTTCATTAAGGCTTATAGAATTCCTTCAAGAAATGTGGCAGCTAACAGAGATTTACCTTGAACCATCATGGTGGCGACAACTAGCCCAGCAGTAAGAGATCAGGTCCTTCAGGCTGCAAGGAATGCCATGTGACTAAACTTTCAGGGCTCAACAATACATTTCTTCCCAGATCTTTCTTTTGCAACCAGAGCCCAGAGAAAAAAATTAGATGGGGGTGAGGGCGAAGCTGCGTAGCCTTGGAGTGGCTCATTCACTCTTGATGCTGGCCAGATTATGAATCTAATGCTGTATGTGGGTCTCACGTTTCCGTATACAGATCCTGAGTAGGCCGGTAATAAAGCAACAGCTATTTCTGCAGAATTTGAATGAACCAGACATCAAGACTTGCCTGACTCAGAAGAGGACACTTAAAATCAGTGACCCAGAACTTTTGAATTTTGGGTAAACTGGGTGGGTAAATGTGTCCTAACACCTCTATTAAGCAAAGCTCCCCAGTAAGTGTTCAATTATACTAACGCTGTTTGTTACATAATACTCGTTTGATCATCACTGTTAAATTTAATTGCTGATATAAAATATTTAGGGGAGTTTGAAGTTAAAGAGTGAGGACACTCCGTTCTGTGTTCTGTTTCTGTGGGGCAATATGGCGCATGCCATCTGTAGCTAGAACACACAGTTGTTTTACAGCTCAGAGCACAGTATTGGGTGAACAAATGTAGTGCTACCTTGCAGTGTTGCAGCTGGAGTAAAGGCTGTATCTCAGTGCATGTTGACATTATAATGGTATTAATGGTTGAAAGGGGCTCATAACAACACTGGCTGTTGTGTAAAAATGTTTTGAAATATGTATTATTGATTGGACCGCCCAAAGTCCTGTTGGGTGCAGCATATTTTAGAAACTACATATTGATATCTCATTTCTAAGGAATACCTCCATATTCTTAATTAAGATTGCTTAGAATGCATAGACCTGATACATTTGATGTATGTTTAAGTTATGATAATCGACTTCTGGCATGAAAGAATTCTATGACATTGTTTTAATGTAAAATAATAAAAGATAATTAAAAAAAAAACCAAAAAAAAAAAAAGAAGGAAAAGTTTTTCTGAAGGTCCCAAGAAATATTAAATGTCCTTGGTGCTGCAGCAGGACAACAATGTTCCTACAACCAGTTTTTCGTACTCTTTTAAAATGTGTCTATTTTACTTATATGTTTAATATTAATGTTTATCTGCTTGGGGATACTGATGCTCTTCTGAAGAGTCTACAGGGTTACTTTGGATAGATTAATGCCATCATGCCACTTAGATTTAGTCCCTGTTTTTGAGTATTTTAGAAGATATTATCATGCACTGTATTTAAAATATTTAAACTGAGTGCAAACAACAATACTGTATGCTAATTAATATGGGGTAAACATTTTTGGCAAAGAGCTCCTCTGATAGGTTATGGCCACCTTTAAAGTAATTTTGATGTAACTTTTGAATTTCATGCCACTGGTGGTATATAATCGTCTTGCGCAGGACTTATCTGGCTGCACTATACTTCTTCATATAATAGAGACAGACACACTACTCAAGATGTATTGAACAGCAAGTGTTAGATATTGTCAGATAATGATGAGCTCTACCAAATCAACTCAGTATTTCAACTGGTAAAAACTAAATAGAAAACCAAAAGGTGCTGTGGAGTGCTTAACTTTAAAATAAAAAAAAAAGCTTTAGCACATTGCTGCTTTGCCACAGATATTAGTGGCATAATAAAGGCATACAAATGCTGATATCTAAAGGCAAAACATGCTGAGATGCCCGTGAGATGCTGATAAGTAACGGCAACTAAAACCTGTGGTAACAGACTGCTGACTTCACAGTGGAAAAATATATTTTCCATTGGTGGCAAGGAACTCAGGAAACTTTAACATGCAGGTATAAAATGTTGTTTGTTACTTGAATTATCTATACGACCTGCTTCAATCTCTGCTCTTTTCTGAATTTCTTAATTTATCTAGTGTGTAAGAATAGTACAAGGGTAGTTTTGATATAGCTGATAAAGATGAGGCCCAGACTGGGAATATTTGCTTTTATGAAGGGGCACAATAGACTCTATACTGTTCGTGTATCACATACAGATATATTTTTGGTTATATTCAGTACATACTCAGTACACATTTAATCATTATATAATAAGATTAAAGAAACAAAGGATAATTGGGCAGTGAAGGAGGGAAGGGATGTTGTAATCAACAGTGTTTACATCCTCCTCTTTCCTCCTTTGGAAACAGCTCAACCTGTTTGGAGCCATTACCTGGAGCTACAAGTGGCGGAGGTGGATAAGGAGATCCTTTGACCCAGAGGAACTTCTGCTGAAGACGAACTAATTATACCGCTGCTGCTGTGACCCAGTAATTCAAGGATCTGCACCCTAGACTGTTGCTACTGTTGCTTTCAGTAAAAGGCACTCCCCAGTAAAAGGACTGAATACTACAAAATACAAGATCTGCAGTTACAACTGAAGAGCTTGGAGAACTTGATGAACTCTCTGACCTTTAGATTGCTAACATTGTAACATTGTGCATTTCTTAATGATTGTATCTTAGGAGTGTAATACATTGTTGTTGCATATTTTTTCTCTATAATTGCTCTTGTAGAAGTAAGATGAGAATAAGAAGTAAAAAGATAACTGGGACAGAATCGACCTCCATACATTCTATACATTCTATAAAATCTGTGGACAAAATGGAATTTAATTCCAAACGTAAAAAAGAAAAGGAACATAGAAAGGCAAAGACAGGCATAAAACAAAAAATACTAATAATACTGGGAAAACAAAAAATAGCAGAAAAGGGGAAAATAAAGGGTTAGGAAGGAAAGAAACTGGACAAACATTGATTACTAATCATCTGCAAAAGTTGAAAGAAATGCACCTTAGAAATACATCAATGCCCACAATAGATTTGGTAGAGGGTACACCTATATACAAGCAGACAGAAAATAACAATAATTCATATGAAAGGACTAATTTGTCTTTTGACTCCTCTAAGGTGGTCTCTAACTGGGATGACCAATACATACGTGATACTCGAGTCCTGTCTCTGAATTTTTCTATGCAAGAAGATGGGAACAAAATGGACATAGGTAATCTGACCTCACAAGTTGAAATTGATGCTCAAACTGATAGCTATCACTGTTTACCTACCACTAACCCCTATATGGTTTTACCTAAAATGGACAAAATAATCTCCATGGATAGAAGGAAATTACTGAGATTAGGACAGAGTTGCATGAGACCATGACTGGGCTGAAGGAACTAGTGGAGAGGGAATATAACACAGAAGAAAAAGTATAACTGGTCTGAAGGAACTAGTGGAGAGGGAATATAACACAGAAGAAAAAGTGGAAAAACAATGTATCTACTCACCCTTTTTGGACCAAAATTTAGTACAAATCTTAAAAATCCTCATACTGAGATTAGGACAGGGTTGCATGAGACCATACTGGGCTGAAGGAACTAGCGGAGAGGGAATATAACACAGAAGAAAAAGTATAACTGGTCTGAAGGAACTAGTGGAGAGGGAATATAACACAGAAGAAAAAGTGGAAAAACAATTTATCTACTCACCCTTTTTGGACCAAAATTTAGTACAGGTCTTAAAAATCCTCATATTGGGCCCTATGCACAAAGGAGTGGAAAGTACGCTCCACAGGCGCATACCCCACTCGTGGAGCTCCGCACCTGCAGACAGGTGGACACCTGACAGCATTCATGACTGCTGGCCACCTGTCCACAGCCTTGCCCCATAGTGTGCAGGTTCATGTGGGGCAGACTGGGTGGAGCTGTGGACCCAGGTGGGCATCCAATTAGATACCTATCCTGGGTTCCTCAGTGGATCCTTTACATGGCGGGCATGCAGTGGCTGTGTGCCCCTGCAGATGTCAGATGGCTGGCAGTCATGGAGGTGTGAGAGGGGCACCGGCAGCATGGTACAGGTATGGGGACAGTGTCGTGGGGGTCCACTGACCACCAATGATCAACTGGATTGGCCAGGATTGATTGGGGGCCATGGGTGCAGGGGGCATGTACCAGTACTACATTGGGGACAGGGACAGCAGTTGAGGGGAGGTGTATGTTTGTATGGCCAGGGGACAGCTGATCATGTGGTGGGGAGGTTTGCACTCACCCTACGGGACCAGGGCACACTGCTCCTGAGGCAGCAGATGCCAATGCCACAGCAAGGGTGGGGAATACATGGGCAGGGGGTGCTTTGTTCAGTGTTGGCATGGGAGGGTCACATCCATGCCATGGGGGTACCACATTCCAGTGGGGGCATGCTTGGGTCAGAGGATCTGGGCAGGCAGACACACAGCAGAGTTCCCCATGGAATGCCTGTATGGACACACCCCTGTTCAGCTGCCCCAGTCCACCCTGTCAGCCTTGTGGGCTGGGCCAGCATGGATGGATGTTCACTGGTCCTGCCATGACTGGCGGATGTAGTCTGTGGGGGTGCGTAGTGGGTTATGGCAGGGTCTACCCTGCTGTAACATGTGCCCTCCTCTGTACCCCTGTGATCAGCACTATGTACCATAGTGCTGGTGCATAGTGTTGGCACACCGCCCTCCCACCCCAGCATGATGCTGTCTGTGTGGCTGGGGGGATTGGGTGCCTATGGGTTGGGTGGCCCTTTGGTACATCCCATGTGGGGGGGGCACAATGGGTGTGGGGTAGCCACAGTACATGCCATGGATATGTGGCCCATAGCCACTCTGCACATTCATGCACAGAGCCCATAGCTAGCATTACTATAATGGAGCAACTTATCATTCTTAAAAATGACATCTCCTTATTGAGAGAAGAAGTAGCTATAAATGCCTCATGTTTAGAAGATCTCTTAGAACACCAAAGAAAATGTCAAAAGAAAGAATTAAATATATGTTAGCTATAAATGCTACATGTTTAGAAGATCTCTTAGAACACCAAAGAAAATGTCAAAAGAAAGAATTAAATACATCTCTTTCTGTGGCATATGACCTTATTGATCCTGACTCAAACAACGAAATAAACAGTGAGGTTCAAACTCAATCAATCAATCAAGCAAACTTTATTTTTAAAATGCCTTTCCAAAGCAAATGCACTGTACAGCAATATAACTTATAAAAATTCAATAAAACACAGAGAATCCATACAGCTAAAAACCAAATAAATAGATATGTAAAATAATCATTCTAAGTAGGCGCAGTGCCACAGATAGGTCTTCAGGGCCTTCTTTTTTTTTGTAATTTAATATGCTTTATTAGACGCACAAAATTATAAACATACAGTACACATACAGATGCATTGAGCTTTTCAATGACAATAATAATACAACTAAAGCTTAAAAACTCAAACTATTTCCCCTCCCTCCCCTCCACTTCCTCCCCTCTTTCCTATGTACTATGTTACTAAATAAATGAACTAAGTTAGCTCCCCTCCCAACCTCCCTCCATTTATCAATCGAGTACCCTTCAGGACTCCATGGCTAAAAAAATAATTATAGTATCAACTAATACATCCAATTGATTAAGCATACTATTTTAATATCCGCCTAATACATTAGGAAGAGTTGGAAAGGTGACCATTCTGTGCCGACTCCCACCTCTCAGCTATAAAGGATGTGAGTTGCTCCAATCTCTTACTAAAAGATCCAAGAGAGTGGTACTGTAAAGCTATTGCTCTTTCTGCATTGATAAGCAATATACAGTTCTTGAATCTATTCCCAAAAAGATAGTGAAGTATCTTTTACCCAGTATCTCATTATAAGGAGCAATGCCACAGCCGAAATTAATGTCAAATAATATTTAAATTTGCTTGGAATAGCCGCTGAGAGGTGGCCCAGCACACATATCTCAATAGTAAGATAATTACTCTCACCGAACAATGGGCTACAAAAGTCTTAAACCTTAAGCCAAAAATCTTGGATCTTAGGACAAGCCCAGATCATGTGGCTAAGCATGCCCAACTCTTGTTTACATTTCAGGCAAGTTGAAGAATGCTGTTTTTCCAGAAAATTCCTCTTAACCAGGGTAATATATAAATTATGAAGAATGTTAAATCTAACTAGCCGGAACCTATCCTGTTTAAGGAACTTATAATTATTAGACCATATTGATTCCCACTGGGCTAAATCATATGAAAGATTAGCAGCCATCTGCCAATACATAGCTGTCAGCCTGAAAGCGAGTTTGGCCATAGAAACCAATTGTCTATATAAATTAGATATAGGTCGAGGTTGAGTAGCTAATTCTGCCATCTCTGTGAACACTATATCTGCCTTCCAAGACCTTGGGGATTTATTCAGGGCCTTACATACACATTATTTAATTTGGAGATATTTAAATATAGGTAATGTTGAAAATTGGAAGGTTTGTTTGAACACAGAGGGTGAACTAAATTCCTTCTCTCATTATTTCTGATAGCTTCATCACACGCCAGTCTTCCCAAAATGCCTGAGTGATAACTCTGCCTCCTATTGTTAGATTTAAGATATTAAATATTGGTTGCCCCAGGTCATGGAGATGATCCAACTTAAAGCTATTACACAGCTGAGCATGAGCTTTCATTGACCATGCTAAGGGTGTAATCCACCAATTCTGTGGTATTTTCTTACCCTGCGTAAACAACAGGGATGCTAATGATACCTTATAAGTGGAAGTTAGGGGTTTCTCTATTTGTAGCCAGGCTAAATTAGATGTACTATTACTTTGTGGTTCCTGCCATTGAAAACATTTACTCCCCTGAAAGGCCATATAATAAAGAAAAAGATTGGGAATACTGAGACCTCCCCGCTCCTTCGGTCTTTTTAATTTCTGAATGACTCTACTTGGCCTCTTTCCCTGCCATGAACAATCAGACCATATAGAGTCCACCATTTTAAACCAACTCTGAGGGACAGCCAAGTTTAACATGGACAAAGGATACATCAGCTGAGGAAAGATAACCATTTTAAGGATGTTGACCCTTCCCCAAAGAGACAGAGGTAATTTTTGCCATCTCTTCAGGTCTTGTTGCATTTGTAAAATTACCGGATCTAAATTTAAAGCTTTTAATTTTCCCATGTCCTTAGGGATTTCTATACCTAAAAAAGTAATTGACCTGGGGGCCCAGCATAATCCTAGTTCCTCTATCATGGCCTTTGTACATATTGGAGTTAGAGCTAATACTGATGTTTTATTTGAATTCAGTTTATATCCCAATAGGGCACTGAAATCTTGTATGATATCCATGGCCGACTGCAATGATAAGTGCCAAGAAGATAGATGCAGAAGAATATTGTCTGCAAACACTGATATTTTATATTCTTCTGCACCTATTATTATTCCTCTGATAGTTTTAACCACCTTCATTTTCAGGGCTAACGACTCAATATATAAATTAAATAACATAGGAGATAAGGGACACCCCAGTCTTATACCTCTAGTCAACATGCAACTATCAGAAATAACCCTGTTACAAAGCACTCTTGCTGATGGGGAACGATAAAGTATTTCCACCCATCGAATAAAATCAGAAGGTATGCCATATCGAGGCAAAAGGTCAAATAAAAATTTCCAATTGACTCTGTCAAAAGCTTTTTCCGCATCAAGGGAGACCAGCACCATATCAGCATAGGGGTCCCTGGACGTGGACATCAGATGACACATTTTTCAAAGAGGTTGCTAGAGTGTCTACCTGAGATAAAACCTGCCTGTTCAGGTCTAATCAAGATGTCCCAAACCTGTTTTAATCGGAATGACAGAATATTTGCCAACAATTTGACCTCTATATTAAGTAACGAGATAGGTCTGTAGTTACTTGGACTAGAGGGGTCCGTCCCAGGCTTTGGTAAAACCACTATTCTGGCTTCAAATATGGAGGGCTCTTTTACTGAAGCCAAAAATGAGTAATTAAATAATTCCTGCAAATATGGAGCTAATTCATTTCTAAATGTTTTGTAGAAGGCGAGAGGGAAGCCGTCAGGACCTGGGGCTTTGCCAACCGGTAATCTATCAATTGCAGCTAGTATTTCATGTATATTGATATTGCCTACCAAGCAATTTTGTTGTTCCATATTTAACTTTGGTAGCGTCACATCCTGTAAAAATTCCTCCAACTTATTTATATATTCTCCCGGTAAGTCTGGAGCTGTATACAAATCTTGATAATAATCCTTAAAAATCTTAGAAATTACTGACGGGTCAGAGGTAAACTGTCCTGTGATTTTATTTTCTAATGTTGACACCCACCTTGCCTCCCTCTGCTGCTTAAGTCTGTTTGCTAATAGCCTCCCTGCTTTCTCCCCCTGTCCGAGATAAGTGGTTTTCCACTTAGCATTAGCCCGTAAATTGAGATTTAACATATGAGAGGCATATTTCGCTCTAAGTGATTGAAGTTCTCCCCAAACCCACTCTTCTGAGGGTGAGCCCAGATAGTTTTCTAAACCTTTTATGTGTACTAACCACCCCTCGACTTCCTTTGTCTTTTGATGTTTCTTAACTGTGGCCAGTCGTTTTAACTCCCCCCACCACATAGCTTTAAGGGCTCCCCATAACACATATGTTGCTTGGATGGATGCATAATTAGTCTCCCATGAGACTTTTATAAAGTATATTATCATTTCTACTCATTTCTCCTCTAACAACAATTGGGTGTTTAGAGACCATGATCTGGAGATCTTCCTATGCTGAGTAAATCTCACCCTCAGCCAAATCGGAGAATGATCTGAAAAGACACTTGGATAAATCCCAACATCTTCTACCCCTGATAAAGCAAAAGAGCTGATAAGAAAAAAATTTATCCTTGAGAGCACCTTATGTGGTGCTGAATAAAAAGTATATTCATGTACCTGTGGATTTCTAAGTCTCCAAGGGTCCGAAAGACCAGAATCAGTCATCAATTCTCAGAGAGCTCTCTGTGCTGGTGAGAGACCTGCTCGTTTACTATACGACCTATCCAGATGGTTGGCATAGACTAAGTTCCAATCTCCTCTGAGGAGGCACGGAATATTAAGAGCTGAGGATATTATGATTTCTAGTGGTGGAAAAATATAGGGGTGTCCTGATTCGGGCCATAGATGGAACCTAACATTACCTCCACTCCCGCTAAACTCCCATGCACAAAGAGAAATCTCCCCTCAGGGTCCTGCCATATCTTGATTTCCTTAAAAGGCACACTTCTATGGATTAAAATAGTTACTCCTGCCTTTCTGGGGCTGTTACCTGCCCCATACACCTGTCCTACCCAGGATTTGCGGAGTTGACTCAAGTTCCCTATGCTTACATGTGTTTCCTGTAGCATAACAATGTGAGGTCGAAATCTGTTAAGATGACGTAATGTAACATATTTTTTTGAATTGTCTCCCCCCCCTTAATATTCCATGATATTACTCTCCAACTCCCCATATTTCCAAAACATAAATGTCTAATGCATTAATTGTGACCTGCATCTGCATCCTGAAAGGTGCAGTAACTTTAACTAAACTAAAGTCCTGCCTATATCCCGTTCTCCACCCCTTCCCTTTCCCCAACCCCTTTTTTCTCTTCCGCACTGATTAGCTACCTGGGCCGAATGCCCGCTCCCTAATGTTTTATCTGCCATGCCCTGAGAGGAGCAGCCCCACTATGATCTCTTACGCACCAAAAAATGGTGCCTTAGTAATTCTGGCACACCTACACAATCTCCCCTATAACTCTGTACCTCCCCTTCTTTTGCCCACATTTCTAATTACCTTACCCCTAAAGCCTTCTATCATGAAATAACTATTTCTAGTAACTCTAGAGGACTAACATTTTCAGAGCTGTCCCCCCTCTTTCTCAATTATAACTATAAACAACATTCAACTCTATACTTCGTGCTCCCTAATTATAGCAGTTTTCTTTGAAGCTATCTGTTAATAATTCACAATAGCTCATTCTTTTCTTAAACCCAAATGCCTCTTTTTAGTATTTAAATATCATACTACTAACAGTAATACAGGCTGCAATATTCCTTTACAGCCACACGACGGCAGCAGTTATTTCTTTTCCCTATATTAAATCACTATACATATTTTAAGTAATGCTGGAGGAGGATAAACAAAATTTATCAAGTCCCGAGGCTTTGATCATCAGAACGAGGACTCCGATTCTCCTCCCAGACTCCCCCAGCCTTTTTAAATGAAAAACTTTTTTCTTTTTTTTTTCCTCTCTGAATGTGGGACTTAAAATAAACTCTGCTAACCAAAGAAACACAAAACAGTCACTATTTGACTCGTGGGCTCAGTTCAACATATCCTCTCACATATGCACCCTATACGCTGGTACTTGCTTTCTCCAGGATTCCGTTTGCCTTCAATCTTGCTCAGTCCCCCTTTCCAAACAGTTGCGGTAACCAGACAGTCAGATCAGCCTTTGCTTGCTCTGCCGATTCGTAGTGCTGTACACCCGACTGCAGAGTAACTTCTAATCATGCTGGATATAGCATTCTGTAGTGGATTTTGGCAGCCCAAAGCTTTGATTGAATTGAGTGATAGGCAGCTCGATCCTGTCTTACCTAGTATAAGATCAGGAACCATTCTCAGGCGCTTCCCTTTTCATGCTATTTTTTCAGTGCTCCTTGCAGCTTTTAAAATATGATCCCTGTCCATGTAGTTTAGTACTTTTAATATAATAGGTCTTGGTGGGTTATTTGGCTCGGGTTTAGGCCTAATCGCTCTTTGTGGACGCTCCATCACATATATAGGCCCATTTGGAGAAGGGCCTGCAATACGTACACAAAGCTTTTGCATGAAAGCAATAGAATTGCTGCCCTCATCCCCCTCTGGAAGTCCTAGGAGGACTAGATTGTTACGCCTAGACCTCCCTTCTAGGTCGTCAATTTTAATTTCCATTTTTTTATCTGATTTCTTTAACTCAACATTGTCGGCTTCTATTTTTGTTAAGTGGTCTTCCACCGATGATATTCTCACTTCCGCGTCCCCTATGCAGGTTCCCAGGCCTGACAACGATCCCTTCCATTCCTTGAATTCAGCTATTAGGGAAAACAAAGCTGTTTTGATGGTGCCGATATCCTCCTGCAGCTGATCTTGTGCCATTTGCGGTTTATTTTGGATTAAGTCAGATTCTGGTGAAGTGCTTCTGTGGGGCCTTTTGACTTCCTTATCTTGTTCTTCCAATGGCTCAGAATTCATGCTTCAGAATCAGTCTCCTGACTTCTTGACTGATCCCCTCAGTAGTCCCTCAATTCCGGAGAAGGTAGGGAACTGTTCAACTTAACTTCTGGCAGAATTTATTTTATTTATTTACTTCAAGCTATTGGAGCTGCAGTGCTGTGCTGCTACTCTTCCCAGGGCATCACGTGATCCGTCCCTTCAGGGCCTTCTTAAAACTCTCCACAGTTGTGCACTCATGTGTCTGATGAGGTAGAGAATTCCACAGGGATGAGGTGGCATACATAAAAGCACGGGCCCCAGAAGTTTTAAGACGTACCGTGGGAATCTCTAACAACCCCTCATCAGCTGATCGGAATGGTCACCCGGGGCAGTAGGGACACAAGAGCTCTTGCAGATGGTCTGGGCCCTGTCTATGCAGGGCTTTAAAGGTCAGAAGCCCAACCCTGAAGGTGATCCACCACTGGATTGGCAGCCAGTGCAGTTCATGCAGCACCAGTGTGATGTGACTTGAACGCTTGCACCTGATGCATTCTGCACCAGCTGCAAGCAGTGGATATCAACTCCTGGAAGCCCTAGGTACAGGGAGTTGCAGTAGTCTAGGTGAGAGGTCACAAAGGTACGAATCAATGTTGGAAGGTCGCTGAATGGAACAAGGTGCTTAATCCTGGCAATATTCCTCAGAAGGTAAGACAAGGACTTGATGACTGCCAACACCTGTGATTGCAGAGTCAGCCCATCATCAAAAATCATTCCCAGGTTTTACACCTGTTCAGTGGAATGAAGCTGATCACCCCTGAGACAAAGTCTGGAGGGTTGTCCAGCCCTCAGCTCCTCTGTCGGATGACCCAGATCCACAACCATGACCTCGGTCTTTACAGAATTCAGCTTCAACCAACTGGATCTTGTCCAGACCTGGATTTCTGTGAGGCAGTTGTTAAAGACCAAACATGCACTATCCTGGTAAGGAGCAAAATACAGATTGAGCTGGGTATCATCAGCATAGCAGTGAAACCTCAGCCCATGCCATCTTACAATGTCTCTGAAGTGTAGCATATAGACCATGAACAACATGGGGGACAACACTGAGCTCTGAGGGACCCCACATGGCAGAGAGAATGGGTTGGAGGAAAAAATCCCTGTCACCACCCTCTGGGATCTGCCAGTGAAGAAAGATTTAAGCCATCTGAGAACTGTACCAGACAGGCCACAGATGAACCTCAGATGCCCGAGAAGCACTCCATGGTCCACGGTGTCAAAGGTTGAGGAGAGCTCAAGAAGTACCAAGATAGAATGGTACTTCTGATCCCTTGCCATCAGGAGATCATTGAGCACCTAATCCAGAGTGGTTTTGGTACTATGCCTCTTGCAAAAACTGGACTGGAGTGATTCATAAATGTCATGGATGGTCAGGTGGTTCTCCAGTTATAGCACCACAACTTTTTCAGTTACTTTCCCTACAAAGGGGAGGTTTGAGATCGGTCTGTAGTTAGCAAAGCAGCCTGGGTCCAGAGCAGCTTTCTTCAAGAGAGCTGTCACCACTGCCTCCTTCAGGGAGCTAGGAAACTCACAAGACTCTAAAGAGCACTAAACTATGCTTGCAAGGACTGGGCCTATGATGTCAACACAACCCATTATCAGGGATGTTGTGCCTCGGTCCAAACTACAGCATGTTGGGCACATACCCATCGCAATCTGCACAACATCCACAGTTTCCAGCTGGTCGAAGGAACTCCAGGTAAACTGAGGACAAGTGACCAAACACCGACCACTATCAACTCCCATAAAGTGAGCTGGATGGATCGCCACCCTGATGCTGCCCACCTTATCCACAAAGAAGCGACTGAGCTCATCACACTCAATTTGTGAAAAGGCTCTTCGAACCTGAAGACAGATTGGGCTGCACAACCTGTCCACAGTTCAAAAGAGCTGAGCCAGTCGATTCTGAGTGGCAGCAATCTCCCCAGACAGGAACTCTGCCTTCTTATGGGTGATTGCTGATTGATAGATTTGATAATGTTCCATCTGTCTTGTGTGGTCCGCTACCAGGGAGAATTTCCACCAACAATGCTCTAACCTTTGTCTTACTCACTGCAACTCCCTCAAGGTCCCATCAAACCATTGAGACTGAGGGTGAAGAGATAGAGGATGAACGTGGACAGGAGTGATAGAGTCCAGGGTCATAGTAACAGCCTTATTATAGGCCAGAACCAGGCTCTCTGGACTCCCGCTGGCCCTCGGAATGACCGATAGGCGCAATACTGCCGATAGACCATCAGGAATGTTCCTAGTTAAAAAACAAACCTAAAAAGTCAGTACTTAAATCTGGAAAAAAATCAGGAGAATAAATCTAAAAATAAAATGAAAAAAGGGCAAAACTATAAATAGGAAGGCTAAAGTAAGAATTCAGGAAACAAATACCTCTCTTGCCCTAATAATTGAATTTGTAAAACTCCTGAAAGTCCAACAAATAAGGAGGAAAAGGAAATAACTAAAATTCAACATAAGACGCCACAAGAAACAAAGCCGCAAGAAACATGAGTAAAAGGTAAACAGCTGGAATCAAACATACTCGAAAATGAACAGACTATAACAGTAGTAAGAGGGGTTGATAGGGGCTGTCTAGAAAATACACATGTCCTAAAAATATTAGGACATTTGATGTGTACTGACCTCCTGGGGCTTGATATTTTGACTGATGATATTTTGGATGCAATAAGGACAAATGATTGTACAGGGAATGATCTGATCTTGTTGTTTTTTTTTAGCATGAAAGAGTGGCACATTGTATCTGGTGAAATTCTAATTATCTCCAGAAATTTGAACTAAGTGTGGACTATCCAGTTTTAACTTCCTCTTTACTAAAGAAAGGCATAAAAACTAAAACAGAAAAATGTCTTGGTTGCCTATATCTTATATTTTATATGACCTAACAACACAGAATAGTAATGATTCCATCTCACCAGACATAATCTTATCCATATTTGGAATCAACTATTGTGGTTTCGAGAATAAATCAAAACTTAAATCTATTATCATTTAGCTAATGGAGAACTTCATGGGCATTGAATTTTATGATAAAGACATAGTACATGTGAAGAGGACACACAAAATTTTGAAGGCTGGAGATCAAATTGCTCTAACCCTAAATAACACAATACTGGCACAGAATATATTAGACACCAGTTCTAAATCAAACAGTTTGGGAATCCCAATTACTGACTTTACCAAAATACAAGAAGATTCCTCTCAGCAGCAGAACTATGGGCACTATGTCAATGCACCGTGTAACCCGAGCACGTTGGCATAGCTAAGTCCAAATGCCACATAATGGGGTCCTGCAGACCCCATGCGGCATTCACTAGGGGAAGGGTGCAGGACATGTATGCACTGAAACCCTGGCCATGCTGACAGCAGCGTGCTGGGGGCATGCTTACACTCTGCACCATTCACAAAGATGTGGAGTGCTTGGGCACAGGGGGGGAACACCCTACAGTGGGTAACACTGATCTGTAAGAGATACGCATCCCCCACTTGCCACCACAGCCCATGGATCAGCACGAAGGGCTGAGGTGGCAGACTAGGCACCCTCGCGCCCTGAGCTTGCAGTGCACATTGTGCCCTCCATTGTTTTCTATGCCCCATGGGCACAAGTGATCCATTCGTGGACCAGGTCCGGGCATCCCATTGGATGCACGCCCAGTCCACGGCAATGTCCTCCATGCAGCCACATGCTGAAGGGGTGGGGCCTTGGACAGGTGGCAGCCGGTAGTGACTACTGGTCGGAGTACACCTGTCTGTAGGCATGGAACTCCACAGGCGGGTAACATGCCTCTGGGCATTTTACCCACCCATATGTGCATAGGGCCCATTGTGAACAAATAGAGAACTGAAAAGCAAATTAAGATACTATACAATCTGGAGACTACCAATAGGTACCAACCTCTAACAGAGGAAAATGATTGACTTCAAACAATTGAAATATTTAATGATGATTTGTGTACCTCATCTGCATCATTTGAATCTCAAAATGGTAAACTTCTCAATGATAGTACAAACCTCTTCTTGAGTAATCATACTAAAAACCTAGGAATACTCACTTGTAATATAGCAGAGCTCACCACAAAATTCATAGATTTGGAATTCATTTATTTTCTTAATAAAATGATCTCATTCCAGGAAACATGACATGGAACTGAATGCGAGGATAACATAAAACTCTGTGGGTGGGATATTCAAAGAGGTTGCACATGGGCATGGTGCAACTGTGGTGCACCATGCACATCGAACTGATGTGCCCCGGTACGATATTGAAAGGGTTGTTGTGTTGTGCAATTCCCGATGTGCAGAATTTTTAAACAATCATCTTGACGCAAGTGTAGGGTGTGCCCATGCATATGGCACATCCCGATATTCAGCCCAGGATGTGCAGCGTATATGCAGGCACAAACCCACCTTGTGCCACACAAGGGGGCGCAAAGATCTGCCTGTAAAAAGCTGAAGCATGTCGGGGGACACCCACAGGAAGGGCTGCCATATTGCTGGGTGCAACATGGCAGCTGCCTACTGTGGGTGGCCACCCAACCTCCAGAGACAGTATACAGGCATCATGCCCCCCCTTGCCGATCGCAGGCATAGTAGGAAAATACCCCCGGTGGTCCAGTGGACCCTACCCCATCGCCCAATCATGGGCATAATACAAACATATCCCTGGTGGTCCAGTGGACCTGCCCCCACCCGATCATGGGCATAAGTGTTAACATCTATCCCTGGTGGTCCAGTGGACCCACTTTCCCCCCCCAATCATGGGCATAATAAGATTATATCCCTGGTGGTCCAGTGGACCCGATCCCCAGCCTGATCACGGGCATATGACTAAATACATTCCCTGGTGGTCCAATGGACCTGATCCCCAGCCCAATCATGGGCATACATGTTAAATGATATCTCTGGTGGTCCAGCAGTACCCCCTTCCTACCCACCCACTAAGATCCGCGACCCACACATCCCCAGTCAGCAGCAGGCAGCAGCTCCCCATCAGCAAGCCACCTGCTGACTGACAGTGTACAGTACAGCTGTACATCTACTGGTCCACTGCATGGGCCAATGGGCATGCAGACTGTACTGTACTACACAGTCCTGAAATGTAAATGGCTGGGGATCAGTTCCACTGGACCACCAGGGATATCACTTTATTATGCCCATGATCAGATGATGGGATCGGGTCCACTGAACCACGAGGGATATCACTTTATTACACCCATGAGTGGGTGATGGGATGCATTGCCCACCAAGGGGTAGGGGGGCATCGGTCCCCAAAGGCTGCAGCCTGGCAGGGTGCCAGGTGCAAGTTGCCAGGGATTGGGACACCACATGCAAATGGGGCCATAATGACATGAATATGGCCCCATTTGTGCCTTGCATACATAATTGCCTCATTTGCATGCTCACGTCTGAATATCGCTCTTGCTGCTCCTAGCTCAACTGCACTTATACTGGCACAGTACCATGCTCTTCACCTACCACCTGTGCTGGTGCAGTGCCACTGCACCATGCATAGTGTGGGCACCCTCAGTGCCACATTCAGCGGTGCTGAGCCATGGTGCCACACCATTGAATATCACCCAGATCATGCCCTCCGCATCCCAGTTGCGCTGCACCCAGGCTTACACTCCTGCCTGGCACAGTCTGAATATCCCACCCTGTGGGTACACAGTTGTGCACTCTCCAGTTCAAAAATAAATGGACAGGCATATGGAAGAACTAGTTACATGTATCAAAATAACAGAATATTTATAGGTAATCAAAACGTTAGTTTAGCAAAACTATATACTTACAGTATTTTGCTGAAAGTTTGGGACAATCTAATTATATTAGGAAATGTACAGTACACAGACTGTCCCCACTTAAATCTGCACTCTTTGATAAAACATGTACTGAAAATATTGTGGAGGACATAAATATTATAACATCAGGAAATTTGAACTCCGATATACTAATAATGGGAGACTTTAACATCAGATATGGTAAGAGATCAATATTGAATAATAATAAAAAAAATATTAGAGAGCCTAAATATACTGTCTAGGATCTCTCAGGACAAAAAGACAACTGATAAATACAGACAAATGGAAAATATATTGGACTTCTTACAATTAATAATCCAAAATGGAAGGTTACCCTCAGAAAGTGAGGGGAAAATTACATGCACAAATGCAAGAGGTTCTACTATCATTGACTACTTTTTGGCATCAATGTATGATTTCCATAAACACATTGACCTTAAAATTTAACAAAGAACAGAAAGTGATCACTATCCTATAGTATTATATAGAAAAGTAAAAAATCTAACACCATCACTGGAAGAAGAATATACAGATATAGTAAACAATAAAATTAAATGGGATAAAAAATACCAACGGATACAGCATTAAAAATGAGTGACAAACTCATTGAAGAAATAACTCCTGCAATAGAAAATGAGATGGATCCTGAGATTATACATAACAAATTAATCACTCAGTACCAGCTTTGTGCAGACATCTTTAATAAAAAGAGAAAGCTGGTTAAAAAAACATAAATATGAAAATTGGTTTTATAAAAACAGTAGAAGGGAAAAGAAGAAATTATCAAAACTCATAAAAAGCTAAATAAGCCCCTACAAAAGTTAATCTTACAAACTTAAACAAATACAGTAAACAATATAGAAATTTTGTTAATTTACAATGAAGAGAACATCAAAAAGAACTATGGGAAACCATGTTTGAGTCAATAAATGAAAGGAATGATGAAAAATGTTGGACACTAGTCTCAATGGGTACAAATACATATAAAGGACAAGTTGATTCATATATAAACCCAGACATATGGGTGGAGTATTTCACAACAATAATTTATAGTGATATGATTCTTGAAACCACAGAAACTACATAAATAAATGAGTACTTCAAGTGGTACACAACTAAAGAAGTTCAGTTAGCAACTGAAAGTTTTAAGATAAATAAATCACTGGGCCCTGATAATATTTCTACTGATCTCAGAACAGTGGGCAGCAATACTTACAGATCTTCTCAACAAATCAGTAATGCATGCATATACACCATTACATGGCAAGGTAGTTATATCATTCCTATTCATAATAAAAAGGGATCATATGCCGATCCTTCCAATTATAGGCCCATTAGCCTATTGGACCACATGTCTAAAGTATATGCTAAAGTTCTACTTAATTGATTGTAAGTATGGTTAGACCAATTAAGTATTAATGCATGGGGGGGTGGCATTATGGTGGGATAATGGGTTGAAGCACAAGGTGAAACTGAGTGCTTCCACCACCAGAGAAGGGCCGTTATCCCACCATAACACCACCCCCTGGAGTGCCTCATTGTGATTATGAAATGGGTCCCTATTAGTAAAGTTTATACCGTATTTTAAAATTATTTTTTGTTTAATACATTTAGAAGAAAAACATGTAAAAAATGTAAAATAATAGTTCAGAAGAAAAAATAGCCCAAGTTTAATTTTGAGTTTTTCTCATTGTCAGCAGGTGGCACTAATGTTGTGTATATGGGTTCAGCAACTACTGAGTCATGCCACGTGAGTTTATTTTCATCTGCACTGTTGGTGGGATTGTGGTGGTAACTATTAGTGTGTGGCATCAACATTGAGCCGGCCACATTCGCCTCTTGTAAGTGTTTTAGAAGGCAGCACTGCACAGTTTGGGAGATGTGCTGTTTGTTTAAAAAAAAATAATGGTAATCAATGGTTTATGTTGATGCAGCATGCGCAAGACTTGGAGCCTATCAAGACGTGCCATGTAGGTGCTGCACTTAACAGAATCCATGAACATTCAACTTTAAAAAAAAGGTGTTTGGTGAGCAGAGCAACATGATTTGTGACACCAGGAGACAGAAACCTGTAAGGAATGACAAGATTTAGATTTGTTTCTGTTCTGCCCCCCCACGCTGCCACCACCATGAGAAAAGAGAAAAAGGAAGGCACAATCCACTGTCTGTGTGGTGGGCCAGTTGAAGCAGACCGCTCCAAAAGTGAGTGGGCAGTCTGTTGGACTGGGAATACTTTCAGCCAGGTCCTTGTGCTGGAATATTGGCCCAGCTGAAAGCAGCTCCTGACCAATCAGGAGTGATGATCCTTAGTACCCATTTCATAATATAAAAAATCTCGGATTCACAAGCAGGATTTAAGAAGAACAAAGAAACCATAACTCAAATCTTTCTACTAAACCACTTGACTGAAAAATACTGTAAAATTAAAAATCAAGCAGTTGTTGTTGCATTTTTTGATTTTGCATCAGCCTTTGATACCATTCTCAGACCGTATTCATGGGAAAAAATGGACCTATTAGAAATAGATCAGAATCTGTTACTGCTGATGAAAAGATTATATACTAACACATGGACAGAAATAAAATATACAAAAACTGGGGCAATTGCAAATAAAATTTACACCAATACAGGAGTCCAGCAAGGCTGTGTGCTGGCCCCAATGCTTTTTAATACATATATCAATTACATCATTATTGCCTTAGATAACCCATCACATCACTCTCTAAAATAAGTAACCAATATACATCTGTGCTGGCATTTGCTAATGATTTAGCAATAATTTCGACCAGTAGACTGGGTCTCCAAAGAGTGATACATAAACTGGATACCCTTTGTGCTAAACATAGTCTGAAACCAAAGATGAAAAGAAAAAAAAACAAAAATCATGGTATTTGGGAGTAATAAACAATATAGGAAACTAAAATTAGCAGGAAACAATTTGGAATTGGTTGAAGAGATCCCATTTTGGGGGCTCTGTTTTCAAGTAATTTAAAATGGAACAGACACATTGACTGGAGTGCAAAAAAACTTCAGAATACAGTTAAAGCACTCAAAAGATTTAACTTCATATATGGGGAATGACAGTGGCACAAATGATAAAAGTAATAAATGTGAAAGCAATAAACCAAGCCCTATATGCAGCAGAGGTTAGGGGAACAGGTAACTGTTCAAAAATAGAAACAATTTTAAATAAAACATACAAATTAGTATTGAGAATTCCAGTTAGTACACCAAATAATTTAGTAAGAACTCAGATACGACAACCTAGCTTCACATATTCTGTAGATGCAAGGATGATTAATTACAAGATAAAGGCAAAAACAGAAAATAGGGATTCTATTATGGGCAAATGTCTCCAGGAAAAAGCAAGATTAATAACGTATAAAGGGAGGAACTTAGCTAAATTCAGTCATGAACCTTCTGCAGAAAAATGGTCTAACCTATTTAAAAAAACTGGGTAGACCAAAACATTTGTTTAACCCCAGCATATACAAGAACAATAACAAAGAAAGTGCAAAAAAAATCAAAAGAAATAGATCCGAATGATATAAAAAAATTAAAAGTATCAAAACAGATACAACACAAAAGAACATTCCTTAAGGTGCTATTTGAATATTGCAGGAACACCAGAACACAGAAATATATTAACTCAGTATAGATTTGGAAATCTTTCCTAGCAATATACTTGAGGCAAGATTTAACAAATATGAAATAATACCAACTGTTTGTTATTGTTCATTGCATAAGGAGGAAGATCTCAAACATGTAGTCCTAAGATGCCCTTGGTATAGGCTCCCTCAGGAGAAATACTTAGGCAAATATATTGGATCTTTCTATATACCACCAAGATTCATGACACCTTTTTTGTTTAACTCTGAAAATGAGGATATAATCAGAAATGTGACAATGTACCTAATAAAAAATAGTAGAATAAGTACACAGCAATTACAGAAATCCAAACCAACCATGGATGCATGAAGGCCTACATGTCCTAAAGAAGTCTTCATTCCTTAGCAGTAAAGGTCTTCCTTAATGTAAAAAGCTTGAAGCTTAATTTTGTATCTGACTAGTATATTTTTCTCAAAACATTGTGTCACTCTTTCATGTAATATTTCTATAAAAAACATTAATGTTAATGAGTCAAAATGTGTATATGTAGATAGAAAGGAATTGTTTTAATAAAACCTAAGAACACACAAATACAGTACACATTATTTCTTATGAAATAGGAATAAGTAAATAATTGTAATATATCATATTAAATTTTACTATAGATGTGCTTGGAAAATTCTGGATATCTTAAAACTGACAAACTGTATTTAATATGTGACTGTACTGTATAATGTATGTATAGTTGTCTTTCATATTTTGTAATGGCATAATTGCCGAACAATAAATTATTGACTCCTCCTTTTTTTTTGACAGTGGAAGTATCCTGTAGGTAGACTGGTCACAATATGAGATGTGAATGTTCAATAATCCCCCAACACAATGTGAACCTGTGAATGGTGGGCACAAGTGACAACTGCCAGGGACGGGACATTAAGAAAGAGAATAAATACACAGGACACAGATCATGTTAGGTCTGAAAATATTTATGTTAACTAGAAAACGTATCAAAATACAACAATAAAATAAAGTCAAACCAACAGTATTAATGGAAACAGTAAAGGGAACTGAGTGGGTTCAAGAGGGGAAATGCTGGAATAAACTATTTACAATGTTGGGATGGGTATGGGTGGTGGGGATGTTGTGGAACAAAGGGAAAAGAACCAACAAAAGTATTTACAATATATATTTGTGGCTGGGGGGGGTTGGTTGTGCCTGCTGCTGCCGCATTGTGTCAGTGTTTGCATGGATGTCCTCCACCGCCACTACCATCCACTATTGCTCCCCAAGGATGTCACCCAGGAGGGCTATCATCTGGTCCTGCTGCTGTATCATCAGTGACATCCTAGCTGACCTCCGGTCATGGATGTGTCTTGCCTGAGCCAAAGATATGGCACTGGAAACAATACCTAAGGGGAGAAAATGATGACTCAGTACAGCAGCAGTGCCAATGTGATGATTTGCAAGTAAAGAAGCCCCCCCAACCAGCAAGACAATATAAGATTGTGAAGAAGTGTGCTGCACATTGAGTGTAGCCTGCAGGCAGAGTAACACCACTGCATGACGTAGTGGCCAGGTATGTGTTGAAGAGATGTGTGCCATGAGGCACTGCACATGTGTCCCAGACATGATGGCTTTCTATAGAACTAGAAAATGTGCATCCAACAATGTTCCATGCAACCTGCATTATGGTTTCATGTGTGCGCATGGACCCTGCAACAGCACAACCTAATGTATGGTATGCAATGGCAGGTAGAGGTGCGTGTCCACCATGCACAACACAGTTGTACACATTGGTGTGCTAGTACAGGGTGAATAATGTGCACAAACCACACATTCAAAAAGAGCATGTGCTGGAATGTGACACATGTTCGTATCCCACCAAAATAAGTGCCTTGTGGTGATGACAGCAGTCATGGGGCAGAAGTGGTACACAATGTTGATGGAACATGTCTGGGACACAGTGTGCATGGTATCGGGCACAACATACCACACTGACCATGACCATTGTGCACCCATGCAAAGAGGGTGTTGCATACAGTGCGTCACATGCGTGGGGGCATGTAGCAGACAGGCAGTAGGTGAATGGGCTTGTCTATGCATGCTACACACAGGCCACAGCATGCCATGTGACTGTATGCCATTCACATAGGATGTGAGCAAGGAGGACATGGCAACACAGAGTACACGCCAATCACAATGTATGTCCTTCATCATGCAGAAAACATGGTGTGCTATGTTGCCACAACAACCATTGGTATATGTGGGAAGGTCAATTAATCCCACCCCTGACAAGGGTGGCACAGACATCACACAGGGCATGACCAAGAAGTGAAGCACACACAGGCACCATTGGTAGGTATCCCAGTAGCAATGAAGAGCAGGACTGGCCACAACACAGTAATAAACCATGACATGAAAACACTGTACTGTCACAGTATAATGGCATATCAGCTGAACAGTATGAACAACAATATAAGTGTGATGTGAGAGGGGGATTAGGCCAAAAGACACAGGACAATGGCTTCATGATGTATACATGTTTGACTGCAAAGGATGCTTTATGGGGGTGCAATGATACACACATGTATGTGACAACACCCCATGGGACATGACCAACAGATGTGAACTGGTGCATGGGTGTGTGGTTACACCACACAGGCTGGACACAGCAGATATAACTGTCTGTGTAGCATGTGAGACACCCTGGACTGTACAGTACCCTCTGAAGCAGGCAGCACTGCAGTGTTGTATGCCTGCACAGTCATACCATCACAAGGGCTGGCACAAATTGTCAGAAGGACACATCTCTGATGCAGGACATCAAAAACCAAGACAAGTGGGGAACACACACCCTATGCCACAGGTACAACACCTATAGGTAAGTGTGCAGATGTCACAACTGTTGGTCGCTTATAGCATGAAATGGCCACACAGGGTCAGCATCATCTGCAATGTATGACAGCAAGCTGTGTGCAGGGTGCACTTGCATTGGGTGTGTGTATGCAAAATGAATAGGGAGGACACAGGGTCATTGAACATGACATCAGCCAGATGAAGGAACACTGCCATGCAGAGAATCAAAGGGTAGGGTGTTAGCCAGCCATCCAACATGGCCAAAAATGCACTGGTGAAGCCATGACTGACAGGTAAAACATGCAATATTTTATTTAGTTTTTGTTTACTGGTAAGGTGCACTAGCCAACAACATGACTATTTTCAGGCATGACCCAGGAGAGTACAGGACATGGTGAAACAAATACAAGAACATTTCAAGCAGGTACAGAGCAAACCATACACTTTACAAGAAATGAGGGCATTGTACAGTGAATGCAGAACAGTAATGAAGAAATATAACACTTTACACTTTACTTGGAGTAAAACAGTTAACAAAATGGTACAATATAAGGAAACTGGAAACATAACATGTGCAAACCTCTAGCAAGAAAGCAAACAAGTAGCACATGTAAATAGGTTAAGCATGAGATAATGCGGGGAAACAATAATAGGAGACATAACTAGCATGCATATATGCTGTGGGATATAAAGAAAATAAGAAAATCAATCAATCAATCAATCAATCAAAATTTATTTATAAAGCGCTTTTCAATAAATCAAAGCGCTGATACAAAACAAGAAATAAAACATCAGCAATAATAAATAAAAACATAAAATAATGAAATAACCATAAAATAAACTAACCAAATGCCAGTGAAAACAGATGACTTTTCAGGGATCTCTTAAATGACTCCACGGACAGGCACTCTCTAGTCTGACGAGGTAGAGAATTCCACAGGGTCGGGGCCATAAAAGAAAGGCCCTTGCCCCAGATGATTTAAGACAAACCCTGGGAATTCTAGCAACCTCTCTCACCAGATGAGAGGAGGGCGGAGAGGGCGGTAGGGACAAAGGAGATCTTGCAGGTAGCCTGGTCCCTGACTATGTAAGGGTCTTATAGGTCAGCAATGCGACCTTGAAGGTGATTCTCCATCGCACTGGCAGCCAGTGCAGTTCACGCAGCACAGGTGTGACATGACAAGTTCTTGGTAGCCCAGTCAACAACCTAGCTGCCACGTTCTGCACCAGCTGCAGGTGATGGAGATCTACCCCCGGCAACCCTAGATATAAAGCATTACAGTAATCAAGATGGGAAGAAACAAAAGCGTGGATCAAGACAGGAAGGTCATCATGTGGAACAAGGTGTTTTAAATCAAGAGGTGGGCAGGAGGGCTACAATAAGGTAGCATAGAGGAAAGAAGGTTTGGTGGGAGAGGTAGAGCAGAGAGGAGCTGATATAAGTGGAGGTGGATATAGACAGGAGGAGAGGAGAGGAGAGAAGAACAGGAGGCAAGGGTAATAGACAAGAAAGGGGAGAGTAGCTGAAAAGAGAAGTGTATGGAGACAAGAAAGGGGGAGAAGACTGGTGGAAACCAGTAAAGGTCTTGTAGGGCAGGCGAGCCTATCAGGTCCATATGAAGGGGACAGGACAAGTGCTCAAGTCGGAAAGGTGGATGCCATAGGGGCAGGCAAGCTTCCCTAGCCATTAGGTGGGGTCAAAGCAAGTGCAGGGGTCACTACGCAATAGATACTGCCATAGGTCTTTTTTAAAGTGTTGGTGGGATCCAGTCTGCCTAAGTTCTAGGGTGAGTATATTCCAAATTGAGGAGCCACATGCTTGAAAGCACCAGTGCTTTTTGAGGTGTGGCACCTGGGCACAATTAGGAGAGATTTGTCAACTGATCCCAGTCCAAGAGAGGAGGAGTGGGGAATTAGAAGCTCAGCCAGAGATATTGGGGATATTTAGCCTGACAACAGAGTCTGTGAGGAAGTCAAGATAGTATTGTCTGGTTGCAGAAGGGGGAGAGCCATCCCTAGTCTTCATAAAGTTGACAGTGGATGCATATTGGCATATGTTATTATATGTGACATCCCATCACTGGAGGGAGGCTTTCTGGGCAGCTGCAAGGATGGGGGCACAATAGGCGAGGGAAGGGAGTTGAATTCCTCTGGTAATGGCCAGTGTTGCAGATGGTGTTAGCATGTGGCTAGTCTTGTACGCAGCACTCAGTTTGCAGTTTACTGCCTTACAGGTGGATTGAATATGGAGGTTAAGATCAAACGATTGATCGAGCAAGACCCCAAAATAGTTGAAAGATGTGACAGTTTCAAATTTAGAACCATCTAGGTCATGCACCACAAGTGACATGGGACAGGTTCTAAGTTTAGTGGATGAGCCTAGGAGCATGACCTTTGTTTTCTTTGCATTTAGAACCAGTTTGTGCTCATTGAACCAGCTTTGTATATTCTTGAAATCCGCAGAGAGGATAGCGTTTAGGTTATCAACTTTATTGTCACTGGTATATATAATGAGATCATCTGCGTATAAGAGAGATGAGCAGTTCTGCAGGGCACCAGGAACATTGTTCATAAAGAGTGAGAAAAGGATTGGCCCCAGGATGGAGCCTTGGGGCACACCGATGTTTATAGACGTGCAGCCAGATGCAGCCGAGTTGAATTTCACTGTTTGAGACCTATTCGACAAATAACTGTTAAACCTGCTGATGACCAGAGAGGAGAAACCCAGGCTATGCAGGCCAGAGAGAAGCAAGGGGTGGTCCACAAGGTCAAAGGCCTTAGTGAGGTCGACGAAAATGGCACCTGTAAGCCAGCCAGAATCCATGTTTGAGAGACTATCTGAGGTAAGTTTTAGAAGAGTGGTAGATGTGCTTTGGTTCTTTCTGAAACTATGCTGAGTATCAGAAAGAATACCTAATTTTGTTAGGAAATCAAGTGTTTTGGCGGCAACAATCTTCTCAAGGATTTTTGACAAGACCAAGAGAATAGCTATGGGTCAGTAATTATTGATATCCTTCTTGTCCCTATTTTTGAAGACAGGAGTTTTCTAGAGGACAGGTACAGTGCAACAAGACAGGTACAATGTGTAGATTTTCACCAGTGGAGAGGCTATAAAGGGAGCCGCAAGTTTGAGAAGGCAAGGTTCGAGGTAGTCTGATTCTATGCTATTATTGTCAAACATGGACTTAAGGAGCTTAAGGACCTCTTGGGCTGTTATGGCCTTGAAGTAGAAAGTCAGAGTGAGTAGAGATTTAGGGGAAGAAGTAGAAGAGTCAGGAGCATTATTGGCAGCCTGGGGTTGTCAGTGGTTGGCCTGAGGCGGGAAGGCAGAGGTATATAGGGACAGATCTGAGAAGGCATTCGCTATTGTATTGGGGTCATTACAGTGAGCCCCATTTAGTATCATACCCGTTGTGGTATTAGACTGTGGGAACCCAAGAAAGGACTTGATATGAGCTCAGAACTTCCTAGAGTCACTTGCAGAGCTAGCAAGCAGGTTCTGGCTGTACTTGCTTTTTGCCATTCTTATTTTCTTTTTGCAGCTATTCCTGTGAGTCCTATAGGTGTTGAAATCTGTCAGCTGTCCAGTTTGCTTAAAGTGCCTCCAGAGTTTGTCCTTTTCATGTAGCTCAGCCAGGAGGTCCTTTTGCAGCCACCTAGTTGGTTTTCCTCTGACTCTCCTAGTGAACTTAGAGGCATGCCTAGACTGTACGGTAATGAATTTGTCGAGAAAGATGTGCAGTGCATCATCTATACAGTTGGCATGATAGATCTCAGTCCAATCGACACAAGAGATATCCTGTAGGAAAGAGTTCACACCCAAGTTACCAAAATTTGTAAAGGAGATGGAGGGGGTCCAGAGGCCCACACGCAGAAAAATGGAGCATGGTCAGTTATCACATCAGCAAGGATCCCAGCTGTGGACACATGCTCTAGACTGTTAGTGAGTACCAGTCTATCAGAGCAAGTACCCACCTGTATATACCGAATATGTGTACGCATTCAGTAAGCCCATGCGTGGAGAACAACATGGCACAGTCATGACTTGAAAATGGTCATGACTGAAAATGGTTCTTTGGATCAGTTTGCTTACCCGGTTACCAAATACACAAATAAACAGTGGATGCAGCATGGTGCAGGAGTACAATAAATGAGATAAGACAAGGTGCGTGGCACAGGCATACTCACGTGACTGATGGTGTTGCATCTGTGGCTCCCCCAACATGCCTACATCTACTGTCCCCTGATCCATCAGGCCTCCTCCTCCTCCTCAACACCCCCCCATGCTCTTCCCTAGCTCCTCTGGCTGCAACAGGGACACAAAGAAACTGTCATTGACATGCAGCAGGAGACATCTCCCCCAAGACCCACACTGCTACATGGTATAATGCCTGATGGCCAACAGACACCCATGTGTTGATGGATGCCCACACATCAGAGGTAGAACAGCAGTTCTAATATGCACATGCTGTGCACAGTGATGGACACATTCCCCCCCCCAACAACAAGAAAGTCATGGATGGAATTCTGTGGATGTTGCTGTTGTGTGTTGTCAGACATGTATGTGACATCTGAATGGTGTGACCAGATCTCTAAGTGTGAATATACCATGCATTTTGAACATCCATGGTTTGTGTCACACACTGATCGTCAACATAGCTGAATATGAGCATGTGGTTCAACGCTGTTCAGAACCATGGATTTCCATTGAACATGACACCCAAAGATACCTGCGGCGAGAAACACTTTGGTCCTTATGGAATGTATGCAGCAGCACATGTACATCACCAACACTGCTACACAAGCAACTGGGCAGTACAGATGTGCAGTGATATTTGAGTAACACAACCCAGCAAGATAGGGCACCAGGAGGTGGTCAGTGTAGAGGGACAGATGGAGCTGTGTAGGGCAACATGTGTGCATTGGACTATGAAGTGAATAATCTACCTGATAGGCATGCTCCTGTGGTGTAGCCTGTGGGACCTGAGGGAAAACATGTGGCTGTACAATCAGACAACCATGCAATGGTCTTGTGGGTTTCTGTCATGGCACACCACACCCATGCAGTACAGCGTTGTGAGCACACATTGTGACAGACAAAGCAATGTCAACCAGCTGGTACCAGGTGGTAGGACAAATATGTCATATATGTGTGTGTGTGGCATGTGATGTGTACACCAGCATTTACACAACACACATGTCTGTGTCCACCATACAACAACAGCATATACAAGTGGACGTGTGACGTCCGCAGTGCCTGACATGTTACAGGAACCACATAGTGGAGCTGTATACCTTGCTGACATATACTCGCATATTGTACAATCCCACATTAGGTGTTGCGGTGTCACACAACACTGGTGACATCATGACGGCAGGGCTGGCCATCAGCACATGAGGCATGATGACGTGCCAATGTGAGATAGCAAGGCAAGGCAAGGCAAATTTTATTTAAAAAAGACACCCAGCCTAGACACTCTGGGTGCCAAATATGCAGTGCTTAATTTGTAAAGAAAGAGTTGCCAGGGCTCTGAGTCCAAACACTAAAGGCCTGGGGTCTGGGGCCGCTAGGCCCTCGAAGCTACGGGTTTTAGATGCTCTGTGGTGAGTTTTGGGGGTTATATTGCAGATAAAACACATTTCTATATCAGGCTCCCTGCCCTGAATCCAGGGAAGAATTTTTTTTGGGTGGAGTCAGGTTGAGAGCCTGGCTGACGGGCACTGATAAAGGATCTTGGCTTGGCATGTAGTATAATGCAATGGCAAGATGCTGTGAATTGGCTCCAATGCTTAGGGGTCTGGGGTCTGTAAGCCCCAGAAGCTCTTGGTTTTAGATGCTGTAATGAATTTGGGGGTTATATTTATATTCAGATAAAACACATTTCTGTGTCTGGTTCCCTACCCTGAATCTGGGTAAGAATTGTTTTGGGGGTAGAGTCAATTATTGTAGAGTCTGGCTGACCACTGGTAAAGGACTGTGGCTTGTATAAAGGGCAAGATGTGAATTGAACCAAAGGCCAGGAATCAAATGTAGGCCCCTCAGAGCTCTTTTGTTTTAGATGCTCTGTGGTGAGTTTTATGGGTTATATTGCAGATAAAACACATTTATTCTGTGCCAGGTTCCCTATCCCTGAATCCAAGGGAAGAATTTTTTTTGGGGGGACAAATAATAGAAATGTGTTTTATGTGCAATATATAACCCTGGCCAACACTCACCACAGAGCATCTGAAATGAAACCCAAGAGCTTCTGTGTGCCTACTGGTCTCCAGACCCCTGGCCTTTGGCTTTGGGTCAATTCACAGCATCTTGCCCTTTATACTCGGAGTTATGGCATTGGAGACTGTGGCTGACCTTACTAAGCAACAAAATGTACCACATAACATCTAGCATGGTACAAGTAATAGAAGAACCAATTAAAACTGAAGCATGAAAAGGTTTTTATAGCTAAAGGATCATGGGCATGTAGAAGCTATGGCAAGGTACTGTGATCCAAAGGCCAGGGGTGTGGGGTACGGAAGGCCCCAGAAGCTCTTGGGTTTTAGAAGTGCTGTGGTGAGCTTTGGGGCTTTAATTGAAGATAAAACACACTTCTGTTACATGTTCCCTGATTGAAGATAAAGCACATTTCTGTTACAGGTTCCCTATTAGGGAAACTGTAACAGAAGTGTGCTTTATCTTCAATAAAAGCCCCCAAACTCACCACAGAGCATCCAAAACCCAAGGGCTTCTGGCCTACCTATAACATTAATTATGATCCTGCAGCAATTAATTTGTTAGAATGGGAGGTTAGCTGCTGAAGTAAGAACATTTTATAATATCACATTGACATGGTCTAATACTTATCGAACCCCAGGCCACCGTGCACACCATACAATACCAGGCATTGGGCAAAGTTGTACCCTGCTAGATGCCATGTGGTATATGTTATTGCTAATACAGGAGTTAAAGTCTTCATTATCCTGACTCATTCAGATGAAAAAATGTTCCCCTATAAGTCAAGGGATGCTCCCCTTGACTCCTAAGGGGAACATTTTTTATCATCTGGATGGAGTCAGGATATTGAGACTCTCACCACCTTATTACAACAACATGGAGGTACTAGGGAACCTGTAACAGAAGTGTGTTTTATCTTCAATAAAAGCCACAATACTCAAACAGACCATCTAAAACCCAGGAGTTTCTGGGAGCCTCATCAGAACAGGATATTAAAATGTCTAGCATTGCACCATCTGTCTTTTTTAAAAAAAATATTTTCTAGAAGATTTTATTTAGTTACCTCTCTTTATTTTACAGGTCTTGACATGTCTTAATTGCCTTATCAGATAAGTATAAAACTTTTTAATTTGATGATTTACAAGTGGTTTAAATCCAACCCTTGTTTCTTTGTGTCCTGTTTAAATTTCTTGTTTTCCTTTGCAGGAATTCCTCAGGAACAGACTCAGTTTTGATGAATAGCTAATCCCCAGCTTGGATTGACCAGGTAAGAGACACTAATGTTCCTCAACAAAGTTATTATATTATTTTTGCAAGTATCCATCATGATGTAATGGATGGTGGTAGCTAGGCCACCATTACTTTATGATGGATGCTTGCACAAAATACTACAGTAATTTGATGTGTGTGTGGTAATGCATGGTGGAAGTGTAGCACAAAGAAAAGAGTATATAACACACTGTTTCAGTTGCTGCCTGCTAGCCAAAAAACAGTTTCTGTATTAAGCTACAAATACCATTAAGTAACCATCCATGTTGCTACACCAGTTTTGTAGGTTGCAGAAAGAAATTCTGAGTTTGGTTTGGTTTGTTCTCTTCATATGAGAAAAGACCATGGAATTTCCATATTTCTCTGGCTATCCTCATGTTTTCTTTTCCTTACTTTGTATCATTGGTGATCTGTGCCCTTTGGCAAGCCATGAGCGAACATAAGGGATGGGATTGAATTTCTTTAATGGTGGTCGACTAGATTCAGGAATAGTAATGATGAAATAGTTTCAATAAGCATTGATGCTCGTGTTGATGTGCATAAGAGGTTCATTTGGGAAAAGCCTTGCTCACACTGCACGGGAGATAGCAATAGTGCTCACGGCTGTCAAGAGGTACTTATACTGCTCCTGAATTTCTTTACCACCTGACTCCTTGTACACCCTGTATGCCCAATGGTTTCACAGTGAGTACCAATAGCAAATCTTCTGCAAAGAGATTCAATCTCACTTTCTCCATACAGTGTAGGTAGCTCATTGGGCCAGTACTGCTTATATAGCACTTTCCTTTCGGTGATCAGATTCTCATATCCAGTCTTGTCACCAGTTGTGCCTCCTGTAGACAGCATACGTTTTTGTAAGTTGTCTGCTATGCTGTGGAAAAATTGTCCTGGGTGAATCTTCTTGTCACAAACATTTCCTTCATGCAATAGGACACCTTGAAACATCCTTCTTCTATGGCTTTCTCACACTGTGACAAAAATTTGCCTTGTTTTTCTACCATTGCGTTGAATACCGCTATTTGGCGGCAGATAGCTCGGTGTGCATCAACAATTGTACAATCGCGATGTTGCAATTCAAGAGATAACTCTGACAACTCCTGTAGGGCATCATACATAATTCCAGGGTTGCTGACAAACTGAATAGATGTCAACCGATTGCTTAGACCAGAGTAGGTTTTGCGTGTTATGCTGTCACGAGAAATGTCATTAGCCGCAGATGTGAAGTGCTTATAGAGAGCAGGGTAAGCATTCCTAACAGCCTCTACTGTTCTAAAGCTTGACGAACCCACCGGGTGTCTAACACTCTACCTATCTTGCAAAGCTGAATGTCAAGTGCTTCAGCGCATTCCTTCAGCTCTAACCTATTTTTCCCAGATGTGCTATAAAGAGAATATAGCTTGTCTAACAAACTTTTAAAGTGATTAGTAGCTCCAACATCTTTCATGACATCATTGACTGCAAGCTCTAGGCGATGAGCAGAGCAGTGCCATGCTATGATATTTGGAAAATGTCTTGCAACCGCTTCACGACACCTGTATTGCATCCAACATCACTGAAGCTCCATCACAAGCAACTGCTACCAGGCACTTGGCAAGAAAGTTTTCATTTATGTTAATTTTTTCAGCGCAGACAATAAACTGTTCACTATTCCTCGGCAGTCAGATCCTGCAGCTCCACAAGGTCCACAAATAAATTAGCAGGAGACTCATGCCAGGTAACATCAGTCGCATGTACACAATTAAAGCGCTTCTTGTTTAAAGCAGTAGCTTCATCAAGTAAAAGACTCACTTTAGGAGCAATCGCTGTGATTTGGGCAACAACTTTTTCTTCATCTCAGACGAAATGTGATGTTGAATGTTAGAAATGCCACATTGGAATGCAAAATCCTCCCCATGTCTAGTCCATTCAACTGCTGACAGTCTATTTCTACTTCAAAACCATATGACGGCGGTTACGCTTTGCTTTTATAAGCAGTTCTGAAGATTCTGTCCATAGTTGCAATTTGGGCAGACTTGCATTTGCACTAATTGCAGCAATGTGTCTTTTTGACTGCTCAAGAATGCGGAGCGCGACATGTGACTTAGTTTGTGCATGTTCTCCTATCTTTTCCGTAGTGATTTCTGTTGCTTTGCTTTATTGGTACCGTATGAAGTAAGACAGGTTTCGATCCATTCTTTAGCCAGCTTCATTCCAGCAAATTTTTCAGGACCCAAGTTACTGACTTGCTGACACACACTGCAACCGAGATTTGATCCGTTGATGACTAACCACCGGTATTTGCTCTGAAAAAAATGTTTTTGTTCACACGTCCATCCGGCAGGAAGTAAATGTTTGCTGTGAGCCACAACTTGTTCAGGTAAGTCATCTTCACTACCAGAGCTCTGTGATTCAGAGTCACTATTGGCACAACTGTTTTCGACAACACTATTCCCTTCAAAATCATGAACTTGCTTTTCTTTTGTAGCACTGCTGACACATGTAACAGTGGCACCTGATACAGCTTCAGATTCATTTCTGTAGTTTTATCCTCTCCTTTTCTTCCTCTTAGTCACTGGCTCACCTCATTCATACTACCTCCTGGCTATAAAAAATACGACCATATTTTCTTTTGACCATGAGACATTTTTTGGGGATTTATGTGTCAGCTGTCTGCCTGTCTCCAAAATGAATAGAGATCTAACCTGCTCCTCTGCCTATCTCACTTAGCTTTTTTTTATTCAAGCCCCAGCCCCTTGAAAGAGACAAAGACAGTTACTGTCACCGTGTCACGCACAGTAATGTGCTATATGTAAGTGGAACTTGTGAGAATTAAACCCAAGCTGGCAGTCCGCACAAGTGCTCCTCTGCCTGTATTAGCCTTTTTTTTATTCAAGCCCCAGCCCCTTGAAAGAGACAAAGACAGTTACTGTCACCGTGTCATGCACAGTAATGTGCTATATGTAAGTGGAACTTGTGAGAATTAAACCCAGCTGGCAGTCCGCACAAGTGCTCCTCTGCCTGTATTAGCCTTTTTTTTATTCAAGCCCCAGCCCCTTGAAAGAGACAAAGACAGTTACTGTCACCGTGTCACGCACAGTAATGTGCTATATGTAAGTGGAACTTGTGAGAATTAAACCCAACTGGCAGTCCGCACAAGTGCTCCTCTGCCTGTATTAGCCTTTTTTTTATTCGAGCCCCAGCCCCTTGAAAGAGACAAAGACAGTTACTGTCACCGTGTCATGCACAGTAATGTGCTATATGTAAGTGGAACTTGTGAGAATTAAACCCAGCTCGCAGTCCGCACAAGTGCTCCTCTGCCTGTATTAGCCTTTTTTTTATTCAAGCCCCAGCCCCTTGAAAGAGACAAAGACAGTTACTGTCACTGTGTCACACACAGTAATGTGCTATATGTAAGTGGAACTTGTGAGAATTAAACCCTAACTGGCAGTCCGCTAAGTGCTCCTCTGCCTGTATTAGCCTTTTTTTTATTCGAGCCCCAGCCCCTTGAAAGAGACAAAGACAGTTACTGTCACCGTGTCATGCACAGTAATGTGCTATATGTAAGTGGAACTTGTGAGAATTAAACCCAGCTGGCAGTCCGCACAAGTGCTCCTCTGCCTGTATTAGCCTTTTTTTTATTCAAGCCCCAGCCTCTTGAAAGAGACAAAGACAGTTACTGTCACCGTGTCACGCACAGTAATGTGCTATATGTAAGTGGAACTTGTGAGAATTAAACCAAGCTCGCACTCCGCACACTTGCTCCTCTGCCTTAAATTTTGCTCTGCCTCTAGTTTCTGGCTTGCTTGAAATTGTTGCTTAATAAGGTGAGTGAGAGTCTCTAATATCCTGACTCCGTCCAGGTGACAAAAAATGTTTTTCCCAAGAAGTCAGGAAGGCCGGAAGGGAGTTATTTTTACTTCAGCTTGTGGAGAACTAGGAAAACCTTTAAGTAAAAATAATAGTCAAATCCAGACAGACAGACTGAACCTATCAGCTTTAATGCAGTCTGTCTTCTGCTTCTTCACTTTACTGTTTTTTTTTTTTTTTGTGGTTTACTACTTATTTATTTCTGTTTATTAGGTAGGTAGTAAGTGAAGTCTCAAGTCTTTTGCCTGAAGCAGAGGCTGCTTCTTCTGTTCTGCCCTGCAAATGCACTGTGCACAGACTTCTCCTTGAATCCCAAGTAAGTTAAGTTGCCTTAATGCTGCCTGCCTGGCCCTTCTGATTGTTACTTCTTCTAAATTGCTTCAAGCTGCATTCTTCAGCACTCCATTTTAGCACCTGAATGATAAATTTTGCTGCCTCAGTCAGCAGCCTGGCTTCCAAGTTCCTTAGTTGAACCTCCTCCTCTCCTCCCTCAGGCTCCAGCCAGAAGCCCAGCACCAGCAGCTACTTTCCCACCACCGCCGCGGCTGCAGTTTCACCACCTCGGTGCTCGGTCGGCCCACTCGTTCTATTCCCAGCCACCCCACCCCGTGATGCCCAACTTTGATCCTTTTAGCAGCCACCAAAAACCACTATTCCCTAACTTCAGTTTGCCCTGTGTCGCTCCACTCGCCCAAGAACATTTTTTTGTGCAGTGCAGATGAGAATATGTGAGGACTGACGGACGGAGCCTATTTAACTTATAGCCTAGCCACAGCTTTGCCCTGCTGCTGCAACAACACCAACACGACTCGAGCAACGACCCGGCAAGGCGCCAACTGTAGTCACTCTGACTCCTCCCCCCTACCGTCCCACTACATTTACGCTGCGCTGCCTGACAGACACATGCACCACCTGACCACAGAACAGTTGATCAGGGATGCATGAAGCGTGCTGCCACGCCCGCCGGCATCCGGAACTCACCCCCCTGGGCAAGTAGCGAGGACGAGCACAAGTCACTGCAGTCTGCACGGCAAGCCGGCAAGTACGCTGTGAGTATACTACTCTACTCAGTACTGTGAGTCGGCTCAGTTGGAGAAAAGAACTTAAGTTAGAGGTGCCGGGGCTCAGCCCCGGAATGAAAAGAGGTGCCAGGGCTGAGCCCCGGCTAGCACCGGCACAAATTAAGCACTGCAATAATATGTTAAAATTACATAGAAAACACCATCAATAAATTATATGTATAAAATAACACCACGATGTACAAAATAAATATTCTACACTATAACTAATTATTATAACATTTATAAATAATATGATCAGCAATAAATACTAGCCAAAAATATAACCAGAGACCAATTTAAATGCGAAAGTCAGGGATCAGAAAAAACTATAAATCAAAGTCCAGGAAGGTCTGATTATACAGGAAGTCCTTGAGGCAGGCTTTGAACACCTCAACAGAAGGGGCCTCTCTTACAGCTGGAGATAGCGAATTCCACAGGATGAGGGCGGTGACACTGAACTCTCTATTGCCTGCCATTTTTAGCCTCGTCCTGGGAATTGCAAGGAGGCCCCTACAGGAGAAGCAGAGGGAGTGGACCGAGACAGCAGGTGTAAGAAAGTCCTTCAGGCAACTAGGGCCAGGCTGTGTAGGGCCATAGAAACATAGAAACATCGAACTTGATGACAGATAAGGACCGCTTGGCCTACCTAGTCTACCCAGTTCCCTACCTGATGGATAAGCTGCAGATTCTAGTTAATCAACAGCTTACTTCTTCCTACCCCCCACTAGAATTGCCTTATGCCTGTCCCATGCATTCTTGAATTCTCCCACTGTTCCTGATTCCACAATCTCCTCAGAAAGGCTGTTCCATGCATCCACAGCCCTCTCTGTGAAAAAATACTTTCTAACATTACCTCTGAGCCATTCCCCCCTCTATCTTCAAATTGTGCCCCCTTGTTCTTGCACATCTCTTCTTCTGAAAGATGCTGCCCTCTTGTACTTTGTTAATTCCCTTGAGATACTTAAATGTTTCTATAATGTCCCCCCTCTCCCTCCTTTCCTCCAGGGTATACATATTAAACTGCTTTAGTCTCTCCTCGTATGTCTTCTGGTGCAGACCCTGCACCATTTTATTTATTTATTTATTTTTTTATTTCATTGTTTAACCAGGAATTGCACACTAAGCTGAAAGCTTTTTTACAGGTGTGACCTGGTTGCCCTCGTCTGGACAGCCTCCACTCTGTCTATGTCTTTGCGGAGATGGGGTCTCCAGACTTGCATGCAATACTCCAGATGGGGTCTCACCAACTGTCTGTACAGAGGGATAGCAACTTCCTGTTTTCTATAGGCCCACCTTAAAGAGGACCTTCCACCTGACTGGCAACCAGTGCAGTTCATGCAGCACCGGGGTGATGTGACAGTACTTATACTGTGCCGTAAACAACCTGGCAGCTGCATTCTGCACCAGCTGCAGCCAGTGCATGGGTATCTCCAGAGACCCTGAGATAGAGCACATTACAGTAGTCAAGTCTGGATGTCACAAAGGCATGAACCAGGGTGGGGAGGTCCAGGGGCGGAACTAGGGGCTTTATCCTGGTGATATTCCTAGATGATAAAAACTAGTATGGACAACGGATGCCACCTGAGACTCAAGAGTCAATCCATTGTTGAGAATAATGCCCAGATCACACAGCCTAGAGGAGGCCTTCAGTGGTACAGACCCAAGAAAAAGTCCTGTTGCTGCACCAGAGGCTAACCTATTATGCCCTCTGTTCGACTCCACCACCAGTATCTCCGTCTTATCGGGGTTCAGTCGCAACCAGATGGAGGCCATCCAGTTACTGATCTCAGCAAGGCAGCTGTTAAGCACTTCCACTGTGTTGGATGTTCCAGGGGCAAATGAAAGAAACAGCTGGATATCATCAGCATAGCAATGAAAACCCAAGCTGTACTTCATAATGAGCTCTCCCAGGGGCAGCATGAACACAGCGAACAACGTCAACGACAAGACCGAACCCTGGGGAATGACACATGACAGGAGGCTAGGGAAGGAGAAGAAATTCCCTATCACTACCCTTTGCCTCCTGTTAGTAAGGAAAGACTCAAACCAGCAGATGTCAGTGCCAGCAGGTCCACAGAATTCCCTCAGGTGGTCAAGTAACACATGATGGTCCACCATGTCAAATGATGAGGAGTGATCCAGGAGGACGAGAATTGTCCCTTCCCCTTGATCTCTTGCCCTAAGAAGGTCATTGTGCACCTGAACTAAAGCAGTTTCTGTGCTATGCCTCACACGAAGCCCAGACTGGTGCAGCTCACATAGATCATTAGCGATGAGGTGCTCCTCAAGCTGAAGCTCCACCGCTTTTTCCACAATCTTACCCAAAAATGGAAGATTGAAGATGGGACGATAATTTGCCTTGACGTCAGGGTCTAAAGATGGTTTCTTCAGAAGAAACCTTGGTGAGGCATTCTTCAGAAGGGGTCTCACCAATGCCTCCTTCAAGACATCAGGAAAGACCCACTCTGACAAGGAACACTGGATAATCCAGGCAAACGCCAGGCCAATGGAGTCAACACATCCCATTAAGAAACAAGTTGGCACCGGGTCCAGTTTGCAAAATGTGTGCCACAGCTTGGTAGCAACCTCAATGACCTCCGCAACCTCCACCAGTTTAAACTTGCCCCAACCAGGCGGAGTGCTCTCCAGACACTCATGGCGACCACTGTCGGCTGAAATATGGCTAACTGGTAGAATCCCCTGCCTGGTGGTGGATACCCTGTCTGAGAGGAACTGAGCAAACTCTTCACATAATGCATGATGCCTGTGCCATGGCAACATGTACACCCAGACCTCCCTCCCCATGTATTGAAATGTTGACTCATGTACACTTGCATATTGGATATGTCTGTGTACTGCACAGGTACAGGCACTCTGATACACAGACATCAATGATATGTGTTACCTTATGTGCACTGACATGTGCCACAGTGAAATTGGCACAGTGCTATGGTACGTCGTTCATGACAGCACAGATATGCACGAGCCATGGAACACAGGTGTGGCCACCACACATATTGTCAGAGTGTCAGCAGTCAAATTTGACAGTGTTGGATATAATAGCATGTGTAATACCTGTACTAGGGGTGATACATAGATGGACCTGTGCAACTGGTAGCTGTATGACACATGATGGAACCAGTGTCATAAGGTGACGTACACAGTGTATGTCAGAAATGACTGATAGCAACTATATATGTGGCAACATGCTAACATGTGTTACACTGAGTGGTACACAAGTAGAGTGCAAACACAATACAGTAACAACCGTGTAATGCCCACCATGTATATGTGCCCATCTGCAGGGGCACACACACGCTGTGGATATGTAAACATTACAGAGCCACAAAGTAGTCAGGTTGCAGTTGTGGGAATCAAACCCTGGTCATCCAGATGTACATCACCAGGACTGGTCTCAGAATGTAAAGGTGAGTTTTACAGTACTGTTGCACAGTTTCACAACGTATACAAAGTAAGCTCCCCTGCTGACTATTGTATGGTGTGTTGCTCATGGCTGCACAATCCACAACTGTACAGTATGTTATTTTGTGTGACATGCCTGTCCGTGTTGCACATCTGTGCTATCAGATGCATGTGCCATGTGGCACAGAGGTCACAGTGCCACACAGACCTAATCTTGACATTCTGAGCCAATGGAAATGGAAAGCACGTGAAAGGTGTACATATCTGGGTGTGGCACATTTCCAACATGGACCATATCCCTCAGACACTACAGATAGTCCTTGTCTCTCCTCTGCAGATCCCTATAGCTGTGGTGGCATTGCTCACTGATGCCCACCACCCCTGTCCTCCTTGATAGGTTGTGGGCAACTGTGGCCCACACCTGACACTTAGGCCAGTCCAGATCCTCAGTCCCGAACAGATGGGACTCCTTCACAACCACTAGGGCTACCAGGTTGGCAAGCTCTATTTCAGTCCCTCTCTGGTCCCTTTGGGCATGTGCCTGCACCTTCCTAGTACGTGACATCTTGAACAACATGAGGCCCTCTCAAACAGCCTGCCATGTTTTTGCAGTTGTGTTAATCGCATATTTTGTGCGATTGTGCCACATGTGCTGTGTTCTCGCTATCTGCCTGTGCACCATGCAAATGCATGATAGGGAATTGAAAACATGACACTGTGCATGTGCAATAGTGTTTACTCACGCAGCAATGTGGGGGGGGTCGTGCTCCTTGTTATCACACATGCACAGCACTCACATGGTGCCATATTGGGGAGGGTGTCAATGGCCATGAATTGTGCCACCCATACCATGCTATGCAATGGACACATGCAGCAGGCTGCTATCACACAGGGGCTACATGTGGTGGTGAATGCACAGTTGCAAACTGCATGACATTACGGCATGGTGTTGTGTGCGTCCTGTGTGGTGTCATGGCATGTGATGTCTAATGCGCAGACTTCCGTGACTGTGCACCATGTGTTCAACAGAGCAACCAGAATAGCATGATGGGACACCAATTGCATTGCGTGCAATTTTGCAATATTCAGCCAGCTTATGCAAATGGCCTCACTGCACAGTTTGTGCCGCAGCAGCACATTAGCATCTCATTACTGGAATGCGTTCAGCTCATTTGCATGCACAGGACCATAAATGCACAACAGCACTACCAATCTGCAGAGGTAACCAATAGGTACTACAGCCTTGAAGGTAGGTGTTTTGTTTATGTGTGTGTAGGGGTTTCATTTTGTTTTTATATTGGCTTCTATTGATATTCCTGTCACTGTAATGGGGCCAGTCTCCATCTGTCATCCCACAGGCACTAGACATGTCTTTGGAGAGATGGAGACAGCCAAAATTCTCCCAAAAGGAGCTACAGGCCCTTACTGAGGCCTGGATCTCCTTTGCAGGTGGAGGGGTACATCCCAGAAGCAGGTGGAGGCCTGGAAGGAGCTAGCTGAGGAAGTGAATGCCCAGGGTCAGAGGTGCTGCACTCCCCAGGAGTGCAAGAAGTGGGCAAGTGGCCTCCATATCTGAAATAAAGAACTGCTGGCACAGGCACGTGCCAAACACCAGGCCGCAGGTGGAGGCCCATCCAGGACATAGCAGATGACACCACAGGAGGCACTTATGGCCACATTGTTCAGACAGGTGGCCATGCAGGGTGTACCTGGAGGGGGTTATGAGACACAGGTTGTCACATCCCAGCAATGTAAGTAGACATGTTGCATTTCATGTGTTGTGCAGGTTGTGTCCTGTGTACGTGGTGTTGACAATCACACTGTTGTATGGAAATGTGTAGACAACATTGTTCTGCTGCTGTTTGTGTGTGCATGCTACAGCATGTTTTGTTCATCTTGCATGCCTGGTCTGTAACCCTGTTGCTGTGTCTTGCCTACATGCTGTGTCCCATGCATGGACGGTACAAGCATGTGCACCTATGTATGTGACAGCACTGTGTCAATGACCATGCATTTCTGGCCATTTTCTACCTTTTTTTTCCACAGCACCATCACTTACAGTGACGGGTGGAGGTCTCCAGGTACAGCCCACTGCACAGCATGGCAGTGTAATGGTGGCCACCTCCAGAGGCACTGTGGAGCCCTTGGCATGGGTCTCCACACCCAGGGAGAAACAAATGATGATGATGATGATGAGGAGGAGGAGGATGAGACTGCCTCCCTGTTTGGTGAGTTCCTTCTGACTGCTGCAGAGGTCCTCACCATGGATTTTAGTAATGACAGCACCACCATCGACTCCATCATCGCCAGCACTTCCTCCCAAGAGCCACAGGTATACCCTCCAGCTGCTGCAAATGACATTAGCAGCCATTCAGGGCCACCCCTGTGCAACAACAGGACCACTATTGCAAGGTGGCCATTGCACAGCAACAGGGCAACATCCCAAGGCCTGCACAGGTGCAGCGACAGGGCCACAGTGCCCCATGACAACAGCAACAACAACCATTTGTGCAAGGTGCCCAGCCACAGCCTGACCATGTACAGGATCAGGTGTCCCCTTCAAATGTGGGACCTGCATGTGTCTCATCCCCACTACCCCAGCAGGCAGACAGGAGGGTTTCACACAGTCACCTGCACATCTGACTACACAGGCTCCTTCTCCCCAGTGGCAGGCTGACATCAGACCAGAACACATACTGTAGCCCAAGACCCACAGCTTGCTGACTGTTCATGGCTTCTGAGTGCAGCTGTGGAGGGCCAGGAGTCACTCCTTGAGGCAGTGCAGGGGTTACATGCACAGATGTGCCTCCAGGAGGAGCTGGCTGCAGTCTGCCATGTGGAACTTGTGGAGGTGCACCACAGGATATGGGTGGACATTGGTGTAGGGTTAACAGAGGCCATATGGAACATCACCACAGCCCATGCTGGGCATGGTGGCTGTGCTACTTCCCACACCCCTCTCACTCCTCACATTTCCCACATCCCATGCACATCAGGCTCCCAGTTCCATGTGCTTGCACCTCCCCAACCCCTGGTCATGGTGTTTGCTTTGCCACAATGACCCAGTGGCCATGCACAGACATGTGTGCCTACTCCCTCCAGGGTGGGTGACTTCACTCAGATGGGCTTGCCATCCCCACTGTGTCCAGCTGCATCAGTCAGCCAATGCATCATGTGTGTCCACGGCAGCCATGCGTGCACCACCTGAAGACTCTGGGTTTTATTCTGCATGCCTGTGACACCTCCAAGGGAGTCCAGGCCAAAGGTGGGGCTCCATATGCCCTGTGTTGCCTATGGTTGTGCAATGTCCACATCCCCCATAACCACAGTAGTCCACCTCAGAGCTCCTGTGGCATAGGTACATTGTATGGCTGGCATTTTAAACATGGATATGGTTCCTGCTGGCCTAGGATTCAAAAGACCACAAAATTCAGCATGCACAGGACTTCACAGCTGGTGCTTCTAACAGGGCTGGCAACCCAGAGTTGAAGTAGAAATAAATGAAAAAGCACTCATGACATTCAGAGATTTCTTAGTGATATTCACCAGTTTATTGTGGCTGACTACCTGGACAGCAGCCTCTCCCCAGCACTTCGACCCTAGCACAGTGTCTTCCTCAGGGGGCAGGTCTGAGGAATAAGAAATCAAGCGTCTTAAATATCCAATCAATTAAAGTAACAAAAACCCATTCTGTACACCTTTGATATAAAAAGCAACATATTTAAAACACCACAGGCAGTTAATGAGCATCGTTATAAATTCCTTTTCCTTGCACTCTTAACTTACTAATCTATTTACTGTTTATAACTTTTCATTATTTTTACAAATATAACTAAGTTAATTGTGCAATATAAGTTTTTCCTAATACTGCACTATAATAGGGACATTATTAATATTTCCATATTTTTACTAAATATCATAGGTTACTTAACATAAAGGAAAAGCCTATCATAATATAAGGCATACATTCTTCCTTACACACAGTAAACATTTCAAAAACAAGTTTCTTATATTTTTACATAGAATGACAAGAAAAAAAGGAGAGGCGCCAATGTATGGATCTCTGTGTGGTTTTCAAAAGACAGCTACTCTTACCTAATCCACCTTTTAATTTGTTATTTTTACTTTATTCATTGTCAAAATCTAATAATTCAGGTAAAATATGGGTATGAGAAAACAGAAATAAAAATAATAAAAACAATTTATGTAAATAATACATAAATAAATAAACAGAACAGAGAATCAGTTGCCATGAAAATGGTACTTCAGTTTCATCATGTAAGGGTATGCTTTATCCCATAATTCCTTTTACACTAAAATATATCTTATTCTGACATTTCAATATACAAGGAATGCAGGAAATAAATTCTCATATTAGAACTCATACCATTATCACAGCAAAACTTGAGTGACTGAGTTGAGGGAATTTAAATTTACTTTAAATTATAACGTGATGATAACTTATGTTAAACTTTATTCATATTATTTATTTACAAATAAACTGTATAATCCACCTCATCATTTAATCCATCTGGTTTCACTGTGCCCAGATTTACTATCCATTTTGTCTCTTTTTGATTTTTGAGACAGCAATTTAGCTCCATTGCCCCCTCTCGGGTGTCTAGGTACGTGTTCCAGAATTGAAAACCTAAATGTATCTGGTTTCCTTGGTGAAAAAAATGAAAATGTTCACCAACTGCATTGTACAAATTACCATTAATAATGGCTATTACATGTTATTGTATTCTCTCTCTTTAATAGGTCTTGTTTTCCCAATGTAGTAATAACTACATGGGCACCAGCAGATATACACAACAAAAGGTTGGAACATGTCAAGAAATTGTTAATCCAAAATGCTTTTCCATCCTTTTCAAATTTGTCACTTTTCTGCATATAGCCTAGGATTCACATGGGTGTGCTGAGTGCACTTGTCGTTTACCACTCTGGGTATATGCCAAGGTCTGCCTCTGACCCATGTCCTAACACTACCAGTACCTGTGGGGATCTTTTCCACTGTTGTCTCAGATGTGGCCTTGGATGCATTCCCCTTGCACACATGTGCACACATACCAGGGGCATGTCCAGTAGTCACTCACCCTTACCGCATGGCCCACAGAGCATTCCACAACAGTGTACTTGTGTGCGTACAAGCCATGTCCTACATGCTGGTTATACTCACCTTCATGCTCCAGAGTTTTCCTGCACTATTTGGTCCCTGTGCTGCTGTCCCCTAAGGGCCAGTCTTGTGTTCTGCGTGTCAAGCCTCTGATGCTCACCCTCGTCTGGTGGCCCCATGTCTTCTGCACTGTTGCCCTCCTGGTCCTGGACAACTATTCCACTGTCTAGTGACATGCTGTGCAGGATATGACATGCCAGGAATATGCAACAGGCCTTGTATGGGCTATACTAGAGGGCATTACTGGACTTATCTAGGCATCTGAACCACATTTTCAGCATGCCAAACAGGCACTCTTTGATGTTACATGTGGCTACTTGTTGTATTTCTCCTCTGCCTCAGATGTGGGCTAAAGGATTGAGGTGAGCATCCATGGCTGCAGGGTGTATGCACTGTCTCCTGTGTAGAGGAAGCTGACATGTTAGTTCACATTATAGTAACATAGCACTGTACACTCTCAGCAGATATGGACCACATGGGCCACATCTTCTGACCAGTTTTCCCACCAACACTGACACTGTGGCACATACTTGCCCTTACATTTTCTACTCCTGTCCTTGCTGGTATGGTTCCATTTTCCAATCCCCTGTCCACTTAGATGCCATTCTAGTTTTGCTTTACAACACCTCCTCAGGGTGGTTGTTTCAGACATGCACCACCTTTTCTTTGCAAACATGTTTCCTTACCTTTCCCATGATTCTACAACCTCCAGCTTCCTAGCATGACCCCTGGGTCTTGTGCATCCTTTCCTCTGTCACATGACTTCTGTCTTACATCTCTATACTCCTGTGTTATTTCAGTCTACCTCACATCCCTCCAATCCCTCCTGCCCTCCAGTGTGTCCAATGGATTCCTGATATTACAACATTCTTTTGGTGGTAATTTCAGTACTTTCACCATCACCGCAATGTTATCACATGTGTACATCTTGTTTATGGCTGTGATTGCACTCACCAACAAGGTGACCACTGGGTATGTCCCTGGGCTCACACTACTGGCACAAGGACAAATGGTGCCAGATGTATGCATCATGTGCAGTTCCAGGGTAATGTGACAGTACGTTTGTGATGTGCCCTGTTGCATCACACACCACCTGGCAGTTGATGGAGTGGTAACCCTTCTGATTCACATAGATGTCCTTATCTCCACCAGGATGTGCCCTGATGGTCACGTGGGTGCAGTCAATGGCACCTAGCACTGCTGGTAGGTATGCAACCCTATAGAACTGCTCTATGGTTAACATCTGCTCCGCTGGTGTGCTAGGGAATAGTATGAACTCACTAGCATGGGACAACAGAGCATCAAGGAACTGGCTGAAGAGGTATGAGGTGGCTGACTGTGTGATACCGGTGGTGTCACCCACCAGTATCTGAAAGGTACCCATGGCAAGGAGGCGCAGTGTTGCTGTGACCTTTGTCTCCATTATCAATGCTGACTTCTCTGAGTGGGTGTCTTGAGCTCCTTATGGAGGAGCTCACACAACTGTCTAAGGACAGCCCTGTTGAGGTGTTACTGGTCCATGATTTGGGTGTCACTGAGGTTTTCTAATATGACACATGGATGGTACTGTCTCTGAGGGACATACCACCTATGGGCCCTTTGCCATCCTCCTTGGAGAGCATTGTCTTGCCTCCCCTGCCTTACGTCAGCAATAATGGCATTCATGTGAAAGGCAAGGTTTGCCATGCCTGCAGTTCCACAGCCAGCCTCAGTGTGTCTGCCTGGTTAAGGGCTGTCACTCATAAACCTTAATTTGTGCGACACAGTTCCACGCTGCATGATGTATGTGTTGTGCTATTGCTCTGAATATACCTGTGTACAGCATATGCACGTTTACGTGCCCTTTTTTGCACAAGATACATTATTTGGGCACTGCTGCACTATTGCATATGTGTGGTGCATTTGCCCCTTTTGAATTTTGGGCCATGCATATGAGTTTTGTGCTGCACAATCCTTTTGAATATAAGGGCATAATAGATTTATTGCACAGTGAATATTCCTTGTCTTGGTTCAGTACTGTAACACACACACACACACACACACACACACATATTATCTGGTAGCCCTCCATACCCCCTTTCCCGGGAAAGAAAAACACTGACACATGTCTTAGAGGAAATGGCCACAGCCATGTGTTTATTGAATAATATTCCAGATTAACAGCAGTGTGCACATCTGGGAGGATCAACTATCAGCGGTCGTACTGGCCATGGCTGTACATCCGCCCTCCCTGTCAGGCACTGTTTGCCTTGCAGTATAGATGTACTTGCTGCAGGCAGACTGTGACCCTTCCCCCAGGTCCGGGTACTCGGATCCACCTCCATGCTGACCAGAGGGTGTCACGAGCCTTTCAGAAGAACTTGGCTCATCGACACCACCTACCACTATTCCTTCTTCTAGTGATCCTCCTGAGATGCCGCCATGACTGTGACATATCGGCATTCACAATACCATGACTATTTATTCTTTCCTATTTAGTTTCTCTTGCTTCTGCCTCGGTTTTAACACCCTTTTGGAGGAGGTGAAAATCCCAGGAAAAACCCTGCTACAGGGAAAACTGGGAATAGCCACTCCCTGATCCGTAGTGTGGTCACCCTTAATGGGTCAAAAGGGGCCCTAATCACCTGGCCCCCACAACCCTGTTTTTCGAGGGTGGGTGGGTGGGTGATCCCTGCAGGGAAAGAGGAGAAAGAGGAGGGACTGCTGGCTAACATCCCAATAAATTCCTCCTTCTCCTCACCCCTGCAGGAGTGACTCCCTCTCCCAAATGGGATGCCCTGGTGGTCCCATGTCCAATCCCTGGACCTAGCCTATTTCCCTCGAGACCACCTCTATCTTCCCCCATTCCCTCCTCCTTCCCAGGTCCAGGGGAGGATGGCCCCAGATAAACCACAGCTGCTGCCAACTGTTACAGCCTCTGCATGCACACACACACACACACACACACACCTCTCCCTCCCTCCCTCTGTCTCTGTTCCTCTCTCTCTGGCACACACATAAAGGGCAGGTTTGGAATCTGCAGTTGTTTAATATGCCATTGCCATACATATTTTAAGTGTAAACTCTATGGTTTGGGGAGGTTTGGAATTGGCAGTTGTTTAATGTGCCATCACCATTCATATTTTAAGTATTAACTCTAACTATCCACGTTTTCTGCATTTGCTAAACTGTGTTTCCACCCACCAGCTGTGTTATTAGGAGGGAATGGAATCCATCTACACTGCAATGTGTTTGAGCTCAGGTATCACTTTCACAGTTCATTAGCAGCATAAGGTAATAGCAAGGTAATTCAATCACAGATTCCTTCCTTTTCCAAAAAACTTCAATATATATATAGTGTTACCACCTGTCCTGAGTTTTGCAGGACAGTCCTGATTTGGGCAGCTGTGTCCTGCAAAAAAACAAGAAAAATACTACTTGTCCTGACTTTTTAGTAGAAACTATATTTTCTAACTTTCCACTAAATCTTGTAGAAAACTATAGTACCTTAACTAAAATACATTAAAATGATATGAAACCATAGAAGCAACCAAGAAACTACAATACTCAGCCTTAAATCTGATTATATAGCGAAAACAAGTCTGTTGCACTAATCGAGGTTACGTACTGTCCTGTGAAAAATCATGTTTTAGTAAGAAATGTCCCGCTTTGGGCTTCTTAAAAGGTGATAACCCTATCAATATAGCTTGCTATTTAAAAATAATAATAATAAAAAATCCTTGCCAAATAAATATCACTGTATTTTCTGGGAGTAAGCCACTAATAGATTTATTTTACAGTGAATATTTCTTAACTTGGTTCAGTACTGTAGCACTAGCACACGCATGCACCCGTGTACACACACCACACACACACACTTGCATCTCTCTCCTCCCACCCTCTGTCTCTCTCTCTCTCTCTCTCTGACACACATACACACACACACACACACACACACACACGGTTTGGAATACGCAGTTCTTTAATGTACCATCACCATACAGTATGTATTTTAAGTATTAACTCGAACTGTTGTGGTTTTATGCGATTAATCTGATTTTGGTATTATTGTTTCTTCTAGCATTTTGCTCTTTTCAGATTTGGTCTGTTTATTAAATCATGCTGTAAAGCACTCTGTGATAGATGCTGTACAAAAATTAAATTTAACAGCAATAAAACAATAGCCATTAATTTAGAAGTGTTCTACACAAAAATATTTTACACACTATTGAGATAATTTGATAATTTAATGCATGTTTTAATATCTATGCAATAAAACTTAACCATTTTTTGCACGACTGTGGAAAGAAAATCTCCATGAACAAACACGTACAGGACTTCCCACACCCACATGCCTATTATCTCATTTTCTAAAAGTGTAGGTAATTCATCATGATTAGTATAAATGCACTCATGTGCTCACAAGTATACAGTATTACTACTTCAAATTTGCAATGCTTCAGTACAAGGTACAGGTCAAATCTGTTCACACTATCCAGTGCCCTTTGCTGCCTCATCTCTGTGCAAACCATTATATTTTCTTCTAGTATAACACGGTATTGAAATTATATGTTTATGGTTTCTCCTCAGACAAATGGTCATTAAGCAGTTTATAAGACATGAACAAATTCTACCCAGGCATATCCTCAGCAATGTGCTTCAAGTCTGGGGACAATCCAAAACATTAACTTTACACAACACTTAAGCTATAACTTGTAGTATGAGAGTGGGGGTCGGGGTGTTCTACTGTAGGTTCCAAAGCACATATCAGAATGTCAAGCTGCCTGACCTGCAAAGGTAGTGCACCATACCATTTTTATTGGAAAATTAAATTTCATGCATAGTACTCGAGGTAATTTAGCTGATTATAACATAAACCATTTTAGTAGTTTCCACTGCAAATTTTATAAACCACCACAATAGCATTTCAAGCCACTTAGAATGATACATGGCAAACACAATGAAACCACACACACAGCATCCTAATGCATGTTATACAAGTTTCATCCCAAAAGTAGACACCATGGAGCAGGGTGGATTCCCTCTTAGCACTCTACTGAAACTTAACTGAGAGGTCATAAATATTTTTTTGTCAACTATATAACACTGGTGTACTTCTGAGAATGCACATTTCGGTCATCGTTTCAGTGACTGTGGCAGGATTTGAACCCAGTAACCTTAATTTACATCCAGAAACCTTTAAAAACATAGGAATTCATGTAGTAATCCTGAAATACTATATATATATATATATATATATATATATATATACACACACACACACACATATACATACATACACACACACACACATTGCAAAAAACTTCATTAATGCACCATTAGGGTTGAAGCATCAAAAATAAGAGAATATGACCTTAGAGTTTCCAAGCCTAAGATCCCACCCCCACTGTGCATGCAGGAACATGCATGAAGGTTGTGTTTTATGGTTGTGAACCCTAATGCTCACCCCATTCCATAAGTAAGCAAGGTAAGATGGGTACAGCATAGAAGAATGGGGTGAACATTAGGGTGTGTAACCCTAAAACACACCCTCATGCCTGTTCCTGCATGCACAGTAGGGGTGGGGTCTTAGGCTTGGGAGTCCTAAGGTCATATTTCCCTACTTTTGATGCTTCAGCTCTAATGGTGCATTAAAAAGGTTTTTTGCAGTGAATTTCCTTACTTTTTAAGGTAGTTTACTTGTATCCTTATTTGCCTGTAGGAGCACAGGGCCTGAAGGGCCCTGTACTTCCACAGTCCATAGCTGTCCTTATGTCACAGTGGGAGCGCATGGCCCTTTGGGCCCTGTGCTTCCATGCTCAGTGATTTTCCTTATTTTACTGTGGGAGTGCAGGGTCCTTCAGACCATGCACACCCATCCCTCCATAGATGTGTGACCAAATTATCAACATAGCCACCTCATTACCCCAGCTCATGTACCCAGTAGAAAAGATTTTCAAATTCATGCCAAAACATAATTCTGCACAACTGCAATGCAATTCTATTTCACAGGTGTGAAAACACATTTTGGCCAGGATTTGAAAAATGACAGCTGTGACATACATGAGGTCAGGTAATGAGAAGGCTATGTTGAAAATCTGAGGTCAAAGTATTTAAAATTTCCTAAGTTACAAGTGGGTGTACCAAATGTGCAATGTATCTTCATAACTTTGGCATTTTTTCATATTCTGACCCCTAATTTTGAACATAGTCACCTCATAAACCCTATAGGTGAAAATTTTCAAATCTGTGCTAAAATGCCATTCTGCACCACAGGTGCAAAAACACATTTTGGGCAGGATTTGAAAAATGACAACTGTACTGTTCATGAAGTGGTGTGAAAAAATTGCTATGTTGAAAATTTGGAATGAAAATATTAAACATTACCAAAGTTACTTGCGTGCGTAGAAATAATTTCAATGATCGCACATAACTCAGTCATTTTTAGGAATTTTTTCACTAAATTTTCAACATGGGCTTTTTGGGACCCCACCTCATGAACACTGGCACTGTCATTTCATTAATCAATCCTGAAAGGTGATTTTATGCAGCTACTGCAAAATCACCTTCCAGGCCTGATAAATGAAATACGAGTGACAATGTTCATGAGGTGGGGTCCCAAAAAGCCCATGTTGAAAATTTGGTGAAAAAATACCTAAAAATGGCAAAGATATCAAAATAAGTTCAAAACACCATTGAAATACATTATACGGCACTTACCATGATTCTTCAGTTTGCAGTTCAGCTTTGAAAGTGCAGACATGTCCTGGTACACAGATGACAGTGGATGACCTGTGGTGGCAAGTATAAGGCAAGGGTGGGTGGGGTGATGGGTGCTCAGTGGGAGGGTGGGGATGGGGAAGGGGATGGTGGGGATGATGAGGGACCATTTTCTTTTTAGGTTTAAAATAAAAAGACATAGAGGGACTGTTTTCTTCTGAAAGGTTTTATTACAAACCACATTTTGAGACACTGGGAGTGGGTTACTCAGTATCCCACACTGCAAGGGGGTGCTCATACATGTCTCAGGACACTGGGAGTGGGATCCCCACTGTCCCACACTGTAGGGGGCATGACTTGGCACACTGGGAGAGGGCTCCCCAGTGTCCCATATGGCTGGGGGGAGTGGAATACATGACACGTGACACTGGGAGTGGGCTCCCCAGTGTCCCACACTGTTGGGAAGGTGATATATGTCTGTGGACACTGGAAGTGGGCTCCTCAGTATCCCACACTGCCACTAGAAACATCCACTTGTGGCCTCTGGGGCTTTTAGTGATGTGCAAGTTTGGCTGCAAGTGGATGCTAAATGTTCAAATGTGTGTTCTGTGTGAAAATAGCCTATTTTAACACATACCTCATTTTCACACATTTAGCATCCACTTGCAATCAGACAAAGCACAATTGCTGATGTGCTTCTCTGGTGGAGTACAGGAAGGGTACATGACTGCAAACCCAAGGGTACTGGGTTTGAGACCATTCTCTCCATATTTTTTCACCTTCACTGTAGGTGGAAAGAAAATATGGCAAGACTGATCTCGAACCCCAGACCCTTGGACTTGCAGTTGTGTGCTCTGTCCTCTGCACCACCAGAAAAGCACAACAGCAAAGGTGCTTTTTCTTTATCAAATGTCTCAGTGTGTATATTCGACTTGAAAATTTAGCATGTTTGAAAATAAGCTGTTTTCGCACATGCCACATTTTGAACATCAAATATCCAGTTCATATAAAACAGTAATCCTGCCCCTGTGCACAGAAGATGACAGCCCACAACCTCCAGAAATAAGTATATGGTAAGGGGGTGGGAAGATATGGGGTGGGTGGGTGCTCAGTGAGAGGATTGGGATGGGGGAGGGGGATGACAGGGACAACGAGGGACCATTTCCTTTTTTTCAGGACAAAAAGAGACATTGGTGGCTTGTTTTCTTTTTTCAGGTACACGTAATGCATATTTGGGGGCACTGGGAGTGGGTTCTCCAGAGTCCCACACTGTGGGGGGGGCATGTAATGCCGGCATGGAGATTGGGCCCCAATGTTGGCACATAGTAAATAAAAGGGGCTGCACAGAAGGCATCTGACACCGGTAGTGGGCATCCCAGTGTCAGAATGAATATATAATTAATATAAAACTGAGAGCGACAGAGGGTGGAGGTGGCACTACACAGCAGGGAGAAAAGTGGGAAGGTGGGGGATGCCACTGAATACCAGGGATACAGGACACTTATTGGCATGTGGGATGTGCCAATAGAAACCAGGGAAATGGTAGCTCACAGCTAAGGGTGCAGCTGGGAACATGAGTTGAAGCTGCAGCTGCACAACTGAATAAAATCCCGCTGTTCTCCCATTAACCTTGAACCCGGGATTTCAGGTGCCCACCAATGATGTTTCTGGCCAATATATAAAAAAATAATCAGAATCTAGATAAACAGCTCCCTTTTAACAAGTTCTGATGTTTCTTTTTTATATTACATCTATTTGTACTTGTTTTCTCTCTCCCACTAATGAGAAAACAAGATGGCAGACACACCAGAGCTCTGCAAAACTATAGCAGGCTCTGTGTGACCCTACATGTGAAATAACAGCAGCTTTTGTGAAAACAAGGGAGCTCGTGCGAAAACAAACTAGGCTCTATGTGACCCTACAAGCAAAAATGGAGCACCTCCTGTGAAAATATAAATATTGTCGCGCAGAACATCTAACTTTTTTCATAGGAAATAATTATACATTAAAAAATTTAATAACTTTTGAATGGATTAACATTTTTTTCGCCAAACCTTCAAAAGGCACATCTGCAAGGCATAGATACATAGATACATAGACAGTGTCGGCAGATAAGGGCCTATGGCCCACCTAGTCTGCCCATTTGAGCTTGTAAGTTCAGTTTGTTTTCCTAGAAGTCTGTTTCCCCTTACCCCTGCCCTCTAGAATTCCTTTATGTCTATCCCATGCATTCTTAAATCCGTGATTGTTTCAGCCCCACCACTTCCTCTGGCAGGGTGTTCCACTTGTCCACCACCTGTTCTGTGAGAAATTCTTTCTCATGTTTCCTCTGAATCGTCCTCCCTCCAACTTCATCCCATGCCCTCTAGTCCTGAAACATCTTTTCGCTTAAAAATAGTGTTTTCCTGCACCTGTTCCTCCCTGTAAGATACTTGTATGTCTCTATCATATCCCTCTCCCTCCGCTCCTCCAGGGAGTACATGTTCAGTTCCTTCAACCTGTCTTCATAGGACTTGTGATGCAACCCATGCACCATCTTTGTTGCCCTCCTCAGACCTTCTCTACCTGTCTATGGCCTTACGTAGAGTATGGTCTCCAGAACTGTACACTGTACTCCAGGTGGGGCCTCACTAGTGTCTTGTATGGCGGAATTATGACCTCCCTTTTCCTGCTGGTGATGCCCTGCCTATACATCCCAGCATCCTATTTGCTTTACCTGATGCCTTGTCACACTGTTTCCCTACCTTGAGGTCATCAGAGATGACAACCCCAAGATCCCTTTCCTGCTTGGTGCATGCTATATCCTCACCCCCCAACTGATATATTGTGCCAGGGTTTTTGTGCCCCATATGCATTATCTTGCACTTCTTTGGATTGAATTTCAACTGCCAAACTCTTGACCATTCTTCAAGTTTCTGCAGGTCCCTTCTCATTCTGTCTACACCCTCTGGTGTGTCTACTCTGTTACAGAGCTTTGTGTCATCAGCGAACAGTGAAATTCTGCCTTCTAGATCCTGTGCAATGTCACTGATGAAGATGTTGAATAGGACGGTCCCAGCACTGATCCCTGTGGTACCCCACTGGTTACTCTTCCTTCTGTGGAGTGACAGCCATTTACCACCACCCTCTGTGTCCTGCCACCCAGCCAGTTACCTACCCACCACACTACTGTCCTGCCCACACCCATATTCCCCAGTTTGTGTAATAGTCTTCTATGTGGCACAGTGTCAAAGGCCTTGCTGAAGTTCAGATAGGCCATGTCCACTGCCCTCCCTGATCCACGTCCCTAGTCACCCAGTCAAAAAATTCAATGAGGTTGGTCTGACATGACCTCCCCCTGGTGAAACCATGCTGCCTTGGGTCCTGTAGTCCATTGACAACCAGATGTTCCACCAATCTCTCCTTCAGTAGTGCTTCCATGATCTTTCCCACTACCGAGGTGAGGCTGACTGGTCTGTAGTTCCCTGCTTCCTCTTTGTTCCCACTTTTGTATAAGGGGACTACATCTGCTGTCCTCAGTCTTTGGGTACCTCCCTGTTTCCAGTGATTGGCTGAACAGGATAGCCAGAGGTTCAGCCACCACCTCTCTTAGTTCTTAAGGACCCCAGGTGCACCCCATCTGGCCCCATTGCTTTATCAGCTCTTATTACTTCCAGTTCCTTCAGGACCCTTTCTCGTGTAAAGGGACTTGTGTCCATTTCTGCCATTCTCACCCTTGTACTCCCTTCAGACCCATTACCCCCTCTTCCTTAGTAAAGACTGAGCAGAAATACCTGTTCAATATGTCAGCTTTATTGTTGTCATCCTCACGTGCTCCCATCCTCCCCTTCAGTCTCACTATCCCTCCTTTGTCTTTCTTTTTCACTTATGTATCTGTAAAAGGTTTTGTCCCTTTACCCACTGATTTTGCAATGTGTTCTTCTGTCTGAGCTTTGGCTTCCTTACTGACTTCCTGCCTCCTTTGTTTCTCCTGGTACTTCTCCCTATCCCTTCTGCCTGTGTCTTTTTGTATTGCCTGAATGCAATCTTTTGGCTTTCACTTTCTACTATTTTGGAAACCATAATGGTCTCCTCTTCCTTTTCCTCTTGCTAACCTGCTTAATGCATAATTCTGTTGTTCTTATAATCCCCATTTTAAATACTGCCCACTGTTCCTCAACACCTGATTCCTGTCCCATTCCCCTTAATGCCTCTTTCAAGTATCTCCCCATTTTCCCAAAGTCTGCCCCCTAAAATCCAGGATACGTGTTTGTGTGTGGTTTGGTTCTGCTCTTTCTGTGATTTCAAACCACAATGACTGGTGGTCACTGTTACCCAGGTGCTCCCCCACTGTTACTCCCATCACATTGTCCCTGTTTGTGAGCACAAGGTCCAGTATTGCCTTCTGCCGAGTTGGTTCCATGACCAGTTGCTTGAGGAAGGCACCCTGAAGGGAGTCCAGGATAAATATGCTCCTAGTTGATGCTGCTGCTGGGATGCTCCAGTCCACGTCTGGCAAAGACTTTCTACCCTGAAAATGTCAGACCACAACCTAAAGCCATTTCTGAGAAATGGCTGTAGAAATAAATTTCAAAATAGTAGTAAATTTAGGATTTTTTGATGCTTTGTATCTCAAAAACCACAAAACTGATTCACACAGAATTTGACATGTCAAGAGACTTATCCATAGAAATTATGCATACCAAATACCCTGCACATCCGCTGAACGGTTCCAAAATTATTAAGGTTCAAAATTTCAGGTTTAACATAGAAGTTTGTACTCAATCCTAATATACAGGGGTGTGTAACAGCATTATATATATACACGCACACACAGTGGTAATCACACAATCATTTACTGGTGCTGCTCACCGTACGCCATTGCGTGGTAGCGGTATACATGTTATTCTATGAGTACTGTGTTTTTTCACTGCTTGGTATACCACACTACTGGTAAACTTTTGCATGATTACCACTGTATGTGTGTGTGTATATATATATATATATATATATATATATATATATGTTAAACTATACCATGTTCTTTTTGGGTTTCAAATATTTTTGATAATAGTTCACTGCAGCCAAAGGAACCTTTAACTTCCTACTAACACTAACCTTATTAACAATATAAGTCTGACTTTTCTGTCCCAGTGCAGTTCATTTTTCACTAGCTCTTACATGGTACATGCTCCATCCTAAAAACAGAGACCACAAAGTGGTTGGAGGTGGTGCTGCTGCTGGTGGGGGGGGGGAGGGGGCATGCAGGTAACACAGGGCTAGCAAAGTAAAAGTAATACAGCAAATGTATCCTGAAATGCATCCACATATAATACATTACAATGTAGTTAATGCTTTTAAATGGCAAATTCATGGTGTTATTAGATCCAGAAAAGTAGAGAACATAGAAGAAAGCCTTCATGATGAGCAGTAATAGCCATGATGAAACTGCATGAGTTAATCTAAAATGATGAAATGCCAGTGAAAAAACAGAAACACACAATCCGTGACATATTTTTTTCATTACATTGATAATACCTTGAAAAAAAATATTAGCAGACCTGTCAAACATAATGCTTATGCAGCTCAGGTACTGCAGACTGTTCAATACTGATATTGCATGATCGGAAGAGTAGATAATCATCATTTGACCTGTTTACCGCATCAAGCAGTGCAGAATAACTGCAACATTACCTTTGTTGCTGTCTGCAAGTGAGCTGCACTGCATTGGAGGAGAGCTTTAGCTGTCTTGGCATTCCCTGTTTTTCCTGGTACACCATTGTGTTTCAGCATTTCACACCACACAGTGGGGCTGGTAATCCTATCACAGTGCCCACATCAGTTCGATGATAGCCTTTCATGAGAGGCTCCTCAGTTTTGTAGGCTGCACTTCCCCATACTCAGTCCATGGCTCGTGCGTGACATATAGTACCCGAGTTCAGCTAAAGATTTAATCAAATACTGGAAAGAAAGCTAAACTTGGGAAGCTGGTTACTTTTCATAATTGGGGGCTGAAAAGTACTTTAAAAGTGCTGCAAACATGGAGCCATGATATCCCAAGGGGTAAAAATATGCTTAAGGGCATGCCCAGAATCATGGCTGGATATAAACCTTCACAGGTATCTACCCCAAATTATTCTAACTACAGATGAAAAATGTGTATGAAATACCACACTTGTGTCTCATGACTCCAGACATGTGCTTTGCTCATCACTCATGAGAGTAGTAGGGGGGATTAGGGTTGCTATACACCAATTATAATATGTGGAACCTGTATGGGGTACCATACCATTGATCTATGGCCTTACAGCTGTAGACTGCCCTTGGGTGGTGAGTGTAGGGGATATGGTAGGGTGGGTGGGAGGTAGACACAAGAACCCTAATAGGACACTTCCAAAGTTTGTGGGCGTTATGTTTGCAACACTAATAGTTTATTTCCAATCTTTGTGTGGTTTACCATTTGTGCACTATCAGCCATACTGAGCATTAATGTAGTTTTCACTATATATATATATATATATATAGAGAGAGAGAGAGAGAATACAGTATATATATATATATATATCTTCATTGCAAAAAACAATGTTACTGCATACATTGGAGTTGAAGACAGCAACACGCACAAAGTAGGGAAGTGAAAAATTATTAGGGTTTCAGTCTCTAGAGTGTTGGCAAATCAGTAGTGGGGTCTTCCCTGGGGTTGCCAACCCTAACGCCCACCCTTTCACCCTAGCCTATGACATCCTGTCGTAAGCCCAAAGTACAGCTCCAAGTCAATGCCTTATAGAGATATACTCTTCAGAGGTAGAAAAGTATGTCTCACCACATTTTGCCAACAATAGTTTCTTGTTTGCTTAAGAGAGGGGTAAGCATTGAGGTTGACTGCCCCAAGAAAGACCCCATGCGATCCAATCCATACATTAATTATATATCCCTTGTCAGATTAATGCATTAGCAGCCATGTTGGCTCTGACCAGAATTTCTTATTACAGGAGCTTGGAGTGCAAGGCTCATTATGGCATGTGCTATCTGTTAAGGGTCCCTTAGTAGCCGGTCAGTGTCTGAAATTTGTAATGTATCAGCAGTCATGTTATATTACATATGACTTGACATTTTTACTATTTTTGAAACTTTCACTGCCATAAAAAGATGAAAGGGGATGTTTGTGGTAAAATAATCTGAATATTTCATTCTAAAAAAAGTACTGCAGTTCTGCCTAAGTCCCTGCATCAATTTGAAATCAGCAATGGTAACCTGATAAAAAATATATATGTTGGTAATGGGAAGCAGCTTTCCTTTACAAACAGGTCTCGAAGATCATGTGCAAAAGTTTGCTTTCCTGAATAAACATCACCATATGTAGCACCGTGCCTGCAATAGTGAATCTGTGCAGTTTTGCCTACTTTGTGGCAGTATTTTTTTTTCAGTTCTCAGTTTTATTCTCTTCCATTCTTAGCTGTGAAGCCGCACGCTCACACTGTGCCTGTAAAGGGGGTGTGTTCAGCACTGAGGTAATTTTAGAGTTGCCAGCTGAGGAGCACTTGCCATATGCACTGCTTATATACTTTTTCTGCACCTTGTATTTATTCTTTAGTCCAATGTCGACTTACAGATCTGTAAAATTTCTGCAGTGACAATATGTAACCTTCCTTTCCTGACATTTGAAGCTGTGCTGCAGATTTTGTGGATGCTTCTAATAGATAGAAGTGAAATGCTGCACTTTTCCACACTACTCAATCCCAAAGAGCAATTTTTGGTGTGTTGTGCAACCATGTCCAGTTCTAACAATCGCAGAAATAACTGTCACTACTGCTGACAGTGACTCAGACCCTCTCATCAACTGTTGCTGTTTGTTTGACCAGTGTCAGACAAGTGTAGCTGTTTCGCTGATTACCACCCGTAGAAAGCAAATCTCTACCACTCTGATACTGCCAATTGTCTGGATCCACTGATTTCATTAGTATCTGACTAGGCACTGTACACAAAACAGCCCCTTATCCTTATCTGCCAACCTGTTTTGCTGATCACCACCCACGGAATGCAAATCTCTAGCAATCTGAAACTGCCAATTGTCTGGACTCCCCGATTTAATTAGCTTCTGACTAGGCACAGCACACAAAATAGCCCGTTATCCTTATCTGCCAACCTTTTTTGTTGACCCGCAAAATACAGTACTCTAAAAATACTAACCCATTTGTCATGAACTCCAAGTTTCTGGGCAATCTATTGAATCAATGTACACACTTCACTAGTTGTCCTTCACCTGATATTTTTCTGTGGTCAGAGGAATTCAGGGAAGAGACAGATGTGTAAACATGCCTGCTGGACTAGAGAAAAAAGATTGATTTGTGCTAATACTGCTTTGGGAAAGATACACAGGTCTGCCAGTGCTCCGCAGAAGGTGATGTAGGGTGATTTGAAGGGGATATATACTCGGAACCAGAAATGGGGAGAGGTGAACTGTGGTATAGTGTCTGATCCAGCACTGGGGAGAGATGAATCAGGAGGAAAGAGTTATGTATACACACGCGTGCCTACAGGAAGAGTGTAAATGTCTGACAGGGCCAATGGTTACTATGTGTACAATCATGGTGGTTTTATAGCGTTGGAGACAGCAATGCCAATTCACTGTTTTCCTACACTTCAGACTGACAGGAGCACTCTAAAATAAATGGACATCCTCTGTGCTTTTTTAACCTTCACTCTCACTGGGTGATGCACTGCGTAACATTCACAGAGAGCAATACTGTGAAACACATGATCCCACGAACAGACCCCCCCAAACCCAACCACGGACACAACATGCCATGGGAATGGTGAACATGGTCAAAGAGACATAATCAAAAGAGCCAGTGGGATGAAGGAATGGAGAAAAGGAATTACATAGTAGGGTGATGGGGGGGGAGACACAGTGGGCATCGAACACTGCACAGGTAATGCTCACTCGCTAATTGGTCTGTCTGATCCAGTAAGTGGTGGTATGGGGAGCGAGCTAGCAATTGCTGAATGTGATTTGTTGTCTGATCCCACCACTGGGACAGGTGAATGGAGAGAATAGAATTATGTGTAAACAGAGTACATTGGGGATAGAATCAGTAAAGGCTTGCACTTCTAAAATAGTGGTTATGTATAAGTATATAGGTGCACAACACACAATGTAAGTGAATGAATAAAACCTTTTTTTTTTCAAATTTACAAACACCGCATTGGGCTAGCATCAAAAAACAAGTGCCCCCCAAGTACAGGACACCTGACGGTGTTTTGTGCTGTAAGTGCTAATTTGGGCAGGAAATGCCATCAGGTGTTCTGTGGTTGTGGGACATTTGCTTTTTGATGGAAGCCTGCCGTGGTACTTGTAAGTTTGAAATAAAAAGTTTTTATTTGTTCACTCACATTTTGTAGTGTGCATCTATGTATTTGTATATGACCACTATTTTAGGAGTGCGAGCCTTTGCTGATTCTATGATTTCATGATTTTGTTTGGCTCATGCACCCTTCACCTGGAAGCTTCCCTTCATTTGTGTTTTACATTGGTGATAGCAGAATTGGTAGAATTTCATTATGTATGACTCCGGCATGCCAGATCCGAAGTTTCTTCTGCTTCTGACAGAAATGGGCACCCCAGACTGTCGGACATTGTCTGCCTTCACTCATACTACAAAATGCATTTCACAGTTTCACAGATCCTGTATACCCATCCACAAGTCCAAATCCACCACTCACCCCACCACCACCATGACCTGGGCAGTGCGATCATGGGCTGGCTAACTGACTGAGTACACCTCTACTAAGCTGATAATGTGTGCCCATTGGAAAAAAAAGATCACACAGTAGGGTGGTGTAGAGGTAAAGAGGTAGCCTCACTCGCTGCCCAGCTTAGGCTCACAAGGTGACTGGCATAAGTGTGATGGTGCATGGGAGGATCAAACATCAGACTGAAAATGTAGAGTATAGCATCCTAAGCAGCAATTGGGAGAATGCAATACACCCAAGAGCAGTAGGTTGCAATAGAGGTGTTTGGAGAGGAAAAAATGTAGAGATCTACTGCAGAGGGCTGCAAAAAATAAGGGAAAGAGAAAAGAATGTCAGACAGAGCTTAGGCTTATGATGTTTAGAAGAATGTTTCATAACCGTGACTAGAAGAGGGTGTGGGAAGGAGTGTTGTGCAGCCTGATGACTCGTTTCCACCTCCTCTACCTGATACTGGGGACTCAATACTACTCCTAATGCATCAGTATTTTTTTTTAACTCACAGATAACTGGATAATGCATTACATAAAAAAGACACAGAGCTATGGGGTGAGGTACTGTAATCAGCATAAACCACTCCTTCACCCCCACAAAGAAACTCACCGTGCAAACGGGTCAGCCATAGTTAGCAAGTAGTCCTCAAAGTAGTGGATGGGATGCTTGGATGTAGCATGGGGCTTACCTGGAAATGAGGTGAGGGGGTACACATCAGACACTGCACAGCTCAGGCAGAAAAGGATGGCAGGTATTGGTGTGCTGTTGGGGGGGTTGAACATCCCATACTAAAGGGGGAATAGGCAAATGGCCTATGGCGTACTATCTTCAGAGATAACAGGGTGTGTGTGTGTGTGTGTGTGTGTAAAATATTTAGCAACTGCTGGGTAACATCATTCATCATCATTCTTTATTTATAAAAAAGGCACCTTTCTAAAACCAAGGCACCTGTACAACAGCTAATTAAAACACATCAATAAATAGACAATACAAAAGGTTAAAACTAATAAATACAGATATGGGTGCTCTGCTTAAATGCAAGACAACTGACAGACCAGAAAATTCAATGTAAACTGAAACCTGAAACTAGCAAGTGTTGAACCTCATGTGACATTTTAATGATTTCATGATGCCTACCATGTTTTTCACTGCTATCTTAATTGCATTGTATTGCATTGTATTTGTATTGCTCTTTTTGTCCCTGACTTGGAACCTTTGAAAATGAATCTTTGACTCAAAGGTATTAATCCTAATTGAAATCAATAAAAATAAATAAAGACAACCACATTTTGTGAAATCAGATCCAGTTCTCTTTGTAACCTTTTGTTTCCTCTTTCCATATCATTTCATAATGTAGAGCAAGAATACAAAATATACAACTGCCAAGTTAAAACAACACATTGGACAAGTGCAATGATTACATGAAACACAAATTCACTACCTAACACAAGAACAGCAGCTCAATACCTATTGAGAGGAATTGAATGAAATATTTTACGAAAAAGACTAACTTCAGTCACATAACAGTGTTGTACAAAATATGCCATTAAAAGATGAACAGTCTCACTGATGTTTTGGGTACCAGACAAAAATGATCACAGCACTTTATGTGTGATCAGAGAATTCTCTTCTCATTACTGGTAAACTGGGACCCTTGCTAAGCTGGGGCACTTACAATTTTTGGGGTGCTCAGAAAACGTATTTCTGGACTGATTCAAAAACAAACAAACAAAAAAAAAACACACACCAGAATCTAGTTCAATGGGTCCTGTTTACCTAGGCTCAGGTGTTTGTTTTTTAAAAAATAATCATTTTGTGTATTTTCCAACTTTTTATTTAAAAAAATAAAACAAAATGGTGGCCTCTGCAACAGTTTATTTTTATTTTAATCTTTGGTAACCGGGTAAGGCCCACTAGGCACAAATGCCTGTTTCAGGGGTGACCTGGGTGCACTGGGAAGGTTAAGTGACTTGCTCAGAGTCACACAGTATGCAAGTGGAGATTGTGGGAATCAAACCCAGGTCTGCTGAATGTACCAAGCTCATTCACAGCTCATTACTCGAACCTCTAGTCTATACTGCCAATGAAAGTAAAACAGCTTGTGAAAGGTAAATGCATGTATCAGAGGGTTATCCTGAAACCCTACTTAGCATGCTCAGAAGCCAAATTTAAAAATGGCATAATTCTTGAATCAACTAATTTTTTTATGCAAAACCTTCAAAAGGTACACCACTGGCCCAAGCCCCATTGGCCCTAAAAGTTTTGGAACAAAATTCCATACCATGGAGGGTGTAGGTGAGAGCAAAAATATCTAGAAAAAAGCCAGAAGTGATGCTTTTATGTATGTGTGATGCATTCAGATCTTGGAATCCAGATAAGTGTTCATAACAAAACTTCCCACGTCTTGAAAACTTGTTACCCAGGCCATGCATGGTAAATTTTCTTGAACACTGCCAAGGTTATTAAGGTGCAAAGATTGGGGTGTAACACTGACACCACTCATCCCTAACTATACTTGTGCTATTGCGGAAGCATGATATCTATCTATCTATCTATCTATCTATCTATCTATCTATCTATCTATCTATCTATATCTCATACATATTCATTGCAAAAACTTTGTTAATACACCAGTTAGGATTAAACTGACAAAAGTAGGGAAATGTGGTGTTAGGGTTTCCAACCCTAGTACCTCACCTTACAAACAGCAACAGGAGAAACCATTATGGTTCTCCTCTCCTATAACTTCACAGATTTGGTGTGGAGTCTGCCTTGGGGTTGTCAACCCTAATGCTCACCCACATTCCATCATTAAAGAAGCTGAGACTTTTGGAATACATGAGAATGGGGCAGGTGTTAGGGTTGGCAATCCTGATGCACCACCACACCTGATTTGTGAAGATGCAGAAGAGGGAAAACTGTAATGGTTTCTCCTTTTCCTTCCTGCAGGGTGGGTGTGAGGTGTTAGGGTTGGAAACCCTAAAGCCACATTTCCCTACTTTTGTCAGTTTAACTGTAACTGGTGCATTAACAAACTTTTTTTGCAATGATTTGCATTACTTTTTGAGATAGTATAATGGAATGCTCATTTGCCTGTTGGAGCACAGGGCCCTCCGGGCTTTACACTCCCATCCCTCCATAAATGCATACATGTCATCATCATCATCATCATTCTTTATTTACGAAAAAGGTGCCTTTCTAAAACCAAGGCACCTGTACAACAGCTAATTAAAACACATCAATAAATAGACAATACAAAAGGTTAAAACTAATAAATACAGCAGCGCATTAAAAATCAGAATACGCTAGGCTAAAAAGATAAGTTTTCAGGGCAACTTTAAAACTTTGGATGGTCAGGCAATATCGCACCTGATGAGGTAGAGAATTCCACATGGTCGGGCCATAAAACTAAATGACCTTGCCCCAGATATCTGTAAATGGGCCCCAGGAATCTCTAGCAATCCCGCGTCAGTGGATCAGAGAGGTTGGAGGGAACAGTAGGGATGAAGGAGATCTTGTAGGTAACTAGGTCCTTGGTCGTGTAGGGCCTTATAGGTCAGCAAACTGACCTTGAAGGTGATTTGTCACTGTACTGGCAGCCAGTGCAGTCCACAGAGCACAGGCGTTATATGACTGGTCCTAGAAGTACCAGTCAAAGGCCTGGCTGCCACATTCTGCACCAGTTGCAGGCAGCAGTTATCAACCCCTGGCAGCCCAAGGTAAACTGCATTGCAGTGGTCAAGGCGGGAGGTAACGAAGGCGTGGACCAAAGTTGGAAGATTGTCGGGGGAACCAGGTACTTTACCCAGGCGATATTCCTCAGATGGTAAAAGGAGGTTTTGACAACTGCTGACACCTGTGATTTAAGGGTCAAGCAGTCATCAAACATAATGCCCAGGTTCCGCACCAGGTTTGAGGTAGTTAGCTGGACACCTCCAAGCCATAGACCCAAAGGTGATCCTGCCAACAAACCCACCTCCCGATGACCTGGTTCCACAACCAACACCTCAGTTTTCTCTGGGTTTAACCGCAGCCAGCTCACATTCATCCAATCCTGGATCTCAGCTAGACAGCTGTTAAAGACCGAAACAGCATAATCCTGGCCAGGCACAAAGGGCATGTACAGCTGGGTATCATCTGCATAGCAGTGAAAACTCAAGCTGTACCACCTAATAATCACTCCTAATGGCAGCATGTACACAGCAAACAACATGGGTGCCTAGATGGAGCCCTGTGGCACCCCGCAGGATAGGGAGAATGGAGTTGAGGAAAAAGTCCAGACTCCACCCTCTAAGTCCTACCCTAGAAGAATGATCAAAACCATCTGAGGACCATCCCAGAAAGTCCACAGATGAACCACAGGTGCTCCAACAGCACACCATGGTCTATGGTGTCAAATACCACAGAGAGATCTAGAAGAACCAAGACTGAATGGATCTTTCAATCTCTCGCTAGTAGTAGGTCATTTAGTACCCGGACAAGGGCTGTCTTGGTACTATGTCTCTTCCTAAATCCGGACTGGAGAGAATCATAGACATTGTGGCTGATCAAATGGTCATCCAGCTGTGACACAACCACCTTCTCAATAACCTTACCCACAAAGGGTAGGTTAGAGACATGTCTGTAGTTAGCCAGACAGTCCGGGACCAAGGAGGGCTTTTTAAGGAGGAGCCAAACCATGGCCTCCTTCAGGGTATCCAGAAAGATCCCCCTCTCCAAAGACATCCAGAGTATCTCAGCAAGGACTGGGCTGATTTTATCCACACAGCCTACTAAGAGGCGTGTGGGGCCTGGGTCCAGACTATAGTTGGTCTGATGCAACGACTGGATGAACATCACAATGTCATTGATTGTGGGCCGACTGAAGTCACACCACACAAACTGGGCATCCTACATCTCTTGCTGACTGCCGCAACTCCCATTAGATAGGGTCAGGCAAAACTTGGACCTGATTGTGGCAACCTTATCTGCAAAGAATTGAGCAATTACCTCACACCATTCTTGTGAAAAAGCATTTCCAGGCTGGAGACAGATTGGATTACACAATCTGTCCACAGTCCGCAAAAGCTGGGCTGGTCAATTCTGCACAGCAGCAATTTCCCTTTACAGGAATTTTGCCTTCTTATGGGTAATTGCTGATTGATAGACCACATGGTGGCCCATAAAACTAAGCCAGTCACACTCCAGGCCCGACTTCTGCCAGCACCTCTCTAGCCTTCATCCCACTCTCCTCAACTCCCTCAGGACCTCATCAAACCAAAGAGGCCCGGGGCAATGAGTGAGGGGACAAACACAAACAGGAGCAATGGAATCCAGGGCCCCATCACCGCCTTATTATAGGCAAGTACCAGGTCCCCTGGATCCATACATTTACTCAGTATACCTGATAGGTCCAGCACTGCCATCAGGCCATCAGGGGAAACACCCCTCAAAGGGTAGTACCGGAACATCTCTGAAGGGGCAGACCTACTAGGGGGGTCTGGAAACTGAACTCAATGGTGTGATGGTCAGACCACCCAACTGGTTCCACCATCAAGCTGGATATCTCCATCCCCAGGAGAAACACCAAGTCCAATGAATGACCACCAATATGGGTCGAGGAGGACATAACCTGTGTGAAGCCCAGTGAAATCATTAACTGGAGAAAGTCCTGACCAAACTGCGAGAGTTCATCATCAACCCAAGCATTGAAGTCCCCCAGGATCAGCCATCTGGGGGATCCCAATGTCAGGTCGACAATGAAGTCTGCGACTTCTCACAGGAAAATATTCCCATCTCCTGGTGGATGGTAGACGAGAAGGATCCTGCACCCCACACCCTCGCCCAGGATACATTCAAAGGAGTTGGAGGTCCCCACTGGTACCGCCATCAGGTCCAGTTCCGATCTAAAACAGATGGCAACATCCCTGCCCCTATGATCCATCCTTGGGCTGTGTGTCACCGAGTACCCAGCCAGAATTGCTGATGCCAGAATGGGACCAGCATTCTTATCCAGCCAGGTCTCGGTGATGCAAGCCAGGTCAGATGATCCAACCAGATCTGCTATTATAGTGGTCTTGTTCTTAATAGACCTGGCATTACACAACTCCGCCCGAGTAGGATGAGTAACCGAGGAAGACCGTGTTTCCTGCCTGCTACAATCAGAACCCTGTATGTTGTTGTAGAAGCTTACATTTGTACCAAAACAGCAATTTATTTCCTTTGTTGTATGTCTGTTAAACCTCAGAGTTATCCTATGTGAAATTTCATTTTTTATTTTTTATACATTTTTTATATTGTCCCTAAATCACGGGGGGAGGGGGACTGGGATATGTGTTATCCTTGTAGTACTCATTAAGAACTTTGTATTGGTACATAGACTGTCCTTTAAGTCAAAAATAATGGCCCTATGCACTAATGGGTGTAAGTTACATGCCAAAAGCACATAACCCACCTGCGCGGCTCCGCACTTGTGGACAAGTGTGCACTGATTGTTATTCATTAAAGGCCAGCACCTATCCATAGCTCTGCCTCCCAGTGTGCAGGTCCACACAGGGTGGCCTCAGGTGGAGTCGCAAACCCAGTCAGGCATCCAATCGGATGCCCGGCATGGGTCCCACAGTGGATCCCTTGTGTTACAACACAGGTTCAGGCGTATGAATGCTTACTGCAGGAACCTGGACCCACACAACATGGCCCCATCATCCAGTGAACCCCTGCACCAGCCTCTTAGCAAGGCACCCTCCTGGTGCACAGATGCCCCCTAGCAGTGTAACCCAACCACCATCCTGCAGGCTGCCCCCTAGCACAGCTGTGCTTAGACCCCGCTGTTACAGTCCCCTAAGACCCCAACCCTGTACCTGGCACCCCGAGCCCCACTGTTGGTCAGGCCCCCCCCACACACACACACACATGTGCCCCATCCCCCTGGTAATGCACAATCCCCATCCACCCACCCACCCACAGGTGCCCCATTCCTGTGGTTGTCAACATCCCCCTGCCCCTGCACACACAGGTGACCTGTCATCCAAGTCCGCTGTCTGACCCAGTACCCCCACCCCACTGGTGCTCAGTGGCCCTCCCCTGCACTGACAACAGCACTCCCCAGTCCCCATACCTGCATGTGTTCTCCCCCAGACAACCAGCGGCACAGCCCTCCTCGCACCTCCTTGACTGCCGAAAGTCCAAAAGATGCTGGGATTGGAAACAAGATGGCGGCCATGTGGAAAATTATTTTTTTCTCTCATAAAAACGATTGGCCCCACACAGAAAAGGTTCCTTATTTGTATGGCCAAATTCTTTTTTTTTTTTGTTCCAAACATCTATCCTAAAGTGCCTACTGAGCATGCTCAGAACAGAAATTTCATATTCTTATAACACTGGAACAGATTATTATGTTTTTACCAATCAGCAAAAAGAACAACTGTAGGCCATGCCCTTTCTACCCTGAAATTTCAGAATGAAATTCCAAACCATCTGGGTGCTAGGGCCTGACAAAAAAATAGCAAAAAAATCCTGATTTTTACACATTTTGCAGTCTGGATCTCAGAATCTGCACATCCGATTGTAAGAAGGTTTGGCATATCAAGAGACCTTGGATTTCCAACAGCACATGCAGAATTTTTTGTAAATCCACTGAATGGTTTCGAAGTTATTAAAGTGCAAAAAGTGGGGTTTAACATTAAACACCCTACTCAACCCTAACTTTGGTGGTACGACCGTGACACTATAATATATGGGATATGCCATGGCCCTAGCAGAAATAACTGTGATATTTTTTGTGTGCAATTTGACCTTATGACATCATGAGTGGCACAGTCATGATGAGTAATTTCAAAGGTCAATTTTGCATGAGAGAAAAATAGCACAGATATTTCTGATTAAGGCCTTGGCATATTTAATTTATGTCATACCTGCCCAAATTAAGTGTCTGTCTTCTTTTTTAAAGAAGTTTTCTTCCTGTTTGTGCTATTTTTAGATGACTCAGTGGTGTTTCAGAATGGCAGCCGTTTTTGCGTTCACTTGTGCAAGGAATGTCTTGTGCTAGTAGCACATTTCAGAGGTGTGTCTGTGTTGGCGAATTCAGGGTATGCTATAGTAGGTGCGTCTGTCATTCCCAAATAAGCCAGCATGCTAGCGCTGACACCAGCATTATGTAAAGTGAACGCAACTTCTAGAAAAGTGCCGCTGCAGTGGGGGAGACAAGCTCATCGTGGCGGCACCCGATGCTACGCCTCTAGCGTGCCTTTCCTGGTGAAGCCTTTAAATAAACATGGCGGCGGCTGCCTCCATCTGCCACACACAATCCCCAGAAAGCTGACTTCAGGAGTGCCCAATTCCTCTGTTGGCATGTTCAATACCCCTCCAAGCTTGTGTGGCACACTGGGAGCCCAACCCAGTGTGCCTCCCTGTGTTTGGAATCTGATCACCGTCGGCATGTTCCTGCACCTGCCCCACCCTCATTGTGTGCCACAATGGGAGCCCACCCCACTGTGGCCAACATCACCCCAAAGTCATGGGCCACACTGGGAGCCTACCCCGGTGTGTCCAACATTTTTCTTACACCTGTAAAGAAAGAAAACCGACTGCAGTGTTTGTTTTTTTTTATTACCCGAAACAAAGAAAACGGTCCCTCGCTGTCAGGTCCCCACCCCAACCCGCACCCACCCTCTGCACACCCAACCTCCTCACAGCCCCCTCACCCCATATTCACCTCCGGAGGTCGGCGCTGTGATCTTCAGTGGAGCGGGAACATGTCTGCACTCTTTAAAACTGACCGCGAATTGAAGAAATGCTGGTAAGCTGTATAATGGCATAAATGGGGGGGGTCAACTTAGGTGGATATCTCAGTCATTGTTTTGAATTTTGCCTCCAAATTTTCAACATGGGGTGCATGGGACCCTACCTCACGAACACATGTACAGTCATCTCGTTACTTGGTCTCGAAAGGTCATTTAGTGGTCACTGCGTGGAATCACCTTTTGGACCAATTAACGAAACAACAGTGCTTCTGTTCATGAGGTGGGGTCCCAAAAGACTATCTTAAAATTTGGTAGAAAAATAAAAATTAACTGTGTATGAGCGTTCAATGCATGCTCAGACTTCAACACTTTTAATATTTTCACTCCAGATTTTCAACATTGCCATTTTTTCACACCTCCTTATGAACAGTACAGCTCTCATTTTTCACATTCTGCCCGAAATGTGTTTTTGTGCAAGTGGTGCACAATGGCGCAGTTGCTGTGCAAAATTAAAGTTCAGGACACATTAACAAAATCATAGTGACACTGTTCATGAGCGGAGTTCCAAAAATGCCTATGTTGAAAATTTAGTTAAAAGATTTCCACAAATCATTGCGTTACGGGTGTGCATTGAGAAGTTTCTATGCACACCCATGATTTCACCAATTTTTCATATTTTCACTCCAGATTTTCAACATTGCCACTTTTGTACACCTTCTTAAGAACAGTGCAGCTGTTATTTTTCACATCCTGCCCGAAATGTGTTTTTGCACACGTGGTGCCCAATGGCCCAGTCGCTGTGGGAAATCAATGTTCGGGACAGATTAACAAAATCACAGTGACAATGTTCATGACCTGAGTTCCCAAAATGCCTATGTTGAAAATTTGGTTAAAAACATCCCCAAAATAATTGCATTACGGGTGTGAGTTGCACAGTTTCTATGCACACTCGTGACTTCACCATTTTTTCATATTTTCACTCCAGATTTTCAACAATGTCATTTTTTACACCTCCTCATGAACCAAGCAGCTGTCATTTTTCACATCCTGCCCAAAATGTGTTTTCGCTCCTGTGGTGCCAAATGGCACAGTCGCTGTGCAAAATCACTTTTTGGCTAACAAACTCATAGTGCCACTGTTCATGAGGTGGGGTCAGAAATGGCCCATGTTGAAAATTTGGAGTGAAAATACCAACAAACGCCCAGGGTGTTAGGGTTTCCAACCGTAATGACCCACCCTGTAGAGACTGACAGGCATCAGTGGTGTGACTTGGCATTGTCGGCTATAATGCTCACGCCATTCCACCTCCACCCTGTAGCCAGTGACAGGCATCGAGGTGTGCCTTGCTCTCATTGTCCCCAAAGTTCACCCCATTCTCCTATACTGCACCCATCTCAGTGTATTTCCTTATGGAACAGGGTGAGTATAAGGCCCAAAGACCCCAAGGCACACTGCGGCACTTGTCCATGTCTGCAGGGTAGGGTGAGCTGAAATGGTATGAGCGTTATGGCTGACAACCCAAAGGCACCCCCCCCAAATGCCTGTCACTCTCTGCAGAGTGGGGCTGGGGTCAGCGTCAGTTCACTACTTCACTGCCAATCCTATTGTGCATCTCTCTAACTCCTGCACTACCAGTGCCAATACCAGCAAGCCAACATTCAGCATTAACAAAGGCTTGTTTGCTGGGAGAGACAGAGGGGGAGAAGAGGGAGAGAAGAGGAGAGAGAGAGACAGAGGGGGAGAAGAGAGAGAGGTGGAGGTGGTTAAGAGAGAGAAAGACAGAGGGGGGAGAAAGACAGAGAGGCAGAGGGGGAGAAAGACAGAGAGAGGCAGAGGGAGAGAAAGAGAGAGAAGGGGGTAGAGAGAGAGAGAGAGAGAGAGAGAGAGAGAGAGACAGTGGGAGGGGGAGAGAGAGAGAGACAGAGAGAGAGAGGGGAAAGAGGGACCATAACTCTCAGCTTTCCCTGATTTTGCCTCAAAATGTTCCTGTCCCTCCTAAAATTTGTGTTTCTGTGACTGAACAGTGGGTATACTGTATGCTCACAATACTGTCAAACAGAGTTACAGACTTGCTCTTCTGCAAAGTATTTTACACCAATACTCTTACTCTGCCTGCTTCAGGGGATAGAACCAATTGTTAAACCATGTCCCTGATTTTACTTCTTTGTCACTGATTCTTTTTGAGCCATGTCCAAGTGTCAAACACCATTGCAAATACCAGCAAGCGAACGTTCGGCAATTCTTGTTTGAATTGGCACACGACACTTCATATGCATCAGTGCATCACTATGTTGTTGCACTCGTTCATGAATTAGATGTGTCTGTTCATTCAGGAATTGCCTAATGTGGTGCTGGGGAGATGCTTACTTGGTCAAGGCTGAAGATCTACTGTGTACCAGGGAAAGGTGAGTGTGAGACCTAGTCATGAAGGAGTGAGGGTACAATCGGGAAAATGGACACACTACGAAGTAAGGGTTGTGCGCTGCAATAAAAAAAACAGACTGTGTATACTCGACTGTTACCAAAGGTGCCACCACACTAGTGCACAAGACAAACATCTGAGCCAACAAAAATAACAACGTGGTGTACACACCATGCTGGAAGAATTTTAATTAATTTTTAATGCAGTATATCTTACCAGTGTGTGGTAGAGAGATCCTGCCTTTCTTGAGGACCAACCTTTTCTTAAATCTGTTGTAACCATTCTTCTGTTTCTTAGCCTAATCTATCCTTTACAATTTCTAGTCGATAAGGTTGGCCACCTATGGGCCCCCCCTCACCTTTCTTGACTATGCTATAGTGTCCTCCTTAATTTTCCTTTTCCCTCTCAGGTCCTCGTACAGGGATGTTATTGTGGAGACCTCCGAGCTGTTGTAAAACAACAGGCTGTGTTCCTCATTGTTGGATTTAGTATGCAATAGCACTATGTCATAAAATACCTTGAAGCATAAACCTTATGTTTATGAAACCTGTAAATGTTGAAAATACCATGGCACTAGGTATTTTTGATAAAGGTAAAGTACTAGGTGACTATATTATAGAAATTAAGTTGGTTGGGTTGTTAAATGCATGTAAATTGGTACCATGCATTCCTGCTATAAACTGAGCCAATCTGAAATTTCATGGTTATTTACATATATCCCATGATGCTTTGCATTATGGAAGTATGTGTGATGCTGTGTTTCTTTGAAACTTGGCTTATTGCCAATGCCCTTTGGGGTAACCCTTGTTTCAGTGCTTCTGCACTGAGGTTCTTTGTCTGTAGCTTTTTTTTTTTTTTTTTTTTTTGAGCCCCCACCATCCAAGCAAGCAAGGTAACCATAGGGATGAAGAGTTTCACTAAAAAGTGTATATCAGTAGATCAGTGAGTCAGTAGGTGCTGACAAGTGCAGAGGAAGAACATGCATAGTCTGTTGCTGCAAACTGATGTATTGAAGAAGGAATATGCCATTGTTGAAGGTTATCTCTGTATTTTGAATAAACATCACATAGAGATTGAGTGTTGAAACTGAAGTTCGGTGTCTGGTCCATCTGTTATTCCACAACCCCTCCACTCAATGCAATCACCCCTATGTAGTGCCTTTATAGACTTCATCAGGGGGAGGTGTTTGACAAGACATCAGGGGCTCAATATGCAAAACTTTGCCTGCTGCAAATCTCAGTTTGCCCATGCAAACCGGGCGTAGCATGGCTTTCCCATATTCAAAAGCTCAGTTATCTCAGGCAAATTGGGTTTGTTCCCAGGCAATATTCAGAGGGGGATGTAATGTAAATGAAGGGGTGGGGACCTGAATATTGGCACAGTCCAATATTCAGAGTATGTGCGCCACGTGAGGCCATTTTGCTCGGTTCTCTTGTGTAGTGCCCATACCTCTGATTGAAACCTCAGCTTACTCCTGCACAACCCTAGCAGTTGGCAGAGGAAGAGTCAAGAGCCAGTCACATTACGACTGTGCTCCAAGAACTGTACTGGCTGCCAGTGCAGTAGAGAATCACCTTCAAGGTGCATTGCTGTCCTATAAGGCCCTACATGAACAGGGACCGTGCTATTTGCAAGATCTCCTATTTCCCTACTGCCCCCGCTACCCACTCCGTTCCACTGATGAGAGATTGCTGGAGGTTCCCAGGGTCTGTTTGAAGACCTCTGGAGCCAGGGAATTTGCATTAGTGGTTCCGAGCCTGTGGAATTCTCTACCTTGTCGGGTGAGAGAGTGCTTGTCCTCCAAGTCTTTTAAGTCTTCATTGAAGACATGTTTATTCAAGATGGCTTATCCTGATATGTCTTGAATTTTATTATTAGTGTAATGAAATCATGATTTGATCTGGGATTTTAATTTGAATCTGTTTTTAGAAATTGTTTGTACAGGTGCTTTGGTTTTGAAAAGCGCCTTTTATAAATAAAGCTGACTTTGACTTTGGCAGTGCGGCACCCTCCTCTGACACCCACCACAGTAGTCTCTGGTGTCTAGTAGCACCCCCACTGATCATCATCCTACAGTTATAAATTTATGTTTCCTTGATACTAAGGGTCCTTCCCCAGTCGACTGCCATCCTGAAGTTATAAATTAAAGCTTCCCTGGTTCTAGTGGTCTCCCTCCCCCCCGTTGATCACTTGCCTGAAGTAAAATATACACTTTCCCTGGGGTCTAGTGGTCTCCCCTTGCTGATTGCCAGCCCAGAGTAAAATACATGCTTTTCCTGGTGTCTAGTGGTCCCCACTTCACTGATCACTGGCCAGAAGTAAAATAGACACTCTTCCTGGTGTCTAGTGGTCATCCCCTCACTGATCGCTGGCCCAAAGTAAAATAGACACTCTACCTTTTGCCTAGTGGTCCCTCCTCCCACCGACAGCCATGCCTAATGTAGATATATGTATTCCTTGGTGTCCAGCAGTCCTGCCTCCCACCCACAACCAAGCCCAATGTTGAAGTAACTATTCCTTGGAGTGCAGTGATCCTGACTCCCCATCCTGATCCCCTGTAGAAGGTAGTGACAGCATTTCCTGGTGTCTAGCAGACCCCCCTCCCTATCTCTGACCCCCTGTAAATGATGGTAAATCTGTTTCCTGGTGTCTAGTGTACCCCTCACCCCAGCAGGTAGTGCTTCAGCACTCCACCCTACTCCCCCTGACCCTGAGCTGGCAACTGGCACAGCCCTCCACTCTCCACCACAGCTAGCCAGTGACTGAGCTGTTAATGATCTTGTACTTATACAAGTATGTGCTCACTGACTGCTCAGTTGGCAGCCAGATGTGGTGGAGAGTGGAGGGTTGAGCCGGTCGCTGGCTCAAGGTTGTGGTGGGGGGAGGGAGCGGGGTGGTGAGGCACTATCTGCCGGGTTGGGGGGAGTCCCCTAGACACCAGGGAATGGATTTACCATCATTTACTGGGACCAGGCTAGTAGGGGGCAGCACTGTGCTAAACCGCTGGGCTACCCATGCAAATGAGCTCATAATGGGCATGCAAATGACCTCTTAGTGCCTTGCATGCCCGATGAGCTCATTTGCATGCATTTATCTGAATACTGGAAATTTAGCACGGGTGCAATCCATTGTGATGCCCTAATTCAGGAACCATGTCTGCCTAGCTCTAAGTGGCTTAGTGCTGGGCAGCAAATGGCCCTATATTCAATCGAATAGCACTGGTATGCTTTCTGCTCAATATAGCATTTTTGGGCACCTGGGAAAGAACAAGGTGCAGCTCAAAATGGTTGTGCATCATTTGCATGCCAATTGCACCAATGCGCAATATTAAAAGGTGCAGATAGCGTGGGCAAAAATGGATTTAGAGCACTCAATACAATAATGTATGCACTGGGCAAAGGGAGGGGCGTGGACATGAATACATGCACAATGCCATATTCAGCATGTTAGCACTGTGCAAAGTGAGACTGCATGCAGGGGTGTAGCCAGGGATTTCAGATCTGCACACCAAGTGAACTCACTGCTAGCCTCCCTTTGTTAGGGTGAGCTACCCCTCCCAGGGGTGTAGGCAGACAATATACAAATGTACACCAGGACCGTGTTTGTTGCCTCACTTGGCACAATAAATACAACTTTTGTATCTCATGACAATGGTTGTTGCCATGCATTGTTCCCTAAGACACCCACATACCAGCCCAGAGCCTGTAAAGTTGTATTGTCTTTGGGATGCTAAGAGAGTATTAGTAACTAGTCCTTCTAGTTTCGACTCCTATGAATACAATTACAGAAAGATTCAGCATTTTCTTAGTTTTCATGGAAAAAGGAAGCAGTTTAGAGCCTATTTGCTAGCCCCCTCAAATAAAATTGTACACCATGCAGTGCTTGGAGTATGCTTGCCTACACCCATGATTGCATGACCCCAATACGCTTCGCAAATATCGCCTATAAAAGGGCTGACTTAACTCCGGGCAAAGACTTGAGGCAGGCAGAGGCACTGCAGCTGGAGACACGAAATGACTGAATATGCAGCACACATGCAGTTCCTCCTGGAAGAGGTCCTTCAAGAAGAAGAGAGGTCACATGCCAAGTCCAGCCCCGCCAAAGGCTGTGGAAGCAATATGCTGCACACAGATGGTATCAGCCATGAGTCTCCTTCAAGACCCTCACTGATGACCAGTTTGTTGGCCGGTACCATCTCAATAGGGCTATGCTAAGGCAGCTGTGTGATCTCCTACATGAGCAGCTGCACAGTGACACCCAGTGCAGCCATGCCTTGACAGTAGAGAAGAAGATGACAGCTGCAATGTTCTTCCTAGCCACTGGGTCATTACAGGCACTGGTGGGGGATACCATTGGTGTGTCACAGTGCATTACCTTGTGCCTGCCTGCCCAATTCTTAGATGACCTGCTGCCGCATACTGGTGAGTTCATCATGTTCCCCTGCACAGCAGCAAAGTGCACAGAGACAATGCAGCAGTTCTATCGGGGTTGCGCACCTACCTGCAGTACCCAGTGCCATTCACTGCACCCATGTTGCCATCCATGCACTCAATGGTGATGTGGTGGATGCCTATCTCAATAGGAAGGGCTACTACTGCATCAGTTGCCAGGTGGTGAGTGATGCAACAGGGCACATGACCAATGTCCTGGCACAGTACCCTGGCACTGCCCATGAAGCCTTCATATGGCACAACTCCTCACTCTGCCAAATCTTTGAAGGTGTCCACATACCCAGTGGGTACCTTGTCAGTGAGTACATGCAGCACCCCCCACACAAACCCACCATAAGAGGCACACCACGGTACCACAGCACATACATGCCTCACTGAGGGAAGAGTAGGAAGGGAAGGGAGGACAGGTGCACAGGGCACAACACGGCTCATGGGCCATTGACGGTATATAGGCAACTACAATGTGAACAAGTGCTAACAGATAAGAGTTACCTTACAGGGGACAATGCTCTTTGTGTCCCTGGCTCCTCACACCTGTCCTCCTCAGAACAAATGCAATACTGCACACACCACGACACTCAACATCATTGAGCGAGTCTTCGGCATACTTAAAATGTGGTTCTGGTGCCTGGACCATTCCTACAATATATCCCTCACAAGGTCTGTGGCATTTTCCTAGTCTGTTGATGTATACTACACAACATGGCACTCACCCATGGAATAGGCCTGCAAGCAAAAGAGGAACAGAGTGACAGCGACATGGAGTCAGAGATGCTGGAGCAGCATGGCAGGTGTAACCCCGTACGGCCAGAAGGGCACAGGACTACAGAGGAAACATAATAAGAAGCCTCAGACGGAGGTGGGTGGAAAGAACAAAATACACTGTTGAATGTGCAAAAGTTTTAATGCAAAAAACACAGCACACAGTGGCAGTGAACAAACAGTGCACAACCTAAAGGGGGTGCTGAACAGGGTGGCCAGTGGTAGGGGTGGTGAGGAAGCACAGTACAACAAAACAGTGTTGGGGAACAATGTCTGTGGGGTGCTGGGGATGTGTGGTATATGCAGAGGGTTGAGAGCCATCCCACTCACATCCACCTGCAGCACCACATGTATGTACCAGCAGCTGCTGCAGACCCCGTTTGTGGATGTCATGGCCTGCGAGAAGGGGAAGGCAACACTTGGGGAGAAGGAGTCACCCTGGCCCATGCACAGCCATGCTGGATGCTGGAGACAGGGATGTGGATATTGCACCTCACCGTGCGTGGAGTGGCACTGGTCCTGGGGGGTCACAGGAATTCCACTAGATCCTGACCAGCCACTGCATGGCATTGTTGTTTGCCATGGTGTCCCCAAGGAACCAGGGTAGTGCACACTGGAAGGAGTGGGTCTCTGACCTGGCAGCATATTGCCACACGCCACTGCTGTGAGCTCCCGTACTGCCCCATGAAGTCACCAATGATGGTGTGTAGGATGTCAATGTGGTAAGCCTCACAGACCGCTGTCCGCTGCTCAGCCCTCTGCAGGTCAGCATGCAGGAGGTCACAGAGGCTGATCACATCCTCATGTATGTGCACCTGAAGAGGGAAATCTCACAGTGCATGGCAGTCTGGGACTTGACTGTTGACTGCAGCAGCTGCAGTCAAAGCCTGCCTCCAGGGGACACTGTCCTGCGAGACAGGACCTGGTGGTGCCTGCTGGCCCTGAGCAGACTGTGCTTGCATCATGCAAGGGGTGGGTAGGGGAGGTGGCAGGGACACAATGGCTGTGGGTGGCCACACAAGCTGGCTGTGGCATGGTGGGTGTGTTGCCAGGCTGCACTACCCCTTCTGGGTCACTGGGAGGGTGGCATGTGTAGTGGTGGTGGTGACAGGTCCATCTAATGGGGTATCACACATGGCAGTGCCATGGACATGGGTGTGGGGTGCACCCGTGGCATGGGGATTGTAACAACGCCAGCTGCTGTACATGTGGGGGGGAGCTTGACATCGATGACTGTTCCCCGAGCTGTGCGATTGGCAACATGTATGACATGGTGTGCAGATAGGAGTTATCATTGCTCTCTTTGGAGTCCTCCATGATGTAGTACATGGGGTGGTAGGGCTAGCTCAGTGTTACTTGCCGCACTTCACTGGATGACTCAGCAACCTCACCCCCCTCAGATATTATATCTTGCAGTGTGGAGAGAGGAGGACTGTCAATGTTGCACACAATATGCAGTACACAATGCATGTTGCTGGTGGTACATGCATGCATCAGCATATGGTGCCATGTGTTTTCCAGTGTCAGCATGCAACTGGTGTCAACAGATCTACTTATCCTGGCCCTCAGTGTTCAAACAGCTACCTGTGGAAGATTGATTGTGCAAGCATGACAGTGCTCCCTAACCATGTATCCCACACATTCCACACATGCACAGAGGCACACAAAGCACAGGCCACAACCCCACATGGAGACCCACACACCCAGCACAAGTGTACCTGTGCCCCAGCACCTGTGGTCAACAAATGACAAAACAGTACACACACACACCCTAAGTGCATGGGCACACTCCAGTGAGGGTATGTGCACAGTCACTACCAGTACAGGTAACAATGCAACACGTTGCAAACGGGGCCACAGTGTGTCATACAGCAGCACAACTCATTACAGAGCACACAGGGTGCTGACTGCACACAATATGTTTGCCACACCCAAGACTGTAGTGTGCTCCATCAATGGCTGAACCCACATGTACCCATGCACACAAGGAAGTGCACCAGCTGTGTACTTACATATCTAGCTGGATACCACCTGGGTCTCATATCTACCTCTAGGCACCCCTGTCACCTCCAGGATCTTCAGTGCCACCACCACCACCACCACCACCTCCTCTGCTGGGTCCATGTGCCACTGCTGAGGACTATGGTTCACCTCCTGTAGCATGCTGCTCCCGGTGCCGGGCAGACATGGTGTCCTTTGCTCACCGCTGTAGGTCCCAGAACTGCTTATGGACAGCCTCCACTGTCTGGCCCTGGCCACCAACAGTATTCATGGCCCCCATGATCTCTTTCCAGGCCTGCCTGACTGCAGAATCTGTGATCTGGCTTTTGGATATAACCACCTCCCTTTCCCTGTACACCTGGGACAATGCATGCAGCTCATCTTCTGAGAAGAGATGGGCATGCTGCCACTCACCATCACCCATGGGACCTGTTGGAGGCAGTAGAAAGACAGTGGTCAGTGGTGTGTGTGGGTGAGATGTGTGTGTAGGCATCCCCAATGTGCCCCACCAGTGTACAGTTGCCATGTATAGGGTACCAGAGTGGCACAGGGTGGCCTTTGTGCAATGCCAGCCTGTCACTCGCCCCCCCCAGGATCTGCATCTGATCAATGTCCTGCCACTCAACACTGCATGGGTGTAGTCAACTCAGACATCTAGACCACCTGCCTGCACCACCCAGACACGCATGGTCCCAGAGTACAACTACCACTGGTACACATGTGGGGACCAGAGATGTGAAATTCAGGGCTGTGGTGTAGCTGGCATGTGCATGTGTAGATCCCCCCCATCACACCCCTGGGTCAGGCACAACACTCAGTGGCACATGACAAGTAACACAGGGGTACTGTGTGGGACATACCAACACACCATGGCATACAAGAGTGCTGCACCTGGACAAACCATGTGATGGGCCCATCTGTATACTGCCCTATCGGCAGACACAGTCTGCTGGCTCGGTGTGACCCCACTCAGGAGACACATGGCACCAACTCACACGTCCATGCACAGCAGTGGTATGTGCAGAACCTGGCTGTCAAAACACATCCTTTGTGCCATGTCAAAGTGTCTGTGTTGCACAATGGCATGCAAGACACCTCTACTGGATCAATATGTCATATACAGAACAGCGCATGGAATACCGTGCAGAACATATAGCATGGTGTGGTAGTGCAACAGGGTACAAACCCCTGCAAGACACACATGTTGCATGTGGTTTTGTACCCTGTCGTGCATGGGTGGGGAGGAGGAGGAGTGACACGGAGGTCAAGACCTCTGTTGGGGAGGTGGTCTGTCAAGCTGCCCCTGTGGCTCAGTGGGATGAGCCACAACAGTACAGGGACGCTATGCATCTCTGGACCAGGGCTCAAATCCCGGTCCCTGACTTTTGCGAAACCACATTGTGTGATTTATTTTTTTCTCCCCCAGTGGTGTTTCTCCCTGTCCCTGTGTTGAACCTCCTACCTGAGTTCATTATAATAATGGGGGGAGGAGGTTCAGGGGGACACAGCCCCCCTGTAATGGGGAGTGTGGGGGGCAGAGCCTCCACAGAAAACAAATAAGCCACTAACTTCTTTAGCCAAAATGTGTTTAGGCAGTATGTCTTGAGTGGCAGCAATGTATCTGCTGTATTTACAGTGCGGTACATTGCTGCACTGTTATGTCATACAACATTATGACCCCATGCCCAAGACACCTTCCCAGGGCTGCGGAGACATAATTCTAGCTTGCCATGGTTGTGTTGGGTTCTCTGAGGCCTATTTCCATGTTTGTTTATCAGTGTTATGGCCGCAGTTCCAAAGTGCGGTGTATGGGTGCTACAGTCCAATTAAATACCCCAGGCACCATTATCCATGCAAATTTATGCAGAAAGGTCTTTAATGAGATGCTAATGGAGTCTTTTGCCCCCTGACTGTCCAAGGAGGCTATTTACATAGCCTGGCTGAATATTGCGCTTTTGCACAATGCACTATGGTAGTTAGCGCTTGCTCATCACGCAGCAGACCTTGTGATGATGTCTGCGCATGTGCCTATGATGTCATCAGCATCACTGCACATGCATAGCTCTGCACAGTGCTATCCATATGTGTGGCATTGTGCAGGTCATGTGCAGGTCACGCATGCGCAACATGCTGACGTCAGCAGACTGGCATGCCTGTTGTGCAGCACAAGAACACATTGTACTGTGCAATTGCTTTACATTGCATTGCATAAATTCCACTCCTTGCCTCACTACAGAAACATGTCTATTCTCTGTGGTACGCTAGCAGAGAGACAAGAACCATGGCAGCCAGATTATCCAGGGCACCTCAGCAGTGGGACCAGAGGTGGTCAGAAGTAGAACTCTGTAACTAGGTGGAGCTGGTGGTGGCCAGAGAGCATCTCCTTTTTGGGGACCAGGAGCCAGAGTTCCCCAGGGCTGAGATGTGGACTTCTGTAGGCCGCCACCTCACCAGACATGCAGGTGCCACCAGGACCAAGTAGCAACGCTGGCACCGGTATGATGACCTTGTGTGGTAGGACCAGGATCGGCTGTAGCGGTTTCGCAGAATGGTGCAGGATGGCACCATCCCAAGGCCTGGTACATTTTCTGCATGAGTGACATACAGGTTTCTGGGCATGGGTTAAGTGGAGTGCTGTTGATGGAGGTAGGTGTGGATGTGTCCCCATTGCACCGTCTGCAACATGTGATGGGACTGGCTTTGTCACACCAGTCGGGAATGCCACTCCTGCATGTGACCTACCAACATTTGCTATGTGGCAGCTGTGCTTGGCACACCAGTTGCAGCATACTGCCTGTCTGACACTGACATGTCACTGTCCCTCGCACAGTATGTACCAAGAGGTGCGCTACATGTGTCTGATGTCCTACTACCCATGCACATGACTACAAACAGTGTGGGGGGGGGTGACATTCAGCTTCCATGTAGACCACCATGCACTGCAGATGCTGTCAGGGGCATACATCACCCAAGAAGGTTGTACCATATGGCTCCACAGATGCGTGGCCATTCCAGCAATCATGCCATTGCATACCACCATGTCATGCTCTGTTAAGTGTCTCAAGTCTTGTGTGTCATGCCATATGCCTAGGGCCACCCACCAAGGCTTGCCCCTGTGGTCCTGTGGGTGTGCTGTGACATACCTACACCTGTCTCACACTGCAGGAATGGCTGTGCAGGTGTCTCTTTGCTGGCTGTCTGCTTGCCCGCTCCATATACGAGGTGCCACTGCCACAGCACCACCCTCAGAGGTGGGGGAGGTTAGTGATCACTGTGTGTCTGTGGTGCCACCTTTCTCTTTTACTCCATCACGCATTGGGTGATCATCTCAGCCCAACACATCCCACAGACAGCAAGGATGTGTGTGGGCTGCTATGTCCACTCACTGTCACCATACCCAGCAGGGCAGTGGCTCATGTTTGCCATGTGCATTGCTAGATGGACAATACATTGGGTGACAGCACAAGGGCAGCCATACATAGGGATGGCACCACACTGAGGCCCGTGCAGCTACTCTGGTACTATGCTACTAAAAGGCTGCTTGCCTGTGCACAGTATGCTTAGCTGCTTTATACCTCCCAGTTGCCATGGTCTGTGAGTGGGTTGCATTGGGGCAATATGTTGTGCAGGTACACATTGACATTACCTTTTCTTTCACTTTGCAGAATGATGGAACAGAAGACACAGCAGCACCTGCCAGCAATGCCAAGCCCAGAACAGCAGGCAGGACCATCTGAAGGGTCGTGATGGGGCCCAGGCAGGCCCAGCCCAGGAACCACAGCCACATAAGTATGCTTTTGTTTTGCATCAACCCATTCCCTTCCTGGAGGCACATACCACAGTGTTCCTGTTCTGCTTGCCATGTCCACTGCATGTGCCACAATGCTGCATTGCTGCACAACATATCTGACACAGGGCTCTGCTCCTGGCTGGTGTGGCCCTACCAGGGCCACAGCACAACTGCTGACACCTTACATCTTGCCTGTTACAAACTGCCACCATGTTTGCAGTACCAGCACTGGTGTTCCATGTCACATGGCACTCCTAGCAGAAGGGGTGTGTGTTGTGCTGCTCAAGCACCTTGTGGTGGCCTGTAGTGTTCACCACTACAGTGCCACAGCTGTGGCCTCAGCACACCCAGTGTGTCCCACATAATATGGCCATCTGGATCCCCTGCCAGAGCCATGCAACCAGTAGGCTGCATTGCCTCGATGGACCACATGTTCCCTGTCCTGAACACAGCACCAGGCCATGCCTGATGTAGCACAGGGGTGTGCCAATACCTGTACCCTGGAGGATGACCTACTGCAGAGTTCTGGTTGGCTGTGCCAAAGCCAGTGTTTTAGCCTCACACCCCTAGGGTCCTGGGTGTTGGGCTGTCATCCCTGATGCAGGGGCACACATTGCAGTATGCCCTGTGTATCCTTGTGCTGTGCTTGCTGGCCTCACCAGGGTGGTGTACTACCAGGTACAGGGGACCGCCAATGTCTCCACCTGTGCATCTCTGCATATATCCCTTGCCCCATCGGTATGCAGTGCAAGTTGCACAGCTGGTGGTAGAGCTCCATGGCCAACACAGCAGAAAACACCACTCCCCATGTACACATGTGTCTCATACTATGCTGGTTTATAGCTGCTTGTGTAATGCTTTCTGTCATTGCAGCTTATCAATTGCTTCAGTGCTCCCAACAACCACCACCCTTTCTTGGGGTACCATGCTCCTAGGGCATGGTAGCCTGCCCTGTGGGGCCAGTGGCAGATGTCCCTGAACCATGGAACAACTACAGCAGCAAGCTGGGACTGCCATCTCATGATGCCAGCTGCATATAGTGCAATTCCAGTCAGTCAGCCCTACTGGTGCACTGCAGTACCGTGTCATGGAACACACATCCTCAGCCATGCACAACCCAGGCCACCCGAGGACCCCCTGGTGCTGACCACACCATCTTGTTCTCATATGCTTTGTTAGGCTGGGTGTACCTGTTTACCATGTGATGCAGCATCACAGTGTAGCATTGCTTGCTTGGCAGGCATGGTACACATACCCTGCACCTACACCGCTATCCACAGCCACAGGGTCTTGTTGGCCATGTCAGCTGGCTATCCTACTGACACATTCTGGTAACTGGTGTCTACTGACAGTCGATGGATGTGTCCAACAAGGGTGCCTGCTACATGGCACAATGGTATTGCCTGCAGAACACACTGTTGTGGACATACTAGCATATGTGTGGCTATATACCACTGTGGGCTGGGGGCGTGTACTGCCCCCAGGTCTGTGATGTGCTACCATACCAGCATCTACATGTGGTGGGTGTGGGAACTCCCCTCACTACTACACAGGCCTCCTGGACTCAGTGCAATATGCCATCATAGTATACCACTGTAGTTTTGCTTTACCACTCTGGCCACCAACATGTCTCACTCCGCTGCCCAGCCCATTCTCCCTGGGTGACATCCAGGGCTGTTGCTCCATGTATGGGGACATCATCCTGGGCTTTGACCCTTGTGTTGCATTGTGGTGCATGTGTGCCAGCTGTCCCTCTCCGACCGAGTGGGTGGCAGTTGTGTCTATGGTCTTTAGGCTGGCCATGCCACCTGTATCCCATGCATGCCACGGTAGTGGCCACATTGTGGGGGGGCTGGCTATGTGTGCTGCTTCATCCTACATGGTCTACAGTATCTGCTCACCTCACTTATGGCATCATCTCTCTATCCACAAAGGTGCACATCAGACACCTGCCTCAGCCTGGCAGCCAATAGTTTTGGAAAACCAGGATAATTTTCTACAGAGGCTGGTCAGGTAGCAGTAGGCCATGCTTGAGAGGCTGCAATCACTGGATGCAACATCACGCATAGCCGATGTCCTGGACTGCATCACCACACATCTGACACAGCCACCACCTCTGACCACACCCTAATGCACCCCATTTCTCATGTTCAGACTGTTTCATCTCCCTTCCCCTCTTTTTTTCTCTGTGGCCCTCCCCTTTCCTTGATCCTTGTTCCCAACTGTGTACATAGTTGCTTCTTTTTTCCTGACTGCTGTTTTCTTCTGTTTGTATATTTGATATTTTTGACTTTTGCAGTTCTATATAGTAATGTTTTTTTGTTCATGTTACCCTTGTGTACTGCATCTTTCCTTGGGCAGTGTAGTCTTGTGCTTTTGTATTGCTGGGGTGCCCTTAGTGCCCATTTCCCCCCTTGGAGGGTGGGTCCCTGCCTGTCTTGCAGAACAGGGTCTCCCCTGGTAGTCTGGCAGGTGTCTGCAGCTGCATTGTCAGTGGACCAGTTCCTGTCATTCAGGCTACTGCCCTCTTGCGTTGCTTGCCAGGGTGGCCACTGTCTGTGTTCTGTCTATTGCTGTGTCCATGTGGGCATCACTGTTTTCTATCCCCTGTATCCCCATGCAGTCAGCCATTTAGTGTGCTATCACCTCCCCAATGTCAGGGTTCCCTGTGTCCTACCCCTGTGCACTGGCTGCTGTGGCAGTCTACACCTCCACTTTGCTCTGTCCAGTGCTACATTCATTGCTGGGCAATCTTTGCATTGCACTCTGGGCTGTGCTTTGCATGCTTGCATTTGCACCTTATATTCAGAGGTGTTTGCATGGGAGGGTGTGCCTTTGAATTTTACGTGCACTGGGCCACGGGCTATCGCAATCGACTGGGCAGTGCAAACTTTGCCCATGGGCAATTCTTTGAATATTGGGCCAATTGTGCATAAATACATAGAAATGTACATATTAAATCTACATTCTTTCATGTAACAAGGTGAAATTTATTGTGTTCAGTGTAAACACCATTTAAATATTAATGAGTCTTCATTAATTATGCATGATGTCATGCAGAAAAAAAGAGAATACATCTTACAAAAATATCATAAGGGTAAAAACTGATAAAGAGGCTTTTTCCTGCTAATGTAATTTCAACCCTACTAAACCGCCCATCCGAACCAAAAATTATTGAAACTATTAGACATTTGGAGCCAACAAATATAAAATCTTCCATCCATTGCAGACAACACCATAACTGCCCTACAAATGCTTTTACATTTTGGGCATTGGAAAATATTCCAGAATATATTCCAGAACCCATGAGGGAAGGAAATATGTTTAAGGTTTTGCTAGAAAAGGAAACAGAGTGGATTACAGATTGAATTCTTTGCAGCCACGAGGGTTAAATTCTGAATTAGATTTTAGACCATTCTTATGAATATGACTGTCTAGAATGGAGTTTGATTTTCCTTAGCTCACTGCTTTGCTTATGGTGGATGGAAGATTATATATTTGTCAGCTCCAAATGTTGTAACAGTTTCAATAATTTTTCCTTTGAATTGCGGGGATTTAATAGGGTTGATAATTAATGAAAAAGACCGGTTATAAACAGTATGAGCGGATATTCAAATACTTGTAAAGCAGAGCACAGGTATTTGCACAGTGCTTTGTACTTGACCAGGTGTCTGAAAATGCTATATTCAGTCAAATTGTGCACCAGCACTATTCGTCTGAATATAAGACCATGTTGGCCCAGTACTAAGCCACTTAGCACTGTCCTGACAAGGCTTTCGAAGTACACCCCCAGAATGGATAGCGCCGGAGTGCTATTTGCAATATTCAAAGGGACCCATGCAAATGAGTCAATTGGGCATGCAAGACACTAAGGAACCATTTGCGTGCCCATTAGTGGCTCATTTGCAAGGGCAGTGAGGCAGGTCAGCATGCACTGCCCCCAAAATGCCTCATCCCAGATGTGTATATATCCCTTATGGTAATGGTGCCCTCCCTTCCCGATCCCCACCCCATACTTTGTAATCCATTTCCTGGTGGTAGTGGTGCTCCCCATTCCCCGATTCCAAGCCCCATATATTATAATCCATTCCCTGCTGGTAGTGGTGCCTTCCCTCCCCCAATCCTCAGCCCTGTACTTTGTAATCCAGTCCCTGGTGGTAGTGTTCCCCCTCTCCATTGTTAGCCTGGAAGTACAAACAACCCCTCCCTAGTGTCCAGTAGTTTCTCCCTGTGACACCAGCCCCCCCCCACTCTCTGTATCCTCATCGATGGTGCTCTGGGTGCATACAGCAACCAGAGCAGCCCTCCTTATGGTAACCTATGATATGAGCTACTCAAATTGAGTGACTCAATTTGAGAGACTGTGGAGACAGCGAATATGAATAAATAGTGAGGGGAATTACAGCGAACATAAAGGACAGCTATGGATTAAATAGCTAGGCAGAGGTATGACGTGAAGGATAGAAAATGTGTTTGGGAGGGCTGCTTCCAGCTGGCCATCTAGTGTGTGGGTTAGGTGACAGTCTGCAATACTGCTGGACCGGGGTTTGGGACTGGAGTGGTGCTTCTGTTTTTTGTGGTTTTCAGTGTTTCTAGTTTATTTATTTTTGGTTTTTTTAGATGTTCCATTCCCCTGAGATCATTTTTACCCTGACATTCTCCCTTGTGCACAGGCAGCTTCCCATGGTGTAGCCCATCTATGATTCCTCTCCCGGTGTCATGCTCCCTGGAGTTGATTATATTAGTTATTGGGGGTGTGGGGGGCAAAGCCACCCACAAAGAGGGGTGTGGGGGGCTTAGCCATCCACGTAGAATGATGTTTCTCTGTTGTTTTTCTAGAAATGAATGTAAGATTGCTCATTTTATAGGGTGCTTTGGTGTCCGTCATTCTTATTGTCACCATCAATATGTAGTTGCTGTTTAGTACAGAGCTCTTTTTTGTGGTGCTGTTATCTCATGGTACCTCCTTACAGCTCCTCAGCTGGTCACCATATGTACAGGCAGGGAGCACACCTCTTATTTATAGGACAGGGTGATGTGCCCTCTCCTATAAATAAGAGGTTCACTCCCTGCCTGTACATATGGTGACTAGCCAAGGAGGAGTGAGGAGGACTGAGCTGGTTGCCGTATGTACCTGCAGCACCACTGATGAGGATATGGTGAGTTGGGGGTGCCCAATGCTGCAGTGGGGACCACTGGATGCCAGGGAGGGGTTGTTTGTACTTCCTGGCTGGTGATGGTGGGGGAACCACTACCACCAGATAATGGATTACAAAGTAGAAGGCTGGGGATCGGGGATGGAGTGCACCACAACCAACAGGCAATGGATTACAAAGTACAGGGCTGGGGATAGAATTAGGGTGGGCACCACTACCACCATGCAATGGATTATGAAGTATTGGGCTGGGGATTGGAGAGGGACCACTAGCACCAGGGATCTGTTTACGTACTATGGGGCTGGGGATGGGGCACCAATACTGCCAAGGATGTTACTATCTGTGGTGGGGCTGGCAATTAAAGGGGGACACCATTACCACCAGGGACATTATAGTCTATAAAATGAGCTGACGATCGGCAGGTGGGGGTGCGATGGACCACAGGAGGAGGTTGTGCTTCCCCAGTGGCCAATCAGCTCTTTGGCTACATTATCTTAAACAGTTGCTAGGGTTGCCCAGAAAGGATCTGCTCTAAACCCTTTTGTGCAGTGCAATATGCTGAATATGGGGTATCATGCATATGCATGGCCACTACCCTCCCCTTGCCCACATACACACATTATGTTTTGCACAGGCACAAACCCTCTTTTCCTGCGCAACAGCCTCTTTTGAATATGGGGCTCCAGCACAAAACCCGGCTTACGCGGCAAAGACCTGTTAGCGCCTGTGCAAACTTTTGAATATTGGTCCCTATGTGTGGTCAGAAGGGTGCTGTCCTTTCTTACCTCCCTCCTCCTTCCCTCCTTAACAATAAGATATTGTGGATAGAATGTAGTCCAATTTGGACATTAAAATAAAGTTGGAGTACCAAAACTACTGAAACTATATTAGCAGAAAAAATCCTTTTTATTATTTTTTCATCCATCAGTGTGATTCTGTACAAACTCCACAAATTAAATCAGGAAATATATTAGAAAATGAAAGAAATGACAAAACAAGTATCACATGGGTTTTACAATGACTTATAACATCATCCCAAAACAAAGCAGTATACTACATTAAAAAGTAGCATTGCCATTGATCTATAAGTGACAAATCCAAGATGGCTGTAACTAGGCAGTAAGTGAGGAAGAGCTCTCATGGTACTGCTTACTTTGCTTTAAGTGAGTTAGTAAACCAAAGAAGACCATACATACTGCATTAAAATAATAAATAATTGAGACACTGGATGTACTGTGCCTTTAAAGAACTGCATTGGAGCCAATTTACCTGTAGAAGAGCTGCACCACTGTAATATCATTAGAAGTATTAGTATTAGTAAAGAGCAGTGGGAAAAAGGTGTAAGAGGGGGCTGAGTAAGGTAGTTGGGTGTAATGGCTACGGTGCTGCAGTGTATATGTCTATGTTGTGGAGACTGTTTTTTTGTCGAATTTGTAGAAGGTTGACTCAACTTAGGTGGGTGGTCATGGTTTGGGCATGGTAGTGGTAATTGGAGGAATGGGGATGGACAGGGGTGTGGAAGGAGAGTGATTGGGGGGAAGAGAGGTATAAGCAGGAGGAAACTAGAAATGGAAATGTCAGTAAGAATTGGGTTGGGATGCAAAATAGATATGTCCCTTTAGGAGATCTGCAAGACACAGTCAATCAAGATTGGCATGGAACAATGGAGAATAGGAATAGGGAGAGAGAAACAGCAAGCAATTTGGGATGGAGGAATAATGAAGCAAGGGAGGAGAGAGAGAGAGGGGCAAAGGAGGTGAAAGGGTAGTTATTGTTGATAATTCAGAGGCATCAAGACAGAAATAGAATACCAGGGAAGGGGTTAGGTGTTCATCATTGGAGAGAGTTGTTACTGAAAATCAAAACTTGAAGAGGATGGGAAGGTAAAACACAGAGCTATCAGGGGTGATAAGTCAGTTAAGAGTAGCAAGGATAGGGAGGAGATGTGGACTTGGAGGTAGATACATTTCCAGAATTGGTAGCTATTGTGTGGATTTCAGAGGATGAGGAGGGGAATACAAAAGCTATGGGTGAGGGGGTTAATAGCATTCTAAGGGGACAGGCAATGAATGCAGGGGGTGAGGTGGTAACCATTAGAGAGGTAAAATCAGGGGAGACAAGGAATTATGAATGATGGCACAGATGGGGAATGAAAGTTCAGACAGCAAAGAGGGGATTATGAGGTCATCATTTTTGGGGACTCAATTGTTAAGGATATCAGATGGGAGAGAAATAGGAGCAGGAAGAGCTCAGTATGGGTGCATTGCTTTCTGGGGATGATGGTGCACAGAGTGAGGCATATCAACCCTGCAGGAGATAGGAGATGGGGGACCTCATTTTATTGTCCATCTAGGCACAAATGGCTTAGCAAATAACAGTCTTATGGAGGTCATGGCAAAGTTTAAGGAGTTGGCAAGGGTATATGGCGATGAAGCAAGGTCAATTGCCTTCTCAGAGGTCCTGCCTATGCCTAGAGCTAGTTTATATGATAAACTGAAAATCAGTGATTTTAATGAATGGATGAATGGGTGGTGTAAAACTTTGGGATTGGGGTTGGTAGAGAATTGGAGGGAAACATGGTCAAACAATAGCTTGTATACCCTAGACAGGTTACAGCTCAGTAAAGAGGGTACAGCAATTCTTAAAAAAAATTCAAGGATTTTCTGGCATCTTATTTTGGGTTAAATTAGGGAGGAGGCTCACATAACAAGCATTTGGTGGCTAGGACCAGTTGTGGGTCATTGTCTACCCTGCTGGGTGGAAATGTAGGGCATTGGGAAGATACAGGTGGAGAGTATGAGGAAAGGATTAGAGGGGACGGAGGTCATAGGAAAGGATGGGTGGTTGTCTCCATGAATGGGAGGACCTTAGGTAACAAGATACCAGATCTCCAGGCACTTTTGGCAGCGGGGGTGGATATTGTCGCCATCACCGAAATGTGGGCAAATCAGGAAATAGAGAATGGGACTTAATAATACCAGGCTTTAGGTTGTTTAGGAGGGAAAGGGAATCTGGCAGGGGAGGAGGGGGCTGCCGTCTACATAAGGGAGGGGCCTGAATGTCATAGGGAGGAAGGGGGGGGAAGGGAACATGGAATCCTTGTGGATTAAATTATGTAAGTCAAAAACCAAGAGGGTCAAACTAGGGGTAGTGTATAGACCACCTTTCTAGCCAGAGAAGAAGGACATGGAGTTAGTTGGTGTTATACAGAGGAACTGTAGAAGGGGCAGCACAGTGGTAGTTGGTGACTTCAACCTATTGGGGCAGATTTGGCCACCATGTCATCTAATAGTAGCAGGGAGCAAGTTATCCTGGATGCATTTCAGGATGTGTTCCTGTCCCAGCTAGTAAGTGATCCTACAGAGAGGACAACATCTTAGACCTTGTCTTGTCAAATGGGGATCAAGTTGACTGTGGAGGCACCCATAGCCGGGAGTGATCATAGCACTGTATGGTTTGCACTTGAGTTAAACACTGAGGAGGCAAGTACTGTCACAAAAGTTATTGATATTAGGAGGGCTTATTTCAGTAGGATGGCAGCAATACTAGGAGACAAGTGGCTAATATAACCTCCGGCATGAACACCACCCAGAAATGGGATATCATAAGGTTGGGACTGGTGGAGGCCACTAACTCCAGCACTGTGTGGAGAAGTAAGAAGGCAAGGTCTAATAGACCAAGCTGGTGGGACCAGGGAAGTACAGATGAGGGAAAAAAGGAGGCTTGTAAAAATTATAAGAGGACCTGTAAAGAAACAGATAAGGAGGATTGTATCAGGAGTTCCAGGGAGGTGACCAGAGTGGTAAGGGCAGCCAAGGCTGAGAAGGAAGCATAGCTTGCTCAAGGGATTAGTTAGGGTGAAATGAGGTTCTTCAAATATATCAGGGAGAGAAGGACGTGCAGGGAGAAGATCTCTAGAATTAAGACGGATGAGGGATGGGTAGACAAAGGGGGTAAACAGGCAGAGGTATTTAATGAACATTTCTGTTCAGTTTTTACAAGGGAGAGGGGATTACCTAGTCATCATAGACAGACCAATGAGGGTGATGTTTAGGGAACAAGGATGGTGGATGAGGAGCTCCCTAGGCAGAGGGTACTAGAGGGTCTAAGGGCTCTGTGACTTGATAAAGCACCGGGACCGGACGGGATACAACCGAGGGATTTGAGGGAACTAGCAGATGTGCCAGTGGAGCCTCTGACAGATGTTTTCAACACATCCCTTGAAACAGGATGTGTGCCTCAGGATTGGAGAGTGGCACATGTGGTGCCCATCCACAAAGAAGGGTCTTGGGAAGATCTAGGGAACTACAGGCTGGTTTAGTCTTACGTCAATTGTGGGTAAACTATTGGAGACTATTCTGAGGGAAATATTTATGGCATTTCTGGAGGAGAAATGTTTATTAGATGAACAGCAACATGGGCTCACACAGGGAAGGTTTTGTCAGACCAGTCTTGTGGATTTTTATGACTGGGTGACTAGGGCTTTGGATGAAGGTAAGGCAGTGGATGTTCTGTACTTGGACTTTAGCAAGGCCTTTGACTTAGTGCCACACAGGGGTCTGATAGGCAAGCTGAGGGAACTGAGAGTCAGTGATAGGGTGGTCAGATGGACTGAGAGCTGGCTACAGCAGAGGGTGGTGTTAAGGGGGGGAATATCAACACCACGGGAGGTTATCAGTGGGGTCCCGCAGGGCTCAGTGATGGTTCCAGTGTTATTTAACATCTATGTAGCAGAAATGGCAGTTGGAGTTCAGAGTCAGATAAGTATGTTTGCTGATGATACCAAATTGGGAACAATGGTGGAAGGGGGGGGAGTGCTGCAGAAGGACCTAGACACCTTGGGGAGGTGGCCAAGTACCTGGCAGTTGGACTTCAATGCTAAAAAGTACAGGATTATACACTTTGGGAATAGGAATCCTGGATTCAGTTATAAGCTGGGAGGGGTGCAGTTATTTTATTTATTTATGTATTTATTTATTTATTCATTTTTGGATTACAACACCTTTGAACCCAGAGTTCATTTACAAAGGTTCCACATTGATACAATGGGTACAGTACAAACAGGATACAAACACAGAAAAAAACATTGTAAGTAGTTACAGGGTTTCATTGCTCCACCAAATTACAAGAGTAACAATAAGTGCTGATCAGGAAGGATGATGCAACATCCTAGTAGGCTTTGTCATGAAATGGGGAGGGGCAGGAGGCAAGGGAGGGGGAGGCAGGGAGAGGAGGAAGAGAGAGACAGAGAGGACATGCAGAGGTGGGAGATTCTAGTCTGTACAAGAACAATTTTTGGAGTTAGTGAGAGAGTGGTGGAGGTTGATTTTATAAGGACCAAGCTTTGAGAGATCATGTGTAGTGGGGAAGAGCATGTTAAGTCAGTGAGGAGCCCTAAACTTAAAGGAGCATTGAGCAGAGGAAGTATGGCACAGAGGTACTTGAAAAGTTTGATTAGTCATGCCTCTAGTAAGGTGGGGGTTGGCGGCCCTGAAGAGGAGGCTTTGTAATGTTGGAGGGGTAAGTACTGGGCAGATTTTGTTGCAAATAGGCAGATCTGGTAGGTGATACGACCCTTTAGGTTGAGTCAACTGGTCTGGGCGTACAGGTTGCATATGTGAGTCAGTCTAGGAGCTCCGGTATCTAATCTGCATGATTTGTTTAAGGCAGATTTGATTCTCTTAAGGGTACTATCAGTCGCAGCTCCGTATATGATGAGACCGTAGTCAGTAATGGAATGCACAGAACTGTTAATCGCAAGGCGGAGAACATTTGGAGTGAGGCATTGTCGATGCCGATATAGGAGTCACAGCCTGGTGTTAACCACCTTCACTACATGTTCAACATGGGCAGTGAAAGACATGGTTGTGTCCAGTATTACTCCTAGGTACTTGAACTGCTGAATCTGTTCATAGAAACAGAGAAGCTGACGGCAGATAAGGACCGCAAGGACCATCCAGTCTGCCCATTTCTTTTTCTACCTTATAAATGTGCCATCGGCCTTTGCTCTGTCAATGGCCTAGCTATTCATACTTATCTGTATTGCTCCCTTATGCCTATACCATGCCTGTTTGAAGTCTTGCACCGTATTCATATCCACCACTTCCTGAGATAGGCCGTTCCATGCATCCAACACCCTTTCTGTGTAAAAGAACTTCCTCACATTACCCCTTAATCAGCCTCCCTCTAATCTCATGCTGTGTCCTCTTGTCCTGCTATTTTTCTTATATTGAAACATGTTAGACTCTTTCACCTTGTTAATGCCCTTAAGGTGTTTGAATGTTTCGATCATATCACCTCTCTCCCTCCTTTGCTCTAGGGTATACATATAGAGCTCCGTTAATCTGTCCTCATATGTTTTCTGATGCAGTCCCTGCACCATTTTGGTTGCCCTTCTCTGGACTGCCTCAATTTGGTTAATGTCCTTGTGAAGGTGTGGCCTCCAGTACTGCACACAGTACTCCAGATGGGCTCAACCAGTGTCTTGTAAAGAGGAATTATTACCTCCCTCTTACAACTTGTGATGCCCCTACTAATACACCCCAACATCCCCTAGCCTTACCTGCTGCTTTAGTGGTCTGCTTGGATGATTTCGGATCATCTGTGATGATGATGCCCAAGTCTCTTTCTTGCCTTGTGACTGCCAGCAACTCTCCTCCCAGCCTATAGGTGGCTTCAGGGTTTCTCTTCCCTATGTGCATGATCTTGCACTTCTTTGTGTTAAACCGCAGTTGCCACTCTTCTGACTATTTTGCCAGTTTAGCCAAATCTCTTCTCATTCTGCCCACCTCATCTGGATCATCTACTCTGTTGCAGACCTTGGCATCATTTTCAAACAGACAAACCTTACCCTCCAGTCCGTCTGCAATGTCACTGATGAAGATACTGAAGAAGACTGGCCCCAGGACTGACACCTGAGGTACCCCACTTGTGACTTGCATCTCCTCTGATTGTGTACCAATTACCACCACTCTGTTTTCTGCTCATCAACCAGTTTGCCACCCAGTTGTCCAACTTCTGACCCACCCTGAGCCTACCCAGCTTATTAATCAATCTTCTGTGTGAAACAGTATCGAAAGCTTTGCTGAAGTCAAGGTAGGCGACATCTACTGTTCCCCCTTGATCCACCACTCTGGTTACCCAGCCAAAGAAATCTATGAGATTAGTTTGACAGAACCTTCCTGTTGTAAACCCATGTTGTCTTGGATTCTGTGCTCCTATGGATTCCAGGTGTTGCTCTATCCTTTCCTTAAGGAGTGCCTCCATAATCTTGCCCACTACTGAGGTAAGACTGACTGGTCTGTAGTTCCCTGACTCCTCCCGGCTACCACTCTTGTGGAGAAGTACATTGGAGTTGTTGATAATGTTGAGTTGGTGATTTCTATTCCTGTTGTGTCCTGCTGTTATTGGTATCTGCTGAGGAAAAAGATCTGGGTGTACTATTCACAGGCCATATGAATCACTCTGCACAGTGTAGGAAAGCGGCAGCAATGGCTAATAGGATGCTGGGGTTTATAGCAAGGGTAATTACCTCAAGGAGTGAGGAGGTGATCCTGCCACTGTACAGGGCATTGGTGTGGTGTCACTTGGAGTACTGTGTGCAGTTCTGGCATCCCTGCTTAAAAAGGGACATCAGACTGTTGGGGGAGGTACAGAGAAGAGCAACCAAGATGCTGAGTGGGATGAGGGAAAATACCTATGAGGTTAGGTTACAGCTCGAGTTGATTATTCATCACAACTATATAACAGCTTGGATAGTGGTCAGGCAGTTGGATCAGTCTTCATCGACCTCATGAAGGCTTTCGGCTCTGTTAATCACAACCTCCTCCTAAGTTGCCTTCTGTTTACAGGTCTATCCCCAGACATGGTACTCTGGTTTGGCAGCTACCTCTCTAACAGATCACAGTGAGTCAAAATTGGTGATACCCTACCCACTGCTAAGGAGGTGCACCTCAGGGTTCCGTAGGGGTCAATCCTCGGTCCTCTACTCTTTAGCCTCTTCATCAATTCCACCCCAAATGCTTGCTCAGCAAGCACAGTTCCCTATGCTGATGATGCAGTGATCTCAGTCGCTGGCAAAGACCAACAATCCATCACAACTGAACTCCAAAGCAGCTTCCATAAACTTGAATCTTGGTTTATGGAAAACAAGCTATTATTAAATGACAAAAAAACAAAGAGTATGCTCTTCACCACCTCCCAAAGCAAAAAGAAATACCTTCGTATTCATAACCAAAAGGGTGACATCCTAGACCAAGTATCTAACTTCAAATATCTCTGCATTACCTTTGATGACATGCTCACCTTTTCATACCACATTGACTCTATTATCAAGACTGCAAATATAAAACTTGGTGTACTTTATTGTCACAGACATTCAATGGCACTCGAACTAGCCACCAGTAGCGCAATACTGTCTACCATTGACTATGGGTTGCCTATATATGGGGCGGGCACAAAAACTGCTCTTAGCAGGATCAACACACTTCTCAATAAGGCCTGTCATTTTACTTTGGGGGCTACTCTCGACATCCATACCTGCTCACTGTAAACTGAAACTGGGTGGCTCCCACTCCATCTTAGAGGGCAACACCAAACCTGCCTACTTCTAAATAAAGTACTACTTGGACTGACAACCCCTACACTGGGCAGACACTTTAACCTGGCCATCCCAATGAAATCTACCAGTAGTGCAGTCACTGACAAGATGGTGATTCCCTTCAAAAGAATGATGCTTGCCCAGAACTCCATCCCGTATCAAGGTCCAAAATGGTACAACGAACTACCTGCTCTCCTCACTGACACTACCAAGATTAGTACCTTCAAAGCTGGGCTCAAATCTCTCCTTGGCTCTAAAATGATTTGTATCCGCCTGTGCTAATGTGATAGTACCTCGCCCCCAGTTTTCCACTTACCTACCCCCCTCTACATCTTTCAGCTATATACCACTTTTTTTCTTAACCCACTCCCCTACCCCCAATTACCTGATGATGGCCTCACTTGGTTGAAAGCTCCACCTCTCTCCCACCTCAGACGATGCCACCTGCCTGCTCTAATATGATAGTACCTCGCCCCTCAGGTTTCCATTTACCTACCCCTTTAAATCTTTCTGTTATATACCTCTCCCATCTCAGATGATGCCACCTTCAGCACATCCCCCAACCCCTCTTATATAATCAGTCTGTTAATATTTACTAATTTGCTGTGTATAAGTTCAAATTTTACTGTTACTGCCTGTGTATATGCTTCAATGTTTTTTCTCTTTTTTTTCCGCTGTAAACTTTGTATTTTTGTAATGTTTGTTCAACACTGATGTGGAACCTTTTAAAATTAGTCCTTGGCTCAACGATATTAATCCCAAACTGAAATAAATAAAAAATTAAAAATAAAAGATACTCAATATGTACCCGCTTGAGGATAGAAGGGAGAGGAGGATATGACTGAGACCTTGAAATACTTGAAGGACACTAATAGGGTAAGCTATGAAGGTCTGTTTAAAATTATAAGGGAAGGGATCACAAGGGGCATAGTTTAAAGCTGGAGGGGGGAGGTTCAGAAGGGAGATGAGGAGGCAATTTCTCACTGAGAGGGTGGTGACAGCATGGAATTCTCTGCCTGAGGAACTAGTTTCGAGGGCATCAGTGGGGGGATTTAAGGGGGGGTGGGATAAATGTAATGGCAAAATCAAAATGAAGAAGGTAGGATGTGGTAAAATATTAGGATCATTTGATAGGAAGGGGAGAGAGAGGTGTGTGGGGGCAGCATCAGTGCACAACACTGAGAACTGTACACTCAGGCAGACTTGATAGACCATAAAGCCATTATCTGCTGGCTTCATCGTATGTTCATTAGTATGGGGAGTTAGGACAGGCCAGCAATTGAAAGCTACGTGCTCAGCATATCTAAGTCAGTGCACAAAAGCATAGACATTGTCAAGTTATTACAGCTGGACAAAAGAATGAATTCCAGCAGACACTTGCCCAGTGCAACCACTGGACAACAGCCTGCTGCTTTTCTTCCTCAGAACCCATGACTAAACAACCCTCTGGACCTGATAAGTCTCCTAGCCGCAATATTGGCTAATAAACAACTGGCAACAACTTCTTTAGCTAGTGCAGCTCTTGATCCAGTCCTGGTACTTCCAGGTTTACCTCTGGCAATTTCTCCAATTCCTGCTACACCCACTGCATTGAAGGAGATGGTAACCCAAAGATCCTGCAGGTAAATAACAAGGCCATCAAAATGTTTTAAAAGTAAGGATGTCAACTCTGCCAGTTTTACCGAGGTAATTATTGATTCAAATCCCATGACTCTGAATGCAAAGAGTAAAACACAGACTGAGACACCCCTTGCCAAAAAGGATAACAATGGGGTGGAAGTAAACTGGTCACTGGTGCTACTAGTGAGACTGTGGAGGAAAACAGTAATTTTTAGTTTTTTATTTTAGTCTTTGGTAACTGGGTAAGGCCCACTAGGCACAAGTGCCTGTTTTCAGGGGTGACCTGGGAGTACTGGGCGGTTAAGTGACTTACTCAGAGTCACACAGTATGCAAGTGGTGGTTGTGAGAATTAAACCCAGGTCTGGTCTGTTGGATGTACCAAGCTCATTCACACCTCATTACTCTAACCTCTAGGCTGTACTGCCAGCCCTATAATGATGCTAGGGGGTCCAAAAAATACCGAATGTAAGGCCAGCCAGGATTCAACCCCTGATCTTAGCAGTACCACATTAAGCTCAGACTCATCTGAATGGTTGTCAGAGTTAAGGGGCCTCGATTTTCAAAGGCTGATGCAGGGCTTGCATCAAGTCCTGTGTGAACCCCATTTTTTGTTGCAGCTGAGCCAAATTCGTTTGATGCAACTGCACTCTATTTTAGTACATCAGGTGCAGCTGCGACAGTTTCCTCAATTTATGGCAGCTTGTGCCAAAGATTTGGTGCAAGCCCTGTAAAAAGGTCCCCCAAATGGCGCAAGTTAGACCAGGGAAAAGCTGGTCTAAGTTGTGGCATTTGATGCTCGGGATTGAAAATTCCAATTGCCAGCTGGGAGAATGCCATTAGCCCTGTATGCCAAACGATTGGCCCACCAGGGGCTTGAAGCATTCATGGGGCTTTGAAAATTGAGCACAAGATCAGATATTTCCCTAATTAGATCAGACATGCAAGCTGGTTTGTAACACATGAATGCCTCCATCTCCACACTTGCCTGTGCTGTTAATAATCTAAACACAAAAATTGAAACTTTGGCAACACATACAACTGAACTGGAGGAACAAGAAGACATTATAGAAGACACAGTAATGCCTTTAACAGATACAGTTGCCACACATAGCTTACAGTTAAAATATTTGATGGGGAAGATACAGAACTAGGAAGACAGATCACATAGGGGTAACTTGAAGCTGGCCAACGTTCTCAAGGGAATGGAGAGTTTGGGGGTTGTCCCATAACATTTAGAGAGCCCTGTTCTAGAGAAACTGTCACACAAAGGGGTCACCTACTAACTTATTCACTGTAATGTAACTTTCACTTTTTAACAGCTCCCTGGGCCAAAATAAAAGCACCTTTGTTGTCATTGGTGTCACTAGATCTGAACATAAAAAAAAAATCCTTATCAACAAAGTAAAAGACACACACACTACTTGATTGCAAAAGTTGGATTTGGTGAAGGCCCACACTGCAGCACTATCTTCAGCATAAACCGCAGCTGCTGTACTTTAAACAAGATTTTTTTTTTTAAATCAATCTCAGAAAAGCCTAAGGGCCTGATATTCAGAGAGGCACAAAGCATAGCACAAATGATTGTGCTGTGCTTTGCTCTTGCCCAGGGGTCCCAGGATGCTATATTCAGTCAGGCACCACCCAAATGAATAAAGGGCCATGTCAGTACAGAGTTAAGTCTGGTAGCACTGCCCTGACATAACTCCCAAAGTTGGGCTTAGGATTTGATAGCGCCAGAGCGCTATTAACAATTTTCAAAGGTACCCATGCAAATGAGACCACTGGGCATGCAAGGTGCTAGTGGGCCATTTGCATGCCCATTATGGGCCCATTTGCAAGGGTAGAGGGGGGCAGGTAGCATGGTGCCACCCTGTACACTGTCCATGATAGCTGAGCTATCCCTGGTGCTAGTGGTCCCCTCCCCAATCCCCTGCCCCCTAGAAAAAATACAATTCCCTGGTGCTAGTGGTCCCCTCCCTCTCTGCGATCCCATCCCTGTAAGAAGGAAATTACAATTCTGGTGCTTGTAGTCTCCTCCCTCCCTCCCTCTGATCCCAAACCTGTATGAATTAAATGAAATCTCTGGTGCTATGGGTGCCCACCCTCCCTCTGATCCCATTCTCGTAAGAAGAAACTTAAATCCCTGCTGTTAGTGGACCCCTCCCTACCTCCTTCCAATCCCAGCCCCTTATGAATGAAATTAAATCCCTGGTGCTAGTGGTCCCCTCCCTCCCCCTTATCCCAGACCTGTATGAATGAAATTAAATTCCTCGTGCTAGTGGTCCCCTCCCTCCCTCCGATCCCATCCCTGTAAGAAGAAAATTAAATCCCTGGTTCTAGTGGTCTCTTCCCTCCCTCCCTCTGATCCCAGCCCTGACATACACTTTTGCAGCCCTGGTGGCAGTGGTTTCCCCCTACCACCAGCCCAGAAGTAGAAACAACCCCTCCCTGACATCCAGGGTGCCCCTCCCATGGCACCAGGCACTCCAAAATGATCTAATCAGTATCATGGGGCTGTGGGGGCATATGGCAACTGGTATGGCCCTCCTCACACCTCCTCAGCTGGCTGTCATATGTCCAGGCAGAGAGCACACCTCTTATTTATAGGCAGAACTTGGTTACCCTGCCCTATAAATAAGAGCTGCACTGCCTGGACATGTAACGCTGGCTGAGAGGTGGTGAGGAGGGCTGTGCTGGTCGCCATATGCCCCGCAGCACCACATACCAGTCAGGTCATTGGGGGCTGCCCAGGTCACAGTGAGAACCCTGGACACCAGGCAGGGGTTGTGTTTACTTCTGGGCTGGCGGGGGGGCACTGCCACCAGGGCTACAAAATTTTACATTGGAACTGAGATTGGAGGGAGGGAGAGGACTATGAGCATCAGGGATTTTATTTCATTCATATGGGAATGAGATCGTAGGGATAGAAGGGACCACTATCACCATGGATTTAATTTCATTCATACGGGGCTAGGATCAGAAGGAGGAAGGTGACCCTAACACTAGGGATTTAGTTTCATTCATATGGCACTGGGATTGGAGGTAGGGAAGGGACCACTAGCAAAAGGGATTCAATTTTCCCTCTTACAAGGCTGGGATCAGAGGAGGAAGGGGACCACTAACACCAGGGATTTAATTTTCTTCTTACAGGATGGATTGGAGGGAGGGAGGAAGGGGACCAGTAGCACCAGGGAGTTAATTTCATTCATACGGGTATGGGATCGGAGAGAGAGAGGGACCACTAGCACCAGGGATTTAATTTCATTCATACAGGGAGGGGATCTTAGGGAAGGAGGGAACCGCTAGCACCAGGGATTTAATTTCTTTCATACAGGTATGGGATCTGAGGGATGGAAGGGAGCACTAGCACCAGGGAAGTATATTATTACTATGGGGCTGGGATTGAAAGGAGGGGAGGAACACTGGCACCATGACATTATTTTTAATATTGGGGCTGGGGATCAGAGGGGAGGTTGCAAAGGACCACAGGGGTAAGTATGCGCTATCAGCAGCCAACCAGCTGGTTGGCTGTATTATCCCCAGCAGCTGCTAGGGTTGCATGGAATAAGAGGAGGTTTTCATCAATGGTATTTGCACAGTGCAGAAGGACTGTGCAAACCCTCTTGTGCCATGCAAATCCGCTAAATATTGACTTGTGCCAATATTTTTGTCTCCAACCCACTGTTTGCATAACCCTTGTTTGGTTTGGGAAGGTGCTACCCCTGTCTGCCGGTGCCACGGAGCCCTTTGAATACTGGGCTGCAGCGCATGGCCCAGTTTGTGAGGGCAAACACTGGTTAGCATCCATGCAAACTTTTGAACATCAGGGCCCAAATGTTTTATTACATTTCTTAGTGTAGAATATGTACTTATGTTTCAATAATAAAAGGACTGCTTGGGGGGGATCACGTGATGCAGAGTGCTGAGTAGAAGCTCCTCCGTGAAGCTCCTGCCTCCTGATCATTAAATCGTCTTTTTTAGACATTTAAATCTCTCCATTTCCTCTGCTTTTGAGATTTATTACTATCTGAATACTCTGGAAGTCTGATTTGTGTGCTAGATCGGCGGATAGAGGCTTACATGAAGAAAGCCCCGCAGAAGCACCCCCGCTACTCCTGAAAAGGCCTCAAAGAAATCCCGGGCCTCAGGTGGGCCAGAGAGGCCTGATCCTTTGAGTCAAGTCGGGGAACAAGAACCTTTAATGCTCAATAGGTTCTTAGAAGAGTTCAAGCCCTTTCGAGAAGAAATGAAAGAAATGGCGATTGACCTGAAAACTCTCTCTAGAAAACTGGATGAAGTCTCGTCAACTGTTTCTGATAATACAGCTTGAATAGTCTCGATGGAGAAAAAGTTAGAGAATCTCGATCCTGAATTGGTGTCTACACGACAGAAGCTATCTTGTCTCGAGGCCAAGCTAGAAGATTTAGAGGACGGTAGCCGCAGAAACAACATGGTGATACTCGGGCTACCAGAGGGAGAAGAGGGCCAGCATGCTGTGGCATTTATACAGAAGTTGGTGGAGCGGATCGCTGGCCCTTCTCCCTTTGGCCCAGTATATATTATAGAGCGAGCTTACAAGTCTCTGCGACCTAAGCCTTCTCCGGATGCCACCCCCCTCGTCCTATCATCTGTCGCTTTTTGAATTTCCTAGAGAAACAGCATTTTTTGCAGAAAGTGAGAGCTTTATAAGAGGTTCGTTGGGAGAATACGAAACTGAGAATCTCACAAGATTTACCTGGTTTGGTTCGTCTGAAGCAGAAAGCCTTTTATCCCATTGTGTCTAAGATTATTGCTGCAGGCTTGAAATTCAGGATGGGATACCCGGCCAGATTACAAGTTTTCGTGAATGGATCCTGGTTTAACTACGATGATCCTGCAGTTGCCCTGCCGGGCCTTAAATCCATGCTGCCAGACCTGTTTCGAGAGACCTGAGAGGCCTTGTTTGTGGGATGAAGAGCTGTTTAGAGTTGTGGATCAGAACTGTTATTTTCTCCTTCCTTGAGGGGATATTCTTAACAAGTTGTATTGGAAATTCTTGTTATTTCACTTGGACTGGGGTGATCAATGCAAGGCACGCCTGATAACAGTCTTTTAAGCCCTAGCCTCAGAAGGTTAATGCCGGTGAAGGGCAAAGACACTTGAGGTCTCAGGGGTTGCTTATTTGGGAACAGAGCTTCATGTCTCAGTATACTCAGTTTGGTATATAGAATAGAAGGGGGAATTTGGCTTGTTGTGTCTAGGATTAACGCTTAATTTGCATGGATTGGAAATCAGAGTGGTCTTGGGCTTTCCCTGCATTTTACTTTCACTATGTCAGGATTGGGATGTGGCCACTAGAGGGGGTGCTATGTATTTGTAATTTATAGCTGTGCAGCTTTTAATTCGAGGGGGATCTCCCTTATTCTTCTCAATAGTCCCATGTTCAGGGCAACAAATTTCCCCAAGAAGATTTGTTGCAATCTGGGGTCGGTAACCACAGGGAAGATTAGTTTTTTCAGTTTTCTTTCCGAGTCTCGGTTGCAGGGTTTTTCCCGATCTCTGCTCTTAATCTGTGGAAAAGGTCATTCCCCTTCATTAGGCTCCCAATCTGGTTCTAGTTTCTGCATAGTAGGGTTGTCAGAACCCTCTGAAGTTCTGGGTTCTAGTTCTAGTCTAGAACTTTTGAAAAAGTTCTAGGGTTCTAATCTTTTTTAGAACTTTTTAGAACTCGAACCCTATTTTTTTATTGTGCTGCCAGTAACGAAAATAGTAATAAAATACATGTAAAGGAAAAACTGTTCAATATAAGGGGGAGAGAAATTATCTTGTGTGACATTGATAGGAATACAACTAGGTTTATCTATGGTTTCTTCTGTTTGCTAAAGCCAGCAACTTAATACGTAACAGGCCCACCTACCCACCCATATGTTAAAAGTTTTCCTGCTGCAGCTGCATCATAGTTCCTTAGTGAAAGAAAGAGGCACATTAGCCATTTATGTACTCAGCTATATATACTCATCGTCATGAATTATGAGGAAAAAATAACTGATATTACCTAATTTCAGCTATTTGCTGCTTTCTGTTTTAAATGAGTAAATCAAAAGTTGCTATGTTTAAAAGATAGCTTTTATAACAAAGTTAAGCCAAGTACTACAGCAGCAGCATGTGGAACTGTTGCAAAACATATTATGTCATAACGTAGTCAGTCAAGACATTTGAATAAAAAAAATATGCCAGTCATTGTTGCTGGCAAAATGCATGCAATTTTCTAAGGTAATGCATACATATACCAACATTTTGTTGGCAAATTGAAGTAATACTTACAACTTTCTAAGATGATGCATTTTTGCAGCTGATACTTCAATAAAATCTGTATTTCAGTCACATAAATAAAAAAGTGGTTTCCACACCACATACTAAGGAACATTTAATGTAGCTGCAGCAGTTGGCATGTGATGTTTAAGGGACGCCTGTCAACCCCATTATGTATCAAATTATCACTACTGGTAAAGCAAAAACACTTTATGATACGTCACATTCTGTGAAAACTGCTGATGCAGATTTTCTTTTATTTCTGATTCCTTTATTCTTTTTTTAAAGGGGACAGGACAATTGTGCTAGGTGGCAGCAGTTTGCAATGTATTTAATAAGAATATATATTATGTGTACAGTAGGTTCGGTCTGTCATCATTTTTTTCCTCACCATTCCCAGCTGATCACGAATCTGTAAATGAAAGAACTAAAACAACACCCACCTTTCACCCCATCACCCATTCCACTTTTCTTCCACCACCCTCATCTGTGCAGTAGCACCCATGCCACCCTTACACCCATGTTAAAACCAACCCACAACCCTCACCCATGTACTAGCATCCATTTTTCGTTTATGGCTAACATTTCTGTAATTGAAAAAATAATAAACAGCTACCAATTAGAACTCATTGTTTTGTCCTCTTTAAAATTGAAAAATAGACCGTCTCCTGTCCCAGCCCATACTGATGCACCACAAAGTCACAGAAGGTAAATCCAAAATATATGTTTTCACTTTAACTATAAATAATAGATACAGAAAGGATTGATGTGACAGTGTCCCTTTTATGCCAAATTTGGGTCTGTTCCACTGATGTTAAAATTGCCCTGTATATAAAACGTGTTGACTTTAGTTTAGACCCTAGCTACAAAGCAGTTTGCCATGAAATGGTGAAAGTTTTGGGGGTTATATAGTCCAAGGTAGTAGATCGAGAAAGGAGAGAGATGACAACCAAAGTCATCACAGTCTGTAAAAGTTTCCTTTTTGGTGCAGAGAGACTCGTCCACACAGTATTTACCAGCCACCACCATCTGAGTTGTCATCACCATCAACATCCACAACATCAATCACTTCAGGATCAGTTTGTATACTCTTGTAGGGATACGAAAATCTTGACTTATTAACTTTAATAAAAGTTAACGTGTACATTTTCTGGCAGCAACCTATTTCTGGTGTCTGTCACAATATTGCCAGCTGTACTAGACATGCGTTCTGAAGAGACACTTGTTGCAGGACAACCAAGATATTTACAGGCTTCATCATACAGCTCTGTCCAAATTGACTTTTTTGATCTCCAGTATTCAAAAGGGCATGCATCAATAGGAATAGGCAGTTCTTGCAGGTAACTGTCTACTATGATGAACAGAGACCGCTCAGAAGAGGAATCAGCAGAAGCAGCTGGTATGGCAGCAATTTGGGAAAGGTTTTGCCACAGATTTAGCTTGCTACTAAGGGTTGAAGAAGTGGCAGTTGTGGAACAACTACTGTTAATGTTTGGTGACTTTTCCAGTTCTGTAACCCTTTGTGAAGATGAATCTGCATGTTGTGGTGATGACAACCTGAGGGTACTGTGCATGTCTGTGTTTGACTCCTGTGAGTGCTGCAGCTCATCTAGCAACATACGTTTGTACTGCTCTATATCATCTGTTTTTGGAAGATGTATAGCCTTGAACCTGGGATCTAAGAGAGTTGCAAGGATGTAGTGTCTTGATTTCGTCATTGCAACTAATTTGTCATTGGTTTTGAAGCACTCGCTCATTCTCTTTACGAGATTCCCATGATACAGGCAACATGTTGTCTGCACTTCAGATCTGTCTTTTTCTATTTGTAGATTTAGAACACTAAGATGATGTGAAATGAGCATTATGAGTGGGATAACCTGACTCACAGATGCACCTTCAGAAGACATGTCCCTTGTAGCTGTCTCAAAGGAGCTAGGATACAGCACACTGTCTCCATTAATTTCCACTGCAGCACAGACAGCATAATGCCATCTCCAATAATGTAACTGGAGCAGTACTCATGTACAGCTTGCTTTTGCTCCAAGAGGCGCTGCAGCATATAAAGTGTTGAGTTCCAACGAGTGGAAACATTTTGAATCAGCTTTTGCTGGGGCAGCTTGTGTTTTTTTTGCAGTTCGGACAATGTCCGTATAGCCTTGGTTGAATGTGAAAAGTGAGTCACAATTTTTTGCAAACAGCAATCATACCATCCACTTGTGTTTCGTTGCTGAAAACCCATGACAATTAAGTGTAAGCAATGTGCAAAGCAAGAAGCATGCAGAAATCCTCCATCCTGTACTGCTTTTAAGATGTTGGCTCCATTGTCACTTACTATGAAGCCACATTTTAGACCGTGAGAATAAAACCATTCGTCAAGGAGGTCATTTAGTTCCTGCAAGATGTTTGCAGCAGTATGACTTTGCCCAAACTTCTTTATATGCAGCAGCGCCATCTTTTGGGGTGTCTTTGTTTTTGAAGAAGCACAAGAAAACGTGACCCAATGAGCGGTAAGGGACATGTAATCTATGTTTTGAGTGCTGGTCCACATATCTGTTGTGACATGAATAACCCCACCCTCTGCAGTTTTAAGTGCAAGCATCACTGTCGCTTTTAAAGCCTGATAAATGTTTGGTATTTCAACACAGGAAAAGTACCTTGATGAGGAACATTGTAACGAGGCTCTGCTAATGTCATGAGCTCCTAAAATCCTCATGATCTACCAAAGAGTATGGGAGAAGGCTCCGGCTAACAGTTCACCAATTCGGTGATTAAGATGAAGGGTCTTTGGATGATTTCTAGTAAAGGTATTCTTCCTTTCAAATGCCTGAGACAGTGTTAGCTGTTTGCAACATGTCCCTGCTGGTTTATTATACACCGTGCTCGATGGGCAGATGGACGCAGAGATGGTGGACTAGGACTTATACATTCAGTGCCATCACTGGATGTGCAACTGGTACTAATGGTGCTGGCATTGGTGGTATCAGTGATCCTAGGGCTGGCAGTGGTTCTGCCGCATCAAGTTCAGACAATTCAGTATCCATTTCAGATTCTGACCCTTCTCATGTGCGGTCTGGAAGATGGAGGACATGGTTTGGATGATCAAGCAAAACCGAATGCTTTTCAGATGGCGTTTAAGAGCTGTAGTGCCAAGGCATGACACAACTTTACCACGGCTTACACTCTGTTTACACAGGGAACAAATTGCTCTGCATGGATCAGTTTTACTCACAGAGAAATAATTCCACACCTCAGATGTGACAGATTTTGTTTGAGTGCTAGGAAGATAGCTAAAGACTGTTTGTGTCTTTTCACCTGTCCTAACAGAACCTGGGACATGCTCCTTGGTGCTAGAAGAGTGGGCAGAAGACTCTGATGGATTTTCATTGCTGGCCAACACAGAAGTGGTGGATTCAATGGATATGTTCTTTTCATTGCCAACAGTGCTGGATGTATTTGCAAGTGCACTACCTGATTCATTGTCAGCAGACTTGCTCATTTCACTTTGTTGAGGAAGTAATGATTTGTCGCGAGACACAACAGTGTCGGACTGAGACAAAGAGCTACTGTCTGAGTCAGAGAGGGACTCACTGTCACTTGCATTATTGCTGCTAGTCACAGGGATCTTAACAGCATGAATGGCATACCTTATGGTGCCTCTCCGTGTGACCCCAGCAGCTGTACAGGTTTTCTTAAAGGTCCCCCTTACCACACTTCACTGTTGCTCTTTTGCTGTTTGTTGAATTTTTATCACGTGAAACATTTTGGTTATTTCTGTTAGCACCAGGATTACCACTACCACCAACACCTGCTCCAACACCAGCACTAGATGCTTCATTATATTGCTGTCAGCCATAACAGACAGTAAGTACCAGTACTACCAGTATACTGCGTGAACACACCACACCCAAACAATTCCTTGTAACAAAGCAATGTGATCTGTGATCGTTGGCTACAACTCCAAAATTTTATTTTGGTTGTGTGACACTGTGATACCGTGGACTGAAAGTAATTGAAGAATATAACAGTTTGCAACTAAAGGATCCCAGGTTCAAGGCTTACAGAATGATTGGGCTGCTGGGCATAGGCATACACATAGCAATCAGCTAGGGTGGACTAGCTAATTCTGCTAGTCCACACTGTGCCCTGGCACCCTTCCCTCCCCTTGCTCCTGAACCTCCTCTCCTGCCCCTTGGGACCTCTGTGTGTCCCCGTCCCCCCTGCCCTTCCCCTAGCTTTCTCTTCACCTCAGGCACATCTGGGTATCTTCTTATTCTTGCTTTCCCCTCCTGTACCTCCCTGCCCACCCCCTGCTCCCTTAGCCTCCCCTCCCTCCCTCTCATGTCAATCGTAGGAAAACCTCTCACCATCTCCCAGCCAGGGTGTTAGTCATGCTACTACTCCTGTCAGGGAACATTCATCCAAACCCTGGCCCGGTTCCCAGGAGCTCCTCAACTCGCACAGGGCCCATGCATGGTCTCCATGAATATCTGTAGCCTCCTAAAAGTTTGACTCACTACAATGCCTGGTCACATCAATTAACCTGATGTCATCACCCTGGTTGAGACTTGGCTGTCAAAATCCTCCCTGACTCCTAGTCTCCCTTCCTGGTTTCACCCTTTTCCGGTCCGACCGTGTTGGAGGCAGGCGGCGGCTGCGCTATTTATGTCAAGGAATCTCTCCCTGTACTAGCCCTGCCCACTCCCATCCTTGACTCCAGGGCCCAGGCGCTTACGCTGAAACTAACCCCTGACCCTTTAAAGGGACCCCTTTATCTGACTACTGCATACGTGCCCCCCAGGGACCAAATGCAGGCCATTGCCTCTCTTACAGAATACCTTACCTCTCTACCTCCTTCCGCTGATCAAATTCTGGTGGGTGACTTAAATGTCAACTGGCTCAGCCCCTCCTCCTCTTCTACCTGAGACTTCTTTTCTGCAATAGACCTAGCCTAACTAGTTATCCACCCTACCAGGACTAACCCCAGAGAGGCTCAGTACCCTGCTTGATGTGGTACTCACCAACCGCCCTAATCAGATCCCCAATGTACAAGTCCTCCCAGACTCTCTCAGTGATCACTCCCCATTCTATTCCACTGGTCAACCTCAGTCCCCAAACCCATAGCACAGTCCACATGCGGCGTGCTAATACCTGGTGGACTGATAAAACTTAAGGAACTTCTGTCCCAAATTGACTGGTCTTCATACAGGCAACTCCTGACATCGACACAGCTCTCTCCTTCTTTACCCAAACTTTTAATAATGCCTGTGATATCTTTGCCCCAGTGTTGACCCACCGTTCTAAAGGAAGAATGCCCCTGGGTTACCCCAGCTTTGATCCACCAGCTCAAACATAGGGACAACCTGTAGCACCGTGCCATTGAGACTGGCGGCCCAATGACAGGCGGTTATATGCTCGCCTCAAACAAGTGCACTCAGGCCATCAGAAAGGCCAAGTCTGAGCACTATCGGTCCTCCTCACTGCCTCATGGGGAATCCCAGAACCTTCTGGGATAACATTAAACAGTTAAATGGGAGTGCACTCCCCCACCCCAGATCAACATTAATGGTGTGATCTCCTCAGACCCAGCCCTCATAGCCAGCCACCTCAACACCTCATTCACTGACCTTAGCCTATCCTCCCTACAAATTTTTTGACCTCCTCCCAGCACCTGTCAGAAATCTTTCTCACCTTATTTTCTCCTCCACCGTGTTTCTGCCCAAGAACTTAGGCCACTCTTGTCACTGCCCTCAAGAGTAATAGTACAGGCAGTGACACCTGGATCCGTATCCCACGGCTGGTCTTAGACACAGTCCTTACCCCGATCACATGCCTCATCAACTCTCTTTGCCTGGGGAAGGTTCCAACTGCCTGGAAAGTCGCCACTGTCACCCCTATCTTTAAAGGTGGTGATAGGACTGTGCTGAAACTATCGACCGATCTCCATTCTCTCTCTCTCTCCAAGGCCTTGGAAAAAGTGGTAGCCTCTCAAATCTCTGACTACCTCTCACCTACAATGTCCTTTGTCCTGAGCAGCATGGCTTCGAGCGGGCCACAGTACCAACACAGCCCTCCTAGAGTTCTCCAACTTTCTCCACTCCTCCTTAGACACTGGTTCTCTGGCTGGTGCTGTCTTCATTGACCTCTCGAAAGCTTTCGACACTGTCTCCCACCCCTCCTTCTTGATGCCCTAGTCTCTGGTTTTGCTGCTGGGCCTATCTCCTGGTGCACCAGTTATCTGTCTGACCGCTCACAGCGTGTAAAAATTAATGGGACCTACTCAGACATCTGTCCCATCTTTTCTGGGGTTCCCCAGGGCTCCATTCTGGGCCCCTTACTATTCTCCCTTTACCTTAACACCCTTCCACGCTCTTGCTCGGGAAACATTCTATTGTACGCTGATGATGCAGTCATCTTTGCCTCAAATCGTAACCCTACTGCCCTCCAGGACTCGCTGCAGAAGTCCTTCACTGAAGCCGAGGGCTGGTTCAAGGAACATAGATTGGTGATAAATCTTAAAAAACCAAAAACCATGTTCTTCACTCATCCCCAAAACAAGTCCTGCAATTTCAAACTCCTCATTCACTCTGGGTCCTCATTCCCTCGAACAAGTTTGCTCCTATAAATACCTAAGGATCCATTTTGACCCCTCCTCTCCTTCCATGGACACATCACTGCCTAGCCACTGCCACTAATATCCGATTGGGCATCTTACATCGGTATAAACACTGCCTCCCCTGGAGGCTCTTCGACTCACAGTCACCTCCTCTATCCTGTCACTAGTGGACTATGGACTGCCGGTGTATGGTGCTGCTGATCAGACCGCACTCCATAAAATTCGCACTACTCTGAATAAGGCCTGCAGGTTAATTACTGGAGCACCTAGGATGACACACACCTGTCTACTGTATGCTAAAGCGCTGGTACTTGACCTCGATGAGTGCCTCAAATATCTTACCTGTACCCTTACAAAAAAGACCCTCCTTGGGCTTTCCCCACCAGGATTGACCACCACCATACGCCGCTCTGTTCCACTAGTTCATACTCGGACCTCTGGGAAAACCTCTCTTGTTATCCCTAGAGCTAGGACCTCTCATGGCCAAAGAGCCTTCAGCTTTAGGGCCCCTCCTGGTTCAACACACTGCCCCCTCCATCTCCAAGCTCCAACTATATCGTGGTTCAAAACTTCCCACGTAACCACCTTATTAACACCCGATGCTGTAACTGCCACTGAGTCAAAGCCGTACTCAATACTTCATGACAAAGCTATTACTAAGCTGCTAAGGACGATTATAACTCTGGTATTGTTTGCATCCATCCTACCTGTACCAGCTTGTTTGTATCTATGTCTTAATTTTACTGTTATACCTATGTGTTGTACTGCTATACTGTGTATTTGGTTTGTCTTACTGTGACAAGGTACCTTTGTAAATGAGCCTATGGCTCAAAGGTTTTCCAAACTGCTGTTTAAATAAAATAAAATAAAATAAAAAAAAATCAAGGGTGCACAGCAGCAGGGTGATAGGCTGACCACAGGAGACGGAGTCACATATGCAACCCAGGGAATGAGAATTGCTCTTCGTTTCTGTCTATGTAAGGTTAATGCCACCACACAACTGGCCACTGGGCTTCTCTGCAACACACACTGGGTAGGGTACAGTGCAGTCAAGGGGCACACAGCAGCAGGGTGATGGGCTGACCACAGGAGGCGAGTCACATACAACCCAGGGAATGAGAATTATATTTCATACTTCTGTCATATGAGTTAATGCCACCACACAACTGGCCACTGGGCTTCTCTCTGTAACACACACTGGGTAGGTACAGTGCAGTCAAGGGCCATAGCAGCAGGGTGATGGGCTGACCACAGGAGGCGGAGTCATCTCGCAACCCAGGGAATGAGAATTATATTTCTCGTTTCTGTCATGTAAGGTTAATGCCACCACACAACTGGCCACTGGGCTTCTCTCTGTAACACACACTGGGTGGGGTACAGTGCAGTCAAGGGCACACAGCAGCAGGGTGATGGGCTGACCACAGGAGACAGAGTCACACTCCAACCCAGGAATGAGAATTATATTCTACGTTTCTGTCATATGAGTTAATGCCACCACACAACTGGCCACTAGGCTTCTCTCTGTAACACACACTGGGTAGGGTACGGAGTGCAGTCAAGGGGCACACAGCAGCAGGGTGATGGGCTGACCACAGGAGTCCGAGTCACATCGCCAACCAGGAATGAGAATTATGTTTCTACGTTTCTGTCATGTAAGTTAATGCCACCACACAAGTGACCACTGGGCTTCTCTCTGTAACACACACTGGGTAGGGTACAGTGCAGTCAAGGGAACACAGCAGCAGGGTGATGGGCTGACCACAGGAGACGGAGTCACATACATAACCAACAACTCAGGAATGAAATTATATTTCTACGTTTCTGTCATGTCAAGGTTAATGCCACCACACAACTAGCCACTGGGCTTCTCTCTGTAACACACACACTGGGTAGGGTACAGTGCAGTCCAAGGGCACACAGCAGCAGGGTGATGGGCTGACCACAGGAGATGGAGTCACATATGCAACCCAGGAGCGAGAATTATATACGTTTCTGTCATGTAAGGTTAATGCCACCACAACTGGCCACTGGGCTTCTCTCTGTAACACACACTGGGTAGGGTACAGTGCAGTCAAGGGGCACACAGCAGCAGGGTGATGGGCTGACCACAGGAGACGGAGTCACATACGCAACCCAGGGAATGAGAATTATATTTCTACATTTCTGTCATGTAAGTTTAATGCCACCACACAACTGGCCACTGGGCTTCTCTCTGTAACACACACTGGGTAGGGTACAGTGCAGTCAAGGGGCACATAGTAGCAGGGTGATGGGCTGACCACAGGAGACGGAGTCACATACGCAACCCAGGGAATGAGAATTATATTTCTACGTTTCTGTCATGTAAGGTTAATGCCACCACACAACTGGCCACTGGGCTTCTCTCTGTAACACACACTGGGTAGGGTACAGTGCAGTCAAGGGGCACACAGCAGCAGGGTGATGGGCTGACCACAGGAGACAGAGTCACATGTCACAGACCAGGAATGAGAATTATATTTCTCGTTTCTGTCATGTGGTTAATGCCACCACACACACTGGCCACTAGGCTTCTCTCTGTAATACACACTGGGTGGTACAGTGCAGTCAAGGGCACACAGCAGCGGGTGATGGGCTGACCACAGGAGATGGAGTCACATACGCAACCCAGGGAATGAGAATTATATTTCTACGTTTCTGTCATGTAAGGTTAATGCCACCACACAAGTGACCACTGGGCTTCTCTCTGTAACACACACTGGGTAGGGTACAGTGCAGTCAAAGGAACACAGCAGCAGGGTGATGGGCTGACCACAGGAGACGGTCACATACATAACCAACAACTCAGGGAATGAGAATTATATTTCTACGTTTCTGTCATGTAAGGTTAATGCCACCACACAACTGGCCACTGGGCTTCTCTCTGTAACACACACACTGGGTAAGGTACAGTGCAGTCAAGGGGCACACAGCAGCAGGGTGATGGGCTGACCACAGGAGACGGAGTCACATACACAACCAGGAATGAGAATTATATTTCTACATTTTGTCATGTAAGGTTAATGCCACCACACAACTGGCCACTGGGCTTCCTCTGTAACACACACTGGGTAGGTACAGTGCAGTCAAGGCACACACAGGCTTCTCTCTGTGACACACACACACTACACTGGGAAGGGTTCAGATTTATTTGCCTTTTTTTGCCCCCCTTGTATGCTTGTTGCTGGCAGCTGCTGAGTGTTCAGTGTGCACCACTGACTGAGCAGTGCTGCAGTTTCAAATAATCACATTTCACAAAAGTTCTTCACTTCTTCTTCTTTTTTTTTTATTCTCTCTCCGAGTCCTCTTGAGTCCTCCTCCAATCCTGATATTGATTGATCTCGGTCTCGATCCCTCCCTATTCCCCAGTCCCTTCCCAATTCTTGATTAATCCCTCCACCTGTCCTGAACCTCCCCCTAGTCCCACTCCCACCCGATTTTGAGCTTTTTCAGCCTTTCTCTTGTTCTCGGTCTCACAGGAAAATGGATGATGGAAGTGGCCACTGGACAAGTAGCGGTACGCTAACCGCTAACGCTACAGTTTAGCTAGGCTGCTGCTGCCTCTGCTCCGATCCTCTGCAAATGGCGCTCCTCCTCGTGGCACATCTCCTAAATACCCCCACAGATCCCACGGCTCGCGCAGCTTACCGACCCCACCTGACCCGTACGTAGGTACGCAAGTGCAAACAGACAACGTCTCGCGTCTCGCGGTGATTCGAACCCTTTTGCAAACTGCTTAGTGTTTGAGTTCTAAGTTAGAACTCGAACACCAGGGTTCGAGGAGGGTTCGAATCTTTACCGAACTAGTTCTGACAACCCTACTGCATAGCTGATCCATGAGGCATGGTTGATCTCAGTTTTTATTCTCAGTCTGACTCTGGTTTCCAAGGTTATCTGGTAGACTCAGGGCTCTGGCAGTATACTTCGTTTATCAGTTCACTATCATGCTAACACATAGCTGTGTGTGGCATTGGAAGCCTAAGGCCATTCTCTAACTTGCTGGGGGTAATTAACATTATTCGCTTTTTCAAATAATTACCTTGGAATGTATGTTTTGTTGCCATTAGCAGAGGTGCATTATCGGGAGGCGGGAGGTGGAGGAAGAGAACCAGTACTGTGCTGAATGTTGCTTGTGGCAGTGTAGGGGGTTGGGTGGGGGTGAGGGATTCGAGGTTTTGTTAGGAGGTATGGGGGTAGTTGGGGGAAGGGAATGGGTTAATTGTGGGGGAGTTGGGGAGGAGTGACGGCTTTACTGCAGTAACCGTGGGAGTTAGGTTTTATGCATTATATAATTAATGGTCTCCGTTTTTTCTCATAGAGAAAAGCGTGTGTTAAATCCCGTAACACCTGAGTAGGTGTTACGGCATTCACGCGCTCCCTCTGCATAGCAAAGTGCTCGAGACAAGTAAACAGAGCACCAGCTTCCAACCGTCCCTTCTACCTCAAACATTGCTAACCAGAAAAACACTTACTTGTCATCATTACCTCCATCACGTATTCAGTCACCTAAAACATACAAATATAACAATTTATTCTCCCGAGCCTAACTTATCCAATACACCACTTTTCCACGATCCTAACTCTCTCCCTTTGAACCTAACCTTTCCTCTGCAGGTCAAAGGACTACATCACTACAGAAACAGGAAACTATACCGCACAATCTCCACACTCATGGACTTCTAGCTGCTGTACCCATTTTATTTGATTAACAGTTTAAATAGTTAACGTTCAAGCACAATTCAGTTTTCCTCACAGAAAAAACGTTCATCTGCATGGTAAGCCTCCCAATCTTTTTTTACAAACTCAAGTCTCACCATAGAAAAAACGGAGCCCTTCAATTATATAAAATAAAATATGGGGTGCAGTGTGTTAAACTCGAATTTAACACACACCCTCATTGTTGGATGGCATTTATAAACCCCTCGGGCTTCGCCCTCGGGGTTTATGTGCCATCCAACAACTCGGGTGTGTGTTAAATTCTCGTAACACACTGCACCCCATACTTTATCCTATATATATCCCGAGTGCTGGGCTGAGTACATTAAGTCTTACTACCATTATTAGATGGCCAAAGAAGTGACTTTTGTGACTTGGAATGTTAAGGGGATCAGGAAAAAACACAAACAATATCAAGTTCTTAAACATTTAAGCTTATTACATTCTCAGATAACTTTCCTACAGGAATCTCATTTATTAGAAACTGAAGCTTCACAGTTAAGGAGACAACAGGTGGGCCTGTCTATAATGCCCAGGGATATACTAACAGTTGTGGGGTCATGCTTATGATCAACAGGGGTGTTCCCTTTGTTTCTACACAGGTCATTAAAAATCCTGAGGGAAGGTTTATTCTAGTTAAAGGCACTCTCTGGTCAGTTCCACTTTTACTTGGTAGTATATATGGCCCCAATATAGACAACCCAGGGTTTTTTATGAGACTCATATCTGCTATTCTTCCAAAGCTTCCCGTCAGGATTATTTTGGGGGGTGACTTTAATCAAGTTGTTGATTCTAATCTTGACAGGTCAAGTAGTGGACTCGGAGTGGTCTCCCCATGGCAGAGGGCTTTCAAAGACCTAGTGGACCAGTGCGGACTCTGCAATGTCTGGCATGTCTTGTACCCTGATTCTAGGGAGTTTACTTTCAATGGCGCACGGCTCGCAGTCCCGCATTGATTACATATTTATTTCTCAGGTTCTCCTACCTGGGGTTAAGACTTCCTTGATTCAACCTGGCCCTGTCTCCGATCAGTCACTGGTGTTGTGAAAATTGGCATTCCTTAATTTACCTAACAGGGAAACCAGATGGAAACTTAATGAACAACTTCTTAAAGATGTTAAATATTGCACGCTCATAAGAGAGCAAATTGAATCTTTTTTTTTATCCAACCCTTTAGATAATACAAAGTCGGATATTTTGTGGGGGGCCTTTAAGGCTTTCATGAGAGGGATCCTTATTAGTATGGCGGTGGGTAGGAAAAGGGCACAGGAGAAGGAATTAATATCATTACTGTCCCAAATTAAGTCACTTGAAAATAATATTTCTGCTAATGCCCCTGATGAAGACAAGAGGAAACTCCTAGTGTTGAAAGATAGATATTTAGAGCTACTTCGGGAAAAAGTGGAATTAGCTATTATTGGTACAAGAGCTAGTTACACGGACCAGGGAGAGAAGGCAGGGCGCCTACTGGCATTGTGTATTAAGCAACAAGAATCAGTGAGATATATGCCTCCAATCAGGGCAATGGCAGATGGGTCCCTGAAAGTATCTCCTACTGAAATAGTGCAAGAATTTGCCCTATATTATGCAAGTTTGTACAGTGACATGGAGTATCCTCCTTGTCCTGGGAGTATGGAGAGCTATTTGAGGGATTCCCATTTGCCCTCCCTCTCAGAGCGACACAAGGGTTTTCTGGTTACTCCTATATCACAGGAGAAAATTGCTGAGGTTATTAGTAGATTGCCTGCAGACAAAGCCCCAGGTCTCGATGGATTTTCCTCCCTATTTTACAAAGTTTTTCAGGATCTTTTACTACCAGTACTTTTTCGTTTATTTCAATATATTCTAACTGGGGCAGAGGCTGATCCTCACCTTTTTGAGGCCTTGATTGTTCTTCTCCCCAAACCAGATAAAGATCCTGAGCTTTTTCAGAGCTACAGACCTATTTCCCTTCTAAATCAGGATATTAAAATTCTCTTGAAGATACTAGCCAATAGGTTAATGATAGTTCTCCCTGAATTAATAGGTATAAATCAGGTAGGATTTATGAAAGGGAGTTCATCATCTGATCACTTGCGTACCCTATCTCATGTCTTCTCGGCTACCAGGGATGCCGAGTTCCCTGCAGGACTGGTCTCCCTGGATGCCAAGAAGGGCATTCGATTGAATGAATTGGAACTTTTTGTTTCAAGTTCTGGAAGCTTTTCAATTCCCTTCTGCAGTTATATCCTGGATTGCTACACTATATAAAACTCCTACAGCAAGAATCTCTGGGAATGGGGCCTTCTCCAAACCTTTTTCACTCCATTCAGGGACTAGACAGGGATGTCCCTTGTCTCCTCTGTTGTTTAATTTATATCTGGAACCTCTGATCCAAAATATTCTCAATAATGTTTCCATACAAGGCATTTGGGTTGGGCGCCATGAAATTAAAGTCACTGCATATGCAGATGACTTGCTGATACATTTATCTCATCCGGTATCCTCTGTACCGGCCTTGTTGAGTGAAATAGCAAGATTTAGTGACCTGTCCAACTACAAACTGAATGCTAGCAAATCCTTATTTTTCCCATTAAACCATAAGGTATTCAAAAATGATATTAGTCCCCTAGGCTTATGCCGGACTCCCAAGTCATTTAAATACTTGGGCATTAAATTATCTCGTAACCCCCTAACATGGTTTAGGGAAAATCTGGAATCCCTCTCACAGTTGATAACTCATGATCTCGAGAGGTGGTCCAAACTTCCCATTTCATTATGGGGCCAGATCAACATAATTAAGATGAATATATTTGCTAGAATATTTTACCCTTTATCTCTTCTCAATACTTTCATTCCACTACTCTGGTTTAAAAAGTTACATGGTATATTCACTAGATTTATTTGGGCCGATAGGTATCCTCGATTGGCTTATTACAAATTGGCAGCTCCAAAACTGGAGGGGGGTTTATGGATTCCCCATCTGGCTATATACTATTGGGCCAGTCATCTAGCAAAATGTCTGAGATGGGTATCTCCCGGCCCAGAAAACGAGCAACTGGCTTGGCTTAGAATTTAATTGGATGTAATTAAGTCCAAGAATCTGGACCCCCTTACCTTATTCTATATTAAAATTTCCCAGGTTCGTATGACTGAGGAGTGCCCTACAGTATTTATCTCTTTAAAGGTTTATGCACAACTGTGTTCATTTTTGAAATATACTCCCCACTGGGACTTGGCCCAGCCTATCTGGAATTCCCCATCTTTTACTATTAATAAGAACCAGATTCCCCGTCAATGGTTGTCCCAATTAGGGGATGGGATACTTCTCTCTCTCATAGGTGAAGATGGGCAATGGTTGACAGTGGGAGATATTATCGAAATTTCATATTCCGGCTCTCTCTCACTTCAAAGCTATACAATTAAGCCTTACTTACAATAAATTTTGGTAATATCCCCCCCTCCCAGACCGTCACAGCCCTGATACCTGAGGTTTCTTCACTTATTGGATCTTCAGGTGTAATATCTAAATTATATAAGGTTTTGTTTCACAAGAGATATGGGGGTTCCTTTGGACCCACAAGATTCTGGAACTCTGTCCTTCCTCAGTACCATCCAGATTGGCAATCCCTGTGGAGATTCTGTCATAACTATGTTTCTCAAGACAGACTGCGTCTTATGCAATATCATATATTACATAATCTGTATTACACTCCGGTTAAACTACAGAAATGGGGTTTTTTAAATGCCAACATATGTAATAAGTGTTTGCAGGAAGAAGGAACACTTCTTCACATGTTCTGGTCTTGTCCTAAAGTTTCCCTCTTATGGGACTCAATTAAGACTTCCCTGGACCCTTTACTGGGCCTTCATGAGTATTTTACTCCTGATATTTGCCTTTCAGGGGACCTGTCTTCTGTTAGAGTTAAAGTAAGAAAGTTTCATATTTCCATGATTGCTTTATCGGCTAAGAAGCTTATTTTACGTCATTGGAAAGACAAGTCCTCCCCATCTTACCAAGAACGGGTAAACAAAATCCTGTCTAATCTACGTACAGAAAAAGCGATTGCCAGTCTTCATAATAGATTGGCAGCATATACCAAAATTTGGGATCCCCTTCACTCCCTAATTTCACTGGCTCAGTCTTAAGCATGTTTCAGGTTATATGGCCATGTAGGTTCTTAGGTAAAGAGCTTGGCACTTAGTGGACACTAGGTTTAGTTACTGCAGTAAAGGGAGGGATGGGTGGGTTGGGCAATTACCCTTTACATTGAGTCTGTATGTCCACCTCACTTTCATTGTAACTGCCTTTTATTGTGGAAAATGTATCAATAAACTTTGAATTGAAAAAAAAATAAAAGGATTGCTTAAACAACTTAATGGAGGACCTAACTGTTGATTGTTGCAGCTATGTTTACAACACTTAAAAAATCTCCCAAAATTTACAGTTTAATTTCCACACAAGGTTGATTCCCTCCAGAAGTTGAGAGCTGAGGGATCCAATTTGCTAAAAAGTTGTTCATCTTCTAAATTACCATCAGGTAATCACATTTCAAAATAATGAAACAGTCTTGATTCTAACAGTCTTGTAAATAGTAATTCTGAGACCATAAATAAAAATAAGAAATGGCTGAACATGACTTTTAGGTTATGTGGCACTATTTTTAAGTCCACGCATGCGCGGCAAACTTCTTCCTATGAGTTGTTTTGGAAGGGTGTGACACTGTCTGTCCAATGCAGAGTGCTCTGCAAGGGGCTCGACAGTGCCACACCAATCATCAGCCAGGCTGATCCTGATACTGTTTTGCCTGACATGGTCTGTACTTGAAAAGAAAAAGCTGCATCAATCATGTGGTGGCTTTTTCCTTTTATCTGCAGAACACCACCCAGTAAACAGCTGTTCGGTGTCCCGATCAGCCTGGCTGACGTAAACCTCCCCCCACCCCACCGGAGCTGTTGAGTGGCATACAAGACCATGCAAGAGAGAAAAAGATAGAGAGAGGGGCTTAGAGGAAGGTTGGACAAATGCCTGGCCATCATTGAAGTGAATGACTTCTGTCTGGAAATTGAAGAAAATTAAAATCCTGTTTTTTTTTTATTCCTCACTGACTCGCACTCCTCGCTCTCCCCCGTTACAACTCATATGCGTATCACCTTGGTAAATCCTCTAAGTCCTTGCTGCACCTCCAGATATACACAGTACGGGACAAAATTTTTTTTTTTTTGTTAACAGAAGCAGACAGTCTGCAGAGTAGATGGGGGACTCGTCGTGCACTGTGAAATTACCAGGACTGTAGCGGACCACTGTGGCTCTGTACACATTAGGCTTCTTAAAATGTTTTAACAGGGTTAAAACTGCCGTCCTGGCTTTTGAGGAGCAAGAGGGAGTATGTTTTCCCTGTTGGTTGTTGATGGCTTGTGTGTGCCTCGTGTCTGTAATCCTTTGTGAAAATGTTACTTTTCTGATTCCATCCAGGTAATTATCCAGGTAAGGGTGAATTGGAAGTTAGCAGTAGGCATTTTTAAATTAAAGGTGATGTGCTGATGAGTAGTCGCAGAGCACGAGCTGCTGGTCTGTAACAGGGCAGTGCAACCTCATGTCACTGTCTTTTGAAAGGAGAGTGTGGGAAGAAAATGGAAAATGGAATATAAAATCTATGGTGCCATGTACTGTAATTAAGCTGAGGCTGAGCTCTGTCATTCCCAGGCAGCAAGGGAGAAAAAAAAAAAACAGAACTACATAGAACCTGCAGCTGATAAAAATAAATGCCCACCTATTAACCACTGTGCTGTGCTCTGACAAAAAATAAAAAAGCTTATATTTTTACTTGTAAACAGTAACATCCATCGCTAGCTGATTATAAAGACCTTTCATGTTGCTTTTTTGCTCATTGTTGCACCATGCTTAAACCAACATAATTACGTAGGGCCCCAGATATTCAAAGGAGTTGCGCCTTGGGCGCAACAGTGTTACACCATGCACAACCCACTGATGCCCCTAGCGCGATATTCAAAGGGAGAAGTGCGATAAATCCCGATGCACTGGAGCGCATCAGTAATGTATGCAGGCACAGGTGGGCGCCTACGTATGCACCCTGCACAGCCCGGGAGCTTCAGCTCTGGGATGTGCAGAGTCATGTATGCACAACTCCTACCTGTGCCTGCACAAAGTTACGCCCAAGAAAAGAACAAGTGATGGCCACCCACAGGTGAGCTGCTGCATTGCAGGGCGCAACACAGCAGCTGCCACCTGTGGGTGGCCATCACTTGTTCCTGCCGCACCTGGCGGTGCCCCCATGCCCCGATTGCAGGCATCACTATAGCCCCCCAAGTCCAATATCCCTGGTGGTCCAGTGGACCCCACTGAGCCCGATCGTGGGCATCATTACTAGGACCCCCCCAAGTCCAATATCCCTGATGGCCCAGTGGACCGCACTGAGCCCGATCGTGGGCATCATTACTAGGACCCCCCCAAGTCCAATATCCCTGGTGATCTGAGTGTACCCCCACCCCACTGCCCACTGGGCCCCACCACCCCGCTTCCCCGTCAGCGGCGGGCGGCAGCGGCCACACCCACCCGCCTGCTGTCCGCCGTCCGCCGATTGACAGCTGCGGTAGTGCTGCATGCCCATTGGTTCACAGCATGGAGCCAATGGGCGATGCACATATTGTAATATTTCAGCCCAGATATGTGAATGAATTCATTCACACATATCTGGACTGAGTAGTGACAGTGCAAGGGCTGCATGCCCATAGGGCTTGCTGTGAACCACTGGCTGCGCCCTACTGAGCTGTCAGTCGGCAGGCAGGCAGCAGGCAGGTGTGCTGCCACCCGCTGGCTGACGGGGAATGGGGCTCAGTGGGCGGGTGGGGTGGGGTACATTAGATCACCAGGGATATTGGACTTGGGGGGTCCTAGTAATGATGCCCACGATCGGGCTCAGTGAGGTCCACTGGACCACCAGGAATATTGGGCTTTCTTTATATTACAGGAATGCCCATGAACGGGCTGCAGGAGGCATCGGTCCCCGACGGCTGCTGCCTGGCAGGGCGCCAGGTGCAAGTCATTGGGGATCAGCACACCTGCATGCTAATGGCATGCAAATGGGGTCATAATGAGATGCAAATGGCCCCCTGTGTACCTTGCATATATTATGGCCCCATTTGCAAGTCCTCTTTTCAATATCGCAGATGCTGTGCATGGCACAATGGCACCTGCACCAGCGCATCTCCATGCTCCACTCTGGCCACTTGTGCTGGTGCAGTGCCACTGCACCATGCACAGTGGGGGTGGCCAGGGTGCGATATTCACAGCTGCTGTGCCATAGTGCAGCTCCGTTGAATATCGCCCAGGCCACACCCCTGCGCAACAAAGTTGAGCTGTGCCCAGGCTTGCACCACAGCCTGGCACAGTTTGAATATCCTGGCCTAGGAGTTTAGGGTCAATCAAGCATTAGGAGTTTAGGGACAGAGAGTGAAAAAGCAACCTAGTTTATTTCCATTTCTCTTCACTTCGCTGTAGATGCCTTCATTCCTGGGTGAGAGGAGATAACAAGAGAAACATCTGAAACAAACCCCTTCTTAATTTATTAATATATAATGAATTATGGTCTGAGCATATTGTATGAAGCAAAATGTGAAGAACAACTGAATCTGGTTACTACACTTCCATTTGACTGGGCTGACAATCTCTAAAACAGAATAAACATTTTAGATTTTTTTCTCAAAAGACAGCATTTGACATACTGTCACAACTCTGATTATTCTTTCAAAACAGGCAAGATACATAAATATATAATGAAGATGATAACAATATATAATAAGAACATCTCACTTCCAGAAAGGGTGAATAGCGCTACCTGGAATGAATAGCGCAGAGACCCCTGTGGGCTATATTCAGCCACAATATACAAATTTAGGCCATTGGGCATGCCAGGCACTAAGGGTCCATTTGCATGCCCATTATGTGCTCATTTGCATGTTTGCAGCAGTCCATTAATGCCCATCTTGAAGGTGTCTGACACATTTCCTGGTGTCTAGTGGCACCCCCACTCCTGATTGCTCAGAATACATTCTAAAATGCAGTACCTGGTGTCTAGTGGCACACCCCATACCTGATCACCTGTCATACAGTCTAAAATGCGGTCCTTGGTGTCTAGTGGCACCCCACCCCCCGGTCACCCATCATACATTCTAGAATGCAGTCCCTGGTGTCTAGTGGCACTCCTACCTCTAATCACCCATTCCTTATTATGTAGCGGTATCCCTGGTATCCAGTGGCCCCCAACCTCTAACTTCCCTTCATACACTCTAAAATGCAGTCCTTAGTGTCTAGTGGCACCCCCACTGGCATTGATTGCTCACCATATGGTCTAAAATTCAGTCCCTGGTGTCTAGCGGCACCCCAAACCCTGATTGCCCATTCCTTAGTTCGCTGCATAATGTTATCCCTGGTGTTTAGTGGTTCCTGCCACCCCCAATCACCTGTTTCCATTAGTATATGTAATCATTGGTAGTCCAGTGTCTCCCCCACCCATTCTGCTTGTTCAAAAAACATCACTGATCACACCCCTCTTACCAGTGTGACCAGCAATGTCCAGTGGATCCTGTTGCAGTGACTGGCATAGCCCTCCTCACACCTCCTCAGTTGGCCTCTATATGATCTGTAAGTGGTGCATGTACAGTCACTGACAGCTCATATGGTGGCTGACTGAGGAGGTGAGAAGAGGGCTATGCCAGTCACCATATCATGATCCACTGGATGTCACTGGTCATACTGATAAGGGGGTGTAATGCATGATGGTTTGTGAGTAGACAGAGTGAGTGGGGGGTCACTGGACAGCCAATGATTATGTGTACTTATTTCAACAGGTAGTTGGGGGCTGGGGGAACCACTGGACACCAGGGATAACACCACATAATAAGGAATGGGAAATTGTGGACTGGGGGTACCACTAGACATCAGGGACTAAATTTTAGAATGTATGATGGGAAATTGGGAGGTGGGGGTGCTGGTAGACATCAGGTCCAACAGTTAGACTGTATGACTGGTGATCGGGGGTGGGGGGTGTAAGTAGATACCAGGGACTGCATTTTAGACTGTATGATGGGTGTTCAGGGTGGGGGAGTGCCACTAGACACTAGGAACTGCACTGTAGAATGTATTATTGGCAAACGAGGGGTGTGGGTGCCACTGGACACCAGAGACTGCAGTTTAGAAGGTATAACTTGGCTGTACATTGGGGGATCAGTGATGGGGGTGCCACTAGACACCAGGGACTGCAGTTTAGACTGTATAACTGGAGATCAGGGGTTGTAGAATGTATGACAGGTGATTGGGGAAGGCAGCTGCAGTGCAGCTTAGCTCCCATTTAAGACGTGGTTTTCAGCGGTTGTAAATAACTTCACTTTGGGTGCTGTTTATGCCACTGCAAACCTTTGAAAATGTTGCTGCACCTGTATGCATGTGTGGACTTCCTCATTTGCATGGACACAGTGGTATTTTAGCACCTGGGTGCTGCCGAGTTTGGAAGGTGCTAACTGGGCCTCTGAATATGGCCCCACCCTGAGCATAAGTGCATACCTGTTAGTATCATTGCAAATCATGTTAGAATCAGTGCTAATATCTGAATAATGGGTCCAATGTGTTCTACAGTTCTTGCTGGACCTATTTTAAAAACAGTTCAAAAAGATTTTAAATTTAACAGTAATAGTGGAGCAAAGACCAAATGATCAAAGCAATACACAAACAGACAGACAGAGAGATGGACAGACAGACAGATAGATAGATAGATAGATAGATAGATAGATAGATAGATAGATAGATAGATAGATAGACATTATACTGGTGCAGTAGCAACAGTATAGGTAGGGTTGACTGAGAGTTTCTGTGTTAAACCCCTTCATTTGTGCTGTGCATCTATATCTGTATCTGCATGGAAGCATAGGGCCCACAGGGCCCTGTGCTTCCACAGTCCACCAGACAGCCCCATGAATGTCTGATATCTGTTGTTGCAGTCCCATAGGCAGATGGAGATTTCCCTTGGGGCAGGGCATGGACCCAAGCATCTGCATCTGTTCACGCAGGTCCCAAAGGGACCTACATGAATGAGGATGCAATTACACTATCCCAAAAATAAATTAAATTCTTTACAAAAATCTGTGTTACTGCACCAGTTAGGGTTCAGATTAATACCACAAAAGTAGTGAAATGAGGAGTTAGGGTTTCCAACCCTAACTCCCCACTCCCACCCCCACCAGCAGCAAAAGGACAAGACACACAAGAAACCACAGACAGACAGCCATTGTCAGGTAAGACAAAGAACACACAACTGTTTCCAGATGACACAAATACAGTAGTGCTGATGTGCTACCTTCATGGGTGTGTATCTGTGACTGCATAACCACAGGGCCCATGGGGGCCTGTCTTTATGCAGCCATATCTCTGTGTGAATGTCATACAGCATGTGTGACTACATGTGGAGCCTGTGCTTCTACAAAGAGAAGGCCCCAAGGGGCCTGCATCTCCACAGACAGATGCACTCATGCATGCTGTGCAAATTACCTCGCTAGATAGCATGATCCACTATGGCATGGTTTTCTATATGCAGCTGCATAACTGACAAACTGCTACTGCCTTGAAACATTTCTAAACCCACTGCTGAAACCATGATAGCCACATTGCAACAGTACTTCTATCTACATAACTGAAAGTCCCACAGGTGCTTGCCCTTCTGGAGTCAGACATCAGTGAGTATGTCTTACACCTGTGGTTGAAGAGGTGCAGGCCCCTTATGGGCCTGTGCTTCTGCGCACAAAAGTACTGTTGCAATTTTGATAGCATGGATTTTGTAGCACCTGTGCTTCTGCAGCCAGAGGTCAGTGTGCATATCTTATACGTGTGACTGCAGAATCACAGGCCTCTCAAGTGTGTGTATGTCTTGCAGTGTCCCTGAGTGCCTGAAGCTACAGAAGCACTGACCCCTGAGGGCCTGCATTTCTACAGACAAAAGAACTCTTGCAATTTGGGTATTGTAGATTCATATCTGACAGCAGGGACTTGTGCTTCCATATGCAGAAACAGTATTGTGATTTGAGTATCTCAGATTCTATCTGCAGTGACAACTATGTTTTTGTATTTAGCCTCCTGTAAATGTTCTACTTGATTATGTACCCCAATTTCCCTTTCCCTCAGGATGCACCATGAGATGAGCAATCATGATTGTTCAGAATGCCTTTCCTGGTGAAACTTTTCAATAAATAAATAAATAAACAAGTGAGTGTGTATGCCTTGTGGTGGGCATGCCGCAGATACAAATACATACCAATAATAGGCAATAAAACTATTACCAAAGCTTGAGTTCCAAGAGACGGGAGAAGGGCCGTCGTAGTCCCTATTTAAAAAAAGGTAGTAAAAATAAGTCATCCAACTACAGGCCAATTAGCCTAACCTCGATCGTTTGCAAAATAGTCAAGGAAATTATAAAAAAATGAACTAACCAGAAGTTTAAAAGACATTGGGTTATGGGACAAGGCACAACATGGTTTCACTGAGAAAAGAAGCTGCAACACAAACCTTTTAATTTTCTATAATATGGTCACAAAAAAACTTCAATCAGAATATGCCAGTGGATGTATTACTATTCGACTTCCAGAAAGCTTTTGAGATCCTACCACATAAAGGAATATTGGTTAAACTACAAAAATTAGGTGTGGACAAAGGTATTATCTCATGGATTATAGCATGGCTTTCTGATAGAACTCAAACAGTCCGTGTTAATGGATACCTATCACCTGAAGGGAGGGTGACGAGTGGTGTCCCCAAGGGATCAGTCCTGGGATGACTCTTGTTTAACCTTTTCATACATGACCTACAAATAAATAATCACAACATATTTATAAAATTTGCAGATGATCTTAAATTAGGAGACAAGGTCAATGATATATCAAGCTGTCTAAAAATGATAAATGATTTAGAACAAATTGTTCAGTAGGCACATGACAATAACATGGAATTCAGTTATGGGAAGTATGTGGTCATGCACTGCAGGAAAAACAACCCTAAACAACATTATAAGATCCATGACAAAAATCTTAAAATTGTTGAGGAAATAAGAGATCTAGGGGTTATAATTTTGGGCAACATGAAAAATAGTAGTCAATGTAGGAATGTTGCCAGGAAAGGTAATCATCTAACAAGCTGTATACAAAGATCATTCTCTAACAAGTCACAAGCAGTATTGATGCCCCTATATACAGAATATTTACGATCACACTTTGACTACTGTTCACCAGTATGGGACCCTGGCTTGAAACAAGATACACAAATCCTAGAAAAAGCCCAGCAAAGATATACCAAACAGATTCTTAACTTCAAACACATTCCATAAGAAAAAAGACTAGAAAGACTAAGACTATGGTCCCTTCAACTAAGGCGGCAAAGGGGAGACGTTTTGACCTTATTTAAAATTTTGCAAGATACAGAACTAATTTCCGAGCTGGAAATAAAATACAAAGACAGCAACTACAACATAAGATTGCTTAACAAACAGATAAGGGGTTATGTATCCAGAACCAGTATCAGGAATAATGTATTTCTTCCTATAGGTAATTAGATTCTGGAACAAACTACCACAGGATATAATAGATCAACCAACCTTTAACAGGTTCAAAAGAAAACTCAACGCTTACCTAACTGTTGTTGGAACTAATGACCTGAACCACTGATAAGTGGCAACAGCTTACATGGGCAAAATGCCTTCTGCCATCCTAACACCACAGTATAAACCACAGTATAAATCCATGAAGGTAGCCTAATAGTGCTACTGCATTTGTGTAATCTGGAAACAGTTGTTTGTTGTTTGCCTTACCTGATGATGGCTGTCTGTGGTCACTTGTGTGGTCTTGTCATTTTGCTGCTTGGGAGGTGGGGAGTTAGGGTTGGAAACCCTAATGCCACATGTTCCTACTTTTGTGGCATTAATTTATTTTTTTTTTATCATGTAATATTTTATTGAAATTTTCCAATGTTTTACATATTGCTTACATAATACACATAAGTGTATTCACCATAAGCCTCAATCCCTGACAAACAAACACAGGATGGCTAACAATACTGCTATCTTAAAGGATACATCCAGGGTACAATGTAGCTCTAAACTGCATCGCTATTTGTCAAAATCCAAATCTCAGTTGGCCTTGAGGAAGGCCTAAGCTACGTGTAAGATAGACTAACTGCAACAGGCTTTAATTAGACACAAACATTTGCGGGATAAGGATTCAAGGAGAACATTACCTTACAGCTCAGGCCTCTCATTTATATAATGAATACATACCATCTAGGTTCTCATGAGTAGTTTATACCCAGTAGTCCCACAATAAAGTGTTTAAACTACCCACAAGGTCAGGATTGAAGAAGAAAAAGAGGGAGGAAAATATGAGGAAAAAGAGCTAGAGATAAGAGGAGGGAAAAGGAGCATAGCAGGAGTTACACACAGGGAAGGGGATCCCTTATATTTAGCATACCACTCTAGGATCGACTTGCTAAGAAGTAATAGGAGGATTTTGTAGTGGGGAAGGAGACACTCTGCAAATGTGGGAATGCAGATAGGCATCCCATTTTGAGTAGTAGTCAGCTAGTTTGCCTCTAGCTGTTGCTGCTATAAGCCTGTCAAAGATGGCCAGCCTAGCCATGGCTGCCCACCATTGAGAATGTGTGGGGGGTAAGGATTGTCTCCATCTCACCAGAATGGCTCTCTTTACTTTCATGACAGCAGCCAGGATCCAGGCTTTACTAGGAGGAGAAAGTGCATTTACTGAAGAGGTGTCCCCCAGTAGTAGGAAGTAATGTAGAAGAGATAGCGGGTTACCCACTATAGCAGAACAGTCCTTCAAGACTGATGTACAGAAGGTGCGGACTGTTGGGCACAGCCATAGTATATGGTATAGGTGGGCCGGAGAAGAGTGGCATCTCCAGCAGCTGTCTTGTGGGATTATCTTTTGCCTATAGAGGACTGAGGGAGTTTGATACCATCTGAGGAGAATTTTTAATTGAATCAACTGGCTCTTTGAGTCTTCATAGGCCGTATGGGCCAATCTGAGACATTCAGACCACTGCTGCGGAGATAGCGAGTGAGAAAAATCCCGCTCCCATGTGGCTTTACCAGTTAAAGTGACATCCGGTTGGGAGTATCTAAGAGTTCGATAGATAGCACCTACAAGGCCCCCGCCTCTGTTGGGTAGAGAGAGTTTATTCAGGTATCTCCAAGGGGACTGGGATGGCCAAGTCTTAAGGAGAGGGATCAACACGCTTTGTAATTGGGGAAATTTCCAAAAATCTTGAGATGGCAATTTGTATTTAGTTTTGAGCTGCTTGAAGGACATCAACGTATGAGTGTTCGGTATGAGAAGATCGGCTACCGTCTGAATGCTCCTAGAGGCCCATGAGGCCCAGTGAAGTGATTTATGATCTACCTTAACAATAGGATTATTCCAAACCAGGGCATAACATAAAGAAGGAGGGTAGTCGGCATTTGGAACACCAGCTATGGCCATTGCCCGGCACTACAATGTACATGTATTTGTCATAAGTGGCATGAGTTGAGGATTGGCAGGTTTCCTGCAAGATAACAGCGAATAAAGGGGAGCCTTTGCTGACAGCATGGCCTCCAGTACTGCCCACTGAGGAGGAGGAGGGGTAGAATGAAGGGCAAACCACATCACCGCCTGGGCCATGCTAAAGGCCAAATGATATCCCACAAATCAGGGGAGGCCGAGTCCTCCCTTGGTCCAGTGAGCACGTAGTTTCGTTCGCCCCCATCTAAGGGGTCCACCTTCCCAGAGGAGAAGTGCCACTAATCTATCTAAGGCTTGAAATGGGTTTTGAGAGGGAGGGATTGGGAGGTTGTTCAGTAAGTAAGAAACTCTAGAAAAAATAAACATTCTAATCGCCTCCACCTTTCCTTTTAGCGTTAGGCGTAACTTCATCCAGCGATGGACCTCAGCTGTCGAAGTGGCTTGGAGGGGAGAGAAATTGACTGTTTCTAGGTCCTTCCAGGCTGCCGTGATGTTAATGCCCAAATATGGGAAGCCCTGTGGTGTCCAGGAAATATCTGTACCGGCTAAGCATTGTCTACTACATTTATTGTTTAGAGGGGATAATATAGTTTTTTTTTTTGATTCACTGTAAGCCCAGATATTCTAGCAAACTCCTGCAGAATTGACAAAACCGGTGGGAGGGAAGACTGCGGGTCAGAAAGAGTAAGTAACATATTGTCTGCATATGCATTAACTAAATAGGCAGTTTTCCTCACAGGGATACTGGTTACAGTTGATGTGTTAATCAGTGTTCTAATTAAGGGGTCCAGAGCTACCAGAAACAGGTGCGGGGAGAGAGGACACCCTTGCCTGGTACCTCTATGGAGGAGAAAGGGAGAAGAGGTATCCTTATTAGTAAGGATTCTAGCCGAGGGCAGGTTGTACAGTGTGTGTACCCATGAACAAAATTGGGACCCAAAGCCATACAATCGAAGAATCTGGTGCAAATAAGCCCATTCCAGAGAGTTGAAAGCCTTAGCAAAATCAACCACTAAGGCGGCCATGGGAACCTCGGACCGAAGTGCCAGCCATTTAAGATTTAAAATAAGGCGTAGGTTATCTGCACTAGATTTCTCTTTTAGAAACCCAGTTTGAGAGGGATGAATCAGATTTAATAACACTGGGGATAGTCTGGTTGCCAAGATTTTAGCCAGCATCTTAGTATCGACCGGGAGAATTGAAATGGGTCTATAATTTGCACACAGTAAGTCATCCAAGGATTTCTTGGGGATTAGTGGAATAAGAGCCTCATGCATAGTGGGGGGAAGTTTAGTGTCCGATTGGGCTTCCTGGAGAGCTTGCAGAAGGGGGGGGTGGTAATCTCATCCTGTAGCACTTGGTACAGCTCTGCTGATATCTCATCTGGCCCCGGGGCCTTCCCTTTGGCCATCTGAGATAGTGCAGACCAGAGTTCGTCCCAAGTTATGGGAGCATCCAGAGCAAGGGCTTGCTCTTTAGAGAGCTTAGGGAGTTGTGCCCCTCGGCAAAAGCTTTGCAGACGCTGAGATAATTCAGTATTTGAAAAGATATTCTGAGACTGGTAAAGGTCCTAATAAAATATTTTCATAGTCTCATTGATAGCCTTGGGCGTTGTTGCAATCTTCTCCTCCTTGTTCTTTAGGGCTAAAATTCTGGAAGAGGTTTGTTGCTTCCGTAAACAAAAGCTTTATTAATTTCTACTCTTTATCCCTCCCTCCTCCCTCCCAGAACCTGTGCTTAGCTCAAGTGAGTTGCCACTCCGCCTTCCTGTTCAGCAGTACCTTGAGTTTGTATTTTAAACCAGTAATGTTGGCTAGGAGAGGGGAGTTGAGTGGGTTAGTGGGAGACATTTTGAACTGCTTCTCTAGAAGTGCCAGATCCTTCTGGAGCTCTGATATCTGCTTTGTCCTTTCCTTTTTTTTATCCACAGAGAAGGAAATAATTCTCCCCTTATAACTGCCTTAAAGGCCTCCCAGACTGTGGTCGCACTTGTTTCCCCTGGGGTGTTGACTGAGAAATAGGAGAGGATTTCCTTTTTTATGTAATCGCGGAAGGCTGCATCCTCCAACAATAATGGATTACATCTCCACCTTGTGGAGCATAAGCCCTGCCCCGGGGGAGTGAAAACGATCGTTACAGGGGCATGGTCCGATATAACTATGCTACCAATGGTGGGAGTTGCTATCCCAGGCATTGCAGCATGATTTGCCAACCAGAAGTCAAGTCTGCTATGAGTCCCATGTACTGTAGTAAAGTATGTGTAATCACACCCACTTGGATGACTAATTCTCCATGGGTTCCCTAGTCCCCATTCTGACATCAAAGTATTTAGTGTTTCTAAAACCTTCGTATGGGACTGAGGTGTAGGTATGGATTTGTCTAAAAAAATATCACGCACCAAGTTATGATCCCCACCTAGTAGGATTCGAATATCAAAGTCGTCACCAGAGAGCTCGGTGAAGGCCTGACTCAATTCAGAATAGACATCTCCTGTATCAGTATTGAAGCCATAAACATTGGCTATTATGACCCTGCCACCAGGATATGAAAACTTAGCCACTATCCATCTACCTAGTGAGTCCTGACGTTGACCCTCAACAGTCCATGGTCCTGACCTCCGTAATAGGATGGCCACTCCCCTGGACTTTGTGGAGGCACAACTAGCCAGCACTGTTCCCACCCACAACTTTTTTAACCATTGCACCGTGCAGCTGGTAAGATGCGTATCCTGGAGTAAAGTGATATCCACATCGATCGAGTTTACATATTGCAGTACTTTGGTTCGTTTTGCTGGATGATTCAGTCCATGCACATTCCAGGAGACACATCCCCAACCACGCGGTGCAGCCATAGTAGGGACCATAATAACGGTTCCCACCTATCATGTAGCAAGGAAAAAGAGTGTACTCACCCAGCCAATAGTGAAAGGAGAAGCAGGAAAGAATAAAAAAAAGAAAGATACCCGGCTAGAGGCCTGTGGTAAGTCTTGTACTGTCGGTGAGCCTCAAACAAACAGGTGTTGAAAAGGTTGAGAGAAGACAGTAACAATCAATCTACCTGCAGTTGAAGAGAGGCCTGTGCAAAGTAAAGAGAAAACCACAGTTATGTACCTTAGAAATTCAAAGTACAGGGCAGAAATCTGCCAATAATCAGCTGTCAAACAACAGGTTAATTAACAGATTAATTATAAGACAATATAACACTTCTAAAACAATCAACAATAACTCAGTTATTGGTGCTGAGTTGTACGCGCGAAAAGGGGCAGTTACGCCCCTGAGCCACACTGCTGCAGACACAAAATGCAGAATTGGGAAGGAATTACACCAGATTAGATGATCTGTCCCAGCCCGAATCTGAAGGCTCGGCCACATGAACTGCTACAAGCCACCAGGATAAACCTGGAATCTGGAGCCGCCACCAGACTGAAGGGGGAGGCACAGTCAATCATTACACCCGACTGGGGAATGGGAAAGGGGACGGGGATCTGTCAGCCGCATACAACCTATAAGGTTCTAATACATGGGAAAAATAACAACCCATAGGAGAAGCAACCAATGACCACTAGTATGAGTAACTACCATGACCATCAGGGTGTATGTAGAGGATGACCATATTTATATGGCTTCAAAATTACCCGGCCTAGGAATTAGTCAGGAAATATATGAATTATTTAGGAAGCATATACCCAGCTCCATGAATAAGAGCGTTGGGATACACAGCACATCCACCAAAAAAAGAGAGATGGGGTACATACAGAGACATGCCTATAGTAGCAAAGAGGGAGGAGGGGTTACTAGCTATGTTAGAAGGGACTTAAGAATACCAAGCAGAGGAAGATGGTACAAAAAGGTGAGGGGGTGAGGAGTTCCTCTGCCTATAATTTATAGGCACTGCCCCATTCAGCTCTAGGTGTGCTAATTCAATAAGGAGGAAGGGGGGGTGCATAACCCTTCACCCTATGACTGCCAAGTTAGACCTTCAGATTCTCAAATATTATGAATGAATTTCATTTGCTTTTCAGGTCCCCAATATCGTCAGAGCTTCTGCGTATGTTTTTAGCCCAGGTTTCAGAGCAGAACTGGTTGCCTCCACCTCTTTGTTCTCCTCCTCCATCATCGATGCCCAGTCTAGCGGGACCGGATCGTCCTCAAGGATCCCCGATGGTTCCTCCATCATGTCAGAGGGCTTGCTTTTCTCCAGCATTGTCAGATCTGCCTTCAGGAGTTTGACTGGTGGGGATGCGGTAGGGTTACTCTGTGTTGGTGGGCAAGGGCTTCTAGCGTGCGAGTGCTGTCTTGCTGGCAGCAGAGGATCAGCCACTTCAGTCATTTTAGACAATTGGCCAGCATTAGATACATCTGAAGTTGGCTGTGGTGCAGAATGAAGCAGAGGTGACTTGGTTCTATCAGGGGAATGATTCCATAGCTGTCTGTGCGATGGGGAGCTGTATTGGATGGACTCGTCCGCCTATGATATTGGTCCTCTGAGATAGCACTGCCCTTTCTACTAGTTCCTTGTGTTATTCTACCCCTTGACTCCCAGAGACATCTGGAAGATGTAGTGCCCACCAGCATACTTGGCCAATGTCCCCGAATCCAGTCCTCAGCATCCCTTGGAGTGTCTGCCAGAAAAGACTGGCCATCTTTAGACAGATACAGCGATGTAAGTCCTTTAAATATATATTGTACTGAGTTAGCATTCAGCACCTTTTTTAGAGATTTATAGGCACCTTGCCTAGCTGCAGCCTTCTGCGTAAAATCTCTGTATACAGAGATAACATGCCCCCTCCAGGTTAGCTCCCCAGTGTCTCTTATGGCTTTAAGTAAACGCTCTTTGACTGAGAGGTGAAGCATATATGCAACTATGGTCCAAGGGCTTCTAGTGTGACTCGAGTTACTGGGAACCCGATAGGCATTTTTGACATTCACCGGCTCTTTCCACCGTTCTCCTATCAGCTGTGGAAGCCATTCGTTTAAGAACTTCTCCAGGTTGGGGCCCTCCGCTCCCTCTGGCACATCAAGAATATGAATATTATTCCTCCTGATGCGATTTTCTTGTACTTCAGCCCTTTGCCATAAATAAGCCAGCTTGGCTCCATGGTCTCTAAGTTTGTGTAGAACATTCAAGTGCTGCCTTCCAACTCCCCCACCCGCTGCTCGAGGACATTATGTTGGTCCTCAAGCCTGCGGACATCTGCAACGTTGCCCGCCAGTGAAGCGACGATGTTTTCCACTCTGGAGAGTAGTGCTTCAAGCATTTTTGTGATGTTGCCCAGGGCTTCCCCCACTTGTGTCTGATCCGGGGTGCTCTGGGCTGTAGCCCCCCCCCCCCATCGCAGCAGCTTGTGGTCTGTTCCATCCCAGCAGGAGGATCCTTGCGTTGAACTAGGTGGGTACTCGGGAGGCCAGTAGCTCTGTGCTTAAATCAGTGACAGTCCCCCTAGAAGGTGACTGACCTCTTTTGCCCACAGTTGCCGTCAGGAGGATACAGAGGGGATGGGGGGCACAAACGCTCCACGGAAAAGAGACCAGGAGACTCTACGGTTGAAAAACCCATGGCCGGGCCTGTGTGGCCTAACTAAGAGCACCCGAGTCAGTAACTGCACGAGTCACCTGACACTGTAGATTGCAGCGATCCCCAGAAATACTTCACCAGTGGCGACAGGGGGTAGGAAGGGGAGAAAGCGGGTGAAGAGAGTAAACTTTCAGCTCATCGTTCCGGTGGTAAGTGCAGAATTTTCCATCGAGCTGGGGCAGAATGAAGGGTTCAAGCTGCCAGCCTCACTGGATCCCACCAGAAGTCTCCTTGTGGCATTAATTTGAACCTTAACTAGTGCATTAACAGTTTTTTTTGCAAAGAATACACACACATACACACACACGCGCACCCCATTAGAAATAAAAATGGAAAGATAGCTAGTGATATCTTTGTTGCTAACCTCAAGATATCATAATATCTTGTTACATACAGTAGATATTTCACAGCAAAACAAAGGCCTTTCACTCCTACATTTTGTTTTATACGGGTTATTTTATACCTCAGGATCCATGAATGGTGCCGAATAGCAGAGACTAGTATGGAAACATACATCTGACCATATGCCTGTATGACAAATGCTGAATAGTCTATTGGCACTCATAAAAACAGACAAGATGTATAGTGCTTATCCAACTTGCTATTTACTTCCAGCAAAGTGCAAAAATAGCACAGTCAGTGCAGTCACCAAAAGTAGCATAAACATTTTTATTTACAAATTCTTTGTGGCTCAGTTGCCCACTTCTTTAACATACATATAATTTCAATGAATTTGCCATATTCTAGTTTACTTGTACAGGTTCCCTGAGCTTGGAGAAACAGCAAAAAAGGACATAATTGGTGCACATGCGTGCTCATAACTCATGACCACTAATGTTTCGACATGTAATAATGCCTTCTTCAGAGCTGAGGCGCGCATGGCTACAAAGGAATTTGCCTGTTCTGTCTCCATACAAGCTGAGAATTGCTAATTTAGTACAAATGGTTTTATATTTGGCTCAAGACACATTAACAGCTCCAGCCCCTTGAAGGCTGCTATGTCGCGGCCTGGGTGTATGTGCACCTGGGTCAAGGAGGCCTCTCTTAACCTTGTCAGCGAAATAGCTGCTGTCTTGAGCAACAACAGTAATTAGCTTAATAGTCGCTGAAACAAGTCGTCAGTTTCTGGATATATGGTAATTCTAACGAGTCACCTCAGATTTGAAGAATGTGCTCACATGAAACGTCAGCAGTCACAATATGTGTGCACATGCTTGTACCATTATGTCTCTTGCTGTTGTTACCCTAAGTTTGGAGAACCTATGAAACTTAACCTAAGATATGGAAATTTAATTGAAATTTTATGAACTTTGGAGGAGCAGACAATCGAACTAGGAAGAATTTGTAAGGAAAAAAGCTTATATTGCTTTTGGTGACTGCACTGACTGTTCACTTCACTGGAAGTAAATGGTAGTTTGTGTAAGAAGTATGATTCTGTGTGTTTTTATGAGTGCCAATAGACTATTCAGTATTTATCCTTTGGTTATATGGTTGGATGTATGTTTATAGATATATACAGTATATGTTTACAGACAGAAAAAGAGTTCAGTTCAATCTAGTCTGCCCAGTTTCTACCTAGGTCCTTACAAGTATACCACTTCCTAAGCCTCTAGTAGAGCAATCATCTCACAGTAGCACTTGGACTAAACCACCTCCCCATAATATCATATCCCTCACACATTCATCCTCACCATTTTCATGTATTTATCATACCTTTTTTAAAACTTGCCATCGCCTCAACATTTACAGAACCTATGGTAAGCAATTCCACTTTTCACCACCCTTTCGATGAAAAAGCATTTCCTTGTGTACTTTCTATATATCCCCCATACCAGCTTGTAGTTGTGGCCTCTTGTGATGGACTCCTTATTAATCATAAAAAGACGCTGGCTGCTTACTTTTTAAAAAAGCTTGGGTACTTAAAGATTTCACTTATGTACCCCCTCTCTGTCTCTCCCCCCTGGCCTGCAGTGAATACCTATTGAGATATAGTAATCTTTGTTCTTGTCCTTTTTTATGTGACGATTGCAGTCCAGTGGACAGTAATACAAGAGCGGCCTCAGCAAGCACCCATATGGGGTAATATAACCTCTTTGTATTTAATCAAGAAAGCCCTACCTACCGATGCATCTCAGTGTCCTGTTAGCTTTTTCATATGCCTTAGTATAATGAGCTGTGGTCTTGAGGTTGCCACTAATTATAACTTCTAAATCCTTTTCTTCTGAAGTCTTTTCTAAATGAATTCCCAACCAATATTCATTTAATGGATCCCCTTCCCCAAATACATGACCTTGATTTTTTGGCATTGGATATCTGCTGACAGATCTTGAATCTCCTTTTCAGTCTCCACAGGTCTATTTTCATTCACTTCTGTCCTCTTCACTATCCACACTTTTGTTTTGTTCCATATAGGTGTTTTTTTCCTTGTGGCCGAGGAGCGCCTGCATCAGCCCAGTCCCCAGATCCCTTGAACCAACCCCCTTTGGCAAGCTTACCTGGTCAGTAGTTCTCTCCATGAGTCCCCCTCTCATGGTAGGATTGGAGAGGGAGGGAGGTCATTCCCCCCCAAAGTACAACAAATCCACAGCAGACCAGGTCTCTGAGTGAGTGGCAGTGTGGGCTTAGAGGCATCTGGGCTGGGCTTCACTAAGCCTTCCCATGCTCTATTTCCTGCTTTTCTTCCCACCCCACTGTGAAGTGTTAGATTGCTGTGTGGAGTTGTACCTGTTCAATGTTCCCCACTGTCTCTCCTTTTACATGCCACCCTCACACTGCTCTACCCCCAGGCCTCCACTTGGGGGCAGCTTAGGTTGGGCTGGCATGCCTCTCCACCTTGGGAGAAGACAGCAGTCCTCAGATGTTCAATCGTTTCCCACACCAGCCAACCCTGATGACCCAAGCTTGTTCCCAAGGGTGCCAGAAGATGGTAAAAGTCGAGGGGGCTGAGAATCAAAAGGGCAATTATGAGGGTACAAAGGGCACTTTTTCTATACTAGTTTTTGCCAAACAGAAATAAGAAGTGGAGGGGCTACCGCCTCTTCCTACCGTTCCAGCACCTATGCTTGTTCCTGAACCCGGGTGGCCAGTGTGTGGGAAAAGATAAGGCACCCAAGGTGTTCAACCTTCTTCACCACTGGATCAGCCAAACAGACATATCTTTATGGAATTCCTTCTCAAATGTCACAAATGAACACACTGAAAGCATCGGCCCAGGACTGATCCATGTAACCTGCTCACAACCCTTCTGACCTCTGATTATACATCATTTAGTACCACTCTTTGGGTTCTTCCCCAGAGCCAATTTCACCCATCTAGTGATGTAGAAGGTTTGTGGGAAATAGATAACACTAACACAGAACTAGGCTTTAAAACACACTGGTGTGTTAATTTTATTTATAACTCAGAATAAAAATAATAAAAATAAAAAAAAAATTAGCTCATCCAGAGCTTCAAAATAATACCTCTTAACACTGACCACAGAGTGGATCTCATTCAACACTGAAAATCTACCTTCCTCTGTGAATAAATTTTGAGACCATGCAAAGCCTGATACAGGTCCTCCTTGTTCCTCTTCCAAGGCTGATCTGATGAACCCTGTACAGTAGGGGCTCTTTATACTCTGAATCTAGGTCACCTGATCTGCTCTTATTCTAATACAAGGGAATTTCTCAGCTAATACAAGTATTTTGGATCAGGTTGACTCTCTTCCCACAAACACAATACTTGAAGACAATTTTATATGCATTTCCTTCATACATGAGTTTATTCCAATGATTTTAGGTCTTGAATATCTAAATGGCAGTTAATGAGTTTTAGCTCCTCCCACTTTGCTCTGATAGACAGTATGTTCTCCTAGAAATAAACCTCATAATGAGGCTGCTGGCTTCTAAAGGAGGATGCATTCTTGGCCTTGCTCCAGCAGGTAAGAAAAGGGGAGCAATTATACTATTTTTTAGGTTAACCAACCACTTTATGTTATACTTATTTTTTATTTTTTATTTTATTGGATACAATCGGAATTACAATCCTTTGAGTCACAGACTCTTTTGCAAAGGCTCCACGTCGGTTACAGAGGGTGGAGGGTAGACAAATACAGAGAACGCACAGTAAACAGGTAGAAACTCGTAAAACAGTACTGCAAGTGCAGTCCAGGCATAATCTTAGTTAACTGGTGGTAGTAGCAGGCATCGATACAGGATAACCCTTGTCAGAGAGGTAAATGATGCTGACTCTTGGGATCTATCGAAACCCTGTGTCATTTTATTGGGGGTATGAAAATACCTGGGGAGGGCAGGAAGTTAGCCACAGTCTCATTTTTCTGATTCCAGGAGTTGTACTCTGAGGGCTGATTTGAAGTGGGAGAGGCTAAGGGTCTGAGAGATAAGGGGGGGTAGAGTGTTTAGCCAAAGAGGGGTACGGTAGCGGAATGATCTTTGCCCAAGGGATGTTCTACAACGGGGGACCAGGAATGAGGAGGATGCTGCGAGTCTAGTGTTATGCCTGGGGAGGGCAACGCTGACTATTGGGAGAAGGCCGATGGGCGCCAGCTGGAGATGGATCTTTTTCGCTAGAACGCAGGAGTGGTACTTAAGTCTTCCTTGGAAGTTTAGCCAACTAGCCAGAGCGTAGAGCTCACAGGTATGTGTTAATCTGTCACACCCGGTGACTAGGCGGCAAGCTTTATTCAAAGCAGTGTTGATGCTACGAAGGGCTGTAGGGTCCACAGAGCCGTATATCACTATCCCGTAGTCTATTAGGGAGAGGATAGAAAAGGTGACTGCAAGTTGCATGGCCTGGGTGGGTAAGCAGTGTTTAAGTCTGTAGAGGATACCCACTCTAGTGTTAACAGTGGAGGAGAAAAGTTGTATATGATGATTGTAGGAGAGGGAGGTATCTAATGTAATTCCCAGGTATTTAAAACATGTAACATGTTCAAGTGGGGCACCTTGTTTATTTTTGATTAGGAGAACCGACTGGCTGTGTGGACTTTGTCGGTGTGCAAAGATCATGGATTTTGTTTTTTGATAGTTGATGATCAGGCGGTGTTCCGTGAACCAGGTTTCTAGCTCCCTGAAGAAACCCTGAAGAGCTTGTTGAGGGCTGGGCTGTGGTGTTTCAAACACTACCACATCATCAGCGAGAGTAGCAGGTTACCGCTCACATGACTTGGGAGAGAGTTTAAAAAGAGGGTGAATAGTAGAGGGCCAAGAATAGACCCCTGTGGGACACCTGAGGAAACTGTTTTACAGGAGGAGAAGGTGGTATTTATCCTGACTTGCTGTGACCGGTCTGTTAGGTAGTCCTTGAACCAGGCAGTAGCCTCTGGGACCACTTTAAGTTGTGGAAGGACATAAAGCAATAGCTCATGACTGACTGTGTCAAATGTCTTGGTCAGATCCACATAGATTGCCCCTGCTATAGAGCCTTGGTCGAGGGCCTCATGGATGAATGAGGTGAGCTCAGTAAGAGCTGTGACAGTACTGTGGCCGGACCAGAATCCGTGCTGTTCCGGGCAGAGAAGGTTGTGTTTAGTCAGGTGTTCTGATAGTTGGTCCGACACTATTTTCTCCAGGGCCTTGGAGAGAGGAGGAAGTAACAAAATTGGTCTATAGTTGGTTGTGTTGGTGGGGTCACCGCTCTTCAGAATGGGAGTGATTATGGCTCTTTTCCAGGTTGTGGGGAACTGACCTAGGCATAAAGAGAGGTTGAGAATTTTAGTGAGATGGGGTAGTGTGACATCCAGGGTCAGCCTAACGAGTTTTAGATCTAGGGAATCATTGCTGTGCCGTGTATTGGCAATAGCTTTAGAAATGTAGTGTTTTGCCTCGAGGCAGGAAATAACTCTCAGCCGAAAGGGTATAATATTGTTGTTACTCGAGGTATCAGTGGGAGGGTGGGGGGATAGTGTGGAAATAGTTAGCGGGGTAAATATGGGAGAGGTCCGAGAAGGCAGAATTGAGGGCTTCAGCGATAGAGGAAGGATCCTGGGTGATCTCCCCATTTATTGTAAGCTGGGTGGGTGCGGGTGAACGGGATTTACCATTGAGTTCCTTTATATTGTTCCAAAATTTTTTACCGTCTCCCCAAGAGGTGGTGAGGGTATGTTGGTAGTAAGTGGCTTTCGCCTGTCTTAGGGCCCAGGTACATTTGTTGCGGGCCTCACGGTGGAGTTGTCTATCCTGGGTGCTTAGGGAGTCAAGTGCCTTAAGCCATAGGTTGTCCCTATGTCGGAGCTGGTTAAGTAGTGAGGTGGTGAGCCAGGGTGTGGTTCTGGTTTTCACTACTTGCTTGGAGAGGGGAGCAAAAATGTTGCAGGCCATGTTGAAAGTGGTTATAAAGTGGGAGAGAGCCAGATCTACAGACTGCGTAGTGTAGATGGGGAGCCAATTGCTGGTAGCTAGGTGGGTTTTGAGCTTCTCTAAGCCTCCTCTTTTCAGTCGTCTCTGCCAGGTGATTATGGGGGGGGCATGGGGTAATTTTCCTGACCACCAGCAGGTCACTGGGCAGTGGTCACTGATAGCGTCTGGGAGCACAGTGGCTTTGGAGATGTTCCGTGGCCTGTTGGTGAAGATGAGGTCTAAAAGGGTGGATGTCCCTGTTCTATTGTACCTTCTGGTGGGAGAGGTGACGAGTTGGGTAAGATCGTAAGACAGGGCAGTGTCTTTGAAGCTGGATGAGGCAGGGGATAGCCAATTGACATTAAAATCTCCCATAATGATAACTTCACTAATGTTGGGTATGTGTGCGATACTGTGGAGGATAGAGTCAAATGCGAGTTTTTGGTTGCTCGGGGGGATATAGGCCGCAGTGATGTGGAGGATCTTAGTACCCAGACTAAGTTTAACTGTTAGTGTCTGGGCACCATATTGTGGTATAGGGGTTTGTACTTCAGTGGCATGAGGAGAGGATTTAACATAGATTGCACACCCGCCGCCTCGCTTGCTGGACCTGTCAGCCCGGAAGATGGAATAATTACTGAGAGAGACAGCCTCATTTGGTATTCTTTCAGAGAGTCAGGTCTCAGATAGGGCTAAGATGTCAGGTGCATGCTGGGCAATCCAGCCTTGGAGGGATATGTGTTTTTTTGGTAGGCTACATATATTAAGAGTAGCTAGCAGAAGTCTCCCACTTGGTTCAGCTAGATGGGGCCACAGTGCAGGCGGACCAGGGTTGGGGGTGGATATTGCATATAATAAGAGTAGTAGTAGGGCGTGTCAGAGAGGGCTAACCTACAGTGTTTGGATGAGTGACGCTGGGTTTGGTAGGGTGTAGGGACTTTTTGCATTGGAGGTGGGACAGGGAGACTGGGAGTGATACTGGCTAAAATGGTGGGAAGAGTGAGGGGTCTGATTTGTGGCATACAAGGGGTGGGGGTTGGGTCTGATGGGAGTAGAGCTGAGGTACAGTGAGTATCCTGTGGAGTGTGTGTGTTAGGTTGAGTGCGAGTGTAAAGCCAGCATGATCACCAAGGCTTATGTGGGAGAGGTTGGGGACACGGTTTCAAGTAATCATATGTAGGGATTTTGTGTGTAAGAAAGTTATTGAAAAACAGTTTAGGTGCCTCGGGGGGGAGGGGGGTTGCTGAGCCTGCTGTATGATCCTGGAAGCCAGGAGGGTTGCTATTAGCAGGGATAGCATTTTGAATGTAGAGAATCTGAGGTGCACAGCAGCGGCCTCTAGTGTTGATTTTGTATAACCTGCAGCTGGAAAAGTGGGCTGATAGGCTATTTTCAGCCAGTCACCTGACCAAACCTAGCTATAAATTTGAGAGCCGACCAAGGGTGGTGATGGGGAGCCGAACGCGCAGCGTTCGGCGGGGCTAAGCCTTGGGCAGCAGAAACGGATCGAGTTCCGCAGCTTTACTGTGCAGCTTTCCAAAAAAGGCGCCAAGAAGCAGATCCCAACAGCAGTCCTGGGAGACGGTTGCGATTGCAGCCAGGAGAGTGGGAACAGAGGTAATTACCTTGTGGACAGCTTCTTGTGACTGCTGGCAGGGAGGGCTTCAGGGACTGGCCCTCGCGACCTCTGGGCTCCTCGGGGGAGGGGGGTGCGCTCCTGTGGGAGAGGGAAAGAGAGGGGAGCTTAAATAGGCAGCTTAATGGGAGAAGGGATTAGTGTTGGGGGCGGGCAGGCACAGGACTGGGAAAAGCACAGCAAATCGGCTTAGGGCTATGCTGTGACTCAGGAGTCAAATTTAACACTTCTACCAGTTAATCAGGCTACCTAGTGCTGTAATGTCTGCTCTGAACACAATTCAATCTTAACAGTTACTCTTTCCTAAACTTCCCCAGGTCAGCATGTGCAGGGTTACAATTACACTATTTAGCAGCAGGAACTCCGAGTTTAAGGGGATTTTACATGTGCAGTTAGCCCAAATTAAATAATAAATACTAAATCACATAGTACAGCTTGTGCAGGGAGGAATTAATTCAGTCACAGCTTGCTACCAGAAACTATGAGTTTTCGGCAGCTTTCCCAAAGTGGGTCTTGTACATTTGATAACACAATTCAGCTGAAGTTACTGTTCTGCCTGGGCAGGGTAAAATTGGGTTCTGTCCCAGCCTTGGGCAGCAGAAACGGATCGAGTTCGGTGGCTTTACTGTGCAGCTTTTCAAAAAAGGCGCCAAGAAGCAGATCCCAACAGCAGTCCTTGGAGACGGTCGCAATTGCAGCCAGGAGAGTGGGAACAGAGGTAATTACCTTGTGGACAGCTTCTTGTGACTGCCTGCAGGGGAGGGCTTCAGGGACTGGCCTCGCGACCTCTGGGCTCCTGGTGGAGGGGTGCGCCCTGTGGACAACTTCTTGTGAGACCGCAGGGAGGGCTTCAGGGACTGGCCCTCGTGACCTCCGGGCTCCTCGGGGGAGGGGGGGTGTGCTCCTGTTGTGTAGCAGACAAAACCCTCAACACCTGTATGTTTGCAGACTGGATACTTACAGAAGCATCTTGGCTCCAGTCATGTGCCTTTGTATTTTAAAACTTTTTATTTCCTTATTTATTGTAGTGGGTAAAGGTTTTGTTTGTGGAATGGGTACCAGGAGTATAACTCTAATTTATTACCACTGCACAGCTCTTTCCTGCTCTGAACAGGAGTGTTTTGCTTTTGGAGTGGCTTCTGCTATAGTTATGTGCTGACAGGAAAGCTGCTCCATTGCTGTGTCAGAGCTGTGCAGCGAGAGAGAGCGAGAGAGAGAGAGAGAGAGAGACAGGTGCTCCTGTAATCTCTTTCTACTTTTCTCTCTCTAACATCAGGCTCCATTTTATGTTCTTCACAAAAAAAAAAGAACCCAAGAGGGGGAACATTGCCCCAAAAGAATGTTTCTTCTCTGCAACTCTCAGCGAGGAATCCTCACGTGCCATGAGAAACTTTACAGTTTTTCTTTCTTTTTCTGTCATTCTCAACAGTTATACTGTACAGCTGTACCCTTACAGTACTGGAGAATATAACTCTTTCACAGAGCGGCAATAGTTAAAAAAGTGTATGGGCAAGGCAAGCAGCTCGCTGTAATAGCATTTAACTTCATTGTACTAACAAAGATTTTGACACGACAAAGTTTAAAACGCATCCACATTCTATACCACAGGCACGCTGGTATCACCAGTGTACCTGTGGTAAGGATGTGAGGCAGCACATTTTAAATTTTGTCATTAATAAAGCCTTTTTTTGATAGTACAGTGGAGGGTGCAGTCTTTGGTTGTGTTTATATTTAGCTAATACCGCACCTCCAGTCAGTGGGGCAGTTTTTGCTGTGCTTGTTAACAGCATTTAACTACATGCATGTCAATATTTATTTAATTTAGCACTGCAAGCACCTTATACTCATGGCTTTAAACATCCTATTTATTCTTTACTAAGCACTCTCTGCACTTTATTTATTTAAACTTCTAGCCACACTCTGGCCATTCTTTTTCCAGGCTGCCACTTTATTTCTGAAATCAGTGGGTGCTAATTCAACATTTTAAGCCACTGTTTTACACCTTTGCACATTTATTTTCTAATAGTAGCTTATTCTAAGGGCAAAGTGGCTGGTACAAAAGGGGAGAACCAGCTGCTCCCTTACAATTGTAACCAAACTCCCATGAAATGGGATAATTCTGGGGACCTTTATTTTCAACCAGCTCAAGAATCTGAATGCACGTCTGCAATATTCTTTCATAGCTTTATTTAATATGCGCATATTTTCTTATTCATGTCACCATGCACTTTGGCACCTTCCAGAGACAGAAGGGATATATAAAGACGAGATTAAGGATAATGAGATGGAAGAATACCTAAGTAGGTGGCCAACCTACATAGGCAGAAAAGGTGAATTTAAATAGGATAGATACCTTGCTGCTGTAGCAGACTAAAAGAAAAGACATGAGAAGATAATAAAGATGTCTCTAGGTGCACCAGGAATCTCGGGGAGGGGACTTTATATTTGTTTGTTTGTTTAATTAAATCTTGGATTAAAACCTTTGAGCTATAAGCTCTTTACATAGGTTCCACCTAATGGGATACAAGGTAGACAATACAGGATTAGCAAGGTTAGACAGCTGACATAAAGCACATAATACAATACATGTGGGTTGAGTGATACTAACAGAGAAGTACCAAAGCTAACGTATTGGAGGTGCTTATGTTTTGTTGACATTGCAAGCATACAAGTTAGGCAAGGAGCTAGGGCAGGACAGACAGGGGAGTAGTGAGCAGCCCAGAGGCTTTGTCAAATGGGTGGTGAGGGGAACAACATTGCCATAGGGAAAGGGGGGGTGGGGTCAGCCCTTGTGGCCTCAACAAGGCTGAGAAGGTGGGAGATAGGTAAGGTGAGGTAGAAGGAGGAGAAACCAGAGGAGAGGAGAGGAGAGGAGAGGAGGAGAGGGAGAGGAGGAGAGGAGAGGAGAGGAGAGGAAAGGTTGGTAGAGGTCTGAGAGTGGGGACAAGGAAGGAATGTTAGTAGACAGTGGTAGAAGAAGATTAGGGTAGGCCATGCACTGTAGGCAGAAAGACAGGGTGAGGCAGGGGCCATGGGAGCAAGTGCAACAGATGACGAGTTAGTTGGTCAGTCATAGCTAAGGCAGCAGAGTGAGTTAGTGGAAGCAGTCACAGCTAGAGGCAGCAACAAGGTGTTGTCTAGTCTTTCAATTAAAAGAACCCAACGTAGGAGCAGAAGATATGCCGACCAGTAGGGAGTTGAACCAGAGTGGGACTCAGTAGGTGAAAGACCTTTGACCTAGGAAAGTGCAGCACCAGGGGAGTCTTGAAGACCAGGCTAGCAGAGCTTCTGGTTTGATGTCAGCTGACGCAGGGGATGAGAAGCTTCTGGACCTGTCAGGGGACTAGGCCTAGATAAGATTTTTTAGCTAACAAACAAGTCTGGAAGAATAGTCTGTTCTTGAACAGGAGCCAGTTGGCCTAAGCATAGAGGTCACAGGTGTGAGTTAATCTTGGGGATCCTGTTAGAAGTCAGCATGCCTTATTTAGGGCCACTGTGATGCGATGAAGGGCAGTATCAAAGGCTGCCCCATAGATAGCAATCCCATAATCAATGAGTGAGACCACAGAGCTGTGAATGGTCACATTAAGAGCTTCTGGGGTCAGGTAATGCTTGTGCCTATGAAGCAGCCCTATTTGAGTATTGACAGCTGTGGCTATATTGTCTATGTGGTGTCCAAAGGACATAGTGCTGTTCAGCGTTATCCCCAGGTATTTAAAATGCTGAACAAGTTCCAGGCCAGTTCTCATGCTATTGGTGATAGAGAGAGGGTAGGTTCTGTGTTTGCTTTGAGGGTTGGTAAACAATACAATTTTGGTCTTTTTGTAGTTCATAGTAAGTTTGTGTTTACTGAACCACTGTTTGACTTAGGAAGTTTTGTTGAAGTTGGATCACCAGGGCCAGAAGTTGTGGATCACAGGTGAAGAGGACAGTGTCATCTGCATATAAGAGAGTTCAGCACTGGCAGGCTTTGGGGAGGTTATTCAGGAAAACGCTGAACAAGAGGGTCCCAGTATGGACCCTTGTGGAACACCAGAATGGACTGGCTTACTATCAGAGAGAATGACACCAATCTTCACTTGTTGTGACCAGTTATGTAGGTAGGCTTCAAACCAGGCAACTGCATCACATGACAGACTGGTGTAGGTGAGCTGGTCAAGCAAGAGGGCATGGTTAACTGTGCTAAATGCTTTGGTCAAATTGATGAATGTTGCACCAATGAGGTGATCTTGGTCTAAGGCATTATGGATGAAACCCATGAACTTGAGTAAGACCATAGTGGTGCTATGTCCAGTCCTAAACCTGTGCTGCTGTGGGCATTGGAAGTTATATTTTTCTAGGTATTTGACCAACTGGTCCACTACTATACTCTCCAGGGCCTTCAAAAGCGGGGAAGGATAGAGATGGATCTGTAGTTACCCTGATGGGAACAATCTCCTCCCTCGTAGACAGGCATCACAGCAGCAAATTTCCACTTTTGAGAGACTTGTGAGTACTGAAGCGATAGGTTTATTATATGGGTTAGGGGTACAAGGATTTCCTCTAGGGTAAGGGTGACAAATTTTAGGTCGAGGGAATCCCCACTGTAACTAGTCTTCTCTAGCATCTTGAGTAGATATTTCCTTGCTATGTGCGTAGTAACACTTTTGAAGTAAAAAGGAGGGTGGGTAGTTGGCTGTTCTGATGTCCCCGGGTATACGCTAGGGATGGAAGGGCAGAAGAAATCAGGAGGGAGGACACCGCTGAGATCAGTAAATGCATTATTGAAGGAGTTGGCAATGGTTTTCAGATCAAAAGAAGGAGTGCCATCGATACTGAGCATAGAGGGGGCTGATTTGGGGTCCTTCTCAGTGACTTCCTTGAGGTTACTCTAGAACTTTCGTCCATCTTTCCATGTTTTGGTGAGGACTTCTCTGTAGTAAAGGGATTTAGATTTTGGATTGCTCTGTCACAATCGTTTCTTGCTTTTTTGTAGTTTTGGATGTTGGATTGAGCACTTGTTGAACGAGCCTTGTGCTATAGTTGGTCCCTCAGGTTTAGCAGATCAATAAGATCAGAGGAGATCCAAGGATTACTACGGCCTTTGGTTTCTCATTTCTTAAGATGGGCATGTTTGTCACACACTGAGTTGAATTGTGAAATGAATTGCTCAAGCACAGTATCAACATCACAGGTAGTGAGGATCTGCATCCAGTCCAGGTGGCGAAGGTCCGATTTCATTAGCTCAAGATGCCCGTGGTTGAGGACCCTGCTTGTGATTGTTTTTGCTGGGGGCTTGGTACATTTGTTAGCCCACCTAGCTAGGACAGGGGAGTGGTCACTAAGGGCATCGTGTAAAACAGTAACATCTAATATGTAGTCTGGGTGGTTTGTGAGAACCCAATCCAACAAGGTACTTGTGCCAGTTCTATAGTTATTTCGAGTAGGTGTTTCAATGATTTGGGGGAAGTGAGCTGCAGAGATAGCATCCTTGTAGGGGCTAGTATTAGGGGAGAGCAATTTGATATTGAAATCCCTTAAAAGGATGGTTTCTGAGTTTAGTCTAAGGCTGTGCAGGCAGTCTAGGAGAGAGTCGAAACCAGTGACTGTTAGCCTGGGTGGGATATATACAGACAGTATAGTAATTGTTTTATTACGTGCACCTAGGAGCACCTTGATAGCAACTGTTTGCATATTGTTCCAAGAGCTAGGCAGCGGCATGACGAGACCCAGCAGGTGTCCCTCAGATAGACCGCACAGCCACCACCTCTCTTAGTGAATCTATCCTGCCTAAAGACCGTATAACCTTGGCTCTGGATGGAGGCTTCCAGGATTTTAGGTGTTTGCCAGGTGTCTACTATAGATATCATGTCAGGGTTGTGTTGCTGGACCCATGTGCGCAGGTTGTCTATTCTAGGGAGGAGATGCAGATGTTGATACAGGCTATACTGACTAGCCCAGATTTCTGCAGGGTGGTGTCTTGCTTCAAGAGGGGGCCAGGGTTGGGGTGAATGGTACCAGAGAGCAGCAATAACAATAGGACTAGTCTTTGTAGATATTCCTTCAAAAGCTTGCTATTGATTTTGCGTGACCGTCTTGGGGAGTGTTGCACCTTGCTTTTGTCATGAAAGAGGATGAGCACCGGGATGCTTGCTAGCTGGGATGGCAGTGGAGGGCATCCTGTAGACATCCTTGGGTAGAGCTGAGGTGACAGGTACCTGAGCATATGTAGAGTAATGAGGTCTGTGGCTAGGTTTGAGGTAAAAGTGCCAATTGCACAAGGTTGATCTTGTTCCCAAGAATGGGGAACCATTACTAGCATAGGGCATAGTGGCATTTGCTACACACCTGTCCTGCCATTTCTATACTAACCTTTTGAGAGGCACAGAATCAAAAGCCTTGCTAATGTCCAGGTACAGAACATCCAGCACACAGCTGTCATCCAGTACTAGCTAGACGGAATTGAATAAATCTATGAGGTTCACCTGACAGCATTTCCCCTGCAGAAATCCATGGTTCTTGTCATACTGGAATTTATGAGACTCCACAAAATCAACCAGTTGCTCCTTAGTAATACTATCAAGGAGTTTCCTGAGGATGCAAGTAAAGCTAACCAGTCTATAATTCCCATGCTGCCCCTTGTCTTCACTCTTGTGCAGGGATACAACATCTGCAACCATCAAGTCATTTGGTACTATGCCTGTTACTACTGAGCAGTTAAAAAGGTCCTACAGAGGTGATGCTAGACCTTCTCAATCTCTCTGCGTACCAATGGGTGCAAACCATCTTTTCTTGGGGACTTCTCTGCCTAAAACTCTTTCAGCCTTTTGAGCACCCTTTCTTCTGTAATTCTTTTTTTCTTAACTGATTGTAATTATTAGAAAGCATTTTCTGTTACAGTTATAACATAAAACAGACAACTTGTTATTAAACTAAAACACAATCAACCAAACATCAATGAGTTGGTCTATTGAGTTGTAGGCGACAGTGTAAAAGACATCTAAGTTATACATTCTAGCCTTAGTAAACATTCTTTAATCTCAATTACTATCTTCTGATGCTCTTGCAGACCAAATCTGCAATAGTGAAGAATATTTGGTATTGCTGGGAGGTAGACTGAAATGTTTGCCATGTAATTAAGGTCATATGATGAATGAAAATCAAGTTTAAAATTACATGGTTACTAATTAAATATTGTGTAATAATACCAAAATTTAAAATAAAAGTTGAAAACTATTGCTAATTAAAAAAAATTGTTAACTGTCATATAATGTTATATATTGATACAAAAAATAGTGTTGACACTACAGTATGGGCTCAGTTCTCAAAGGGCCCTTAGACTGATGCAAGCTGTGGCAAAAGGCAACTTGCATCGCACCCCAGCCCCGATCCCTCGTTATGGTTAATTACAACATCCTTGGTGGTCTAGCAGACCCCGCTCCCAAACCCCACTCCCCGTTATGACTATTCAAAATATCCCTAGTGATCTAGTAGACCCCCACCACCCCACCCCAGCAGGCAGTGTCCCACCACCCCACTCCTCTCCCCATCCCTAACACTGAGACGGTGACCGGCACAGCCCTCCTCTCACCTTCACAGCCGGCTGCCGACTGAACTGTCACTGAGCACGTACTATATAATGTACACGCTCATTAATCGACAGCAGTCAGTGCATACTTAATACAGTACGTACTCAGTGATAGTTCAGTCAGCAGGCAGCTGTGGTGTTGAAAGGAGGGCTGTGCCAGTTGCCTGTTTGGGGTTCCAGATGGGAGGCAGGGTGGTGGGACACTTTCTGCTGGGTTGGGGGTCCACTACACTACAAGAGATGTTTTGAATATTCATAATTGGGATTGGGGTTTCGGGGCGTGCTAGATCGCCAGGGATATTGTAATTAACCATAAAGGGGGATCAGGGCTGGGGAGGGGTCCACTAGACCACAAGGAATGTGAATTACTTATTTAAAATGAAGATCGGGGCTGAGGGGGTTGCTAGCCACCAGGGATGGGAAGTTATTTGTTATGAAGGATATCAGGGATGGGGGTCTGCTAGATCACTAAATATGCTTTAATTAATCATGACAGGGGATCAGGGCTTGTGGGAGGGTCCACTAGACCCCTAGGGATGGGAATTACTTATTTATAATGGGGATCAGGGATCAGGGGACTGCTAGCTACCAGGGACAGGAAGTTATTTATTATAAAGGGGATAGGGCCTTGGGTGGGGGTCTGCTAGACCACCAGGGATGTATTACAATAATAGGGGAATCATAGCTGGGGAGGGGGGACCGTGGCACATTGCTGAAAATTATCAACTCTCTCAAAGGAAAATTTTCCAGGTACCCTTATATCAGCCCTGGCTGGTCTAACGGTGCTTAAAAATGTTCCCTCTGGGACAGTTTTGAGAGTCTTGATTTAGGGGATGTGGCAGCTTGTGTCTATCGCATGCCCCCTAGCACCATGCCGCAGTCAATTTTGTGGAGCGTGGGTGTCGCAAGCCCCCTTTGGCACATGCAGCTTGCATTTGTGAATCACTCCTGATGCATCATTTGGTGCAAGTGGCAATTTATGCCATTCTTTGTAGTGCAAGCCCCGTGTGCCATGCCGGGAGCTTTGAGAATTGAGCCCTATGTATTTCCTGTTTATTGGCTGTGTCACAACTAAAAAACTATATAGATAAAGTTTTTTTGATAAACATCATATCATATCTGATGATCTCAAAGTGGCAGGACAGTGTGAGAAAGCAGTGGGTAGGACCACTGCAATGCTGGGATGCATTGGGAGAGGTATAGCAAGAAGGAGGTGATAGGTGGTGTTGCCACTATATTGCTCAACAGTGAAACTCCACATGGAGTATTGTATCCAGTTCTGGAGGCCTCACCTCATAAAGGAAATAGACAGTGTAGAGGGATTCCAAAGGAGGTCAACTAAAATGATGCAGTGGTTGCACCAAAAGCTTAACATGTATACTCTGGAGGAGAGGGGAGGAGAGGAGAGGAGAGGAGACATAACAGAAACCTACAAGTACCTTATGGGGGTGAACTGGTTACAGGAGTGGAGTCTCTTTCAAATGAGAAAGAGCACCAGGATGAGAGAGCATGTAATAAAGCTGAAGGGGTGGAGTTTAAGAGGGATGTGAGGATGTACTACTTCACTGAAAGAGTGGCAGATGCTTGGAATAGACTGTCACCAGAAGTGGTTGGAGGGAAAACAGTAGGGGGCTTCGAGCATAGATGGGGTAGACATAGGGGGAATATTAGCAAATATGCAGGGAGGAGGGAGCGTCACTGGACACCAGTTAGGGTCTGCGGAGACAAACTAGGCAGGGACCATCAGGGCAGATTGGGTAGGCTAAGCTGTTGTTTTCTGTTGCCAAATTCTGTATTTCTATACTGAAAAGCAGGGTCTTATTGTATCAATACATTTAGAAGAGTATCAGCACATACAAACAATATCATCCAAGCTAATTCTTATTGTCTGGACTCCAAGCTTTCATTTAAAAAAGGTAATAAGTTTCTAGCTCCAACAGTTCCAAAATTACACTTTTTAAAAGACAGTTTCTTTAAAATGGGATAATTGAGCCAGCCCGCCAACACAGAGGTAGTGCTACCGCTTTTGATGCTGATGACCCTGGTTCGGAAGTGAATCCAGGCTGCTGGAGGGTCAGCTGGGGTGTGGAGAGGATTAAGCATCCTAAGAACTGCTCTTTTCCTCCTGGGGGGAAGGGTTGAGCCCAAAGTTTGCCTGGCCCCTGGCAAAAGCTGGGGGAAAGGCACCTTGGGCCAAGAAGGTCACTACACATGGCAGACATTGGTGCCCATCACACGGGAATGCATGGTGTGCACCATGATGTCATTGCACATCATGTCTCCAGTGGCGAAATACTGGTGGCAAGATGACGAGGAGTGCCCACAGGCCCTGCACCAGACTAGCTGGGCACACCAACCAGAATCAGATCCATTCTGCAGCATGGCTTGGGGAACCCTGCCAACCCCACCAGGGCAAGGGAGGGGCAAACCCTGGGGGAAGATGGATAGCAGGTAAGTCCTGACAGAAGTTGGGGTGATGGGGCTGGGGTACTCCTTGGAAGGAGAGCCGACCAAGGGAAAAAAAAAATAATAATAAAATGGGATACTTGACACAGATAGGGCTAGAGACTGGGGCCCACATTTTTAAAGGAGATGAGATACACTGGAACATACCAACAGATGCCCTGAAGTGCCATATTTAAAAGACAGAGATGCATTGCACATCTCCGGATGCGTCGAAGTGCATCTATAATGTATGCGGCACATGTGGAGGGGGCATTCCCATGAATGTGCCGTGCATCCCTATAATCAGCCAAAATGAGTGACACAACTGCGGTGCTTCTTGAAGATGCGCCGCACAAAGTTAGGCATAAAAGAAGCATGCCTAAGTGCAAGCCACCCATAGGCATCAAGTGGTATAGCAAGAGCCACAGCCATGGATGGGTCTGCCTTTTTGATGGCTGCTGTCATGAGGGGTGTGAGGAGATATGGATAACAACAATGTGACCAAGGAAGGGCCCATAGGCGATATGCCCAACAGAGACAGTGCCGTGCCCGTGTCACATTTGAACAGCTCAGTGATATAGAGATCGTGGGCTGGTACTGACTCAACAGGACATTACTGAGACTGCTCTGTGAGCTGGTCCATGAGCTAGGGTGCTCCACACCATGGGATTCAATCAGTGGTTGAAAAACTGGTGCAGAGCTCAGGGATTTGGTTCATCGGGGACTGGAGGCCCACCTGGAGGGATGCAGGCCTATACTGGCATAATGGTCTGCATGTGTCCAGGAGGGGAACCAGGATCCTAGGTGATAGGTTTAAATGCTTCATTGGCAAGCATTTAAACTAGCCTAAGGGGGAGGCACTGGAGAGAAGTGTAGAAAACTTAACCCCCAAAAAATCAGGTACTAAGTGAGGTAGATAACCAACATAGAGATGTCGATAGGAAGAAGCTGAGAGGTAAATGGAGAAAGTGACAAATGTAATAAGGGCAGGGATGGGGCAAAAAGGGGTAAGGCCATCAAGAAATGGAGAGTAATGAGTACCAACGCCCGTAGTCTGGGCAACAAGCTTCCTGAACTGATGGCATTGATGGAAGAGAGATGCCTGGATATCGTAGCAGTCACAGAAACATGGTACACAGAGAACCATGACTGGGATGTCAACATACCAGGGCACACAACCTACAGGAGAGACAGGGAGGGGAGAAGAGGGGGTGGAGTAGTTCTCTGTGTAAGGGAAGGGATAAAAGCAACTGAACTAAAGAGTAAACTGGGAGGAGAGGAGGCACTGTGGGTCACCTTAGAGACTGGAAATGGCACCACAATCCACACAGGGGTTGCATACAGACCCCCATGTCAGGGGAAGGGAAGGGACAAGGATATGATAGAAGGCATACTTAGGATGGCAGAGAAAGGGGAGATACTGTTGATGGGGGACCTTAATATGCGAGATGTTAACTGGAGCACCTTTGCTGCAGCCACATCCAAAAGCAGGGCCATTCTCGATGCCCTTCAAGTGGTACACCTCAGACAGCTAGTTTTGGAACCTACTCATGAGGGCGCAATCTTAGACCTCGTACTCTCAAATGGGGACAGTGAGAGGATCTCAGATCTAGAAGTGGGTAGCCATTTAGGAACAAGTGACCACCAAACAGTGTGGTTCACGATAAACTCAGCTACAGAGTCAAGCCCTACAAAAATGAGGGTTCTGGACTTCAGGAGGGCTGACTTTGGCAAGATGGGAGAGTGCCTTTGAAAAGCACTAGCAAACAGGCTAGAAAGAGGGGTAGAGCAGCAATGGGGAAATATCAAAATTGCCATCATAGAGGTAACAAGCCTTTGTGTGAAGCAAATAAATCAAAATGAAAGAAAAAGCCACTATGGTTCTCAAAAGAGGTGGCAGTGAAGGTTAGGGAGAAAAAGATAGCATTTAGGAAGTATAAGGAAACACAGAAGGAGTAGGACAGAGAACTGTACCAGTTAAGGCAGAAGGAAGCAGGGAGGGTAGCCAGAATAGCAAAGGCCCAAACTGAGGAAAAGATGGCCAACTCAGTTAAGAAGGGGAATAAAACCTTTTATAGGTACTGTATATCAGGGAACATAGAAAGACAAAGGGAGGGATAGTGAGGCTGAACAGAATGGACGGTGGGTGGGCAGAGAGGGACAGTGAAAAAGCAGGGATACTGAATGAATATTTCTGTTCGGTATTCACAAAAGAGGAGGTGGGGGAGGTGCCTAATCCAATTAACAGAAGCACTCTGAATAGGGGGGTCGATCCCAGTCCTTTCACAGAAGAAAGAGTTCTGAAAGAATTCCTAAAACTGAAAGTAGACAAAGCAATGGGGCCGCATGGAATTCACCCCAGAATTCTAAAAGAATTAAGCAGAGAACTAGTGACACCACTGACTACACTTTTTAACAAATCATGGGAGGATGGTGTGGTACCTGAGGACTGGAGGAAGGCAGATGTGATTCCCCTTCACAAAAATGGGACCAAGACAGAGGCAGGAAACTATAGACCTGTCATTTTGACCTCTGTGGTAGGGAAAGTGATGGAATCACTTCTGAAGTAAAGAACTGGTGAGTACCTAGAGGCCAGTGGGGCACAGGACCCAAGGCAGCATGGGTTCACAGCGGGAAGGTCATGTCAGATGAATCTAATTGATTTCTTTGACTGGGTGACCAAGGTAGTAGACCAGGGAGGGGCTGTGGACATGGCCTACCTAGACTTTAGCAAGGCATTTGACACAGTCCCACACAAAAGATTAATAGTCAAATTAACCAGCCTTGGAGTGCCCAGGGTGGTAGCCTGGTAAAACATTGGCTGGACAACAGGACACAGAAGGTAATTGTAAATGGAGTCCACTTGAAGAAAGAGAGGTTACTAGTGTGGTACTGCAGGGTTCAGTACTGGGTCCAGTCCTTTTAATGTCTTTATAAGTGACATTGCAGAGGGACTGAAAGGAAAAGTATGCCTCTTTGCAGATGACACAAAAGATCTGCAACAGGGTTGATACACGGAGGCGTGGAAAGGATGAAGGGACTTGGCAAGGTTGGAGGAATGGTCAGAAGTATGGCAGCTTGGATTCAATGCAAAGAAGTGCAAAATAATGCACCTGGGAAACAAAAACCCAGGGGAAGATTACACAATGGGAGGGTGGTGGAGGTAGTAACAACAACAAAAATGGAAAGGGACCTGGGGGTAATCACATCAGATGACCTTAAGGTTGGCAAGCAATGTGAGAAGGCACTAGGGAGGGCTGGTGGGATACTGGGATGTATAGGGAGAGGCATCACCAGCAGAAAACAGGAAGTTGTTATCCCCCTGTACAGACAGTTGGTGAGACCCCATCTGGAGTACTGCGTCCAGTTCTGGAGACCCCGTCTCCACAAGGACATAGGTAGGATGGAGGCAGTTCAGAGGAGGGCAACTAAAATGGTGCAGGGTCTGCAAGAGAAGCCATACGAGGAGAGACTAAAGGAGCTTAATATGTATACCCTTGAGGAAAGGAGGGAGAGGGGGATATGCTAGAAACTTTTAAGTACCTCAGTGGAATCAACAAAGTCCAAGAGGGTAGCATCTTTCAGAAAAGAGATGCAAGAACAAGGGACATAATTTGAAGATAGAGGGGACTGCTCAGGGGCAATGTGAGGGAATTTTTCACAGAGAGGTGGTGGACGATGGAACAGCCTTCCTGAGGAGGTTGTGGGGTCTAAAACTGTGGGAGAATTCAATAATGCATGGGACAGACATAAGGCAATTTCTGTGGTGGGTAGGAAGAAATAGGCTGTTGGTTAAATAGGATCTGCAGCTTATCCTGTAGGTAGGGAAATGGGCAGACTAGGTGGGCCAAGCGGTCCTTATCTGCCGTCAAAGTCTCTGTTTCTATGTTTCCATGTAACTGCAGACACCAACACACAGGAGTCATGCCATGTTGGTGGAGACAAAAGAGACAGCAGCAGCAATGTGCCTACTTGCCATGGACACCACTGGTATCACACAGTCTGCCACATGCTGTCTTTCACACAGTTCCTCACCACCCTGCAGCTACATGCTATGGAGTTCATCCCATTCCCAAGCACACAGGCAGAGCTGACAGAAACCATGCAGCAGTTACACAGGGAGGCACGCATGCCAGGCATGCTAGGAGCTATTGACTGCACCCATGTGGCAATCAGGGCACCACTTGGACCTGACGGTGACACCTATGTCAACAGGAAGGGATACCATGCTGTAAACTGCCAGGTGGTGTGCAATGCCACAGGGCATATCACAAATGTCAGTGCCACGCACTTTGGAAGTGCACATGATGCCTACATCTGGCATCGATTGGCCCTGTGCCACCCATTCAAGAGTGGGGAGATACCTAGCAGCCACCTAGTGGGTGAGTGGGGCAGAGCAACATGCCCACACAACACACACAGTGGCACACAACACAGCTGGTGGCAGTGCTAGTGGAGGACAGTGATAGGGAAAATGCATCAGACAACAGGCATGGTAGATCGTGGAACTTGGGAGTCCACTGGGGTGGGACCCACAGTCAGGCAGGGATGGGTGCCAGTGCACGGGAAGGGGCAGGGCAGGGGAAATACACAGTATGCACAGGTGGCAGGGCATGTGTTGTCACATGGCCTGGGTCACACACAATGGTTGGGGCAGCGCAGAGTACCATAGCTGGATAGGACACTGGCAGGGAGGCAGCACAGGTAGGGGTGGTGTACTGCAGGACAGGATGGAGGGATGACATGCCATGCCCTAACAAGCAGTGAGCATGCAACAGAGATGTGGGGCACCCACCGGCGTGACAGACTGTGCATGGGAAGGGAGGGGGGAATGGCAACCAGGTGGACATACAGAGCCAGCAAAGACAGGCAAGTGTGGGGGCATGTAACACACCCTGGGGATGCCTGCTGGAGACTAACGCACTGCAATTCCTCCCCAGGTGACAGTGCATACCCCCTCCAGCCATGGCTGCTCACCCTCATACGCTGACCCTCATTTGAGGCTGAGGAATGCTACAATGAGGCACACACTGCAACATGCAATATCATCAAGCGTGTGTTCAGCATACTAAAAATGAGATTCAGATGTCTGGACAGGTCAGGTGGTGCCTTACAGTACAGACCAGAGAAAGCCTGTGGCATATTTCTAGCCTGTTGCATGCTACACAACATGGCCATAGACTGTGGAATACTTGTCAGGCACAGGAGGGTGACAGCTCAGAGGATGAGGAATCAATGACTGGGGGTGAGCAGGCAGCACTTGACTGGAGGGACCCACGGCTGGCTGCTAGGGCACGGCGGCACAGGGACACAATCATGGAGGAGCACTTTGAAGATCGCAAGTGAGTAACAGTGCAGGACCAAACTGGACATTCACACACACAGGGAGGGGGGAGAGGATGCACAAATGCACAGGTTAGCTGACACAGCACAGTTGCCAAGGACTGCAATGAGGAGTACACACAACCATGCACAGGTGGCCACTGCAGTGCCAGCATGGACAGGGGGCACACTGTAGCACAGTGGGGAATAGCATGGATCAGAGGAACTCCACCGGCACACATGCACAACGGATACACAAGGCTGCGCTCATCACGCCCATGCCATACAGCGCAACACCAGTGCCCTGACCCATGCCCAGTAAACCACACAGACAGCACAGACATGCATGCCACTGGGGCATCTGTGTGCCACAGCTTGCAGCTTTGAACATTGACAGCTGGGTGTGTGGGCAGCGTCTGCAGGGTGCAATGACCATGTTTACTGCTCCCAAGTGACATCACTGTGTGCCACTACGGCTGCCATGGACATGTGGGTGGCCATGCCATAGCCGGGTGAACCCCTCTGGGGTGTTACCCACGACAGAGGGCGATCCATCTACTCTAGCTGGGGTAGACCCATGGGACCATGACCAGGTGCTCTTGGGCGTTGTGGTCCTGAACTCCAGATGGGAACCAGGGGTGTTGGGAATATAGCTGGCAGGGGATGGCATCAGCAACACTGGGGTCATGCAATGCCATGATTTGGGAGTGTTGGTATTACTGTGCGGGGTGCGGTGGGCACTCCTGCAGCCATGGGGCACCAGGGCTGCACAGCCCACTTCAATGGCCTGTGCAATCCTCTTAAGACACATGGTCATGTCTGCCCACAGTTGGGCTAGCTTGCCAATCATCTGGGTATGTCTCACAGCTGCATGCTTGTCCATGAGGCCCACCTGCACCCACAGTCCCTGATATACCTCTCTGAGCACTGCCTGATGCTCTACGGATGCCTGCAGAAGCCGGGTGTGCTCATCCAGCTTGTCAGCAGAAGACATGTCCAGTGGGGGGCCTGTATGCCATATCCGCTGGCTATGGACACCAAACAGCAGGCTGCTGTTTGGCCGGGGACTGTGTGTGGGCGGGCAAAGTGGGTCCTGGTACAGTCATGGCATGGGCCCCTGCAGGACAATGCTGGTGCACAGCACCCTGCTGTATGGTGGTGACAGCCCCAGGCCCCACAGCAGCGCCTTGCCCTAGACCACCCACAGCTACCTCAGCAGCAGACAGCATGTGTGCAGTTTGGGGAGGGTTGTGTGTAAGGCCAGGATGCTCCACACCGTCCAATGCTGTCCATGTGGCAATGGGAACAGTGGCTGTGACACTGATGTGTGTGTGTTTTCCCCCAGCTGGGTGGCATCATCAACATCATCATCATCCTCCTTCATGGCTGATGCAAGCACAGTGAGCTCCTCCAAGTCAGTGCTGGGCAGGACGTCTAAATCAGCAAGCCCAAGGAGGTCCCACAACAAATGTGCACCATCAGCATCGGCCACATCTCTGGTGGATCTGGATGGCTCAGGCTCACCCTCCTCTGGTCCCGCCAGATGTGCCCTGGACACTGCTGCACTCCTGAAGTATGATGGAGCTGAAAGGCAGAATGGAGAGTATGGTCAGGGACGCATGGCCGTGGTGCTGGGTTCAGGTGGACACGGGGGGTGTGCATGTGCGCCACAGGTGTGCAGGGTCTATCACACAGTCCAGAGGTCACTATTGTGGCCTGCATTGCACACACTCAAAGGCAGCATGTGCATTGCACATCTGCTGGGCCATGCACGCATGGCAGAATGGGTTGCATGGCCTCAGGGACCAGGCTGTGCTCTGGCAAAGCACCCCCCCCCTCCCCAATAGCATTGCCACAAGCAAGATGTCTGGCATGTGGACCAACTGGCCACAGTGGCTGCCCAGTGCAGTTGCCCAATGTTGGGGCAGGGTGTATACACACACACACACACACACACACACACACACACACACACAAACATACACACACAGACACAAGGCACACACGCCCCTATGGATATGGTCGACCACTGGTGTCCTGTGTAGTTTGTGGACTGACATCCCTTGTTGCATGACATGACACTGGGCCAGCCACAGAGCACCCCAGGGACTGTGTTTGCCCATGAGAGGGCTGTACTCTGTCAGCAGCTCTGCTCAGTGCCATGGGGACACAGTGAATGGCCATGCATGGCATACCATGCACACCTGTGACTGACACATGCAGTCCTCCACATAACATGACATATGCATACTCACAGTGCTGTGAAGGGCTGCATCCTGTCTGGAACCCACCACCAGTGACACCCCTCCACAGAGGCATGGGCTATGGTGGCAGTGAGCAACTCTTCCTGTGCCGTCAGTGGTGGCACTGTGTATGGCCCACCCCCAGTGGCCTGCATGGATGCCTTCATGGTGGCCAACCACTCCCTGGCTCTGGTATGCTCACTATTCCTTTTATTTTATACACTCCTGTGGAGTGCAGTTGTACACCCCATGGGCATTCATGGCCTTGGCCACCTTATCCCTGCCCTTGGCACACTCCTGACAGGTGCCCATCTTGTTTGTCAGCAGGTCCTCACGAAGGAACTACGCTGTTGTGAGGACCTGCAATTCGTCCTCGGTAAAGTTCGGGCCACCTCCTCTTCTTTCCCTCCTTGACTGTCATTCTGGTGCCTGTAGGGAGGAGAAATGACAAGCATTGGCACAGATCCACCACATCTGGCAAGTGTTACATGTCAAACTGGATGCATTGTACCAAATGCTGCAACAGGCAAAATGTAAACAAACCCACCTCCAAGGCTTCAGTACCTGTCAGTCACCTGTGGTGTGGTGTGGCACAGGGCCGCCCATTTATGGCTCAGCACATGCAAATGAGGTTGAGTGCAGCCTATAATGAGATGCAAATGTGTGGACTTGAGCCATGATTGGGCAATGAGGCAATCTGCATAACCTGGTTGAATACTGCAGATTTGTGCCCGGCCCATCTCAATGTGTATAGAGCATCTATTTAGGCTGCGCATCTCCGCACAGCACATTTCCACACATGCGTGATAGGCCAGGCCATCATTGACATGCACGCCGGCACATCTGTGATGTCATTGGCTATGCATCTTGCATTTCCCCAACATAGCTGTAATGCACCATTGATGTGCATGGTGCATTTCTGCAACTTTGCGCCATGTGGTTGGCTGCAGATGTGGCATTTTACGACCTCGACAAGATGTCCACTCCGCACGGCTGTGCAAGCCCATTGCATGGGGCCATGACCCCGTTCTCCTGCCCAGCCTTGCGCTACCACACATGCGTTTTAATGCACCATTGTACAGCAATTGTGCATCCCTATGGTGCATATGCAGGATGCATGGAGCAATGTGGATGGGCCTATCGCGCATCTGGCATGGCCCGGCCTCATTTCATCCAGACCGCTTGCCTGCAAAACCTGCTCCTGTGGAACACAGTACTGCCATGACACATGCCCAGGCTGGTGGGCCCAGAGCCCTGAATTGGTTGGAAAGTGAACTGGCCAACCTTGTGGCACTTGTTGCTCCACTGAAGGGCCAGCTGTTTGGGGCAGAGGCCCTACAGGAAGCCAGGTCATAGGTATGGGACAGGGTGGCTAAATAGCTGGAGTGCAGGATGGGCATCCTGCGCAGAGGGGAAGAGTGCAGGCACTGGTATGGTGATCTCCTAATGAGGGACCCTGAGAGGCTGCACCACCTGCCAGACCAGGCCCACAGGGGGGCTGTGCCATGCTTAGGTATGTAGTTGCTGTGTACATGCTTTCCTTGCCTGCTTCTGGGGGGGTTGCAGGTGTGGGGCATTTGCCACCGCACACATGGTTCCCATGGCCCTGGTCACAGGACCAGGCTATTTGTGCCGTGCGTGCCACTGTTTTACCATGGGTGCAATGTGGGCCCACGGTGCTGCTGTCATGTCAGTGTCAGGCCCCTTTGTGTGATGCCTGTCTCCTGGGCACACACCATGCTGTGCCGTGCTGCATCATGTCAGTGTTGTGCTTCACTGGGGGTGGGACTGGGGGGGTGGTGTTCCTGCATCCTGCTCACAATGCTTTTCCATTGTGTCCCTCTTGCAGGTCAGGTGGAGTGTCTACAGGTGCAGGAACACACCACCAGGTGACTGGGTGAGGGGAGTGCTGGAGTGGCTGCCAGTGGGACACCGCCATTTGCGTCCCACCATGTGTCAGGTAAGTGTGCTGTTGTGCTGCATATGTGTGTTCAGGGGTTTGGGGCGGGTGCTGGTTTGTATTGCCCACTGTGGGCCATTCCCTGCTTGCTGTGTACACCCATATTGTGCCAGCCATGCTCACATGGATTGTTGTATTGGCACCATGTGGCAGATCCACTGTGAGCCTAGCCCCTGTGTGTTTGACCCCATATAATGTGTCCCATTGGGAAAATGGGCACCCATCGGTGTTCACACAGGGTTGCCACTGGGCCTGCACACATGGTGCACACGGATGTCAGGTTCACACGGTGTGGGGGCAGGGCCAAATGTCCCTCAGCAATATCCAGTGCATGCACATGCTGTCAATGGATGTTCCCTGTGCCACATCTCATTCACTGTGTGGCTCTGTTGCACATCATGTTGCAGATCCATCGTGTGTGTGGTATATTGTTGGGCCTCTGCAAGGGGCCTGGCAACATCAGGCATGTGTGTCCACACCACTGTGCCTGGGTGGGCTGTGGCACTGAGTCTGTATTCTCTCTCTTTACCCCACATAGGTCATCAGGATGCCGGAGTTATCCAACAGAGGCCGAGGGGGAGGCTGCTGCTGCAGGGATGGTTGCAGTTCAGCCAGGATGTCCTTGTTGCCATGTTTCACAGGCAGGGGATTATGATACAGAGGTAGATGGCTGACTTACATGTAGTCCGTGGAATACTGCAGGAGCTGCACCATGCCAGGTACCCAAGGAGATGACGGGTGCAGGGCTGACAGGGGCAATAGGCTTTTGTGGCACATTGGACATTTTGTACTATAGTTAGCCCCATTTCAGACCACCCCAGGCCCTATCCTTCCCACTATAAATAGTTACCCCCCCTGCATTCCCTGTTCCCCATTCCACCCTGCCCCACACCCATTTTATAATGTTTGGGATTGTTTGATTGGGTTGTTGTTCATCATTTTGTTGTGTTTATACTATTAAATATTGTTGAGTTTGACATTGCCTGTGTCTGTGATCCTTTCTTAGCTGTTGTTGCATCACCTGTTGTGTTGCATGATTGTCCCACTGCCCCTTGGTTATCACTGCTCACTTATGTTTGTGTGCTGTTGTGCACCTGTATGCCCTATCCACCTTGTTCCCCCCCTCTCCACAGTGTTTCTCCTTGTGTCCTTTGGGCTGCCCCTCACTGATGCCCACACTGTCACTTGCACTATGCCCCTGGTCCTCTGCTGTGCAAGCCTCCACTGTTGTCCTGGTCCCCATGCTACTGTGCAGCACTGTTTGCAGGCCTGTGGAACTCTAGATCTATGCACCTAGTGTGACCTTCAGATGCCAGCCTGTATGCCATTATGCCTGTGTCCCACTATGACTGTGGTCTGGCTACCACGTCCATCCTGCTTGTCTCCTTGGCACTGCTGTCACGGTGCCTGGCCAGGCCACACTGTCCATTGGTACTTCCAGTGCTATGGCACTTCATCCGTGCCCTCCTGTGTGCCATGCCCACTGTGCCTGTTACACCCCTTGGCTGGTGGTCTGTGTGTGGTGCTTTGTACTGTACCCATGGGGTGCAGTGCTATGGCCATCTTGCACTTTTGCAGTGCCACCCTCTTCCCCATTGCCTTTGGCTGCTGCTTCCCCATTTGTTCTGTTGCACAATGTTCATTTCCCATTTTCAGTCTTGCCCTGTTGCTCTATTGTCCCAGGCTGGGTTGCTCCATTTCCAATACTCAGTCCTGCCCTGATGTGGGGCACATGTGCAGTTGCTCTATGGTGCATTTTTGGTACTGTATATTTAGCCTGGGATGTGCCATCGCATCTTATGGTGCATCTGCTGAATATTGCAATTATTTGGGGTGGCGCATCTCAAATGCACCATGCAGGCACTTGTGCGATTTTCAAGGGGACTTTTGAATATGGGGGCCTTACTTTTGTTTTTTATGAAAGCTGGGAGTCCGCTAAGTAGACATATCAGTAAGATAGTACTACAGTGGCTGTATATCAATATGAAAAACATAAATTGTTACATATCGATATAAAAAACCAAAATGCTCCACTACACATGTAAAGTCCTGTCAATCTCAACAACATTTACATCCACACATATAGACATACAGCGACACAGTAGAATTGTCTCATTATGATCTATATATGTTAATTGGACTCAAAGGTTTCATTTAAAAAACTTAAAGTACTGCTGGCGCCTCAAAGAAAACTTTGAAAAACACAATAATTAGATACAATTCAGCTTCATTCCAAATATATTCTATAGCTTTCTCCTCCCCATCTTTTTTTACAGAGGAAATTTGCATGAATACGTGATGTTTATCTGTTAGAGATCATATGCCTCTATAGATCACTCCCTACTTCAAGTCATAATTCTGTTGTGACATCACAGTCCGTTGCCATGGAAGTATGTAATATTATAAGCAGCTCGTTATGACCTCAGGTGGGAAGAAAGCAACAGGAATAGATAAACTCTTCAGGAGCAGCTATCCTGTTTTCATGCAGATGTCCTCAGTAATAAATAACAGGGAGGAAAAATACAGAACTAATGTGAAATATAAACTGAACTGTATCTAAATATAATGTTTTACATTATCTTGAAGGTGTCAGCTGCTCTGGTCTGACCATCACGCCCTAAGGTTCAGTTTCGCGCCCCCCCCGAAAGAGGCCTGCCCCTAAGGAAATAGTACAGTTCCGTCCTTTGGGAGGGGTTACCTCGGAAGGCCTAATGACGGAGCTGGATTTCTCGGGATTGCCAATGGATTGCACTGACCCAGGTTCCCTAGTGCTAGCCTATAATAGGGCAGTTGTGGGGGCCCTGGAGGTCATTGCTCCATCCTGTGTTCACCACTGTACACTTCATCTGGGGGCTCCATGGTTTACCAGGGAGATCTGAGAGTTGAAGAGACAGGGTAGAAGATTGGAGAGATGCTGGTGGAAAACTGACCTGGAGATGGACAAGCTTAGACTGCTAGATCATTATAAGATCAATCAGTTAGCAATTTCCCGTGAGAAGGCAGAGTTCCTGTCCAGGGAAATTGCTACCACGAGGAATAGACTGGCCCAGCTCTTCCGGACTGTGGACAGACTGTGCAGTCCAGCCTGTCTTCAAGCTGGTCGAGCTTTGTCACAGTTACAATGTGAGGAGTTTGCGATGTTCTTCACTGATAAGGTGTCCACCATCTGGGATGAGATCAACCAGAGCCTCCCCATTGGGTCTTGCACTGATCAACAGATTGGCACTAATGCCCAATTGACTTGGTTCACCTTTAGTCAGACGGCAGTCATGGATATAGTGAGGATCATCCAGACTTTGCGGCCAACCTACTGTAATTTGGATCTGAGCCCTACTCACCTATTGGTAGGGTGTGTAGAGGTTATTGGCCCAGTCCTTACTGGGATAGTGGTGGTATCATTGGAGAGGGATCTTTCCAGATCCCTTAAAGGAGGCAGTTAGTCGCCCCTTTGAAAAGTTTTCTCCCTGATCCCGACTTACCCAGAAACTACAGATCGGGTCTCGAACCTCCCTTTTGGGGAAGGTTATGGAGAAGGTGGTCACTTTGCAGCTGGAAGATCATTTAACCAGCCACAGTATCTATGACCCTCTCCAGTCTGGCTTCAGGAAACGGCATAGCACTGAGACGGCTCTTGTACGGGTACTGAATGATCTCCTGATGGCAAGAGATCAGAGAGTTCATTCCATCTTGGTTCTCCTTCATCTCTTGGCAGCATTCGACACCGTAGATCATGGGGTGTTGCTAGAACATCTGTGGTTTCTCTGTGGACTCAGGGGAGTAGTCCACAGTTGGTTTCAATCTTTCCTGCAGGGTAGGACTCAGAGAGTAGTGTCGGGGATTTATTCCTCGGCCTCTCGCTACCTGTGCTGTGGGGTGCCACAGGGTTTGGTGTTGTCACCCATGTTATTTGTGGTGTATATGCTCCCATTAGGGGACATTATAAGACAATATGGGTTGAGTTTTCATTGCTATGCTGATGATTCTCAGCTCTATATGTCTTTTGTGCCCGAGCAGGAGTCTGACTCAGGCACAGTGTTTAACAACTGCCTGCTGGAGATACAGAACTGGATGAGTACCAACTGGCTAAGGTTGAACCCAGGAAAAACAGAGGTATTGGTAGTGGAGCCGGGGGTGAGGATGTTAAGTTCATGGGCGGGGAAACCCTCAGGTTTATTTCTGGGGGGGACCCAGCTTATGGCATCTTTTCAGGTGTGTAACTTTGGTGTTATGTTTGATGAGGGCTTGACCCTGAGGGCACAGGTGTTGGCCGCAGTCAAATCTTCCTTTTTCCATCTAAGGAATATAGCTCGGGTGAAACACTTGGTCCTATCTGATGACCTTCCTACCCTGGTCCACGCCTTAGTTGCCAGTTGTCTTGATTACTGCAATGCCCTTTATCTAGGGTTGCTGGGAGTGGATATTTGTCGCTTGCAGCTGGTGCAAAATGCAGCAGCTAGGTTGTTGACTGGAAGCCCTGATCCAATCATATAACCCCTGTGCTGCACGAGTTGTACTGGCTGCCTGTACAGTGGTGGATCACTTTCAAGGTCGCATTGTTGACCTATAAGGCCCTACATGCGTTGGGATACCACTACCTGAAAAAACTCCTGACTTCTTACTGTCCCTCCCGCTCCCTCCAATCTTCTGACGAGGGATTGTTAGAGATTCCCAGGGTAACCCTGAAAACATCTGGTGGAAGAGCTTTTGCCTTTATGGCACCTACCCTGTGGAATTCTCTACCTTGCCAGATACGAAATAGCCTAACCGTAGAAGGGTTTAATAAAGCTCTTAAAACCTTTTTATTTAAACAAGCATTCTCAGAAATGTAATTGCTACTATGTATAGATTGTTTTAACTGTTATGGATTTTAATATTTTATGTTGAAATTTTGTAAAGGTGTCCTGAGCTTGGGAAGGGCACCTTATATAAATAAATTTTACCTTACCTTTTACCTTACCTTTAAGTTTCTATCATTAACAGTTCAAATATCGCAGCTTCCAAAATATAATGTTTAAGTATTATAAAAGATTTTTTTGGGAAATGATCAGGAGATACTATTGATTGTTCTGTCTAAGAATAAATGCATTATTTTCTAGTTTACATATGTAACAGTGTATGAAGTTCTTCCATTTTATGTGTGTAGCTCTCTATGTGGTTTTTCACACTAGCTATGGGCTTTTCCATTTTCAGCGCCATCAGAATTTTTCACAGAATCATAACGTAGAATGTGGCAGTAGAAAAGGACCAGTAGGCCAATCCGGTATGCCTCATTTTCCCTGCCTGTTACTACACTCTATACCATATTTGGCCACAGGTGTCCTTCCCTCCTCTTTCTTCTACCTGTTATGCCTATATGCCTATGCCATGCATGCTTGAATCTCCTTACTGTCTTTGCCCATGCCACCTCTTCTGGCAAGCTGTTCAGGTGTCTACCACCCTTTCTGTGAAGAAGTATTTCCTCATATTCATCTAAAATTCCCCCCCTTCGAGCTTCATAGCATGCCATACTGTTTTGGTGCTCCTCCTCCTCTGAAAGAGACTCTTTTGCACCTTTGTTCATCCCCTGTGTTGTACTTTATATATCTCAATCATGTTCTCTAACTCTCACCCTCCCTCCTCCCTCCTTCCTCTCCTCTCCTCTCCTCTCCTTCAGGGAGAACAGGTTGGGGTGCTGCAGCCTCTCCTTGCATGATTTCTAGTGCAACCCCTGCACCATTTTAGTAGCTCTCATCTGGACTGCTTCCACCCTGTCAATATCCTTGCAGAGAGGCTGTTTCCAGAACTGAACACAATACTCCAGGTGGAGTCTCACTAGTGAGCAATACAGTGGCAACACCACCTTCCTTCTCCTGCTAGAAATCCCTCTCCCTATGCACCCCAGCATCCAGCTAGCCTTGCCTCCTGCCTTGTGGCACTGCCCTACCTCCTTGAAATCATGCAATATGATTATTTCAAGGTCCCTCTCTTGCTTGGTGACTGTAAGTACCTCCTCCAATCTTATACACAGCCCCTGGGTTTTCCCACCTCATCTTGCATGACCTTGTACTTTTTGGCATTTGAACCCAGCTGCCACACACTAGATCACTCCTCTACTTTCCCCAAATCTCTCTGTATTCTCTCCACCCCCTCCAGGGTGTTGCAGAGTTTTGTGTCATCAGTAAAGAAATGCAGCTCCCTCCAGTTCCTCAACAATGTCACTTATAAAGACATTAAGGAGAACAGGACCCATTACCAATCTCTGTGGTACTCCACTGGTCACCTTCCCATCCCCTGACTGACTGTCACTTACCAGCACCCTCTGCCTCCTGTCATTCAGTCAGATACCCAGCTAACCAGCTTGTCGCCCTCCCCATGTTGCTAAGTTTTTTTTATCACCTCCTGTGTGGTAAGATGTCAAAGGCCTTACTGAAGTCCAGATAGGCCACATCTACTGTCCCCAATCCTCCTTCCTAGTTACACAGTCAAAGAAATTTAGGAGATTTATTTGACATGAACTCCCCCCGTGAAGCTGTTCTTCTGGTGGTCCTGCAGCCCATTTGCCTCCAGGTACTCTATTAGTCACTCTTTTATCAGGGTTTCCATTAATTTCCTCACCACTGATGTTAGGCTGACTGGACTGTAATTGCCCCCCGCTGTCTCTGTTGTGCAGAGGGACCACACTGGCTCTCCCCAGTCCTCTGGAACTACCCTGTCTCCAATGAGGTGTGGAATAGTGTTGCCCAAAGGGTGGCTAGCACTGCACTCAGTTCTTTTGGTACCATTGGATGAATTCTGTATGGCTCCTTCACCTTGTTTTCCTTTAGGGCTTCCAGTTCTTGCAGACTCTCTCTTCTGAAAATGGTTGTGTCCCTCCACCCCCATGACTGTTGGTGCATGCTGGTCTGCCCCCACTGTGAAGACAGAAAAGTACTCATTTAAAATTTTAACTTTTCTTGATCTTCCTCTGCACAGTACCTCTGCTCTCCTGATCCTCACTATACCACCCCTTGCATTTCTCTTTTGGCTCAAGTACCTGAGGAAAGTCTTATCTCATTATTCTCCATGCTATTCACAGAACGATGGCATTTCTGTGTCTAACCAATGGCAAAGTAGTAAGAGTTTTGCTATCACTGAGAACAGTGCCATGTGGTAATGCTATGGTCCTGTCAGGCTTTCTAATACCATTCCTACTAGTCATGTTTCTGTGCAGAAGGCATTCTCTATTCATAACAACAGGCCTAACTTGCTCTGTATTGCTATACACAATGGTTGTGCTTTTTCACAATCCCACAATGTATGCCTGAGCATACCCTGCTGCTTTTGGCACCTTGTGCACAATGTGTTGTCTAATTTTTCATCTTAAATATTTTGTTGGAAGTATAATGCATGATAGAGATTACCTTCTAATTTAGTAGTCTTAGTTTATCGATCCTTACATATTTATGTGCATTTACCCAGATTGTGCTTGTTTCAAATTCCTCTGTTATTTATAGGAATTCTGCTATCCAGTAGTTACATTGTGGTTTGTCTATCCTAATAGGTTCTATGTCATAACATGATCGCGAATAGCGATGCATACCATTCTGGAAGTGTACATCGCAGTGAACACTACATAACAAGGATAAAGAAGGCGCTGAAATTTTTTTTTTATGGGGCTATGCCCTTACACTCTCCCAGCAGGGCTTTCACCTCTCGCACCCCCAACCAATGGATTCTCAACTCGGGGGTATGCTGGGGTGTGAAAACTTGTGAAAATAAAAGCCACCTACCATCAAAAAACGCGCCAGACCGAACCCTGTACTCTGCACCTCACAAGTGACCACCCACCCCACCACGCTAGTGGTCCAGCTCAGAGCTGCCCACCAGACCCTCTCCCACATACCTTCCCTCCCTCCCCCGCATGCATGTAGACGCATGTACTTCCCTTCGCCCTACCTCGCTCACACTGGTATCCGCTCACTATCCTGCCAGGTAGCCCGGTACACAGGCGCCGTGATTGAGTCACCCTTTTTGTAATCACTCAATCACTGTCGCCTTGTACATGGTATACCATCCTAATAATAAAAGAATAATAGTAATAATCAAATTTTTTCTATCACCTTTAAAGGGGGCTGTGTTATAGGCAACCAAGCATTTTGACAAATTTTAAATTTCAGTTATTTCAGTATAGCTATAAACAAACCACTCATCTAAATGTTACATGTGGGTATATATGTACATGTCACATGTATACATGGTTCCAAGTTTCACACTCCTAGCTTTAAAGGGGACTGACTTATAGATAGTCAAACATTTTGCCAACATTTAAATTTCTGTTATTTCCGTCTAATTTTAAAACATCTCATTCAAATTTCACTAAATTTGAAACATTAAAACTACTATAACATGCATTATATGTGCTATATTTCACATTCCAGCTTTATAAGGAGTTAAATTATAAGCAGCCAAACTTTCAAAAATGTTTTAGTGAAATTTTGGAAGTGTGTACACTGCAAAATTATAAACCCCTGCAACTTTAAAACTAGAATATGCAATTAGAAACATAGAAACATAGACTTTGATGGCAGATATGGGCCGCTTGGCCCATCTAGTCTGCCCATTTCCCTACCTACAGGATAAGCTGCAGATCCTAGTTAACCAACAGCCTATTTCTTTCTACCCCCCACAAGAATTGCCTTATGTCTGTCCCATGCATTCTTGAATTCTCCCACAGTTTTAGACCACACAACCTCCTCAAGGCTATTCCATGCATCCACCACCCTCTCTGTGAAAAAATACTTCCTCACTTTGCCCTGAGCCGTCCCTCTATCTTTAAATTGTGTCCCTTGTTCTTTATGCCTTTTTCTGAAAGATGCTACTTTCTTGGACTTTGTTGATTCCACTGAGGTACTTAAAAGTTTCTATCATGTCCCCTCTCTCTCCCTCCTTTCCTCAAGGGTATGCATATTAAGCTCCTTTAGTCTCTCCTCGTATGGCTTCTCTTGCAGACCCTGCACCATTTTAGTTGCCCTCCTTTGGACTGCTTCCATTCTGTCTATGTCCTTGCAGAGATGGGGTCTCCAGAACTGGATGCAGTACTCCAGATGAGGTCTCACCAACTGTCTATACAGAGGGATAACAACTTCCTGTTTTCTGCTAGTGATGCCTCTCCCTATACATCCCAGTATCCCCCCAGCCCTCTCTACTCCCTTCTCACATTGCTTGCCAACCTTAAGGTCATCTGATATGATTATCCCCTGGTCCCTTTTCATTTTTGTTGTTACTACCTCCCCCATTGTGTACTCTTCCCTGGGTTTTGTTTCCCAGGTGCATTATTTGCACTTTTTGCATTGAATCAAGCTGCTATACTTCTGACCATTCCTCCAACCTTGCTAAGTCCCTTCTCATCCTTTCCATGCCTCTGTGTATCAACCCTTTGCAGATCTTTGTGTCATCTGCAAAGAGGCATACCTTCCTTCCAGTCCCTCTGCAATGTCACTTATAAAGACTTTAAAAGGACTGGACCCAGTACTGAACCTCATGTACCCCCACCAGTAACCCCCTCCTTCCAGAGTGGACTCACATCAATTACCTCTGTGTCCTGTTGTCCAGCCAATGTTTTAACCAGGCTACACCCTGGGACCCACTCCCAGGCTGGTTAATTTGTTTATTAATTTTTTGTGTGGGACTGTGTCAAATTACAATTACAATTGCATTAACATTGGCAGGTTCATAGACCTTAAAAGAAGGCTATGTGTATCCATTTTATTAATGTGTTACTTAAAGGAAGTTCATGTTATATGCTGCCCAAAACTGCACAATTACAATAGAGCAGAAAAGCTTGCTGGTCCCTTTGCTGACCTGTTCAACAATTCACTGGAGTGGGGTGTAGTACTATAGGACTGAAGAACTGCACATGTAGTGCCCCTCCTTAACAGTGGTCCCAAGGATGACCCAAAGAACTACAGACTAGTCAGTCTGACCTCAATCATGTGCAAGCTCGTGGAGACCATGCTTAAAGAAAGGTTAGTAGAGTATTTGGAAGATTATGGCCTCTAGGATAAACGGCAACATGCAGTTACGGGGTGGGGGGGTTCTGTTGAACAAATCTGACTTCTTCGACTGCATCACTAAAACAGTGGATGAGGGACAAGTGCTAGGCACACTATGCCTGGACTTCAGCAAGGCCTTTGACTCTGTACTCCACAAGAGGTTGATCAGGAAGTTGGTGGATCTGGGGTTGGTGAGAAATTGACCAGTTGGGTAGATAGCTGGCTGAGGGGCAGAACCCAGAGCATGGTGGTGGTGGATGGTGAGCCCTCAATGTCCAGTGGGGTCCCACAGGGATTGTTATTCAGACTGGTGCTTTTTACAGTCTTCATCAAGGACATTGGGGATACCATTAAGGGACAAATTTGCTTATTCATGGATGACATTAATTTCTGTTGGAGGGTAGATACAGCAGAAGGGATACAGGACCAAAGAGAAGATCTAGAAAAGCTAGAGAGGTGGCCTGGGATTTTTTAACTTGTCTTCAATGCAAGGAGATACAAGGTTATGCACATTAAAGCTAAGAACCCAAGGGCTGAGTACTGCTTGGGTAGGATATAGGCATCTGCATCTGAAGAGACAAAGGACCTGGGTGTGATGTTCACTAGTGACCCGAAGCATTCCATATAATGTAGAAAAGCAGCAGCAAAGGCAAATAAAATGTTGGGCTGTATTGCCAGGGGGATCAGCAGTAGGCAGGAGGTGGTTATACTGCTTTTGTACAGTTCATTGGTGAGTCCACGCTTGGAGTACAGCATACAGTACTGGCGTCTATACCTTACATCAATCTGCTGGAGATGGTCCAAAGGAGGGCATCAAAGATGATCATGGGCCAGTAGGGTAGGATGTATAAGGAAAGGTTGGAGGCCCTGAATGTACTCCCTGGAGGAGAGGAGAGAGAGGGGACATGATTGAGACCTTCAAGTATTTGACAGGAATAAATAAGGTGGATATGGAAGGTAATATCAGGTTCTGTGGGAATAGAAACTCAAGGGGGCACAGTCTCAAGTTGAAGGGGAGAAGGTTTGGAAGAGACTAGGAGGCAGTTCTTCATGGAAAGGGTGTTGGTGGGTTGGAATGGGCTTCCTAAGTGGTGGTTTCACTGGAAACAGTATGTAGCTTCAAGAGAGGCTGGAATAGAGTTAAGGCGAAAATAACAGTCAAGATGGGGATAGACAGAGGGGAAGGGCTGTTTGGGGAGCGGGGCAGTGTCATTAGCTGCTGCTTAGGACCTGCCATATGAGCAGATTTGACAGACTTAATGGCCTTATTCTGCTGGTTTCATCATATGTTCGTATCTTCATATGTATCAGTGCTTTAAGTTGAAATCCATGAGTCTTAGTGAAATTTATGGAATTTCATGATAATTATGTGGAAGCCATATCCATAAATATAGTTTCAGCCATACATTTTACGTGCCATGCAGAAGAAAGGACAAGGCTGGTGAGAATAGTAATACGGTTTGATTCATGGGGGACTCCCTTGTAAAGGAGTAGGGACATTAAAGGTCCTATATGCTAATGCAGCTAAGGTGATTTGCCAAATGCGTATGAGCTGTAGCTAAGCACTGCATGTACAGGAAATAACTGACTGTTTCTTGCATTGTGATCAGAAGCAAAGGTCCTGAGGACATTTCCTCAAGGCCCTTGTGATTCTCTGGCATGTGTGGAATAACAGTGGCATCAACTAGAAAAACTAACTTTGTAAACTTTTCTGTTAAAAGAGGAAGTGTCTTCTTTTTCTGGCAAGTTAGTGGGCATTCTGGGCCAAGGGATACATGCTTCCTCATGATGTGTTTCTTTTGTACAAGAGGAAAGGAGTACTTTCTTGTTATGTGGCGTGAAGTCTGGGGGATTCAAATGAAAGGAAGAGGGTTGGGTAGGCAGCTACTGTAGTGCAGTGTCACTAGTTACAAGAGATGAGTTTAGAAATACAAAATTATAGCCCCCCCCCATTGGAGCAAGGAAGCAGAAACTGTCAACAATTCCAACTTGAATGGAGGTGTTATAAGGATCATGCTCAATAAATTAACTGTCCAGAGAACTTGAGGTACTTACAAGTCCAGAACTTTCAAATACTCAGAAAGATGCAGTGGGAGGGAAGGGAGGATGTCTAGGGAACCAAGAAGAAAGAATTCTGGATTGTACAATGGGATAAGTCTGATAGAAGAAGGAGTAAGCAGCTCTCTTTTTAATGGTGTGTACCACATATCACTGTACAGAACAAGGAGGATATCAGAGGACCAGCAGTTCCACTGAGTCTAGCTTGTTAAGCTAAGAGAGATGGGAGGGACAAAACTGCCACCCAGGATGAAGCCTCTGGACTACAAACAGCTCAGCTTATCAGTTGGGCTGTGTGGAATGTTGAATTTCCAACAGAATGGAATTCTGTGGAATTGTAGAAAATTCTGCTGATTTCCATTATTTGTGGCATTTCGACATTCTGCATGCAAAATGTTTCATTTTTAATAATACTCTGCAGTTCACATAAACCACAGATTCTTACTCATAGGTCTCATAGGTTGTTTTCAAGCATAGTTAGACAATTTATCCATATACTGCTCACCTTTATCTCAAAGGTTATAGGCTCTAATTGCATACATTTCACAATGTATGTCAAGGGTTGTTTTAAATTCCTCCATCGTCCTGCTACCCATGATTTCCAGTGAGAGACAATTCCATATTGACGCCACTCTTTGAGAAAACCGTATTGCTCTTTTCTTAAAATGGCTCAAATCCCCCTTCAATTATAATATATGCGACCTAGTGTTGTAACATATTTCTCTTGTTTCCAGGCCTATGCAGTCTCCCATAGTCATACTTGTTAAAGGCATGATAGACTAAGCAAAGATCCTCTCGCAGTCTACAGTACTCTAGTGTGTGTAACCCCAGGTTCTGTTATCTGTTTTCATACTCAAGATTCTGCAAACCAGTCACCATTTTGGTTGCTTTACGCTGTCCTCCTTCCCATGATTTCATCTTGGTTTTTGTACAAGAAGCCCAAAACTGAGCACAATGATCCACAGAAAATTATTCCACAGTTTGCACAGATATGCTTTTTGAAATTCTGCAGAATATAAAATGAAATTCTGCAAAGCATTTTGGAAGTGTAATTGCCATTCCGCAGCAGTTCCGATGGTAGAATTTCACATTCCACACAGCCCTACTTATCAAATGAAGTGGTGATATATGCTTTCTAAAAATTAAGTTCCACAAGATGAATTCTGCAGGCATTACCTATTATGTTACCATAAATATCTGAGAAAATGTCACCAATAATAAATGTTGGTATGTCTGCTGTAAATTTAAAAATTGCTCAACCAATTATTTTGTAGTTCTGTTAGATACCTGGATACATTGATATTAGATATACATGACAAATGTCAGGTCTATACCTATAAAGGCTGAGAAGTTGCAAACATCAACATTTTTAGAACTATTCAGAAAATTCCATAAATAATTATAGTGCTGAACAGAATGAATTTTTGAACCCCTGTAATGTAAAAAATTTCAAACCAAATCTCTCCAGCCGGTATATTCAAACCACATTGTGCCCCAGCAGGATATTGAGAAGGCTGCCTGGCACAGCGCAAATCCTGATGCGCTGGGCGCAAAGTAGTGCTATGCTGCGCAGATGCAGGGGTGTGCCCATGCATATATGGCACATTCCAATATTCAACCTGGGATGTGTGGCGCATGTGCCAGTGCAACCCTGCATTGTGCAGCATAGGGGGGCTCAAGGTTGAGCCCATGAAACAGTGGAACATTTCCTGGCCACCCAGAGGCGGGCTGCTGTATTGCAGGGCACAACACAGCAGCCACCAGCCATGGGTGGCAGCCCGCCCACCCAGAACATAGAAACATAGACTTTGACGGCAGATAAGGACTGCTTGGCCCACCTAGTCTGCCCATTTCCCTACCTAGAGGATAAGCTGCAGATCCGATTTAACCAACAGCCTATTTCTTCCTACCTCCCACAAAAATTACCTTATGTCTGTCCCATGCATTCTTGAATTCTCCCACAGTTTTAGACCCCATAACCTCCTTGGGAAGGCCGTTCCATGTGTCCACCACCCTCTCTGTGAAAAAATACTTCCTCACATTGCCCCTGAGCCATCCCCCCTCTATCTTCAAATTGTGTCCCCTTGTTCTTGCACATCTCTTTTTCTGAAAGATGCTACCCTCTTGGACTTTGTTGATTCCACTGAGGTACTTAAACGTTTCTATCATGTCCCCCATCTCCCTCCTTTCCTCAAGAGTATATATATTAAGCTCCTTTAGTCTCTCCTGGTATGGCTTCTCCTGCAGACCCTGCACCATTTTAGTTGCCCTCCTTTGAACTGCCTCCATCCTGTCTATGTCCTTGCGGAGATAGGGTCTCCAGAACTGGATGCAGTACTCCAGATGGGGTCTCACCAACTGTCTGTACAGGGGGATAACAACTTTCTGTTTTCTGCTGGTGATACCTCTCCAGAAAACAGGAAGAACATCATCAGAAAGCACCCACATAACCCTGTTAGTCTAGTTGTACTCCCTCCTCCTGTGTCCCCGATCAGTGGTAAAAGAAGAGTTATTGAAGCCCTGGTAGTCTAGTGGTACCCCCTCCCTCCCATGTCCCCGATCAGTGGTTAAAGAAGATATAATGAAGCCCTGGTAGTCTAGTGGTACCCCCCTCCCTCCTGTTGCCATGATCATGGTTTGGCTCCATAAAACACTTCCCTGGTGATCCAGTGGCACCCCCACCCCTCCCACTCACACAGAACCCAATGCCCACCCCGCTCCCCTCTATCATCGGTGGGTGGCTGCAACCCACCTGCATACCGCCCGGCCTGCCCGACAAATGACAGGTACAGTATAGACTGTAAGCCCATTGGTCCACAGTGTGGACCAATGGGCTTGCAGGGCACACTATACTTGACAGACCCAAATATGTGAATGACTTCATTCACATATATGGGACTGTCTAGTACAGTATGCCCTGCAAGCCCAATGCTCCACACTGTAGACCAATGGACTTATAGCCCATACTGTACCTGTCATTCGGCAGGCGGCCGGGTGGTATGCGGGCAGGTTGCAGCTGCCCACCGATCATGGGGAGGGAAGCGGGGTGGGCATGGGATTCTGTGTGGGTGGGAGTGGTGGGGGTGCCACTGGATCACCAGGGAAGTGTTTTATAGAGCCATACTGTGATTGTGGCAACAGGAGGAAGGGGGGTACCACTAGACTACCAGGGCTTAAATAACTCTTCATTTACCACCAATCGGGAACATGGGAGGAAGGGGGGTCCACTAGACTACCAGGACTTAATTAAATCTTCTTTACCACCGATCGGGATCACAGTGAGGGAGGAGGGGTGTCCACTAGACTACCAGGGCATTGTTGTCTGTAGTTTACATCAGAATCACTGCTATGGGGGCGAGATGACCGGGACCCCACTGTGCACAGGTCATTCTGTGGAGGGAGCCAGGCGCACTTCGCCGGGCTGCCTGGCACAAGGCATGCAAATGCCATAATGACATGCAAATGGCCCCAGTTGTGCCCTTGCATATATTATAGCCTCATTTCATGCCCTCTGCTGAATATCACAGGCGTCGCCCAATGCAACTTCTTTGCATAAGCGCGTCACGTGCTCTATCTATGACTTGCACTGGTGCAGCGCCGTATATACGCCAACCATGCCATATTCAATGGAGCTGCGCCATGGTGCATCACCATTGAATATTGCCTGGTCCTGGCCCCGGCACAGCCCAGTTGCGCTGCGTCCAGGCCTGCGCCACTGCCCAGTGCAATCTGAATATCTGGGCCTCCGTGTTTAGTCATAACCCTTACAAAAGGTAATGCATACTAATAGTGACATATTAAGCTCCTAAAAAGGCTGTTATAAGCAGATAAAAACTTTTCACAAAATTTCACCCTACAATAAAATGCCAGAATTTGATCCTCCATAATTTTGAATTGATTCACTCAAATGCCATGACACTGAACATGTCTTTTGGACATATATTAATATATAATCATCCCAAATTCTATGTGTCTAGCTATATAGACAGCCAAGTCACAGCCAAATAAAGAAATGTCCAGTTTTCTATGAACTTCTGATGAAATTCCATGGAATTTTGCAGAATCTCTGAGCTGCTCCCGGCTTTTGAAGGAAGGAGCATTTTATCAAAGGGCTTTTGGACAATTAGCTTCCCAGTTTTGAGGAAAGGGGATCGGGTGTGAAAGTGACTATTACTGCCAAGAGGGAGCTTTAAGAAAGTGTCTGAACTGCTGGACAGACTTGAATTGTGATCTGAGATTGGCATTGGGAGGGTAGTGAGGAACCCCCCATTATCAGTGACCAAGCAGAGTTTCTGTGTTGTACTACAGGAGCCCTTATTCTGTGAGAGGGTTTCTAGTTATTTAATCTTTGATACAGCTGCATTTGCATTGAGAGACCAAGGTGACTGGTCTAAGGTTAGAGAGGTGCTGGAGGAAGACTGGTTTGGAGGAAGACAAACTTAGATTGATAGTCCATTATAACTATCAATCAGTAATCTCCTCTAAGAAGGCAGAGTTCCTGTCCAAAGAGATTGATGCGGCAACTAATAGACTGGCTCAGCTCTTCCACATGGCTGACAGGTTGTGTAATCCAGCCTGTCTCCAGTCTGGGGGAGCCTTTTTTCAATCAAGATGTGATGAGTTTTCTCTGCTCTTTGCCAATAAGATTGCCTCAATCAGATCAGAAATCCAATCAATGCACTCAAATGGGCCTTGCAGTGACAGACTTGTGGTCACAGGCAGTCAGTCTGTCTGGTCTGACTTCAACCAGGTGGCTGTCATTGATGCTATGAAGGTTGTTCAGGGGTTGCGGCCAACCTGCTGTAATTTGGATCTGGGACCAACGCGCTTCCTAGTGGGGTTCATTGATATCATTGGCTCCATCCTAACCAGGATAGTCCAATGCTCTCTAGTGATAGGTGTCTTTCTGATCCCCTGAAAGAAGTGGTTTTGATGCCACTCCTGGAAAAAGCTTCACTAGACCTGGACTGCCTGGCAAACTACAGACCTGTCTCTAACCTGCCCGTTGTGGGTAAGGTTATTGAGAAGGTGGTGGCAGCACAACTAGAGAACCATTTAACAACTGACAGCAACTACGATCCTCTCCAGTCTGGTTTCAGGAAAAGGCATAGTACTGAGACAACCCTGGTTCAGGTGCTAAATTATCTCTTAGCGGTGAGGGATCGGGAAAGTCATTCCATCTTGATTTTCTTCTATCATTCTCAGCAGCGTTTGACTCCATGGACCATGGAGTATTGATGGAGCACCTATGGGTTTGTTTTGGACTGGTTGGTATGGTCCTAAGCTGGCTTGGATCATTCCTCACTGGCAGGTTGAAGAGGACTGTGTTGGGAATTTTTTCCTTGGCATCTCTGCCACTGTCATGTGGGGTACCATAGGGCTCTGTTTTGTCCCCCATGTTGTTCCTGGTATACATGCTGCCACTGGGGGACATTATAAGACTGTATGGACTGAGTTTTCACTGTTCTGCAGATGATACTCTGCTATACCTGTCTTTTGGGCCCGAACAGCAAGAAACTGTCTCAGTACTTAAAAACTGCCTTGCTGAGATCAAAGGCTGGATGAGGGCCAAATGGTTGAAGTTAAACTCAGATAAGACTGATGTGCTGGTATTAGAACCTGGTCACTAAAGAGTGAGTGGGCAAAATGGACAGGTCTCTGGGCTATGGCTTGGGGACTCCCAGCTGATTAGCTCAGATCAGGTGAGAAATCTGGGCATTGTGTTGGACTGCAGTTTGACACTTAGGGCGCAGGTGTCTGCCATGATCCAAACCTCTTTTTACTATCTGAGGAATATCACCCGGATTAAACACCTGATTCCCCCTGGTAACATGCCAGTGCTGGTCAATACTTTTGTGACCTCTCGCCTAGATTACTGGAACGCCTTTTACCTAGGGCTGGTGGGGTTAGATTTGCATCGATTGCAGCTAGTGCAGAATGCAGAGGCCAGGTTGTTGACTGGCCTACCTAGGTCATGTCATATTATACCAGTTCTCAGCTATCTGCACTGGCTGCCAACAAGGTGGCAGATCTCCTTCAAGGTCGGGTTGCTGACCTATAAGACCTTACCTGGGCAGGGGCCTGACTATCTGCAAAACCTCCTGTGTCCCTACCGCCTCTCCCGCTCTCTCCGCTTCTCTGATAAGGGATTGTTAGAGGCTCCCGGTGTCCAATTAAAAACATCTGGGGCACGTACATTTACTTTTGTAACCTCAACCCAGCGGAACTCTACCTCATAAGAATAGAGAATGCCAGACCACAGAGCAATTCAAACATGAATTAAAAACATATTTGTTTAGACAGACATTTCCTGAATTAGTTTAACTAAATATGTTTTAAATAAGATAAATAAGATTTTTAGATATTGTATTGGTACAGTTGTATTATACGTATCTGTGTGATTTTATGTAAAGTGTTTTGATTTGCCAGAGAATTGTGCTATATAAATAAAGGTTTGTTTTATTGATTGATTGATTAAATCTCACGTATTTCCAACAGAATTCTAATTCCACACATTTCTAGGGCAGTTTGACTTCCTTTATCTGTTGATGATCCCAATAACAATTCTGCCCAGCATTGCGTGTCTGTTCCATACTGCCTTATAACATTGTGTTAATTATTTGAGGCTGTTGGGAGATCACCACCCCAGAGCCTTTTCCTCCTCTGTCGCAGTAACTGTCATCCGCCAAACCTATATTCTGCCCCTAGGTTTTTGGTTTCCACATGTATGACATTGCACTTTTTGGCACTGAAGACCAGCTGACTGATTTTCTCATCACCTATTGAGCTTCTCCATGTCCTCCCTTAATTAGCAGATACCTTCTTCAGTGTCAGCCACAGCACAGACCTTGTTATCATCTGCAAATATACAGATTATCCCTCCAATACCTACAACTATGTCACTAGTGAAAGAACACTAGGCCTAGCATCAACCCCTGTAGTTGACCTCTAGTGATTTCCTTTATTCCCAAGAATTCAGCATAAATCACCTCCCTTTGTGTCCTTCCTCTGCCAATTCTTTTACCCACATTTTAGTTTGGCCCAATCCCCTAGGTCCCAAAGTTTCTTGACTAATCTCCTTTGTAGGACTGAGTCTAAAGCCTTGCTAAATTCAAGGTAGAATATGTTGACTGCCTGTTCATTATTTGCTGTGCTTGTTACCATCAAAACAGTCTATCAAATTTATTTATTTTTTATTGACCAGGTAAGCACACTAGACAATTAAATGCCTATTTTTAGGTACAACCCAGGAGGTTACAGTAGGGTAGTACAGACAAGTTACAACACAAGATAAAAAGCCAACAAAACAAGTACCACATGGGAGAACAGGAACCCAACAGCGTATTAGATATACATGAGAACATAAAGCAGGGAACATAACTAAAACACCATATAGACTGGAACCACATATAATCATGGGGATAGAGGCAATAAACCACAAATTCGCTCAGATTGAAATTAGCCAGTCACCCCAGGAAGGTACAGCTTATGAGTCCTTTAAGTAACTCCAGAGGTGTCATTTGAAGAGGTGGAGAGAGGTGGTGCATTGGACAAATAAAGGGATGGAGTTCCCCAGCCTAGGGTCACAAGCAGTAAGGACCTGATCTCCCTTGACATTCCTGCCACAAAGCCATGCAATCTACCACCTTCATTTCATTTCATTTTAATTTATTTTACTGGGAAACCTTAATGGGCAAAGACCCTTTTACATAAATGCCCAGTAAAGTGACAAGCAGTTGGGTAAAGATGACACACAGTGAACAGGAATGATGCAGGAGAGAGTATTCATACAGTATATGTCAGGGTACAAAAGTGCAAAAGAACTCTTACTGAGAGTGTCCAAGACATTTACAGATAGACTGAGAGGCAAGGTACTTTTGTATCCTGTTTTCTCCCAGGACTTCCATCAGTCTTTCCATGATGATGGTTTCCAGTCATTTGCAGACTATTGATATCAATCTGACTGCCCTGTAGTTCCCTGACTTCTCCTTACTAACACTTTTGTGCAGCAGTACCACATATCCACTTCAACTAATCTCTTTACTGGACTATAATGCCTTTACCTTACAGGAATACTAAACCACGAATGTTGTTGTATCTGGTATAAATTTTTACTGACTTGCTACCCTATTGTTATGTATACCCTTACTGACTGTCTTACCTGAACCCAAATGTATTTTTACTTTTCTTGTCTATTGTAGGCCTACCTGTACTGTTGTACTCTTGCATCTACTGTCTATTTGTCTGTATATAAATGCATTATTACTTGACTTGTGTAATGCAGGTCCACCTTGTAAATGAGCTTGCTCAATGGTGTTCGCTTGGATAAAGAATGTGATTGATTGATTGATATGCTGTTATCCAAGCCACTGCCACCTCTACAGTCTCCAAGGAGCGATTAAAGAGGTCCATTAGGGGCTCACTTAGTACTGTACTTGCACCATCTCCTTTAGCACCCTGTGGTGCATACCATCTGACCCTGGGGACTTATTTACCTATAGTGCCCTGAGTCTCCTAAGTACCCTGTCCATGGTAATTGGTTCCATACACATTTTTATCCCTCCTTGTGGTCTAGTGTTAATGTTTCCCTGTGGCAGGGTCCCTTCCTTTTCTTTTGTAAATACTGAACAGAAGTAATAATTTACTATTCTGCCTTGACATTACTCTCTTCCACCCATCCCTCTCCCTGTTTCAGCTTGATAATGCCTTCCTTCATTTTCATTTTTTCCCTATGTAAAGAAACAAGGCTTTGTTCCCTTTCTTAACTTCTGCAGTTCTAAATTCCATGTTGGCACTGGCTTTCAGCACCACTCATCTGGCCTCCTTCAGCTTAACAAGCTATATGTCTCTGTTCCCATCCTTTTGACTATATTGGAATCTCTTGAAAGTCTCCCTTTTTTCCTCTCACTACTCCCTCCATTTCCTTTGTGAATTAGAATGGTTTTCTGTATCCTTTACTCTTCTCCACCTGCTCAAGCATGAGTTACTGCCATTTTGTAAGCTATCCTTAGTGATGGACCATTTTTCTATCACCTACCCAGCCCCACTTCTTGTAGTCCCTCCAGCATACCTCTGAGTTTCTTCTTCAGTTCTTCAAAGTTAGCTTATCTGAAATTAAGAAATTAAACCATCCTTGCCAGTTTCATGTTTTGAAGAAGCATGTCCATCACTGTATTCACTTCTTAAAACTATATTTCAAGGCCAGTCCCCTGACACAGTGGTAGCGCTACCGCTTGCAGTGCTGATGACTCAGGCTTGAAAGTGAACTTGGGGTATTGGAGGGATAGCTGGGGGAAGAGGGATGGAGGGTGGGCAGAGTCCAGCACTTACTGGCCCCTGGCAGAAGGTAGGGGAAAGGAAACCTGGGCCTGAGAGTCCGGGGTTGTGGCAGATGCTAACACATTATGCATGGGAGCATGGGGTGAGCATCCTGTCAACTCTGCATGCCATACCTTCCGGGGATTGAAAATGGGAAAAGCAGGTGGTAGGCTGGCATTGAGCAGGCACACACCTGACTAGCTAGGTTCTCCAACCAGAACTGGATCCCTGACCACAATGGGGGTTATGGAATCCTAACAACCCTGCTGGGGGGGAAGCCCAGGTGGAAGACAGCTGGGGTTAAGTCCCAGTGGAGGTCAGGATGACAGGGCTGGACAGCTCGACAGACGGGGCTGACTGGAGTGAGGAATCAACAGAAGAAGAAAAAAAACTATATGTTTCACCATAATACCCCAAGATTGCATTTCTCCCAAAATGCCCTGTGGCGCTAATATCCCTGGTAACTGAGAGCTCACTCACTTAAATGTGCTGCAGTGTTCCCTATGCTGGAATCTAGCAGATCTGTTTTAATATATATTTCTTTTTGGAACTTATATTTTACTGTTTTGTATGACAACAATGCAACAAATTTTCCTTATGGAGAAAGTATACAAAATGGAACAGAAAAAGCATTACAGCAGTATCAGTAGGTTCCCCAGCCAAGTGTTACTGTTGGGGGGGGAGGAAGAGAAATATATTTGTAAAATAAACCAAATGACACTGCCTCACCTCGGGGTACTGCCTCGCCGGTAGCAGCAGATACTGCTTCCTTCTCCTATCTCCCTATTGTGGATTCTGCTAAAATCCATTTTTTTGATCATTAATACGCATGTTCATGTATTTTTGCATAATGCCAGTAAATACTGATTAAAATTTTTTTTTTGCTCTTTGATTTTTATATCTGCATATTTTATATATTAATGCTGTGCCATCCCCTAGCCTCTTTCCTGTGTGACTCTGCTGCAATCACACAGACTCTGGATCGGTGAGCTGTCTTTGCCAACATTTATAAATAAAGTATTAAATAGCAATACATTAGACAACCATAATAAGACTGCAAATAAACCCAGTAAAATAATTTAATCTGTATAAACATATACTAACAGATGATTTTTTTTTTTACAGTTAATTGAAAAAGTAATTATACAATATTTTAAATCTCAGCCCCACCCTTTGCAGGTGAAACATGGTAAGCAAAAATATGAAGACTTCTGCAACTTTTATATAGCAACAGTATTATAACTAAAAATAAGAAAGTCTTTAACTTAATCTTTTAAAAGTCTATTCCAGGTGGGCAAAACCTTGTAAAATACTTACTCCACAACATGGCAGAGAGCAATAAGAAATAACAGTTCACTTCCTGATGGCCCAACTAGAATTAGCCCAAATAATAAACAATGAGAAAGGGAATTCCGTATGCCTGCTCACACTGCTGGGTCCAAGGCAAAGCATTACAGAAGTTCAGATTGCACCTTACTTCCCGCACTACTAACTCAGTAAAGAGACAAGCTAAAAATGCTATTCAACAAAACCGTATTGTGCCCATTTTATTTTAAATTAAATTCCTTACATAAGTAATTCAACAAAGGGATTGTTGGCTCTACTGTTACAATTACCCCACTCAGTTCCTAGGAGCTTAACCCAGAGACGGGTGAGTATACATGCCATTTGTGAACTGACAGCCCATGCAACTGTACTCCCCAATGCCACTCTGTGATACTGGCTCATGGCAAGGCCAGCCTTAGCGTGCTACTGCATAGGGCCCTCAAACCAGAGGGGGTGCTAAGAATCTTCAGTTGCCCAATTGACCTCACTGCTTCCTGCTTTTCTCTATATCTCTATACAGTATTTCAGAGAGTATAATGATAATTCTGTTTATTTGTCCTTAAGAATTACATTTTTGTTCAAGAGCAGCACAAGAACTAATAAACACAGAACTAGTAAGAAATTTCATATTAAACTGAAATTGGTAGCATCCACGTCCCCTTACTACCACTGGCTGCAGCCGCAGAGCTCCTCACGGAAACAGTGGGCAATCATGCGGCAGAACTGGGTCAGACATCATGTGAACCAGCAATTGTAGGATACAGCAGACCAGCTAGGACTGCTGAATCCTCTTTATGATTGGTGGCAGCTGAAATTACATATTGTTCTGATACTGCCACCCAACTTTCTGTGAGCTGGGGTAGTGTTCATCAGGATGGATTAGGCTCCACAAAAGAGTTCAGGACCGTATTCAAAAAGCTTTACCCCAGCACAAACTATTGGTATTCGCAAAAGCTAGTTTTCACCAGGGCAAAATGTGGAGGGGACTGACAACACAACTTGTTTGTAAGATGGACATGTAACTGAAACAATGAATGAGATGACAAAATATGTTTCAAAAGTATGTGAGCACTCAAAATGGCTCAAAAACCTGACCAGCACAGAGCAAAACTGGATTACCTGATAGGGACCCTGAAAACCTGATCACCAGGTAAAAAAAACCTGACAGTGGCAACCCTACTCCCTGGTGGTATAGGGGTCCCTCCCCTTCCCCCGATCATCGATCACCTTTCCGTAGAGAAATAAAAACATCTCCCTAGTGGTATAGTGGTCCCTCCTCTTGGATTGCTGATCACCATCCCGTAGAGAAATAAAAACATCTCTTTGGTGGTATAGTGGTCCCTACCCTTCCCCAATCACTGATCGCCATCCTGTTGATCAGACCACTGGACACCAGGGAATAGTGATTTTGATGTGGAGAGAGGGATTGGGTGGGGGAGGGACTACTAGACCACCAGGACATATTTTTTATGATGAATGGGATGGCGATTGGCTATTGGGGAAGGACCACTATACCATCAGGGAAATTTTTTCTGATCAGCAGGATGACATGCTCTTTTATTTATCATGGGGCTGGCGATCAGTGATGGGGGCTATGCACACTCATTGCAGTCGATGCAAATGGGCCCATAATGGGCACGCAAATGACCACCTAGTGCCTTGCATGCCCAATGGTCTCATTTGCAAGGCTTCCTTTGTGAATAGCAAACATCACCCCTACGCTATTCCTTGTGGTGCCATTCTCCTGCATGCATGTCGGTGCAGTGTTACTGGAGTAATGCTGGTTGTACTGGGGTTACTGCTGCCTCAGACTACCCCTATTCACAGCTGGATAGTGCAAAGCGCTTACTGTGAATAGCAATTTTGGATGCCTGGGTAACCGCAAAGAGCAATGCAGAATTTTGCTTTGCCTTTGCGATTTTTGGTGAATCAGGGCCCAGATGTGGCAGGGTGAGGATAGATCATCAACATCACGATCCAACATGCATATCTTTTGCACCCTCTCAGAGCCCTGACAGACTCCCAATCCTCCCACCAGTTGAAGCATGATAGCTGATTGTGATGGCATTGCAGAAGCTCCTGAATGGGTTTCTGGGAGTTTTCCTGGATCCCACTGAGGGAGTACACATCACAAGTTTCGGAGGCCTCTTCATTCATGCAGGCTTCTGGGGGTTTGGCCTTAAACTGCTGGACTGATTAGCCCTTGGCTGCCTTACTGGTCTGCTTAGCTCCTGGTTGCATTATGTGAACAATAAATTTTCTGTAGTTATTATGTGGCATCCATAATCTTGTATATAGAGCATTGTAACACTGTCCATGCAGTGATACCCTCAGTAGAGACCCCTTTGTCCTTCCAACTAAAATGGCATCACTTTCCAGTCAGGCCACTTGCTTCTCTTATGTTGGTGCCAAACACATACATCCTACTTCGATTAATTGTATGGCCTCCATCTCCACCTAGCTCAACCCTTTCCAAATATGCTTCAGGCTCTCATCTATGGTACAAAAATAATAAGCTCCATTCAATCATCATTGAATTACTACTACAATCAGCTGGGGATATTAGTCCTAACCCAGGCCCTGCCCCAAACTTTGGTCATCAAAATACAAGCCCATGCAGTAACCCTTCCCCTATGGCCACTACGGCCTTCCCTCGTGGCCTAAAAATACTCCAGCCTTCTTCCCAAACTAGACCTACTCCAACCACTGGTAGTTTCAGTTACCCCTGACATTCTCATACTATCCAAATCATGGTTAAACAGCAAAATCCAAGACTCTTCTATTACTACCCCTGGCTACTAGCTCTCCTGTCAAGATCGTGCAACCCGTGGATGAGTCGTGGGTATATACACTAACTCCTCACTTCAAGTCACCACCATCACCTTATCCTCCTCCTCCGCTCCTTCAGAGTATGAGGCACTAGTAGTAAGACTCTCCCCACTGTTCTCCATCTCAATTTATGTAGCAGGGATTTACTGCCACCCCTGCCTCAGTCCCACAGTTGTGACAGGGCTCATAGCTGCCATAATGTCTCATGCTACTGAGGGTGAGCTTTACATAATGGGAGATTTCAATCTCAACTGGTTGTCCCCCTCCTTAGGGAAAACACGGAATGAGTTAACTGCCCTAAACCTTACACAACTCATTAAAGAACCTACATGCACCAACCAAGAAAACCTCAATCATTCCCTAATTGACTGGGCCCTCACCTCCCACCCACACCGTGTCATCCAGTCTGGGCTACTCCCAGATGCTTTAAGCGATCATCATATGATCTACCTGATGCATAAAATTCACAGACCAAAGGCCCCACACAAAATCCTCATGACCAGATCATTCAAATCACTTGATCTTGCCACCTTTCACCATGACCCAACCCAAGCTGAGTGGTCACCAATAGTATCAGCTAACACTACTGACCAAGTACTAGCTTACTTCAAGGACAACTTCCTCAGAGTCTGGAACATGCATGCCCCACTAAAATGTACCAGAGTACTCAAGAACCATCTCCCATGTGTCACCCCTGAACTCCTGGCTTGCCAACATGCTCGTGACTGTGCTTGGAAAGTACACAAGCAATCAAAGCTGCCTAGGGACCTCAAACACAACCGGTCACTCTGTAACTCTTGTACCAAGGCCATTAGACTGGCTAAAGTCGAATACTTCTGTACTTCATTTCAGAATATATCTAATCCTTCCAGGTTCTGGAAAGTAGTCCACTCCATTTTCTCTCCTCCTTCAAAACTGTCCACACCGCTCATAAAGGTAAATCATTTCCTTATATCTAACCATCCCTCAGTCACATCTAAATTCAATACCTACTTTACTTCCTGTGCCATTGCCCTCCTATCTACTCTTCCCCCATCCAACTCTACCCCTACCTCCCCTGCACACCTCTTTCACCCCCCAACAGGAGCTTCTCTTGCTCCCGATATTACCTTTTGATGTTCTGGATGCACTGCTAGCACTGGTTCTATGTCATAACGGTGATCGCAGAATAGCAATCGCCATTATGGCGAGTGTACATTGCCGAAAATGAATTTCAGCGATGCACAATTAAGGTGAGGAGCAAGAGGGCACCTGAGACATAGGGGATTTTTTTTAGCCCCCCGCACTACCCTACTAATGGATTCTCAACTCCAGGGGGGTGCATGTTGGGGGAGGGACTTAGAAAATGAAAAGCCGCCTGCCGCCAAAAAAACAAGGATACGCCGCAACGGATCTGAACCCTGAACCCTGCACTCTGCACCTCCCAACTGATCACCCTCCCCGCCACATTAGAGGACCAGCTTGGCAGCTGCCCACCACACCCCCCCCACATACTATCCTCCTCTGCCTCTCCCCCCTGCACGAGTGCACACGTGCATAGATGTGTGTACTCCTGCCGTATGTCATCCACCCCAGGATCTGGGTGCCCCCCTGCCAGGTAGCCCTGAACACAGGTACCATAACTGAGTTGCCATTTTTGTAGGCAATCAATTGTGGTCACCTTGTTCACAGGTTACCCCTAGCACTTGACCTGTCAAAAGTCAGTTCCCCAGATGGACTCAACCCAAAACTCCTATACCTCTCAGTGCCAGCTATCTCTTCTCCTCAATCTTACCTTTTCAATTTCTCCTTATCACTCGCATCTGTCCCTTCAGTTTGGAAAAATGCTACTGTTCTCCCCTTACCCAAGGGTGGTGACTCCTCCTCTCCAAGCAATTACAACCCATTCTTTCTTGTTCCAGTCCTGGCTAAGATTCAGGAAAACCTGGTCCTTTCCGAACTGTCAACCTATCTCTCTGACTCCTCCTTCTTCACTCCTTTCCAATCTGGCTTTAGGAAAGATCACTCAACCACTACTTCCCTACTTTAACTCACTGACTCCAACCTCACAGGGATGGACAGTGGTCAAATTACTTTGACCATTTTTGTTGACCTAGCCTAGGTTTTTGACATGGTCTCCCACTCCCTCCTACTCAATAACCTTACCTCAGCTGGCCTTTCTGACTCTGCCACTAGCTGGTTCAGAGCTTACCTCAAAGGTAGGACACAATCGGTAAGGATAGCTTAAGCAATCTTCCCCTCTTTCCAAATCCACACAGGTGTGCCACAGGGCTCAGTGCTCGGCCCACTTTTATTCTCCATCTTCCTAAGTGACCTCCCGACAGTCTGTACTTCTGCCTCCATTCATATGTACGCTGACTACACTGTTCTGTTCACCTCCAGCAACTCCTCCACAGATGTAGCAACCAGACTACAACTTGACTTCACAAAAGTTCAACACTGGTTCACTCACATCAACTTTTCCTGAATGCTAAAAACACTGTCTCTATGACCTTTGGCACAAGGTAGAGACTCTCCAGGCTACCCACTTTCCCCTCCTTCCACATCCTTGATGGGGCTACACTTGAGGACACTTCATCATTTGGGTACCTTGGGGTTTGGCTAGATCAACACCTTAATTTTTCTGGACATGTAGATGCCATCATGAAAAAACTGCACCCCAAGCTTGGCACTCTCTACAGGAACTGTACCTGTCTGTCTCATACGTCTAGGTGTTAACTTGTCTAGAAGATGATATTACCTATTTTCGGCTACTGTGACATAGTCTACAGTGCCACTCCCAACTCCTCCCTAGCCAAACTGGATACCCTTTTTAACTCTTTCTCTCATTTCACACTGAATTCTCCCCTCTCACCCACCACTGTGACTTTTATCGCTCCCTGGCCTTCACATCCCAGGACAATTGACGTCTCTCTCACTGGGCCAAATCTGTATCTAAATTCTGGTTTGAATCCTTCCCTTCTTACCTCTTTTCCTCCCTTTCCACTTCTCCACACTGTAATCATCCACTCAGATCAAACAACTTCCGCACCCTGTCTATCCCTCGAAGGACAACTACTATAGGATAATCAGCATTTACACACCATTTCCCTAAACTCTGTAACTTGCTACCACCCCAGATTCATCACTCCTCATCCATTTTGTCCATCTCCTCAGCCTTACTAAACTTCTTCTCCCCCAACTGTTCCTGCATTTAAGTGTTCCCCCTACACTCTACCTCTCCTCTATGCTTATTTGCACTATCCTATGCCTCTACTGCTACCAAAACACTTACACCCTCCTGTAAGAATCAAGCACTTAGTCAAATGTTCAATACCTGGATTATATGTTATCCCTGATGGGGTACTACTATATGCACTTTGTGTATAACTATGTATTACGTCTTATGTATGTAGTCTCATTGGCAAATCTACATGTTTGATGTTCGCTCTTTACCTCCTCTCTCAGGATGCACCAGGAGATGAGTAATCTTGATTGTTCAGTGTGCATTTCCTGGTAAAACCTTTCAATAAATAAATAAATAAAATAAGTAAATAAAAATCATAGCTTCTAGAGAGATCTATGCCCAAGGGCAAGCTGAGAGGGTTGCTGTCTTTGAGATTCCTGGTGTGAGTTCTAGTTTTAATAAGTGAATAGAATGATGGATACACTTTTTTAAAATGTTTATTGAAGTTTCACACAAACAAAACAACGCCAGATGCATTAATTAGCATACAGAAGTGTCAAGTGTTCATAATACAGGTCCATAGTACAGGTTACATGGATGAGCTTAAGAGATAGTTGATAAATAATAGATAATTAAAGATATTAGATATAAACCTGGTAACATACAGCAATCCAGAGATTAACAATCCTTGTTGTAAATATTAATACTTGGCAATCAAAGGCTGGCATGACATATTTCCTAGGCACAGGTGTGTAATTTGTGTGAAGTGATGCAGTGGAGATCCATCCACCAACCCCCTTCCCCCGAAGCTGGTTTACCAGCATGGGATTACTGTAGTTGAGCGTCTAGAAGGGGAGCTATTCCATCGCACCTACCTCCATGCCATTCTGAGGGGAGGGCTACTCAAATCTTCTTTTTCCAGAAGGAAATGGTACCTTTTGCCATGCCCTCTTTAGTCCACTCCACATTACCACTAATCTCTGACCATGCCACATAGCATTCAGTTGTGCCCATTCAATTTGTAAACATAGTCTGGAGACTGATGGTCCATTGTTGAATTGAAGGAGGAGCCTCCGAGATCCAACATTGTGTTATAGTTCTGTGGGCATTTATAAGGGCAAGGGACCACAATGGGAGGTCATGCTTAAGCCTATGCCTGGTAGGTTCTGTCCCCAGTGTAAACTCCAGAGGAGTTTGGGTGGTTTGCTGCCCAGGACCCCCACCATTATTCTATGCACCTCGGACCAAAAGGCTAGAATCTTTGGGTACAAGAGGACCATATGGATGAATGTGCTATCCATGGCTCTACACTTAGGGCACTCTTTTGGCTTGTCCATACTGACAATATGCAAATTTACAAGAGATCTATATGATCCGTACATGTAGCTGAATTGAATTTGATGTACTTATTACTTCTAGAACAATTGTTTAAGTGTTTAATAGCCTCTTCCCAGACTTCCGGGGTCAATGTAATACCCAGATCCTCTCTCCATTTTCAAAGATTTCTCTGCTGCGGGGGTGCAACTTCTCCCAAAATCATTCTATAGTAGAGCAGTAGTGGTTTAGTACATGGCTGGTGCCTGTACAACTCTTCTTCCAGGGCAGAAGAATCAGAACCATCTTTGGGGACTATGTTAAGTCCTGCAAGTCTGTGCCTCACTTGTAAGTAGACAAACATGTCCTCAGGTTGCAAGGATCAATTCCCCCTTAAGCTCTTCAAAGAATAGTAGTCTTTGACCTTCGTATAATTGGGCAAAGTGCGTAAGGCCTTTCTTGTGCCACCTCATCAGCCTCTGTGCAGCAACACTAAGTATCTTGGTGTGACCTTAAGGGCAGCCGGTATACCTGTGTACATTGAGTTGCTATATGGTACATTCAGGTGCTTGTCAGCTGCTACCCAAGCTCTTACCAGGTTGTGGGTAAATGGGATACTACATTCATGATATTGAGTGAAAGCCATAGATGGAGACAAGAGATTCTCCTCAAGTTCCCACCTGATTGCTGTCCTTCCAGGGTGAGCCAAACCTGTTTTCTAGGGGCTTCCCCCCTATGGGGAAGAAAGACAACTGCACTGCCCAGTAGTACAGCCTAAAGTTTGGGAGCCCCTTCCACTTTGGTCAGGGGAGGCTGGAGGATTGCCCTGTGGATGCAGGCATTCTTTCCTTTCCAGAGAAACCTGTGCAGGATGGATTCTATCTGTTTGAAGATTTTATCTGGCACATGTATGACAAAGACTGAAAGAGATATAAACACCTGAGGAGAAGGCACATTTTTACCACATTTATTCTCCCCAGGAGTGCAAACGGGAACTCCTTCCATCTGTCACAGTCCTCCGCTAAGTTAGTGAGTTGTGGTCCATAACTTCTGGGGATCAACTGGGGCTGTCTTGTAGGGATCTGAACACTCAAGTATTTAACTGCAATGACCACCTGCAAACCCAGGGGACTGTGAATGAAAGCCTTCCTATGCATCTCCTCAATCAGCAGAATCTCACTCTTTGTCTAGTTGATTTTGTAACCAAACAGGGCTCAATATTCCACAAGAAGGGATTGGACATTTGGGAGATCCTAAGTTGGTTTTTGCACAAATAACAACAGATTGTCTGCAAAAAGAGCATTTTTGCTCTCCTTCTCCTTTATATCCCCAGATGCCCGGGGGATTCTGAATTGTTGCCGTCAGGGGTTCTAAGGTCAAAACATATAGTAAGTGGGAGAGTTGTCAGCCCTGTCTGGTGCCCTTGCTAAGGGTGAATGCAGGAGTCAGGGACCTATTGACTGAGTTCTGCACAGCTGAAGCAGCATACAGTACCCTGACTCACTCTTCGATCTGATCCCCTAGACCAAATTCCTTTAGGGTAGCAAAAATGTACCCCAACTCCATGCAGTCAAAATCCTTCTCTGCATCCAGGGCAAGGACTGCCAGCCCATGGGTTTTGGAATTTTTTGAGTAGGTATGAATTATATTTGGGATTCTGTGGATAGTGTGCTTCCCTTGTTGTCCCTGCACAAATCCACCCTGATCCTGATATATGCATTGGGACAAGAGAATTTTGAGTCGGGCTGCAATTGTACATATAATGACTTTGTAATAATGGGGGGACTTTTTTTCTTATAGGAGAAGCAGGTCATAATTCGCTATTATAACCTGCGAGTTATAACGGCAAACATGCCCAGCTTCTCTTCAACCCCTGCTTGCGCTCACTCACTGAAGCTCCCGGTGAAGCTCTCACATTGCTGCTAAATGTCAAATACAAAAAACAGTTCACTGAAACACCACAGTAACTACAAATTGCTGGCAGAAGTGAAAGGCAACAAAAGAGATCACTGTCAGGCAGTTTACGATCAGATAGATACACAGACCTACCTTCTCTTCTGCCCTGTTCGCACTCGGTCAGCAACACTGGTATCACTAAACCAGCAGTCAATTCCCAACACGTACTGAACTCACAGAGAATAAACAATAAACATAAAAACACAAAAAACAGAACACATCTTTGAAGGGGGCTTACTTTTTTTCCAAGATTTTTTCAGCTCCAGTTCCTCACTGTCATGGCGATATGCAAATTAGCTACCAAGTTGCAGCTCTGATCCTTATTTACATATTGCCGTGACGACAACCACTGGGAACTAAACACTTGACAGCTAAGTTTTAAAAACTTATTTTCATAATATTTTAAACTCCCCACGCTAACAGTTAGGTATTTTCTGCTCTTCTAAAAATGTTCCAATAGGAAAATGGTAGACACAAGATTTTATTAAGAGTAGCATTTATTTCAAGAAATCAGAAAGCAGAAAAAATGCCCCCCCCCAGCAAATACATAAAACAATGCACGGGGGGAGTGCATAATGAGAATTTAATGCACACCCTTGGTGTGGGATGCTTTGATAAACCCCTCAGGCTTCACCCTCGGGTTTATGTCGCATCCCACACCTCGAGGTGCATTAAATTCTCATTATGCACTTCATACATTATTGTATATATATATATATATATATATATATATATAATAACTGGACATTGTTTTTTCCCTAGTGAAACCTGGTTATAATTCACCATTATAACTTGTGGGTTGTAACGGCAAACACGCACCTGGTTTCCCTTCTTGCACACTTGTGCCAGTGACCTCTCTTCCCTTCCTCAGTGCTTCATGGCCACTAGCATGGGTGGTACCTTAATTTAAAAAAAAGTAACTCAGCTCCTTGGTGGTGCGATGCTGTCCACAATCACCACCCCTTATTGCAGGTATTACGTTTAAGGTTTAAAAGAAAAAGAAAAGAAAAAGGGAAACGTTTCATTTTAGTAACCGCTTCAACCAGACTGCTGAAACCTGACTGGACCAGTTGCACAAAGATGTGTTTTCATGTTATATAATTGTATGGTGAAAAAATGTTCCCCAGCAATTATATAAAATAAAACATGGGGTGATGTGTTTAACTTGATTTTACACACACCCTTGGTGTTGGATGCTTAAATAAACCCCTCGAGCGAAGCTCGAGGGGTTTATTGAAGTATCCAACACCTTGGGTATGTGTAAAATCTTGTCAAACACACCACCCCATGTATCATTCTATACATACAATCTCCTGTTAGCAGAGAAAAAGGTGGTATGAGGCACATAGGGTGGGGTACTTCGCTGGTTTTGGTAACACAGAGATTATGGCAGAACACATGGAGGAGGGGCAGCTCTCCTCTTCACAGGCTTTCCTCAATCATGTTTTGTAGGGGTTCAGTTAATAGCAGAGCAAAGACCTTCAGGAAATCCACAGGAAAGTCATCAGGTCCTGGGGCTTTACCCCCCCCCCCATAGACTCCCAATTGCCCTGAGGAGTTCAACCCTGTACCTCAGAGGTGTACAACTTTAAGAAACTAAAAGCCTTCCCTATACCTTGCCTATCCATTACCACCTCCTCGTTTTCATTCTGCAACCTCATGATTATTCTTTCCCCTTCCTTTTACTTCAACTGCTAAGCCAGTAGCTTTCACCCTCTGTCTCTGTCATAGTAAGATCCCATCTGTCTTAAAGGAAGTCTCTTTCCAGTTGAGCACTACTCAGGGTATTAAGCTTCCACTTGAGCTTTTGCATCACATTATAGAATGCAAGGGTGGGCTTCAACATGTAAGCCTAATCGCATGTCTGCACTTTAGTCTCTAGGTGTTTTAGATTTGATACTTTCACCTTCTGTTTGTAAGCTGCATGTGCAATGGTGTGCCCCCAATGTAAGCCTTGTGGGACTCCCACCTAGTAGAGTGGGTTGTGTCTGACAAACCACTGTGGGCCAGGAATTCCTTTATGACAGATGAGATGTGCTGCCTGTATGCCTCATCTTTTAGCAGGTTGGGGTCCAGGCACCAAGGACGAAGGTGGGGGGGGGGTACCCAATTCCAGACCCATAATGAATGGGAGTGATCTGGCACTAGTATTGGTGCTTGATCTACCCTGTTTAGGTTGAGAGCAAGGGATGAGGAAACTAGCAGCTGGTCCAGGCTAGCATATGAGTGGTAGGAGTGAGAAAAGAAACTATACTCCCTCTCTGAACTGGGAAGATAATGTTCAACAACTGAAAAATCTAAGTCAATGCATCTTCCATGCTGGACACCCCACAAGCCACAGGAACAAAATTCAGAATGGAGAAGGACCAGAGCATACATAGATACATAGGTACATAGACAGTGTTGGCAGATAAGGGCCTATGGCCCACCCAGTCTGCCCATTTAAGTTTGTAAGTTCAGTTTAAATTTTCCAGGAAGTCTGTTGCCCCTAACCCCTGACCTCCAGAATTCCTTTATGTCTATCCCATGCATTCTTAAATCCCGTGATTGTTTCAGCCCCCACCACTTCCTCTGGCAGGGTGTTCCACTTGTCCACCACCCGCTCTGTGAAGAAATTCTTCCTCACGCTTCCTCTGAATCGCCCTCCCTCCAACTTCATCCCATGCCCTCTAGTCCTGGAACATCTTTTCGCTTAAAATAGTGCATTCCTGCACCCTGTTCCTCCCTGTAAGATACTTGTATGTCTCTATCATATCCCCTCTCTCCCTCCTCTCCTCCAGGGAGTACACGTTCAGTGCCTTCAACCTGTCCTCATAGGACCTGTGATGCAATCCATGCACCATCTTTGTTGCCCTCCTCTGAACCTTCTCTACCCTGTCTATGTCCTTACGTAGGTAAAAAAAGGGAAAAGGGAAAGGGAAAAGGGAGCAAGTCAGGCATCTGCTCCCAAGCTGTCGGGATTATCAGTATAAAATAATCCCAAGGCTGTCCCAAGAGCAGAAACAATGGAAAGTAGTCACAGTTCAGTGCCATCACCTAATATATAGTCTGCTGGCCTCACCTGGCTGATCATTCACTAGCAGGCAAGATTACTTAAGTCCTGGGTCATCTGATACTGCCCTCTGAAACTTGCACCCCTTGGTGCAGTCTGGGGCTTTGTCATTTATATCCATTCAGGGAATCCAATAGGTAACTGCACATAGGGTTGTTTGCAAATGTGCTCCCCGTACTTCCCCTGTACCTCCTTCCTCGATCTATTAGGAACCTGCTCAGGGAGAGTATCGATGACACAGGGAGTCTGCACAGTCAAGCAATGAGTCTGCAAGCAGTGCTCTCCTGCATGAAGAATTTTTACGCCAGCACAGAGAAGAATGTTTTGCCACCAAAAGATTGTGAGACCCAGTCTAATGATAATCTATGGCTGCCATTGCCCCCCAGTAGCTTAATATCCACTATGGCGATATAAAAGAGCAGGTTCGTCAATACCAGACCTCCAGAGTTTTGACTGATATAATAGCCCTCTGAAGTGACTATGTCATCAACTACCCAGCAATTCAAAGCCAGTCATGTTTTGGATATAAAAAGGTTATTTCACTGCTCTGTTCCTCCCCCTCCACCCCCCATGGTCCTTTCACATCCTCTGATTGTTAATGTGCCCCACCAGTTTCACTCTAACACCACTCCCCATGCCCTGCCTGCTTAGGAAACTATTTTCACACTGCTGTGGGATCTCATCAATGTTAGCCACATTTCTATTGTATGTGACTGTGGGGTGATTTCAGTGCGACATGCAGTTAGGGATCAGCTGGGGCAGTGAGGACAGGACAGCTGGGGAGGTTCAGGCCATCAGTTGTGACTGAGGGGCAATTAGTACAGTGTTTTTGGAGGAGAGCAGAAAAGTGTGCCTTACCGCTATGCAGGACCGGTGCCACCGACTTGGGAGTGCCTGTCCACCACATCGTCTTCCTCTTTTAAAAACTGTTTGACTGAGGCAGGATCCATAAAAAACCTTGGCAATCTTCCTGGTCTTAACCTTGGCAGTCTTCCTTGTCTCATCATGTGGAGCCTGGATGGATACAGGTGAGCAAACTGCCAACTTCTAAGTTTGACTCCATTAAAGTGCTGCCTCCTCTGCTGCAAGTTCTGACTGAAATCTTGGAAAACCAATACTCTCTGGACCCCCAAATTGATAGGACATTGCTGCTCAAAGAATCTTCTCCTTATCGGTATATCTCAACTATTTGATTAGAGAATGCCATGAGTGCTCTCCTGATCATGGTTTCAGTCTGGTGTGCTCTGTCTAACTCATGGTACTGCACTTCTTCCCCCAATTTCAGGGTGCTGCACTAGCTAGAGTTGGATCTCTTTCTCCAAATTGTTCTTTTCAGTCCCCTCAGGTGGACCTCCAGTCTGTAGATTAGACCTGTGGGGTCTGTTTTCTTGATCATCTGTCCTCATTTTGAGATCTTCTAAGATGCTTTAAGGAAGTTCCTCTCCCTGCTGATGCCAGCTACGGTGTCCTCCAGCTTGCCAATGGGCTGATCATCTTTTTCCAGTCAAGCTATGTGTGCCGCTGTAGTCTCAGACAGACTGGTAACCATGGACTGAAGGTAGGTCAGTTGTGCAGTTAAACCCAGCCTTCATCTTAGCTGGTAGTTTAGTGAGCATGGCTAGCATCCTGGCCAGGGATTTCTTCAGCTCTGGCATTGTGCGGCCTTGCCCTGCAATGGTAGTTTGTGAGCAGGTACATGCCTCAGGGTGTTGCTGTGGTTCTCCCAAGGACTGTTCAGGCTTAAAAATGTAGCTTTGTCTGCCTCTTACTGGATTAATTCATGGCCACTGGAGATTCAGGAGCTAGTGCTGCAATTTGTTGATGAACTCAGGTGCTGCTACATACTTTTTTGCTGTTTTGAGATTTTGCCTTGCTAGAGCTAGCCTAAGATGCATCTGCCATCTTGTCTGGTTGGCCTTGAGTATACTTAAAAAAATTAAGTTGACAGAAATGGCTTAAGTTAGGGTGAGACTAGTCATATATTTGTAAAGAGGAAGAATGGTGCTTTCTAATATGCAAATTCTCAAGTGTGCTTGCTAAACAGGGCTATACCTGAAAATATGATTTATTATTTAGCATTCCTACAGTACCTGGTTATCAAAAAGTAATCAACAAATAAAACCACCCATAGAGTATTAGACCTTTAGACCCTTAAACCAGATAACCAACTGCTAGTTGTTTAGTATCACTTTTTATGTTCATGGTAGTTGGGAAAATCATGAAATCCCCACTGAGAATATTGTTTCATACTGTACGATGCTGTCAGTTGACAGGCATGTTTTACTGTTGTTGTTTATTAGAAGTTGTTTGCAAAAGCACTTGCCTGTAACAAGTGTAAGATTTTCTGTCTTCCTGGTTGACTTGCACGTCTTTGTTGTAGCTGCTTTTAGCAACCTGAGATTACTATTCTTGCAAAAGTGCAATTTATTGTAGCTACGATCGCACAAGTATCAGCTGACAATACTGTGTCACATTTTATTTCAAAGAGGTAGCAGTAACAATGGCTTATAGTAATAACAGTAATGCTCTTTCCCCTCTGGGAAAGGCAGTGAATGCTATCTTGCTACATCATCTCATTTCTTTTAAGCTTTGCACTAACCGCTGACATATCCCATAAATGCCTCCTTTATTGCTTGCCAGTGATTGTCTGCTGTACTGGGAATAGCCTCCAGAACCTACGTCCACATGCCAGCAAAGTGCTTCACTTACTCCATGTGAATTTGTCTCTGTCTAGCGTTCCATGAGGCCCCATTATACACCTGCCCATTCTTACTCACTCAGGTAGCCTAAATTACACTGTCTCTGAAAGGCCTTTGTTCGATCACCTTGGTAGAACTGAGAGTTAAAGCTGGCATGGCCTGGGCTGCAACTCTCTGTTTGCCAAGAACATAGTTTGCCATTCTACTCAGTCAAGCAAAGTCCAGTCAGATATGTAGTGCAGCTCATTCCATGCTTGTTCTGATGTTATATAAAGTTGCATGCAAATTGCTACAATGATTATTTAATAAAGTCATTTAAGCCTCAATATTAAGTTGATCTTTCATTTTCTAAGACATGCTAATGAAAAGTAGGCAAGGCTAATGTGAAACTGTTGAAATCTGTTAGGGAGTCTGAGTCCTTTTGTGATGTCCCCCCCCCCCCAAATATATCCCAGGAATGGATTTTCAAAAGCATAGATTGGCAGACTGTGGACACAAATCTAAATAGATTTGTTTGGATCTGAATATTCACTCAAAAGTTCTATCCTTAAAGGTACTCAATTTGCTTCAAAGTTTGGCTTTTGTAAATGCCATTTTAGCACATATTATAGTGTACAGTATGTCAAGGCTAATTTTTAACCTTATGTAAATAGTTGTTTAAAATGCTAGCACTCAAAGTTGTCAGACTTCCTAAGTAATGATAAAAAACATGTTAGCTGTAGTTATACACTATGCAGTTGCCCAGGTTTATAACACTGCCACCTTAACAGACTGCAAAATCATTTACATTCACATTCACATCCTGTTAATGTAATGTACATACCTTTTAACATTTTTCCCTAAAATGTGGGATGCTGGCTCTTATAATTTGGAAAATTGTGGGACTCTGACCCTCAAAATATGGGACACATCACCAAACATGGAGCCCAGAACCTATTGGAAACTATTGCCTTTATACAGTATGTGCAAGATTTAATTTTCATTTAGCATCTCAAAGTTTAGTGGTATGTAGTACAATGCACTCCACTTATAACGAACACTGTTATAACGTACAATTGGTTATAGTGGACAAAAATTGATTTCCCAACCTGAATGCATCATATCCAATGCATTTTCTTCTGGTTATAATGGACAGAAACATTGCTTATAACAGACACTTTGAAGCTTTTATAGGTATTTGTAGAGCATTTGTGGGGGGTGCAGAGCTGGTGAGAAGATTTGGCAAATGTAGAATTTAGATGAAGGAGCAGAGAGACTAAACTTACAAAATAATTCTCCACAAGCTGCATAAACTTTTATTATGAAATGGGTAGAAAGAATGCTGATTTCTGATTGGCCCAGAGCTGCTTTCAGCTGGGCCGTTATCCCAGCACAACGGCCCAGCTGAAAGTATCGTGTTTAAAAATGCATAAAATTTACTAAAAATGGCCCATTTCATAATCGCAATAAGGCACTCCAGGGGTATGTTATGGTGGGCTAATGGCTCTTCTCGGGCGGTGAAAGCCCTCAGCTATGCCTCTGCTTCAACCCACCCCGAGGTGGGCTGTTATCCCACCATAACACACACCCTGTCATGCCTTATTGCTTAATTAGTTTATTGCACTAAGAACGAAGTGACTTTGTTTTTAATAAAACCCTTACAGTACAATTGCCTTTGTTCTTACTGTCATAGAACCCAACATTTAGCCACTTGAGATCTTCTTACCTTCGGCAGTAAACTTCATAAAAAAACCTCATGTTCCCTAACAGTTAAATGCCTCTAAATAAACACATAAAGTACAGAAACATATATGCTAGGCAGGATTCTGAGCAATATATCAAGTTTTATAATAGGTTTTCACTTTGAGCCCTTGCTCACACACATAGGCACCCATAATGCACAGGCTCTACCTCCTCTGGATATAATAGACACTGGATATAATGGGCAAAAGTGTGCACAGATGCATCCGTTATAACAGGCTTGCACTGTAACATGATGGATAGTGTGATGGACCCACTCACACAGGCCTGTCCCCATGCTTAGAACCCTTGCAAGGGAAGGGACTCCGGGAGGCTTCTGGGGAAAGTAGGGTCCCCAGATTCTGGTGCCCTTTCTCTTCCCTGTGAGCTGTCACGCACCTTGCAGGACAGCCGCAGGCATGACTGGAGATAGACTGTGAGAATAGCCTATAAAAGCAGGACTGTGCTGGAAGTGAGCAGAACTGGAGACCTCATGGTAGACATGTCTGCTGTGCTGGGAGTGGGTGTCAGCTGTGCCATCCCATACCTGAAAAGAGGTGAACAAACTTTGAACAGGTTGCTGATTCAGGTCCCACAGCAGGCACATCTTCATGGTGCTGGGCTGCTTTTGATCTAGGGGGTTAGAAGTCAGGACATGTGAGGGTTAGATCAGGGCCTCAGCACTCCAGAATGAGTGGAAGCAGGTCAGAAGAGCCTGTGACTTTTGCCTAAGGTAGCTGGTTCAGCGCGTAGCAGAGAGAGAGTAAGCCTGTCTGCATTCTAGAAACCCTGGGGCAGCAGAGATCCAGTGGCCTGCTGCATCAGGGGAGCCATCTGAGTCTAGGAACCATGAGTACATCACTGTGCAGTATCGTTTCAGTACCTGTTGTTTCACCATGTGTCACAATTTGGGTTACAAATACCCTATTTTGAAGTCTTTTCTGCCATTTAAGTGATTACATGGCCTGTAGGGTTTGGAGAATTGTGAACATTGCTCTGTTTAAAGTGCACCAACGCTGGTCAACTTGCAGCGACATCAATGGGCCTGCAACAATTCTACAGCAGTTGTACCCAGGGACTGAGATAAGGGAGTTACCATTCGGGTCTGTTTAAAGCCTGGTACCAGGTGGGAAGGAGTAGACCTGGCCTGCCTAGGAGGGCACCTAAAAGGGTCATGTTTAAAGTTTAGTTTTGCACTCCCTTTTTTCTTGTGGATGGTTTGTTAGTAATAAAGCTGTGTTATTCCATTAAACTTGAGCTGGTTATTGTTTCCCTTGTGGTAGAGAAATGAATAATTTCTTTACTGAGCCCACAAGAGTCGAAGCCCTTCTGGTTTGGTTCATAGAAACATAGAAACATAGACTTTGACGGCAGATAAGAACCACTTGGCCCACCCAGTCTGCCCATTTCCCTTCTTATTGGATAAGCTGCAGATTCTAGTTTACCAACAGCCTACTTCCTGCAACTCCCCACTACAATTGCCTTATGTCTGTCCCATGCATGTTTGAATTCCCCCACTGTTTTAGACCCAACAACCTCCCCAGGAAGGCGGTTCCATGCATCCACCACTCTTCCATGAAAAAAATTTCTCACAGTACCCTGAGCCATCCACCCTTTATTTTAAATTGTGCCCTTGTTCTTACACATCTCTTTTCTGAAAGATGCTTCCTCCTGGACTTTGTTGATTCCTTGAGGTACTTAAAAGTTTCTATCATGTCCCCTTGTCCCTCCTTTTCATCAAAGGTATACATATTAAGCTCTCTCAGTCTCTCTTCATATGGTTTCTGATACAGACCCTGCACCATTTTAGTTGCCTTCCTCTGGACTGCTTCCATCCTGTCTATGTCCTTGCATAGATGGGGTCTCCAAAACTACACACAGTATTCCAGATGGGGTCTCACCAACTGTCTGTACAGAGGGATAACCATTTCACTTTTTCTACTTGTGATGCCCCTTCCTATGCATCCCAGTATCCCCCTGGCTCTCCTTACTGACTTCTCACATTGCTTACCCACCTTTAGATCATCTGATATGACTACCCCCAAGTCTCTTTCCATTTTTGTTGTTGTTAGTACCTCCCCTGCTATTGTGTACTCTTCTCCTGGGTTTTTGTTTCCCAGGTGCATTACTTTGCACTTCTTTGCATTGAATCTAAGTTGCCATATGTCTGACCATTCCTCCAACCTTGCCAAGTCCCTTCTCATCCTTTCTACCCCGCCTTGTGTATCAACTCTGTTACAGATCTTTGTGTCATCTGCAAAGAGGCATACCTTTCCCTCCAGACCATTCATTGAAGCATCTCCAGTAACCCCCCCCCAAAATGCAGTTTATCAGGCTGCACCAGTTTAACAAAGGTGGTGGCAGTGCCACATGCATGGCGCATGTATGCCTTGCTGCAGGGTCCATCACAGACTGGTGATAGTAGTGGGATTCACTGCAAACAAGTTTGCTGGGTAAAAGAGAAACTTAATGTGTGAAATTTTACTATAGTGTATTGCAGCTGGACTTAGATATGTCCCATCGGGGGGGGAACTAGCCCATAGTTAGCCTGGGTGGGGGAGGTGTGAGATGACCTGCTTTAATGCCCAGTTCCTTTGATGGAGAGAACTTATAGCGGACTGATTGGTAGGAGCAAGTTGAGCTTGTGTCTAAGTTGAACTAATGGGATGCAGTGACTAAGCAGAAATGTATAGGACTTTTGCTTCAGGGAAAAGCCTGTGAAGTTTATCGAGGACTGGAGTCTGACATTAAAATCATACTGCTCTTCCAGTGGCCATAAAACAGTCCCTTGAACCTGCTGAATGTGATGATAAAGAAGGAATTGTCTTTTTCTATAGAAGGAGAGAAATGGGGTAATCTGCCTAAGACTTTGGAAGAGCCCTGCAGCACCTGGTAGTCAAGGCTTTTCTTTCGGGATGCTGGCCCAGCCACTCAAGATGGGCTGGCTCAAGACCATTTCATTGCTCACATGGAGAGTAGGGATCTCCATTTCCAACTATGCCTACAGAAATCATCAGGCTAGAACAAGCAGTCAAGTATGCCACTGAGCTGGAGCTTGTGTGAAGTCTGGATTTTCTGAAGACTCTGATTCTCCAGCTTTGGGCCTATGAAGTGTCCCCAGATACTTTCATTTTTATAGAACTGACTGGAGCCATCATACAAGTACAATAGGAAATAGCATGGGCTCTTGCAACTCTGCACACTGAGCTCAAAAATTTGAAAGTGAAGCTCAAAATCCCTACAGCTCCACTGTCAAAGGTACACACTGGGCAACAGAGACATTCAGGAAACCCACATCCTAAGCTGGTGGATTTTCAGAATAAAAGGCCAGGTGATCAGGCGTGTTGGAGGTTTCGAGGCTTGGATTACTATGAAAAACAGTGTCTCTACTAGAGAGGTTTGTCGTGACCTGAAGGTGGGCAGACTGCAGTTGAGGACCAGATGCCTGACAAACGACAAGAGATGCCCTTCAGAAAATTGTTATCCATACCACGGTGAGACTAAGCTACTATATTCTTGGGGAAATAGAAGGTGTCCCCTGCAAGGTTTTGGTGGATTCTGGTGCACAGATGTCAATTATGAATGCCCAGGAGTAGGGAAGAGCAACTAAAAGATCATCACAAAGCTTACAGCCTTATGAAGGCACAGTCCCAATAGTGAACAGAACTGCCCTCAAAGTGTTGGGAATGTAGCAAACAGTGACCAGTCTAAAGGAATTATAATTAGTCAGTAAATTCTAAGTGGTCAAAGATGTGACTCAAACTGCAGTACTTGGGACTTATTGGTTATGGCAATAAAGAGCAACATTGACATTTACCAAAGATGCCAGTACTATATTGGGGAGGAAGTTTCCTCTGACATGCAGCAGTGAAGGGACAGAGGCCCATGAGATTGTGGTCAACAGCAATATGACTGTTCCACCAAGAAGTGAAGTGCTGATCCCTGGCCAGGTCAGAGGAGGGGAGGCCAAAGACTGAGAATGGCTTGCAGAACCCCAGGGAATAGAAAGTAACAACTGCCTCGTAGCTTGGCAATAAATAAGTAAAACAGGAACAAATGTCAGTGTGCATTGCCAATGTGACGATAGAGCCATAGACCATTAAACAAGGTATGGTGATCTGCTCCTTCCTCTCTGGTATGACAATATTGCCTAAATACTTGATTACAGTTCAAGACTTGTATACCAGACTTCAAAGAACCCCAAAAGGAGAACAAGTACTAGACTGGAGAGAACAGACCATATTGCAAAAACTCCAATTTGAGGAATGAGAACTGGTGCCAAAGCAGATGCAAGTAGCCCAGGCTGCTATGTGTGAGTACACTAATGTGTTTGGTATGGGGGATTGTGACCTGGGATGTACTGGGCTAACTAAGTGCTAGACTGACACAGAAGATACTCATCTGATCAAGCAGAAACCTCAGAGGATCTTGCTCCAGTATCAGGAAGAGTTCAAAGGACAGTTGCTGCAGATGAATGATTGGGAAGTTATTTAGTCCTTTACAAGCCTGTGGGCTGCCCTAGTAGTCCTGGTACTGAAGAAGGATGGGGGCATATGAGTGTGTGTGGACTATCAGCACCTAAATGAGGTTACCGCAAAGGTGCATACCTACTGCCTTGTATCGATGACACCCTTGATCTTCTGGCAAAGGCTCATTGGTTCACACACACACACATATGCCTTAGCTAGTGGATACTGGCAAGTGGAGGTTACTTAGAGGACTGGTGGAAGACTGCATTCACAATCAAACAAGGACTGTTTAACATCATACCATTCGGATTATGTAATGTTCAAGGATATTTCGATGCCTGATGGCTGTCATGCTAATGGATGTACAAGGGACATCATAACTGGTATTCCTTGATGACATAAAAATCATTGGCAGGACTTTTCAAGAACATCTTCACAAGTTGAAGGTGGTTCTGAGGAAGCTAGGGGCTGTAACTGGAAAGTGAAGCTATCTAAGCAAAGCCTCTTATGCTGCAAAGTAAACTATCTTGGACACCTAATCTCTGCAGATGGAGTGGGAACAATCAAGACAAAGCAGAGGCTGTATAGTCCTGCTCATTACCTCATTCAGTGATGGAGGTGAGGAGTTTTTTGGGACTAGCATCATGCTACAGAAATTCACCACTATTGCCCAGCCATTGCATGCGCTCACTGAGAAGGGGATGCACTTCACCTAGGCAGACTCCTGCCAGGATGCCTTCGTGAAACTGAAATGCCTGATTTTTGCACCCATCCTAGCATATCCTGAGCCAGCAACTACCATTTATTCTTGACACTGACATCAGGGAGGTGGGGCATCAGAGCAGTGTTGTCCCAGGTTGTAGATAGCAAGGAGAAAGTGGCTGCCTATGTGAGTGAGACTGTAACAAAGATGATGCGCAAGTATGCCGCGACAAGCAAAGAGCTGTTATCTGTTGTGACTAGCTGTTATAACTTTTGATTCCCATTTTCACCACTTTCTGCTTGGAAAGATGTTCATGTTAAGGATGGACTATGGCTCACTTTGCTTGCTACACAACTTCCATGAACCTAAATGACAGCTTCCTTGTTGACTGGAACAGATGGCACAGTTTAATTATAAAGTAATACACTGCCTGGGAAAACAGCATAATAATATAGGTGCCCTGCCCAGGAGGCTGACATAGAGTGCCACAACACCAGGAGAGGTCCTCACCCTGGGATATCCTGAACCCCTGGCACCTGCCAACATGAAAGAGAATGCAGAATGGGCAAGTTTGATGGACCTCCAACTGGAAGATCTAGTGGTCATCAGACTGATGTTCTGGTTGGAGAAAGGACTCACTGTATTCCCCAAAGAGGCCTGACATAATCATGATCTTTGCAAGTACCAAGTGATGTGGCCTCACCTCCAGGTACAACAAGGACTTTAAGTGTTGAAGGCTGAAGATATAAAGGGCAGGCCAGATCACAAACATGTAATATCCCCAAAGAGTGGTTCCAGAGGTCCTTAAAGCACCACATGACACCATCACCACCTAGGGACACATGGGGGTAGAAATGCTTACACAGAAAGTGCAGATAAGGTACTACTGGTCAGGGTGTAGAAAGTCCATTAAGGAATGGTGTAACACCCGTCTGCTTTGTGGGTTCCAGAAAGTTGGAGGTGTTGCCTCTACACCCCCCATGGTCTTGTCCCAAACTAGTCTGCCCCTAGAGTGGGTAGCAATGGATATCCTGGGCCTCTTACTACTTACCCCTAGGAAAAACAGGTATGTCTTAGCAGTGGCAGACTAGTTCACAAAATGGGATGAAGCCTACCCACTGCCTGATCAGGAGGCTCAAACAGTTGCTAAGTTTTTTGTGGTGCAATTCGTTTACAAATATGGGGCCTCCAGATCTGTCCATATGGACCAGGGAAGGAGCTTTAAGTCTAGGCTGTTCCAAGAGCTGTGCAAACTCCTAGAAGTGCACAAAACAAGGACCACTCAATACTGCCTGCAGTCTGATGGACCGGTCGAGGGGTTAAACTGTATGCTCCTAGCCAAGCTGTCCACCTTCATGCAGGTTAATTAGACTGAAAAGGATAGTTTGCTGCCATACATCATTCTGGCTTAGTGTACATGCAGGAGTAGTGTACAGTCCACGGTGGGATACACCCCATTAATGGCAATGTTCAGCCACAAAAATCACACTCCCAGTGGAGCTGCTCAATGGGTCAGATGTCTGGGAGAGGTACACTTATCCCACTGATTATGTGACTAAAGTAGTGGCATACCTCTGTACAGTGGCTTCAGTGGTAAAGAGGCACCAAGGGAAGGCCATGGGTTAACAGAAAGAGCAGTACATTCTTAAGGTAAATTGCCAAGTTTATGCAGAGGATAACAGGGTGTGGGTTAAAAATCAGAGCCATAAAAAAAGGGTGTTTGCCTCAAGCTGGAACCATGGTTCAAAGGTCCGTATCAAGTGATTAAAAAGGTCTCTCAAGTGTTGTATTAACTGTTATCTGTAAATTACAGACAGACTGTAATTATGCATTATAACAGACTAAAAACATATCATAGGGCCAGGGCCACTTAGAGGGTAATTTCTGAACCACAGCTGCCACCTGAACTGCCACCTCAAGTGGCCAGGCAGCTGTCAAAACCCTGGAGGTTGCAACAGCACTGCTGACAGATATGAGAACAGGTACAGAAACCATGGCCTGCCATTTTCTGGACAGCAAAGACTTTGAACATGAGGTGAGGACAGATAAACTGGTCAAACCAGAAGGATGGCTCCCTTATTAGGCACTGCTGCAGTGATGAGGCCCCCAGAACCCAAACAGGAAGAAGCAACCCCAGTACTGAGAAAGAAGCTGATCCTGGTGAAGGGCCTAGTGGTGAGATGGTAACAGATAGTGCTGCTCCACAAATGTATAGAAATGGAGTCAGATCACAGAGAGTACGCAGGTCTCCTAGCTGGCATATGAATTATGTGGTTCTACAATGCCGGTTCAACAACACTTGTTGATCAGCATCTCAGCAAAGGGATTTATGTTGAACGCAAGTTGTGGTAGACATAAATCCCATATGTCTCCCGGTCCTGTTTTTCTAACTGGGGGGCTTTGCCCCCTGAACCCCTCCTGTGGGGGCTTGCCCCCCACACACCCCATACTTTGGATTATCAACTCCAGTCGGAGTTGATTTGGGAAGGGGTGCAGGACCGGGAGACAGTGTGCCCCTGTCTTGGGCACACCAACACAGCTACCTGTTGGCAAAGTGTTGATTTTGCGGACAGCGAGGTATGTCGCTGTGTTGGTGTCGCCGTCAGGTTGGTATACCAACTATGTTATGAACAGTGACTTAGACCCTGAATTGCATTAGCTGGATGCAAGGAAGCATCCTTAGTTTGCTCAGAAACAAAATTGCAATTAGTTAACAGTTTAGTTTTAACATTTTCATTTATCAATCCCTTATGTCCATCAGTATTTTGTTGCCACTTTTTTTAGGCATGTTCTTTCTTTCCTGGACTTCAGAATCTTGGAGCTATGCTCAAACAAGTCCGAAACAAAGTGACCAAAAGGGAAAGAGTCCCAACATCTGAAATTTTCCTTGTCTGTGTTCTTGTTATGACAGCTGCTGATACAACAGGATTTTACTACCCCTGTAATTAACTTTGCAAATCCTGGAAAGTCATTTTCAATAATCACAGGTACAGGTAGCTTAGGAACTACCTTTACTTTCATTTGGTGTGACACCCCATTAATGCTCAGAGTCACTTGGGTAGTGGGATAGTCTCAGGTGTCCCGATTGATGCAGATGATCCCAGTACCTGGTCCTTTTGCACAGTCTTTTTTTCAGAACTTCAGCATGCACCAGGGTCTGTTGGCTTCCCAAATCTGTAAGTCCCTTCACAGTCATATCCCACAACTTGACATCTGTTAAATACTTGCCCCAATTAGCTAAGGCCAAATTTGCTCCAGTATTACCCGCCTTGTCTTTATGGCACTTTCTTGCAATATGGCCTGGCTTATTACAGTTATAGTCTTTGGGTGCAGATTTGTTACCCTTATCAGAGTTTTTATCTGATCTGGAGTTAAATCAGGAAAAAGAACGTCTTACCATTCATTAGTTGTTACTTAGCTGCTGCAGTGACTATCTGGCCATCTGATAAACCTTGGCCAAAGAAATGGCCCTTTCCTCACTTTCTGGTAGGTGTTATTTTAACCAAAGCTGCACGTCTGTAGGAAGGATGTTGATGAATTGCTCCACTGCAAATATATCGATGACCTTGGGACTGTTTTGCCCTCTGATTGGAGCCATTTAAATGAGGAGATTTCAGAGTCAGGCGAAGTCTTCTCAAATATTGTTGACTGAGTAGTACTCAGGAACTTGAATCTCTGCCTGTAGGTCTCTCCTGAGATGTCATATCTTTTAAGGATTTCTCTTTTCACAAGGTCAACGTTTTTTGACGTGCAGTGTCCATATTGTTGTTGGCAAGTTGGGCTTTATCTGTCAGATAGTGTACCAGCCTGACTGCACACTGCTGATTTGGCCATTAGCAGATTCTAGCAACCCTTTCAAAAGTTGTCAGGTGTGGTTCAATATCATCCGTGGGACACCATTTTTTAAGTTTAATGTCTTTTAAGTGGTTTGTATTTTGTTAATCTATTGGACCTGTACCAGATATTCCAGTTTTGATAGCTTGCAAGGCATCCAGCCATCACTGCTCCTCTTGCTGCATCCCTTCTTTTCTCTGCTGCCTCTCTTCTCTTCTCTGCTTTTCAGCCTCTCTTTGTAGTATAGCACACTATTTGAAGAAAGTAGATGTGCTTTCATGTTCTGTTCCTGCCTGTTCTTCATCTCCCTTCACTGCTGATGGCTGTATAGTCTTAGTTTGGACTTTTGTTTCTGCTTCTAGTTTGGCTGCTATTTTTCTGGGAATCACTGCTGGGCTTGATGTTGCAGGATCCATACCCTTTTTCAGTGCTTCCCTGGTACCGAGTCTAGTACCCACACACAAAACTCCTGGTAAAGAGTGTGTACGGTATATATCCCACTTTGTCTGACACCAGTTGTGGTCCATGCATAGATCAAGAAGCAGGCAAAACAGAAGAAGTTGTGTATTTCACAAGTAGCATTTTATTATTATTATTAATAATAATTAAATGAAAAATAAAGTTGCACAGGATAGCACTTCACAAAGGCAGTAAAAAAAAAGTCCTTCATCTGAGTCTCTTTTCAATTTAAATCTCTATCTCTCTCTAACCAAACAAAACAATGTTCTCTTTTTATAAGATGTTTTTCCCTGGCAATTAAATTCTGCATCCTGTTCTCATTAAGCTATATCTTCTGTTTTCACACAGTGTAACATAACCTTGTAATTGCCCTTCTTGTGACCAGCCTGAAGAGTACATCTACCCTTTATTTACATATTTTTTTATGTCCCAGTGTTGGTGGGATCAGTGGGTGGGTATGCCAACCATCCATGGTCTATCCCCTCTCCAGCTATCAAGATTATGCTGTGTGGCAGTAGGGGTGTTTTACTTGTAGGTTGCTTCCCTGAAACCCTCCCTGTGAGGACACTGGCATGAAGGACACAAGTCCAGGCTGTAGATATGCTGACACATGTCTCAGCTAAGTGCCCAATGGCGTCCTCCCCTTCCTGCACTGTGAGTCCCATATCACTGCCCATGCATCCACAGGTGTCAGTAGCAAGGCAATGTGGCAGCCCTTCCCCCTCAGAGGAGGATAGTGTCCTATGGGACACTCAGCTCTCCTTCTCCCAGCCAGACCCCAATGACCCAGGCTAATTTCTGAACCCTGGTCACCAGTGTCACAGGCGGTAGTGCTACTGCTGTGCTGATGGATTGGTTACAACTAGACTTCGTAAAAGGTACCACCAATTCATGCCTTCTGTCCAGAGCTGGCGTCCTGCTGACAGCTCTGTGAACAAGCTTGTGAAGGTCAAAAGATTTCTCAAGGTTAACCCGCTGTGTTCCAAATTGCTAACTTTTCTAACAAATCCAGTAGCTGTCTGCATTCATTTCAAACAACATACCTATACACATTTGAAAATCAAGGGATCCCAGTTTCACATAAAGATTCACATATATTTTTCAACTACAGAGAAGCAAAGGGAGAAAGAAAAAATAGAAACAGCAATTGAAGGAAGGGAGATAACGGGAAATTGTGGGACCATTAGAGTGGCCAATTGCAAGGTGCCACAAGGAACATTTGATTGTACAATCAGATAGGCAAAAGACAGACAAGTGGCAAAATAGGAGAGGATATAATAGATCCTTGCTTTTAACTCTCTCTGCATAGTAAATGGGACAAGGTCTTGTCCCAGCCCTGACATAATCTCCTATTGGGAGACTGGACCTCAGTACATAAAATTATTTGTCCATATAGTATCTGTGCAGCTTATGGATCATGCTCACTGAGCTTAAAGGCAAGACAGTAAAACTTTTTTCCACATTTGGTAGGTAGGTAGGTAAATGTAGGAAATGTTTTACCATAAAAGGACAGGTTTTGTTTAGCAGATATGGTTCAGAACAGACTAATTGTCTATGATGCCTTAGCTTTAATACACGGTTGTAATGCTCTTTATATTTACAAGAATGCTATCCTTTGATCCCCTAACAACAGTGGGACAACTTTAAAAAAAAAAGAAATATTTAGACATAATTCAGTTTATACAGTAGTTAATATTTTTTTTCTGTAACAATGGCTAGATGCTAACTGATGGGATCCCTGCATCGGTGGGCATGTTAGGAAAACATTTTATGTCATGAACTGATCAGTTAGTGAGATGGTATACAGTGGCCCGGATATTCAGACTGCGCCACAAAGCAATGCAATAGCAGGAGCAGGCACAAGTGCAGTGCCCCCATGTGCAACACGCGCGATATTCAAACACAGCACAGGCCAAGGTGCGCTTGTGCAACACAACTGAAAATCATGCCAGCTGCACCATGGCACAACCAGGGATGTGCAGTGGTACAGGGCTGATGCGCAGGAGCACAACCAGGGATGCGCAGTGGAGCAGGGTAGTAGTGCAGTAGCACAACCAGGGATGCGCAGGGACAGGGACAGGATGCAGAGGTGCACCACCCATGGAAGCCATGGGTGGAGGAGCATGCAGCAGACCAGACAGCACCCCCCCACACCCCATGAACTGCACAACCTGTGGTGAGCTGGATGAACCACCATCCCATTAACACCAGCACCGAATCCACAGCTGGGACACGGTGCCCCAGCACACCCCATGGCAAGCAGTGACTGCAACACATGGAGGGCCAGCCACCCAGTGCCACCCCATCCAACCAATGCAGAGCACAACCTGCACGGCGATCCCCAGACACTCTGTCCAGGAGCAGCTCCCAACGGTGCATGGCACTGAATGCATGCCACCACCCCCACTGTGACAATGCAACCCTGTGCACAATGGAGCCATGCATGGCAGCCCCACTGTGAGCACCCCACAGCAGGCAGCACCAGCCATCGATGTAACAACTGCAGACACAGTGCCGCCCTGCACGGCCCCCACATGACACAGCAGAGAACTCGACCCTGCATTGGTACCCGAGGGAACCCGCATGCAACATGGCCTGCCCTGGACTCCACCACCAGCAGGACAGCACCCTGCACACCCACCCAAGCACACACCCTGTCCCAGCACTGGCCCCAACAGCCAGCACAGACACCCACAGTGGTGCATGGAGGCATGCGCCACACAGGATGTGACACAGGGCATGGACAAACACTCACCCAGACCCAAGAGCACCCCAACACAGGGACACAATAGTGGAGCAACAAATTCCGCTGGCATGCAACCACTGATGCTGTGTACCCATGGCCTGCACCCCACCATGGCACAGGTGTACCAGCCATCCTGCACATGCACCATGAAGCCGTCCACCACCAGCATGTGGCTAGAGTACAAGTGACAGACATCAGAACACAGACCCCACAACAGACACCAGTGACAGCATGGAGGGGGGACAACAACAGCATAGGCCACAGTGCCACCTGAGGCAGATGTGCACCATACCGGTGACAGGAGGCAAGCCACCATTGCGCTGTAGCCAGAGGGTGGCCAGCATGGACAGCCACCAATGACATGCCAGCAGACCATGCATACCACAGACATGCAAGGTGGCTAGCTGCATGGGCCATGGACAAACTGACAGGGGCACCAGGAAAACAGCGCATGCACCAGGGACCACTGCACACAGGCATCCAGTGCACAGGGAACAACACACATACCACAGACAGGGACTGAGTCCCCCACACACATCATAGGTGGGCCCCTGCCGGACACACACACACACAGGCCTGCACCACTCCCGACGCCATGCACACCACTGTAGCCAAGCACCATAAGCCCGTTGCAAATCAGAGACCACCACAGTTGTCTTAACAAATAAGTGTGAATTATAGAAGTGAACAATATACAAAACAGATATAAAACTATTTACAATGTTGGGGGGAAGGGCCACATACCAGGTGGGGGTGGGCATGGGGCAAGGGTGAACAACTGGGAGTGGGATGAAGGGGTGCGAGGGTTAGTCTGGGGGGAGAATACACATTAGGAGCATAGTGGGCCTAACGTCGACCCGTCTCCCCAATACGATCATGGTGTCTCTGCTGGGGATGCCGTCCTCCACCCTGTTCCATCCTCTGGAGCAGCTCAAGGGTGGCCTTCGCCAGCTGCAGCAGCTCCTGGTCACTCCACTCCAGTGCAGTCCAGCATTGTCCACCTTGGACAAGGGAGCAGAGTCATTATGCATGACTGGCCAGACCCCTGCAGCCCACCCAATGTGCATGGCATACAGCCATGGGCCAAGCCCCTGTGATGGCATGCAACCACCCACAGTGACTGCGCCTACATGACCTGCCTACCCAGGCACCCATAGCCATGCAGAACACCGCACACACCCACCGCCCATGTCCTGCACAGCACCACCGTGGCCATACAGTGACATGGCTATGTGGTGTGAAGGCAGTGGCACAGCCATGTACCCAGTGCATGCACGGACCACCTGCAAGCCCACCCACACATGCAGTGCCACAGGACAGTGCTGAGTGCACCATGTGGTGTGCACGGCAGTGGGGCTAAGTGCTGCTGGCCATGCCCCACCACCACCCCTGCAACCCAGCATGCACAGATGTAAGGGGAAACACGGCACTCACCTGCATCCAGGCCAGCAGGGTGCTGCTGGCCCATGGCCCTTCCACCGTGTCCCAGCTGCATCGGCAGCACACCCACTCGGTCCTGCTCCTCCTGTACTTGGGCCTGCCTTGCCCAACGGTGCTCTTCCAGGCCTAGGGTGCAAACATGGAGAGGGAAACATCAGTACAAGCCAGTAGCAAAGCCCCCCTGGTGTGTGTGCCTGCACAGCCCAGCCATGATGCACCCCTACCACCACCACCACCCCCACTTGACGACCCCCACCCCCCCTGCAGGATGGACCTATGCACACCACGATACCAGGACAGACAGACGCTACCAGTGTATGGATGGAGCACCTACCTGGCCATGGCACAGTGCCTCACCGGGCACGTGCTTGCAGATGCCCCAGTCAGTCAGGGTCCCTCCGCTGTAGGTTGCCATACCTGTGGTGACACTGCTTCGCTGTCTGGGTGATCCCGGTCTCCTCCTCCAGGCCGTCAGCCACCTTCTGCCACACAGCACTACATGGCCTGTCCAGAGGATCCTGCCCAAATAGGGCACCAGCATGAGGCTCAACTATGACCACCAAGTTGTCCAGCTCAATAGCGCTCCACATCTGCGCTCTCCTACGAGGCATCCTTCAGTGTGTATCGCAATCAAAATGGCGATCTGTAGCGCACGTGCCCCATGTGCAGAGGCAGTGCGCTACTGCACCACCAGTCCTTATCACGCTGTCACTGAACTGAGCGATAGGGGTGCACCCATGCCGATGCATGGCGCCTAGGGGGCAAAGGTCGACCGCAGGGTCAAGGGTCTGTCCGCGCACGGGAGTGCCACAGCACTATTGGGATGCCCTGCATGTAGCGCTGTAGGGTGCTTGTGTGTGATGCCCTGCAGTGGCCTACCACGCTGTGGCTCCATGGCGCCTACAGTGCACCAGGGCACGAGCGCCACATGGGTGAACAGTGCACTAGCACCACAGGCACAGTGGTGACCATGCCCTGCACTGCCTCTCATGCACAGCACATCAGCAGCGCTGCACTCATTGGCGTCAGCACCCCGGGCATGTGCTGTGCGGTGCAGATTGTGCACGTCACAGTGCTGCGCCATAGCCTGAGTACGCTCACCAACATTGCACAAGGCGCAACGGCACAATATTCAGCCAGCATATGCAAATCTGCTCATCAGCCATTCCACGGTGCAACCACTGCATTAGCATCCACTTACAGTTGCGCCTTGCCTCATTTGCATGCGTTGCGCTATATGAATGCGACATGGGGCTGCAGAGGACATAGTTAGGTATTGCAGTCTATTGTGGTGGGTTGCATGCTGTTGGGATGTGGGGACTGTGGTTTGTGAGGGCTGAATGGGACTGCACAGTCCAAGGTAACACCTGTCATTCCCACAGGCTCGATCATGAGCGAACGTGAGGAAGAGGAGGAACAGGGACGGGGGAGAAGAAGGAGGCCCAACTTCACCCGGGCTGAATCAGATGCCCTGTTCTAGGCATATCTTGACAGGGAACTGCTGCTCAGCGGACAGCAGGGAATGCCACAGACCTATGCTGTGGCATGGGGTGAGATGGCGCATGCTGTGAACCAGCATGGCAGCCACCAGTTGTCCGTGCAGGAGGGTAAGAAGAAGGTCGGCACAGAGAGGAGGAGGATCAAAGACAAGGTGGCTGCCATCAGGGCTGCACGTGCTGCCACCGGTAGGGGCCAGCCGGATGTACCACGCCTGACGCCACAGGAGGAGCAGGTGGCCAGCAGCATGTGGCATTGTGCCATCGAGGGCATTCCTGGTGGTGGCTTCCAGATTGGTGGCAGCCCATCACTGCATGGTAGGTCCTGTGCTGTTACTCTGTGGGTGGTGGAGGGAATGCCACAGGGCAGGGCGGAGTCACTATCGCTAATATGTTCCCTTACAGCTCCTGAGCATCTACATGGGTCAGCGGTGGTGGGTGTGTCCACTGAGGGGGATGCCCTGGACACTGAGGATCACCCATCCACCTCCACAGATGTCCGAGGGACCGGACTAGTGCATACCTGCACATCTGTCCGGACTGATGAGGGTGCTGCGGGTGCAGATGAGGCCCTGCCTGTGTCCCAGTGTGACAGCACCCACGGTCTCCAGCGTGCTGGGACATGGACTGGTGCCAGATCCAGCACCGATGATGATGGACCACATGTCCTGGACAGTGATATGTGTGGGACACAGGATGGTCCCACAGCAGGCAATGGCACGGGTGTTGCCATGGGTGGTGCCGCTGTGGAGGCCTGCATAACTACACAGTCCCAGCCTATGCCTGTATGCCCCAGTGGGGCAGCACTGGTGTGTGTCCAGGGCGGTGGGGCTGTTATGGCCACTGCGGCGGTGCCGGTGAGCCCTGGCAATCGGCAGCCAGTGGGGCAGTGCCAGCAGTCAGCCAATGGTGACGGGGAGACAGTGTCGGGGGCGGTGGCAGTGCACCACGTGTGGATGTGCTCTGGCATGGCTCTGGTGTGCAGCGCCCATTGTCAAGGAGTGCTGGCCAGTAGGGCCAGGAACACCACGAGGAACAGCATGCCGGACTGGCGGATGACCTTTTTGATGAGCACAGCTGTCTACTTCAGGCTTCAGTAGATCAGCAGATGCAGCTCATGACAGCAGTGGATGCACTCAGTGCGGTTCTGCGCCAGGCAGAGGAGCGGCGCAGCAGGGACCATGGTCTGCTCCTGGCAGAGATGGCCCGGCAGTGGGCGGATGTGACCGCTGCCATTGACAGGCAGACCAATGCATTGACAGCTGTCATGGCCACATTGGGCACCCAGTTCGGTGCCCATCTGCCGCAGACACTGCGCAGTGTCATGTCTACCCCGCGTTCCTGGCACTCTGCGACACCTGCTATGTCAACACTGGGTTCGGCTGTGGGCATACCGAGCATGCCTGGCGCGGGCATATTCAGAGGGCTGCAGACCCCTGCACGAACACGGTCGCGTTCACACAGCATCACCCCTGGGGGACCGTCGGTGCCACCCCATGAGGCCAATGGTCAGCCTGGCATGGCTGGCAGGTCTCGGCAGGGCTGCCCACACATCCATGGTGGCCGTGGTACTGTGCCGCATGACTGACCCATCTCCCACCATGGCCACTGTCTGCTGCTGCCCTATGTGTAATGTGGTGTGCATTGTGTGACACACAGGTGGGGTACCCGACCCTGCACATACACGGTCCCTGCGCACACCCTCCTGGCTGCTGGCCACTGTGGCGTGTGCATGATGATGCCTGTGTTGCGCTGTCCGCCAGTGTGCAATGGTGCCCAGCATCTGAGGCACGCACAATGATGGCCACTGCGCATGGTCATGTGTGGACCTGTGTGGGGGTGGGGGTGGCAATTGGGGTTGGCGTGCCATCTACCCCTTGTGCATGTCTTGTGGTGTGTGTGCATGTGTGTGCACGTGTCGTGTTTGGCCCTGCCCATCCTTGATGCTGTGTGCAGTGCCACACTCAGACCCATTCCTTTACTGCCATCTGCCCCTGGTGTCCTGCCCTGCCTGTCTGTGGGCTGTGCCCTTGCCATTGGTGGTTGCACATGGCCCCGTGACCTACCTGTGTTGACCAAAGTGCTCTTCTATAATGGTGTCCCGGTGCAGCTGTGACATCTGGATCAGGCGGGGGTCTCTTTGCCCAGGGGGTGGCTGCCCATCACCAGCTGGACTGGTGTCCTCATCGTCCCCACCGCTGTCCCCCTCTTCGACCTCTAGGGCTATCCCACAGTTGGTGGCCATGTTGTGCAGGATACAGCAGGCCAGGAATAGCCCACAGGCCTTCGAGGGGCTGTACTGTAGGGCACTGCCAGATGTGTCCAGGCACCAGAACCATGCCTTCAGCATCCTGAACACCCGCTCGATGACATTCCGTGTTGTGGCGTGTGCCTCATTGTACTGTAGCTGCGATGGGGTCGTGGCTCGCCAGTATGGTGTGAGCAGTCAGGGACGTAGTGGGTAACCACTGTCACCTGTGTTTAGAGGGTGGACATTAGAATGGTGGTCTGTGTCGCTATACCATGGGCCAACAGGGCCGGTACCTATGGCACTTCTGACTATGCACCCCCCCACATTTGCTCATGTCGTCCTGCGTGATATGCATACTCACCCACTAGATGGCCAGTGGGGATGTCCCCACTCTCAAACCTGTGGCACAGTGCAGACTGGTGCCAGATGAAGGTGATCGCTCGCTCCCCAGGTGCATGGCACAGACATTGGTATCGCGCTCTGGCATCGCGACACCACCTGGCAGTTTATGCTTGCGTACTCCTTGCGATTGATGTATGCCACTACCTCTGGGCCAGGTGGCATGCGGATGGCCACATGGGTGCAGTCAATGGCCCCAAGCATGCCAGGCAACTGTGCTACCCTGTGGAACTTCTGTATGTGTGCTGTGCACTACACCTGTGTGCTGGGGAAATGGATGTACTCCGCAGCATGTGACAGCAGTGTACTGAGGAATTGTGTGAGTAGGCGTGACGCAGCCAACTGGCTTATGCCTGTCACGTCCCGTGTTGGTCTCTGGAAGGTGCCCGTGGTGAGCAGGCACATGAAGGCTGTCATCTTCGTCTCCACTGACAGAGCATGGCTCCGTCGTGTGGGTGCCTGCATCTCATCACTGCACAGCTCACATAGCTGTCTCAGGATTGCCCAGTTCAGGCGGTACCAGACCACAATCTCAGTGTCAGAGTAGTGTTCAAAGCTGGTGCGGGCTCGGTACTGCCTGTTCTGGGCATACCACCGATGGGCCCTTCTACGGCCGTGCCCCCCGCTGCCTGCCTTCTCACACCCCTCATTACCGACTCCATCTGGAAGGTGGCGCTGGCCATGTCCCTGGCTGGTGTCCCCCTCAGCGGCTGTTGTCCCGTTCCCCCCGCTGTCCATTCCTGATGCTCCCCCTGCACCAGGTACACCTCCGGCCTTTGGCTGTGGCTGTCCTGCCTCCTGCCACTGCCCTCAGTCCACTGTGGCACACCACAGCCTTTGCTGCACAGTGGCACAGGCTCCCCACTCCTATCCTGTCTATGGCTCGGTTCTGGTGGGCCCTGTCCTGCTCCTGCCCAGTCCTGCACACTGCTACCTTCTGTACCACCCTGGCTGTCTGTCACCATGCTCCCACCTGTGGCTTCCCTTTTGCGTTCTTGCACCCCTCTCTTGCTTCCTTTTATTTTGGATCATTTCCACTGTTGTGCAACTTCCACTAGCTCCCCTATTGCACACGGCACATGCTGTTGAATATCGTACTGCGCATGTTATTCATGGTTCCACCCCCTATGGTTGCGCATGCATTCATTACTATTGTGCTCTGGCGCATTGCTTATTGTGCTGTGCAGCCGCCTCCCGCTGAATATCGCACAATGGCGCATTTCTGTAATTGCGCTGGTGCATCCCTGTTGCGCATGGTGCAACCCTTCTGAATATCCAGGCCCGAGTGTTATCTTGAAAAAGAAAATTACACACCTAACATTCAAAGCTATGGTACATTTATACAAAACATGTGAAACTATGGCTTACAACTGATTTTGCTTGTGGACCTTAAATGTTAGGTGATTTTGGTTTCAGAATCATACTTGTGAGACAGAAACCTTGTAGCCATTAAAGTGCCCCCAGTCACTTCAGGGATGCTTAAGAAACAGCAAGTGATGATGGCTGACTGCATAACAGGGTCCCAGTCAGGGGCGGCGCAATCAGCAGTAAATGCCAACCACCACGTGGTGGGGCCAAGAAGCCACACAGGACCACAAGGAACTGCTATGAAACCTAGAAATCCCAAGCTGTAGGTTACAGTTAGTGACTGAGTAATTCACCTGCATGGCTGAATCATGAGCATTTTCTTTCTTTAATGAAATCCTGGCCCAGGGACTGGGCTGAGGTGGTCGGCGGTGAATACCAATTGCCATGTGGCAGCCAGAACAGCTGTCCCCTCCATTGCCGCCCCCTTACAATGCAGCTGAAGGCATAAGACTCTTAAGTTCAGGTTTGTAGGTTAATGCCCCACATTGGGAGAGAAAGTAATTCTGGCACAGGAACCTTCCCAATGTGACCTCATTTACAGGGGCACTAGTAATTTAACTTGTTATAATAAATTATACAAAAACAAACAAACAAAACACAAAATCAAACTTTTGCTTTCTTTTTCTTCCTTCTAATTACTCTGATCAGGTTATAAACCTAGCGACTTATCTGGAATGGATATCATTAACTGCAGGTACTGCAGAACACTTTTCAGAAGGTCAGTTTTACAGGATTTAGGACTCTGTCCTACATGCTGGGCCATTGGAGATCGAAGGGCTCAGCTCCAGGCAGCATGGGCAGAGATTGCATGCCTCAAATTGCATATTCAGGAGGAAATATATTACAAGAACCACCTGCCATTTCCCCAACATCCAACAGAAGCACCTCGACCGCAGAGGGTAGTTGGTCCAGGAGGTTGGCAGGTGGTTAGGAGGGACAAATCAGGTGCCCCATCACTCGGTGCTTTCCATCATATCACCTTCCAAACCATATAAAAACTATAAACAAGTATCTGCCTCTATCTCCGAAATCAAACAAAGGGGCAGAGGACACTGCAGAGCAGGACACTGTAGCACAGGAGCTAGCACAACAAAACTCTCTCAAAACAGGAAACAAAACAAAAAAAGCAAAAAGGAAATCCAAAAACTTCTGATCATAGGAGACTCCATGATTTGGGGAGTTGATACGTATATCCAGCCAGGGATAATGGTCAGATGTCTCCCAGGTACATTAGCGTGGAGAGACACTGACCGCATTGCTAAAATTGTTCAGGAAGCAGGAGTAAACATTGACATCTTGGTACACATAGGGACTAACAATCTCGCCAGCCAGTCAGTTGTGGAGACCAAGGAACACCTGACCAGGCTGGG